>OZ010786.1:684093458-686493458 GCA_963932465.1 Maratus speciosus
CGCTCAGCAGGTGGCGCTGTTAGGCTGCATTTTTTGTGATTTCCGCAATACATCTATCTCAAGAACTAATGCTTGGATTTTCAACAAATTTCAGATTCAGGTATACCTCGATATGAATTAATGCTGTTTATCTTCTGTTATAAATCGTTCAACAGGTGGTGCTGCTATGTTACATTTTTCAGAATTTCCACAATCTTAAGAACTAATGCACGAATTTTCATCAAACTTCAAATTCAGATAGACTTTGATATGAATTGGGGCTAAATTGATGTAATTTCTTGTACTATTTGAATGATTTAATTGACGTGATTTATATAGAAGAAAGTTTTGTAATGGCCACAGCATACTAGTTTTTTTTTCTTCCAACATAGGAAGATATTGATTATCTCTGTCTTGGCATAGTATTGGTAATCAATATCTCTTTATATTAGGGCAAAAAGTGTTAGAAATATTAATGAATCCAGGTTTGAATATATATGTATATAAACATTTTTTAAATTATTTAAAATAAAATTTTTATTTGGCTGATATAGAAATATATATTTATATATAATATATATACATATTTCGATGATATAGAAAATTAAATTTTTAAGTTCATTTTCATAATAATGCAGAAAATATCTAAAGAACGGATTTTATGATGTATGTTGAGTGACACTTTGACAAATGATTAGTGATGGAAATGCTCTGAAATAACCTAGAAATTGTTTGGGGGAAATTTTTGTCTTTTTTCGAAGGTATTTATTTTTTTTTTAAGAAAATTTAAATATCATTAATAAAATAATTTATTCAAAATTTTATAATAGGTACATTCGGGTGTTTTTTAACTTTTTCTTTTCATGTTCAATGTTCTACTTGAAAACATTAACCCTTAAAGCTCAGGCGTCTTTTACACAAATTTTATTCGATCGGCACCACTTTTTAAAAAGCAGTTTCCTTCAAGTACACAATTTCAAAAATGCTCTGATTAAATAAGGTGAATTGTATTTTCCTTGATTACTGGTACCAAAAACAAATTTTGCAAAGATTAAGAATGTCTTCGCAGCGGAGCCAACGGAGTGGGAAGAGTTAACTTGTAAAATTGACAATTAAATGCTACTTTTCATTAAAAAAAAAAAGTTATATGCAAAATTATACAAATTATTGCATTTTGTGGAAATGGTAAGGTTGAGAGTGTAATATAGTATTACTTGTATAAAATTATTTTTATTACCAATTTTTCTTTTTTTTTCACATAAACAATAGAAATATTCAACAATTATTAAAAATAATATGTAGCTGAAAGAATTTATTCTTTTCTGCCCTTAACATAAATCTTCACATTGTTTAATTGTATTTATATATAAACTTTGTCCCCCCCCCCTTTTTTTAAAATCTTTTGCCACAATTTAGTTGAAAACATTTTGTGTTAACTCATTAAAGACGGTTGGCAAGAAAGCTTGCCGTATAAGATGAACAAAACTTTTAAATTTAAATTTGGAAATTTTCACATTATCTATTCTCAAATTTTGGGTGATTAAATAATTCAAAATTCCAATGAGGAAAAACTGGTGTCAAAGAATTAAAAGAAATGTAAAAGAGGCTCGCCGTGAATGTGTTAAGGGTGCTAGTCACTCAGCTTCGGAATTCTCCTCCGTAATGTTAAATCTATGGACTTTTGATGGATTTGTATATTTAAAATATCTTCTCCCATATTTTTAACCTATTTTTTCAGTGTACTCTTTTTAAAGGATGTCTCTTTTTTTTCTTAGTTTTCAAAGTATTTCTAAGTTCTATGCTGAATTTAATATTTTATGTGTTAAAAGCAGGCGAACTGTGAGTATGCTTTAAGCACTTCCTATAAAATTAAGTTTATACTTTAGAAATATTTTGAGAACTAAAAAAAAAAAAATCTTTTAGGAAGTGTACACAAAAAATAGAAGTTAAAAATATTAATTTCCCGAGGAGATATTTCAAATATATGAATGCATCAAATACCCATACACTTTACATTAGTAAGAGGAAATCAGAAGCTGAGTGACCAGCCCCCTTAAGTTACATATTCAGAAATCGGCCTGTGTTGTTTCTTGAGACAAATTATTCCAATATTAAAAAAATATCAAAGCATTATTAAAATTTGAGTTTCCAATTTCTCATTCAATTCGACATTCAATTAACGCAGAACAAAATTTATATTTTATTCTTATGACAATTTTCACCCTGAACTTGCCGACTCTACAATGCTGGGGAATGAATACTCAGTTGGAATACTATACTTATTTTCAATCTACAATCTGATCTTTTTCATGTTCAATATTCTACATAAAAACATTAACTTGTAAAACTGATAATTAAATGCTACTTTTCTCATTAAAAATAAAAAGTCATAACCAAAATTATATCATATACTGATTTGAGGAAATGGTAAGGCTGAAATATGCATTATTTGAAAAAATAATTTTTATTACATGAACAGTTTTTCATATACTTTTTTCAAATACTCAATAAATACTTAACCATAATTTTAAAAAATAACATGTAGCTAAAATAGTTTATTCTTTTCACTTTTACTATAAATATTAATCTTTAGACTTATTTATTGCTTTTATTTACACATAAAACTTGCAAAAGAAAAAAAAAAGCAAATTTCTGTCAAAATTTATTTAAAAACAATAAATTCACCTGTTGTTATGTTTTCAAACTATTTTTTTTAATTACTCCTAAATTAAAAAATGTATATTATTAGTTTTGAATTTTTAAAGTAATTAAGTTAGAACAAAATTTATATTTTATCATTATGACTGCCTTCATTCTAAACCAGAGTCTGAATTACTTTATGGGGGGGGGGGGGGGGAGATGAACAATCTGTTCAAATCCCATTTTTTCATTGCATAAACACAAATTGCAGCAAATTTTGTTTTATTTAAAAATAGTTTTAATGACAATTTAAAATAGAAAGTGCAACTAAAATGACCATCAAAAACAGTTAAATACATTACAAACCATGCTGTTAAATTCAGCATGAAAAGGTATTATGGAACTAATTTTCTTTTAGTAAATTTTTTTTCCATTTACAATGCATACATATGAAGTAAAAATAAAACCTTTTTATTTTTAGACATAAATTCAAAAAATGTTTAACATTTTTTTATGAAAAGCTCTTATTTGTAAAAAAAAATCCATTTTTCCCCCTTAAATAGAAAAATGCTTTTTTCCATCATTTAAAAACTTCCAGAAATTGTACACCTACACAAAAAATAGACTAATATAACAATAAAGCTATCTTAATTCCAATTCAGAATTTCTAATGCCTACTTAGTTGATGAAATCAGTAAGACATGGTGGCTGATAGAAAGTAAAATTTATTTGAACACAATAAATTTCAGTGTTACCCCCCCCCCCCCCCACCACACACAAAAAAAAAAGCAGTTAAATTAAAAAAATACTTTAAAAAGTCTTAAGTGATAAAAAGAAAGAAGATAATTAAAACATGGTACTTTTCATTATATCCATACATACATATATATATATTATGGAGTTTCCTCACTACCTAGGTGAAGCTATATAATACTTTTTTAGAAATACAAATTGATATAATCTCTATATTGCATATCAGGCATTTGAAATAAATAGAAATTAAAATAGTTTAGCTTTTCAATATCATCATAATTTATAAATGTTTCATTTAAATTAAAATTTTAGCTAGATTTTATGACTCAATTTTTATCAATTGTTTCTCATTTTTTTGGTCATGAATAGCAACTTTTAAGTTTAATTTACAATAATTTTAAGTTTATAAATTTATTTTATAAATATTTTATTGAAATATCTCAAACATGGAAGTGCTAATACAAAAAAACTTAAATTCTTAGAAATGTAAATAAAACATACTATGTAGAACAAATAAAATTTATTAATCACAAAAATGAATTAAATGTTTTTTATTTACAAACTATTATTATTCATAATTATACTATTACAAAAAAACAACAACAAAAAAAAATCTACAGCAAGTCATCTATTTCTTGTTTATCTGTTCATTCTTTTCCTTTGAAAATAATTTCCATCTCAATCAGCAGATCTTGCAAGGACCTTTCCAATGCAGTTAGAGATAGCGTGCCTTCTTCAAACTTCATTTCCACACTCACTAGAAAGATACAATGAGTCAAAATCAAAATCTGGCCAAGTAAATACTTGCTATAACAATTAATAATTTGCAATAGTTTATTTATTCTGTTCATTAAATTTTACAAACTATGTAATTGTAAATGTGAGATTTGAATTTATTCACCAAAAGTTATAGCTTGAAAATTAAATATTTTTACAACATTGGGGATTTTAAAGGACTAATAGTATTTTTCCATGTATGATATGCCTTCATGTAACATGCATGTCCATCCTCATTTTAAGATAAAATCTATATTTGATTATATTAAAATCTAATAGTTAGCGCTAAAATTTTGCAGTATTCACAATGTATTGTTTAATGGTTTTATAAATCTGAATACAGAATTGCCAACCAATTACTTTATGCAGTGATCAATGATATTGTGTAGCAATAGTCATTAATGACACTCTGTTATAAGAATCAAACATAATTAAAAAAAGATAAATTCCAACTAAAGTGCAGAGTTCATTCTAGGCATTTTTCACGGGACGGGCCGCCCTGCCTGCCCTTTTTTACAAAATTTGACACCCCGATGCCCACACTGTCCGAAATCCCCGCCCTGCAAGCCCTATCACTCGGAAAATCGACCAAGGGAAAAACAGCGCCCTTTCAGTTAATATCATCGCTTATTTCAAGCAAACTCTAAACTATTTGTAAACATTATATAATGTTCCTAGCCCCATTTTACTCCTAATCCGTTGCTTTTCACACCACCCCCCCAAACATCCTCATACAGACACAAATTATTTTCAATAAAATTCCAGCACCGACACAGTCATAATTTCTCTCTCTCTCTCTGTGTTTCTATACCCCGCTTCTCAGCTACTGTGAAAATTCAGCTGAAATAAGAAAGAAAAAAAAAAAACGGAAAGGTCCTTTGACAAAATTGCCGTTTTTTCGCGATTATCTGACGAAATTGGTTTTTTTCGGCGAACATTTCTCAAAATTTGCAATATAGTTTATGTCCAAATTTTTGGATTTATGACTGATTTTTTTTTTTTTTTTTTTTTACATTTTCGGAAAAGAATCGCCCTTGCACTGAAAAGTGTCATGAATGGAGTAAAGGGGTAGTAGCAAAGACTTTTTAGGGGGGTGGGGTCAGCGGGGGAAGAGTTAGTTGATTATTTATCATTACATTATTGTGTCCTTTTTTTTCACTAAAGTGCCCTATTATGGCAAAGTGCACCCTGCCTGCCCTTGATCCTAGAATGAACTCTGAAAGTGAATATTTAAAATACAGTAAAACCTCCCAAAAGCGACCACGTTCCGTTCCTATAAAAATTAGTCGCTTTGAGAGGTGATCTCTTAATGGAGGTCATGTTTACATCTAGATTTTAATTGTTGAAAAAAGGTAACAATTAATGTTACTAAACTTTATATTTCACATTAGGAAAAAATATGAAAGTTTAAGTATCAAAACAAAAGTTAATTACTATAGAGTTAAAAAAAATGAATACATTGACGTTTTCTTTGATTTTACGGTTTTATCTTTTATAACTTTTATTTCCAAGTCCTTTCGAAATTCCCGTAAATAAATACAATTTTTTTGGACGGGAATAAATAATGACGATTTCATTAATTTATCTATTTCTTTGAGAGGTTCCTGACAGAATAGGACAGGAGAGTTTATTGACCGTCATTCTTAATGTGTCATCTGAGTTAAATTCATTGCCTAAAAAGGCACAAAGGGGTTTAAACACTTAAAAGTAATTGTAATAAAAAAATTTCTAAACTTAGTTTAGAAGTTTGATGAATAATGCACTCTCCAGAATTATTTTTCTAACAAAACCTTCTTCAAGCGACCAGGAAAAAACCAAATTTGTTTCATTTTCTTCAAAGAAATTGGTCACTCATGGAGGGAGTTCAACTGGAATGGTCTTTGGATGGAGGTAAAATTAGTATTGAGCCTATGGGAATAAATTTCGTTCCATAAAAAAATAGTCGTTCAGGGAGATAAAAGTAAAAATAGTTTTAAAAACATACACTTTTATAAGAATTCAATGTTTATCTTAAAAATCACACATACACTTTGTTTCACCTTAATTTGGCAGTGCTGATTACCCTAGATTAACCGAATTGTAGCCATTGCCGTAGAAACTGGAGATTGCTCAAACAGCAGAGGATTACTAATAAACAAGGAAAAGTACCATTTTGGCGGAAACATATAACGTGTGTGCCAAAATCGGTACTTTTAAAGTTTCTATAAAATTAATTTTATTATATAACCATTTATTAAAATAACGAATGAAATTATTATTATTATTTTCTTTTGTTTACCACTTTTTAAATTGATTTCAACACTATTTTATATTATATTAGCTGACACACCTGACATACAAAATGTGAAAAATATCTAAAAATCACTGCATGAATTCCTGAAAAACTTTATTGAAAATATGGCAAAATTTACCATATTAAGCTAAAAGTTTGAATTCCATGTACAAATGACAAAAAATCACATTGGAATGCAAAAAATTGCATCAAAAATTCTCTATTTAAAATCACGGAAGGAAAAATTTCTTATTAATATTTAAGCTGCGAGTTTGAAACTGAATAACCTTTTACAAATGTCAAAAAATCATTGCAAAAAGCAAAAAATATAAAATTGCTGTACGAATTCCGAATATATTTTACTGAAAATAGGACAGCAATATCTATATTGGGTTAAACGATTAAAACAGAATTATCTGACAATCTATTTAAAATAGAAAAATTGGTATTTATACCACGCCACTGGCAGAAATCTGGAAAAGGTTTGGCTTCACGACCTCAGACTGAGCCTGTGTCATCTTTAATGTGCCTATAACTTTTGTTATTAGGATACAAAAAAGACATGATTTTTATAAATTTACATAAAATTTTTATGATGCCCCCTCTCCCTCTGCTTTAAAATACATGATAGCAACCAAGAAGTTTATATTCCCAAAACAATTACATCTCTAATTGCTAATATAATCAATGTTTTATGTTTCAAATAATAAAATTATAACTATTAGTTAGAAATTACAAAAATTATATAAACTACAGAATAAGTAATTTCATTAGTTAGTATATAATAACTGAGGATAGACAAACAGTTTTTTAAGGCCGAAACCGAATTTCGGTGATCTTCCTACTTTCAACCGAAAACATCCAAAAATTTGTTTAAAGTAATTAAATTGTATACATGAAAGTAATTAATACATACATAAATATACATAATTATTAATTATACATATTTATTAAATATGCATAATTATTAATTAATTATGCATATTTATTAAATATGCATAATTATTAATTAATTATGCATATTTATTAAATATATATAATTATTAATTAATTACATATGTGGCCCGAATTGACTCTGTGCCTTAGACCCAAAACTTTTTATTTTCATATAAAATAAAACATAATTAATTCATTAATGACACAGAAAGATTTTCTAACTATACGAATTTCATTTATTTAAAAAATATTTCAGTTTTAGGTATACACACCTCGATTTATCATTCACAATGATTTCTGTAAAGGAGCATCTGTCATACTAGAACTTTCTAAAAGAGTATTTGAAACACTTCTGCGGTTTCAAACTGAAAATTTTCTATTACTGTTATGTCCAGGGATGTAGTGGAGGGTATACGCCATATACCCTCTGGATTTTTTTTAAGGAACACCGTATACCCCCTGTTTCTCAAGAAAGCTATAGTATGTATACACTATGGTATACCCTCTGCTTAGAATGTATACCCTCTGTTTTTTTACGACTAAATCACTGGTTATGTCTGCAGCTTTTAATGAGCACGTGAAAAAGTTTAGTTATATATGCATTGTTTGCTTTATTATTTGCACTCACGTCTTGAATCAGTCATGACTGATAATTATAAACAATGAAGTTCATAGCAATAAATAGTCTCATTTGAGTCGATAAAGCTCAAATCGATGAGCAATGTTGAAAATTTCCGAAGGAAGAAACAAGATTTTTGGAATACTGATAGTTTTGATCCAGCCGCATTTTGGCCGAAATTCAGATTTTGGCCCAAAATCTCTAATACAGTCGAACTCGCTTATAATGAGCCCTGTTTTAACGAGGAAATCAGAAATGCTTGGTTGGTACAATGTTAAGTCTATGAGAGCATAACTCGCTTTTAACAAGCAAACCCCGGTTATAGCTAGCAATATTTCTATGATTCATGAAATTTCTATTGACTTCCACCCTCTCCAGCTTAGCTAATCGTTTCTTGGGAAAATTCCTTTAACATTCCGAAGTCAACTGAAAGTTAGTGATGAGTCATAAATCCTGAGAACAAGTGATGGTGGAATTTTTCATTGTGTGAAGGGCACGTGCGAAGACTTCCCACGGACGACCTTGAGGAGACGTACAGAGAAGACAGAGGTTGGTGATTGGATGGAAATATACTCTGCATAGGAGACTTGTGTAGAAGTCATTCTTTGATTTGGATTCATAGAGTATGTTCTTCAAATCTTATCTTCGATGTCGAAACGTAAAATTTTATAAGTTGCCGAAAAAGTAAGGATTTTACGGGAATTAGAGAATGGCTTAAAAAATTCAGAAATCTGCAAAAAGTATGATTTATCTTCTACTGTTTCAACTTTGTTAAAAAATAAGGAAAAATTAATGGCTGCGTAAGCTCAAAATAAGAATGACTGTAAACGTTTGAAGAAATGTGCTAAAGATGATTTGGACGAAGCTTTTTTGAAGTTGATGAAGGTGCAACGTAATACAGATTTACCCGTAAGTGGTCCACTTTTTAAAGTTAAAGCAGAAAAATTTGCTGAACAATTTGACTATTCTGGATTTGTATGTTTGAATGGATGGCTTGATCGATTCAAGAATGTACATGAGATAATCTTTGGAAACATTTGTGGTGAAGCAAAGTCTGCCATCCACACATTGCTGGTTATTTCCCCTCTATTAGACAGGCACTTCGCAATCTACGAAGTTTTCATGTAGGGCTGCATTCGGAGAGTTTTTCCATCTGTTTTATGCAAATATTTTGGCAAATGAGTGGGTGTAAAGGATTTTTCTCGTAGCTCGGGAAAAGGTATTGGTAGAAGATTAAAACAATGCAAAGAAACTTTTAACTTGCGAACAATTTATATGCCTGCCTGCCAATTTATTTATTTACTTATTCACACTTCAAGTGAGGATATCTCTAAAACGGTTCGATTCCGACGGGTAGTTCCATTGGGCTTTTTGATGTGCATGACGAGACCTTTCTTTTGATACCACTCTCGTCCAAATCCACAACTTGCACCTGTGAACGTTCCCTAGTTAGTTACATGTTTTATTATTTAATTAATTTTAAGAGCTATTAATATACAAGTCTTATTTTATTTCTAATAAACATTTAAAATTATACATAGTCGTATAATAAAAGCATTATGAACAGCAGATGCATGAATATGCTTAGCAACAAGCTTTTCAAAAAAAATTTTTTTTTTTCGTGTTTGTTTAAATGTTCTATTTTTTATACACATATCTACCAAACTCTCCTCAAATATTATATCCTTTCTAGTTTCTCTGTTAACATTTATAACTTAACTCTCCATATGGGCACATAAGAATGTTTCCATTTTGTCATTGTTTAATTAAATATAACCTTTAATATGTGTAGTATATGTGGAGCTATGTAATATAGATTTTCAAAACACCAGTTTGGAGAAAAAACTTATATTCTTTTTAATATTTATAATTCCCCCCCCCCCCCCCCAGACATAATGCTTTCACAGTTGCCTTCTAGCATTCATAAAGACTTATTTATTTGTCAAAATTTAATAGAAATTTATAATTTTCTTAGTAGAAAATATTTATAAGTGTGTTATACATTAATTGATCCAAATTTAAAATGAATTAGCTGTAAACCAACTTTTAAAAATAAAAACCAGCTTTTTTTTTAAGTGGTTAAAACCAAAAAAAGCTGGCAATCCTGCCCTTTCTTGAGTCATTTTTCTCTGTTTGCGCGGAAATTCGGTTCAAAACACCCACTTTGACACTATTTTCTGAAAGATTATTGTGTTTGAAAAAAAAAAAAAAAAAAAAAAAAAAACAGCTTGATTACATAGTTTCATGCATTTCGAACAAAAATAAATTAAAACTTATGTCATAAAGTTGCGTTTTTGGATTTGAGAACAGCCTTAATATACAGAAAGCATGAAATGTATATGAAGCAAATTTATTTTTGATTCTTGGGAACAGATGTCATATACTCCCGTGGCTGCTATTTTGGATTTCTTGGTGATCTTTATCGATATGGCAACCACGTTGAGTGTTGGTTCTGGTAACCCCTTTTTTTTGGGAGATTGTCTTTTGCATCGGATTTATTTGATTGACCATGGCTTCCGTAGTTTGTTTACCTGCTGTGGGAGATGTTATTACAGGGTGTCTACAAAAATTGTAAAAAAAAAGTTCCCTGATTTTTCCATGATTTCCTTGACTATCATTATCAGACTTCCCTGATTTCCATTATTAACAATACACATATGGTATTTTTTCATGTAAACCAATTCCTCGCATAACACACTTATCCAACTTTCTAATATCTCGTTTGGGAGAAAAAAACAAGAGATAAACAAAAAAATTGCCTAATATTCATTAAGTATTGGTTGACAGTTTTATAAATCTGAACTCAAAATTTAGTTTCATCATTTAATTTCATACTCAAAATGTGCTTTTTTTTTTAAGTAGAAAAAAAGCACATTTTGAGTAATGAAATTAAATGATATCTTTCTGTGAGTTTTATTGCCACACATTTAAATTTAAAAATATGGTAATAACTTATTTACCATACCACTTAAAATCAGAATTAACATTAAAATTTAATAAACAATTGAATAAATGAAAATTAAAGCCTGCATTACGTGTGTGACACTATCCATGGAATCGCCCTGATTTAGTTTGAAATTGTGAGTAATTATTTTTATTTTTTTTCTGTAAAGTTAAATGACAGTTTTACAACGACTTCAAATTTGAGAAATTATGGCGAGTGACCATTTTATACAGTTGGGTTTCAAGGAATGAGATGTCTGTTAAGGTATGTTGATAATTTTATGTATATTTCTCATGCATTTCATGCATTTTTGAGATTGTTGTACAGCAACGTACGTGCATTTACTGCTGATTTAACAAGTTCTGTGCATTTTTATGATTACTGCAGAAGTAGTTTGCTTAATCCAGTGATTTTTTTTGGGGGGTTAAAGAACACGTAGCGTTCATATGTTCGTTTACTAATTGCCGCTTTAACGAGTTTCGTGCATTTTCCAGATTGCTGCAGAAGTAGTTTGCTGAATCCAGTGCCTTTTTTTTTTGGTCTATGAATGTGTAGCATTCATACGTTTATTTACTAATTGCCGCTTTAACGAGTTTTGTTTATTATTTACATTTTTTTGTTAAGTTACATTTTATTTTTGTTGTGTATAAATCGGTGCTTGGCGACATTTACTACTTGGCAGAAAAGGGGTTTTCATGGTAAAAAAAAGAATTCAAGATAGCGGATGCAGGAATACATGACATCTGGGCACAATCCCAGAACAGGCGAGACACCCCATTTGGCGACTTTTCTGACAAGCGCCAAACACCCCACATACGCCAACCTAAAATACGACAGCCTGAAAACTAACGTGATTAGTCCACTCCCCTGAATGCTTCCAGACTGTTTTTTACTATGTCATCATCCTGGAATCATGGGAAATACAACATTTATAAATAACGATGTATTAGAAAACACAGGAGAGCTGATTTTTATGAGATTCAAAATAAAACAAACGATTTCAACATAAGTTTATTGAAAAATGTGAAATTTATAAAGTACATTTCCAAATCAGAGTAACAATTTAATGATTAAAATTTTCATTTTTCAACAACTTTTAGAAAAAATCATGTTGTCATTTAATATTTTAAAGTACGTCCCTATATCGGAGTAAACATTGAACAATTCATTTCTAATTTATAGAAGTATGAACACTTTGCATTCATAAAAAAATAATATATATCACTGAATACAGCAACATTGTTCTGCAGCAATATGAAAAATGCAGGAAACTCGTTAAAGCGGCAATCCCTAAACCTTGTATGAATGCTACACATTCATTAACTGAAAAAAAACAAAAACATCACTGGATTCATCAGCTTTCGCTGTGTAGCAATCTCAAAATTCATCAGCTCTCGCTGTGTAGCAATTTCAAAATGTACAAAACTCGTACGGCCAGCATACATGAGAAATATACAATAAACGGCTAATATGAAACACTACAACAAAAAATGCATAAAATTATTAACATACCTTAACAGACATCTCCTTTCTTGAAACCCAACTCTAAAAAATGTTGAATCGCCATAATTTCGTAAATTTGCAGTCGTCAGTAAACTTCATTTAACTTTCTAGCAAAAAAAAAAAAAAAAAGAACAAATACTCACAATTTCAAACTGAATTACACAGTTACTTTAACTTTCAAATTTTACAACTAAAAACAGCAAAAAAAAATTAACAAATATTAACAATAACAAACTTTAGCCTTGCCGTCATTTTAATTTTACAATTACAAAATGTCTTCCTTCTACACAAATTACAAAACATGCGAAGTTGAGTTGTCAAAACACAGCTGAGCTAATTGTCAATAAAAGTTTTCAGGTAGGCGTAACTATCCAATACACAACAAATCAACCAATCCCATATTAAACTGATCCAAATTCAAGATCAGACCACTGTAGGCATGGAAAGAATTTACGAAACGAACTGGTAACAACAAAAATCCATTTAAAGCCTCGCCAAATTGAACGATGCCAAGTGTCTCGGCTGTTCTGGGATTCAGCCGACATCTGTTTCTATAAAAGTTTTGGTGTTATTACCAGAGTTGAATAATATAGACGCACGCGCACACGCGGAAAATTTTCCACAAAATTCAGAACTTTGCGGAAAATTTCTTAGAAAAAAAAAAAAGTAATTTTTGTTCTTGTATTTTTTTTTTTTAAATACCGAAAAATTAAAAATGTTCCCCAATTTTATGTACAATTTATTTATTGTTTGCCAGGGGTGATTCTGTTCCGAATTTTCCAAAAATTTAAAGCATTCGGTTCCGAAAATTAAAATCGCCCATCAGTCCGAAAATTCCGGCATAAAAAATATCACTGAAATATATTGCGGATTTCAACAAATGGTCGCCTAAAATAAACCCATTCCGTCAATCGTTTGCAAAAAAAAAAAAAAAAAAACAATTTTATCAAAGCATCGCAGAAAAAACACGAATTTCTTTAAAGGATTGCGGGAAAAAACGCAAATTACATCAAAGAAGCACAGGTAAAACGAATCTCGTAAAAGCATAGCGGAATAAACGCAAATTTTGTCAAAGGATCGTGGGAAAAAAAAACGCAAATTTCGTAAAAGAATCGTGGAGAAAAACTAATTTTGTTAAAGGATCGCGAAAAAAACACAAATTTGGTAAAAGGGCCGCAAAAAAAGCGTGCATTTCGTCAAAGGATCCTGAAAAAAAAACACACACGCATATTTCCTCAAAAGGCCACAGAAAAAAATGTGAATATCGTCAAAGGAACGCAAAAAAAAAAAAAGCGAATTTCATCAAAGAATCGCAGAAAAAAGAAATTTCGTCCAAAAAGGATCTGGAAAAAAAGAATTTCTTAAAAGCATAGCGGAAAAAGCTTGATTTTTGTCAAAAGATCGCAAAAAAAATGCAAATTTCGTCAAAGAACTGCGTAAAAAAAAATTCGTTAAAGGATCGAGAAAAAAAAAAAAGTGCTAAAACGCCGCGAAAAAAGCGTGAATTTTGCCAACCGACTGCGAAAAAGGCAAATTTCGTCAAAGGATTAAAGAAAATGCACATTTTGTCAAAAGATCGCAAAAAAGCACGAATTTCATCAAAGCATTGCGAAAAAAATGCAAATGTCGTTAAAAAATCGTGGAAAAATGGAAATTTCGCCACATGATCGCGGAAAAAACGAGAATTTCATCAAAGGGCCGCAATAAAAACTTATCGGTCTCTTTAATGATGTTACCTATGAACGGAGCTCTCCTTACAAAATGTGATTCAGTTGTTTCAGAAGCAATGTCCATTATTGCATTTTTCAAGAGGTCACAATATTAAGGATTGGGCTGTTTCTAAATGCATTGACAAAATAACTGACAAGAATTCACTCCTTCTTATCATGGATTTTAGCTTTACTATTTTTTTAGCCAACATAACTATGCTGTAATTAATATTAATTAATTTTTAAATTAAAATTCTTACCATCAAAGTAATATAACACGTTATTTTACTAAACATTAAATTAATTTGCAGAAAGTTTTTGACCCAATATTTAAGTGCGCAGAAAATTTTTGGTTTTATACAAGTCTGGTTTATTACATTTTGGTAAGTATAATTTAAAAATTAAATTTGATTATTTAGGTTTGCAGTTAAGTCAAAATATTTTATGCACTATAAACATTGCTGAAATTGCATTTTTAGCAATGTCTACATGGGATGTCCATTACTGGAAAATGACTAATTAACCATCCCAGTAATGGACCTTAATGGACTCTTAAAATCTTAAAAGTAAATGGCCATTAGTATATAAAATTCTAAGTTTTCTATTGCTACTCAAACAAAAACATAAAAATTGTGCAAGAAAATAAATACAGTAGAACCTCGATTATCCGAAGCAATTGGGACCGACCCTCTTTCGGAAAATCGAAATTTTTTCACTATACAAAATTGTGTTTTTTCTAACTATCAACATTGTAATTTATTAATAGTATCTTTAACTTACCATTCGATATAAATACTAAAAAACTGGCATTAATATGTAATAGAAACATATAACCAAGAAATTACTGCTTCCACAAAGTCAAGCACATATTTGAAGATTTTTACACATACTTAATGCAATGTATAAAAGAGACAAGGAAATTGAAATATATTTTAAGAATTATTTTATTAAAATCTTGAATATTTTATTTTTACTATTAATTGCAATGAAATAAATCCATAGTAAATTTTAAGAAAGGTTACAGCAGAGGTGGACCCCCCATCGACACTAACTACACACCGGCATTTTTTTGCAATCTTTGGACGAAATCTGTGTTTTTTCCACGATCTTTTGAAGGAATTCGCGTTTTTCCTCGATCTTTTGATGAAATCCACGTTTTAACCACGATATTTGCGTTTTTCCCACGATTTTTTGATGAAAATTGCGTTTTTTCTGCGATCTTTTTATGAAATTTGCTTTTTTTCGCGATCTTTTCATAAAATTTGTATTTTATCCACAATCATTTCGCGAAATTTGTGTTTTATCCGTGATTTTTTTCATGAAATTTCCGATTTTACCGCGATCTTTTCACGAAATTTGCATTTCTTCGTGATCTTTTCACGAAATTCGTGTTTTATCCGTGATTTTTTTCACGAAATTTGCGTTTTTGACGTGATTTTTTTCACGAAATTTAAGTTTTTCTGTGATTTTTTCACAAAATTTGCATTTTTCGATTTTATTCGTTCGATCGTTATCGATTTTTTTTGTGATCCTTTTACAAAATTTGCGTTTTTTTCCACGATTTTTTTGACGAAATTCGCATCTTTTGCATGGTCCTTGGGTGAAATTCACGTTTTTTCGTTATTCTTTGACGGAATCGGCGATTTTTTTCTGCGAACAATTGACGAAATTGATTTTCTTCGGCAACCATATCGAAATTAGCGATATTTTTATGTCCGAATTTTTGGACTGATGACAGATTTTTTTTTAGTTTTCGGAACCGAATACCTTAAATTTTCTGAACAAAATCGTCCCTGCTACTTTCTTTTCTTATGTTCGGGAATCGCCGATCTGGACGCCGTAAATTCTGAACTAATTTCACCCCTGGCATCGATGTTTCAACCATCGCATTTGGCGAGTGAGGACAATAAAGCTAATCACCACGTTTTAAGTGTTACCTGGCGAGTACTAATTTTGTGCTATACATATATATACACAAATATAGGGTGTAAAAAAAATCATGATTTTTTTTATTTAAATCAGATTTTTTAATTTTTTCCCCCTGTGTTAAAATATTAATCATCTACCAAAAATTAAGCATTTCAAAAATGAATAACCTTCCAATTACTAACATAATCTATGTTTTTTTTTTTTTGCTTTAATTAATAAAATTTTAATTATGTAATTGTAGAAATTACAAAAAAACCGCAAACTAAAAATTTCTTTAGTGACATACAACATTATGTGCATTAATATTTTGCAATAATTAAGTAAACCAATATTAAATACTGCTTATATTTTAAAGTTATTGAGAAATTGCATTTAATTTTAAATTGATGATACAGATTAAACCAATTATTAAACAATCAACTGTTTAATTAAGAACACAATCTACATTTTTGAAAAAGTGGTTGAAAAAATGTGATAAACAATAATTTGATAAATTCATAAAGCAGCCAGTAATTTTACACAGGTTCTAAAGCGTATGCATATCAAATTGATCAAAATTTGTAGCAATATATACAGCAAACTCACACATAATTTATAAATAGATTACAAAAATTGTACTTTTGAAATTTAAATCAGATTTTTTCCCCACAACATTAAAATATTTGAATAGCTACTAAATGTTATGTTTTTGAAGTTATTTAACATTTAGTCAGATATTTTTTAAATGTATAATACTTCTTTTTACACAGTTTAATATTGTTATAATTAACAATAACAAATATTACATTTTTTATAAGTGAATTACTGATCATTTTCGTTACTGATTATAATGCTTTTTCACACTATTTTAAAAAATCAGAAAATATGTGATTTTATCATCTGATTTAAATCAATTGATTAAAATCATTGACACTATATTGCTATGTTTATTATATATAAAAGAAAGAATAACTTGACTATTAAAAGGAAATTAGGACATTGTAAGTTATATTAGATTTAAATATCATTTTAAAATTAAATGCTTTTTATGTTTGTTAGATAAAAACAATTCTTTTTACAAACTTACTGCACTTAAATTTTTCACAATACTCAGGAATTACACTTAGAAACAATTATTTAAAGCTTTGTTTTATGTATTCATAAGTCACAATACTTGTAGAAACTTTCCAAATTATGTTCATCTTAGATTTGAATACTCTTTTATGTCATTTTAAACATTTGGAAAATTTCTGATTTTAATCAATGATTTTTTAAAAAAAAATCACTTGATTAAAATCATGATTTAAATCGCTTATTTAAATCAACTGATTTAAATCGTTGACACCCTACATAAACATGACTAATTATTCAGCCCAGTAATGGACATCCGTCTTAAAAACTTAATAAATAAAATTTTAGGGTACTACTTGGTTATCCCGTCGACCAAAAATCTATCGTCAAACTATAAGATTAAATGTCAATAATCAGGGGTGGGGAATTTTTAGAAAATCCTACTCACCAAGGATTTACTCTACCAGCCAACAAGACTTAAGGTACAGTATAAGAGAAATAAAAGAAAGTTCAGTATATGGTAGAACTTAGTACCATGTTTACATTGCGGTAAATTTGAAAAATATAGCCAACAATTAGAATAAAAAAGTTTTTGGCATATCTTCTATAGTCTGCAGTTTTTCAAAGATTGCCTAAAAATTCACTCGCCCTGTCAAGAAATCTACTCGCTAGTGGCGAGTAAAATGATGTATTTCCCCATCCCTGTCAATAATGGTTGATCGTAAATGTCACATTCACTTGACTTTAGGGAAGTTAGACGTGTTTACACCATCAAATGATTTTTATTCCGACGTTTTATTTGTATTTATTAATGTTATACTATTTTTATTGTTCTTTTGTTATTTAAATAAAAATTATGCCAATTGGTCGACGGGATAACTAAGTAGTACCAATTTTAGAAATGGCTGTTAGTATATGAAATTCAAAGTTATCTATTATTACTACCAAAAAAAATTGCTGCAAATTTTGCAATAAAGAATATAATAAACTTATTTAAAATGAAGCTCTTAGCATATTCATTAAAGATTTTCACTGAAAAACAGTGGAACTTCAAAACATTATTTTCTGCCTCCTGATTGGTTTGATTATGAGTGTCACCAATAATGCAAGGGGTAGTTATGAAAAAAATAATAAAAGCTAAATTTTTATTGGTTATTTTTTTTATAAAACAAAAATATTGAAGGGGTCCATTACTGGCACATATACCCTAAATACATGATAAAATAACTTGTCAAATTAAAAAATTTTACTGTAATAGTACTAATTTTAGAAATGGCTATTAGTATATAAATTTCAAAGTTTTCTATTACTCCCAAAACGAAATATAACCAAAAAACATTTCTTACAGTATTATTCGACCGTGTTGAATTCACACACTTTTCTCCGGAAGAGATTTCTGTGGCTCCGGGGGGGGGGGGGGGTTGCACTTTTTGACCATTGAAAACACAAAATCTCAAATTTTAATGTACCCCCCGGGCCACCCCCTGAAATCAACACTGCAATAATGCACTTGAAATTCGGCAAATGGGCCGATTATTCGGCTACGGCCGATTAATCGTCGCGTCTCTAATTTAGACCAACTTTTTAGCATAAAAAATTTTCACATAAGAACATGATAAAGGCAGAATGGGTTGTTCTCTACAATACTTGCAAATTTGGCCAGCAGTCTGACTTGAATGATGCATATGTAAATTTTCATAAAAATTAGATAAATGGTAAGAAATCAGTTAATTATTGAAGATTTTAATAGCAACAGAAATTGTTTTAAAAATTTGACTTAACAAAAAAAATAAAATAAAAATTTGTGGAAAAAATAAAATAAAAAATGTGAGGGAATGACAAGTGAGGGAATGATGAAATAAGACATTTTTACTAGTTGTAGGGGAAAAATGCAAAATTATGAAGAAATCCAAACTGTTTCCTTTAAGAGAAACACTTAATATATAATGTATGATAAAATTAAAATTTTTGATATTTACAAAAAAATGAATAGTCTGTGTGAGGGAATGACTGCTAATAAAAACGCTTCCGGATATACTGACTAAAAAAAAATTCTGTAAAATTAACAAAATCTTACACCACCTATTTATGTTGCTGGACTGACAAGTGCTCAAAATAGCTTCTTCTCTGTGAAGGATGCTAGACTGCTACTGCTCATTAGTGGTAGATATTTGAGATAATAGCAATGTGTGAGGGAATGATGGTCTAACATGGGGAAACATATAATTGATTGAGTAGACTATATAATAATAGTAAAAATTAATATTTTTATTATTTTTTGTAATGTATCAAATAAGAACTTTATTTTGCTTAGGGTATTTTTAATTATTTTTATTTCTGGATGGAAAGAAATAGGCAATAAAATAGGGTAGTACAGGTGGGGGAAAGGTGAGGGAATGATGTTTGCATGATATATATTATATTTTTAAATATTAAATTTATTTATTTTTAAATTTTACTTTCTGCCCCTAATAAACTATGTTTAGATCTTCTAATAAAAATAAAAATAAATAAAAATGTAATAAAATTAAGAGCATTTATATGGCTGGGAAGCACTTTTTGCACTATTGCAGAGAATAACCCAGAATGGCAAAAGCAAACAGTAGTTTCATACCCCATAATAAAAAAATGTCAGCCAAAAAGAAACCAGGGTTGGGTTTTTGACATGACAGTGGTAAAAACCGTGTTTTTACCGGTTTATTACGTCAAAAACCTATCATTTGAGATTTTCCTCCAATTTATAGTGTAAGTGTAGCATACAGTACATTTCTAGATTAATTTTTTCTTGTTGTTCTTGTTATTATTATTCACAATTACTTTATTAAATTTATTTAAAAGAAGAGCATTTCCTAAATGGGAAAAATTTAAATACAAGAGTAAAAGGAAATAACAATATTTGTCATAATCTCCACTAATATAGATTCTACTAACTGCAATGAACATTAATATTATATGATAATAAAAGGTTATTATAATTATTAAATAACATTCTACATACATTTTTAATAAAATACTTTAAAATTATTTTAGAGATGCAAAAATGCTGTTATATGGTATGACAATAGATGTCAAGCATGGACTGTGGCCATTGAATAAATTTGAATATTCTTAGATATAATATTTTAAAATGCATATATTTTCATTTTCACTTGAATAAGCAGAATTTTAAAATTTTAAATTAATAATTTTTTTATACAAACATGTAGGACCTGATTACAGGTGAAAACTCTTAGACTTAAATTTTAACACATAACAAAACAATATTTAAGAAAAATCAGAATATAATGTCCTGTTCCTGTATACATTTTACTTAAAATTATTTAGGCATTATTTAAAGTGAATTGAAAGAAATAACGCATTGCATATTTTTATTACATACATATGACTGTATGAGTAAAAATCTTTCACCGTTAAAATTTTTCTTAAATTATTATTAAATTTAGAGAGATTCTTAAATGTTTTATTTATTTTTTAATGCAGTTAACTTTTTAATTAATGGATCTACATTTCTGCTTTAAAGTAATATTTAATTATTTATTTATTTTAAGGAAATAAATTACTTAACAAAATAATAAACTACTTAACAAAAATATATAGTTAAAAATTGAGTTTTCACATGGTTTAAAGTTTAATATGGATTTGCAATTTTAATCTCTACAAGATTTAACTTTGAAGAACAAGTCTTATTCCTTTCTTCCAAAAGATGTATGTAATTCTCAACTATTAAAATATATTTTATTTCATTTATTTATATAAATCAAGTTTTGCTATATAGAAATAAAAATAATCAATGAACAATTTTGATTTAACACTTTAAGAAATCTTACTTCTGAGGAAATTTCTGAGAAAGCTATTTAGTTTTAAAGAGTGTAATAATTAATGCTGAAATTATATACATTTTTTAATCTTACACTTATGGGTTATAGAATTTCTTTAAAAAATCTAATTTTTACAGAATATGCCAAATAGCTTAAGATTATTATAGAGATCTGCTAACAGAGATGTATATGTATTATTCTAATGCAATTCTTTTTTGTTTTTCTCGGATACATAATATACTTCAGAGTCTTTTCAATATTGAATATTTCATGTAAAACAACTTAATACTAAAGACAGAATGAAAAAAGATAATGTAAAAACAAACTACAACTAAAAAATAGATTTTTGACAGTTTTCGACCTTTTTGACAAAGAGGTTTTTGACATGACGGTAAAAACCATGGTAAAATCCGGTAAAAACCGCCATGCGTCAAAAACTTGCCAACACTGAAAGAAACAGAAGCTAACCTATTGAAAACATAATTGTAAAATGGGGGGAAACTATACAGATAAATACTATACTGGCTAATCTCATAAAATACAACGAACAACAACATTTTATTTTCATTAGAGAAGTTAAAACAGGTTGATGGTGTTAAAATGTAGAAGCAATACTTACTACTTCAGCTTTCCAAAATTTCGAGCTTTCAACGTGATGCTAGATACGAACGTTATGAATGTGTAATCAACTTTGCAGAGAATTTTTTAAACATCCGATTAAATAAAATAATAATTAATCCAATCAAAAATCAGTCTTATTTTTTTAATTGACTGTTTAGTTCGGTGTTCAACGTTCAACTCGAGAGATGTTGACATTTTTTCCCCCTTCCATCTTTGGTGTCTATCGCTTGTATCAAACCCCATTTCTAGGCATTTGATTGGTCCAAGCTTCATGTCACGTGATCTCGCAAGTTATTTCTAGCTATTTTGAGGTGGGCTGAACTTCAACTTTGATTCAACTTGGCGAAACCCCGCCCCTGCGAACTGTTCGCAATCTCGCAAACAGCGCAAAGTCTATCTGGATTTCGGCCAATATTTTGAACCCAAGCAGTTAATAAGAATCATCTTCTTTGTTTCCGTAGTTTCGGGAGAAGCATCTGTAAGTTTAGTTGATAATAATTTTCTAACCGTTGAACGTACTCATCAAAAGTCTCACAGGTTTCATCGTAACATTCAAAATGAAGATTTTGACTTTGAAGAATATCTTTGATGGTTGAATGATTTTCATTTCTGTATGGCGGTGGTGGCGGTGTTGCATTTACTTTGAGTCGAAAGTCATTTAGAGTTCGTATTAATGTCTTTACCCATGTGACGTCAGCCGCGGGTAAACAGAAGAAAAACACCAATCGGCGTGAAGAACATTTTAACACTGCTTCCCCTTTGTCGAATATACAGTCTTTTTCGGAAGGTTTTTTCCCCGCAGAGGCATGGCTGTTGCCATTCGTGGGTAAAGTCAATTCGCTTATTTCAGTCATGGTTTACCTCGTCGCCAATTTATTATGTATTTAGTATAAGGAAAGGGCAGCTGACGTCACTGTTGGTCAGCAAGAAAAACCTGTTCATTCATTATGACTCCTACCTGTACAGATGAGCTAGGGAAATTTGATTGGTCTACGTTTAACAGGTCTCTGATATGATTGGCCTACGTCGCCAAGACTATTCCTGCAATGATCGTTATGACAAAAATGTAGTTGGTAGATTGGTTGACGGAAGTGTTTGTTTGTAAACATGCCCTTTCCTTATATGAAATGAAAGGGCATCGTTACAAACACAACCTCAGAGTAAAGATAAGAAGTAGAGGCCGAATCCCATTGTTATTTCGGTCAGAACTTGAGGCACACATGTTTCTGCTTTCATCGCCAAAAGGTTGTCTTTTTTGGCTGTGATCACCTTATTGGCAACTGTCGGATTTGATTTATGCGAGAGAAACGCCGCGACGTAAGAAAGTTTCAGCGGGAACCAGAGGAGAAAAACCGGTTTGGCGTGTTTTCTCTGCCCACCATCACGTGACGGTTGGTAGTGATCCCGGCGTCAAGAAAGGGTTGCTATTTCTGAGTCCAGTTATATGAGAAGTCTATGAACACAACATACTTTATTTAATTCATGGAATCGAATAGACTGTTGCCAAATCCGGAATGCAAAAGATAATAAAATATTGATGCCAAATCCAAATAAGACATAACAATTAAGTTCTTTTTAAAGATTACTAAAACTGTTAAAATGGAATTTCTTGCATTATTTCCACGTATAGACCCCTTGCATTGACGTCACGTTGCTATTAGCAACGACTGATACTGGAGCTTCTGGAGCACACACGTGGAGCACAGAACTCCCCGTTTGCCGTTAAAAGCACGTGTTATCTTTCTCTTTAATTTAGAGCTACCTTATTTTTATTATTATAGTGTAAATAAGTCTAAAAAATAAAATGGAGCCATATTCGCCTTATATTTGGGCGCCATATGAAGCGATTTCAGACATGTGACGTCATGTGCAACCCGTCTATTCCTCATTTTTTGCGGGGTGAGGGGGTAATTAATACCAATGATTCGAAATAACAAATAGAGTATAATAATATAAAAATGTTGGAACTTCTAAAAATTTTAAACTTTTTTTTTTTTGTGGTTGGGGGAGGTAAGTTTTATATTTACTTATGCTACAACTTAATAAATAGGGCTGAAACAATCATTTTAAATGTTTTAAGTTTTGTGTCGATAAGGGAAATTTTACATGAATATTTGTCATTGCAAAGAAACGAATGCGGGCAGAAAAAAAAATCGAAGATGGCAAACTGCATTCTTTTTTTTGAGGGGGGTGGGGGGGGGCTTAATAATATATTCACTTTTGCTACAACTTAAAAATTTGTGCACAATAATAATAATAATAAATGTTTAAGTTCTGTGGACAAGGGAAATTTTATATGATTATTTGTTGTCTTTGCAAAGAAACGAATGCGCAGGGAAAAAAATCTAAAATTTTAAACTGCGTTCTGTTTTTTTTTTGGGGGGGTGGGGCGATAAGTTATATACTTACTTTTGTTACAACTTAACAATAGGGCTGAAAAAACATTTACAATGTTTTAAGTTTTGTGGGTCTGGAAAAGTTTGATTATTTATTGTAATTGCAAAGAAACGAATGGGCAGAAAAAAAATATTTATCGAAGATTTTGAACTGCGTTTCTTTTTTTTTGGGCGGGGAGGGCTGATGAGGTAAGTTATATATTTTGCTACAACTTAAGAATTGGGTCACAAAAATAAAATAATTTTTTTTTTTTAATGTTTTAAGTTTTGTGGATAAGAAACATTTTATATACTTATTTGTTTTCATTCCAAAGAAATTGATTGGCAGAAAAAAATCGAAAATCTTAAAATGTGTGTGTGTGTGGGGGGGGGGGGTGAAAAGAAGAAAACAGAAAATTTTGAGGGGTGGGAAGGGGGATAGATGGAAGGTGGAAATCCGCAGAGGAATCTTACTCTTTACTTTAATATAAGCTACCCCCTCCCCTGAAAAAAATTCATTTAAAAAGGTGCATAGCTTTTATTTTGAATAAAAAAACAAATACTATTGATGAAAATTGAAATCTCGGTTAAATACTGTTTTGATTCACTTCCACGTTGATAAATATTTAAGTATAATTGAGAGAAACAAAAGATAGTTTTTAAAAGTGAATAATCTATCTTATTCATTTTTATCATAAAAATTACTTAACAATAAAAATTGGTAATTTGTGGGTAAAAATCATATATATTATGTATTTTGAAACATTTATCAAGGCTTAAACTTATGTAAATGCAATTTAAGAACGCACAAGCTATTTCATTTTCTCCTTATATCGATGGATCACGATCCATTTGCCACTCTAGTGGAGCAGTATCGCTCGCGTTCGCAGAATCAACTTTTCTCCCGTATGCGCAATCTAGTTATTTTACTATATCTATGGTTATGCACTAACGTACGACGAAAGAAGGAGAGGCACGTTTTGGCAATGACCCTATAGTCCAGGCAATAGAGACCGTATAGGGGATCTACCCAGCAAAATTCATGGTAGTTCTGGAAAAGGCTTACTATATGTTTTTTGGGTCATTGAATCCGAATTTTTAACTTCCCACCAAAATTTCCCACGGCAACCTCCCCAAATTTTGGTAAAATGCCCCCCAAAAAAGATTTTTATTAAAAAAATCAACTGTTTTATTGTTTTAGGGAAAAAGTATCTAGAGATTCAGAAAGTAGACAAAATTTGCAACAAATTAGATATTAGGACTTAGGATGAAGGGGATCTGCCTCGGAACATGCGCGCTGTGTTGCGTGAACTAAGTTGCACAATTCCACTTAACCACTCACACGTTTACATTCGCCCTCCCATCTCCCCTACGAACTTTCTCTATAAGGTTTACTTTAAGTTTTTTGGGTCGCTGAATCCGAATTTTTAACTTCCCCCCCAAATAGTTGTTTTTAACTTAAATTTCTTATTATTTTAGGGGAAAAGCATTACGAAATTCAGAAACTAGACAAAATTTGCAACAAATAGGATATATGACATTATGACGTAGGGAGAACAGGGAGGGGAGGGCTGCCTCTGAACATGAACTGCGGCGCTACGTGCACTAAGTTATGAAGTCCAGGCAATGGACTTTATCCACGAATGGCAACAGCCATTCTGCGGGAATATACCATCGGAAAAAGACTTTATTGGACGAAGGGGAAGCAATGTTAAAGTGTTCACTTCTGTTTACGGCCCCACCAGTGACCGAGAGGTTCTGCTCTCGAAGCTGGTAGACGGGAAGTGCTGGGTTCGATCCCAATCGCGCCCGTCGGCCTAATCGTTCGGAGTTTTCGTGGTTTTCTTCGAGCCGTGGATCTTCCATGCGTTAATACGGATTAGGTTCCCTTAGAAAGACCCCCACGGAGGGCACTCCCCCCGGGCCTATATCCCTCGTGTAGATAATTGGCCGTCAAAAAATCAACCCAACTCAACTCACTTCTGTTTACTCGCGGCTGACGTCACATGGGTAAAGTCCATAGGGGTTTTTACCTGGAAAAATTAATACTAGTTCTGGATTTCGACTCACTTTATGTTTTTGGGTCGCTGTATCCGAATTTGTAACTTCTCACCAAAATTTCACCCGGCAACCCCCAAAAAATTGATTTTTTGAAAAAAATTGGGTTTTGAGAAAAGCGCGGGGAATGTTCCGAGGCAGCCCCCTCTCTCCCCGTTTATCCTACCTCATAATGTCATATATCCTATTTGTTGCAAATTTTGTCTAGTTTCTGAATTTCATAATGCTTTTCCCCTAAAACAATAAGAAATTTAAGTTAAAAACAACTATTTTGGGTGTTTCAGGAAGGGGGGGGGGGAGATTTTTGGGGTAAGTTAAAAATTCGGATTCAGCGACCCAAAAAACTTAAAGTAAACCTTATAAGGAAAGTTCGGAGGGGAGATAGGAGGGAGAATGTAAACGTGTGAGTGGTTAAGTGGAATTGCGCAACTTAGTCCACGCAGCACCGCGCGCATGTTCCAAGGCAGATCCCCTTTCCCCTTCATCCTAAGTCCTAATGTCATATATCTAATTTGTTGCAAATTTTGTCTACTTTCTGAATTTCTAGATAATTTCCCCCTAAAACGATAAAAAGATTGATTTTTTTCAATAAAAACCTTTTTTGGGGGACTTTTTACCAAAATTTGGAGGGAGGGTTGCCGGGGAAAATTTTGGTGGGAAGTTACAAATTTGGATTCAGCGGCCCAAAAAAAAAAACATAAAGTAAGCCGATTTCCAGAACTACCATTAACTTTGCTAGGTAAAATTCCCTATTGCCTGGACTATTAGCAGATGTTGCAGGAGAGAAGAAAGACAAGGAATAAGAAAGAAGACAGGAGAAAAGAAAATATAATGCAAGCTATTTCACAATCAATATTAGTTAAAGCAGGTAGATATTTATGCCTGTCATAATAAAAAACAACCGAAAAATTATTTTTTGACAAATATTCCTACAATTATGAAACCAAAAATAGTATTAGCACTGCATTCATGACTGATTTTTAAAAGATTTCTTTTAATCGATTCAGATTATCGGTTTGGTCATCATCAATCGATTTGATATTTGCATAAAAGCATGATTTTTCTCTATTTGATCAGGCACCACGAATCCTAATACCCTGTTCACACTGCGTTATCGGAACTCTCTTAAACCTCCGAACTCTCTGAGGGAGTTCGACAAACTCTCTAATGCTGCGTTTACACTATGGCTTATCAGGTCTACAAGGTCTGCGAGGTCTGCCAGGCGTGGGTTTAGCCTGGTTTAGGAGGGTCTGCGTGGTCTGCGAGGCTTGGTCTCTGTGGTCTAGGCCTTGGCTTTAAAATACTAGACCCAACCAATCAGCGTGCTTCATTTTTTTTGTATTCCGCCATTTTAAAAGATTGAAGAAGCAGACGACAGCTTATGATTTTAAAGATTATTTGAAAATTGAAATTAATAAGGGATTTACAAATTAAAGGTACGTAATGGTTTTTCAGATGTTTTTAACATTTCTTTACATTGTTTCATAACTGTAGAAGTTTCTTTTATAAAGCTATACAATCGTAAGTTACTATTTTCATGTATTTACATACTACGCTACTAAAATTAACTTGTTAACTATGTTACTTTTTAATATTACCAAACTTTATAAAACGATGTATTCGTAAATTCTTTAATTTGCATACAACGCTGCCTATGCATTTGTTAATAGATAAATATGTTCCTCATTTCCAAATTCTTTAAAATTAACCTGGTTTCATATGCATGAATTTAAAAACAAATTTGATAGTATATGAATACAAATTAATATAATACGGTCGTCATTCTATTATAATGTACGGTAATGCCTTTTTTTGTGAATAAATAGTTTCATTTCCTTCAGGTATTTATTTGATATTCTATTTCAATGCATTTTTAGTTACTGACAATTTTTAAATTTATCCTAAAACTAGCAACAAATTTTTAACCATAGAATTAATTTTGAATTAACTCCAAAGTTTTCTCTATTATTTTTATATAATTGACTGATCATAGCAAACTCTGCATGCATGATTTACATTATTATTAATCAGTTTTAAATGTGTTAATTTTTACAATGATACGGTACTATCTAAAGTAATATGAAGACTTTGAATTGTATTTAGCTTCTTATCCTCCCCCTAAAAAAATTCTAATGACATATAAAAATTAACTTTTTTTTTAAATTGAACAGACTTGTTTTTAAATAAAGTTTTTACTTGTAATTATTATTAATAATTTATAAACCATCCCTTATTCTTTTTAAAATTTTATCTTATATGTTTATCTTTCTGAAGTTTTCTTTAATAATTAATCAGTAGTAGTATATTAAAACTGTAAAATCTAGAACATGAATTTTTTCTCTCCACTTCCCTACAAGAGATGATTTACGATTGAAAAGTTCGTAAATTATTTTTTTTTTCAGAAAGAGTTTGAAAAACTTTCAAACCTATAACAGTTATACTAGAAGTAGAGATTAGAATCTGCTGGCGCCAAGATAAATACATATTTTACCAAGTTTGCTCTCAGGATATCGCAGGTGTGTAGTCTTCTATAATAAGTGACTACCATTTGTGATCTTCTGCAAGAAAGTGGATTGTCTGATGCTCTTGGACTATGTGCTGTTTTGTTGTTTTCCCTTAAAATTCATCAATCAGTAACTGTCGTATAAATAAAGTATTACTAACTTGTATGGCTGACTGGAAGTATGTAGTTTTTTTATATATTTATTTTCTGTTGCTTAGAACGAGAGATTTTGAAATGCATTCTACATTGTTTTTGTTGTTTTTATTAGTTTATTATAGTCTTTTTTTTCTATTTATTTACATTGCAGGATGTTTTCAATGGGACATTTTCAACAGCTATGTGAATGTTTGTCGATTGCCTGTTGACCTGACTTTTACATGAGATTTGCATGCTTTTTTTGAAGATATGAATCTTCAATAATATTCGTGTATGATGATTGTAAGTAAGTCATTTTTCTCAAAAGTATATGTTCTGTATTTTATTTATCATTGTTTTATCTTTTATATATAACGTCATTTTTCTCACAAAATCAATCTGTATCTAAGAAAACTTTATTCTCAATACAATATTTATTATTTAATTCCTTTTATTCTTTAATCAATGTTTTCTTCGCATTAGTTTTTTTAATTTATAAAATGGCGTTAAATGATCAATTAAAAAAATGCAGTTTATGTAAATATGTAAACTATGTTTTATATAAACATCGAGTATATGAGTATTCTGTTAGTGGGAAGCAGTTAACCTCTACCTCCCTCCCTATACACACTTTTCAAGGATTTGATATTGCAAAAAATGTGTCGCTCAGACTTAAAAAAATTCTGAAATTACACGAAAGCTAGAATAACTAATCAGATTTGTCTAAAATAAGATCACAGTGTTAAATAAGCAATTTAAGCACAGTAATTAATTAGTAATAATGTATATATTTGAGAATATGGTTATGTATATTGCTTCGTAGCTGTGAACTATGATCAAATGATATCTCTTCCATTTCTAATTCCTTTTTCTTCCATTTGGTACACCTGGATAATTTTAATTTAATATCAGCTTAATAATTATTAATATATTATTAATATATTTTATTTAATATTGAAATAATATAAAATGTATTATCTGTGATAGTATCATGGTTTTTATTTGTTTAATAATTATTAAGCTGCATATGTAATAATCTAATGTATTTGATTTAATATTTGTTAATGTTGAACTAATCTAAAATGTATTATTATTAATGTTGTTGTTTGTGATTTGGGTTGTTTATTTACAATTCTTTGAAGTAATATGAATTATTTATTTCATTAGTATAAGTTATTGAAATTATCAGGAGCATATGGTGTATTTTAGAATTTAATTAAAATGTGTCAACATTGTAATTAATTTTGGTACTTTTCGGTTAGCCAGGCGCCACTGTTATCTATATATATTTGTATACATACATATATGTAAATATACACATGTATACATATACATATATTGCATATATACACACTTATATATATGTAAATGTATATGTATATATGCATACATTTATATTACATATATATGTATATATAACAGTGGCGCCCGGCTAACCGAAAAGTACCTTAATTTTTATAAAGCTCTGAGCTTCAAAATAAAATAAGTGATATTGTTTGTTTCGCTCAATCAATGTTTATAATTCACTGGGTCATTCGATGGTAACTTACGTTACATTTAGAACAGTTTACTTCAGTAATTTTAGTAATAAAAGACAAAAGAAAAAAAAATATTAACAATGCAAAGTTGACATGATTTGTTAATTAAACCTATTCAAAGATAAATTTAGATGATAATGGCCTAATTTTAGTGTTTTTTCTTGAACTCTGCCAGTTATATTTATTATGGTAACTGACATTACTGAAAAAGTAACGTAAGTTGCCATAAAAAATGTAATTTTCCTTTTCTAGGTAATTTTTATCCAAATTGGCCTTTGGATAGGTTTAATTAACAAATCATGTCAACTTAACATTTGAAAAATTTTCGGTGTTATATTACTGAAATTACTGCTGTAAATTGTTTTAAATTATAACGTAAGTTACCATGGAATGACCTTAGTATTCAACGACAATCAAAATTGGAATTAATACGTATCCGGTGTCATAAAATGCTATAATTTGAAATAAGTCTTCTAAATTTTTGGGTCAAAATTCATTAAACAAAAAAAAAACAAAACAAAAAAAAAAAAAAATGAAGCCATGCTTTTATGATTTTTACGCTTTTAGATTTCGCTCACAAAATTTACATTTTTCCTATAATATATTTTGTAAGTAAGCTGCAGCTTCATACTTTATTTTAAATATGAATTAACTAAGAAATTGTGAGCATAGCAAGTAAAAGTTTTTTAAATGTTTTTTTTTTTTTAGCTCAAAAGATTAGTTTTGAGATGTTAATGATAATATTCATAGCTGCTGAATCAGAATTTAGTTCAAAAGCGTTTTGAGAAATTTAAATGACCATAGGTATAAAATTTATCACTTGTATGGTTTGGTTATTTTATTTAGTTGTAATTAATGCAGTTTATAAATATAACATATGGGTAGTAATGATGTTTATTAGTAAAACATATTGCGCATTAGCTGCGTTTGGTTGTCCCCCCTCCTTTTTTTGGAAAAATAACCTTTATGTATAGTGCGTAATATAAATAAGTGTGTTTTATTGAATTCTTCTACGTGTGGAAAGCATATTCTCTTATTTTTTCTATTTAAATTATTCTACACTGACTATTACTCATGCTGGTTAAGCTATTTAATACTTATATTTAACTTCTGAGTATTTTTGGTACTATTATGTCACTCGTGTACAAATCTTTCCAATAACACTTTTTTTTTTTACACACATGAAAATTAGAAACAATATTTTGATGATATATTTTTTTTCTGCAATTGAATCAAAATGAGTGAAAGGCATGTATTTAAATGCGACATATGTATTAGAATGAAATGAGTGAATGGTTTATATTTAAAATTAAGTGAATGCAATGCAAATGATGACAAAGGAAAAATATTTGTTGATTTATCGCCTGTGCCGACTAACAGAAAAGTACCATATTTTTAAATTATTTTTTATATTACTATGCAAATCGTGAAATGAAGAGTTTTAATGTTATTAATAATTAATGTTATTTTGATTCTGGGTTTGAAATTTTAAGTTTATTTATTAATTATACTATGTTAACTCTCAAAGAAAGATGCTTGCAAACTAATATTAAACCAATGGTAACTTTACAAATTTATCATTTGCTTTTGAATATTTTTAAATAATTTTTTCTGTTTTGCGTGGGACATGTCTAATTGGGTATCTTTTTGCCCTTGATTTCAGGTGCAGTTTTTCAGAGGAAAATTTCAGTTTCAGAACTTGTTTCAAAATTAAAAGTGCCCTCAGAAGAAAAAAAACTGCAACCAAAGAAATAAAAAGTAAACATATTTGGTTAGACATCAGGTTCAGGTTGCCCAGGTCAAAAAAAAAAAACAAACAAACAAACAAAGTATTGAAATGCAAATAAGAATTTTGAAAAGAACATTGCCGTTGGTTTAACATTTAGTTTCAGTGTTCTTGTGTTACTACTAGAGATGAGAGATATGGCCTTGGGCTCGATTTTTGTACCATTCTTCGAGCTCGGGTGGTCCCGAACTCATTCATTCTGAAATTAACAATTTTATTTATTCTCATACAGAAAAAAATAAAACAACTTTTTTCCCTTAAAAATTACTTATTCCATTTCAAGTCATTTTAATGTTATTTTTATAAGAATGAAAGGGAAACAGAAATAGTGTTTTTTAAGCTCTTTTTAGATATGTTTGTAACTATATAAATACGAAGCACCTATAGTCTTCATCTGGTTTGTCCATCTGTCCGCATATAACAGCGCAAAAAATACCCAACCAAATGGTTTGAAATTTAATATATATATATATAATCGTTGCAGAATTTTGTCAAGTCATTTCAAATTTTAAGAAAATCAAATCAAAACTTAAAAAGATATTAATAAAAGTTTTCTTCATTCTATTAAATCCTATTGTACATAATTAATTCAGTGATATCCCATGACATGTAATGATTCTAGGTTGCCATGTTGATTACGTCATATTTAAGATGGAATCCTATTATTTCCATATTACCTCCTTTTTTTTAGGTATGTCAAGAACATGCTTTTTGGTTTTGATGCACTATTTATTACTTCTTAATTATTATACCAACTGAAAGTTATTAAATGATTATCTTGCTTCTTTCCAAAAAACTGTCTTAATAGTTCACAATTTAGCTAGTTACACAGTTTATTTTTACTCAATTTTTACTAATGCATTATCTTCCTTTCAGATTGAAATATAAATACCTTTTTCTTCAGATCAATAAAGTTTTCTGCAAAACATTGTCATCATCATAGACCATTATGATACATATTAATATTGTTTCATTTATTATACGTAGTAATCATTATATTCAATAATATTTATAATATAAAGAAATTTTATTTTGTTTCTGTAACTTGTACTTTCAAATAAAAGAAATTTATTAAAGATTTGTTGTCTTTTATTTGACTATATATTTTTATTATAAATGGTATTTCAGGTATTTGCTTGTTTTGTCTATCATGTAAACCTTGATTTAAGAATTGTTTTTAATTATCTATTTATTTTTTATAAAAAAAAAAAAAATGGCTAAGATATAAAATGAGAAAAACACTTTCAACATGGTTGAAAAGTATTTATGAATTTAGCTTGTCACACTTGTAAATATACTGTGATTGCATTGTAATTATTAAATGCTAATGATGTTCGCTATAGAGGGTGCTATTTAAATGTGAAATTCAATAAATATAATGCATCAAAAAGTGTTATGGGGACAAGAAGTGCTGAAAATGCATTTTTACTGAGTTATGTGTTTTTAAATGGCACATTTAGATATTTCATTTCATTGTATGAAAATATTAAATGTCTTAATAGCTACTGTTGGAGAGTATTTCATAATCTATGCCTAATTTTTCATAATTTGTGTATATTCCTTATACCAGTGGTGCAGCCAGTATCCTTATTTGTAAGGGGTTTTGGAGAATTATTACTCCTTGTGGGATACAATATGTGACAAATAAAAACCAATGTAATGAAAAGCAAACATAATGTGTTTATGTGTTTAAAGGTTTCATAGAAAAGCTTCTTTATAATATAAGGTATTTTCAATGCAACTTATTAGTTTTTTAAATACTGTGGGAGGAATTTTGAAATGTCACCTTCTTTTGCTGCTGCAGTGTTTATACAAATTAAGGGCTGTGCATATATAAAATTATCATTTTAATGTGTGTGGGAGGGGGGGGGGACCTGACGTTTGATTGTCATAAGATGTTTTGGGGGAAAGTTTTTTTTTTTTAATCCAAACGATATTTTTTGTTTTAGTGCTTTAATTTTTTCTTTACATCAAAATAGTCTTATACCTTTTTAAATAGTAAGTGTAGTTAGATGTTAATTGATATACAGTTGTTTAAATGTAAAATCATATCTTTATGCAAACGCAAACATATAAAAATAAAAAGGATTTTTAAACATTGATGATGATTTCATTAAGGTGTGTATGGGGGGGGGGGGGGGTGTCGAGGAATGATAATGTATGATATTGTAAGTGATGGGGTTGGGACTAAAATTACCTAAATGTTGATAACATTATATATGTACAACACCATACAATAGTTTTAGAACGGGAGTAAAATTATTGCAAATTTAAAACAATTATCAGATTTCTCAGCCCTATTTTCAACCATCTGCTATAGTTTATAATTTTTAAAAAATGTTATTTAATTTTCTAATGCAACTTTTTCTTTTATATTGCCACAAAAAGAAAATGGGTAGGAGCATTATTTTTATAAATCAATTAAAAAATCAGACTCACTGTATTTTCACATGCAAAAATGGCATCATTTTGAACAGATAATGCATATTTTTCATATATAAATTTTTAAGCCTTTACTATAAGTGTTACCATAGTACCTTTATTTAAATGTAACATCACGACTAAAAGTATATAGAAAATGGCGTCATTTTCATGTAATCATTGTAGATTTAATTTTCACAAGCGATAATGTAAGTTTCCATTTAAAAATATTGTTTTATCATCAGGTGAGGACAATAATTTCTCTTCTGAAATTAATGTCCATTATCTATAAAGTAAAAGCTTTATTTTCAAACTGTCCAAAAGTAAAATTTCACGAAATGTTACATTTAGTTCCTTTTTTTTCCAGTTACATGTGCCAAAGAAATTCTGTATTCTCCCTTATAAAACAGCGGGAATTTACTATTGTGTCAAAGTAATTAATTTTTTCCTCATTGTCGTTTTAAAGATTTATTGCTCAGAAGGTAGTGTCACAGATGATAATAATATAAATAATGAGACAGGCAGTTAACTGTTGCACCAGAGAGTGGTGTTGCCGTAGCAACATCATACGCTCTGCTGCAATGTGAAATGAGTGGTAACCTGATTACTGGTGATGTCTTCGATTAGGTTTTCCATCAGTGTTGGTATTCATTTCACATTGTAGCAACATAATGTCAACATTAAAGCCAAACCATACATATAACAATTAAGAAAACAAAAGTAAGCTCCTACTGTCATTTTTTAAATGAAGAATTGAAGCAGTTATCTCTTTTGTCAGGGGGTCGTCCCTGCCCTCCTGGACCCCTGTTTAAGGTAATTTCTGAACACTTAAGGGACAGTTTCCCTTTTCAACAATTTTCTTTATTTTAAATATGATTCAAATGGTGAACTCACTGAATTTCAATGTTCAACTAAAAGTACATTTTGAAAAAATTTTATAAAAATTTGAATTTTTTTAAATCTCTACTACTTTTTAAAAAAATTGATATTTTTGCCCCCCCCCTTTTTTTTTTTTTTTTTTAGATTTTCAAATGTGTACTACACAAACTTGCACATGGATTTTTGGACATATCTAATATTACATTTATTATGATTTTTTTTACTGATATATATATAGTGCAAAACGATGAAATCTAACATATCTTCATATACTTTTTTTTTTTTTTTTAATAACAAAAAACCTAAATGCTAATTCCATGCGCAGATTTATCACATATGTAATAAAGAACATGCACCAAAAAAAAAAGCTTAAAAATCTGTATCTCAAATACAGAAAAAGCCTTAAAACATGAAAGTGAAGAAAATATGAAAATGGAGAAAAAGCATTTAAAGTTTTAATTTGTGTGGTAATTGCGCTGAGTGTTTTAACAAAATTTACAATACCTCGCGATATATTTACGGTATGGATAAAAATGAGGTATCAAAATATTCACAATTAAACAGGCTTTCATTTAATATTAAAAAAGAAAAATCAATTTTTTGACCAATTTTAAGGTAAACTGCCCCCTTAAATCAAAGGGAAAAATAAACGTAAATTTTATTTTGTGGAAAGGAGGGATTGTACCCCTTTCCCAAACAACAACAACAAAAAAAGATTCATTTTCTCTCTGTGTTTCATTATTTTAAACTGTTTGAAAAGAATAAATTTTATTTTTTTCAGAGTCAGAGAAAGAGAAAATTAGGGGGCAATTGCATTTTCTTGCTTCCCTTGTGGGCAATGAGCTTAGAAAAACGCGTAATTTTTATTAATTTACACGTAATTAATGTCTGTGCAAAAGAAATTACGGCGCAAACAATTCTGACACGTTCATTTCGATACGAATACGAAAGTAAACAAACAAACACGACTGTCCCTCCCTTCCCCCAACCTGCAAATATACGCATGCGCAAGCCAAGTTCTTATGCCGTAGTGTGGACGCAATTTTTTCCATTCTTGGACCTGAAAGACCCAACAGACCTGACAGGCCACATAGTGTAAACGCAGCATGAGAGAGTTTCAACTTTCTTCGGGCTAGAGACAGTCACGACCATTCACTCTCGCTGGCTGTAAGGCTTCGCATTAACTGATTGGGTGTTGCGGGCGGTTTTATCTTAAGCGCATGCGCAAACAACACAGTGACGTTCACTGAGTTATCTTAAGTGAGTTTTTCCATGTGAACAGGTTTCCAATTCCGGGAGGGTACCACCTCAAAATTAAGAGAGTTCGGCGGCCTAAGATATCTTAAGTATCGGTAGTGTGAACATAGTATTAAAGGATATTTGAAAACATATCTTCAAACTACAGTGCCTAGAATATATAGTGTGCCGTTCGACGCTAAAAAAATGACCGGGAAAGTAATCCTTCAACAGATGGCGCTGACTGCAGTATAGACTGGAAAATTTCCGAAAGCAGATCGGATAAATTAATGCTTTTTAGATACTTATTTTAATATTATATAAGAAGACATTTAAATTTAGAAATTGATATTTAGATGAAAACTAGTCTGAAATATTTCAATAATAAATATATTATTTACAAACTTTTAGAACAGAGACATATTTTTTAAATAAAAATTATATGTGTGAAAAGCAAATAAATTCAAATGTTAAATTCGCTTTAGCTTTACTTACAAATACCAACAACTGTTCACTACTTCTAAAACTGTGCAAACATACAATGAATATTTAAAAATAAACTCCCAATGGCAATATTTATTTTGTGTTACTTTCAAAACAAAGCCTCATTTGTTAAATAAATCTTTCTTGCACTTGAAATCACATATTAAAATTCTTAAGAAAAATTATCAAAAAGAAATTTCTTTATGAATTATGTATGAAAAGTAAATAATTTTAAAAAAATATCCGAAGGTTAAATTCGCTTTAGCTTTATTTACAAAAACCAACAACTGTTCGCTACTTCCAAAATTGTGCAAACCAGTGTTGAATTCAGACACTTTCCTCCGGGAGGGATTTCAATGGCTCTGGGGGGGAGGGGGGGGGGTTGCACCTTTTGACCATTGAAAACACAAAATCTCAAATCTTCCGGGGGGGTGTGTGGCATCTCATTGTTCAGGGGAGGAATGTCTCCCCTGAATTCAACACTGGTACAAACATGCAATGAATATATAAAAATAAATTCCCAATAGCAAAATTTAGTGTTATTTTCAAAGCAAAGGAACATTTGTTAAATGTTTCTCACACTGTAAATCGCATATTAAAATTCTTAAGAAAATTATAAAAAAAAATTTCTTTATGAATTATGTATGAAAAGTAAATAATTTCAAAGGGTATATTGGCATTAGTTTTATTTACAAATACCAACAACTGTTCACTACTTCCAAAACTGTGCAAACCAGTGTTGAATAGAGACACTTTTCTCCGGGAGGGATTTTTGTAGCTCCGGGGGGGGGGGGGGGAATTAGACTTTTTGACCATTGAAAACAAAATATCAAATCTTCCGGAGGGACATCTCATTACTCTGTGGATTAATGTCCTTCCCCCGGGACCAGGGTTCGTAAATATCATGATATTTTCGAAAATATAAAAAATATCCGATATTTTCAAAATAGTCAACTTACTGCTGACAATAAATATTTTTAAGTATAATATAAATTAGAAACTAAAACATATTGCACTCATCATGAAAACTTAATCAAACAATATTCTAAAAATGCATTTTTTTTTTCTTTAGGAACTTGGAGATCAACTAATTGAAAACAGATACATTTTGCTTTATACACTTGTTTAAAAAACAAATTACGACAACCAGGCGCAAAACAATACCTTTTCTGATATTTTTTGTTAGTTTTTCACTCATATTTTGTTTCTTAAACAGACATAATTAAATCTTTATGGGAAAAACTCGCGTTTGTTTACAATATGTTTCACTGTCACGGCGCTAAAAGCTTTCAAAATGCCCAGTCGGTGTTAACATGCGCGCCACCTTGCGGCGTCCTCCTTTCACGACCAAAAAAAAAGCGTTATGGTAACCAATGGACTTTACCCACGAATGGCAACAGTCACACCTCTGCGGGAAGATACCCTCCGAAAAAGATTGTTTATTGAACGAAGGGGAAGCAGTGTTAAAATGTTCCTCACGCCTATTGGTGTTTTGCTTCTGCTTACCTGCAGATGACGTCACATGGGTGAAGTCCATGAACGGCACACTATCTATTCTAGCCACTGTACTTCAAACTGCAATTTACAGTTTGTTGTGCCGTGCCACCTAACATGAACATAGAATAGGGAAGGACTTTTCACGCAAAATGGCAACAGGCGTAGAAGAACCGTGCTACGGTAGCGCCACCTATAAACAAACAAAAACGTTGACGATCATGAATATTTTATGTTCATGGCGTACAATGTACAAGTGTGTGCTGCAGAGATCCGTGCTCTTGGAATCTACGTAGTCCCGTACTTTTGTATGTTTTGTTCCGCGACACTTATATAGACTATGGAAATATCTATTTAAATAACAGCGAATTATTTAAAAATTGTTTTAAACTGATACTAGCAGTACACGTAATTTAAGAAGCCTATTATAAAGTATACTTCAGGAGACTAAGGACTAGTGAAAAAAAAGCGTTATGGTAACCAATGAACGGCACACTATCTATTCTAGCCACTGTACTTCAAACTGCAATTTACAGCTGAATCTGTAGCTGAAGTATACTACTTGTTAAATAAATTGTTTCCATTTGTCTCTGCTTCAAATTATGCTTCCTCAACGCGTTGCTGCTTTGACTTGTTGGCGATTGTATTTACCCTTAAAAAAGAGTAGTACCCGTTGCACTGTAGATGCTTATAAATGACGGACATATCGGACAAAAACATCCGAAGAACCTTTTCTAAATGGAAGTTCATCCATTTACGTGGAGGTAATGTACAAAGCTTGGTTGAAAAATCCAGAAAGTGTACATAAAGTAAGTGCTATGTTTTAAAAATTTAAAGTAGAGCTACCTTTTGTTGCATTTAGACTTAAAAGTGAACTGACATGTAAAATGTCTTTTTTTTTTTTTTTTTAATGTAAATTTAGGCCATGTAAAAAACCAGGGAACAGATGTCTTATTATCCCATCTGTGATTTTTTTCTTGGCGTGAATTAAAAATTGTTTTTCAATTAATAGTTATAATTATTATATTCCAATTTTTTCAATATTATATTAATCTATCAACAATATTTAACCATTGGCGACGTTTACTACTTGGCGAAAAAGGAGTTTTCATGCAAGAAAAAAATCCAAGATGGCAGACCCCGGGATAATAAGACATCTAAGCCAAAATTATAATTGGAGTCAAACCTCATTAACACGAACATGCTTAACGTGAATTACTTTTAAGATGAACAGTTCCCATTTTCCCCTTCAAAATGAATACGGATTCCAGTTTTTTTCTCCTTTTAAGATGAACACGTTTAACGTGAAATTTCGCTTAATATGAACAATTCTCGCTGTCCCCATGAGAGATTTCGATGCTTAACGTGAATGAAAATTCCGAGAAAAGTGTGAAAGCTTCCTTTTCCCTTTAGGGAACAGGAATAGTCCTATGGAATATGACTTTTTTTACACAGTTACTTCTAACAGTTTTCTATTAATGGATAAGAACTAATAGTTTAATTATTACTATAGAAATATGAGTTTTCTCCCATTAGACACTGCATCAAATGCACATTTGTCCATTTACCACTGTATTTAAGCTTATTGCAAATTAATTGTTTATCTCTGGTACGAAATAATGATTAAAGTGTTCCCGCTAGGCCATTTTTGAAGGGCCCTTATTAAAATTGGCAAAACGTGCCCTACCCATTTAAAAATCGAGAGCATGTAACGTAATGTGAGGGATTGGAAAGAGGACTTTGCTATTAGCGGCGATATAGGACTTAGGAGGAGCGTGGCGTTTTTCTGCAGAAAATTTTTAAGAAATTAGGTACTTTTCGGTTAGCCGGGCGCCAGTGTTATATATACATATATATGTATGTATAAATGTATGCATATATACATATATATTTACATATATATATGTGTGTATGTATACAATATTTGTATATGTATATATATGCATATGTATGTATATAAATATGTATGTATAACACTGGCGCCCGACTAACCGAAAAGTACCAGAAATTATTTGAGTTTGCAGACAGTTTTACATTTTATCTAAGTCTGTCGGTCGTACTGGTTTGGGCTTGGGACAGAATAAAGTGCAAGAGGCAAACGGGCGAAGAAAAGTTATTTCAAATAGGAAAGGTTGTCGACGACATTTTAATTCCGACTTCGAGTGGTAAATCTCCTATAATATGACCCTCTTTCCATATTTTTAGTGTCGAAACTAGCCTTTTTTGTGCCTGTGGCAAACATGGATTTTGCCCCCTCCCCTCCTCACGCACAATAAAAGTTATCAATCGCAGGTAACCTATACAAAAAATGAATAAATAAATAAATCCTTAAAAAAATAATCATTTAATAAAATTAAAATGCTAGCAAGAAATATATAAACAACACTCCCATAGGATTAACATTATTTTGAGTGTTAAGTTCGCTAGTTACGCGAAGAAATTGGAACACTAATATTAAATCTCTGGGAGCATTCTTTTTAAAATTTCTCACTTACATATTAATAGCAGGGTTGGCAGGTTTTTGACGGTTTAAACTGTGGTTTAAACCGTCATGTCAAAAACCTCAAATACTTACAGTGATCTGTAAAATTTCACATTAAATGTCACACATTAGATGTAATATTTAAAATTCACTATTACTGTAATTGTATAATTAGTATATAGTATTAGTAATAATTACAGGGTTGGCAGATTTTTGACATGTGTCAGTTTATGTCGGGTTTAAACCATAGTTTAAACCGCCATGTCAAAAACCTCAAATAATAAATTGATCTGTAAAAATTCAAATTAAATGTCACACATGACAACATTACATGTAATATTTTAAATTCACTCTTACTGTTAAAGGTCAAAATTAGCACTAGCCACCAGCCACAGGACCAGTAAAGGAGAAAAAGTGGCTAGTGAAAAATTGTCTATCAGCGGCCACCTTCTGGCCACTTTTTTACAAGGAGAGAATAAAATTTTCTCGCATTTCATCAAGGATTCTACTTTTTTTTATTCCAATATATTTATATTAACATATTTATTTTGGCTATTCAGTTTTAGATTAATACTTATAGAAATTTTACTGTTTGATATTTTTAAATAAAAAAGTGGCCACTTAAAAAACTAGTCCTACTGGCCAGTGGCCGCTAATGAAATTTCCCAGTTTTGCCCTATACTTACTGTATATCAGTAATTAGTACATAGTAAAGTATTATTGTTAAGTACAACTTTTTAACAGGGTAAAATTTTTATTTAATTTTTTTTTTTTTTTTTTGTAAAATTGTGTTTTTCTAAAAAGTAGACATTAAGCTCACCTGTGAGCTGTACATTTTTTCTCTTACTTAAAATCCTTTTAATTTCACTTACTTTTGAGAGCTTAAAGCATTAGCTAGCTTTTTTTAATGTGAAAAAAAAACGGTACTTTTCGGTTATCCGGGCGCCAGTGTTTTATATACATGCATATATACATATATACACACATATATTTACATATATATATGTACATACACACACATATATAGATACATACATATGTATATATCATCATCATCATCATCATCAACCGTTTTCAATCCACTGCTGGATGTAGGTCTCCCCCAGATTTTTCCAATGTTTCCTGTCTAGTTCTTTAGTCATCCAATTTACACCGGCTACTTTTCTGATTTCATCACTCCATCTTACTTGAGGTCGTCTTCTTGGCCGTTTTACATCTCTGGGATACCACTGTAGCAGTGGCGTGGCGTCCGGTCATCGCTGGATGCGGCGATGACCAAGCAATATTTTAAAATTTTTAATAAGCTTTTAAAACTCTACGATCCAGTTTTAGCAGAACATTTGGAGTTCATGTATAAGTGAAGGTAAGATTTAAAGTTTCTTTTTTGAACATTCAACCATTGAATTTTAGAGTTAATAATTTTTCACCACAAACTTAAATAATTGCGATGACCACCGAAAATTTTCACGCCACGCCACTGCACTGTAGGGTGTTTGTGCTCCATCTATTGTCTTGTCTTCTTGCGATGTGCCCAGCCCATTTCCATTTTAGCCGTTTAATTCTTTCAATGATGTCAAAAACTTTCGTCTGACTTCTTATCCAGGTTATTCTTTTTCTGTCTCTTCTAGTTATACCTAGCATACATCTTTCCATACTTCTCTGTGTTGTTTGTAATCTTTGTACCATCCGTTTTGTTAGCGTCCATGTTTCTGCTCCATAAGTTAGGACAGGCAAAACACATTGGCAAAACACCTTTCTTTTCAAACACAGGGGCATGCTACTCTTCAGAATAATATTGTTCTTCCCAAAAGCACTCCATCCATTTCTTATTCTTCTATTGATTTCATTCATGATACTATTATCCGATGATATTTCCTGCCCAAGGTACACATAACTTTGCACTTCTTTAATTTCAGTGTTGTTGTAGACGATTTTCTTTTTTGATGCAAATGAATTGAACATCACCTTAGTCTTTTCCAAGTTTATTTTTAATCCCACATTAATGCTAGCTTCTGCCAAATCTTTTAGCATAAAACAAAGGGATTAGAATAAATGGGGAATATTTAAGTCATCTCCGATTTTCTGATGACATTTTAATTTTCAGTAACAGTCCTGAAGAATTGGAAAAAATATGTATATATATATGTAAATATATGTGTATATGTAATGTATGTATATATATGTATGTATGTATATAAAACACTGGCGCCCGGCTAACCGAAAAGTACCAAAAAAACTTAGAAAAGTGCAGATTTTTTTGTATATATAACAAGATAATGTGCATCAATGTTATTCTAGTCTAGACAATAACCATTCCATTCAAAATTGAAATTGGATTATTAATTTTAAACATTTACAAAATAAGAGAAGTAATTAAAAAAAAAACTTAAAGTCAAAATCTTTTTAAAACATGCTTTCCTTCAATATATAAAAATGTTTTAGATTTTAAAACTGAACAAAATTGGCTCGGTCATCTAAAAGAAAATTCCTTTAAGCCCATATTGAAAAAGTGCATAATAGAAGGGATCAAATCATGAAACAATACCATTGTTTGGCTTATACTTTGCATCCCAACCATCAGGGGCAAGGGTTGACTGCTGTATCAGTTGATTCAGCTCGCGCTTGAGCTACAGAGTGAATTTATGGATGCTTACCCATACTGATTGTGTATGAAGCTAAAGAATCCCCTTTCTCGTCTTCTTATTTCAGTGCTATAGGGAGGACTCCATTGTTTGGTGGAAAGGTATCACTCAATGCAACAGCTTTTTGAGCCTGCTTCAAAACTTGCTCATCTAGCAATGCTTTTGCTATCAAGTCCTACTAGCTCAGCATTAATTAAGAGACAGACTGTTTTCTAACGCTTCATACACTCTAAACTCAAAAATCTTTTGGGTGTAAATAAATGTGCTAAACACGTGGTGTGCTGCAGCATGCTGCGGGGTAAAATTGAACCGGATTATTTAATTGTACAAAATTTTCTTCTGGTTCAAAAATTCCCCCCCAAAAAATATTTTATTGCAAATAATATATTTTTTAAATTATTAAATTTCAATAAAAGATCACATAAATCATTGACTAATTTAATGTTTACCTATTGTTAAAATGTTTTAGCGTGTTACATGTATTTGGCAGTTTTCGACGGTTTAAACCAGTTTATGACAGTTTAAACCAGTTTTTGATGCTTGTCATGTCAAAAACCCAATCCTGATTTTTTTCTTGCTTAGAATAGCTGAGATTCAGTTCTAACTGGGATAGTGTTTACTTTTTTGATTTTGGTTGCAGCTTTCTTTTTATATAAAGTTACTTTCCCTTTCACAAATTTGAAAAGAACGCTCCCATAGATTTGACGAGTTTCTTCTAAGAGATATATATATTAGGGTGTTTCAAAAGTAATGGGTCCGAAAAAAAATTTTCATTTTGATATTGCATACCCTTTTATTTTTATGAGGTTTGATGATATAAGCTTATTTGTAAAATTTCTAGAAACTAGGAAAAAGTTAAGTGACCTCTCAAAGCCGTTGAACTTTTGAAAAATTGGCATTTTTTCCGAAAATCTCCAAATTGACGTCGATTTTTTCAAAAGCAATAAACAAAACAATTTTTACAGTAGGTTGAAGTTTGAATTTAATATTCTTGACCTCTGTTTTTTTTAAGTGTTTCTTCAATGGCCAAGTAATGAATTGCTGATGATATTCTACTGTGTGATAGAGGAGCGGACCTTGATCCTCATCTTACACGAGTACATTATTGAATTCAGTGTCTAATAACGCACGCATACTGGCACAGCACGTTTGGCACAATCATTTACCACTAATAAAGAATATTTTTTTTTCTTTGACAATATTATAATCGTTTATCTACAAATGAATCAACATCGTTTTTTAGAAATGAACTGACAAATTTTAGGACTGTAAAAAGATTGATTGCTTGGCTGCAAAATCTCGTAGCATTTAACCCAAGTTTCTTCTTAGGTTTTCTGAAACTGAAACAATTGCCTTTTTCTCTTCAATTAATATAGGATCTGAAAAGAGTGATAACCCAATCATGTTCTCACTTAGGTACCAAAGTTTTCTTTTATGTTTTTATCGAGAACTTTTTTGCCAGTTCATTGTCTATTTTTTAAAAATAATTCCAGAGATTTAAGAGAATCAAATTATTCTAAGGTGCACTACAGCTTAAAGGTACAGAGGACCATGCTTTTATATAAATTGTCGTGATAAACAGGTGCGTTTTAATCAGGGTTGGCAGGTTTTTGACACATGTCAGTTTTTGACAGTTTAAACTGCGGTTTAAACCGTCATGTCAAAAACCCCTTGTCAAAAACATCGTCAAAAACCTCAAATACTTACAGTGATCTGTAAAATTTCACATTAAATGTCACACATTAGATGTAATATTTAAAATTCACTATTACTGTAATTGTATAATTAGTATATAGTATTAGTAATAATTACAGGGTTGGCAGGTTTTTGACATGTGTCAGTTTATGTCGGGTTTAAACCATAGTTTAAACGGTCATGTCAAAAACCTCAAATACTAAATTGATCTGTAAAAATTCAAATTAAATGTCACACTTGACAACATTACATGTAATATTTTAAATTCACTCTTACTGTATATCAGTAATTAGTACATAGTAAAGTATTATTGTTAAGTACAACTTTTTAACAGGGTAAAATTTTTATTTATTTTTATTTTATTTTTTTTGTAAAATTGTGTTTTTCTAAAAAGTAGACATTAAGCTCACCTGAGCTGTACATTTTTTCTCTTACTTAAAATCGTTTTAATTTCGCTTACTTTTGAGAGCTTAAAGCATTAGCTAGCTTTTTTTATGGGGGAAAAAAAAACTTAGAAAAGTGTAGATTTTTTTGCATGTATAACAAAATAATGTGCATCAATGTTATTCTAGTCTAGGCAATAACCATTCCATTCAAAATTGAAATTGGATTATTAATTTTAAACATTTACAAAATAAGAGAAGTAATTAAAAAAAAAAAAGCTTAAAGTCAAAATCTTTTTAAAACATGCTTTCTTTCAATATATAAAAATGTTTTCGATTTTAAAACTGAACAAAATTGGCTCGGTCATCTAAAAGAAAATTCCTGTAAGCCCATATTGAAAAAGTGCATAATAGAAGGGATCAAATCATGAAACCATACCATTGTTTGGCTTATACTTTGCATCCCAACCATCAGGGGCAAGGATTGACTGCTGTATCAGTTGATTCAGCTTGCGCTTGGGAGAGAGCTTATGGATGCTTACCCATACTGATTGTGTATGAAGCTAAAGAATCCCCTTTCCAGTCTTCTTATTTCAGTGCTATAGGGAGGACTCCATTGTTTGGTGGAAAGGTATCACTAAATGCAACAGCTTTTTGAGCCTGCTTCAAAACTTGCTCATCTAGCAATGCTTTTGCTATCAAGTCCTACTAGCTCAGCATCAATTAAGAGACAGACTATTTTCTAACGCTTCATACACTCTAAACTCAAAAATCTTTTGGGTGTAAATAAATGTGCTAAACACGTGGTGTGCTGCAGCATGCTGTGTGGTAAAATTGATCCGGATTATTTAATTGTACAAAATTATTTTCTTCTGGTTGAAAAATCCAAAAAAAAATATATATATATATTTTATTGCAAATAATATATTTTTTAAATTATTAAATTTCAATAAAAGATCACATAAATCATTGACTTATTTAATGTTTATCTATTGTTAAAATGTTTTAGCGTGTTACATGTATTTGGCAGTTTTCGACGGTTTAAACCAGTTTTCGACAGTTTAAACCAGTTTACGACAGTTTAAACCAGTTTTTGACGCTTGTCATGTCAAAAACCACTTTTTGACGTCAAAAACCCAACCCTGGTTTTAATACACATACCTCATATTTCATGAAGTTGAATTGCTCACAAAAGCGAAATTTTTTAATGGAAGAAATTCTTTTTGTTATCCACCGCGTACGATGGTGTGCACCAGAAGGGCTGAATGTAACTTTGCTTTTGCCTTTAAGAAATTGTGATGTGATTTCACACAAAGTAGTAAGGGTAAGTTTTATGCTAGGGACTGCACTAAAATTCTAAAGCATTTGCTGGGTTTCCCTGGGTGGCCATCCCAGGTTAGTTTTATGAACTTCAGATAATCATCACAAGTTTGAATATTTCTGTGACTGTTTGTAAAGGAAGGCTACAATGACACTTCTGTTTAGTTGTAGCTAGTGCTTTTCATCTTCAGTTAAAACACAACCATCAGTATCCTTATCAATTGCTGCATAGCTGGCAATATTTATCATGGCCAGTAATCTTTAATTCTACCCAAAATAGCAATTTTGAGGTCCTGATTCCTGGTGAAGTGAAAATAAGTCAAATACAGCAGAAGCTATGATTATAAGGTTATGATGCTTCTTATGTTCGCGCTGTACAAACATTTTATCCTCATGAAACGTAATCATTTTCTGCACTTGTAGTTGATCATGAAGATGTTTTATTTTGATATTGCATACCCTCTTATTTTATGAGGTTTAATGATATAAGCAGATTTGTAAAATTCTAGAAACTAGGAAAAAGTTAAGTAACTTCTCAAATTTTTAAAAACTTAGCATTCATTTCGAAAATCTACAAATTGATGTGCATTTTTTCTAAAGCAATAAACAAAATAATTTTTAAAGTATGTTGAAGCTTGAATTTAACATCATGTACAAACGATGTAACGTTTGACCAGTAGTTGGTAATAATTGGTTATAAAGTTCTTTATGAAAAATGGAAATCAGATGTGAAGACCACATTATTACTTTTGGTTTTTTTACTAGAGATATGTCACTCGTCTTCTTTGACAAAACAAATTGCTTAAATTTGTATTTGATACAACAATTTCATCAATTTTCACAGTAATTGTGAGGAAACATGTTATAAAGAAAGTATTAAAAATTGAATTGGAACATCATAATTCAGATTTCAGAACATGTAACCAACCAACATGAAATAAGCTCCTTTCTCTAAAAATACTAGACATTTCTCTTTACTGCTTTTTTGAAAATTTTCTTCTTCTTTTCACTTTAAGTGATTTATAATAAAGGTTTTAATAAACTATATATTTCTACTATGAGCAACGTCATTAAAATAACGCTTATTCTAAGGAAATACTAGATACCTCACTTCACTTCCATTTTTGCACTTTTTATTCTTCACTTTACTTTATGCGATTTATAATAAAGATTTTAACAAACTATATTTCCATTACGTACTGTGGGGTGTCATAGATAGAGGAAAATTAATGCGTTAGTACTGCATCCATGGTATAATGACAAGCTTAAAAAATACAATTATGAAATCTTTAAGCTTCTTGAGAGGTCAGTTGTTATTAAAATAAAAACTTCAAATTTTTACAATGTGTTTATCTCATCATTTCTCTAATTTAAGCCCCTATGCATGTCACTTTTCAAAAAAATTTTTTTTTTTTGGAACACCCTAATATATATACATTTTTGTATGAAATGAAAAACTAAATCTTCATTTGGAGGCCCCCCCCCCATACTTCTTACGTTCTGGCACCTGGGGCATATGCTCCCTCTGCACACATTCCCCCCCGCCCCTAGTTTCGGCCCTGCGTATTCTTTTATTCGCTTGAAGTGTAACAAAAAAAAAAAGTTACAGTAATCTAATTTGGCTTTTTAACATGTAGATGTTTTTAAAATTATGAAAGGAAAGAAAAGAAAGCAAACTCGGGGGGGGGGGGGGGGATAAGTAAAAAGGTAGGATACTTGCTAGTTATTCCGTTGACCAATTTTGCCAATTTATATAAATCGCTAAACCACTCGCCAAATTATACAAATTGACATAATTTTTATTTTAAATAACGAAAAAACAAATAAATTAGTACAGCATTAATAAAAAGTACAAATAAAACAAAATAAAATCATTTGATGACGTAAACACGTGTTGTCAAGTGAGTGTGACATTTACGATCAACTATTATTGGCATTTAATCTTACAATTTGGTCGACGGGATAACTAACAAGTACCAAAGGTAGTTTAAAATAGAGGTTTATTATTAGAGCTTTGAGGTAGGTGCTGCACCTCAAATGATCACATAGACCCTATACGACGAAGCAGTATGAAAAACAGATCGAAAAAGGAAACACAGTGACACAGCAAACCAGGGTTGCCGGCTTTTAGCCAAGCCAAAAAAAAGCCAGCTGGCTTTTTTTTTGTTTTAACCACTTAAAAAACCCCGGCTTTTATTGGAAAAAAGCCGGTTTTTATCATTAAAAGTTATTTTACAGCTAATTCATATTAAATTTAAATTAATTATTTTTTATACACTTATAAATATTTTCTACTAAAAGAATTGTAAATTTCGTCAAATAAATAAGTCTTGACCGCTAGAATGCAACAGTGAAGGCATTATGTCTAAAAAAAAAAATTATAAATATTAAAAAGAATATAAGTTAGACTTTAAACTAGTGTTTTAAAATTCTATATTACATAGCCCCACATATACTACACATTTTAAAGGTTACAGTAAAACTGATACACTATGACGCAAAAGTTTAGACAATGAAGAAATTCTTACATACTTTGAAAAATATTTATTCAATTTTCAAATCACTGCTTGAAATTAATGTGCTGTACATATAAACAATATTTATAACAAAGAAAAGTGGAATTGTGCATATTGCAATAAATTAAATGGTAACAAAAATAAACTGCTGTCTCAAAAGTTTAGACACAAATTAAATAAAATCGAAATAAACAATTTTTAAAACCTGGTTGCGCATCCATGCTTATGTATTACGTCATATACACGAGATTGCATGGAAGAAACTAAATCTTGCATAGTTTGTGGATCGATATCGTACCATGCATTCTCAATAGATGTCTTAAGTTCCTTTTCAGAAGAGTATTGTCTAGCGTTGCTATAAACTTTGCGACACATGATGCTCCAAAGGTTTTCTATAGGGTTAAGATCTGGGCTACATGCTGGCCAGTCGAGAACTCTTATATTATGGGAATTAAACCAAGATTTTGAATTGTGTGAATTGAAGGTGAAACAGTGTGAATTGAAGCATTGTCTTGCTGAAATTCCCACTGAGGACCCCCTAGAAGCTCAGCAAATGTTAGGTTTTCTTCTAATGTCTGTGTATAATGCTGTGAAGTTTGACGACCACTGGTGAAGGTCAGAGATACTTGTCCATTATAGCAAAAGGCTGCCCAAACCATCACCGAGCCCCCTCCTTGTCTGCGACTAAAAAAACGTCGAGGTTCCTTCCGCAAGTCATGCCAATACGATAAACAACCATCTGGACCATCCAGATTCCACTTTTTTTCATCGCTAAATATGACTGACTGCCATTTCTCTCCATATGACATATGCTTTCGAGCCCACATAAGTCTTTGTAACTTATGATGTGGTTTCAGAGCTGGTTTCTTCTGCATTTTGCTATAAACGATTGTTCCTTTTTCCAAAATTCGTCTACGAATCGTATCCTTTGATACAGAGAGTCCCGATGAGCTTTGAACTCCACGTACGCTCATTTTTTGAGTACTCGCTAGTCTTTGTATCAGGCGATCCTCTCGTACATTTGTCACACGTGGCCTCCCAGACCGACATTTTGCTTTATATTCGGAACCACTCGATAAATAGATTTTTTTGACCTATTAATAATAGCAGAAATTTCAGAAACACTCTTCCCTTCACCTTTCAACCGCCAAATCCTTGAAACCTCATTCACTTGAATTTCTTTAGCTCTCGACATGTCGACTATGAAGCGCAATCGTTTGCAGAACTTAAGTACTCCAAATTTGTGACATCATCGATTCTAAATTTGCATATGCCAGCGAATATTCAAAGAAATTTAGAATAGTGTCTAAACTTTTGCGACAAGCACATTTGAATTTTTATGAAAAAAATTAGTATTATAGCAAATAAAACGACTGTCTTTTGTACATAGCATTTTAAATCAGTTTTTGAATATATTTACAGGTTTTTGTAATTCTGACGTCATAATTCTACATTTTAAAGCTGAATGACGTCATTGTCTAAACTTTTGCGTCATAGTGTATAACGCTCACCGCTTAAAACGCTTTCCTGCCTTTTACGCTCATTTGTCCCGATTCCTTGAATTCGGAAACCCATAAGAACAATGTAAAAATTCATTGCTTTTAACGCTCCCCGCTTTTAACACTTTCCCGCTTTTAATGCTTTCCCGCTTTTAACGTGCTTCTTATTGGTCCTTTGAACAAAGAAATCCCGGATATTACGTTTTGGTCCTTTGGTTTACATCCGAAGTTTTCATTTTCTCGCCCGTACACAGAGAGAGAGAGAAAGTGGGGATACGTGGAATTGGCAGCCAGCCAACGCCCAAAGACTATGTAAAAAAAAAAAATCAGCCAGCTCTGTGGTTTTTTTCTCATTGGATCAGAGAATAAAAGAATTTATTCTGTCCATCTCAGTAGCACCTGTCTGTCTCTTACTTCACACAAACTGTTCCCGCTTTTTTCATTTATACATAAGTAGCAGTAGTGGTATATAAGTAGTATAAGCAGTATCGCTGGCGACTCCAGTTAGGAGCAACATGGAATCTAAGAGTATGAAAAGAAAGACGCTGACAATTTAAAAAAAATTAGAAATTCTAAAAAATTATGACAAAAAATCCCCTATTGTGAGCCAAAAAGATTTTGCATTATCTATGAATATCGCACTGTCGTCGCTTCGGACTCTTCTTCAAAACAGAAAAGATATTGAAAAAAAAATGCTGCTATTGGTGGCTCAAAGAAAAAGAGAGTGAAAATATGAAGATTTAGAAAAAGTTATGTACGAGTGGTCCTGTCAGCGGATCCCTATTAAAGAAAAAGCTGCAGAAGTAGCTCAAAAGCTAAGAATTGAAGATTTTACTCCATCTAATGGGTGGTTAGACCGATTTCGAACCCGCCACGGCATTGTATACAAGAAAATTTGTGGAGAATCTGTTGCCGTGAACACAGAAAATGCAGAATTTTAGAAAAAGAACAATCTTCCACAAGGCTTATCAAAAACTATGCCAGTTGTGATACTTATAACGGCGACGAATTTGGCTTATTTTTTAAAGCGATGCCTGATAAATACTTAACGTTAAAAGATGAGCAGTGCCATGCTCAGTAAAGAACGTGTTACTGTGTTTGTTTGTTCCTATGCCGATGGGAGCGACAAGTGATTGGAAAATCGGCCAAACCTCTCTGTTTCAAGAACATCAAACGCTATGCACATCAACGTAAGGCTTGGATGACGGGTCCCCAGTTCATTAAATATGTTTCTGATTTTGATGTCGAGATCAGGGCCAGCGCTAGACATTTTGCCGCCCTTATGATGTAATAGTTTTTCACGAATAGGGATTTTAGCCGAATATCGATTGCCGAATATTCGGCCAACAGGCAAACCGAATACCGAGTATTCGACTAGTTGAATAGTGACTATAAAGCCGAATATTAGGCCTGTCGAATTGTGACTATTCGGCAGAATACCGAATGTTCGGCAAGCTGATTACTTTTAAATTTCAGAATTTGAAAGTATTAAAAAAGCTAAATTTTGAAACACTTTTACATAATACTACACACATACTACACACATACTTCACATACACACATACTTCCATATTGATATGCAAAACCTTTTTACAAGTAAATTCTACACAAAAAAAATTACCCTTTGAATTGTTATTTAAGAAGAGGGTAGTTTTAAAGCTTAATTGATAAAATTTTAAATTGTTAATTTTAAAAACAAATGAATAAAATTTTCTTATATTCTAAAACAAATATTTTAAACACAAAGGGAAATTTTGAAGGAATTCGTTGAATAATTGTACAGTCATGTACTGTTTATTTGTCAGGAAGGGACTGAAATCGTCATTATTGGTTAATTTTCTTACGTGATACCTTTCAAATAGCAAATAAAAAATGTAAAAGCCTTCTCTTTTATTTAAATATAATTCTATTTCTAATTATTAAATATATTTGGTATGATCCATGTCAATTCAGGCAGCCAAAGAAAAAATCTTACCTTCATAGTCTCAGAAGTTTTTGAATTGAACATATGTTAAAATTCAATAAAAAATAAGATACTTGTATATTTTGGTTTTGCCCAAAAAAATTCCTGGCCCGAGATACAGGCCGCCAAAGATGGCTTCCCGGGCGCCATTTCCAATTCGCCATTTTTGATACAAATTTTAAAGTGCTCTATCTCTAGAATGGTGCAAGATATTTTGTTGCGTTTTTTTTTATTTTAAAGATAATATTCTTCTGTTTAAAATGATATACCCAATTTTGAAAAATGTATTCAACTTTTCTTGTGGCAACCTTTTGAAAAAAAAATTTTTTTTCAAAAAAATTTTTTTTTTTGAAAATGCCAATCCTAAAAATTTTGATTTTTTTACTGTTGATCAATACCATTGGGAACTATCTTCACTGTAAAGGAGAACTTCCACTTTTGAGTTTAACAAATTTTAGAAGCATTTAAAAAATTCAGAGAATTTTACAGGAACTGTATATATACAGTTCCAGTAAAAGTCACTGAATTTTTGCTTATTTGTATCATATTTGTAAGGATAAGCCTACTATATATCCTATACAAGTTAAAAATTGCGATATCAAATGTGGCAAATGAGGTGCGTGCATAGTATTAACTAGTTTTATAAATATTCAGATCTTGGTGCAATAAGTGTTACACTCTTGGGCAAAAAGGCATGAATACAAAATTTACTATAATACCATATATTAAATTCAGTAATACGGAAGTAATATGAATCCATCTTAAAAGGACGTAATCGTCATGACAACCTAGAATCATTGCCTATCATGGTATATCATTGAATCAATTATGTATTATAGGATTTTTAAATAGAATGAAGAAAACTTTTATTAATGTCTTTTTGTTTTAATTTGATTTTCATAGCATTTGAAGTGATACATACTTTATTGCAGAGGTTTACAAAAAATTACTTCCTGTGTCATAGAAAGTGCATAGTGTTTACAGGGACACACAAAAGATTTCAGATACTTTACCTTATTGGAAATACTGTATATTAGCGATGATTGCTAGAGGTGCATTTTTAGTTGCGATATGAGTTTTTAAGTTTAATTAAATATTTCCATATTATGTTGTGCTGTAGATCATATACAGGGATACACAAAAGAAATCGTAAGGGTATTGCTGGAAGTGCATTTTTAGTTGTGTTTGAGTTTTTAAGTTTAACTAAATTTTTCCATATTACGTTGTGTGCATAAATGCTGTAGATCATATACAGGGCTACACAAAAGAAATCTTAAGGGTTTACTGAGTATGAATGACAGTAGCTTAAAGGTGATTTTTAAATGAGTTATGCATTTTTACACAGTATACTAAGATATGTTTGGAGAATATAGATAAAATCATATACAGGTCCACACAAAGAATACATGGCCGTCTATGGATGATAATCTCTGGAAGTGTGATTTCACTGGTTTTAAGGATGTTTTAATCTTAATTAAATATTAGCTAAATAGTGGCATGTATGTAGGTAAAATACAGGGTTGTATGAAAGTGTTCAAGTATGCTTCCGTCTATTGACATAAATTTCCAAAAGTCAAATTCCGACCTATTTATGTGTTTTTAGCAATTTCCAACATAGTTGAAAGTCTTTATGGATTCAATTTGTCTTCCCATCTGTCTGAACTCTAACTTGTATTAATATAATTTGTATTGCTGTGTAATTGATATATGTTATTGAGATTGTTTTACTATGTTCGGTATTGAAAATAAGGTATGTATCGCTTCAAATGCTATGAAAATCAAATTAAAACATAAAAGACATTAATAAAAGTTTTCTTCATTCTATTTAAAAATCCTATAATACATAATTGATTCAATGATATACCATGATAGGCAATGATTCTAGGTTGCTATGGCGATTAAGTCCTTTAAAGATGAATTCATATTACTTCCGTATTACTGAATTTAATATGTAGAATCATAATAAATTTTGTATTCATGCCCTTTTTGCCCAAGAGTGTAACTTATTGCACCAAGATCTGAATATTTATAAAACTAGTTATAGTACGCACACACCTCATTTGCCACATTTGATATTGCAATTTCTAACTTGTTTAGGATATATAGTAGGCTTATCCTTACAAATATGATACAAATAAGCAAAAATTCAGTGACTTTTACTGGAACTGTATATATACAGTTCCTGTAAAATTCTCTGAATTTTTTAAATGTTTCTAAAATTTGTTAAACTCAAAAGTGGAAGTTCTCCTTTACAGTGAAGATAGTTCCCAATGGTATTGATCAACAGCAAAATAATCAAAATTTTTAGAATTGGCATTTTTGAAAAAAAAAATTTTTTTGAAAAAAAAAATTTTTTTTCAAAAGGTTGCCACAAGAAAAGTTGAATACATTTTTCAAAATTGGGTATATCATTTTAAACAGAAGAATATTATCTTTAAAATAAAATAAATCGCAACAAAATATCTTGCACCGTTCTAGAGATAGAGCACTTTAAAATTTTTATCGAAAATCGCAAATGAGAAAGGATGCCGGGGATGTCATCTTTGGCGGCCTGTATCTCGGGCCAGGAATTTTTTTGGGCAAAATGAAAATATACAAGTATCTTACTTTTTCTTAAATTTTAACATATGTTCAATTCCAAAACTTCTGAGACTATGAAGGTAACCCCCCTGCCTGAGTTGATATGGATTCAGCCATTTATTAATTGACAGTTAAAAATAGTAGTTGTTTTAAGCTTTTTGAAAATATTTTTTATAAAGGTCTTTTAAGTATTTTTAAGTTTTTTAAAAAGGTCTGGCTGAATATTTCGATATTCGGAAAAAACGAATATTCGGCATACCTAATAGTTTGATATTTGGCCTAACCAAATATTTGGTAGTATGGCCGAATAGGCCGAATGCGGGATAGATACCGAATATTCAGTGCATCCCTATTTTTCAACACTAATCAAATGTTATTTAGAATACTAAATTAATATGCTAACTATAATTTATTTTTAAAACAAGTAGGGTAGACCGGGGCTAGTTAGCCATAGGGGCATGTTGGCCCAGTCGCAATATTTTTTAAACTTTGCGTTAGATGACATTGTGTCAGTCCAGTCAAGTATGCGTTGCTTCGCTTTCCTCCTCCAACATCAGCACCATTGAAGTCGGAGCGTCCGTTAAAGAATTATTGAGAATTTTCAAAATTTCCCAAAGGTGAGTACATTTCCTCTCTCATAAATTGTCGTTTTTTATTTGTTTGTAGATTACACTTTAGATTTTGATATATAGGGTAAACGCACCTGTAGCGGGCCACTAACTTTCAAAGTTTAAAAACAAGCTCACAATCCATTTCAGAAAAACGACTGAAATAAATCTAATTAGTTAAAGTCCTTAAATGTTAACTTTCCATAAACAGTTTGGAATAATTGTTATTTTCCTGTAGATATATTTGTATATCTTCTGGAATGTCTTCAAAGTCAGATTTTTTGGCAAATTCTTAGTGATTTCATTAAGAGATAAGGTTTTATCTAAAGCGTTGTTCCTTTAATATTGTGTTTTATTTTGAATTAAAGTGCCGTTGATATACTCGATTACATTATAAATAATTTGTTAGGTAAGCTGAAAACTTAAAAATTGAAAATTATATTGATTTTAAGGGGTGGCCCACTTCTAGATCACAATTTCTTAAATTGTACCAATAGTGGGCATGGTGGCCCACTACTGGAGCACATGCCAAAATTTTTTTTATGTTTAAATTATTTTAAGTATTTTTTGAGGTTCTAAGACTTTGTATGTAATTTATTTAGTATTTTGTTCATCAGAATCAGTTGTGGGCCAGGGGCCCACTTCTGGAGCAGCGAAAATGCAACTTCACTAAGCTATCAGACATATGATTATTAAAAGAAATTAATATCTAAAATAATTTATACTTCAAAGTTCAAATTTTTGAAGCCTATTTCAATGAGCATTGCATAGAAAAACCTGTAGTGTTATTTATGGATGAACATACTTCTCACATGTCTTTGAATCTAAGAATCTTCTGTTCGGCTCATGGAGTTGAAATGGTAGCTTTGCCTCCAAATTCCACATACCTAATGCAACCAATGAACATTTCTGTTTTCCATACTCTTAAAAGTGCTTCGCAACAGGAAGTAGTGCACTTCAGAATAACTCATGAAGGCAAACAGATGCAGAAACCAGCCCTAAAATTAGCAGTAGATCGTTTAACTCCTGCAACCATTGTGAATGGATTCAACTAGTTCCATGGGATCTAAAGAAAGTAAATGTTGAATCCACACTAACATCAAAGAATGTGATAATATCCCCCCCAAAAAAGGAGAGAGAAATAGCTTCTTTCTTGGAAGTTTTTGAAGATAAAATTGGAGAAGAAAAATAAAATCTTTCTCAGAAAATAAAGGCAAATTGAAAGGTTCTGTGGAGCAAACAGATCTTTACTACTTATGGTTGGAGATAAAGGATACTTTGAACATGGATCCAATTTCTCAGGTAATATATCGCAAAACAATTTGGGTATAAAAGACTTGAGTATATATTTTTTTACTATTATTTATTCCATTTCAACATTTTACTTGTTATAGGGTACACCAGTCATATCTGTAGAGGCTATTGACACTGTTGATACTGAAACTATTGATCAGGAGCAAAGAGCAATTGTTGAAGATGCTGAGATGAACCTTTTCATTCAAGAAGGATCAACTGAGCTGGGAGCCATTCAGTGCTTTCAAATGGTGGGCCATCTAGAAATGTACCATCTCCCTTCAAAATAGTTCTATTTTGGCCAGAAGGGGGAGATAACACAAAGAAAAGGAGAGAAAATTCCTGCAGTTGTGGCTTCTCCCTAAATGTTTCAATATTATAAGAATGGAGAAGGCCTTAAAAATGCTAAAGATGCAGAAAAATAAGAAAAACTGAAAGAGGAAAAAGAAAAATTCAAAAGGAAGAGTTAAAAAAATAGCCGATGGGAAAAAAAGGAGAGTCAGGAAATATTGACTTCTTTGCAAAATTGTTTATTCTGATGGTGTAGTTAATATTTTAAGCAATCGTTTATTCAGATTCTAGAATAGCTAAATATGAAGCTTTCTTGATGCTTAATCAAATTTTTAAATCGGAAAATGAACAAACAATTTTATCACAATCAAACAACGCACTCAATTAAATAAAAATAGACCAAAGAATAAAGACAGCAGGAACAAATTACCAAGGTGCGCACACGCTTTGAAATTTCCAGGTTGTTTGGCACCACTATTTCTGTATGGATATTTATATTCAATATTTAAATGGCAGAATTCCAAATATAGCATTAAGTACTATTATATTTTAAGTAAAATAAAAATATACTTAATTGCAATCGCCTTATTTAATAATAGAAGTTGTAATATTTTCCTGATATTAAATAGGATGAAAAATTTTATTTAAAAATTGCGGTAAAACTGTATGTATCCGGAAATTAAACATCCATTTGAAATTAAATAATAAAATGCAATTGTATATTGTTTACAATAACATATAAAAAATATTAAAGAAGCAAACTTTTATGCATTAACCCTTTCATAAATTTAAACGAAAAATACAATTGCATCTTAAAATCACATAGCCATTTAAAATAAAATTAAAATATCATTAAATGCAATCAAGTATTAGTAATAACTGCTTGAACTTAGACGTCAAGAATTAAGCAAACATTTTAAAATCTAACTTGCCTTGCCTTTTCTTTCGCAAAATCATTAATTATGTCATCATAATCAATGTTAGAAGCAATTACATTTTCAATTGCCAGTATTGCTAAACTGGATAAGCGCTCTTGAGCCATTGTAGACCTCAAGTAATTTTTTTTAATTTTTTATTTTGAAAATGAGCGTTTAATACTAGCAAAGTTAAAAGAATTCTAATACAAATAAAGATATTTGGAAATACTTCGATTAATTTATTTTTCTGAATGTGATTTAAAATGTCAATGGCTGTCATCCCCTTCTTTACGACATTCCTAAAAACGAGCAATTCATTATATAAATTATCTAACTCTATATCATCGGTTAAATGCATGTGTAATATTTTGCAGTTGTTGAAAATATCGGTCGAGTTTACATCAGTTAATGAAGGAATATCATATAAAAATTGGAAAATGTTACTATGGTCGTTTAGCTGTTTAAATCTGTTAGTGATAGAATTTTGGCAGATAATTAAATACCTCAATTTCATTTTTTTTTTTTTTTAAATGGTCATCGACGGGAGTGTCTGTTCCTTCATAAGTGAATAATTTACTTTTGCGTCTAATTCTTAGAGAGGACGAGAACGAAGGTTCAAAATCGCTAATTTCTTTCGCGGAAGTCAAAATGTGTTGAAAACCGCTAACGCGAAAGTATTTTAAGAAGAGATTTACCGATTCTAAAACCTTAATACATTCTGGTATGATCATATTCAGACTTTGTAGAAGTTTTGATGCAATATTAATTTTTGTAAAAATTTCATGCCAAAGTAAAGTTGCCACTGCAAACAAATTTGAATGCAGAAATTTTATTGGCCAGTGATTTACTCCTACAAACTGTCTCACTATCTCCTGATTTATTGAATCAATCACTATCTCTTGAATTTGCAACCATTATGTTTTAAATCAGTTTCGTATTTCATACGATTGCATAAAAATCGTAATTTAGAACGCTTTTCGCTCACTTCATCCATTTAAATTTGGAATTTTCTTTTGACAATTCTTAGAAACCATTTGCATCTTTAAAGTAATTACCATTCCAAATTTAAAATGTTAGACCCCCCTCAGTAATACAAAAAACGCAATTTAGGACATTTTTTATCTTCGTGAACCCACAGGTGGTAGTGAAAACAATGTAAAATATAGGCAACGTAAAATATAGAGCAGGGACTGTCACCATCAATTTGAAACCATTACTTCTGAAATCAGTTTATATTTTCTGAGATTGCGTAGAAATCGCTATTTAGAACGTTTTTAGATGGCTTTTAGTTCATTTTCACCGCTTTTAAATTTCAAATTTTTAAGGAACTCTTCTCAGAAAGCATTTACATCTAATGAGTAATTACCATTCCAAATTTCAAGTTGCTAGCCCCTTCAGTATCACAATTTAGAACGTTTTTTAAAAAGCAACTGCAAGGTGGTAGTGACGCCGACATGAAATAGATCCTATATTGGAGCAAGGGCTGTCATCATCAATTTCCAATCATTACTTTTGAAATTGGTTGGGTACTTTCTGAGATTTCGTAGAAATCGCAATTTAGAACATTTTTCGTCCATTTTCACCCTTTTTAAGTTTCGAATTATTTAGGAAATGTTCTTAGAGATCATTTATATCTTTTAAGTAACTACCATGCCTAGTTTCAAGTTGCTAGCCCCTGCAGTATTACAAAAAACACAATTTAGATCGTTTTTTGCTCCTGCACCCCCTTTGGGGTAGTGGCACCAACATGAAATACAGCCTACGTTGGAGCAAGGGCTGTCACCATCGTTTTCACACCATTATTTTTTAAATCCGTTCGGTACTTCCTGAGATTGCGTAGAAATCGCAATTTAGAAAGTTTTTAGAATGCTTTTCGCTCATTTTCATCACTTTTAAATTTCGATTTTTTAGGAAATGTTCTTAGAGATCATCATTTGTATCTTATAAATAACTGTCCTGCCTAATTTCAGAATTCTAGGCCCTTCAGTAACACAAAAATCGCAATTTAGAACTTTTTTGCTTCTGCAACCCCTAGGTGGTAGTGACGCCGATATGAAATAGAGCCTATTTTGGAGCAAGGGCTGTCATCATCAATTTCCAATCATTACTTTTGAAACAGGTTAGGTACTTTCTGAGATTGCGTAGAAATCGCCATTTAGAACGTTTCTTAGAACTCTTTTCGCGCATTTTCACCCTCTTTTAAATTTTGAATTTTTTAAGAAATGTTCTTAGAGATCATTTATATCTTATAATTCACTACCATTCCAAATTTCATGTTTCTAGGCCCTTCAGTAACACAAAAATCGCATTTTCGAACTTTTTATAGCTCCTGCACCCCCTTTGGAGGTAGTGGCACCGACATAAGATATAGCCCATGCTGGAGCAAGGGCTGTCTTCATCATTTTGACGCCATTATTTTTAAAATCGATTTGGTACTTCTTGAGATTGCATAAAAATTGCCATTTAGAACGCTTTTCTTTTTAATTTCTATTTTTTTTTAAGAAATGTCATTAGAGATCATTAGTATCTTATAAGTAACTACCATTCCAAATTTCATGTTTCTAGGCCCTTCAGTAACACAAAAATTGCATTTTTTTAGAATGTTTTTTGCTCCTACTGCCCTGTGAAGAATCCAATGTAATTCACACAAAAAAGTCCCATATATTTTCAAATTGAACTCTAGATAGGAAAAGCAATGTATAAGCATACCAGCTCAAAATATTTCTATGTCTCAAGGTTCTACAGGAAATGATAAAAAGAATCAATCCATCTAAACCAATCTTAAAGGTTGACTGAAAAGGAGAATGGCATGAAAAGAATAGGAGTTGTGGAATTCCTTTTAAGTAGCAAGCTTGCCGATATTTTCCCAGGACAATTTAAAAATGAAACTCGATGGAAAATTTTCTCACGCTAGCAGTGAGGGTTGGCCTATGATATCGAAGCTTGTTAGTGATGTCATTCAACCTGGACTCTGAGTGGGCCGATAGATAGCCTTTGTTTTAGGAAGGTGAATTGGAAGGTGTTTTTGAATCCCAAGGAGAGAGCTGCTCTCTGAGCCGTCAGATAGATCCAAAGGGATAGAAGAATCTGCCGTTTCAGGCAGAATATATTTCTCCGGTCGAGGTAAAAAGGAGTTGACAACGGTTTGTTGTGCACGAGAAACAGCATCAGCAGTTTTCGTTACGAATTAAAAGGACTAAACCTTTATTGATAAAGAATCAATTAGAAGATTGGATATGCCAATTTCATGCTTTGTTGAACTTGCTTTTTAATGAACATTGTCGTCAGCTGAAAACGTACCCAGAAATATAAAATAGTTGTAATTCAAGTTAATAATCAAGAAAATTAATTCATTTTATGTCATTTCAATAAATTGTTTGATTTAATTATTACTTGGGCTTGACCGAAGTTCCACCTGTTAGTCAAAGGTTTTACAGCCCCTTTGGGGGCCATCGACTTAAGATATAGCCTATGTTCTAAGTTGGACTAACACCACCCTTTGATACCATTACTTCTGGAATCGGTTCGGTAGTTCCAGAGCTTACCTCCTACAAATAAACAAATTTTACTTCTTTATAATATTAGTATAGATAAATTATAGACAGAAGGGAAAATTGTAAATCGAAAGTGGCGTTTTATCAAGGTCTCATTTTTTTTAATGGCGGTTTATTAAGATATTTTATAATTATTCCCTTATTTGGATGAAGATCCAGGACATTGAGAAATGCGGGATGATTTTTTAAACAAGTGACGGTATAACGAGTAGTGTTGCCAGGTGGTGCTGATTTACGTGGCAACACAAATAACAAGGTTTTAATGAAATATGCTTTTTCAAAATTATTAAAAAATATTAGCATAATATTTACCTGAAGTATGAAATGTTATTACTACTCGTTTAACCATACTATAGATAATGTCTTAGAATGAGGAAGATTATATCCTTCCACCAAAATCTGATTCTTTACAGTTAATTAATGAAAAGAATTACACCATCGAATGACTGGCTCCGCAAGTAGTACCTGACTGAAAGACAGACTCACAAGTAAAATAATAAAATACTAAATACATGATGCTGCAACATTATGAGAATTTGTTTGGGTTTCTATTCTCTGGCGTCGGCTACCCTTTGTGAATTCTGCTCAGCTGATTTCAGTATAAGGCTTTTCTTTGAGAAGAAAAAAAAGCATGAAATTGTTTTAGCTACAATATAGTATTACTAGGGGGCTCAGCCCCCTGCTCGCTAACGCTCACCAACCACCACGAATTGCTAGGCAATTCATATTGGGAGCGCTACGCGATCCCAGCTCGCCACTGTTTATGTCAACTCTAGCCAGAATGAGTCATAAACCATCTCTAATAATAATGATAAATCATCTCTATCATAAATCATTACAACATATTAAATTTACAAATATTTATAATGTATAAAAAAGTAATGGAAAACTCTTGAAAATGTAAATAAAAACGTACCTTGGAAACAGAATTAATTAAAAACCTTAGTGAAAACAAAATAAAAAATATTTTTAGTTGGGCCGCTATGAGATCCTAGCAAGCAACATATGAAATTTAAAACTATTTTAATTCATAAAAAAGTAATTGAAAATATAAATAAAAATGCATTTATCAAAAGTTTGGCACTATGACTTCTTGATCATCATTGAGAAAGCTAAGCGAACAGGAAATCGATGCCGTTTAAATTTAAATGGTATGTTAGTGTCAGATGGGGTCCTTCTCCTTTCATTTTGCCTATAGTATTGAAAACCACGGCTTAAATTAATTTAAAACTATAATAAGACGCTATAAAACATGCTACGTATTGCGCTATCGAAGCGTTTTCGCCTGTGTCTAAATACAACCTTGGATCAAAAGGTTACGTCACTGTAAAACGGACCCATAGCAATTGTCATTCATGTATTGCTCAACCGGTTTGCGTTAAAAGAGAGATCTTGTCTGGATTTTGATTTGCTGAGTGTTTTGGGACATGTGACCGTAACTACCACTGAGAAGCGTCGCTTTGGCTGTTGCCAAATAGCAAGCTACAAATACAGCCCTTTTTCAGCGCTACGTAAGAGAAATATATATAGTATTATTATGTCTTAGTGTCGATTTAATCCATGTTCCATAATAAAGATTATGAACTCTTCGATTATTACTTGGCTGTAATTATATGAAATGTACTCCGTATTTTCATTCAAAAAAAGGGAAAATTTTTTTTTTTTTTTTTGACAAATATAATGGTAATGGATTATATGTTCAATATATGCCAGTCAAATGCCGCCCTTTATGCGTGTGCTCTGAGGCTGGTGTCGGCCCTGGTCGAGATGCGGAAGCAGAATAGGCATGTCATACTATTCGTAGGCATCCCCAAGAAATACCAGATATTACAAACGTCTCTCTGGAATTTTTACCTGCAAACACCACAAGCGTACTTCAACCGATGGATCATGAAGGTTTTAAAACGTATAGTGAAACGATTTCTACATGAAATGGAAAATAAAAGTAGTCGACCTTAGTGCTGCTTGGGATGCAATCGAACCTAAAATAATTGAAAATTGCTTCATAACAGACGCCAACATATATAATATGAAGGAAGAGGGGTCGGATCCTATAGAGGACTGGCAAGCTGTTTGCGAGCATCTTGCAGAAAACGGACACAGCCTTCAGAGCTATCTTATCTTAACATTGATAAAGACATTACCACAAGCAACGTTAGGTGATTATAGGGGACACTGTACAGGATGCCGCAGGACCCTGATGAAGTTGCTGATGGCGATGTTCAAGAGCGCATCCCAACGATAGCTGAAGCTTTTAGCACTATCCGCCTATACACTGCTTCAGTAGATACTGCCGCTTCACATGAAGATATATTAAGACATATAAACAAAGCAGAAAATGCTCTTTTGTGTGGTCGTTCGTCCACCCGTCAGACGAAACTCAATGAGTTTTTCCTCTAAAACAGAATAAACAGTAAGTGAAAGTTTATAGTCCTCATAGTGATGCTCAAGAATACAAATGTTACATTTTTTTTAAACAAAATATTATTATTAGTTTCTTTCATAATTTTATTTTATGTCTACCCTATCTATATTATAAAGGGCAAACATATCTGTGCGTAACGCATACGTCATTCTGCGAATGGCAACACTTTGAAATTTAAAATAAAATTTTGGTTTTGCAATTTTCTTTACTGCAAATTTTTAAACTTCTAACCGTCGCACATTTTAAATTTTTACACCGTTGTATGAGGAAAAAATTGTTCTTTTAAATGCAATATGTCTGAAATCTGTATCTCAATTTATTTTTGAGATATTAATTTTTTTGTAGTTTTTAATATCATTTTTCTAATCGTGGCAACAAAAGAACCCCATTTCTATTGAAAGTCATTGAAAGTAAACGGAAAAGAGTCGAAAATAGGAGATACTGTATATTTTGTTGTCATTTTCCCATAAAACCTAAAAAAAAAATTAAATTAAAATGCTTGCTAAGTCAGCGATTTTTTAAATTTCTAAATATCGCGCATTTTCAATTTTTACGCCGTCAAATAGAGAAAAAAACCTACTTTCAAATGCAATTTGTTTGAAAATTGTATCTTAATTGACTGAGTTTTTATGGCTTTTAAAATAACTATTCGCCCGTGGCGACCAGTTTGGTCTCCCTTAAATGTATCCTAGGCATTGTATCATGTTACTTTTATTCATAATTTAATTTACTTGCTCGATCCTTCGCCAAAGAGGAAGATTCTGATAGAGAAATCAAGAAGTCGGTATTTTTATGTTAGTCGGGCACAGGTGATAAATCGCCAAACATTGTACCCGTTTTTCATATTTCATGATTAAAATATAATCCTTTCACTCATTTTATTTAAAATGGATAGCTTTAATTTAAAACTGAAACGTTTAAAATTCATGACTTTCACTTAAAAAGAAAATCTTTATGGTATTATTTATTCTTTTTTTTTTTAACTATTTAATTTCAACATCAAAGCATTGTTTTAATTTACCCCTCGAAAAATAAAAAAAAATGTGCTGGCGAGTTAAAAAATGCCATTGGCGAGAATTGCGCCCAGCTAACATTAAAGTACAAACTCTTTCTGATCATAGCAACTTTTATGTAGTTTTATTCGAAAAAAATATTTTGATTAAATAGGTTGCCAGAAAGTACATTGCCAAATTTCGTTCCTCGCCATGGACCTTTTCTCTATTTCGCCAAGTACCTATACTGGAAAAGTACCTTTATTTATTGTATTTTAAATGAGATGAAGTCATATGTTTTTTGTTCGATAAATAAATAAATAAATAAGTAAAAGACGGCACAGATGTCATATACGCACCACGTTGGCGCGATTTTTTTTTGACGCAAATCCAGGATACTTAACTGGCGCCAAAGTGTCGTTATTTTGCTTGATATGGTAACCCGGATGTTGCTGTTTATTTATTAATAAATTGTTTATTTACTTTTATTTTTTTTTATTATATAAATTGTTTTTTCTATAGTTATTAATTAAACTCTTTTTTTTTAATTTATTGTTATTCCCTTTTGAAAACTATTGCACAATAACCAATGAGATGCGTTTCATTTGGGGGTTGCCATTAAACAATTAAAAAATAATTGAGATTTCTGTGCCACGTGCGATAACGTAATATATATATATAGAGAGAGATTTTCAAGCATGAATTATTTTTAAATGTATCTCTATCTCTCTATCACGTGTAGCTCGATTATGAAATATTAATCCGCTTGCCTTTAAAACAATGTAAAAATGTCAGCATTTGTTTCCGTCTGATGTCCCATAACAAAATTAAAACTTCCTCTATAGAAAAATAAATAAAATAATGTAAATAAGAAACAAATTTAACAAACATGGAATTGAACCACGCACTTAAAGCACTGAAATGATCGGAAAGACTGCCTTAAGTCGCAAAATCTTGGGCTAAGAACTCCTGGCATGTGAAAGTAACGCTTTTAATAAATTTTAAAACTTTATTTGATTGCATAATTGATATTTTTCATATAAAAATTCTTTTTTATGTTAGTGGACAATCTAAAATATATATTACATGTAAAAAAATAATCATTAGAGTTAAAAAAAAAGAAAAAAAAAGAATTGTTTTTACCTATACTCTGTAACCCGAGGAGCTCGGGTTCGATCCCCTGGTATATATAAAATCTTAATGAAACGACTGATTAAACAACTGATTATGTTTCACGGCGATTTCTCCTAAAATATGGAATACTTTGCAATGAAATTAACACCAAAAATCAATATTGATCCGCAGATTTCAAAACTGGTATTAGAATTTTTAAATTCAAATTTCTTTTCAAAATATTAATTTTTTTCTAATTTTATATACATTTTTCTAATGATGGCAACTCAAATTCTAATCAAACAGATATATTTTTTTTATATTTCAGAAAAGGTTGATATAGTAACCCGGCTATATTTGTTTATTTGATATTAAAGATTTATTTACTTTTATTTCTTTTTACAAATTATATAAATTATTTTGTTCTATGATTATTAATTATTTTTTTGATATTTTCTTTAGAAAATAATAGAAAATAATTAAGAAATACAGTACTACTTAGTTATTCCGTCGACCAATTTCATCAAATTATATAAATCGCCAAATTATACAAATTGACATAATTTTTATTTTAAATAACGAAAGAACAAATAAATTAATATACGATCAACCATTATTGGCATTTAATCTTATAGTTTGGCGATAGATTTTTGGTCGACGGGATATCTAAGGATTACCGAAAATGCATATGTAACTGGTATTTGAAAACGAGGTTTTCGTTAAATTTTCGTAAAAAAATAAAAATCACACCAAACCTGCGGTGCGTATCTGCCCAAATATTACCACTCGAAAAAAAATGCTAACTGGCGAGTTGAAAAAAAAAGTAATACTTAGAATAGTTTTACTTTTAATGTAGTTTTATTCGAAAAAAAATTTTTTTGATTTTTTAATCAAAATGGAAAACTTACGGTCCCATTTTGGCACGATTTTTTTCTGACGCCAATGCCATATACGGAACGGACACATAATTGGCGCCAAAGTATCGTTATTTTGCTTGATATGGTAAGCCGGATGTTGCTGTTTATGCTGTTGATGCATTTCTCAAATTGGCGTCGTTAAAAAGTCGCGCCAATATGGGACGTATATAACATCTTTGCCAAACTTTCATATGAACGGCGAAGGGATCAGACCGCATTTGTTTATGGCAGTTGGTGACTTGAACTATTATAATATAGATGAAATGATGGCGATAAAATAATATTTGGCGACTTATCACCTGTGCCTGGCTAACATTAAAGTACCAAAATGGCACCTAGAGTATAAAAAGCGAAGTGGTCCGCTTGGAACTGTTGATGATAGTCACATGACTTAGGCTATTGTTATAGAGATTGTTTTAAAATACCGGGAGACAAAGACTCTGTATACTTGATTTATTTTATTTTAGCTTCTTTTCAAATGTTTAACTGATCCTCTTTAATCAAAAATGAAAACAACCATTGGATGTCTTAACAGCAACTGATTCGCCCTTAAATTTTTGCAATCAAAGGGAATTGAATGGAAACCCGTTTACAGGGAGATCTGCACAGTTTTTTTCAGTATAATTCAATCTTCTCTAATATTTTTAAAACTCATCAGATTAGCGTGTTTTTAGATTTTGCGGTGTCTGAACGGGGGTTGGCGAGCGTAGCTTGCAGGGGGCAGAGCCCCCTAGTTTAATATAAGGATAAAGGTTCCTACTAGAAATGTTAAATATATTTTGTAGCTTTTAATGTTGACATTTCTTTTACTTATTCTGATTTGAAATAATAATGCACTTTGTTTGTGATATTTAAACTGAAGGAAACGTTTTTGTACCTATGCTGTGGAGTTTCTATTTTAAATAATACACGAAAATGATTCCCCGCATTATTTAAAGTTGATAATCTAATATTCTCAATTTTAAAATGTCAAAAACTTTCTCCTGCATTTAACGCTCTTCTAGGCCGGCCTAGTGTTATATCCGACTGTATATTTCATTAAACAATCACAAAATGGAAACTTTGTTAATTCTTACGAGAGTCCATATGGAGAGATTACGTTATAATCGTGAAAAGAGGTATAATATTTAAGGAGAGTTTGGTACATGAGTGTATAAAAATAAAGCTAGCAAATTAAATAAATAAAATACATTCTGTAAGTAAAATTGAAATGAAATTTTGAAAAGTTTGTTGCTATTTAAGAGTGCATATGCTGCTCATAATATTGTTTTTAATCAGGGTTGTAGTGGGTAGCTGCCCGGGTACCCACCCAGCTACCCACTCGGGCTGGGTTTTTTACAACCTTAAGGATTGTAGTGGGTATCTGCCCGCGCTGGGTTTTTACAACCTTGTTTTTAATAGTGAGAAATTGTATTTTTATTGTATGATTATGCATGATTTTAAATATTAATGAGAAATAAAATAAGACTTATACATTAATAGCTCTTAAAATTTGTTAAGTAATAAAACATGTGACTTAGTAATCATTGTCCTTTTTAATTTTATAAAGCAGTAAAAATGAAGAAGATCAGTGTTGGTATGACTCTTTTTTAAAATTTCGCTTCAAATCATCTGAGGTTTTTTTTTTTTTTTCAGTAGTATGCCTTTATTATTGGGAAATTGGGTTACTTATTCTATTCTAAATCAACTAAATGTCATTAAAACTGATTAAAAACACTTTAAAATGCGCAGTCTATAATTAAGATGCTTCACTGTATAAAAGCCAATTTTGGCCAAAAAAAGCCGGTTAAAACCAATAAAACCTACTGGCATGGCTTTTTTAATTTTAGCCGGCTTTTTTGCAACCCTGCAGCCAACACATAAAACCGCGAGCTAAAAACACAAAACGGAAGAAAAAAGACACCCCTGAAAAGCACACATTAAACGCACCCTAAACATAAAAAAAAACATGCATACTAGAACGAAGGAACCCTACAACTCATCCAGACCAGAAGCACCCGTTCAAAAAGACAACACCCGCCATTAAATGAGAGTTATGGAAAAAGTAAAAAAAAAAAACAGAAAGAAGTGACTAAAAGCTCCCGAGGAAGAGATTGATGAACAGACAAAACATTGACGATTAGAATTAACTCCAAACTTTAGTCTGCCTTGTCTGAAATAAACAAACAAGTAAATCCGTCTCTGGCTACAAAAGGAAAAAAAACGAAGTACTAATTAATGTAGGTTCATATCCGGCTTTCTCCTTAAAGGTTTCCTGGTGCAAGAAACAATTTCCGGTCCCATACTACTTTTATATTTTAAAAAAAAAGGCCTCTCGTCGAGGGTGGCTAGATACTAACCCAGATCTAAAACTTTTTCAGAAACCTTAAAAAAGAAAAAGAAGTAAAAGGTATTTTAGTCTTGTTGGGGGCCCTTATAAACTGAGCCTTGCACTTTTCATATCGTTTGCCGGCACAATCCCAGAACAGGCAAGACACCCCATTGGGTGACTTTTCTGACACGTGCCAACAACCTCACGTACGCCAACCAAAAATGCAGAAATATGAAAACTCATGTGATGGGTCCGCTTTCTTGACTACCGCCAGACGGTTTTAGGCTGCGTCATCATCCTGGAATCATGGGAAGTACAACGTTTATAAATAACGACCTATTAGAAAACACAGGAAAGATCATTTTTATGACATTCAAAATAAAACAAACAATTTAAACTACCTTTCTAAATCAGAGTAATGATTTAAAGATTAAAATTTTCATTTCTCAACAACTTTCAGAATAAGTCATTTCAATCTTTTAAAATATCTACCCTATATCAGACTAAACACTAAACTATTTATTTCTAATTTACGAAAGTATGAAAGCTTCACGTTCATGAAAAAATTATATCTATCACTGAATGCAGCAATCTGAAAAACGCAGGAAAGCGGCAGTCTGTAGACGACGTATGAACGTGAACGTTTATTTACCGAAAAAAAAACAAACATTACTGGATTCAGCAATTCTAGCTGTGCAGCAATCTAAAAAATGCATGAAACTCGTAAGACCATGAGTAACATACAATATAAAACATTATAACAAAATATGCTTAAAATTATTAACATACCTTAACGGACATCTCCTTTCTTTGAAACCCAATTCTAAAAAATGTTGAATTGCCATAATTTCATAAATTTCCAATCGTCGGTATACTTCATTTAACTTTCCAGCAAAAAAATGAACAAATACTCACACTTTCAAACTAAATTACACAGTTACTTTAACTTTCAAATTTTACATCTAAAAACAGCAAAAAAAAAAAAAAAAAAAAAAAAAAAAAAAAAATTAGCAAATATTAACAATATCAAACTTTGCCTTGCCGTCATTTTAATTTTAGAATTACAAAACATTACAAAATGTCTCTGTTCTACACCAATAACAAAACATGCAGAGTTGAGTTGTGAAAACACCACTGAGCTAATTGGCAATAAAAGATTTCAGGTAGATGTAACCATTCAATACACAACAAACCAACCAATCCCATTAAAGTGATCCAAATTCAAGATAGGCGTGGAAAGAATTTACGAAACGAACAACAAAAATCCATTCATCGCCTCCCCTAACTGAACGATCCCAAGTGTCTCGGCTGTTCTGGGATTCAGCCGGTTTGCCTTGTGTAAAATTTCGAAAAACAAGGCCTGTGTAAAGTAAAAAAATTCTGTAAAATAATAAAAATAAAGGTAGGAATTATTCAAAAATAGAATAGGAATCTTAAATAAATAAAAAAAGAAAAGTTTAAAAAAAAAAGAAATATGTTATACAAAAGAAATATAATATTCATTATTTTTATTTTAAAAGTGGATACGAGAAGCAATTAGTTCATTGTGTCAATCATATCATTGAATTATATCGGCAAATTTGAGCGCTGTATCATCCATAAATATCAAGGCTACATAAGAACTACGGTGAGAAATTAAGTTGTTGTTGTGTTTATGACGGGCAATTATCAGCACGAGGTATATAGGCCCAAAGGGGAGGAGTGCCCTCCGTGAGGGCCTTTCTAAGGGAACCTAACCTGTATTTACGCTTGGAAAACCAAGATTAGAAGAAAACTCTGAATGATTAGGCTGACGGACACGATTGGGATTGAACCCAGCACCTCCCATCTACCAGTTTCGAGAGCAGAACCTCTCGGCCACTGGTGGGGTGGTGAGAAATTAAGAGAACAGTGTTTATGCACACCTAATTTTATCATAACACTGCAGAGCAGCACAGCAATTCTATTTCACGATGAAATTTTTTTTATTTTACCTTGCATCGCCAATGCATCTGTTACTAAGGCCCTGAATAAGATTTATTTTTTTTTTTTTTTATCCAAAGTCGACTCGAATTCGATGAAAGAAATTGTTAGCAATGCGGAAATTGATCTGATCCTGCAAAAGCAATTTTTGACAACCTGCAGGCCATTATACTTTAATGATTCACCCAAACTCTATTTAAAATGAAAGAGAAAAAAACATTTAAATACAGTCAGGACTTTGCAACTTTGCCGGGCGTGCAACTAATACTACAATACTGGACTAATCAAATTATTTTTAAATTGGACGTATAGAATAATACGTAACATAAATAAAATTATTTTAAAATTGGATAAATCATAGAATTATAGATAATAAAATGTATAAAAAAAATATCACTACTTTCAACAGTTATTAGCAAGCACAATTGTTTTTTATTTTGCAAAATATCCTCTTTATAATATATTTATTTTCTGTGTTCAAGGTTACTTTCGGGATCGTCGAATCTATTCTCCAGCAATTCTATCACTTTTGCCTGTAAGAAGTTCTCCCAAAGAAATCTTTAGAAACAAACAAAAAATATTTTAGAAATGTTATTTCGAATTGTATATTGAGACTCGGAGCCCCAATTGGCACGGGGCAGCTGTCCCATTTGCTTGATGGCCCTGAATACAAATTATAGAAAAATTGTAACAATTACATTTCTATTGTTTCTTATGAAGTATAATGCAAAATCTGTGTGCCTATTTGTTGAAATGTGTCAATTTGTATCGGAAACAATGTTCGGGATTTCCTTTTACAAAATAGGTTTTGTAAAAACCACGACCGTGACACGAAGTAGAAATACGAGATCTAATTTGTAGTAGGTAATAACTGATGCTAAGAATCGGTGATAGAAATTGGGAAGTAAAAGGTAGGCTGCATCAAATGACAACTACTGTAAAAATCTTAGGCGTCAAATTAAAACTTTTAGTTGTAATTTCTAAAATTCGTTTTTAACATTACTATAATAATGTATGCTACTTTTTAAAAAAGCCCAAATACTTGTTTTTATTTAAGTTATTAATCTCTAAGATTATAATAATTGAAGCAACTGTAAAACTGATCTAAAAGGCTTTTCTATTAATGCTATTATATTTAGAAACTAATAGAAAAGTGCACTTAATCTGTAAAACAAAACTAAAACTTGGTAACTTTGTAACTAACTAACAAAAACAAAATTTTATCCAGCAGTGATAATTACAATGGAATTTAGTATTAAAAAACAACAACAACAAAAAAAAACCATAATGCATATACGTTTGAATCAAGGGGTGATTCTGAGTAAAAAAAAAATAGAAAAGATTTTCTGAAAGGTTACAGCAGAGGGAGGAGAGCTGCCCATCGCTAATTATACATTTTTTCCGCGATCCTTTGGCGAAATTTGTGGGTTTTTTTCTGCAATCCTTCGATGGAATTTGTGTCTTTTTCACGATCCTTCGACAGAATTTGAGGCTTTTTTTCAATTCCTACTATTAGTTCACACTCTCCCTATATTTATTTATTTATATAATCTTGTTCAAATTTTCAATCGTTAATAAAATACTCATTATTCATCCTATCAAGTTGAAATAAATTTTTTTAAACTTGTACTGGATGACAATTGATGTTAATACAGTTTTTTCAAATATTAATTAATTAATTAAATTTTAATTAATTTTAGTTTTGCATGGGAAACAAAATGACGGCCATTGGTTATTGAAGATCAATGAAAGTATTTTCAATAAGGGGTTACCATAGGGGGGACCCTGTTCTGTCGCCAAATACCGCCAAGTTTATTGCCAAATTTGGCAGCCAAAATGAGTCATCAAAAGTGACACCAACTTGGCGATATCTCTAATATTTCGCCAAATTCCCATAGAGTTCCTTTGTAAACCTACTTGCTTATAGAAAATCAACAAATTGAGATATTTTAATGCAACAAAAACTAATATTAGCTTAAGGGATTATATTAAATTTTTCTTTGATGACCTAAGTAGGAATTGACTTTAAAAACAAAATTTTTATATTACTTGTTTTCACTATTCTTTTGTGAAATTCATGTTTTTTCTACGATTCTTTGACGAAATTAGCATTTCTTTTTGCGATCTTTTGAAGAAATTTGTATTTTTCCGTTATCCTTTGAAGAAATTTGTGGGTTTTTTTCGTGATCCTATGGCGAAATTTGCATTTTTCTGCAATCCTATGATTAAATTCGCATTTTTTTTCTATGATTCTTTGGCAAAATTTGCATTTTATCCATGATTCTTTGGCAAAATTTGCGTTTTTCCCGTGATTCTTTGGCAAAAATCGTGTTTTTTTTTTTTTTTGCTTTTTTTTTTTTTTTTTTTTTTTTTTGTGATCATCATATGCCGAAATTTGCCTTTTTTCCACGATACTTTGGTGAAATTCGCGTTTCCGCAATTCTTTGAAGAAATTCATGTTTTTCCCTTGATTTTTTGAAGATATTCCTGTGTTTTTCCACGATTCTTTAATGAAATTATCATTTCTTTTCGCGATCCTTTGAAGAAATTTGTGATTTTCCACGATCCTTTGAAGAAGTTTGTGATTTTCCGCGATCCTTTGAAGAAATTTGTATTTTCCTGCGATCCTTTGAAGAAATTTGTGTTATTCCGCGATCCTTTGAAGAAATTTGTGTTTTTCCGCACTCCTTTGAAGAAATTTGTTTTTCCGCGAACCTTTGAAGAAATTAATGTGCTTTAATCATAACACTTTAAAAATATAAGATGATTATGCACGTTAAATGTAATTAAATGGAGCAGATAACGCATGTGGAAACTTTTGGCTGGAAAATGATTATCCTTGAAGTGAATATGTAGAAATGCAGAAAAGTATTATGATCTTTATGAAGGCAAAGTAAAAACATATGCAGATTAAATAAAATAAAGACAGTTTATTTTTGATTCCAAACACAGACTTGACATTAGTAGTAAACAGCAGCATTCATTTTAAACAGACATTTTGTAGATCGTGATGAAGATGTTTCACAATTCAGAGCAGACATTTTTGTTTGTAGATATCACAGTATTAGATTTTAAGATAACACATAATTACACAGATAAAACTAAAACACAACATCCAGAACGTGGTCCAGCCACGTTCAGTAACTTGAAATACTTCTTTCATTTAAAGGAAGATAAAAGTGCGTATAATTAAGATTGGAATCGTATATTTATATAAAAACGGTCGGATTGAAAACGTCGTTTCAGACGAACGAATCAATCAGAGAACGGCATCGAATCGATGCAAAGCAAGATTCGATGTAAAGATTCGATTTGGAAACGATATTCTAAGTCGCCATCTGGCGGGAGAAATATCGTCACGGAAGTTGAAACGTAGTCGAAAGAAAGTTTTTGCCGGTGAAGTACGGTAATGAAATGAAATTAAAAACGGCAAAATGGTATGGATTACTATGGATGTTAAAAAGGTCAGGAAACTTTTACTACAGCTGGATATTGTCTAGAATCAATAGAGAGGGTAAGTAAAAGTTTAAGAAATATTTATTACTGAATTATTATTAATGCTGAATATATTAATGCTGAATTAATAATACTGAATTATTATTATTATGCTATTATTTAAGAAATAAATAAATGTAAATAAAGTAAATGAATGACAATGAACTTAAAAATAAAATGAAGTTTGTGAAATGAGGTTTTATGACAGGAGATGATAAGAGGCAATGAGAAATACAGTGTTTGTATCTCTATCAAATGCCCCCCCTCTCATTGTCTCTTAAAGAAGAGATAACTTGTGAAAACAAGTAAACTCAAAGACGAAGGATTTAAAAAAAAAAAATCCAAAGACTATCACCAAACAGCATCTTCACAAAATTTTAAGTTTAACAAAATAAAGCTATAAAAAACTGGATAATAATTATGGACAATAAACTGGAAGGGTTTTTTTTTTTTTTTTTTAAACTTGAAAAATTTTAACTTTAAAGTGCAAACTTGAAACATTACACCTAAAAAGAATTTAAATGCCCCCCCCCCCCCCCCCCCCCCCAATATGAGGACTTGAAAAAAATGGTTCAATTTTGAACCTCAAAAATTGAAACAACCTAAATGGTTGAAAAAGTGAAGTTTGAACTTCATTAACAAGTTTAAAGAGAAGTTTCGAATACTTCAAAAAGATTAACTAGGAAAAATTTAACAAATTTTAACAATTTAACTAATGATGATCTCAACAATTTAAATTCAAAAATGAAGTAGTAATGCATGGAGAATTTGCTTGATAAAAGAAAATGATCCAATTTAATGAAAGCTTGTTGGCTATAAGGTACACCTTCTAAGTCCAAAACCAGAGGTCGACGTAATCCAGACAGAAGGTTTAAAAAGGTCCAACAATATTAAATGCAAAATTCTCACACAGTTACTAAAAGAAAAAGATGAATACGTACCAACTCAAAAATCTAACAATTTCCAATTTGGAAATGTCAGCATCAGCTCAATATAACAGCTTGATCACTATATTACATTAAATACAATTCTTTATTACAATTATATAAAAAAAATTATGTAGAATATTAAACAGTTAATGATGATTCATATTCCAGACATCTAGGCTCGAAAGACAGGAACTAACGGCTCTTACAAACTAACTAGCTTACGTATTCATAAATGAATAAAGGGCTCATTCATACAACTCGCAGTCTTCTGGTGCACCAGAATCAATTAAACCACATAAAATAGGATGGCGCTCTAGATGCCTAGGATGAACAAAGCAAGAATTAATGATATGCATAAAATAAGTTTCAATGTATAAGCACAGTTAATCACAATATTGGAGGTCTTTCAAATATTAAAAACTGTTATGTAAAATAAACCTCTTTAAAAAGAATTCTTTAAAACTTATGGCATGATCAAGTGACGCTGATGATATATATAAAAAAAAAATGCATATAGGCAAATTAACAAAGTTAAGTAGCAAGCGTCTACACTAATCCTTTAACACTTGTGAACAGGGTTGGCAGGTTTTTGACACATGTCAGTTTTTGACAGTTTAAACTGTGGTTTAAACTGTCATGTCAAAAACCCCTTGTCAAAAACCTCGTCAAAAACCTCAAATACTTACAGTGATCTGTAAAATTTCACATTAAATGTCATACATTAGATGTAATATTTAAAATTCACTATTACTGTAATTGTATAATTAGTATATAGTATTAGTAATAATTACAGGGTTGGCAGGTTTTTGACATGTGCCACTTTATGTCGGGTTTAAACCATAGTTTAAACCGTCATGTCAAAAACCTCAAATACTAAATTGATCTGTAAAAATTCAAATTAAATGTCTGTCACACATTACAACATTACATGTAATATTTTAAATTCACCCTTACTGTATATCAGTAATTAGTACATAGTAAAGTATTATTGTTAAGTACAACTTTTTAACAGGGTATTTTTTTTAATTAAATATGTGATTTGCAATCAATTTGGTATACCGGTTAATTATGTTAAGCAGCTTTCCTGATTACATTTGGAAGATCATTATTATGTATAAAGGGGGGAAAGGGGGGTAATTGCCTCTCCCCTTAATTTAGATAAATGCGTTTTTCATGTAGAATTATACCATTAGCTCAAATTTGGTATACTGGTTTATTATGTTAAGGAGATGACTTGATTAGATTTGGAGGTTCATTAGTTAAATATAAAGGGAGAAAAGGGGGTTCGCAGCTAGCCCCCCCCCCCCTTAATTTAGGTAAATGGGTTTTTAATGCAAAATTATTCGATTTGCTCCAAATTTGGTATACCGGTTTATTATGTTAAGGAGCTTCCCTGATTAGATTTGGAAGTTCATTAGTTAAGTATAAAAGGAGGAAAGGGGGGCTAGACCCCCCCCCCCCCCCTTAATTTAGATAAATGAGTTTTTCGTGCAGAGTTATTCGATTTGCTCCAAATTTCGTATACCGGTTTAATACGTTAAGGAGCTGCCTTGATTAGATTTGGAGATTTATTGGTTAAGTATAAAGGAGGGACAGGGGCTAATGTACCCTTAATTTAGATAAATGGATTTTTCATACAGAATTATTCGATTTGCTTCAAATTTGATGTACCAGTTTATTACGATATGGCTTCCTTCATTTGATTTGGAGGTTCATCGGTTAAGTATAAAAGGGGGGAAAGGGGGCAATTGCCCCTCCTCTTAATTTAGATAAATGGATTTTCATGCAGAATTATCTGATTTAATATAATTTTTTTTCAACCGGATCCGAACTTGAAGGTTCCATTTGAAGTCAACCCAAAAACCGACAACAACCAGGTTTCGGATTGAGTTCAATTAGAACTTTCAGGTTCGGATCGGGTTGCCGGTGGACGGAGATTATTTTGTCTGGCTTGCATCGGGTTATAGTTCTTTGGAATTTTTTTTGTCGGTTAAGATTTGGTTCGGGACAGGTTTCAGGTTGACTTCGAATGGAATTTTTAGGTTCTGGTAGTGTTGCGTGTCCACGGAAACTAATTTGTCTTGTTCGGATCCGGTTATGGACCTTTGGAATATTTTTGTCGGTTATCAGATTTGGTTCGGGATTTCGGTTTTTTTCAAATGGTACTCTCAGGTTCGGGTCGGGTTGCATGTAGACTGAAATTATTTTGTTTTCCTCGTATCGGGGTACGGTCTGTTGTAATTTATTTTTCAGATTTGGGTAGGGTTATGCGTTAATAAACCTAATAAAAAGGAAATTGCCCAGTTAAACTGATGGCATTGAGCTCACAGGCTATTCACACTAATTGTATATTATACTCTTATTTCAAATAATAATGCCCCTCGAAAAATAAATGAAGGTATTAGTCCCCGTTGCCCCACTTTCTACTTAACCAAAGAACCTCCAAATCTAATCAGGGAAGCTACTTAACATAATAAACTGGTATACCAAATTTGAAGCAAATCAGATAATTCTGCATGAAAAAACCATTTCACCAAATTAAGTGGGGGGGGGGGGGTATTAGCTCCCCCATTTCTCCCTTTATGCTGAACCAATGAACTTCCAAATCTAATCAGAAAAGCTCCTTATTAGAATGAACCTAGAAAAAAAATTAAACTAAATTAGATAATTCTGCATGAAAACACATTTATCTAAATTAAGGGGAGGGGCAATTGCCCCCCTTTCCTCCCAATGAACCTCCAAATCAAATGAAGGAAGCCATATCGTAATAAACTGGTATATCAAATTTGAAGTAAATCGAATAATTCTGTATGAAAAACCCATTTATCTAAATTAAGGGGACACTAGCCCCTGTCCCTCCTTTATACTTAACCAATAAATCTCCAAATCTAATCAAGGCAGCTCCTTAACATAATAAATCGGTATACGAAATTTGGAGCAAATCGAATAACTCTGCATGAAAAACCCATTTATCTAAATTAAGGGGGGGGGGGTGTCTAGCCCCCCTTTCACCCCTTTATACTTAACTAATGAACCTCCAAATCTAATCAGGAAAGCTCCTTAACATAATAAACCGGTATACGAAATTTGGAGCAAATCGAATAACTCTGCATGAAAAACCCATTTATCTAAATTAAGGGGGGGTCTAGCCCCCCTTTCACCCCTTTATACTTAACTAATGAACCTCCAAATCTAATCAAGAAATCTCCTTAACATAATAAACCAGTATACCAAATTTGAGCTAATCGAATAATTCTACATGAAAAACGCATTTATCTAAATTAAGGGGAGAGGCAATTACCCCCCTTTCCCCCCTTTATACATAATAATGATCTTCCAAATGTAATCAGGGAAGCTGCTTAACATAATTAACCGGTATACCAAATTTATAGCAAATCGCATATTTCTGCATGAAAAACCCATTTATCTAAATTACGGGGGGGGGGGGGATAGCCCCCCTTTCGTCCCTTTATATGTAACTAATGAACCTCCAAATCTAATCAAGGCAACTCCTTAACTTAATAAACCGGTATACCAAATTTGGAGCAAATCGAATAATTCATCATGAAAAACCGATCTATCTAAATTAAGGGGGGTGGCCCCCCTTTCCCCCTTTATACTTAAATAATGAGCTTCCAAATCTAATCAGGGAAACTCCTTAACACAATAAACCGGTATACCAAATTTGGAGCAAATTGAATATTTCTGCATGCAAAACCCATTTATATAAATTAAGGGGGGGGCTAGCCCCCTTTTCCCCCTTTATCCTTAACCAATGTACCCCCAAAAATAATCAGGGAAGCACATTATCAGAATGAAAGTAGAAAAAAAAATTGAAGCAAATCGGATATTTCTATCAAGAGTTATCGCGTTACGTACGTACGTAAGTACGTACACACGTACATACAGAATCGGCGGGCACATAAGCTCTCAGGCTTTGACAGACTGTGAGCTAAAAATATCACCCTGATCGGATAATAAGTGGTCATTTTTCAATTAGCCTAATGCTTTCTAGGCTCTTTGCAATAAGCCTGAAAAATATCAGGCTAATTGGAAAAAGGGAGATGGATTCTCCAATTAGCCCGGCTCTTTACAAAGAGCCTAGGCTGTTTGCAAAGAGCCGGATTTCTCAATTAGCCTACGACATATATAACATATATAAATTACATAAAAGTTCATCAGGTTTGTTTTCATAGTTGTTTATATCATTTGGCAACATATCTGAGTTTCTGAAGTCCGAATTGCGCAAAGATTTTTAAAAAACGCCAAGGTCCCTATAGTGGAAAAATATCCTAATTCTCATATGAAAGTTTAAAAATCTGCTTTTAATTAAATGAAATGTGTAACTAATAAAGCTGTCTTTAACGATGTGTGACAGATGCGGTGTCCAAAGTCCGCTGCTAATGTTATTATATCGTATTATTAGCGTACTTACTGTTAATTTATTGTTAATTTTAAATCTGTAAAAGAAAGATTATAGTTATAGATCAGATATGTTGGTCGCCAAAACTCGATTACGGAAAATTAGCCTGAGTTATAAAGGTGTTACATGATTTCAAGCTGAATGAAATTTTATATGCTTTTACAAAAATCTTAATAAGGCAAATCTTTCAGTTTATCTGCCCATATTTCTATCTTTTACTTCCTTAAAACAAATTTTATTAAAGACCGGGAAGCATCTGCACAGATCATCACCTCATCGAGTTGACGGCTGAAATTTTAGGATTAGTTAAATATCGATTAGTGTATTGAAATGTAACTGGTCTGCCAAGTCATATCTTTGTGGACACCACCTACAGACCCGATTTTACTGGTTAATTGGTGGATTTTCCATTGTGTTTTCCTACACCCATTCCTCCATGTTTCCGTACTTTTGGATGCAGGAAAATACAATAGTAAACCTATCAGTCACCCACTAAAATTAGGTCTTCAGGTGGTTTTTACCAAGATATGACTTAACAGACCAGTTGCATTTTAATGTACTAATCTAGTTTTAACCAATCCTAATATTTCAGCTGTAGACTCCTCCCGGTCTATTATAAATGTCGGAATTCTAATCTCAATAGCACTCTGGTCAATCTGGCAAATATCCCTACTATTTATGGAACACTATTCCTTTAACCCTCCGAACGTCTTGCAAAAGGGTAAAATTGTAATGTTGTTCTCTTTGCATTTTGTTTTAAATGCTAAAAAAATATGATTCTTTCAACATTATAAAAAAAAACTCAATTACAAATACGAATGTAATCCTTGAGAGTATTAATCATTCTTTAATGTATTTAAAATTCATTAAATCCATAGAATTATATTATCTTAAATATTGCTTGTATTGCTGTGAAACCCGGAGCTTAGTGAACGGAATATTACGCCCCAGACACTTAGAGGGTTAAGTGCGTTTTAGTGATGGTAAAGAACTTTATACATATGCATATAATACGTCATTTGCATACGTCCATTTGCATCATACATATTATAGGTATGTGTATAATAAATAATACATATGCATCATTATGACGTCAGAACAAACAAAACATTTTTTGTCGCCAAATTTGAGATTTGACATGATATATTACCAAATTTGGTGACACTTCTCTAAATGTCGCCAAGCTTGGCGAGTATTTGACGTTTGTGGCTATTTTTCAATGAGTTAATTATTAATGCGAGCCATCTATTTATATTTTTCCGCATATCATCTGAATAGTTAAATAATATAACGTACGAATATTTCCAAAGTGCCAGTAGTTTCGTCACTGCTATTGTTAATATATTGTACTGTTACTATACTTACTGTGACTATGTTGTTAATCTTTACTCTGCTGAAACTTCTGTATTATATAAATAGAATTTACGGAAACTATTAAAGCACCGAAACTGACAATTCTCCTTATGATTATTATAATTTTATAATATGTAACCTGTTAATCGATATGTACCGTTAGAAGGAATCTTCTATAATCCGGTTCCTCACATTTTAGTTTTCAGGTTTTGAATAAAATTAGCTAAAAACTCAAAACCATGGCAAACTGGCTAGTTCTTTAACACGATTAGATGAGAAGAATGATAGATTTTCAAATGGATCATAGCAGTGATCCTGTAGACCAGGGTTGGCGAACCTTTCTGTTGCCGCGTGCCAAATTCGATCAAAAAATATTTTATGTGACTATGACGTGCCAACTAAAAAACTAAAAAGCAAATTTAGTAGGTGGAAAAATAATGGTTTAAAATTACTTAAAATTCTGTATTAAGATTTAAAAAATATGAGGAACGTATATGTAGGTATTACACTATAATAATTATGGAAACAAACATATTTTTGAAAATAATTTTAAAAATTTGATGCGATGTAATTTGATTTCTATTGCTGCATCTTAATATCAAGTTAATTTTAATGCAAACCGAACCGAATTTATCTGACAAGTGCTTTCAGTTTTGATATTATTCATTTGTGAAAACAATGACTCGAAAGAATAGATAGACAGAAAAACTTAAAATAGCAAATGCCAGTTTCTTTGAAAAGCTGTGAAATAAATTCTAAGTTGCCACAACTTCTCCATCGGAATTTAGTAATGTCTAATAACCAATTCTTATCGATAGTTTTCAAATATCGTATTTGTTCGAATAATTTTTGAGACCATAATTAATTAGATTGGAATATAATATGCCGCAATTTTATTTTTTCTATTTACATTTAATCGAATTTAGAAAAGATCAGTCACAATTTTGTGTAATCTCTCTTTATTTTGATTTAGAGCCATAGCAATGCCGTGCCAAAAATATTCTTTTGCGTGCCAAAAGTGGCACGCGTGCCATAGGTTCGCCGACCCTGCTGTAGACCTTCTATTCTTCCGTAATCGAGTCTATTGAAAAGGTTAGCATGAAACAAAAATATATTAGCATCAATGTGGTTTAATGAAAATGCAGATATTATAAAAGGATTTAATAAGAATCATTTCACTTGTACCCAATCGTATCAGTTAAAATACAATAATTGGCAGTAAGCCCAATTAGAAAAGATTACTTAATACAATTAAAAATTTCCGCATTAGAGAATGAATCGTAACGAATCGATAAAGAAACATGCATAAGTGAGTTAAGAGATATTTGTCATGAAAGAATGAAATACATAACACAAAATTTATGATGTGCTTCCATGATCGTAAAGAGTTCTTGATTTCTCTATCAAAAGCTTCCGACTTGGCGAAAGAATGGGCAAGTAAATTAAATTATGAATAACAGTAACATGATGCAACGTTTAACTAGCAATTAATAGAGTAAATACTGCTTGCTAGAGGCGGCTAGTACTTTAATATAAAAAGAAATAAAGTATGAATTTGTAAAGCTCAATAAAATAAATTTAGGTATTTTTATGCTAGCCGGGCGCAAGTGGCAAATCGCCAAATACTGTCCCCAACTCTATTGTTCATACTGCATTCATTTCATTTAAAAATATAAACTTTTCAGTCATCTCATTTACAATAGATGAATTTCCCTCATTTTATTTAATAGAATATTTAACATATAAATAAATATATAAATAAATAAATAACAAATAATAACATAAACCAAAATATTTTATTTGAAAATCAAAGCATTGTTTCTAATTTACACATGTGAAAAATGAAAATTACATTGGCGAAAAAACAAAATGCTAATTAGGAGATTTGCTCCCGGCTAACATAAAAGTACTGAAATTTAAGTTTATATTAATATAGCTTAGAAAAAAACTAGAAAAAACATACAAAAAGTAGTGATATCCCAACAAAAAGTTTTCGGTAAAAAAAAAACGCCAAGTTCTCCTTAATGTTTCGGCCAGAAAAAGTAGTGATATCTGAAGTTCGCACAAGGGCACAAGTTAAAAGCCAAACATCCCAAATCTTTCATTGAAAATGGCTTCCTGCGACTTGGCCGTTAATGCCTTCGAGAGGGTTTTTCAAATTTTTAAGTATGTACAAATAAGCTACATGACAACTACATTTTTTGATTATTTTAGGCATTTTGTGGCACAAAGTACAGAAATAAACTACACATTTAAAAAAAGTATTTAAACCACTTCAGTCTATTTAAATGCTTAGAAATTAAATATAACAAAATACTTGTATTCAGAAGGTAATAGCCCTAATTGCTAAAACATAATTAGTATCAGCTTTTAGCAGTTTATAAATTGAATACCTCTTAATGTATGCAAACAAACTATAATAAATGTTCAAACGAAAAACATCTCTTTCGTCAATGCACAAGATTTCAATATTATACAATATAATAAAATGTAACATATTGTGAGATTTGAAGAAAATAAATTTTGTTTTATTTCTTAGGTTTTACGTTAATGACTTTAGCTTTAGACCGTACGAAATGTCAATTAAACCACATGTGGACTAAATGATCTGTAATCAAAACTATTGTTTGTTGAAATTGAATGGTATTTATCAGAAATCCTTTACTTATAATGTCTTTATGTGAATTTGATTCTTTTCATACTAATATTAATTTTAATATTTAAATAATTCATAAATGCAAAATTTCCAATCATTAATTTTGAAATGCTGTAGAAGGCATTAACGGCCAAGTCGCAGGAAGCCATTTTCAATGAAAGATTTGGGATGTTTGGCTTTTAACTTGTGCCCTTGTGCGAACTTCAGATATCACTACTTTTTCTGGTCGAAACATTAAGGAGAACTTGGCGCTTTTTTTTTTACCGAAAACTTTTTGTTGGGATTGTTTTGTTTTCAAACATATTCTGCACAAGTTCAGTTGTATTTGGTATGTATTAAATAAAAGAAATCGGCAATGACTGCAGAGTAAAGTATGACACAAGATCTGAATATATCGTCTGCTTAGCTTTTGAGCTGTCAAAGTGTCATTTGAAGTAATTTACAAATCCATACATATTTTTTCAGCAAATCAAGCAATCTAAAATACGCCAATACGAACCCAATTATGAAATTTCACCAGAATAAGTTAATATATAAAAAATCTACTAATGACAATTGAGACTATGACCTTATGATAAAATGTCTAGAAAAATGAATCAGAAAAAAAATTTATATCAAATTTAAAACGGCACTTCCCTCTGTTAGTGGCCTTGGTGAGAGAGCAAACAGCCTAGAGAAGGAACACTTTAACAAGTACTTTCGGCAACCTACTCACTGTTTCATACAGTGCCATGTCTTTGTTCAATAATTACATAATTTATTTAATGCTAGGTGAGTATCTATCAGTTTTGTTGCATTTAAATTGCATGTTTTGTGGAAGAAATGCAGCATTATGAAATATTTATAGTTTCTGTACCTAATACTTCCAAATTAATGGTAATTGAGAACGCTTTCCATTCATTTCCTCCTTTTAAATTTTAAATTTTTTTAGAAACCATTCATAGAGGACAATTTTATATTTTAAAACTAACCCGAAGAAAAATTTCAAGTTTTTGGGCTCAGCAGTAACACAGAAATAGAAAAATTTCGAAAGTTTTTTGTTTCTTCAGTGTTGTATATAGCGACATTTTTAGAAATTGTTCTATTGCGAGAATTTACGTCATGATAAATACAGCCATGTCAATTTTCATGTTTATATTCCTAACAATTCCATGTGCTTCGTTACTTAGATCATCATTAGATCTTTTTCCTCTTTGTTTAGTCCTTCTATTTTTTAGAATTCGTTCTACATCGAGAATTTGCATCTTGTAAATTACTGCCATGCCAAAGTTCTAGTTTCTAACCCCAACAGTATCCCAGAAATTTCAGTATTCGAAATAAATCATAATTTAGAACTTTTCTAGAAATTTTTACGTTTATCTGTCAAATTGAATTTTCGACCCTTTTAGAGAGCGTTCATAACGAGTATTTACATCTTAAAAGTAACCACCACACCGAATTTAAAGTTTCTAACCCAATAAATATCACAGAAATCGCAAATTTAGAACTTTTTTGCTCCTGCCGCGATGTAGGTTGTAGCACTGACATAAAATATAGTCTTTTTTCGGAGCAGAGATGGCCACCAACATTTTTTTAAGTTGGCTATGTAGTTTCAGAGATAACGCCTCACAAACATTCATAATATTATACACTTTATAATATTATAATGCTTTATAATATTAGCATAGATGAACAGATACAGAAGCCATTTATCTGTTACAAACTAAAGTGCCCGGTGTTTTTCAGAATTTGGAGAATGTTTGTTCTGAAAAATCAATTTCAAAATTTACATACAACATAAAACAAACATTAAAAAAAGCAGTCGAAGTGTTGTACACATGAATCAAATGAAAACACAATATAAAAATGTATAAAAGTATATAACAGACGCAAAAGAATACAGCTACAAATTAATCGAATGAATTTCAATTTATCATTGGAGCAATAATGTTAAAATACGCCAATATTTCCATATTCGGGTCTTTATTATACTTCAATATGTTTTTTCACACTCATATGACGTTATATTATATTCACCATGTCCTTTATATTTCCAATATGACGTAATATTTTCCTTTTTCACGTGGAAACCTTGAAATGGAAAAGTTATGAAGTTACATTCACTTTCATTTAAATTCGTCAAACTATTTAATTCATTTCCATTTTTCACGTGAATATCTTGCAATAGAAAAGTTATGACGTAATATTCACCTTTTTTTAAATTCGGCAAACTATTTATTTCATTTTCATTTTTCACGTGGAAATCTTGCAGTAGAAAATTAATTGTTTTAGTAAGAATTTTATTGTTTATTTTAATTTTTGGCAACTGCTGTAACGAAAAATGTTTAAATTTGATAAGAAATTACTGTTAAATTGGTGTTTTTTTATTAATTAAAAATTAACTATAAATTATTTCAATTCCGGATTACTTTAGTTGCCTCGGTCGTGTTTTAATATACATGTACGTATATTTTTACAATTCTGGCTTCCAAACTTCGGATTTGTATACAATTACAAACAGATGGATAGACAAATTTTCATTTTTATATATTAGATTACATACAAACATAAATAACTTACGTGTTAGCAGATGCATTTTTAAATATATATATATATATATAAAGCAGTAAAATACTTATTCTGTTTTATTTTCATAGCCATTTATATCATTTGGTAAAAAATCTCACTTTCTTAGCCCCGAATTGCGTGCTTTTTACAAAAGCGCCAAAGTCCATATAACAGCGAAGTACAATGAAAAGCATTAATTGCATGGTAATAAGGTACTTAGAATGCAACATTTACGATCAACCATCATTGCCATTCAATCTTATAGTTTGGCGATAGATTTTTGGTCGACGGGATAACTAAGTAATTCCAAATACTGTACTGCAATTTAACTTCAATTTAACTTAATCTTCTCTATTCTACTATTTTAAGATTTTTAACTTCTAAACATCGCACATTTTCAATTTTTATACCGTGGTATTGGGGAGAAAAAGTACTTTTAAATGCAATTTGTTTGAAAACTGCATCTCAATTTATTTTTGAAATATTAATTTTTTTGTAGTTTTTAGTGCCATTTGTTTAATTTTAGCAACTCAAGTACTCCATTTCTGTTAAAAGTAGGGGTAAAATAATTGGAAAATGGTAATTATACTTTTTTGTTGGCTTTTCCCCTTAACAAATTAAAAAAAGTTTTGAAAAAATATAAATGAATGATTTCTGATAAAATATGGAGCTATTATAAACAAAGTTTAATTTTAAGTATCTATATTAATCTTACAAAGAAATGAGGGCATATGAGTCATGAGATAGCCGATTTTTTTTGTAGAGTTTCTTGAATGACGACATCTCTTTCTTTGGATTTGTGTATTATTCAGCGATAGTGACGTGACGTCCTATGCGTACTTTACTGTAGAAGTTCTTTAAGACTGGATCGTAAATGAAGAATTCTTCGGCGGATGCGGATGGCGTCATTCTGTACAAAATAAAAGCATGTGTTTTAAGTCTTAAAACTGAAATATGTTTTGTACAATCTATATTTATATATTTTGTTTTTCATCGGGCGTGACACTAAATTCTGAAAAAAACAGACCGTTTTCTAATTTTTTTCAATCTTTGTGCAGTTTCGGCCTCAAAAAGTGAGATTTGTTGCAAAAAGATTTAATAGCTATGAAAACAAACCTGATGAACTTTTATGCTTATTAAGTAAATATACGCTTTACAAGTAAATATGGTACACATGTCATATACGCACCGAGGTACTTAATTGGCGCCAAACTGGCGTTACTTTGCCTGGCATGGTAACCAGTGGCGGCTCGTGACCGTCATATTTTGGGCCACTAAATGCACGGCGGACAGTGTTATTCTTTTCTTACCTTATTTTTTGAAAGAAATCGTTACCTTGTTTAATAGTCGAATATTCCGCCAAAAAATATGGCAAAGATTTCTTTTAAAGCAGTAGTGGTAAGAGAAGAATAAATTTGGCGGCTATGGATTTAGTGCCCCCCAAAATGCCAGTCACGAGCCACCACTGATGTAACCATATATAACGTCACTATAAATTGTTTTATTCTATAATTATATCATTTATTGATTGTTATTTCCTTTTAAAAATAATAGAAAATGTATTGTTTATCCCTTTATCTTGTTTTCATATTGAAATAAAAAATAACGTGCTATTATAGCACGCTATATGTAACTAGTATTCGGAAACGATGTTTTTGCCAAATTGGCACAAAAAATCACGCCAAACCTGGTGCCTATATGGCATCTGTGCCATAAATATAAACATTTTATTTATATATATAATATCATTGCTTTTTATATACAATATTTACTTTGTTTGTATATAAAAATAGGTACGTGGCTTGTTAACACAAAATAAATTGTATAAATCTTTAAAAAATTGCTTGAGTATATGAAACAATGAATAAGTTGTACGAAAATACGCATAAAAAGCTTACTTGTCTCGCCAAACCCATTTTCTCTACCCCGCCAAGGCCCTTATATAGGAAAAGTACCAATTTTATTTTTAAAGACTAAAAAGAAATTAATATAAATGGAAATTGTTTTGTTTTTAAATCATGCTTTCATTAAAATTCACAAACATTTAGAAAATATATATGTTTTTTAAATGCACTAAATAGTACAAAAATCTTAAAAAAAAACCTTAAATGCACGGAGTTTAAATTTAATCCGGTGAGTTAAATTATGGAAGATAAATGGATTTAAATGGGAATTTTGCCAAATTAGCCAACTATCTCCAAGTTGGCTTCATATACAGAAACTTTTTTGTTGCCAAATTTGGCGATATTTTGCCACGTTGGCCAAAGTTTGGAGATATCGTGGTAACCCTGTCGTTAGTACTTTTCAAAAAATACTAATTGTTGAAGCTAATGCTGATTTCTCTATAGAAAATCAAACGTAACCATTAAGTAATTCACCCCTTCCCCCCACAGTTGCGCCCTTAAGGGCCGAATTTTAAAAAATCAATGTCCAATTCATATATTGCCTTCAGCAATAGATATATATATATATTTATTTTTATTGAAAAACAAACATATGACATGTGCGCTTGACATGAGAGCCGGCTTTTAAAGTCGGAGCCAAGATAGCACAAAGAAATATTACAACACAAGAGAAATACACCCTGGGAGTTCCACACAAAGAGTGTGTGCAATGGAACCTGCGGGAATCGAACCCACAATCTCTTACGCTCACAAGCGATTAGCAGAGTGGTGCTTTGACCATTCAGCCACAGAGACCCCATACATATATATTCCAAATTTCAAAACTCTATGTCAACAGGAAATGGGTGAAAAATAAATCACAAGATTTGAGTGCCACAGACAAATATAATTGTAAATTGAAAGAAGAAATGATGCTACAAAGCAAAATATTTTATTAAACATCATATAATTGTTTCTAATTTTCACATGCGAAATATAAAGTATGCTTTTGACGATTAAAAAATGCTATTTAGAGATTATCGCAAAATCTCAAGTCAAAGTTTTTATGCCTTTTTTTTCTTTTAAATGGAAAAACGAACACATTTCTTTTCCTGTTTGATTAAATTTAAATATGGTTTATGGCACTTCAATATTACTGCGTGCGTATTTATCTTTTTTTATTTGCTCCATGTGTTCAAACCAGTTGTCTACGAAAACATTCACGGTGAAAGTGACGCACTCCAAATTTCTGTGATGTATGCAAATAAATTGTGCTTTTTTATCAGTTTTTTTATATATAATTTTTAAACGGTTTGGAACTTATTTTTCATAGTAGGTGCATTCAGTAGGTGACCCTCATAGGTACCTTCTGGTGCAATCAGAAACGAAATCCGACAAATATTTTTTGAGTTATGCTTGATGAAAGTTTTTTTGTGGCTTTTTCTTTAGTAGGACATGGCGTTAATATCCATCGTAGCTGTAATATTACGCTGAGTATTAGCCTTCGCTTCGCTCAGACAATTAAAGTTGTGTTACAAGAAAGGAGGCATAATAAAGAAAATAAATTATTTTCCCTTACAACTGTCACGTTAACCCTTTCCGGCACAGAAAAATTCTGTTCGTAAAAGGATGAAATGATTGTCTACCCCGGAATTTACAAACGACATTTTTAGAAATTAAAATCACATTACTTTAACCTTTCATTGTAAAAGCAAAATTTTATTAAAATATTCTTCGTGCCGTTTGTAAGTTTGGAATTAAAATTAGGTGGTCCCGGCGTGGGACACTGCGCCGGAAAGGATTGAAGTGGTAATGGTTTAGATAAGGTGACTTATGTTGACTTTTTTTACCAAAGTATTATCTAAAAATGAAAATTCAACTTGATCCGAGTTAAGATACCAAAGGCGGTTTATCATTTTAGCAAGTGCTTTGTCTGTAACCTATTTATCAAATTTTCTGTAGTGAACAAGTGATTTTATTATTTGCAGGTCTTGAATTGGGGGCTAAAGTGACAGTGGAAGTATTGAAGCACGCTTTTGCATAAATATTGATTAAAAATAAGAAAAGATCTCTGATACCTTCTTTTTCTAAATTTGTTATTGAAAGATGATCCCTGAAACAATATATTTTAAGAGAATGAATGGCCTGTGCCTCCATCCATCTGATATGATTAAAAGTACCAGGTGCTTTGAAAAAAAGTCTTTTGCAGGAAGGAGTTCTATAAAAATTAAACAAAGTTGGATAAACTCTTTATAATCATCCCTGAGCTGTTAATTTTTAAGAGTTCCTGTAAGAAAATTTGAAATTTCTTCTGAATTAACTATTTATACCTAGTATTTCGTCTTCAGTAACATTTGTATACTTACTCTGGTTTAATTTAGACCACCCAATCAGAATTGGTTATTTTTTTTAAATATCTGGCTGAGGGGCAGTGATTGTGCCCATTTTACAATCAAGAACAGCTTTCTAAATTATGCTGGCGGCATGGTAAATACAGAAGACTTTTCCTTTAACAATTGCGATAGAAAAATGCAGGTTAACTCTGAGGCGACCTGTGTTTACTGCAGTTGTATCAAAAAATATTGCCTAGATTTTACCAACTTCCTCCCACTCTTCAACTGCTGAAAATACAGCTTTCGCCTGAATTATTCCAATACTATTTTCAAGTTGAGGAACTCGCAGTAACTGTTCTTCATCCCCACAACTAATTAAAACTTTTATCCACTCTACATTTTCTTTATTCAAAAAATGGTGAAGCAGTTTTCACCCCAGTGAACAACAGTTCTCTCTAAACGGGAATTTTTAAATCTGTTTTTGATGAGCTCAGTTTTTTGTTTATGAAACAGTTATATGCAGAGTCGATGTCTGTGGTTAGCTAGTGGATGTATTCTAAGTCTAGCAGCTTCTCTGGCGTTCAGTTCATTTTGCGAATATTATAAAATAAAATACATAAAACTTGACAATTACTTAGCTGCTTACTGTTGATGATTTGATGAGACATGTGGCCAATTTAAAATATCTTACATTTCTGCCATCCTATCAAGAGGGGGAAGGAATTTTACAGAATGTTTCGTCAATTCTAAAAATAGATAACCATAACAGATAACAAAAACAGCCTTGTAATAAAAAGAGAAATTCAGAGGTTCAACTGCAACACAAATCGAGAAGCTCTTTCTTACTAGACACAGAACTAGATAACTAATAATCAATTATAATTCGTGAAATATTTTAAAAGTTACAAAAATTGTTCACTTATTTTTGCCTATTAATAAAAAGGATACAAAAATATTATCAAAAGTAATAAAAATTTTAATTTGTCATTTTTTACCTATGTTTCAAAAATGCAGAGTTTGAGGGTATGGTTCACTAGATGTCCTGAAAAATACTAAATGTTCATTAAATATAAGTTTTCATGAGAGTAAAAGTTCAAGGCAACAACAGTTTCTATGAAATAAAACAAGAATCAGGTTTCTAAGACAAATATTTTTCACGTAAGGAAAGAAAAACGAAAATGTTTTGCCAAAAATTGCAAATTTTCAAGAATTCAACCTCGATGAGGCACGTGTTAATATTATTTATTTGAGCTGAAACTTTGCCAATCTCATTTTCTAACTAATTGGCAACTTTTAGGAGGGTCCCCCCGAAGAAAACGTTAAAAAATTTTTTCCCTATGTTGCTTGTGACCACCCTAATATATATATATATATATATATATATATAGTCGAGCCGACTGGAACTGAACTTTGTTCTCAGGATGTTGTTGGGAAGGCAATTTGTTTTGTAAAAATAGTAATACTAACTCATTTGTAACTATAAAGGCATAAAACTGACAGTCCTGACTTTTGAAGTGATTTGGAATCAAATAGCGGTTTCTATTTTTTGATAAATAAATTACTTATCGAGTTATAAGCGGTTCTTGTCACGTGACGACAGGTTTCTCTCATTCACTGTGCTATCACGTCCGGAAATTCGATTAAAAATGCCAACTTTGCAGTATTTTCTGAAAAATCTTTTGTTTTTATCAAAAAAGGGGAAAATACAATGTGATTATATAGTTTCTGAATAAGAACACCTGCCAATTTTATGTGTTTCCGAAGAAAAATCAATCGGAAAGTAACTCCTTTCTTCTTTGTATTTGATGTATTTTGATCCCTAATAAATTACCGAAAAACATTCTCAAAAATCTACGTTCTATTATGCATCGTTAAAGTTACGTTTTTAATTTTCCTTTTTTTTTTTATCCTATATTTTAATGAATCTTTATTTGAAAGTTAAAAAATAGTCTAAGAGTTAAGTAAACATTAATGTTGCTATTTTATATTTTCTGTCTTGCGAACACATAATAATCTGACATATACTGTAAAAATTTTCCATAAATATGTATTCAGTATTCTTTAAAAGAATCCTTATTGTATGTTAAGATTTTTTTTTTTTGGCCTGAGACGGGCCTGTTTTTAATGATTTTTGTACAAGCCGGGCCGTTAACTGCGAAAATATAAATGGGTCTGGAAATTCCAACCCGTGTAGTGTTCAAGGGACATCATGAGTATCGGGGCCCTATTATTTTTTATTTGCGGTTTGGATATTTATTGCAGAGTTTCCCCCAGACAGTTTCAGGAGGGCGCTGCACCCTGCCTGCCCTTGGGTTTACAAAATAGCACCCTCTTGCCCCTCATTAAAAAAATTAGCTCCCTTGTTGCCCCCACCTGAAAAAAGTGCCTTTACTCCTTTGTTTATTAAGAAAATTACTTGCATAGTAAAAATTAACTCATTGCTGTCTTTAAAATAGTGTTCTGTCTATTAAATATTAAAAAGTAGTTTTAAAAATCAAACGAATGCCTTTAAAAATTTCAAGAAATGTCCTTAAAAATCCCTTTGGAATCTAAAAGTGCCCTTTTCCCACAAGCAGCACCCTGCCCTTTTTTAAACCTGGGGGAAACTCTGTTATTGTAGCAACTTCTGAAACAACACAAATAAATGACATGATAGTAGAAGTCTAAAAAAAGTTAAATGTGTAATATGTGTAAATTATGTAAATAAAAAGTTACTTTGAATCCATCTGAGCTATATTTTAGTTTTGCTTGGGTTTTTTTTTTTTTTTTTTGTTTATATATATTGTAAAGGTCAAATGATATAGATTTTTAGTTTCAATTTTATACGTTTTTTAAATTTTCAGATGTAAGTTTAATGATTAAGATCTTGAATTGTCATTCAGATTTTTTAAAATTCGTAGTTCTAAAAATGTCGTGAATTTTGGTCAGGGAATTGTAGGAAATATGGCTTGGAAAACTTGGAATAAACAGGGAAGTTTGTTATTCAAATAGAGCAGTGGTTCCCAACGTGGGGCGTACACTCCACCGGGGGGCAATTTGATCTTCTAGGGGGGCAATTCCAAATTTCTTACTCACTCATTCCCTATCAGTTTATTTTGTCTTTTTGGGGGAAAAGTAATGTTGTAGACTAAAAATAAATGAAATACAAGCAAACTTTAAGAAAGCCATTTTTTTTTATTGCATTTTTAAAATATTCTCTATCGAAATTTTAAAATAGATTAGAAATCAGAATAATTATTCAAATAATCTTTTAAAATCGGTTCGAAGATGCTTTGGTCGAGGAGCCTGGGACCCGTCACATAAGATGGTGCAGGTTAAATAGAATAGCAAAATTCATAGCTGGTAGCAGCGAGGGCATAAAAAGTTTAAAAAATCTAACTGGGAAAGAAAAGTAGGGAAGAAAGTTTAAGCATAACATTATAACAAAAAGATACATTTTTGAATTTTATCAATTTTTATATCTATGAAAGTATTAAAACTCACTATAATTTTTCTGGTGGTGATTTTTAAAATTTTCCTAACGTTTTCCATTATTCATTGAATGAGTTACTTCTATTCGCGAAGACAATTAACGATATTGGAGAAAGGGAAAATACAGAGAATGTATTATGCGGAATAATGACTACTTAAATTTGATAAAGATGATAATCTTGAAATACTTCTTGTGTATTGTGTTATCCATAGAAAGAAAAGTCAGTGTCCAAAGATTTTACACCAACTCTTAATAAGTTAAAAGAATGCATTATAGAATGTATGAATTTATCAGTTTTAACGTTAAATGTAAGTGTATTTTACAATATTTGGTGAAGATAAAAATGCAGACTGTATAACACTTTTGTTTAATATTAAGTTAAGTTGGAAAAGTAGAACAAATCTCGTTTTGGCATATAAGAAAAGATGTATAACCTCTTTGCATTTTTCAAATTGAGTAAAAATACATTTGTGGCAAAAGATTCACCTCTTTGACAAGTTAAAAAATGTGAAATGAATAGCTATTGTTAATTGCACTCCCACCGTGTGAATAGAGTTTTACTTTTTAAATTAGTTTCACTTTTTAAATAATAAGAGACATAATTTACCGATTACCGGGGGGGGGGGGGGGACGACATAATGACTTTACAGATGCTTTGGTGGGGCGTGGCCGAAAAAAGGTTGGGAACCACTGAAATAGAGTATGAACCCTATGTAACTTAAATTAGGAGCCGAGTTAAAAAATTGCAGCCCCCCCCCCCCTATTGGGGGCGAAAGGGGAAGAAAGGTTGGGCTTTCTGAGGATAGACACATGAGGAGTTTGGGAAAAGTTTGAAAACTGTCCCCCCTTCCCTTGTGGGTCCACTCTTGTGCCCCTCGAATTGACCTACCTCGTCTTTGAAATTTTTATATTTAATAAATAATATTTATTGGAGGTACATCTAAAGGATATTTATTGTAGAAAACACTAAAATTAAAATATATATATACTAGGGGGCTCTGGCCCCTGCAAGCTACGCTCGCCAACCCCCGTTCAGACACCGCAGAATCTGAAAATCTAATGGGTTTTAAAAATATTAGAGAAGATTAAATTGTACTGAAAAAGCTGTGCAGATCTCCCTGTAAACGGGTTTCCATTCAATTCCCTTTGATTGCAAAAATTTAACGTAGAATCAGTTGCTGTTAAGACATCCAATGGTTGTTTTCATTTTTGATTAAAGAGGATCAGTTAAACATTTGAAAAGAAGCTAAAATAAAATGAATTAAGCATTCAGAGTCTTTGTCAACCGATATTTTAAAACAATCTCTATAACAATAGCCTAAATCATGTGACTATCATCAACAGTTCCGGGCAGAACACTTTGCTTTTTATACTCTAGGTGCCATTTTGATACTTTAATGTTATCCAGGCACAGGTGATAAGTCGCCAAATATTATTCTATCCCCATCATTTCATCTATGTTATAATAGTTCAAGTCATCAAATGCCATAAACAAATACCATCTGATCCCTTCGCCTTTCATATGAAAGTTTGGAACAAATGTCATATACTGGCGCGATTTTTTTCCAACGCCAATTTGGGGAACGCATCAACAGTATAAACAAGAACATCCGGCTTACCATATCAAGCAAAACAACGATACTTTGGCGCCAGTTAAGTACCCGTTGCGTATATGACATTGCCGTCAGAAAAGAATCGTGCCAATATGGGGCCGTATATGACATCTATGCCGAAAGAAAAAAAAGCCGGGTGCAAATCTCGCCAATATCTTTTTTTCAACTCGCCAGTTAGCATTTTTTTTATTGTTTGAGTGGTAAATTAAAACATTGATTTGAAGTTGAAATTAAATGTCACGGTTTGTTACATAATTTAATATTTCGCCAGATGTCATATACTGCCAATATTCGCCAGATGTCATGCCAAAAAAGCACGTTTTGGCATGATTTTTTTTTTTTACGAAAATTTGGCGAAAGCCTCATTTTCGAATACCAGTTACATATGTATTTTTGGTACTACTTAGTTATCCCATCGACAAAAAATCTATCGCAAACTATAAGATTAAATATCAATAATGTTTCATCGTAAATGTCAGATTCACTTGACTTTTAGCAAGTTACACGTGTTTACGTCATCAAGTGATTTTTATTTCGACGTTTTATTTTTATATTTATTAATGCTATACTAATTTATTTGTTCTTTCGTTATTTACAATAAAAATTTTGTCAATCTGTACAATTTGGCGAGTGGTTTGGCGATTTATATAATTTGCGGAATTGGGTGACGGAATAACTACTACATTGTACTGTATTTTTTAATTATTTTCTATTATTTTCAAAAGGAAATAGCAAAAAAATAATTAATTACTATAGAACAAAATAAGTTATATAAATTTAAAAAAGAAATAAAAGTAAATATACATTTATTATTAAATAAACAACAATAGCCGGGTTACCATGTCTATCAAAATAATGCCATTTGTGCGCCAATTAGGTACCCTGGTGCGTATATGACATCTGTGTCTAATATTTTTCTTTTCGTTTTGTTTTTTTTTAAAAAAAGAAGTGAAAGCCATCAATTTAAATGTTTCATTTTTAAATGAAAGTTTTGTATTTAATAAAATGATAACGAAATACAAAAAAAGCATTGTACTTAGCATAGATTTAAAGGAGGCTCAACTCTCGCCAAATTAATTTAAAATAGTAACCTTTTCTGAATTATGAAAAAAAAAATTCTGTTATGATTAAAATTTGAGTTGCCATCATTAGAAAAAATGTATTTAAAATTAGAAAAAAATTAATATTTCGAAAACTAATTCGAATTTAAAAATTCTAATACCAGTTTTGAGATCTGTGGATCAACACGGATTTTTGGTGTTAATTTCATTGCAAAGTATTCCATATTTTAGGAGAAATCGCCGTGAAACAAAATCAGTTGTTTAATCAGTCGATTCAAAGAATCCATACATTTCAGGCGTTTCATATATTCGTTTCATAAATTCGTTTCATTAGGATTTTATATATCAGGGATCTGTTTAAGAAGAAATTGGGTCCTTTAAAGGACCCTTCACAAAATTTTTCATTTCAAAACAGGACCCTTCACAAAAATTTTCATATTAAAACAGGACCCTTCACAAAAATTTTCACTCTAAAAAAGGACTCTTCACAAAATTCTTTTTCTTAAAACTAGGCCTTTTAGAACATTTTTCAGCTGAAAACTAAACCTTTCACAAATTTAATCATCTAAAAGTGGTCTGGACTGTCAGTTTTACATATATAAAGAAAATATATATGTATTTTACATACATATATCTTCTTAAAAACATATAAAAAAGAGCCTGAATATAACGTTCATTTTTAATTCACAAAATTAGGACTAGGTTTTTCACAAAGTAAAAAAGCTGTTCACAATTTCACAAAAACAGGACCCTGAGAGAAAAGTCTGGACAGACCCCTGTATATATAGGGTAGATATGGATATATTTAAAAAAAAAAAAAAAAAAAATTAAATAAAAAACACGGGGTATCATGCATTTAACATCATAAATTTCTCAACAATTTTCACATATTGCTTCATAATACAAGGATATATTTCACTATCTCAAAATATTCCTCATTGTTTTTTTAAATTTTCACATTTAGTTACATAATACAAGGCTATATTTTACTATCTCAAAATATTCCTCACTGTTTTTTAAATGTTATTTATATTCTCATTTTTTATGTTATAATATTTTGTCTTTAAATTAGTTAATTTAATCAATTGCCCTTCTATTTATCTTTATATAATTCTTTATTTTATTTTTTATTAATTTATTCCTATTCTTTATATTATTTTTGTATTTTTGTTGGAGCACAGCTCCGGCTTCCCTGCAAAAATTACACGTATTGTTAACACGATAGCGTCCAAAATATTTGACGCATCGACACAAAAAATGAACTGGACGTTGGCAGTGCCAAAATCTCGGCGCGTATTGAAAATCATAAATATTCGTCAACCCTAACAGCCTGAAATGTCGGCTCAAAAATTTCCCATAGAGATAACATTGCGAGTTTAATTCTATATATTTGAAGGATAAGGCTTTCTTTTTTTAGTCATTTACCTTGAGCCTTTTTTGCACCAATTTTAATAATTCTTTTTTTTTTAATGAAAGCTGTTTCTTTGTAGATTTGCCCGCACTAGCTTTTTTTTTTAAATATTCCCATTTTTATACTTAAATTTAAAATTTAAAAATTTTCTATGAATTTGTTTCAAAATGGTAGCAATTGGATTACTTTCATTGTTGTAAAGAAAGGAAAAATAATAAGGTTTGCTTATCGTTATTGATGCCATTTTCTCATAAAATTCAAAATAAACTTTCTGAAAAAATTCAACAGAAAATGATATCATGCTTTAATAAAAAACTCTTGTTTTCCGCAAAAAGCTGTAGGGTCACCCGGGTAATTCCTGGTCAGCAAGTTTCTGGGGTAATTCCTGGTCAGCAAGTTTCTGGGGTAATTCCTGGTCACAGTCCTTTTTATGTTTTAAAAACACTTCACTAAAATGAAAAAAATCATAGAGGTACTCTGAACTATCCTCATTAGAATTTATTACCTAATTATGAGTTTATTGTTTATTTATTTTGAAAAAAAAAATCTTTTTGAAATGGCTTGTTAAATTTCTGTAAAATAACACTGGCCTTGGTTATGATACATTTTTACAAAGATCTTTGTCACAACTCAACTTTTAAATATTTTTCTTTTCTTTCTTTTTGGTCCAATTACCAACTACTTTAGCTATTAAAAAATAGTCTTGAAATTCTTTATACTGTTTTAAATAATTTACAGAAGTTGGTCAAATATTGCCTCATATATCTGGGGTAAATCTTGGTCACTGGGGTAATTCCTGGTCAATGTTTTTATCATCATTTAATTCCTTTTTATTGTCATAATTAGTGATTTTAATTGTCGCAAACTCTTTGAGAATTAACTGCAACCGCACTATTCACCACATTTTAGTTAATTGTAGTTCTTAATAAAACAAAGTCACCCATGGTAATTCCTGGTTACTGAGTTTCTGAGGTAATTCTTGATCATTTTCGCTTTTGTTATAAAAATTAAATAACAATTTATGAAACTGTAAAAAATTTCAAAGATACTTTGAATCCTTTGCTTTCAAATATATGCCTTAATTATTCATTTAGTTGAAATTAAATATTTTTAAAAAATTATATATTCAAAACTGCTACTCAAATTTCTGCAAAACATCAATCTTGATTTTTACACATTTTACAACAGATCATTGTCATTCCTGAAGTTTTAATTATTTTAGTCGACTTATCACAGTCTTTAAAAAAAATTATAAAATTTTCCTCTACTGTATTAAACACTTCTAAAAGAAGAAAACAGTAGTGCTCAGAGAATAAGACACACTCTGTGACTGAACAATTTAAGTAGAAATACTATCTCATTGCAAAATGGTGCATAAAAATATACATAATGCAATAGAGGAACCTAATTATTATGCTGTGTATTATATTAAAGGTCTGTATTGAAAATTTCTTGAAAAGGCAGCCGAAAACTTCAGTTGGCCTAAGCAAAATAAAGTTGATAACAAACAGTTTTTATGAACCAATAAATTTGCAAGTTATTAATAAATCCATTCACGGTGGATACTAATGAAGTTATAAATACTGTTTATAAATGAATAAAAATTATTTGACTAATTAATGTTTTGTAAAATGTACAAGAGTCTTTTGCACATCAGATGACTTTGTATTTATGCCCAAAACAAAGTCTATGCTTTATTATTCCACAATTATGAGATAAAAAAAAAACTTTTAGAAGATTGATTCTACTTATTTTATTACTCAGTTATAAAAAAATTAACTGAACTACTTTATTTACATGAAAAAGGATGCTGGCCAATAATTACCCCGTTTCTGGGGTAATTCTTGGTCATTTAAAAATTATAATTATTTTAATTATAAGTGCATATATATTTAAGTAAGCATTTTATAATATAGCCATCAGAGGTAGCTTATTCCACAAAAAAATTGGGAACAATACCTTTAATAGTTTTTATAATAATTAGATGTTGATGCTTTTTGACCAGGAATTACTCCGAGTGACCCTAATAATTCAATTCTTTTTCATTCATTGAGTTTGAGACGCTTGGTGAAATGCTTCAATGAGGCAAAATGACATCATATTTAAATGAAAAACGCAAAGGGTACTTAACTGGCGCCAAAGTGTCGTTATTTTGCTTGATATGGTAACCCGGATGTTATTGTTTGTACTGTTGAAGTTTTCGCCGAATTGGCATGAGAAAAAATTCGCGCCAATATGACATCTGTGCCTAAATAATACAGTTTAATTTTTTAATATTTTGAACACTCGAAGTGCATGGAATTAGTATTTTGGTAACTTTAAGTTAAAAATAATATTTGTTTTAAGAGACTAAGTAGTAACCTATGTATGAGTTCGTTTTTAAACAATTTCTTTCGTCGAAACTCGATGAGATTCATCTCGTTATTAATTAAAACATTAGCTGCATTGCTTTAAATTATTCATTTTAACCTCATACGGATCATTGTGGAATGTGGAGTTGAATGTTGACGTCGATGTTCATACATTGATGACCTGAGATATCGATTGACCCCACCCCCCTTTCAGAAGTTTTAGATTCTACATATGTAACAACCACTATTTTTTTTTCGAACTTATTCTTTGTAAGCTTCCAAATCAACGCAATTCATTTTGTATTTTAAATTAAGAGAAACGAAAAGAAAATCGAATACGGAAAATATGATTTTGGGCATTAGTCGAATGGCTACGAGTGATACTCAAAGAAATCGAGAAAAATATAATGTCATGTATGCATTACTTATATGTATAAATTCTTATGTACCGGGTGTCCTAAAAAGGACTGACTGATTTTAAAATTCAATAACTTGCAAACGGTGACAGATATTTAAAAATTTCTTGCAGGAGGTTTATGCATAAGGGTCATTCCACACGAATTCAACCAATGGGTGTTGCAGCATAGTCACAGATTTTTTTAAAATTTTTTTTGTAGACAGACATAGCAGTGAAACCCTCAAATCTGAAATTTAAAACTAATTTGCGCAATATTCACTGAGATATACCCTTTTAAAAAATGGTCATTTTTACCAAATGGCGGCCATCTTGGATGCTATCCCAATGTCTATAAATGTCCATAACTTGACAACTAATGATTCAAATTTTATATTTCTGGTACCAATTTAAAGCTATTTATATAAAGAATGCATATATGATAGTAAAACAATGGTAAATTTTTATTTTAATACTGTTTATTACATTTAAACAGAAAATATCACCCTCAAAAATTGGCTTACTGTAATGGGCCATAAAAAAAATGGCCCATCATAAATTTTTTTCAAACTTGCTAAAAACATTGCTCCATATGTATACTTTAAACAGAAAAAAAATTGGAGAGGTAAAATTTTTCATTAAAGAAAAATAGCTTTTTACACATAGGATGTCATTTACCTAACAGTGACTATCTTAAAACACGTAAGTATCTTTGGTTTAACAAATAATGGTTAAAAATATTTTTTTCTGGCATATGAATTAATGTATGACTATGAGCATCAATATATAAATAATTCAATTTAGAAATACCAATCAGCAGTTAATTATACTAAAAACACATATTAAAATAACAGTAAATTTTCATTTCAATACTTTTTATTTCATATAAAATGATAATATGTATAATTCTAAAAAAAATATACATAATGGAAAATATTTAGAAGGAAAAAGAGCCATAAAACATATTTTTTTGAAATATGGCAGAAATACTAGCTGTAAATCAGTTGAATTCAAATAAAAGATTAAAAATTAATATTAATGAGTTGATTGAGTTGACATTAGTTATTCAGTTCACTGCCAATTTCAATTTAAATGAACAAATCTTGACAAAATGAGTTAACAAATCGTGTGTGATACAAATGTACAACAAAAACATTAAATATGTATAAAAGTAAGACTTAGATAAAACTTATATGAAACATATTTACATAAAATAAGAACAGGATACTTACATGGATATAACTTTATAATATATTGTTGAAAGGAACTTGATAATATGTTGTTGAAAATTACCAAGGATTTAATCTGTCTTGAAGTTTAAGAGTAAGAATTGAATTGCTGTATGCTCCTCTGGAGCAACAGTATATGTTCTTCCTGTAGCAGTCATTGGGGTAGACACTAGTTTCATTATATGCTCATATGGAATCCAACAAACATCTGAAGATTTTGGCCATGAATATGATGAACTAGGACCATGAGAATGCATGAACATAATTTTATAGTCATTGAATTCCTCGCAGTAATCTAAAATCTTACCAATCCACCAATTAACACCATATACACATGCAGCATATTGTTCACTTTTAAATGTTTGTGGTTTGTCGGTTTCACTAAATCTCACAGTAGCAATAAAATTTGTTGAGGAGCCTGATACCCTGGAAACCAGTATTTGGCCTTTATTTATTGGCACAAAGCCGTGATTAACCCTTGTTCCTACGATTGTATCTGCCTTTGCATACCTATCTGCTAACTGATTATTGGCAATTTCAATTTCAGATTTGGTTATAAAAAAACTTTCAATTCCTTTAACATATTCTTTTGCAAATGTATACAGATCAAATGCATTTAAGATACTATCTTTGAATGGACGCTGAAGACTTGCTTTGGTGGCCATGCGTTTTATGGTGCTGCCTATTCTGTCACAAGATCCTTTTCCGTGGCAAGAGGCAAAAAAATGCCATTCAGCTTTCACACCATGGTCTTCTTCATGATGGCAGAGATTAATAAAATTTTTATAATTTTTGTATTGGGCTGATGATCCATCACTAAAATATTTTATGTATTTAATCTGTGGAATTCGTGAAATTAAATAATTGACAATTACTTTTTGAAAAGCCCAAAATGTAGTAGTGTCATGAACTAAATGCTCGCTTATTGCACACATAGGAATAGATTTCACAGTATCAGTGATACTGTCCCTTATATAAGCAAGAAAGGGGTGAACTGTAACCTGTTCTTTTTGTCAATGGATATTTTGAATAGCATCTTGCACAATGCAAGTATAGTTTTCAGAAAAATCAGCTGAAATAATAACAGTTTCTGTATTCAATTCATCCTTTGTTTTCTTGAAATATAAACTTTGTGATTTTGCAAAAAAGTGGTGTGAACATAAAGCAAGGAGTTTTGTAATTAAATCATCAACAAATTCATCAACAGGCATAATCACTTTTTTAAATTCTGCTCCATCAGTCTTTACCCACTGTTTATAAATAATATCATTACTCATTTCCAATTCATCTAAACCCATTAAATCTTTCTTTAAAATTTCAGGAGATGGACATTTATCACACCTGTGCTGCAACATGCATTCTTCAGATTCAATGCAACAAACAAGTTTTTTTTAGCAGTGATATGTAGTCATTGATATGAATAGCATGAAGCATAAGTTTAATATTTTGATGGTATACACACACACAGACAGAATGAATACCTTTGCTTCCAGCAGTAACACATTCTCTTGGACGTAGTGAGCAAAACTTAGACAATCCAATTTTTAAGTCATGTTGTTCTTTAAATGCAATATATAAGTCCTTTAAATTGTGCAAAATCAATCTCTTTTGTTTTAATATTCTGCCGTTTTCAGTTGGAACAGATATGAAATCTTTTTTTCCAGGACACATGCGGCTGTTATTATCATCTTAATAAAAATTAATAACTTTTTCTACAACGTCTGGACTCAGTTTAACACTTTTTCTTCCACTAGGCATCGATAACATCCCTTCTGTTGTTTTAAACTTCCTTGCCTTTTTTACAAGATACTGTGTAGTATTAAAATAAGTCATTGTTTGCTGTATTTTCCATGAATCTGGAACTAGTGTTAGAATTTGAACTTTTTCTTTAAAACATGCGTTTGTAAACTTCTCTAATAATTTATCCATCATAGATGTGCAGTCAGGACAAGTTGTGTCTTTACTATTTTGAGGCTTATTTATGGTTTCAACACCTAATACTGTAGCTGCTTTAGTTGCAACACACTTAGTTATTTTTGAAACTTTCTTTTGCATGTAATTAAGTTTTCTCTTTGAGGTACGCCTACTTACCTTTATTGGCGATAACTCTAACAATTCACAACTTTTGTTTAATTGTTCTATTACTACTGTGGGTTCATTAAAATCTGAATCAGAGGGGCTTTCGTTCCTGAGGTGGTTATCTTGTCAACAATAGACATTTTTTTCATATTTACTGATGAATAACAGGAAACACACAATTTTTTTCCTGGAATGAGGATATCTGGATTTGTTTTAGACATATCTAATGATATTGTTTTTATTGATTTTGCTCTGATGCTATTTGGATGTTTATTAAATGGATCACAACACTGTCTCTGTCTTAAAATATACCATTTTAGATATTTATCCTTGTGAACCTTGCATATACTATTTCCATGGACAAAGCATTTTTCATCTGGGATTACAAAACGCAATCTTTTTTCTAATAACTGCAAATCACGTGAAGACAATTGAAGAACAGGAATCAGATCAGTACTCAATGAAACACCAAGTTTCTTGCATACAAAACACTCCATGTCCACTGTAGAATCTTAAGCACAAAATAACTATTCTATGCCAGTGCATACTACATTGAAAATATCAACAGAAATGATGTTTAAAAGGGATAGTCAATTTTTTTTTGTACATTATGATGTAATATTTCATCATATTTTAATTACAACCAATTAGAAAACAGATGACGATACAGCAGCAATCTTTTCCCAAAATTGCATCAGCATACAACATGATGCAATAATTCATAAATTATGTCAAATATTTTTTTATTTAAAATTTTATATATAATGCAGTTTATAATAAGCTTACCCACAAAAGGTTTCAAAAAATTTCAACAAAAGATTTGTTGGATACATTATGATAAAATTGCATAAACATATAACATGATGCAATATTACATCAGGATAGAAGATGATGCATTATTACATCATGTTTTGAATTCAAATAATAAGGAAAATAGATTATGCAAGATTAGCATTCATTTCACGAATTCTGTCATTCTTAGTATGTAAATTTATTGAAATAGAAAATACATAAACAGACATATTTTTATCTGAATATTTAATGCAACTTGAATGATGTAAATACATGCATACAGCAGAATTTTTCTATAAAGTCACATACAAATGTAAAACTTTTTAAGTGAGCAATTTTTAAAGTAAGAAATAGAAATTTAGGTATAAAAATTGAATTTCTTGCATGGAAAACGTTTTGAATAGATTCCACATATACACATGCAGTAAAATCTCATTTATATATATTGCATTTAAAGGTTTTTCACAATTATACATTATATTCTTTATTTATTTTCTTATTTTCTTCAGTGTTAAATTTTTTCAATTATACATTTTTAGCAATGACTTCTTTTTTTTTTGGGGGGGGGGGGGGCAATTGGAGGGTGGTCCTACAAAAAACTTATGAGATTATATTTCATTATAGTTTTACATTAATTCAGGGATTAAAAAATATTTAGTTTTGGCTATTATTTCTTAAATCAGGGATATTTACATGTTTTAAGATAGTCACTGCTTAGTAAGTGACATCCTATGTGTAAAAAGCTATTTATTTTAAACGAAAAATTTTACCTCTCCAATTTTTTTTCTATTTAAAGTACACATATGGAGCAATGTTTTTAGCAAGTTTGAAAAAAAATTATGATGGGTCATTTTTTTATGGCCCATTACATTAAGTCATTTTTTGAGGGTGATATTTTCAGTTTGAGTGTAATAAACAGTATTAAAATAAAAAATTACTATTGTTTTAATATCATATATGCATTCTTTATACAAACGAGTTGGAACCCGTCGAAATTCGACGAACTAAAATGTTAGAAAGGAACTGTCAGATCGAATATATATAATAAACCTAAAAAAATAATTACAATAAAAAATTCATCTGACATTGGTTGTCTAACTCTTAAAACAAATAATATTTTTAACCTAAAATTATTAAAATATTATTTCCACAAACTTAAACTGCTTAAATTATTGAAAAATTAAACAGTATTAGAATAGGTATTCAAGATAAGTAATTATATTAGAAACCTCGAAAGAAATAAATCAAAAATTTGCCTTTAGTTACCATAGTATTGGTCAAATATTTAGTTTTATCAAAAAAATGATCGTTTTGTTTTAAATATGACATCATTTTTACTCACTGAATCATTTTGCTAGCGTCTCAAACCCGGTATCAGCTTAATGTAAAAATATTGAAATGCAACTGGTTTATGAAGAAGAATGCGTGTTTTTTTTAAATGTCTGACGTCACTTTCTGTTCAAAAATTATAAAAAAGTTACTTTTATTTGTAATGTGAAAATGGCATCAATAAGGATATAATCAATAAAAATAATAAACAATCACTATTTTCTCTTTACTTTCAATATAAATGGGGTACTTTTGTTGCCACGATAAGAAAAATGGTATTAAAAACTACAAAAAAATTAATATCTCAAAAATAAATTGAGATACAGCTTTCAAACAAATTGCATTTAAAAGAGCATTTTTTTCCTTATACGACGGTGTAAAAATTTAAAATGTGCGATGTTTAGAAGTTTAAAAATTTGCAGTAGAGAAAATTGCGAAACCAAAATTTTATTTCAAATTTCAAAGTGTTGCCTTCTGCAAAATGACGTATGCATTACGCACATATATGTTTGTCCTTTATAATATAGATAGCTTTAAATTGGTACCAGAAATATAAAATTTGAGACATTAGTTGTCAAGTTTATCGACCAAATTTGGCGATATATCGCCATGTTGGTGACAAACTTGGCGGTATTTGGCGACAGAACTGTGTGCCCCCCATTTATAGACATAGGGATAGCATCTAAGATGGCCGCCATTTGGTAAAAAGGATCCATTTTCAAAAGGCTATATCTCAGTCAATATTGCACAAATTATCTTAAAATTTTAGATTTGATGGTTTCACTACTACATCTGTCTGTAATAAAAATTTTAAAAAAATCTGTGACTATGGTGCAACAACTTTTCTTTAAATTGGTTGATTTCACATGGAATGACACATAAGGTCAAAAGTTTTATTACAGTGATTTTCAATTTTAGTTCGAATTACAAACAATAGATGGCACTGTAAGCAATAGTCGCTAAATACAGGCTCAATTTTTGGTCCTTTCTCTTGTTTCATGTGGAAAAAGGAGGTGGAAATGTATTATCTGGGCCACGGAGTACCAAAAATCGAGCCTGAATTTAGCGTCTATTGATCGCAGCGTCATCTATTGTTTGTAATTCGAACTAAAATTGAAAATCACTGTAAAAAAATTTTTGACCTTATGCATAACCCTCCTGCAAGAACTTTTTAAATATCTGACACCGTTTACAAGTTATTGAATTTTAAAATCAGTCAGTCCTTTTTGGGACACCCGGTATGTATGTTTGTATTCAGACGAATATATGTTTCTATTGGAAAATTTTCGTAATCGGGTTTGTAGACAATTTCATAATTTACTGAGCACTGTTTGATGTGCAAATTTAACAATTTGTTAGCTGTCCCAATTACTGAAGATTACTCAATTTTTGTTTTAATTCATCGTAAGTGAATATATTTCAACTGAAATGCAAGTGAACTTTCTGAAGTAAATGAGATAAGCATTTTTTTTTTTTTTTTGTCAAGATGTAAACTAGAAAACAGAAATATGTAGATTACAAGTAATTGGATAAAAATTTCAAATCTAATTCCTTTGACCTGCGGGCTCTCTTAAAATTTATGTTTGGGAAAGCATGCTAAGCATTGTATCATGTTACATTGCTTAGCATTGTATCATGCATTCATAATTTAATTTACTTGCATTCCCTTAAATATAATTAATATAACCCCTTAAGTTAATATTAGTTTTTGTTGCAATAAAATATCTCAATTCGTTCATTTTCTGTGAGCAAGTAATCCCTATTGGTTTACGATGGGAGTCTATAGGAATTTGGAGAAATATTAGAGATATCGCCAAGTTGGCGTCTCTTTTGGCGACCAAATTTGGCGATGTATCGCCATGTTGGTGACAAACTTGGCGGTATTTGGCGACAGAACTGTGTGCCTCCCTACGGTAACATTACTTATAGGTATGAAGACATATTAACTGCTGTTCAGTAATCGCATAAAAAATGCGCTAAAAATTCAAAAATCGCTGTACGAATTCCGAATAAACTTTTTTGAAAAGAGAACAAAATTTACTATATTGGGTTAAAAGAAAGAAACCGTATTCTTTTCACTAATGTGGAAAAATCGCCTCGAAACTTACAAAAAGCGCTAAAAATCGCATAAAAAATAAATAAAAAAAAATCTAATCAAAAAATCGAAAATCGGGCTTCGAGGTGCAAAACTTCATATATAGACGTACCTTTTCCCCAAATTTTGTAGCTCTACGTGCAGCAGTCCCTTCAGAACACCATCGACACACTCACTCACACACAAACTTCTTTCTTTATTATTATAGATGTGCAACGTTATACACAGAAGTTTCGAAAATGAAGGTTAAAAGAAAGTAATTCAAATTTATAGAGTTATTCAGCTTAATTCTATGTGGAAAAGTTGCATAAAAATAACCCAGATGCTTCCGAATATTTTCAGAGTAACGATATAACAACAACTCAGATGAATAAAGGTATCAAGTTTGATAGAGGAGTATAGCAGACTACCTATGAGTGTGTGTTACATGCGGGTCATTCCATGTCAGTTCAGGCAGGCATGTAACCCACCATCACAGATTTTGATGAAACTGCGTGTGTTTGTTCCTTTTATTAAGATATGATTCCCAGTATTTTTTTTTTACTCCTTGGTCAAATAGTTTCTGAGGGAAAAAATTTCAAAATTTTGAAAAACTGCCGTCAGTTGGCATTCTTGACTGCTCGATTTTCAAATGTAGCATGACATAAATAGGATCATATTTCAATATCTATTCTACAAATCATCTTCAAATAATTTATGCATAATATATAGTGTACGCAGTTTATGAAAAAGAAATACTGTTACGCTTATAATATTTTAAGTGTGTCTAAAAAATGTTTAATCTTTGAAGTCGTGATTTTTTATGAAAAATAATGCATTAACTATAATAGCATTATCAACAAAAGGCGGTATTTTTATTAAATTTATTTTTTGTGGGGGATATACTTGAAGGTGTCCTTTACCTGATTCTGAAATAAAAATAGTGGGATTTTGGGTGTTTTTAGTAGTATTTCCTATTTAAAAATATTTTGCGGCGTATTTCAAATCAAATCAAGCAGAGTCATTCCATGTCAGTTTGCCTAAGACATTTAATTCACTGTCACAAATTTCAATGAAACTGGGTATGTTTTAGCTCATTTTAAGACATACACCTTTAATTTCCTTGATCCTAAGTAAAATATTTTTTAAGATAAAAAAATCTAAATTTTGAATTTTTTTTTAAATGTTTTTAATGACAGATCTATATTCAAAGACTGCATAAAAAAAAGTCATTTCAATATAGAATCACTAAATAAGTTTCAAATAATGTATATGGGACAAATAAATTTGGCAGATTATTATTTACTGTTGTTTGTCATGTTTAAACGCTAAGAGTGTGTTTAATCTTGTGAATTCTTAAAATCAAGAATTTTATGAAAAATAATGTGTTAATCAAACATTTATTATTAACCGAAGGCAGGCTATTATTACTTTTTTATTTGTACGTAAAAATATCTTTTTAATGGTTATAAAATAAAAATAGTGAAAATATGAGCAATTTTAACAAAATTTTCATAAAATGTGAATGTTTAATGATAAATATTGAAGCTTTTCATGCTAAGATGTACTATAATGACCACGATATCGTGTATTGCTACTCTTGCTTAAATATAATGCATACAATAATAAAATAACAAATATTATTTACCGCAATAAAAATTAAATTAAACAGTACAAGTTCCTTTACCAACACTACATTGCTCAAGAGCCGACTTAAAATCAACAGCCCACTTTTATTGAAAAATACTTTCAACTGTTCAAATAATAAATAAACTACATTTAAAAATCTTAATATCAACTTATTATCTTAAGACGATAATAATAACTAAACAACATAATGAATTTATAAATCTGCTTTTAATTGAAAATTCATGAAATTGTCCCTTTAAATGTTGTTGTTCATCAAGTCAATCAAAACAAATTATAAAAAAAAATAGTGAACCTAATATGCTGACTGCAATGACACTTCCAACATAACTAATTAATTCATTACCATCTGAAATCAAACCCGAAAGATCAAAAAGAAAAAAAAATCAGCTGTAGTGTGAATGTGACATACTCAGTGGTTATTGAGATAGGAATATCTTTGTGACATTTTCACCTGTACTTCAATAAAATATAAACATGTAAGCTTTTTTCATTCATCCAAATTAAGTAAAACGATTATAAAATTTTGTTGTCACTACACCAGAAGTTAAATTTTTCGTTACATACTATTAGGTAAGTTCTTTACTTTTAGACATTATTGGCATAATATCATAAAATTTACTATATGTATCTTCTATAAGTGTATAAACAATATATATGCTTTATTAAACATAAATGAATAATATTTAAATAATTTGTTTGAGAACAGGGATATATATACACACATATATATGTTGAAAATCCATCTTTCAGCAATATTGTGATGAAATAAATCAAATTACCGTAATTTCCGGTGTATAGCCCGCGGATCAAACAATCGTATTTCGACCCAGAAATTTAAAAAAAAAATGTAACTTTTTAGATCACAGTAAATATTGGTCTTCAAATACTGAATAAAATTTCTGGGTTCAAACTGAATTGTTTGATCTGCGAGGTATACACCCGAAATTACGGTACATATCATTAGAAACTGAATAAAGTTACAAAAGTGCAACTCATTAAGTTTTAAATAATTTTTTAGATATAGTTATTTGAAAGATATAAATATAATGGATTATGCATTTTTTGCATATATTTAAAGCACAATATGTCAAAATTTTCTTCAAAAGAGTGGAATTTGGTATTTTTTTCAATATTAGCAGCTCAAATCTAAATTTTCAATATTAACAGCCAAATATGAGTTTAAAAATTAGGAATGTCATTTTGAAAATTTCTATTGGGCGGTGAGGAGCTAGTGATTTTTCTCTTTTTTGGAAAGGGATAATTGCTCTTCGCCCTAGAAGTTTTACTAAGAAACAATATTGTTTATTTTTTTCCTTAAGAAACGAACATAAAAGATAATTTGAAAAATAAAATAAATGTATAAATAAATATATTTCCAGGGATGATACATTGGATAGATTTTACATCTGAAAATATTGATAATTTTAAATATGATTTAAATACTACTAAAACCAACCAAAATCCCACTATTTTTATTTCAGATCCAGTTGTAATGTATTATTATGTACAATTTAAAATTAAAAAATTAGTCATAGAAACTCCGTCTGTGATTGATAAAGATTTTTTAATAATTTCATTATTTTTTGTAAAGTATTTTTGATTTCAAAGATTATACAATTTTTTAGAAACATTTAAATATTTTTTAACATTACAGCAATATTTTTTTCATAATTTACATACTTTATTCACCTAGCTTAAATTATTCGAAGAAGATTTCTTTATTAGTTATTGAAATATGATATTATATATAAAATGAGGCCTTTGAAAATTGAACAATCATTAATGGCAACTCGTCGCATTTTTCCAAAACTGATAATTTTTTCTCATATTTTCACTATTTTTATTTCATAACCATTTAAAAGATATTTTTACGTACAATTAAAAAAAGCAATAACACCCTGCCTTCGGTTAATAATAAATTTTTGATTAACACATTATTTTTGACAAAAGTCTTGATTTTAAAAATTCACAAGATAAAAGACACTCTTAGTGTTTAAACATGACAAAAAACAAGAAATAATAATCTGCCTACATTATTTGTCACATATACATTATTTGAAACCTATTTAGTCATTTTATATTGAAATGACTTTTTTTTTTGCGGTCTTTTAATATCGAACTGTCATAAAAAAAAATTTAAAACAATTTTTCAAAATTTTGATATTTTTTATCTTAAAAAATATTTTACTTAGGATTAAGAAAATTAAAGGTGATTACGTCTTAAAATAAGCTATAAACAAACACCCAGTTTCATTGAAATTTGTGACACTGATTAAATGGCTGAGGGGAACTGACATGGAACGACTCTGCTTGATTTGATTAGAAATGCACCTCAAAATATTTTTAAATAGGAAATACTACTAAAAACACCCAAAATCCCACTATTTTTATTTCAGAATCAGGTAAAGGACACCTTTAAGTATATCTCCCACAAAAAATAAATTTAATAAAAATACCGCCTTTTGTTGATAATGCTTTTTTTGTTAATGCATTATTTTTCATAAAAAATTCGCGACTTCAAAGTTTAAATATTTTTTTAGACACACTTAAAATATTATAAGAGTAACAATATATTTTTTTCATAAGCTGCATACCCTAAATATTATGCATAAATTATTTGAAGATGATTTGTATAGTAGATATTGAAATATGATTATATATATGACATGCTACATTTGAATACCGAGCAGTCAAGAATACCTTTTGACGGCAGTTTTTCAAAATTTTGACAATTTTTTTCTCAGAAACTATTTCACCAAGGAGCAAAAAAAATTACTGGTGATCATATCTTAATAGTATGAACAAACACACGCAGTTTCATTAAAATCTGTGATGGTGGGTTACATATTGATATTTTACTGCCTGATTTGATGTGGAATGCCCCATGCGTGTTACAAACTTTTACCTGTTGCCATATTAAATAAGTGTGGGCTGTGCCAGACAAGCAAGTCTTTGAAGGAGCTTTGAAGTTTTCCGCTGCTAACTCGATGGATCAAGTTCTCAAAGATCGGAGCTAAATTTAAAAAAATCAAAATCTCTCAAATACATCGGGGTGTAATCTTTGCTGTAGATTCTCTTATCCAATGGTTTCTCTTTACTTTTAACATTTCTGAATTATTCTAAAGAACAACAAATTATGCTGCATGAAAATTTTGATAATTCTGACATCGGATTTACAGATGGCAGCAGAAGATACTTCAGTTATGCGCTGAACAGCTTTTGTCTTTACAAACAAAGGTTACAAATTTCCCTAAGTCAACTTTTATTATTGGAAAAGGATGAGCTGTAAAATGTACAAAAATCACAGAAACTAGTAAAACAATCATAGAGCAGTTAGGATCAGAAGCTATCATTCTTTCAGCACTAGCAGGTACTGCTGCATTTAAATTCAAAGACAAGGTAAATCACTCAGTGCTTAAAGAACCAACATTTTTAAATAGTTCGCTAATTTAAAAAGTCAGCAATAAATTTACAGCTCAGACTGGATACAGTGTTATTTCTCATTATTGACGAATTTTCAATGATAGGATGTCGTCTTATGGCTGACCTTGAGCAAAGATGTCGCAGAGGTAAAATAGATAGCATTGAGCCTTTCAGAGGCTTATTTGTTTAAATCCTTGGATGTATTAGGTAGTTACATCGCGTAAAAGACATCCCTCTATATAAGAGACATTCTTTAAAAGTCATTTTGATTCTTTGCGGACAAAAAATGCTTAGAGCTTTTAAAAAATGTTTCACATGAACAAACTCATTGAGACAAAACGACGATCAGCAGACACAGTTCCGAAAGACTCTGAACTCACTTTGCGTGAGTCAAGTTTTTGACTACCTCTCACCCCTTATGCAACGACGCAAAGATGTACTGCTTTCGGCTAACTTTGAAGGTGCCATATGTCTTTTTCTTAAAACCAAACAAGCTAAAGAATATAATCAAGAAGTACTTCTTAAATCAATAAACAAGAATTTTAGCAGATCACAATGATTAAATAGCAAGATGGAGTGATCACGCGTCTGGAATTCAGTCTAGACTTTCCTCAGCAGCTGGATGCTACATGCTACATGCCAATATCTGAATGGAGTGAGGATTGGTAAATGTAAGTATGAGAAAAGATATTGCCTATGGCCCACGATTTCAACCACGAGGCCATAATAGTTCATTTTGTTTGAGTATCATGAGATATTTCTAACTGTATTTTTTTTTTTTTTATCAAACCTATTTGTAAATATTGGAAAGAAGAAAAAGCCCCATTTTCACGAAGTTAGTTACCTTTAACTGTTGCATACCTTGGCACCATACATAGATCCTCGAGTTTAACATTGTCAAAAATTGCTGTGGATATTCATGTAAAGGTGTTGTCACATAAAAAAACTTATGTCATTTACTGCAGTTTGTCATTTAGAGAAAGTTCTAATGGAAGCAATTTTCGCTAAGGACAAGCTTTACCCAAATTAGAAGTATAGGAGCACTTGCTGATAGATTAGCATTTGTGCATTACCCGAGGCAACTGACGAATGAATTAAACACTTTAAAATGAAGTATCCACGATTGTTATTTCAAACTTACTTTTATACTATTAAACAGTAATCTAGAAAGTAAAACATTTTTTAAATAATATATTTTAAATGTACGCGCCTCCATGCTCCGACATTTCGGCCTGACGGATACTAGTTGTATTTACTCAGTAATTATCAAGTTTATTGCTATTTTTTCATTCTACTTCAACTAAATGTTAATCTAAGTCATTTTTTTATTTTTTCAATCAATTTCATTCTTTTTTTGGGATAAAGATGGCAGCACCAAACATTATTGTTAATCATCCAGTTCCAATTTACATTTTTTCTTTTCTCACACCAGATGGCACCAAAGTTATGGGTTTCAGTCAGATAATCAACTGTAGACCCACATGTTAAAATAGTCCTAACTCTGTTTTACCATCCAGTCATGCTGCAGTTATGCTTCCTAGTATGTAATTTAGGTATTTTGCTCTTAATTTTTAATATCCTGTGTGAGGTGTATCTTTTCTAGATCTCTTGGATTTTTATTATCTGTTTTCTGTTATTGTTGCGTTATAAGCAGGGCTGTAACCAGCGAGGCACGTCAGGAGGGGCTCTGAAAATTTTTGGGAGGGCTAACATCTTTTAACAATCTATCTCTCTTTTTAAATTAAACACAGTAAAACCTGTGGATACGGGGTTGTCGATAAAAAAACCTGCCTATAACATAACCTGTCTATTAAAAAAAAAAAAAAAAAAGTCTATAACGTAACCTGTCTTTAACGAATTTCTTAAACGAAAAAAAAGTCATGATTCTTTGAAAAAAAAAATATTTATATACAAAACAATTAGGGGCATTGTACCGTTTGCTAAGACGAAAACCTATCTAAAAAAGAATTTTCTCCCATTCTGTGTGATTTTGCATTAACAGGTCTAGTTTTATTTAATGGAAAACAGATTGCATCCAACATCTCATAAAAAAAGTAGCTTTATTCAAATTTTAATAAAGAAAAATCGTGCACATTGTTTAGCACGCATAAAATTATCATAGCTTATAACTGTTTTCACTTTATTTAGCATATTTTAGAAAACCTAGTAAGTAAAAATATTTCTGATTAAAAATAATTTACAATTGGTATAATAAGTAAAAATTATTAATTGGTTTAATTTTTTTTTTTTTTTAACTGCTTAAACAAAAGTGAAATTAAAAAAAAAAAATCATGCATTGAATACTGATTAAGGTGTACTTTACAATTTACTATATTACAGCGCATGCTATTGATCTCATTTAATTCAGTCCATTGTAAAAGTAACAAGCAAACATAGTTCAGATTACATAATATTTCCGTAAAGTATAAATAGTAACTTTCTAAATAACGCTTAAAGCTTCGTTAAAATGTAGAGGATGTTCGCACATTTTTGTAATGATTTTGACTTTCTCTGTGATTTAAATGTAAATGAAAAACAGATAAATAAATAAAACCTATATAGCATTTTTAATCGACTGATTTAAAAAAAAAAAAAATCATTCATTCAAATCATAAATTTTCTAAATGTTTAGAATGACATTAGAAAGTATAAAATTTAAGATGAACATAATTTGGAAAGTTTCTACAGGTATTTTGACTTATGAATACATAAAAAAAAAAAGCTTTAAATAATTGTTTTTAAGCTTAATTCCAGACTGTTGTAAAAAGTGTAAGTACGGTAATTTTGTAAAAAGCCTAGTTTTTATCTAACATAAAATAAAAAGGATTTCATTTTAAAATGATATTTAAATCTAATATAACATGCAATGTCATAATTTTCTTTTAGTAATCAAATTATTCATTTTTTAATATAAAATAAGCATAGCAAGTATAATAAATTTCTGCAAGTAAAAGAATAAAATAGCCAGAATCTCATTTTCTCATTCTACTTTTGTAACAATAAATTTATAGCACATACTGACGATAAAGAAGTATTAAAGAATGATATCGGCTGAACCGCTATTGTAAAAGAATGTATAAGAGAAAAAGAAGGAATTGGTATAAAATATTAAGCACAGCAAAAGCTTCTTCAGTAAAGGTTGAATAAATGTTTGTTATTTAAAATTTTTGAACTCATATATACCAAATAAAAAATGCTAGGGATTAAAAAAGCGCCAAAACTATTTGAAACACTGAATGCTGAGAATCCCCAATGAGTGCTGATAATGCTGCTGTTTAATGGTTTGAGGATTTCAGATATATAATTGGTTATTCCTTATATTTACTCTGTATGTGTATGTGAATGGGTTAAAACATTTTCATATGTTTTTAGGGATTAGCATATGCATACATGTGTGTAGGTTTAGATTTAGGCGATTAACAGTACAAATGAAAAATGAGCTGCAAATAATATTTGTTAGTTTTGTTATTTGTGCTACTAATTAATGAAATCACTTGTTTGCAGTTTTTATTAATTCTGTAATTACTTATTCTTTTCTCTATGTAATTTTTTTTAGGGTGCCACAACCTGTCCTTTATGAAATTGGCAAAATGCGCCCCGCCTTTTTAAAAAATAGTGAAATTCACCAGTAATTGTAGCCAGAGATTTCTTGTAAAAAACTTCCCCATTCCACAGTATCTCATGAGAATCCATGTGCCCAAGACTTTGCAAAAAGGATAGAACTTTATTTCTTTAGAAAAAATTTAAAACTTGTTGTTATTTGTTTTTTCAATTTGTAATTCAAAAATTATTAAAATTACTGACACTTTATTTATTATACTAAGAAACTATATACTTTTTTCCCCTTATATAATTATTAAACACATGACTAATATAATTCTTCATGAAATAGAGCCCTTTTTTGGAACTAGCATCCTGACCTTTTTTTTTTCTAGAATGAATACTAAATTATTAATGATCATTTTTGTAATTAAAGCATAAAAATATATATTATGTTCCAAATTACAGAGTTAATTTTTTGTTTAATAATCATTAATTTTAAGTGGTGTTAAACAATTTAATAGTAAATACAATTATTAATAATTTTAATAAATGTAAATATCACTAGTTAGTACTTAATACATTTTTACATAATTATTACAAAATGTTAATGTATATAGCATTATTGTATGCTACTAATTAATGAAACTACTAATTTGCAGTTTTATAATTTATGTAATTACTAATTAATAATAATTTTATTAATTAAAGTATAAAATCACAGAATATGTTAGCAATTAGAGGTTTAATTGGTTTGGAAACCTAAAACTCTTGGTAGCTATTCAGTATTTGAGCTCTGGAAAAAAAATCATAAAAATCCGATTTAAATAAAAAAAAAATCTGATTTTTTTGATTTTTTGCAAAAAAATCATGATTTTTTTGTACCCTAAAAATAGGTGACATAATTAATCTCTCTATTCTAAAAAAAAGTAACTACCGCTGTCACCGCCACCGGTTTTGAATTTTTTGTGACAGGGGGTCTTTCTTCGTTAATATTAAGAAAAATAATGCATACAAAAATATGAAAATCGGTAGTATGATACAGAAATGTTTGATAAACACGCTGATGCAGACAGTTTTCAAATCGAAGAATTATTTTAAGAGATATTTAATGCTAAAGTTGGACAAAATCGTTCCACTAAAAAAGTTTTATAGGAGCAAAAACTGTTCATAGGAATTTAATCATTTTTAGATCCTTTTATGCGTTAGAATTTGCCGGAGTGCAGATTGCATTAATTTTTTTATTTTGACTAATTTTTTGAGGTTTTATTTCTATTTTAAATTCAGATTTTCAGCATTTCTAGAGATATTTTTAACAGATTTTAGAAAGTGATATTAATTTAAACTGTTGCCAACTGTATAAACAGTGGAAACAATAATGTTTGCTTCAAAAAAAAAAAATATTTATACTTGTAAATAAATTAAAAATTTATTTACACGTGACTATTATAAACAGAAAAAAACATTTGGAATTAGAATTAAATAATTATGTACAAAAAGCAGGAACTTATTAAAAATTACGTCATAAAAACCATAATTACATGTGAATTTTAAGAGAGAAAGGAATTTGTAAAATAATAAATTTATTAACATGCGTTAGAAGTCTTAAATAGGAGAAATTACGTCATATTTACGTCACATTACAGTTATTACATAAAATGAATACAAAATAATATTGCAAAAAGGTTTAAATTCAGAAATTGCGCTAGACATTTATTTGATATTTTGAGCGGATACTTTTCAACTATATTTGTTAGGAAAGCGCAAATAATATTTCATTTCTAACACAAGTATTTTCATGTGAATATTAAAAAGAGAAAGAATAGTTTGGTCAAAATTACGTCAGATTAAAAACGATTATTTTAAAAAGTCCTATTTAAAAGAACTTTGTTTTCGCTTTGTTAAAAAATACCGGGAGACAAAGACTCTGTTTAGTTAATTCCTTTTACATTAGCTTATTTTGAAATATTGTTACACGTGTCTACGTCAAAGACGAAAACAGCAATTGACATGTGTATTTTTGGTACTACTTATTTATCCCGTCGACCAAAAATCTATCATTCGCCAAACTATAAGATTAAATGCCAATAATGGTTGATCGTAAATGTCACATTCACTTGACTTTAAGCAAGTTACACGTGTCTACGTCATCAAGTTATTTTTAATAAAAATTATGTCAGTTTGTATAATTGGCGAGTGCTTTGGCGATGTATATAATTTGGCGAAATTGGTCGACAGGTTCATCAAGTAGTACCGCAGCGGATTTGGCCTTAAAATTCCCCATTCAAAGAGAAATGAATAGAAATCTGTTTATAGGGAGATCGCCACTGTTTTTTAAATTATAATTCAATCTTCCGAAATCTTTTTAAAACCGATCAAATTAGCGTACTTTTAGAGTCTGCGGTGTCTGAACGGGGGTTGACGAGCGTAGCTCGTAGGGGGCAGAGCCCCCTAGTTATAAAAAAAAAGAGAAATGTCAAAGTTTACGTTTGGCTGGGAAAAAGGTAAAAAATGCATGCCCAACAAAGGTACTTGCTTATCACAGCTTATTATATTTACAGTCGTATCTCATGTTTTAAAATAAAATGCAATCTTCACGCCTTTGCCGAAATACTATCACAAAATCTTTAAACATCTCTATAGGAAATGTAAACAAAATTATAAAATCTGATTTAGAGCTAATAAGGAAAAAAAATGTTCATCACCTAATGCGAAATCATGTTTATCAGCATAAAATTATGTACAGATTGTTCCATGAAATTTATTTGGCAGGAGAAAAATGGAAATATGTAGTTACAATTGATGTGGCTTGGATAAGTTTATCTGACTGCAATAGAAAAATACCTAAAATGTTTGTTCAGTGAAAACAAAGAAAGTTTTGCTAAAGGTTTTATGGTTACTGCTGGATTCTCTTATAACAGGAAACTTAAAATAAGGAAAAAAGAAAAAAAATGTCAAAATTTACTCGGATTACTATCAGAAATATGTTTTAACAACTGCATTCAAAGAAGACATTCCATCACTTTACCCAAACACTGTTCACTGAGTTAAATTCCAAAAGTATAAAGCTACCAGCCAGCAGCCATACCTACAAATCTACTGCTATACTTATAGAAAGAAAAAAAAGAAAAGAGAAATGAAATCAAAATCCCATTTAAATGCATCCCACTTAAGTTCAACGATGTATATTTTATGGATGACTGTATTTGGGCTTTTATAACAAGCTTTTTATAAGCAGCATTCTAAAACATTAGATGGACTCTGGAAGATTGCAGTCGAGGCATGGAACAAAATCAATCTTTACATTAGATAAAAGTTGTAATATGATAGTTCAACAAAAGGGCTATCAGAAAAACACATTAGAAAATAAAATTCTTATCTTTGTTTATATATTTCTTTTTCCAAAATCGTTACAAAAATGTGTGTACATTTATTCGCAATAAAAATTAAGATTTCGCGAGAATTGAATTTTAAATTCCGCATATTATTATATCCTTTCAAATATAAATCGTTATATATATACATATTAATTATATATTTTCAACAAATACCTGAATTTTATGTAAAAAAAAAAAAAACTATTATAATTCCAATTTCTATATTTTTCAATATTTTTATCAGAAAGCAGGGGGTTGGGGGTGAGAAGAAAGCTATAGCTTACGTTTTATGGGTTTTTCGTTTCCTGAAATTTGCTGGATTAAAATTTTATCACTAAAAAATTACTTTTTGCAAAAATGTGCAGGTATACGCCGTATACCTTCTGGATTTTTTTAAGAACCTCCGTATACCCTCTGTTTCTCAAATAAAGCTATAGCGTATACCCTAGGAATGGCGTTCATGACTTTAGCATATACCCTCTGTTTTTTTTACGACTACATCACTGGAAAGTAGCTTGTTTAGATTTGAAAACAGCATCTAAAACGTACAACTTGTTGAGCTTGAATAACTATATCTGTACATTTTATGCCTTTATCATTCTTTTTTCCCTTTTTTCCCCACAAATGTGTCAGAAAGTAACAGATTTAAATACAATAGCCACTGTTTACACGAAGAGATTTTTGTATAAACCTTATAATACACGTAACTTTAAACTTAACATAATACTTCTTCGTATAATGTTTAATTATTATAAGTTAAAGAAAAATTGCTTTTGTCAATCATCAAATGTAAAGAAAAAGTTCGATAAAAGGGATCAAAAGCAGAAAAGGAATGTGTCTTTCCCACGCTTTTCTAATACCATACTCCTGCCGACACCCATAGCTAGAAACGGCGTTCAATTATTTTTTTCTCCCACTTGTATAAATTGACAATCTTTCTTTTTAGCAATACACATGTTGTCAACAGGCAAACATTAAAGATAAAAAAAACGTGTTTCAGTGAATAGTTTGAAGACGGCTTGCCCATTGTTGCACTAATTACGGATCAGTTTGAAAAATATATGCTTATTTCCGTTCGCACTGAGGGAATCTCAAAAGGTGTACTAACACATGTGGGGACCAGTTTATGCATCTGGACTTCAGGAGGAAAAAATGTTCCTAATTATCTTGCAATTCGAGAATTGTACCACAAGATAATATAACACAACTGATATGCTTCTGAATAGAAGGGTTTTTTTTTTCCTTTTTAGGGTTTCGTTCATCTCACGAAACCCTATTCATCTCGCTCCTTTGTCTGTCTGTCTGTCCGTCACAGAGCCCGTTCTCAGACACTATACATGTTAGAGACTTGAAATTTTGGGTACTTATAGCTGAACACCTCACATCAAACAACAAATCATAAAATTTTGAAAAAGTTGGTAATTAACCAAATTACGGGCTAATTAACTTCTAAAATTAACCAATCCACCTTTTTAACGCAAATTCAAACTGACTTTATCGAAATCATCCGTGTTTCTCCTAAGGGTTGCCAGTAAAATCAACCGAATGCACGGTTACCACGGAGGAAATTAAGCCGAAAAATGAAGTGGAGATTTTAAAGCGAAATCGTATATCAGAAAATATTGGTCCGAGAAATTTGTAAATGGAATAGACAGACTCAGAAAAAAATCTACTTTCATTTGGTATAAAGTTCACATTTCTGCGATGTGTATAAGTTAAAATATCCACTAAAAATCGATCGATAAAAATTTAATTTCTTTAATTGGAAAGACAAGGAAATAAAAAGATTTCAATTCGGCGGGAAAGCAGGTAGACATGATGACGCTGTGGTTTTCCATAATAGCATATTTTAATACGAAATTTTAACTTTTTAAATATTAAATTTTTTGATTAAATTTTTTGGCATCCCGATGTCAAATTTCTCGCTGATTTCATTGATACCCATATCTAAGTCCTATCTTAATTACAAGCTGAAATATTAATTATTATTTAATTAATCGGTTTATTGCTATCAAATGCGTCGATTAAAATGAAGAGACGCGCTTATTTAACCACGAATTAACTTAAATTAGGAAATTTAATAATTTGCCTGGGCTTTTTGAACAGCGATATGAGATAAGTATAACTCATTCATCATCAGAAAGTTTACTTCATACCACTATTTTCTAATAGTAATTTCAGGAAATATTTTGAATTATTGGTTAAGACCGCCACTCAGTCTGTTTGAAACTTTAAGATAGTTTATAACACATAGAAAAAAGTGTAAAAAAGAATGGAGTGTGATATTTCGAGGGGGGGGGGGGGGGGGAGCTAGAATTATTTTTAAAATCTTAGTGTTTGTTACCGCAGCAAATATTTTAAATTCTTGTTTAAGACCGCCACCATCCCGACCCATCTATCTACGGAAAGATTGCATAAAGGAGTTTCGTTCAGGTTCAGATATGCTTTTGTTAAGAATAGAGTGCATTCCCTGGTGGTGGAATGTGGAACTAACATAACTCGATTTTGTTAAAATTAGGAAATCTAACAAGTCGATCTGTTTGAAACTTTAAGATATTTTATAACACATAAGATAAAGTGTAAGAAAGAATGACACGCGAAATTCCGGGGAGGGAGGGGGGGGGGGCGCTAGATTTCTATTTAAAAAATTAGCGTTTCTGACCGCTTTAGGTGACTTTTTGAGGGAGTCCTGAGATATATGCTACTTATTTAATATAAAATTGTCTAAAGTTTAGTTACCACTATTTCCTAATAGTAATTTCAGCAAATATCTTAATTTCTTATTAAGACCGCCACCACCTCGAGTAACATATCTACTTATAGGTTGTTTAACGGAGTTTCCTTCCGATACAGTTTTGTTAAGAATAGAGTGCGCTCCCTGGTGGTGGAATGTGGAACTAACATTTTTGTTAAAATTAGGAAATATAACAAGGCGATCTGTTTGAAATTTTACGATAGTTTATAACACATTAGAAAAGGTTTATAAAAAATGGCGCGCGAAATTTCGGGAAGGTGGGGAGAGGGGGAGGGGCAAAATATTTCTTTTTTGTTTCATACTGTTTCAGGTGCGTTTTTTTGATGGAGTCCACAGATACATGCTACTTATACTTATTAAATATAAATATGTCAAAAGTTAAATTACCACTATTTCCGAATAGTAATTTCAACAATTATCTTAAATTCTTGCTGAAGACCGCCACCCCCTCGAGTAACATATCTACTAATGGGTTGTGTAAAGGAGTTTCGTTCAGATACGCTTTTGTTAAGAATACGGTGTGCTCCCTGGTGGTGGAATGTGGAATTAACAGACCGCGATTTCATTTAAAGTAGGAAATCTAACAATTCAATCTGTTTTAAACTTTAAGATACTTTATAACACACGATAATAAATTATAAAGAAGAAGGGCGCGTCGCATTTCGAGGAGGGGGGGGGGGGGGGGTTGAGGGAGGTGCGCGAACAAAATTAGGAAATATAACTGGACGATCTGTTTGAAACTTTAATATGGCTTATAAAACATAACATAAATTTTTAAAATCAGGCCGCGTCAAAAATCATGGTGACCATCTGCCCACTCCCCCCCAAGAGGGGCACTTTTCTAAATTTGGCAGATACCCGTCATGTGATATATCGTAGCATTTTGGGGGGGGGGGGCGAACAAAATTAGGAAATATAACAAGGCAAATATGTTTGAAACTTTAACATAGTTTAGGATGTGTTTGCCAAAATTTAGAAGGTATTCCATGGCGATAAATGTACTGGACGTTTTGAAAGAAAGTGTTTTGAAAGGAATATTAAACGAAACCCTTTGTGCGATGTATGATCACACTTACCCACTTGTTCTTTCTTTCTTTTTGCATATTCTGTTGCATTCAAGGATTCAAGGCAGTTGAAAGTTAAAACATCTACAATGTTTTTCTTGCAAATATAGATTTTTTTTTTTTTTTACATTAGTTAAATTTTTTTTAAAATAGTGAAATGAATTGGGGGGGCTCTAGAGGAAGCTAGGGGGGGGGGGGGGCTCAGGCCACCCTGCCCCCATCTGGTTACGGGCCTGGTTATAAGGAGCTAGATTTTGTCATTTTAGGCTTAATGCCGACAAAATTGGATGAAATAATGCATCTTCTATGAATGAACTCACAAGCTCCTCTGAAGATTCTGTGAGTTATTCATAGTTCCTTATTTTACATACTGGTTTCCTACGTTTATTTCTAATTCATCTTTAGAACTTTACCATTTTATTCATATATTTGTGATTTCAATTTTATTATACAGTAGACTCCCTCAAATTCGCATAGCTTGGGACCAGAGGTTGTGCGGATTTTAGAATTTTGCAGATTTCTGGTCTTTGCTTTGTTTATGTTTTTTAAACAGCAATTTGAATGTAATTAATAAGGCAATCAAAATTATAATAGATGCTTACAGTATAGTAAAATATTAAAATAATTAAGTAATAAACTAAAATAATAAAAAAATAGATAATTTTTTTAAATGATTAAAATATTAAAAGCAAAGGTCAAGTAAATAATCAATAATGTATAATTAAATATTCCTTATAAAGATGAGATGCATTTTTCCTAAATTATTCTATGAAACTTTCCTCAAAGGTTACACTACTAATTCAAATCAAAATCATAAAATAAGGAAATTTCATTTCAAGTTTAGCTAGACTTAATAATCAAAAAAGCTTGATTGATGCATAAATATGTTTGGCAAAAAGATTGTGATTACCAGTGATGCCAGCAATATCTTGTTTTTCAGAAATAAATTTATTCTTCCTTCATGAAAAAGCACAAATTCAGTAATATCAACAAAAAATACAGATTAAAATATCTATAGAATTGATATAAAACTAAAAAAGTCAAATTTTGTCCCTACATCTGAACTGAAAGTTTCATTGTTTACATCTGTAAATTATGTGTGTATTTTAGAGAGTTGTGGATTTTAGGGTTGCGGATTCGAGGGAGTCTACTGTATATATATATATATATATATATATATATATATATATATATATATATATATATATATGCCCCTCCCTGTCCTGAAATTCAACTCACCCACCTTATTGAAAATTTTAAAGTGTTAATAAATATCTCAAACGTTAAAATCGATTCAAAAAATCAGCCGAAAAATAATTAGTGGACAAACGTTTTTGTAGAAAATTGTAGTACGGTTTAAAAAATTTCTTCCTCTCCCCTCCTCCCTGAAATTCAACTTTCTCAGCCCCTTGAGGTTTAAATAATGTGCCATTGGCAAGTCTCTTTTTCTTTTTAAAAATAAATTTTTGGTAAAATAAAAAGGTCTTAATGGATTTTTAAGAAAATTAGATATTCGGAATTAGCATTGAACAATAGATGCATACTTATAAAATTTGTAAATAAATGCACTATTTGTAAAAATGTTGCGTCCTGCAAAAAAAAATCCTAGTCTAAAAATTATCTGTGGTTTTATCAACTTCTTTAAATGTTGTCAGGGAGAAGGAAATGAAATTAAAAATAAATCCTTCAATTAAATCATATTTTTAATTGATAATTAGTTTTACTCGGAAAATTTTAACAAAAATTACATATTTATAAATCTCTAAATGCAATATTTGTAAAAAAATTATAGGCAGGAAATTTTATAAAATTTTATTAGCGAGTGGATGCCTATAAAAGCTTGTGCTTTTGTGTAAGTGAAGTGGACTCTTAGCGAGTCCTTAGGCTAATTTTAAAAACATGTCATAATAAAACTGTAACAGGTGCTCCCCAGCTGTGCACAATAAAATCAAAAAACCCCCTTTCTCCTTCAAGAAAGTTTTGAAAAGGTGCCACTGCCCTATTGAACTAAGCAATAATGTGTAAAATTTGTTTTTATCGTCAATTTGAACATACCTAAGCAAAAAGTACCTGTAATGTTATGTATCTGGAACAAATGAAAAGGAGAGGGGGGTGGAGAGGGTGCATTTTTAATGAACTCTTATCCAAAAACCAATTTTCTCACTCATAAAATTTATAATTTAACTTTTGAAAACAAAGATGTTTATTATAAGTTTTCAGAATTTTTTTGTCAAGTCTCTTCTGAGATATTAATTAGTGAAAATTGCCAAAAACAGACTTAACACAGTTTTTGATGAGCTATAGGTTTTCAGGATTGAAATTTATAAAAATAAGTAGTCCTCCTATAAGAGATTTGTCTAAGAAAAAAAAAAATCGCTGCCGCCTAGACCTACGGGCACAGGTAGATTTCAAAGTCAAGTACTCATTTCACCTACAAAATCAAGATGAGAGATTAACCCAGTTTAATAATTTTATCAAGCTGCTTTGGTGGACGTGATTTTAGTTTAATTTTTCAGTAAGAACTGGTTTTTATCAGAATCATGTTAATACAGTCATTTTTTTGCAGTTTATCACTAATTATGTTATTATTTTTTTATAATTAGACTCACAGTTAACAGGGTTCGTACAGTCCGCGAAAGTCCTTATAAGTGCTTACATTTTTCAAATAGAATTTTCGTGGCTTAAAAGTACTACTTATTTTCATGCAAAATCTGCAAAAAAGTCCTTAAGAGTGTTTAATTTTATTCTTGTACTATATCTTAATGAGGTGCAAAACTCTTCTGCATTTCTTTGAATTTCTGATTTAAAAATAAATCCTAACCTCCCTTGCCTCTCCTTCTTACCAAATTTCACTTCCTCCTTTTGCTCATTCCTCCACAATACCAAAGTTTAAAATCTTTAAAACTTAATTTTTGTAAACTTTTTCTACTCTCTTTGTTAATTTATAGTAAATAAATAATCAGCCCTAAATTTCATTGACAATTCATTTCATTATCAGGTTGTAACGAAAGTTTTCCGCCAAAAAAAGTTCTTAATAAAGTTAGAAAAAAAAGCGTGGAAGCAGTGCCTTTAGTGAGGGTAGTAATCACCACCCGAATCTATGATTTTCTGCCAAGGTTTTGGTAGTTTTTCAAAGCCTTCGGCACCAGAAACTTGGGGGCCGCGGGTCCAGAAACAGATCAACCTCATTTCGGGCGTCCTGTGCAGAATTAAAGATAGCACCAGCAAGTTGTAGCTGCAAGTGTGAAAAAAAGTAGCAGTCCGAAGAAGTGATGTCGTGAAGTGATGTCGAAGAAGTGATATATGTGATCTAGCATTATCTTGATGAAACATTATCTTCTTGCACCAGAACTCATTTTGACATTCAGACTTAGATAAAATGTAAAACTGTCTGCAAACTCAAATAATTTCTTAAAAATTTTCTGCAGTAAAAACCATGTCCCTCCTGAGTCCTATATCGGCGCTAACAGCAAAAATGAAAAAATCCTCTTTCCAATCCCTCGCATTACGTTACATGCACTCAATCCCACCCCCCTCCCTCCAGTTTTCTGAATTAGACTTTATTGAAAAGAGCATAACTGCCAACTTGTACGGATTTTTTCTACCACTAAAATTTAATAGAAAATTTTCCCTAATTCAATCGCCGAATTGCAGTGAATTTTGATAATTAAATAAGGCAGAAATTTCTATTAAATTTTTGTGGTAGAAAAAATCCGTACAAGTTGGCAGCTATGAAAGAGGATAATATTTACTAAGATATTAAAACTGAATTCCCCTTTCGAATGTAAAAAAATTGCTGCAAATCACAGAGAAATGCTATACAAGTGCATAAACATTCGCTAACTTTTGCTCTAACTAACTAGTCGCTCTTTTCAGACTTTATTGAAAAGAGGATAATATTTACAAGTGCTTAAACATTCGCTAAAATTTCCAACCAAATAAACTTTATTTAAAAGAGATCAACATTTAACATTTATTTTTTAACACAAAATTTATTTTTAATCTGTTAAATTAATCTGCAGCACCTGCTTATGTGCTGCACTGTTTCTGCTACCGGCCCTGGCAGGAGAAAAAAAAAAAAAAAAAAAAAAAAAAAAAAGCATTGTACCTGCCGTTCCGGCATAAGCGGCGCACTTACAATATTTTTAAGTTTTAAAAATATATATGCCGCAGTGCTTCTTCCAAAAAAAACTGTACCATGGTACATGGCAAATAATTTCTAGATAACTTTTTCCCTCTCCAGTTGAAAAATAGTCTGCAGACCTTCTCACGTATCTGCGACGGGCCGTGCACCGATTCTCCACCCGGGGTCTTATAATTTTTTTTTATGAAGAAATTTGTAAAAAAAACCAGAACTCTCTGCAAAAGGAAAATTTTCTGCGAATGGCGTTCGCGCGTTCGTCTATATTATCTGACTCTGTTGACATTTTACCTTGATAGCAGCGTCAACACGGACTAGCATCTTGCTGTACACCTTACTGTCCATGGTTTTACCTTTTTCCAGATACTCTTTGTGGAGAATACCACGGCAATCCCACCAGATACAAAGCATTATCTTTTTGTTAGTCAAACTGCGCTTTGCAATGCTGCTGACGGGTTCACCGAGCGTAGAGCAACCCCTTTTTTGGCTGGTGTTGTTGAAGTGAATCCACTTTTCGTCACAAGTGACAGAACAGTCCAGAATTTTGTCCTTGCGTTGATATTTGAGCAGATTAGTGCAGGCCTGAACACGTCTGCACTTATCTGCTTGAGTCAGCTCATGCGGCACCCAGCGATTGAACTTGTACGTCAAGTTTATGCAATGCGTAGCACAGCTAATGAACATGGCATCTAACTGCTTAGCTAGCTCTTGAGTGGTTGAATACTGATATTCTTCCACAAGTTCTCGCAGGCGGGCCTCATCCACATCAGTAGGCTGGCCAGAGCTTCTTGAATGTCCTTGTTTTTTAACTTTCAGTACCAAAACTTCACAGTGTCATATGATTCAACAGTAGTGCCTAAAGCTGTACACATGATTCGGTGACATTCTGTAGCTGACTTTTTGCATCAGAACTGGAAGTAAATGCTGGTTCTAATCTGGTAGCATGATAGTTCCATTTCAGACACCCTGTATTTAATGTTAATGATATTTTTTTACAAATTTCTGAACACAGTGTTAAGTCTCTTTATTTCAATGGTCAAAAATCGTTTGACAAAATATGAGCAAATACGCCAACGCGAACTGTTTGAAAAGACGATATCAGCTGTGACGGGAAACTTTCGTTACAACCTGATAAAAATTCATCTGAATTTCACCCTCTCAAGATTTTGCTTCCTTGTTTTTGGCTCCCCCTTTCATAGTAAAAACTCCTTAAAACTGTTAAATAATAATTTTTTTCCCCATGTCTCCAGCTTACCCACACACACACACTTAAAGACTAGTAAATATGCAGATCAGGAGCCTCAACGCCATCTTTGCAAGTCATTGTTTTTTAACACTCATTGCGTAATATTCAACTTCCTACAAATCGTTTTTAAAGTTTTCAAATTACATAAATATTTATAAGAATACAAAATATTTCGTAAAGTTTCAGAAATTAAAACTGTTAAACAAATGGTTATACATTGATGTTCTGAAATTCTGATGAGCTACTTATTCTGGTAACTTTTTAATCAAGAAATGCATTTCTTCAAGGGGGCTCTGCCCCCCTGAACCCCCCATAGTCTGTTTAAATTTACATTCGTAATTTTTTATTAATTATGCGGATGGTTATACAGTACAGGACCTATTATCCGGAATACTCAGGACCGAAGGCTTTCCGGATTTTGGAATTTTCCGGATTTCGGGTCCTCCCGAATTTCGTGTTTTTTCCGCGATCCTTTGACGAAATTAGCGTTTATTTTTCAGATCCTTTGACGAAATTAACGTTTTTTTCGCGATCATTTGAGGAAATTCGTGTTTTTTTTCCGCGATTCTTTGAAAACATTTGCGCTTTTTTGCAATCCTTTCAAGAATTTTGCGTTTTTTTCGATCCTTTGACGAAATTCGCATTTTTTTTCGCAATTCTTTGAAATAAATTCGCATTTTTTCGCGATTCTTTGACGAAATTAACGTTTTTTTCTGCAATTCTTTGACGAAATTAGCGTTTATTTTGCATGATCCTTTGACAAAATTTGCGTTTTTTCGCAATCCTTTTAAGAAATTTGCGTTTTTTCGCGATCCTTTGATGAAATTTACGTTTTTTCGAAAAAAATTCGCATTTTTTTTCGCGATTCTTTGACGAAAGTGGCGTTTTTTCGCGATTATTTGACAAAATTAGCGTTTTTTTTTCTGGAATTCATTGACAAAATTGGCGGGTTTTTTTTTCACGATCCTTCGACAAAATTAGCATTTTTTTACACGATCTTTTGACGAAATTAGCGTTTTTTCCGAAATCCTTTGGCAAAATTAGTGATTTTTACCGCGAACAATTGACTTTTTTTTTTTTTTTTTTTTTACGAATCGAAAATTTAATTTTATACTAAAATTTGAGAAAAAAATTTTTTTTTTCCTAATTTCGGGGGAGGGGGGGGGGCTTCGTGTTCCCCCGCCGCTGAAGTAACATATTTTAGTGGTTACACACTGAAACACAACGGACTGAAAAAGAAATTAAAAAAATTGGGAAGTTCGAAAATTTTTAGAAATTCCAAAATTTTAGTAAAAATTTACAAGTTTAGAAAATTTTCAATTTTTTTTTTCCGGATTTCGGGTCTTCCGGATTTTGGAATTCGGATAATGGGTTCTGTACTGTAGTATATCTTAGATTTTTTTTTTTTACGCTGTGATTTATAAGGATAAGCATAAGTATTTTTATAAATTAATAAAATTTAAATTTAAAATAAAATCTTCATGTTAACTGTATGCAGACAATAAATCTTGAAGTGACGCCAAAAATGTAACCCTAAAATCCGCTACATTTGGCACAAAACAACGACGTGCTTAAAAAAAAAAAAGAAGAATATTTTTAGTAATACAGTTTTTAATTCATAATACAATGAAATGCTACCTTAGAATGCTTAAATATAAGCAGATCATTTTACAGAAAAGATGCACGGATGAAGTCAAAGAATTCGGTCCCTGTTCCACGTGCTTGTATTGTTTGGGCCGAATGAGGGCATTTAAATCTGAGCGATAACGCACATCATATTGCAAACTGTTTTTACGGCTTACTGCATCTCCATCTATCTCTTTCCTCTGTGAATAATAGTTAATTTTATTTTACCCAAGATCTTTTTATTCCAGCATCTTTGTTTTCGATAAATGACGTCTAAGTCACCTGCTATGCGTACTTACTCAAAACTTTTCATCTTGTTATATTAAGAAATACTCGAGAATTTGCTTTTTATTTCCAATATGCCACCATATTAATTTTTCTATTTTTTTTCATTTTCCTGTTTCACGTCAAATTATTTCAATTGAAAATTGTTTAACCCGGGAGAACTCGCTAGTGAAAATGCCCAATTGCTTTTCTTTTACTTTACATTAATATAATATCAACTTTTTTGGTTGGCTTAGTACTTTTATTCACAAAATAGGTAAAATAATTGAAAAACATTTTGAAATTTTAATTAAAATGAAAAATGATTTAAATAAGAGTCTTAAAAAAGTACGACTGTGAGAGAAAATCTCATGCAGTGAGTTCTCCCGGGTTAAGAGAAAATATTATTCCGGGTTTTGATTTTCTTGGCAACAATTAAAGAAATATTGGTAAATGTTATGGAAAAATGTCACATTATTCTGTATGAAAATAATGAACTTTTGTATTTTTAAGCAAAATATTTGAATAAAATAAATAAAATATCGCCTATTTTTATTTCTGGGTTAAAATCTATCTATATTCAAAGATACAAATGCATTAATTGCCGAAATGTCAGTGAAGGCTTACTGTGGAGACAAGAAAAGTTTTGATTTCCGTTTGTCTGTCTGTCTGTTCCGCGATAACTGCCGCAAAAAGCATCCGATCGGCTTGAAATTAATTGGGCATGTTGATGAGGTACTCGAACTTAGCTGTATAGCTTTTGGTTAAATTTGGTTCATTCGTTCGGGAAATATAGAACATTTTATTTTGCTCTGTAAGGCTTTTCTATGGCAAGTCAGACGATTTTCAAATTTTCATTTGTTGAAAGAAATGGCTCATATAAAAAATGGATTTAAATGCTAACTTTTGGATGCAGAAATCTTTAAATAAGTTTATTAAATTATTCCAATTAGTTTGAAATTATGTCAATATATTTGCGAGATTTTTTAAATTTGGTTTCTAATTTTTGGGGGAACTTTATGCATGTTTTCCAATAATATAAAGCATTTTGTTTTATCAATTTGACATAATACGTATTTCATTTTTTACCTTTTCTTTCATCAGTTGCCTAGTAACGTATTTGGTCTTAATAATATTAGTATAAATGCGTCTATAATGTTTCAGTAAAGCCAACGTCAAAACGGATGAATTAATGCATTTGTATTTTTGCATATAGAGGGATTTTAGCCCCAGAAATAAAAATAGGCAATATTTTATTTATTTTATTCAAATATTTTGCTTAAAAATACAAAAGTTCATTATTTTCATAGAGAATAATGTGACATTTTTTCAGAAAATTTATCAATGTTTCTTTAATCGTTGCCAAGAAAATCAAAACCCTGAATAATATTTTCTCAAGTGGAAATCAAATTTCAAAGATTTAATATTTTATAATTTAATATTTTCTCTTAAACAATTTTCAATTGAAAGATTTTGACGTGAAACAGGAAAATGAAAAAAAATAAAAAAAAATAAAAATAAGAATAAAGAAATTCATATGGCGACATATTGGGAATAAAAAGAAAACTCTCAAGTATTTCTTAATATAACAAGATGAAAGGTTTTGAGTAAGTACGAATATCAGGTGAATTAGACGTCATTTATCAAAAAAAAAAAAAAGATGTTGGAATAAAAAGATCTTGGCTAAAATAAAATTAACTATTATTCACGGAGGAAAGAGATAGATGGAGATGCAGTATGCCGTATAAACAGTTTGCAATATGATGTGCGTTATCGCTCAGATTTAAATGCCCTCATTCGGCCCAAACAAAAGAAGCACGTGGAACAGGGACCGAATTCTTTGACTTCATCCGTGCATTTTTTCTGTAAAATGGAAATGATCTGCTCATATTTAAGCATTCTAAAGTAGCATTTAAACGTATTATGAATTAAAAACTGTATTACTAAAAATATTTTTCTTTTCTTTCTTTCTTTTTTTAAGCACGCCGTTGTGTTTGGGTCGAATGTAGTGGATTTTAAGGTTACATTTTTGGCGTCACTTCAAGATTTATTGTTTGCGTATGGTTAACATGAGGATTTTATTTTAAATTTATTAATTTATAAAAAAAACTTATGTTTATCCTTATAAATCACAGCGTAAAAAAAAAAATCTATGATATACTATAACCATCCGCACAATAAAAAAAAAAAAAATTATGAATGTAAATTTAAATAGACTACGGGGTGTTCAGGGAGGCAGAGCCCTCCTGAAGAAATGCAATTTTTGATTTAAAAAGTTACCAGAATAAGATGCTCATCAGAATTTCAGAACATCAGTGTATAACCACTTGTTTAACACATTTAATTTCTGAAACTTTACGAAGTATTTTGTATTCTTATAAATATTTATGTAATTTGAAAACTTTAAAAAGCGATTTGTAGGAAGATGAATATTACGCAATGAGTGTTAAAAGACAATGACTTGCAAAGATGACGTTGAGGCTCCTGATCTGCAGATTTACTAGTTTATCCGTTTTGACGTTGGCTTTACTCAAACATTATACACACAATTATACTAATATTATTAGGACCAAATACGTTGCTAGGCAACAGATGAAAGAAAAGGAAAAAAAATTAAATATGTATTATGTCAAATTGATAAAGCAAAATGATTTATATTGTATTTTTGCATATAGATGGATTTTAACCTCAGAAATAAAAATAGGCAATATTTTATTTATTTTATTCAAATATTTTGCTTAAAAATACAAAAGTTCATTATTTTCATAGAGAATAATGTGACATTTTTTCAGAAAATTTATCAATGTTTCTTTAATCATTGCCAAGAAAATCAAAACCCTGAATAATATTTTCTCTTAAACAATTTTCAATTGAAAGATTTTGACGTGAACCAGGAAAATGAAAAAAAAAAAAATTAAGAATAAAAAAATTAATATGGCGACATATTGGGAATAAAAAGAAAACTCTCAAGTATGTCTTAATATAACAAGATGAAAGGTTTTGAGTAAGTACGAATAGCAGGTGAATTAGACGTCATTTATATAAAAAAAAAAGATGTTGGAATAAAAAGATCTTGGCTAAAATAAAATTAACTATTATTCACGGAGGAAAGAGATAGATGGAGATGCAGTATGCCGTAAAAACAGCTTGCAATATGATGTGCGTTATCGCTCAGATTTAAATGCCCTCATTCGGCCCAAACAAAACAAGCACATGGAACAGGGACCGAATTTTTTGACTTCATCCGTGCATTTTTTCTGTAAAATGAAAATGATCTGCTTTTATTTAAGCATTCTAAGGTAGCATTTCATCGTATTATGATTTAAAAACTGTATTACTAAAAATATTTTTCTTTTCTTTCTTTCTTTTTTTAAGCACGCCATTGTGTTTGGGTCGAATGTAGCGGATTTTAAGGTTACATTTTTGGCGTCACTTCAAGATTTATTGTTTGCGTACGGTTAACATGAGGATTTTATTTTAAATTTAAATTTATTAATTTATTAAAAAAACTTATGCTTATCCTTATAAATCACAGCGTAAAAAAAAAACTATGATATACTATAACCATCCGCACAATCAAAAAAAAAAAAAAATTATGACTGTAAATTTAAATAGACTACGGGGTGTTCAGGGAGGCAGAGCTCTCCTGAAGAAATGCAATTTTTGATTTAAAAAGTTACCAGAATAAGATGCTCATCAGAATTTCAGAACATCAGTGTATAACCACTTGTTTAACACATTTAATTTCTGAAACTTTATGAAGTATTTTGTAAAAACATACATACTTTTGAAAACATACATAAAATTCCCTCAAACGTTATAAACCTAATTGCCGAAATGTCAGTGAAGGCTTACTGTGGAGACACGAAAAGTTTTGATTTCCATTTGTCTGTCTGTCTGTCCGTCTTTTCCGCGATAACTGCCGCAAAATGCATCCGATCGGCTTGAAATTAATTGGGCATGTTGATGAGGTACTCGGACTTAGCTGTATAGTTTTTGGTTAAATTTGGTTCATTCGTTCGGGAAATATAGAACATTTTATTTTGCTCTGTAATGCTTTTCTATGGCAAGTCAGACGATTTTCAAATTTTCATTTGTTAAAAGAAATGGCTCATATAAAAAATGGATTTAAATGGTAAATTTTGGATGCTGAAATTTTTAAATAAGATTATTAAATTATTCCAATTAGTTTGAAATTATGTCAATATATTTGCGAGATTTTTTAAACTAGTAAATCTGCAGATCAGGAGCCTCAACGTCATCTTTTCAAGTCATTGTTTTTTAACACTGATTGCGTAATATTCATCTTCCTACAAATCGCTTTTTAAAGTTTTCAAATTACATAAATATTTATAAGAATACAAAATACTTCGTAAAGTTTCAGAAATTAAATGTGTTAAACAAGTGGCTATACACTGATGTTCTGAAATTCTGATGAGCTGCTTATTCTGGTAACTTTTTAAATCAAAAATTGCATTTCTTCAGGGGGGCAGAGACCCCCTGAACACCCCGTAGTCTATTTAAATTTACATTCGTAATTTTTTATTGATTGTGCGGCATGTTATAGTATATCATAGATTTTTTTTACTCTGTGATTTATAAGGATAAGCATAAGTTTTTTTTATAAATTAATAAATTTAAAATTTAAAATAAAACCCTCATGTTAACCGTACGCAAAATATAAATCTTGAAGTGACGCCAAAAATGTAACCTTAAAATCCACTACATTCGACCCAAACACAACGGCGTGCTTAAAAAAAGAAAGAAAGAAAAGAAAAATATTTTTAGTAATACAGTTTTTAATTCATAATACGATGAAATGCTACTTTAGAATGCTTAAATATAAGCAGATCATTTTCATTTTACAGAAAAAATGCACGGATGAAGTCAAAGAATTCGGTCCCTGTTCCAGGTGCTTGTTTTGTTTGGGCCGAATGAGGGCATTTAAATCTGAGCGATAATGCACATCATATTGCAAACTGTTTTTACGGCATACTGCATCTCCATCTACCGTTTTCCTCTGTGAATAATAGTTAATTTTATTTTAGCCAAGATCTTTTTATTCCAACATCTTTTTTTTTTTTATAAATGACGTCTAATTCACCTGCTATGCGTACTTACTCAAAACCTTTTATCTTGTTATATTAAGTAATACTTGAGAGTTTTTTTTTATTCCCAATATGTCGCATATTAATTTTTTTATTCTTAATTTTTTTTTTTCATTTTCCTGTTTCACGTCAAAATCTTTCAATTGAAAATTGTTTAAGAGAAAATATTATTCAGGGTTTTGATTTTGTTGGCAACGATTAAAGAAACATTGATAAATTTTATGAAAAAATGTCACATTATTCTCTATGAAAATAATAAACTTTTGTATTTTTAAGCAAAATATTTGAATAAAATAAATAAAATATTGCCTATTTTTATTTCTGGGGCTAAAATCCATCTATATGCAAAAATGCAAATGCATTAATTCATCCGTTTTGACGTTGGCTTTACTGAAACATTATAGACGCATTTATACTAATATTATTAAAACCAAATACGTTGCTAGGCAACTGATGAAAGAAAAGTTAAAAAATGAAATATGTATTATGTCAAATTGATAAAACAAAATGCTTTATATTATTGGAAAACATGCATAAAGTTCCCCCAAAGATTATAAACCTAATTTAAAAAATCTTGCAAATATATTGACATAATTTCAAACTAATTGGAATAATTTAATATTCTTATTTAAAAATTTCGGCATCCAAAATTTACCATTTAAATCCATTTTTTATGTGAGCCATTTCTTTCAACAAATGAAAATTTAAAAATCGTCTGACTTGCCATAGAAAAGCATTACAGAGAAAAATAAAATGTTCTATATTTCTCGAACGAATGAACCAAATTTAACCAAAAACTATACAGCTAAGTCCGAGTACCTCATCAACATGTCCAATTAATTTCAAGCCGATCGGATGCTTTTTTGGCAGTTATCATGGAACAGACAAACGGAAATCAAAACTTTTCGTGTCTCCACAGTAAGCCTTCACTGACGTTTCGGGAATTAGGTTTATAATTTTTGGGGGAACTTTATGCATGTTTTCCAATTAATATAAAGCATTTTGTTTTATCAATTTGACATAATACATATTTCATTTTTTACCTTTTCTTTCATCAGTTGCTTAGCAACATATTTGGTCTTAATAATATTAGTATAATTGCGTCTATAATGTTTCAGTAAAGCCAACGTCAAAACGGATGAATTAATGCATTTGTATTTTTGCATATAGATGGATTTTAACCTCAGAAATAAAAATAGGCAATATTTTATTTATTTTATTCAAATATTTTGCTTAAAAATACAAAAGTTCATTATTTTCATAGAGAATAATGTGACATTTTTTCATAAAATTTATCAATGTTTCTTTAATCGTTGCCAAGAAAATCAAAACCCTGAATAATATTTTCTCTTAAACAATTTTCAATTGAAAGATTTTGACGTGAACCAGGAAAATGAAAAAAAAAAAAAAAATTAAGAATAAAAAAATTAATATGGCGACATATTGGGAATAAAAAAAAAACTCTCAAGTATGTCTTAATATAACAAGATGAAAGGTTTTGAGTAAGTACGAATAGCAGGTGAATTAGACGTCATTTATATAAAAAAAAAGATGTTGGAATAAAAAGATCTTGGCTAAAATAAAATTAACTATTATTCACGGAGGAAAGAGATAGATGGAGATGCAGTATGCCATAAAAACAGCTTGCAATATGATGTGCGTTATCGCTCAGATTTAAATGCCCTCATTCGGCCCAAACAAAACAAGCACGTGGAACAGGGACCGAATTCTTTGACTTCATCCGTGCATTTTTTCTGTAAAATGAAAATGATCTGCTTATATTTAAACATTCTAAGGTAGCATTTCATCGTATTATGATTTAAAAACTGTATTACTAAAAATATTTTTCTTTTCTTTCTTTCTTTTTTTAAGCATGCCGTTGTGTTTGGGTCGAATGTAGTGGATTTTAAGGTTACATTTTTGGCGTCACTTCAAGATTTATTGTTTGCGTACGGTTAACATGAGGATTTTATTTTAAATTTAAATTTATTAATTTATTAAAAAAACTTATGCTTATCCTTATAAATCACAGCGTAAAAAAAAAAATCTATGATATACTATAACCATCCGCACAATCAAAAAAAAAATTTATGAATGTAAATTTAAATAGACTACGGGGTGTTCAGGAAGGCAGAGCCCTCCTGAAGAAATGCAATTTTTGATTTAAAAAGTTACCAGAATAAGATGCTCATCAGAATTTCAGAACATCAGTGTATAAACACTTGTTTAACACATTTAATTTCTGAAACTTTACGAAGTATTTTGTATTCTTATAAATATTTATGTAATTTGAAAACTTTAAAAAGCGATTTGTAGGAAGTTGAATATTACGCAATGAGTGTTAAAAAACAATGACTTGCAAAGATGACGTTGAGGCTCCTGATCTGCAGATTTACTAGTTGCCGAAACGTCAGTGAAGGCTTACTGTGGAGACACGTAAAGTTTTGGTTTCTGTCTGTTAGTCTGTTTGTCTGTCTCTTCCGCGATAACTGCCGCAAAAAGCATCCGATCAGCTTGAAATTAATTGGGCATGTTGATAAGTTACCCGGACTTAGCTGTATAGTTTTTGGTTAAATTTGGTTCATTCGTTCGGGAAATATAGAACATTTTATTTTGTTCTATAATGCTTTTCTATGGCAAGTCAGACGATTTTCAGATTTTCATTTGTTGAAAGAAATGGTTCATATGAAAAATGGATTTAAATGGTAAATTTTGGATGCTGAAATTTTTAAATAAGATTATTAAATTATTCCAATTAGTTTGAAATTTTGTCAATATATTTGCGAGATTTTTTTAATTAGGTTTATAATTTTTGGGGGAATTTTATGCATGTTTTCCAATAATATAAAGCGTTTTGTTTTATCAATTTGACAAAATACATGTTTCATTTTTTTCTTTTTCTTTCATCTGTTGCCTAGCAATGTATTTGGTGCTAACAATATTAGTATAATTGCGTGTATAATGTTTGAGTAAAGCCAAAGCGGATGAATTAATGCATTTGTATCTTTCCATATAGATGGATTTTAGCTCAGAAATAAAAATAGACAATATTTCATTTATTTTATTTATTTTATTCAAATACAGTAGAACCTCGATCCATCGTTTTTCAAGGGGTATGTGAAAAAAAAACGATGAATGCGGGAAAACGATGAATACGGGTTAACATCAAAACACGATAAAAACAACCTTTATGCATTTCTAATACATGCATGGTATACAGTATACTAATAAATACTAATTTGTTACTTGCCAAACTGTAAAAGAAATAAATCGAAGTTGTAGAAAATTTATATTTATTTTAAAAAAGCAGTAATTTTAAGTTGGGTTTTTCGTTCATTTTTTAAATTAAACAAGAAATTTTTCAGATGTACAACATTTTTATGGAAATTTTCTGTAATTTCATGTGAATATATAAAAGTTCGTGCACTTTCAAATGTCGTAATTGCATGAGACAGACTTGGCACAGGTGTAGACTCAGCTTCATTGGCATGAACATTATCTTCTGCTTCTTCGCCATTATTTTCATTTTTTGCATCATCACACATTTCTTCTATGCCTAGGACACCGCATGTCGCAACATTTTGATCTATGGAAATATAATCCTTAAATTTCAGTCATCTCCCCCCCCCCCCCAAAAAAATAAAAAAATAAATAAATAAAACAGTACAAACGATAAACTTTACAATGAAAACAGTACAAACTTTAGGATAAAAGAAGTAATTCCAGTTTGTATGTCATATGGATCCCCTTGACCTTCAATTTCATTTTGGTGAGGAGAAAAAATTTACAATGATGAATGCGGGAAAATACTTTTTGAAGAACGATGTATGCGGATTTTGTTAACATTATTTAAATATAATTTGTGCAGGGACCATAGAAAAAAACGATCAATGAGGGAAAACGATGGATGCAGGAACGATAGATCGGAGTTTTACTGTATTGTGCTTAAAAATACAAAAGTTCATTATTTTCATAGAGAATAATGTGACATTTTTCTATAACATTTACCAATATTTCTTTAATTGTTGCCAAGAAAATAAAACCCCGAATAATATTTTCTCTTAAGCAATTTTCAATTGAAATATTTTGTCGTGAAACAGGAAAATGAAAAAAAAATTAAGAATAGAAAAATTAATATGGCGGCATATTGGAAATAAAAAGAAAACTCTCGAGTATTTCTTAATATAACAAGATGAAAAGTTTTTAGTAAGTATGCATAGCAGGTGAATTAGACGTAATTTATCGAAAACAAAGATGCTGGAATAAAAAGATCTTGGGTAAAATAAAATTAACTATTATTCATGGAGGAAAGAGATAGATGGAGATGCAGTATGCCGTAAAAACAGTTTGCAATATGATGTGCGTTATCGCTCAGATTTAAATGCCCTCATCCCAAACAAAACAAGCACGTGGAACAGGGACCGAATTCTTTGACTTCATCCGTGCATCTTTTCTGTAAAATGAAAATGATCTGCTTATATTTAAGCATTCTAAGGTAGCATTTCATTGTATTATGAATTAAAAACTGTATTACTAAAAATATTATTATTTTTTTTTTTTTAAGCACGCCGTTGTTTTGTGCCAAATGTAGCGGATTTTAGGGTTACATTTTTGGCGTCACTTCAAGATTTATTGTCTGTGTACGGTTAACATGAAGATTTTATTTTAAATTTAAATTTTATGAATTTATAAAAAAAACTTATGCTTACCCTTATAAATCACAGTGTAAAAAAAAAAAAAACTAACATATACTATAACCATCCGCACAAGCAATAAAAAATTACGAATGTAAATTTAAATAGACTACTAGGGGGCAGAGCCCCCCTGAAGAAATGCAATTTTTGATTTAAAAAGTTACCAGAATAAGTAGCTCATCAGAATTTCAGAACATTAATGTATAACCACTTGTTTAACACTTTTAATTTCTGAAACTTTACAAATTATTTTGTATTCTTATAAATATTTATGTAATTTGAAAACTTTGAAAAGCGATTTGTAGGAAGTTGAATATTACGCAATGAGTGTTAATAAACAATGACTTGCAAAGATGACGTTGAGGCTCCTGATCTGCAGATTTACTAGTTAAAAAAATCTCGCAAATATATTGACAAAGTTTCACACTAATTGGAATAATTTAATAATTTTATTTAAAAATTTCATCATCCAAAATTTACCATTTAAATCCATTTTTCATATGAGCCATTTCTTTTAACAAATGAAAATCTGAAAATCGTCTGACTTGCCATAGAAAAGCATTAAGATGCAAAATAATATGTTCTATATATTCCGAACGAATGAACCAAATTTAACCAAAAACTATACAGCTAAATCCAGGGAACCCACCAACATGTATCCTTAATTTCAAGCTAATCGGATCCTTTTTACGGCAGTTATCGCGGGACAGACAGACTAACTAACAAACAGACAGATGGAAACCAAAAACTTTTTGGGTCTCCACAGTAAGCCTTCGCTGATGTTTTGGCAATTACTTGCATTTTTTTTTACTATTTCCGCAATAGCTCTATCTCAAGAACTAATGCATGAATTTTCTTCGAACTTCAGATTCAGGTAAACCTTGATAAATACTGGTACTGATTACGTTTTGGTGTAAATCACCCAATGCACTGCTATGCTGACTTTTTTAAAATTTCCACAATAGCTCTATCTCAAGAACTAATGCATGAATTTCCATCAAACTTCAGATTCAGGTATACCTTGATAAATATTGGTGCTGATTATGTTTTGGTGTAAATTGCCCTACACATGCCACTGCTATGCCGGATTTTTCAAAATATTCGCAATAGCTCTATCCGAAAACGTATTGCACGAATTGTAATCAAACTTCAGATTCAGTTAGAGGTTGACATAAGTGGTTGCTGATTAGGTTTTGGTGTAAATCACCCAACAGGTGGCACTGCTATGCTGCATTTTGTTGGATTTATATGATTTCAGCAATAGTCATTTCAAGAACTAATGCACTGAATTTCATATCTTTAGAATATCTATATCACAGAATCCACACAGGTTGTCATTTAATTTTGGCACTCTGCAAGTGAATTTTGAAGTATTAACACTATTGAGCATGCAATAGAAGAAAGTTTTGGTTTTGAGATTGGCATATCCGACTAGTTTTTTCTTCTGCTGTATTTATTTTTAAATTTTCTAAATCTCTACTGCCGCACGCTGAAATTCTCCCTTTCCTGGCCATTTAAATGTTTTAAACTTGTATTTATGAAAAAGAAACTCTTCATTAAAAAATGCATATTATAATTAATTACTCTTTTCAATTTGTAGGCCCATTCCCTTTTTTTTTTATTTTATTTTTTATCCTTGAAAGTCTTTAAAAGTCCTTGATTTTTATTTAAAGAAATGTGTACTACAAACTCTGAGTTAAGGTTTATATATATGTGACGGGGAAAAGGAGACTCATACTCGAATAATAACACTTGCTAACTTTAAGAATTAAATATATTAAATGAACTATTTACACTATATACAATTACAGTTAAGTAGAACATTGATGAAATTAAACACTCATTCGTCTTAATGAAACGTCGTTGAGAGCTCGGTGTTTTGCAACCACCTCTTTTACCTTCTTTTCCTGCGTCTCTCGACTGTTCTAAAAAAGGTATTCTTCTACGCCGACTCGTGGCACTGCCGTCGTCTCTTACCGACTGTTGCCACAGGTCACACTCGTCCATCCTGATACGCACGACCTCGTGCGCACCATACACTTAAACACAAACTTTAAAAAAATACCATATCTTAAAAGAAAAATTACACAGAATAAAACAGAAAAAAAAATAAAGAGAGAAGAAATGAAAATCGTCGTCAATGCCGGTTGGCATTTCGTCTTCCATCTCGTCTTAAATGGTACTCGTCTTAAATCGTACCCGTCTTAAATGGTACTCTTCTTAAATCGTACCCGTCTTAAATGGTACTCGTCTTAAATCGTACCCGTCTTAAATGGTACTCGTCTTAAATCGTACCCGTCTTAAATGGTACTCATCTTAAATCGTACCCGTCTTAAATGGTACTCATCTTAAATCGTACCCGTCTTAAATGGTACTCGTCTTAAATGGTACTCATCTTAAATCGTACCCGTCTTAAATGGTACTCGTCTTAAATCGTACCCGTCTTTACTTCGTATCGTCTTAAATCGTACCCGTCTTTACTTCGTATCGTCTTAAATTAAAAAAAATATATATACCCACCTATATACGTCTTAAAGTGGTACGTCTGAAAAACAGAAAGAAAAAAAAAACAAATCGGCATCTTCTAATCGTCTTCTTCCTTTTTTTTAAAAAAAAATTGAAACTTCATGCAGAAAAAAAAATTAGAGTCTGTAATCAAATAAAGTCACAGAATGTTCATATAACAAAAAAAAAAAAAAAAATGGAGCTGTCCACAGTTCTAAAGTTCTTTATGCAAAGCTCAAAAAAGTAAAAAAAAAAAATGTCTTTGTAGTTCACAGAAAAAAAAAAACCCACAATACTTTACGGAACACACTTTTCAGCAGCAGCATTGAAGAAAACAAAAAAAATGGCATCTCGGGGATAGTTGAATCACAATATTTCACAAACACATATTTCACAAACAAAATTTTAACTTTTTGTTAAAATTATTCTTGATGTAAACACAGGTGATGAAAAAAAGAAGAAACACACAAAAGAAAATATTTTGTAGAAAGACAAATTCTTGAATTTTTTTTTTTTTTTTTCTCTTTATATTCTTGAAGCACCACACAATATGTACAATAACGGAAGGGAAGAAAAGAAGAAGAAAAGTTCCTTGATACAGACATTCTTCTGAAATTACAAACAGTATCAGTAGGAGCAAAAGAAACCTTTTTTGATTCACATTTTGGAGCTTCTAACACATCTGTTAAGCTGTTGTCTAAATTATCATCACATATAACTTTATTTAAAAGGGTATCAATGCCTATTTCTTTAGTTGTTTGAAAATTAGGCTGGGTTTTCTTCAGAATGCTAGGAGAAGAAAGATCAGGACTAAAAATCAATTTTCTAACATTTTCATGTATAGGACTTTTGATATTTTCTTTATGAGACACTAACTTTTTAACATTTTTAATTTTATTAGGCTTCATATTTTTATCTTTTGATGGTACTAAATGTTTTTGGGATGATTGTTTAAGCAAGTCATCTTTGCTACTGCTTTTTATATCTTTTGGCTTTTTTGAGGATTTCTTTTCTACTTTTTTGGAATGTAAAACATCTACAGAGCATGTCAAATGATCATTTTCCTTTCTTTTGCTAAGGGAACTTTATGACAATTGATAAGATCTTCAGTCTTTTCAGAAGATTTATCAGTTTTAGTAGAACTTACTATTTTGACAGGATCTTCAATTGAATTAACTAAGTATACAAACAAATTATCATCAGATGTTGGTTTGCTAAGGGAAATACCATTTTTATTATAAAGCAAAGTACTTTGCGTAATTATATCAGTACCAATAATAAGAGGAACATTCATATGATGTTTACTAATTATATAAATATTTGTTGAAAAAATGTTATCATCTATATTTATATCACCCTGAATCGAGCCAAGTGGTGTGGTACTACCACTACCAAAACTAGTTAATGTTAAACCGATCGGTGTTAACGTAGGCAAATTCATCTGTGAATATCTTCACGAAGCAAAGTAAGATTACTACCTGTATCGATAAGAGCATCAATTTCGACACCCGAAATTTTAACTAATTTATGCATTTCTTGTTGAGAATTTTTCTCGGAATCCACATTATTCACTTGTATTTTAGGATTACGTGCCTCAGTAGAACACTTATTATCAGAGGCTTTATGCCCAAAAGAATTACATCTAAAACATCTAAATCCCTTGTTCTTGTGAGAACAATACATAGAAATGTGGCCTTTTCCCCCACAATTAAAACAGATTTTAGTGGTTTGATTTCTTGAATTATTAGAATGAAATGTTGGCTTTTCAGCATCCGCATGTTTTGGTTTAAATTTAGGAACTTTCTCGTGAACAAATTTGTCAAAGTTCTGTTTCGATTTCATATTTTTACCAGAATCATTTTTTGAGTGGTGTGTAATCTCTTCGTAAATTTTCAACTTTTGTTTAAATTCATGCAAATCAGAACAATCGTAAAGTATGCACTTATTTTGAGGAGAATCAGGAATGCCATTGATTATGTAACGTATAAGTGACTGATCATCAATATTGGCCCGTCCAGCCATTTCTTTCATAATTAAGAAATACTCAAAAAAAGATTCCTTTTGTCTAATATGCCGATGACTAAGCATTTTGTGTATTTCAGCCGAATTAATCTGCGAACCAAATTCGGTAACTAAGGCATGTTTCAATTCAGGAAAAGAACGAATGTTGCTTTCACTCTTAGCGAATAAAGAAGCAATGCCTCCGAGCGCTCTTTGCGCAAAAATGAATTTTTGCATTTCGCCTAAATTAAAAGAGGAAGAAAAGGATTCGAATTTTTGCAACCATAAATGAACATTTTCATACTTCTCTCCATTGAATGTAGGTATAAGTTCAAGTAAAGAAAAATTTTTAGCGGTTTCCTCTACTTTACTCGTAAATTCATCATCGGTTTCACAGAATGGAAATCCCGTAAATGTTCTTATTCATGATCGATTTAAACAATCGCCTTCAGATGAAAACAAAAGTTTATGGAATCATTTTATTCGATTTGTCTTTTCGTTTTTCAATGCAAAAGCGATGACTGGAATGTCATTTAAAATCACGATGAAAAGAAAAAACAAAAACAGTAAACAGTACTCACCCACTAATTTCTGTCGTTGAAAAAAGATGAATCGATTTCCAGTTTGGAATAATATATTGCTGCAGTTATTTCAAAACAACTGAAGAGTTGGCCATGTGCCAAGGTTGTAGAAAAAAAATTGTATTCTTCACACACGACATGATCTTTATAAATTTACAGCTCCGGCTTACTTTCTGAAAGAATTTTGGCGTCATTATAAAAATGATACTTGACTTGTCTAGGGTAGAGAATTGAAAAAAAAAAAAAAAATAATAATCCAATCCTGGCTCAAGCCCTCATGTGACGGGGAAAAGGAGACTCATACTCGAATAATAACACTTGCTAACTTTAAGAATTAAATATATTAAATGAACTATTTACACTATATACAATTAAGTAGAACATTAATGAAATTAAACACTCATTCGTCTTAATGCGTCTTAATGAAACGCCGTTGAGAGCTCGGTGTTTTGCAACCACCTCTTTTACCTTCTTTTCCCGCGTCTCTCGAATGTTCTAAAAAAGGTATTCTTCTATGCCGACTCGTGGCGCTGCCGTCGTCTCTTACCGACTGTTGCCACAGGTCACATATATATGTAGATAGATAGCTATAAAAGGTTAATAATAAAATAGTTATTAGCTAAAGCAACTTCACTAAAATATAGCAGTTAGCATGAGGTTCGATGATGGGAAGTTTTCACAAAACCCCTCCTTATTTCAATCCCCGATTTTGTTCATTTGCAATCCCTGTCGAGATATTAACCATCTCATTGTTTTGGATGAGTTTGAGACAATCTGTGCATCATTGCGACTACTATCATGCAGACCAAAATTTAGTACATCATACATACTTACATAAACTTTTTAGGTGGCGATGGTTTTGGATTGTTGGGGTCCTATAATGCAAAGTTAGGAAGGAATTTTTCAAAAGTAGCACCCTAGTAACGACTGCAATAGATAGTATTTCTTATGAAATCTACCTAAAATAGTGAAGGTGAGTCTGATCTCCTTCACATAAAGTAATGCTGGCGAAATGGGGTGTTTGACCTTTTATTTCTCTGGTTCTTAAACATGCCTAGATCCTCAAGTCTAATGAAAATTTTTTAATTACGTACCATTTTATACTGAACATTTTGTTTTTGATTCATCTGGATAGGTAGAAAAGTAGTGACAGCATTTTCTGTAAAACACATTTTTTTTTTTTTGCCCAAAAATGGATGTGTGAAGCTTGTTAAAAATGACCACCCAAAAAACTACTATGGGATCCAAAATTGTTTTAATCATGTTTTTTAAACTCGGAAAACTTGGTTAAAAGGTTAGGAGAATTAAAATTGTCTTTGAAATGGATTGACCTTTTTAGCTGTGCCTGTCTATTTTACGCATCTGTTTGTAATGTTGTGTTCCAGGTGCGAGGTGGTCACCTCGTCTCTAAATTGGGCATCACTTTCCAGTCGGCTTTCTTGGAGGGACCCAGTTCTGACCACCTGAGAATGGTCTTCTTAAGGAAGTAAAGAGGATCCACTTTCATTCACGTCATTTAAAATAGACAAATATAGTATCTGATGTCGTTTTTAATTTGTTTTAACCTTTCGAAAGGGATTTTAATGAACTGCAGCTTGCATCAATTACTTAAACTGTATCTAAATATCAATAGCCATGCACTGTATACTAACCAGTGTATGGGATTGCTATACATTGTCTAAGGCACTGTATGGCAATCTATATTATAAAGGACAAACATATCTGTGCGTAACGCATATGTCATTTTGCGATTGGCAACACTTTGAAATTTGAAATAAATCTATATTATAAAGGACAAACATATCTGTGCGTAACGCATACGTCATTTTGCAAATGGCAACACTTTGAAATTTGAAATAAAATTTTGGTTTTGCAATTTTCTCTACTGCAAATTTTTAAACTTCTAAACATCGCACATTTTAAATTTTTACACCATCGTATAAGGAAGAAAATGCTTTTTAAATGCAATTTGTTTGAAAGCTGTATCTCAATTTATTTTTGAGATATTTTTTTTTTGTAGTTTTTAATATCATTTTTCTTATCGTGGCATCGAAAGTACCCCATTTCTATTGAAAGTAAATAGAAAATAGTCGAAAATAAGACATTGTATCTTTTTTTTGCCATTTTCTCATAAAACCTGAAAAAAAAATTGAAATTAAAATATGGGCTATGTCAAGAATATTGTCTGTTATTCCGTGATAATGATGTCATATGCATACTAATCTATAGATGAAGTTTAAAAGTGAATTGCTTTGGCGGATGCAAATGACGTCATTTTATAAAAAAGCGTGTATTTTAATTCTTAAACCTGAATTATGTTTTGTTGAAGTGAGTCATTTTCACAAACCAGCTGCTTTGAAATTCTTCACAGGTGAAAATACTTCACTTTTGAGAATAATGTAAGCGAAATCACACACTGATAAAATGCAACATTTTACAAAAATTTAGAGTGTCTTTATAAAAGAGAGGTGACATGCAAATAATAGCGATTTATATTACAGAAATTGATGATTCTCACATGGATGGATTTACTTTGCCGAGTTAGACAAGCAAACAAATAATTCGTGGTTTAAAATAATATCATATTCCTGCAGTTTTTGTCCAAAATTATCTCGAATAATAAAATGCTATTATAATTTTATCAAAATAACATAATTTGCTTAATTTAATTTTTCCTAATTTTATATAATCTATATATTTAAAACACAAGTGTGTTTTTTAGTCATCTGCCCTGATCTTTCTGCTGAACCAATTTTATTGATTTTAATTTTAAAAGCATTTCATGAAATTTCTTCAAAATGGTGAAAATTAGATAGCTTTCGTTATTGCAGACAAGAGAGAAACAATGAGGTATTTTTATCTTTATTCATGCTATTTTCTGATAAAAATGCAAATTTGTTGATAAAAATTGTTATAGGGTTTAGTGGTGCCTATTAGGAGCAGAATATTATATTAGGGGCATAATAACGAAAAATGACATACTGCTTTTGAAAACATACATTTTTCCTCATAAATTTTTCCTTCTGCATGTGTACTGATACTAAGTTTCAGACACTAGGCGAAATGCTCATTTAAGTGAAAATGAAGTCATATTTAAAAGAAAACGATCATTTTCTTAGATAAAACTAACCATTTTAACACAATTGCGTCTAAAAAACATAAATTACAGAAATTTTTGCTCTCCGGAATTGAGATTAGAATCTCAAGTAAAGAGTGCATCTGTTCAAATAAAAGATATTGCTGACAATCATGACTTCAAGTTTTGAGTTAAAATGATTTTTAAATGATCAAACAAAATACAAATTTTTTTTAAATGATGAATATGGATATGAGAAGTGCGTATGCAAATTTTGAGAAGGTGAAAATTGCTGTTTTTCATTCAGGAATACCAAGCATAAGAGCCTCAATTGATAACCACATCCTAATAACTGATCTTTATTATATTTTACTGATTAAGTATCTATATTATAAAGAACAAGCGTTTCTGTGCGTAACGCTGACGTCATTTTGCGAATGGCAACACTTCATGATAAAATTTCAGTCTTGAAATTTTTGCTACTGCAATTTTTTAATCTTCTGATCATTGTACATTTTCAATTTTCGTCGCATAGGGAAAAAATTTACTTTCAAATGCAATTTACTAATATCCATTAAAAAAAACTTCTCTATGAATAAATAAATAAAATAGTATAAATAAAACACAGATTTAACAGACATGTATAAGCTCTTAAATTATCAAAATATAAAAGTGTGTAAGTAGCAAAATCTTGGTCAAATAACTCTTAGCATGTGGCTAATAAGAAAATAACGCTTTTCATAAATTTCAAAAATTTATTTGATTGTATAATTCGTATTTTCCATATGAAAAATGCTTTTTTAATGTAAGTGGGCAATCTAAAAAAAATTATAGCATATAAAAAATTATTAGTTTTCATTTAAAAAAAAAAAAAATGTTTTCACCTATATTCTTTAACCCGGCAACCCCGGGTACGATCCCCTAGTAATGATAATGGTCTAATACTATGGCAGACAGAATAGCATTAGTATGCACATATTGAAAATAAATATGCTTTCTGTTGAAATGTAATTGAAATGTAAAAATAACAACCTTAAAAGCACCAAAAATTTTTAATTTTAAGCATACCGGTTTCAGTAGCATATAGCATACAGTGCCTATAGCCATATAGTGCTAAACGATGGCAGAAATTTGCCCACATATAGAGGAGAGATGGGGATACAAGTTAAAGGTTTATTGGCCGATAGGAAAACAGAGGATTGCTGGTAACAGCCAGTAGGAAAATGGAACCGAAGTAGTGAGAAAAAGCTTTAAAAAAAATAATAAAAAATATATGAAAAAGAAGTTTATATGTAATGTTTCCAACAATCTGATAATGAAAGAATAAGCAAATTCACAATTAACAATATTTTGAAAATTTTTATAAATATGAAATGCTTCAAGGAAGTTAAGTTTGTGTATAGAAGTAGGTTTAGAGATTATTTTAACCAGGGTTAGAAAAAACCCAGCCCACTGGGCCCACTAGTCTAAAACCCAGGTTTTTTTCTGAAAAAATCTCGGGCTTTTTTGAGTTTTTTTGGAGAACACTTTAAACTTCTAATACCTAAATGCTCCATTTATCAGTGAAACCTGGACATAATTTTGCATTAATTATGTATTACCAAATAATATATAAAAAAGAAAAAAAAATCAATTTAAAAGATAGGTACATCTGTATCTCATGGGACTAGTTTGCTACAGTAAGGATATATTAAGTGAGCCACAAATTGATTTCTTTATATAATTCTTACCTTAAGTTAAACATGCTACATTCATTTAGTTTCTTTCATTCACTTCAAATCAGAAATCAGTTGTAGACATTTTTTTTTTTTGGAAATAAGTGGGATTTGCAATAATATATTTGAAAATTTTATCAAAATTTGCTACATATATATTGCAATAGTATTAAATGTTAAATTAGATTGTGATGGAAGTCAGCGTCAGTGATATTTGTAAATTTAGATTGCAAATGGCGATGCACTTATTACTAGATTTGCTGCTTTATCAACTCAAAGTATTGTTCAATAGAAGCAGAGGTAGCTGGTACTGAATGTAAAGAAAAGAAAAACTTATCTTTTTTTTTGCCATAATCTGAACCATTTTTGTGTTGAAAACTCCCATATAACACTTTCATTGAACATTGAAGAAGGATAATAGTAAATGGGATGATTAATCTTAAAAGCTACAGCAATGCAAACAATCAAGAGATGGGGCTCAAGTGTCATCCTTGTGCATGCATTAAGATTTAAAGCATTTGGACACATTTTAGATTAGAGGCATGAAAATCTTCCTTCTTCACAGCTTATTTCTTTTTTGGTCATTTTATCTCTTATTAGAAATTCCTTTAAATCTGGTTCTTTTGAAATATATTTCAATTGGCATTTATCTTTGCATTCTTATACCTTAGACCTTAGATTAAATAATGATACAGTTGTGAAAGCACAAGAAAATTTGAAAGAACCCACAATGGGTTTTTCAAGAAGTGGGCGTGCCCGAAAAAACCTGGGTGGGTTTTCTCGGGCTGGGCCCACTTGGTGAAACCCTGTCTAACAGCCACTGACTACTAACTCAGTTTTCACTTATTCTCATACCTTAGATTAAATAAATGTTACAGTTGAGAAAACATGAGAAAATTTGAAAAAACTCATAATGGGTTTTTTCAACTTGGGCAAACCTTGATTTTAACCGAATTGAAGTCAAAAGTACGATTCATCTCCCAGCAATGTTTTGCAATAGAGGATTTATTGGTTTCTTGTTTTTTAATATATTGTTGATGTTCTTTGATACGAAATTTTAAGCACGTCAAAGCCTGATGATAATGCCCTCTATTAAGTTTGAAATGAGTTCGTCTGAATGCAGTAGTTATTAAAAAACTTGACATATTAAACAAAAACATAATTTGAAGAACAAATTAAAAAAATTGTTCAATATAGGGAAGGCTGCACTATGGTTTGTCCAATATAGGGAAGGCTGCACTGGCAATTAATATGGTAATGCGATTGGATAATTCAATTTGGATAATGCAATTCACCATGAATTGGATAATTCAATAGGGTCTTTGAGTTTGGAGAGGGTGAGTTTATGGGTAGGGGCAAAAATTATTTTGAAGTCATATTGTCTAAGAATTTTAGCATTGTTACCCTTCTTTCCTAAATCAAGCTATCCCATTGCTAAAATTCTTAGACAATATGACTTTAAAATAATTTTTGCCCCTACCAATAAACTCACCCTCTCCAAACTCAAAGACCCTATTGAATTATCCAATTCATGGGGTATCTACCGTATTAATTGCCAGAGCGACCTTTCCTATATTGGACAAACCGAGCGCTGCTTAAAATTTCGTATCAAAGAACATCAACAATACCCAGGCACTTACGTAATAAATCTCGAAAATTACACTTGTGAACATATACAGTTGCATATTTTTGATATTTATTTTATAGATACAAACCACAACCGTAATATACTTTATGTATTAGATATATTTTTATTGGTATATACAATCAAATATATAATCTTTATTGTTAGTTATTCATAGTAGTAATCTAATTCATCTATATATATAAAAGAAAGTCTGGATTTTGTATTAATCAACGCACTACTCAACCTAATATCTTGCAAATTGGGTTAAAAATACTTCTTAGGATATTAAACAAAAACATAATTTGAGGAACAAATTAAAAAAATAACAAAATTTATTTCTTACATTGTTTAAGCCCAAGAAGGGACAGATATTAAGCTATTTGATTCAATTAGTTCTACATTTAATGTTAAATTTTTGTAACAAATTAGTTAAGCCAATTGAAGATTAAAAAATAAAAATAAAATTCATACAATAGGATACTTAAAACACCCTAAAAAATTAGATTCCGTTCAAATGAAATCGAAATAAATCTTAGACTTCTTCCATTTTTAATTGAAAATATTTGTATTGCAGATTTTGTATTATGTTTACGACAATTGTACATAAAATGATAAGATGCATGGAAAATACAAAACTTTAAAAAAAAGTCTAAGATTTATTTCGATTTCATTTGAATGGAATCTAATTTTTTAGGTTGTTTTAAATATCATATTGTATGAATTTTATTTTTATTTTTTAATCTTCAGTTGGCTTAACTAATTTGTTACAAAAACTTAACATTAAATGTAGAACTAATTGAATCAAATACCTTAATATCTGTCCCTTCTCGGGCTTAAACAATGTAAGAAATAATTTTTTTTTTTTTTTTTTTTAATTTGTTCTTCAAATTATGTTTTTGTTTAATATGTCAAGTTTTTTAATAACTACTGCATTCAGACGAACTCATTTCAAACTTAATAGAGGGCATTATCATCAGGCTTTGATGTATGCGGTATTGCATCACAATGTGTGATGCAGTGTACCATTGTATAATTCAAAATATTCCACCACTGTTGTAATGCAGGTCGCTGTAGTTTGGACAAAAACTTCCAATCTGAACGTAAAATATCTATAATCAAAACATAAAAAATTAACTTCACTTAAATTTAGATACCCTATTTCCCACTCAGGAACGCTATGAATACAAAAATAAATTGTGCTGAATTCTTACTGCTAATATTTAACAATATTATAGCTGTAATACAGTAAAAAATAAAAAATAAAAGTTTTATTTAAATTTTGTTACCTTAATTTCTCCCAAGGTGTGATGTAAACACATCAGAAAATTATTATCTAAGTTTAACTTGGGGTATAAATAGTTCTCATCGCAAAAAAAAAAAAAAAAAAAACCATTTTAAAATTTAAGTTATGTAATTCCTCACTAAGTTCGCTACCCGCGTAAAAATAGCTATTCATTAGAAACTGTTTACTAAAATATAAATTTGACCAAAGCAAAAACTTATTCTGAAAATATCCTTTTTATTTCCACTATGACGCCATATTCACCTTTTTTTTTTTTTTTTTTTTTTTTTTCACGAATTAAAAACTAGTTTAATATTTCACGTGAAAATCTTTGAACTAAAAAGAAATAAATCAATGATCAATTCTTTTGGTTAAAGAATTAAACAGTTATTATAACAACTAGAAAAAAAGGTTAAAACGCATCGAAAAATAAAATGAAAAAAAAAATTGTTGCTGATTTTATTAAAAATACAAAAAAAAAAAAAAGTGCCTAAATAAAAAAATTAATATTATAAAAGAAATATGTTTAATTTAAATATGAAAGCAATGTTTATAAAGCTTAAAAATTTTTGGAATTGAAATAATATTTGGCTGCTTATCATTAACTTTTCAATGAGAAGAAAATATAAGCATTTTTGTGCTAGCCATGAGCAATTTTTCGCCAATAGCAGTATTTATATTTCGCGTGTGTAAATGCAAAAACTCTTTGATGTTGAAATAAGAATTTTTGGTTTATGGTATTTTTTCTTACTATTATTTTTTCTTTTCATCATTTTAAAAGAAATTAGTCCAAGATATTATTTTAAATCATTTTAAATTAAATTAGCTAAAGATATACCATAAAATCCTGTTAATCTGCCCTTCCCGATTAAGCGCCCTCCTCCCACTTTGTAAACAAATTGGAAAATTCAAGAAATCCCGAGAAAGCACCCTTCCCGCAAAAAAATTTCAGTGCGCACGTCAAGATAAATACCAAAAATTTTATCTTGCGAGTGATTTTTTTTTCCCCGACGGATCAGAAAGGCGTAATTCTTTAATATATCGCAAATGTAAATAGTAACATACATACTTTTGGCGTTTGCACTTACCTTTTGTTTGAGTTTGAGTTTGAGTTCTCGAGATCTTTGCTACAGCAAAGGGCCGGCACTATCTCTAAAAAAAGATGAGGAATATAAAGTAAGCTGTATAACATTCATGGAAAAGGGTATAACAAAGAGTTTGTAAGTAGTAAGTTCAAGTGAATGATGCTAAACAAAGAAATCAGTCAGTGAAGCAAGGCAGGTAAAAACATGGGTGGAAGCAGGAAGAGAGTTAGGTGCAGTGGATGGTGAATTTGGATAAAGCTTGTGCATTGCGGCAAGAGTTCATAGCCAAGTTGATAAGGTTGTTATATGAGATGTCTGGAGGGGCTTTAAGAGTAGTAAACAAGTCTTGTCTTGGGAGATGATACTTAGCGCAGCTAAGGAGCTTATGATGGGGAGTGTCGGTCTCATGACAATAAGTACAAAGAGGAGTAGGACTTAAATTCAATTTGTGAAGAGTTTGATTGCAAGGAATCATCCTAGTTCTCCATCTAGCAATGGCGACATCACTGTGCCTGTCTGGAATCCATTTTCTGTGAGATTGAATGCTAATGTCTAAGGTGTTATAGCGTGAAGAATAGTCACTGTTAAGCCAATCATAGTCAGCTTCAATTCTGGAGTTGATTTTGAAACGATGTTTCAGGTCTTCAGAGCTAATAGAGTTGTCTTGGAGGGTGAAAGGACCCTGTTTAGCACAATAATCTGCATTTTCATTAGGTGAGATACCGCGGTGTGCAGGACACCAGATGAGAAGAAGAGATTTGGTTTTAGAGATGACGTCTGAAATTTTGTTGTTGATGGAATGAATGGAGTGTTGAGATTTGATGTTAATGTGTTTAAGAGCTGTGAGGACTGACAGACTGTCAGAGAGAATGACATAGTCAGTGTAGCTGCAAATGAAAGTATTAAGAGCAAGGAAGATCGCAAGGGCTTCAGCAGTGAAGATGGAGTTGTGAGTGTGTGAGAGACAAGCGATGCTGGACTTGTTGTAAAAGTTGACAGCAGCGAAGGAGGTTTTGATCTCATCTTTAGAAGCATCAGTCGCAATAATAGAATGGAAAGGGAAGTGCTCATGCTTGTATGCGATCCAGAGGTCCCTAACAGCATGATCAGGAAGATTGGAATCTTGAAAGGGAAGACCTTCAGTGATGATGATGTCTTTGAAAGAGAGTCCGGACCAGTAGGCCCCAATGATTTGAGAAGGGACAAAATTAAATTCATGAGTCATATCATAAAGGCAGTGATTAATGAGGGGGTAGATAGTACCAGTGGCAGAAGAACTGTGAAAAATGGTGCTGTACAGAGGAGAGTGGCGGTAGGAAGCAACATGACGGATTAAGAAGCGGTAAGAAAGGGATTTGATGCGGATGCGGATGGAAGGCTGATTGGTTTCTCTATGAAGGACAGGGATGGGGGTCCACTTGGGAAGACCAGAAGCAAGACGAAGGGCAGCATTGTAAATGGTTCCAGCATATTATGAGAAGTGGCAGGAAGATACAAATAGAGAAAGCAGGAGTAGTCGATGAGGCTTCTAACAAGTGAATTCACGATTTTGATGAGATGAACCTCTACTGATGCCAGAGACAGCTTTAATAAGGTTAAGACGTTTAAAGGCTTTGTGTTTGATGTAGCAAATTTGCTTGTTAAGAGAAAGAGATTTGGTGAAGTAGATGCCGAGAAATTTGAAATCATTTTGCCAGTTGAGTTCAAAGCCTTCGATTTTAATGGGCTCAACTTCTTGACGATGTCTAGAGAAATTAATACAGGAACATTTATCAGGAGCGAGACTTAACTTCCAAAAGTTCAACCAGGTGGTGATACGGTTGATATTATCTTGGAGCAGAAGGATGGAGCGAAGGAAGTCAACACCCACTACATAGATGACGATGTCGTCAGCGTAGATGAGTATTTTAACGCCAGGGTCAAGGAGATCAAAGATGTCATAAATGTATAGCATAAAGAGGAGCGGAAAGAGAACACTACCTTGTGGAAGACCGATGTTAGAAGAGGTTTCAGGCGTGACAAAGCCTTTCCAACGGATTTTGAAGCTACAACCAGACAACCAGTTAGCGATCCGGAGCCCGACCTTGCCACCGATGCCAACGCTGGCCAACTTGTAGATGAGGCCGTCGATCCAGACTGAGTCGAAAGCAGATTTAATATCCAGGTTGACTAGAAAAATATAATTGTTTTCAGCACGAGCAGTTTGAATGTCATTGTAGAGGGTAGCGATGGTGGACTGGCAATCTCTGTTTGGAAGAAAGCCACCATGGTTGATATTAAGGAAGTTTTGCTTGTTGATCCAAGGAATTAATCTATTTAGGAGGATGCGTTCAAAGATTTTGCAGCAGACAGAGGTAAGGGCAATGGGACGGTAGGAAGAAACCAGTTGGTGGTTCTTGCCAGGCTTCAGGATGGGGATGATGATAGCAGATTTCCAGTTGTTAGGAATATTGCTGGTGTTAAAGATATTGTTGAATTCTTGAATAATTTTATTTTTATTAGTGGAGAGACTCTTGAGGATGTGGATGGAGATGTTATCTTCGCCAGGAGAGGTGGCTTTGCTACTATTGATGGCGGCGTTGAATTCTTCAACTGAAATTGGAGCATTCATGATAGCATCCTGGCTGCTAAGGTCAAAAGGAAGGTTTTCATGGTAGATCTCGGAATTGTCAAAGTAATTAAGGAAGAGATGGGCTTGATGGTGGATGCTGGGAATATTGGAGCTATTGTGGTAGAGGATATTGTTAGAGGACGAGTGCTGCTTGTTGCCGATTTTTTTTATGATGCTGTAAATGCCTTTATTACCGGCGCAGTTTTGATAGATATGATCCCAGTAGTTCCTGATGGAGGCTTTGATTTCCCTTTTGAGCTTGCTAGCGTATTTTTTGTGCTCAAGCCAGAATTCTTTAGAGCAGTGAGACTTGGCAAGACGAAGGAATTTTCTCTTCTGACCTAAGAGCCAGCTGCATTTACTGTTCCACCAGGGGGGGTTATTTTTACGGTGGCAGACATAAGTGTGAGTGTGCATTGAAATACTGGAAGTGCAGGTTGAGGCCAGGATAGAAAAGTCAATGCTGTCCCTATTGTCAAGATCCCTATTGATGTCGGTGATGACCATGTCCTGTTTGCTTTCGTGATTTTGCTGAAGGTTGAAAGGTCCTAAAAAGTGGGCAATAATGGGGCAGTGGTCGGAGTCGAACATATCTGGATGGATGGAGTACTCCAAATGAGCTGCCAGGTCAGGAGACACAAGAAAAATGTCCAGAAGAGAAGGAGCACTGTTGGGCTGCAAATGGGGTGGGAGACTGTGTGTTTAAGAGAAGATTGTTGAGGGAGAACCATTCGATGAAGGAGTTGACATGGTTGAGTCCATTTGGGCCACTTTTCAGGTTCAGATCGCCAGCAATGATGAACGGAGGGGTGATTTGAGAGATGATGTCTGACATCAGCTGGTGATAGAAGGAGCCATGAGGTGAGTATATATTAATAATGGTGATCCATTTATTCTTAAGGCAGACCTTAACAGCAAGAACCTCTACAGGAAGAGAAGTGTTAGCAGCAGTGAGAAGGCCACCGCCGCGATTGTCACGGTCAGAACGGAGAATACATTTGCCAGGAATAGAAAGAGGCACAGAGAAAGGTTTCCTGGATGCAGAGAATGGAAGAGTTAGAAAAGAAGCTGTTGCCCAACCAGTGGGATTTGGCCCAGATACTGCGAGCATTCCAGCTAACAAGGAAGGAATCGCACATGGGAGGAAGGAAGAGGGAAGCAGAAAGAAGGGTGGGGAGAAACAAGAGGGCAAAAGCACAGGTAAGGCAAGAAAAAAAAGAAAGGGAAGAGGTTACCTACTCCGTATAGGTCTTTTATTGATGATTTTTGGGTGGTGATTTTGCTTTGAAGTTCTGAATCGGTGGTAGTCTTGGGTGATAAATCTTCATCAGAAGAGTCGGCTTGGTCGATTTTGGGATCTGCTTCTTTTAGGTCTTTTTTTTCATTGGTGTTATTAGTTGAGAGTGTGGAATTTGGTTCGAGGATTTTGGTGGTGAGTTGATTGATGGTATTAAAAATTTTTTCGCTGATGGTTTCGGCAATTTGGTTGAGGTTGTTGGTAAGGGTGAGTAGGAGGGACTTGGATAGGTCAGCAATGCGGGCTGAGGATTCCTTGTTAAGAGCTTCAAGGTCATTTTTGGAGGCATAACCTTTAGTAGCACCCTCTTGAGTAACAAGAGCATAGGATTTATTGGTGATCGACTTCTCGTTTTCGTGGAATCTTCTTCTTGCTTCTCCCAAGGTTAGGTGATGATGGCATTTAAAATTTAGTATTTGTTGCTCCTTTTTATAAGCAGGGCAGTTTTTATCATCAGCTTGGTGTGGGGCTTGGCAGTTAGTGCATTTTATAGTTGGGTTGGAGCAGTTGACGGAGTCGTGATCTTCACCGCACTTCATGCAAGCGCGGTCTTGCTTGCAGCTTTTGGTGGAGTGGGTGAATTTACAGCAATTGGTGCATCGTCTAGGCCTGTCAATGAACATAGAGATACTGTGATGCTGGTACCAGAGATTCACGGAATTAGGGAGAGAGGTGCCAAGCATAGTTACCAAGACAGTGCCAGTGGGAGAGGGGGATTTTATTATTGTATTTCAGGAAACGTCTTACTTCGTAGGCATGGATGTTATTTTCTTCAAGCTCCTCTTTGATATCTTTTGAAGTCGTTGAATGGTGGATGTTGAAAAGTAAGAAGTTTGTGGAAATGGATTCCATCGACAGTTTAGCTTTGACTGGAATGTCCAAGATTTGATTGATTTTTAGCAGTCTGTCCGCCGTGTTGTAGTCACGAGTGACGATGAGTATGCTACCATTTCTGGTAATTTTCAAGAGATCAATGGAGAGCGGTCCATTTGCTTTGGTAAGAAGATCGGCTTTCAGAGCTTTAGGATGTGAACTGGGAATTTTGCCGTTATCACCTTCGAGGAAAATGGAAATTTCGTTGATACCATTGGGCTTAGCCCGCTGAAGTATCTCAGAATGGGGAGCATCTGAGAGGTAATGAAATCTGTCGGCCATCGCGGACGGCTAGAACTCGTGGCGCATGCGAGGCTTAGCGAAGAGATAATGTGCGAGAGCAGTAAAAAGAAATAAGGAATACACTGGGTCTACGAGAGAAGCTGGCAGGAGAAAATGAAAGCAGAAAAAAATATGCTAAACACAAGAGAAAAAAATTTAAAATGACGCAAAGCGAAACCTACGAAACACCTAGGACGCCATTTTTTTCCGTTACCTTTTGTTTTCATATCATCATAAACCTCAGAGGAAGCCGTAAATGCAGTTCAGTTATTCGTTTTACGATTCGATTAAGAATCTATTCATGTCATCGAACTTTCGAACTTTTCACTACCGATCGGTACTTCCATTCTGTACAGCTATGTAACTTCATATTTATACGAATAATTAATATTTTTCATAATACTATTAGCCTTGTATATTATTATTACTAAATATATAAAATAATAGTGATAATAACAATTTACAGCCATTTTTTGGTAACTTTCGGAATTAATTTTATATCATGTTGGCTTTCTTTCTTCTAAGTAATGGTAGATGGCACCAAAATAACGCGAAATCGGATTTATTGTTATTATTATTATTATTATTAAGTATTAAATTGGTGATTTAATTTGATATTTGAAAGTGATATACATAATATTTATTTTATATATCACTATTTAAAATAAGTTAATGTATTGAAGTTATTTTTTTTTAATTAATTCTATGTCAGTCTGATTTAAATTTTCTATTATAACACTCCTTTAAAAAAAAAAAAAAAAAAAAAAAAAAAAAATTTCATTTGCAATATTTTTCATATTATTATTGTTATTTTTGTGATTTGTTTATTTATTTAGCCTTTATAGAAAAGAACTGATGATTTAAAAAAAAAAATACGGTTATTTAATCTCCCTAATTTACAACAGATGGCGACACCACATAAAATGTTACTAGTTATACAGAGAATTTTAGGACATTTTCAAACGCAATTTCTTAACGTTTTTTAATTTATTTTAAATTATTAAGTTCCTTTTATTTTTCTATTATCATATTAATGACAAATACGAGTATTAGTGTTGTTATTTATCTTATGACAGATATTAGTGTTATTATTTATCTATGCATTCCAGTTTCAAAGCTTTTGAAATCCAGAATTTTCTACAGAGTTTCCCCCAGACAGTTTCAGGAGGGTGCTGCACCCTGCCTGCCCCTAGGTTTACAAAATAGCACCCTTCTTGCCCCTCATTTAAAAAAATTAGCTCCCTTGTTGCCCCCACCTGAAAAAAGTGTTTTTACTCCTTTGTTTATTAAAAAAATTACTTGCATAGTAAAAATTGACTCATTGCTGTTTCTAAAATAGTATTGTCTATTAAATATTAAAAAGTAGTTTTAAAAATCAAAAGTATGCTTTTAAAATTTTCAAGAAATGCCCTTAAGAATCCAAAACATGCCCTTCAGAATCCAAAAGTGCCTTTTTCCCACAAGCAGCACCCTGCCCTTTTTTAAACCTGGGGGAAACTCTGTTTTCTATAATTTGAAATCGCTGTTAATCGCAAAATGATACTGTTTTTCTATTTTGTATATAATTTTTTTTTTCAGAATGTTTTTCTTTCCTCACTTTATTAAAATAATGAATATTTGGTGACAATCGGCCATTACCATCTATCACCACACCACTCATAGATAACATTACTACAAATTTAATAACGTGTAAGCACCCCCTCCGATATTTTAATGATCTTCCATCATGTTTGGGGAGCAGATTAACGGTATTTTACGGTATATTTTAAATTTGTGTATTTAAAATGAGATAAGTAAAAGGCATGTGTCATAGGCATACAACGGAAGAAATTAATATTGTCGATAAAACAAGAAGGATTTTTATTTCATGGTTATAATGAAGTGTGATGAAATGTACACTCGCAAGCAGTTTTTTTCCCGCACCGACTGTCCATTTCCATTGTTATAGTAACGTATATATTTTTAAAGAAATTAACAATTTTAATGTATTTGAAAAGAAGTATTTTGGCGTCTAATTAAAAATGAAATGTCTGTCATCTCATGAAATGTAAAAATCAGATGAATTTACTGCTTGGTTTCTTTGCTCAGCAAATTAGCAGATCACGTGAGCAATTTCTAAAGTATTGCATCTGTACGCACACGTTATGTAAATAAAAATGCTAATATTTTGTTCCAGTAATATTTTTGGTGATCGTTTCCATTGTATCGCTAAAGATTTTGTTATTATACAGTAGATGTGGCTTTTCGAATAGTAACTTATCGTTGCTTAACTTTGCATTTTATTAACTTCAAAGAAGTAAACTATTATAATGGAACTCTAAAGTAAAGGAAGGTATGAAATTATTGTTCCAGCAATTTTTTCGGTGATAGTCACAAAAGTTTATTTTGTTAGACAGTAGATGTGTTTTCATTTGCTTTTTATAATAGCAACTTATCGTTTCTAGCAATATTTAATTACCGTATTTTCGGGAATACCTGCCGCACCCACTGTAAGCGCCGCACCAATGAAAATCTGTAAAAAAAAAAAAAGTTTATCGACGTAAGCGCCGCACCCAAGGAACTGATATTTGTACAATCTAAATTCCGGAATCGTTTCGGCCGGGGCTTTTCCGGATTTTAGAGGTCTTGAAATATCGTATAGAGACACTTAGAGGTCTGCAAGGGCCAAAATTTCTGGGCCTGGCCTGAAATTTCTAGGTCGGGACTGCCCGACTCGTAGAAAAAAATTCGGCCCGGGACTGCCCGAGTCACAGAAAAAATTCGGCACGGACCAGCCAGATACAAAAATTAAAAGTTCGGTCCGGCCCGTACAAAAGAAATATTGGCCTGACCCGGTAAAAAATTTAAAAGTTCAGCCCGGCCTGATATAACAGCTGAAAGTTCGGCCCAAGACTGGCTCGGAAAAGTTAAAATCTTGGCCCAGCCCGACTGAATTTCTACAAAACATTGATGAAGTGCCGCAGGCTGTGATATTTATTTTTTTAATGAATCTCTATTTCTTATATGTAAATGTTTCAGTTATCATTACTTTTGTTAATCCATATTCTATGTATTGAAGTGTTAAAAATCTGAAAAATGTTATACAGTAAAATCTGCTAAGACGGAATTGTATAAAAAAGAAAAAAAAAAGCGTTATAGACAAGATCCTCAACACGTTGTTCAGTTTAAAACAGGATTCCGTCATAGGCAGGTTCTTTTCACTTGTTTTGCTATACCGTAAAATACCGTTAATCCCCCCCCCCCCCCCCCCAAGCACGACGGAAAATCGTAAAAAAATCGGAGGGGGCGCTTACACGGTATTAAAATTTTAGTAATGATATCTATGGGTGGTGGAGTGGGGAATGGTAATGGCCAATCGACGCAAAATATGCATTATTTTAATAAAGTGAGAAAAGAAAAACATTTAGAAAAAAAAAATTATATACAAAACAGAAAAACAGTATAACTTCGCAATTAACGGCGATTTCAAATTATAGAAAATTCTGGATTTCAAAAGCTTTGAAACTGGAATGCATTTAGAAAAATAATAACACTAATATCTGTCATAAGATAAATAACAACACTAATATTTGTCATTAATATGGTAACAGAATAATAAAAGGAACTTAATAATCTAAAATAATTATAAAACACTAAGAAATTGCGTTTGAAAATGTCCTGGTATTCTTTCTAAAACTGGTGACATTTTATGCGGTGTCGCCATCTGTTGTAAATTATGGACATTAAATAACTGTATTTTTTTAAAATCATCATTTCTTATCTATAAAGGCTAAATAAATAAAACAAATCACAATAATAACATAAAAATATTGCAAATGAAACTAATTTAAAAAAAAAAGAAGAAGAAATGTGTAATAATGGGAAATTTAAATCAGACTGACATAGAATTAATTTAAAAACATAACTTTAGTGATATATAAAGTAAATATTATGTATATCACCTTCAAATATCAAATTAAATCACCAAGTCAATACTTAATAATAATAATAATAATAATAATAAAATAAATAATACCAATAAATACGATTTCGCGTTATTTTGGCGCCATCTACCATAACTTACAAGAAAACAACATGATATAAAATTCCGAAAGTTACTAAAAAAAGGCTGTATATTGTTATTATCACTATAATTTTATATATTTAGTAAAAATAATACACAAGGCTAATAGTATTATGAAAAATATTAATTATACGTATAAATATGAAGTTACGTAGCTGTACAGAATGGAAGTACGGATCGATAGTTCGATGACGTGAATCGATTCTTAATCGAATCGTAAAACGAATTACTGAACTGCGTTTGTGGCTTCCTATGACGTTTACGACGATAAGAAAATAAAATGTTTTCAAAGACAAAGACAAACGCCGAAAGGAGATTTGAATAAACTGAAAGAAATAAATGAAATCAAAGGTAAGTAGAATAATAGACTTAGTTGAAAAGAAAAAGTAAAGAAATGATTGAAATTTATCTTGACGTGCGCACCAAAATTTTTTTGCGGGAGGGCGCTTTCTCGGGATTTCTTGAATTTTCCAATTTGTTTACAAAGTGGGAGGGGGGCGCTTAATCGGGAAGGGCGGATTAACGGGATTTTACGGTATTATATTTTAATTTAGCTATATTTTAATAAGCGTATGAAATCTACTACTCTTTAAAAAGAATATAAATTTTAATGTTTAATTGTAGAATAATGGCGATTTAAAAATGTATGCATTTTTTGCAAACATTTTTGGTCCACGCCTAATTTTACTGACCTTTGAACGGACCAGGCCACGACGAGACAATGATTTTCATACGGGCTTTGTCAAATCTAGGACTGAAAATTTTGGATTGTGAAGACTAGGAATGAAACCAGTCCGGGCTCTGTACAAAAAAAATAAGTTAGGTCCGGCCCGGCCCGATCTTTCAGGAAAAAAGTAATGCCTTAACCCGGCCAAACAGAACCTTCAGAAAAGTGTATGGCCGGGCCGAAAAGCCGGTCCGTGCAGATCTCACACTGCCGAAAACACTTTAGGATAACTAGAAACGCTCCTTTTTTCTTTCTTTCTTTTTTTTAGCAGTTCACCTATTGATAACTGTTTCATTGATTCTGTTTGTGGCAGATTTTATTTTTTATTTGCTACATATGCATCTTTTCTTGTTCATTTTTTAAAATAATTTTGTAAGTTTTAAAAATATTTCTTGCTCAGAATTTAGACTTTCATTTTCCTCATAAGTTATTATGATGATTATTATGAAGATATATATCATAAGTTTAAGGAAAGAGAAGAAAATTCACAAATCCACTTTGCATTAAAAAAATCTCTTATCTCACGTTACCTCTTTTTTCTACTGCATTCAAAGTTCTTTTCAAAAAAACGAAACAAACTATTAGCCAATTACACGTCAAGGTCATAAAGTAATGTGTCAGAACGTCCGGTCCGAGGAGCGAGGAGATGGAGTGAATTTGAAATCAAGTGTGTTTATCTTTTAGTTGCGTCAAGAGATAACAAAATTACGTTTGTTTATTAGTTATAAATGAGTACTTGAGTGATTTTATTAGGCGCTTCTTTAAAAATAAAGATTATAAACATAAAAAAAAGATAAAATAAGTATTTTTGTTGAGAACTTTTCATACGAAACAATTTTTAACCATATCAGCATAAAAATCAATGTTTTGAAGAAATTCAGTCGGGTCAGGCTGAGATTTTAAATGTTTTCCGGACCAGGCCAAACTTTTAGCTTTTATGCCGGGCCGTTAATTAATTAATTAATTTTTTTTTGTACGTGTCGGGCCGATTTTTTTCCCCTATGGATCAGCTACTTCACTCAAGGGTAAACGGCCGTTCGCTAATGTTAATCCTATGGAAGAATTTTTTTTTAAATACATGATTCGCATTTCAATATGCTTAAATGATTTATTTTTTTTTGCGTCGAATAGCTGAGGTCGATCTCGACCCTTTTTCGATTTTGTTTACAGATGTTTTTTCGTAGTATACTTTGATTTTCGGAATCAGTTTCGTAAGTGAAAGTATTCTAGTAAAAAAAAAAAAAAAACCCTATAAACACAATCGAAAAAGTAAAAATGACTCTTTGTAGAGACCGACCTCAGCTATCCAATGCAAAAAAGATCATTTAAAAATAATGGAATGCGAACGACATATTTTTTAAAAAATATCTTTCTTAGGATTTACATTAATGAGCCGGTGTTTTTGCGTGAGCAAAATGGCCCAATATTTATGTCACGGAAGTCGTCCCACTTAATTTGTTTTATTGGTCAGGACCGTTTATTTTGTTTATCTCCCAACCTGGTTCAGCAAAAAAACTGTACTAATTCTGCTGACCCAGCCGATTTCAAAGTTTGAATTCATTTTGTCTGGTCGAGTCGGGTACGGCCTCTATTTTAGGGGCCGAGTTTATAGAGTCCGGTACTGAAGAAAGAAAAAATCGTGCTCTCCAGTGTTTTTATTGTGTATTAGGAGACCCATTCTACAAAAGTTCTATGCCTTGATTTGAGATTTCTCTAGTTAGAGATCAGTAATTTCACTGAGTGAGCACTCTATGAGCAGTTTTGCTTTGCAAGAGGAAGGAAAGGGGGTTTATTAGAAGAAAAGTTCGTGACAGCTGTACATTCCAGTATCCGGAGGGTAAAGTAATTATTGATGGATGGGCGGAAAATGTAATCATTTTTAACTTGAGAACCGGTGAGACAAATGTTATTCATCCCGCTGATTGTTTAAAAATAAACAAAACAAGTAGCATTTCTCGGACATCTGCAGTTGAGGGACATTTTCTAATATTTTGGTACCAATTCGAGAGCATGAAACTATTGATCAAAGGGGAAAAAATGGCGTCATAAAATATCGGTTTGACCAAAAAAAAAAAAAAAGCCATAAGACATTGCTGTAAAAGAAAAAAAAAATCACCGTATCCGCTGCCCTGGCATAAGAGATGCACTTAGAATATTTTATACTTTCAAACTCGTATGCACCACGGCTCATACACCCGAAAATACGGTATATTGATTTAAAAGAAGTAAGCTATCATAATGGATGAAGTTGTTGTTGTAATTAATGAAATACAGAACCCTTATTTCAAATGAAAAATCAAATTTCAAAGTAATTGCTTAAGAGGCACATATAGTGAAAAAGATTCTGCCTTTTAAGCAATTACTTTGAAATTTGATTTTCATTTGAAATATTGTATGCAAGGCGAATGTTTCTCTCTGGAATAATTTCCAGGTATTAATATAGTTTCTATCGATGCTGGGTTTAATTATGCTTCGTGTTTGCCCCCCTGTCGGTGGTTCACGATAATTATTCTATCTTGTGCTGTGTTTGTAGCCTTGCCAACATATAATAGTGAGAAATTTTCCAGCCTGGGTATCGTTCCATGTGATTTATTTGGTAGAACGTCAGTGCGCTATACTGATGGCCGGGTTCGAGTCCCGGCATGGAATCTTTTTCACTATGTTGGCCTTTGCACCTCTTAAGCAATTACTTTGAAATTTGATTTTCATTTGAAATATTGTATGCAAGGCGAATGTTTCTCTCTGGAATAATTTCCAGGTATTAATACAGAACCCTTGCTGAATTGTACACATCCATGGTGACGGAGCATGCCTGTTCTTCTCTGTGTCATGTCTTGTGCACCATAACATCTCAATGGCTAATAAAATTCGGACATACATTATGCATCACGTTTCCAACAACTGGCGGAGGTTCAAACCATTCACTCAACAACGCTCTGGTGCTCATTATAATACTAAACGTCGATACTTCAACGAAATGTCTAAACCTTTTACCTATTTGCGAAATCAAAGCTGCAGGGGAGCTTTCACAAAAATCGCTATTACAGCGACCCCTACTGGCGAATTTTTTCCAAATTCAAGGAGGATCTGCTTGCCATAGCCAAAAACTTAAAATAAAAATTTGGTTCAATTCTATGCATAACTTCATACACTTTTTCATGGTACAATGGCGACACACAGACAGACATTTTCTATAAACATGTTTTTTGGGATCTCTGACCCCTAAAACATGTAAATCCGTCGAAAGCCGGAAGTCGAAAAAAATTTCGATTACAATACTTTCTTCTATTGAAAATAGAAGAAAGTAAAAAGGAGATTAATGTTCGAAAAAAGAGGTAGCTGAGGTATAAAGAAAGACTGGGCCCTGGCGGCCAGGGTCTTAACTGGAATGTAGTTGGGTATAAGAAAAATTTTTAGTAGTTTTAAATTAGCTGGAGGACGCTGAATCTATGTTAAAGAAAAATGTAATAGAATCGGATAGTTTTTAAAGAAGCTGCAACAAAGGGCCCAAGAAGGAGATTAATATTCAAAATTTGTGGTAGCTGAAGTTTGAGAAATATTTTTGTCATTCATATAGTAGCAGGAGGACTTAAGAAGTTGCTAAAAAAAAAGCTAGTGAATTGGAGCGCTTATAAGGGACCTATAACAAAGGGCCAAAGAGGGCTGCTTGATAGTAAAGAGCAGGGCCCTAACATGAAAACTTGTTAAAAGGTCTAAGTTGTAGCACTTTAGATCTTCAATTAGTCAAAATTAAGTAAGGGTATGAATTAATCATTAGAACAAAATTTTAAATAAATGCACAAAAAGTGGGGGGAAATGCTTAAAACAGGGCCCTAGGGTCCAATAAAAATAAGAGAGTATTGGTCCGGGGAGAAGAATGCAAGACTCAATTTTAAAATTTTGCATTGATAATGCGAGAAAATTTGGTAGTGAAAAATGCAAGCCACACAAAAAGTTCAAGGAGCTCCAGATCGGGCTCTAATGGAATCCTTTGAAATTTTTGGATGCTATTGACGTTTACCCTATTTCAAATTAAGTTTGTAGCATGTTTAATTCATCTACAGGGGCAGTCAAAAGTATTCCATTACATTACGGCCGATGGGAAATGATTTTTAATGATGTTACACGCATCCAAACATAACAAAATTTATATACATTTATGAAGTGCACTAAAATATGCATTCTGTAGAATATGCGGTTCAAAGAATAGTTATCATTCATTTACAGGACCACACAAAAGAATTCCATTACATAATGATATGGGGATTGTTTGCGGTGTATTTTAATTATGTTAAACTATTTCATATATAATGAAATTGATATACGTAGCTGAGGTTTACTATAAGTTATTTCATGCATTTATGGAGACACACAAAAGATTTCAGATAATATATTGTATCAGAATTACTGTATGTTAGCAGTGATTGCTGGAAATGCATTCTCAATTATGATATGTGCTTTTATGTTTCACTATATTTATGCATACTATATGGCACATATAAATGCTATAATTTATATACAGGGCTACACAAAAGAAGGGTAAGGGTTACTGGGTATGAGTGCAAATTGCTTAAAGGTGGTTTTTAAATGAGTTATGCATTTTTATGCTGAACTGCATTTAGTTTATTAAGAAATGTTTGTAGAATATAGATAAAATGATATACAGGATCATGCAAAGAATTGGATACCCGTCTATGGATGATAATTTCTGGATATATGATTTCAGTTGTTTTAAGAGTGTTTTAGTTTGAATTAAATTTTAGCTAAATAGTTGTGTGTAATAAAGGTAACTACAAGGCTGTGCAAAAGTATTTAAGTATGTTTCCATCTATTAGTAAAAATTGCTTTAAGAGAAATTTCAACCTGTTACGCATTTTCTTGCTAAACTAAATTTTCCCAGTATAATAGTATATATACCAATATACTGATCAAATATAGAGCTGTTCAAAAGAATTGAGATACATATTTGGCTATGGGCAGTAACTACTGAAATCAATTTTTTAAACGTTTACTTAGTCATCTTATTTACCTTATTTCCCTAAATAACGAAGTTTTGTTAAAGCTTTCAGAGAGTATTTCGTAATCTATGATTTTTTATTTCTAGTTTAAAGCAAATTTGGACATTCTCTGGATTGATGCAAAGAAAATATTAGGGGGGGGGGGGCGTGTTGTGCTTAATAATTAGACATTTTGCTTAGTACTCAAATCCTTGTTTCTGAATTACTGCACTATCCAATCAAAGGCGAGCTTTTATTCTGAAAGTCATGTAAATTGAGTTCTTTAACTAGGGAAAGGAAGTTCCCATAAGGTTTTTTTGGAATAGAATATTTTATTCTATGTATAAAACACTTTTGGATAATTTCAGTGATGCATTTTTGGAAATGTATTTTTGGAGTAAAGATCAATTTGGCGTGCATATATTTAGCATAGAGATTTCCTTTTTTTCCTAAGTAAAGTCTTAAACAGTCAAATCATTCAAAGTAAATACATTTATTTTGAAAAATTAATTTCTGTACGTCACATAAGTTCACCAGACACATTTGGATGGATTTATACTTTTAGCAAACGGTTTCCAATATTCTTTTTTTGATTTAATAAATTTATACATTTATTGTTTTTTTTTTAATACTTTCTAAGTTACAAAAAGAAAATAACAATCAATTGTACCGTTATAATTAATTTTATTGTATGAATAACTGTTAAAATGTGTCTAAATTGGCCTTATTGTATAGATGGGGAAAAAATTTCACCTTTTTTCCCATTTCTCACTTTCATGCCTGATAAATGCATATCAATTTTACTATGTTTGAAAGAGTGTAACACCATTAAAAATCACTTGAAATGATTTTTTCCCATCGGCCATAATGTAATAGAATACTTTTGACTGTCCCTGTAAAGGAACTAAACATGCTACAAACTTCATTTGAAATAGGAATTTTGCGGAAATGAAGGAAGAAATTAAACTAAGAACACACTTGGGAAAATTACATCCGGCTACCAAAGATAGAGATTCACAAACGGACACTAGAGTAAAAGTTAGAATGATTCAAACAAAAATGACAATACAAGATATAGAAGAATTAGCTAAACAAGAAACTCTACAGAATCTTCTTATTGAAGAACTCAATAAAAGGGAATGAACAGCTCAAAAGACATGAAACAACAATCGAAATATATAGGGGAGATGGAGAAAACGGAAGCCATGGATATACCCCCAAATATCAAGGAAAATTCATAACCTTCAACAAAAAAATTATGGAGAAATTAGATTCAATAACTGAAACTTGAATAAATAATTACCAGAATAAAGAACCATCCCCTAACAATAAGAGTAAAGAATCAAGCTCACCTATTCTGATGAGGAGCATCAGGAGCAAAACAACGATAAGTGATGTACAGGAAATGCTCAATAGAAAACTTCAATATGAAAATACATTACCAAGAATAATCTGCAGAAGATCGAGGAGAACATGTTACTAATTAAGTCAGATACAGACGAAGATGTAGAAATACTTTAAAACCGTATAGAAAGATACCTTAAGATAAAAGAAACAGTAGAAATTACATATGACCTGGAAAATCTTCAAAAAGTAATAGTTATCGGAATTCCAGAAATAATATTAAACAGAAATTTCAAGAAGAAAATCTAACAGTAACAAAAATATTGCAGAAGAATAACTACAACGCATATCAATTAGTGTGACTTAAAAACCACCTTCAATAAAATGTTAGTTCAAAAATTCTTGACAACAGGACTCGACCACAGCCAGGCTACAGAAATAGGATCCTATAATAAATAGTGCCAACTTTACACTCACTCGTCACAAGCATCCTGTAAAAGACATATGTTCAAGAGGGCATATAACATCGAACTGTCCATATAAAGAAATTAAATCTGAATGCTGTGTCCATATGGAAAATTACAAACAGCACACAGCTGACTCTACATTTTGCCCGGTGTTCCGATCTCAATTGGCTGAGCATAGGAGGAGCGATTACTAAAACTCTACCAACCTATTTACACAACAAAACTTTTTTCCCTACTTGTAGTGATTTAGGTGTTAACATTTTCATCTGTAAATATATTTTATTATCAATTTCAAATAACAAAGTTGTGGGGCCACCTATAAACCGACATTTATGTAAACTAGGGGATCGAACCCGAGCTCCTCGGGTTACAAAATATAAGTGAAAACCAATTTTTTTTTAATCTAATTATTTTTTTACATGTAATATATATTTTAGATTGCCCACTAACATCAAAAAGAATTTTTTATATGAAAAATATCAATTATGTAATCAAATAAAGTTTTGAAATTTATTAAAAGCGATACTTTCACATGTCACCGCATGCCAGGAGTTATTAACCCAAGATTTTGCTACTTACGTCAGTCTTTCCGATCATTTCGGTGCATAAGCGCGTGGTTCAATCACATGTCTGTTAAATTTGTTTGTTATTTACATTACATTATTTATTTTTCTATAGAGGAAGTTTTAACTTTGTTATGGAACATTAGACGAAAACATATGCTGAACTTTTTACATTGTTTTAAGGGCAAGCGGATTAACCTTCCGTAATCGAGCTACATGTGATAGAGATAAATTAAAAAATAATTTATGCTTGAAAGTCTATATATATTACGCTATCGTACGTGGCACAGAAATAGCGATTAATTGTTGGTTAATTGTTCAATTGGTCATTTGTAAACAATTGGCGGTTAATTGTTTAATGGCAACGCCCGAATTAAGCACATATCATTGGTTATTGTGTAATATTTAAAAAAAGTGAAAAACAATAAATAAATAAAAAGTTTAATTAATAACTATAGAACAAAACAATTTATATAATTTTAAAAAATAAAATAAAAGTAAATAAACAATTTATTAATAAATAAACAACTACATCCGGGTTACCATATCAAGCAAAATAACGACACTTTGGCGTCAGTTATGTACCCCGGTGCGTATATGACATTGGCGTCAGAAAAAAGTCGTGCTAACGTAGTGCGTATATGACACCTGTGCCGTCTTTTATTCATATAATTTAAACTACAATAAATAAAAAAATAAATGAAGGTGCTTTTCCAGTATAGGTACTTGGCGAAATAGAGAAAAAGTCCATGGCGAGAAAAGAAATTTTTTTCTGGCAACCGATTTAATCCAAATATTTTTTTTCAAATAAAACTACATAAAAGTGTCTATGACCGCAAAGAGTTCGTACCTTTATGTTAGCTGGGTGCAATTCTCGCCAACAGCATTTTTTATTTCTTGATGGGTAAATTAAAACAATCTTTGATGTTGAAATTAAATGGTTTATGGTGTTATTTATTCTTTTTCTTTTCTTTCTCTTTTTGTAAAGATTTTTTTTTAAGTGGAAGTCATGAATTTTAAAAGTTCTATTTTTAAATTAAAGTCATCCATTCTAAATAAAATGAGTGAAAGGATTATATTTTAATCTGAATTAACAAAATGTGAAAAAAAAAAATGCGACGGGTACAATGTTTGGCGATTTATCACCTGTGCCCGACTAACATAACTGTAGTGAGTTCTCGATTTCTCTATCATAATCTTCAAATTTGGCGAAGGATTGAGCAAGTAAATTAAATTATGAATAAAAGTAACATGATACAATGCCTAGCATACATTTAAGGGAGACCAAATTGGTCGCCACGGGCGGCTAGTTATTTAAAAAATATAATAACTCAGTCAATTAAGATATAATTTTCAAACAAATTGCATTTGAAAGTAGATTTTTTTCTTTATTTGACGGTTTAAAAATTGAAAATGTGCGATATTTAGAAATTAAAAAAATCGCTGACATAGCACGTATTTTAATTTCAATTTATTTTTTCAGTTTTTATGAGAAAATGTCAATAAAAAGCTACAGTAATAAATTATTTTTTTTCTTCTGTGATTATTTTCCCTTTACTTTCAACTTTCCACGACTTTCAACAGAAATGGAGTTCTTCAGTTGCCACAATTACAAAAAATGTATTAAAAACTACAAAAAAATTAATATCTCAAAATTAAATTGAGATACAGCTTTCAAACAAATTGCATTTAAAAGAGCATTTTTTTCCTCATACGACGGTGTAAAAATTTAAAATGTACGATGTTTAGAAGTTTAAAAATTTGCAGTAGAGAAAATTGCAAAACCAAAATTTCATTTCAAATTTCAAAGTGTTGCCATTCGCAGAATGACGTATGCGTTACGCACAGATATGTTTGTCCTTTATAATATAGATAGTCTTAGTGTTGTTATGTTTTTTAGAAATTATCTTTCCCCTATTGAATACTGATCTCTATACCTCTTATTTTTACTTTTGGAATATCTTTTTCATTTAACTATAAATAATTATTTTTAAATTAACTTTCTTTTGGCTGGGTTCAATGGGGATTAGTACTTTATTATTGTACTGTGTTGTTTTAAGTGTGAAATACTTAAATATTGATCTCAACTTAATGACCATCAGAAATGGCCTATGTAACTCTACTTTATCTTTCAAGAATTTTGAGGATATTAACTAGAAGAGTTGAGATTTTTGCCTCCTATTTTAGTATTGCTCTAATTATGGAACTTTATTTTGTTACACAGTCCTTTCGTGGTCATTTATTTACTACTAGCGAACTTGCCCGGCGTTGCCCGGGTATGTCAAAAAACAGCAGGAATTACGAAAAAGCTCTGAAAATCACAATAAGATATCGCAAAAAAATTTTAAATTGCTTCTCATATTTTGAAAAGAGAATATATATATATATATATTAGGTTCGAAAATTGTAAGTTGATTTTTTTCACTAATGTGGAAAAATAGTAGCAAATCGCTAAAATACACTAAAAATCACATACGAAATCCGAATAAACTTTATTGAAATGAGGGCAGAATGTACTTTAGGTCAAAAATGGAATGTCAAAAAATTGCAGCAGATCACGAAGAAACTTAAAAATCCCATAAAGTTCAAAAATCATGAAAGTCAAAATTTACTATAATTGGATAAAAGTTTCAAATCTAATTCCTTTGACCTGTGGGCCCTCCTTAAAATTTATGTTTTGGAAATCATGCTAAGCATTAGATCATGTTACTTTTATTCGTAATTAATTTACTTGGACTCCCTTAAATATAATTAATATAATCCCTTAAGTTAATATTAGTTTTTGTTGCATTAAAATATCTCAATTTGTTGATTTTCTGTAAGCAAGTAAACCCTATTGTTTTACAGTGGAAGTCTATTGGAATTTAACAAAATATTAGAGATATTGCCAAGTTGGCGTCACTTTTGGCGACTCATTTTGGTCGCCAAATTTGGCAATATATCGCCAAGTTGGCGACAAACTTGGCGTTATTTGGCGACATAACTGAATTCCCCCTACGTTAACCCCCCTTATAGGTATGGACATGCATTACATGCTGTTCAATAATCGCATAAAAAATTCGCTAAAAATTCAAAAATCGCTGCACGAATTCCTAATAAACTTTTTTGAAAAGAGAACAAAATTTACTATATTGGGTTAAAAGAAAGAAACCGCATTCTTTTTCATAATGTAGAAAAATCGAATTAATATAATCCCTTAAGTTAATATTAGTTTTTGTTGCATTAAAATATCTCAATTTGTTGATTTTCTGTAAGAAAGTAATCCATATTGGTTTACAATAGAAGTCTGTGGGAATTTGGCGAAATATTAGAGATATCGCCAAGTTGGCGTCACTTTTGGCGACTCATTTTGGTCGCCAAATTTGGCGATATACTGCCAAGTTGGCGACAAACTTGGCTGCATTTGGCGACAGAACTGTGTCCCTCTATGGTAACCTCCTGATAGGTATGGAAATGCATTAAATGCTGTTCAATAATTGCATAAAAATTTCGCTAAAAATTCAAAAATCGCTGCACGAATTCCGAATAAACTTTTTTGAAAAGAGAACAAAATTTACTATATTGGGTTAAAAGAAAGAAACCGTATTCTTCTCACTTATATGGAAAAATCGCCACAAAACATAAAAAAGCGCTAAAAATCGCATAAGAAATTAAATTTAAAAAAATCTAATCGAAAATCGGGCTTCGAGGTGCAAAACTTCATATATAGACAAACTTTTTCCGCAAATTTTGTAGCTCTACCTGCAGTGGCCTCTTCAGAACACCGTCGACACACTCACTCACTTACACACAAACTTCTTTCTTTATTATTATAGATTTAATCATAAATTAATTATAAAATTATTCTTGGCGGTAATTCTAAATTTCCTACTCAGATGATGTACTGTGTAACCCTTCTTATCTCTCATTGATTATTAACTAAATTTAACATTTATATTTATGTGTTGGAAAGGACAGTGCTTTAGCTCTAAATATTTATTTTTATGTTGTATAGATTTTTCAGGGGAATTATGCCAGATGGACATATTGTCTTCCGTGGGGAAATTTTTAGCGGTGAGCACTCATCTGCCCCCAGTTATGGGCAGTGGGGTAGATGCCTGAACACCTTCTTATTTTTAATTATGATACTTTTATTATACTTCTCTAAATACTTAAAGGTTAATTAAATATCTAATCTTTCAGTTACATTTCCTAATCATTTATACTCCATTTAAAAAATTTTTTTATTCATACCTTATAAATATTTAACCCTAAATATAAAATATAACTTAGTGGTATTTAATGTACAAACTTGTTTTATCTATCTAACTTGAACAAATTGTTTAATCAGGGTTCGACCCTGAACACAGATAGTAGAACTGCCCTGGGATCGGGGTTCAAACCTAACCATAAGCCAAAAGCGGGTTCTCAGGGTGGGTGCTTACCTTAATAACATGCACCTATATTTCAGGGCAATCCGAGTCTATGTACGAGAGTTAGAGCAACAGACAAACCGAAGTCGTAAACACTTTTCAACTTTGTTGGAAAGTGTTAAAAACTGCTTTTTGCAAATTTCAATAGATTAGTTAGAAGATGAGACAGGCTCAAGCCGGGCTTGGCTCTATTTTTAGACAGGCTTGATTTTGTGTTTGTGCTCTAAAGGGAAAATTTTATTGATTTGCAAACTGAAAACAAGTCTGAAATGGTACGTCAAACATGGCAAATGAGGTGCATTCATACTATAACTGGTTTTTATAAATATTCAGGTTTTGGTGCAATAGCTTTTGCACACTTCCATCTCAAATAGGACGTATCATCGCCCTTGCAACCTAGAATCATTGCGTGTCATGGGATAGCGCTGAATTCCGTAGGATAGGATTGAATAGAATGAAAAACTTTTATTTAATTCTTGTTAAGTTTCGATTCGATTTTCATAAAATTTGAATGAATTCGACAAAATTGTGCAGCGATTCCATAGATTAAACCATTGGGTTGAGTCTTTTTTGTCTAAGCGGACTGACTCTACAAGAAACTTGCGAAAAGTTTCTTGAAGTATTTTTCAGTTTGGAAGGGAATTGAATTGTGCTATGAAGGAGAAATGTTTCCTCTCATTCCACCAGTAACAGAAAGAAGCCATCTTTTGTCTATCTTTGCTTTGGAGTGGTAAAACAAAACTCATGTCTTTCCGCCATACTCTTGCAAGGATGTTTTATGAGAATGAAAATTTTGACTTTTGCAGATTTCTGCCAGTGTTTGGAACAGATTTTCAGGGCCGTGAAAAGCTCGAACGTCCGAGGGTCCTTCCACTTTCTTTTCAACACTGACCTATTTCTGGCACTTGACCCGACCGAAAAGGAAAAAAAAAATTAATATGGAAACTGGACAAATATAAAAGGGGAATTCATTAAATGAAAGACATCATTGGGCTCAGGGCCCTGAAGCCATTGAGAACAATCATAGCAGCTTTGAGCTTGAGGGGCTATTTAGAATTAATCCCCGTTTTCATAGTCCAGTGGTTAGAGGGTTAAATTCGGAATCAATTAGGAGAAAGCTGGGAGTTGTTTTAATCCCTTCAGTTTAGGTTTCGAATGAATATGCCATGTCCCCCCCTCCCTCGTTCTAGGTGAGCGTTAGGAAATATGTATAGATTAATAGTAAAAAAATACCATAACAATATCACAAATTAACTAACTCTATCAAAAACATTGTCAATACAAATGTTGTTGAGCTTAAAATGCTGAATAAAATGAGTAATTACACTTAATATTTTGTTGAACATTAAGGTCACAATTCTACTTCAAAGTTTTAGCACTGTGGTCAGGGGGTTGAACTCAGAATTAATTAGGGGAAAACTGGAAATTGTTTTAATCCTTTCAGTTTAGGTCTAAAATGAACATACTATGTTTTCTTCCTCATATTTGGTGAACTTTAGAAAATATGTACATATATTTATTTTCGAAAAACACATTTTTTTTAATAACCTAGAGTCTAGTTGTAGAGCTTAAAATTATGAATAAAATGAGTACCCACATTAATATTTTTGTTCATTAAGGCTGCAATTCTATTTCAAAATTTTGCCTTAATCGCTAATCAACAGTTTGAAGTCAGGAGAGACCAACTTATCAGTCCACCCTGCTTCCAATTTTTATATACATGTGTTTTTGTTAATTTCTGACCTATATTGAAGGGATTAAAATAATTTCTAGCTTTCCCCAAATTAATTTCGAATTCAGCCTTTTTTTTATCCTCTACCACTGCGCCCGTAATCAAGAGGTTAAACCGCAATTCTCAAAATATCCAAAATAATGAGCTAAAATAATTACAAAAACATCGTAAATGCCTCAATAGATTAAAAAACAACAACAACATGTATATAAAATTTAGAAGCAGGGTGGACTGATAACCGTGTCTGTTCTGTCTTCAAGCTCTTGATTAGCGATTCTGGCTAAACCTTGATGTAGAGTGAGTTTAATCTCTCTATTCTAAAAAAAAGTAACTACCACTGTCACCGCCGCCGCCACCACCGGTTTTGAATTTTTTGTGATTGGAGGTCTTTCTTCGTTGGACAAAATATTAAGAAAAATAATGCATATAAAAATATGAAAATCGGTAGTATTATACAGAAATATTTGATAAACACGCTGATGCAGACAGTTTTCAAATCGAAGAATTATTTTAAGAGATATTTAATGCTAAAGTTGGACAAAATCGTTCCACTAAAAAAGTTTTATAGGAGCAAAAACTGTTCATAGGAATTTAATCATTTTTAGATCAATTTATGCGTTAGAATTTGCCGGAGTGCAGATTGCATTAATTTTTTTATTTTGACTCATTTTTTGAGGTTTTATTTCTATTTTAAATTCAGATTTTCAGCATTTCTAGAGATATTTTTAACAGATTTTAGAAAGTGATATTAATTTGAACTGTTGCCAACTGTATAAACAGCGGAAACAATAATGTTTCTCTCTATTCTAAAAAAAAGTAACTACCGCTGTCACTGCCGCCGGTTTTGAATTTTTTGTGACCGGAGATCTTTCTTCGTTAATATTAAGAAAAATAATGCATACAAAATATGAAAATCGGTGGTATTATACAGAAATGTTTGATAAACACGCTGATGCAGACAGTTTTCAAATCGAAGAATTATTTTAAGAGATATTTAATGCTAAAGTTGGACAGAATCATTCCACTAAAAAAGTTTTATAGGAGCAAAAACTGTTCATAGGAATTTAATCATTTTTAGATCAATTTATGTGTTAGAATTTGCCGGAGTGCAGATTGCATTAATTTTTTTAATTTGACTCATTTTTTGAGGTTTTATTTCTATTTTAAATTCAAATTTTCAGCATTTCTAGATATATTTTTACATATTTTAAAAAGTGATATTAATTTAAACTGTTGCCAACTGTATAAACAGCGCAAACAATAATGTTTGCTTCAAATAAAAAAATATATATTTATACGTGTAAATAAATTAAAAATTTATTTACACGTGACTATTATAAACAGAAAAAAACATTTGGAATTAGAATTAAATAATTATGTACAAAAAGCAGGAACTTATTAAAAATTACATCATAAAAACTATATTCACGTGAATTTTAAAACATGCGTTAGAAGTCTTAAATAGGAGAAATTACGTCATATTTACGTCACATTACAGTTATTACATAAAATGAACACAAAATAATATTGCAAATCAGTTTAAATTTAGAAATTGCGCTAGACATTTATTTGATATTTTGAGAAGATACTTTGCAACTATTTTTGTTAGAAAAGCACAAATAATATTTAATTTCTAACAAAAGTATTTTCACGTGAATATTAAAAAGAGAAAGAATAGTTTGGTCAAAATTACGTCAGATTAAAAACGATTAATTTGACATGTCTTATTTAAAAGAACTTTTTTTTGCTTTGTTAAAAAATACCGGGAGACAAAGACTCTGTTTACTTAATTCCTTTTATATTAGCTTATTTTGAAATGTTTAACTTATTTTACTTAATCAAAGACGAAAACAGCGATTGTATCTTTGGTACTACTTAGTTATCCCGTCGACCAAAAATCTATCATTCGCCAAACTATAAGATTAAATGCCAATAATGGTTGATCGTAAATGTCACATTAACGTGACTTTAACCCATTAACCGCCAAAACTATAAGGGGTTAAAAAATTTTTATACAAATGATATTGGTTATTCATTTGAACAATTAATTTATAGTGGAAATAACAAAATTTGTGTTAGCTTGCGAAAAATGGAGTGTTGCGTTCACACAATGTCAGCAGAATAAGAGTACTGATGTTTATTGAGCTCAATTGAGCATCAGCAGGATTTTCTTGCATATATGGACACTGTAAGATTTTTTTTACCTTTGTTACAATTTAGACAGCAAGCAATCACTCTAATGTAATTAATTTATTATTAAAATTATTTTTTTTTATTTTTTTAAATTACTGATCATATACAGAAAACAGTTTCAAGTATCAAAATATTCGCTACACTTATGATGTAAATCAACATCACAAATGTACTGAAGCGATAAATATTCTGGATATGGCATTATTTACAATGCAGTCTTCCACTGTCATCGGACTTGACAATTAACCCTTTCAGGGGCAGTAGTATGTTTATGAAGCCAATTAATTTTATTTCCCAAATGCCACAATGGCACCAGAATTGTGGTAAAGTAATTGTCCTTTATTATGTAATTGTTCGTAAATACCGGTGTCATTCATTCATTTCAACATTTCAGAAATTTAATTGCATTGCCCCGGAAAGGGTTAAATTTCCGCGTTCTGTCTGTAATGGCTTTTGCATGGAGAACTTATTATGCCTTCTTTTGGCTGATTTGTTTATGGTTAACTGTTTACTTTCAAAGGGTGTTTGCAAAAGGTACAATACAACTTCATGTCTGAAATCTAAGTGACAGTATTTATTTTTGAACATAATCTTTATACCTTCTCGCATTGATCAAGGTTTTATTTTTTCTTCATATTTTGGCTGAGTCATAATCAATTTTTCTACCTTTATCCTCTCCAAATCTCCAGGTTTTTTTTTTTTTTTTTTTTTTTTTTTTTTTTTTTGTATGTGTGATTTGCACTACTTTTAGAGGATACAAACTTCTTTTTCACGCACATTTCAATTTCGCCAGCAGTATCGAAAGGTAAAATATCATTATCACTTTTTGATCTATTATTATTTCCTTCTTCATCAATAATTTCTGCTATTTCTGATGAAATAACGATAATATTTGTTTCGTTCCCGTCATAATTATATGAATCTTTATTAAAAATTCTTTTAAGACCTTTGAAGAACGTAAGATATGTATTTGAAGCATTTCTGTGAGCACGGAATAAGAAAAAAATCCACAGAGTCGAACGATACGAGTGAGTACTAGAACTACCTCTTTTCCGCTGATGTTGCGTAAACGCAACACCTATTATCTCTTCCTCCCCAATTAAAACGAAAGCAACTGATTCGTTGAATGTTCTTATGTACTTTGGCCTTGTCTAAAAATAGATTTACTCTAAAGCTTACGTTTGTCTAACTATATTTCTTCTGCGAAAAAGACAACGTGAAAGTTTTCGTTTAAAAATGCTTTAAGTTTCGAAGTTGTTATTAAATATAAAAAATATGTTGAAAGAAAATATTTTTCTATTGAATTAGTAACCATAATATACCCTACTCAAAAATTACTATTAATATAAAATTCATTTGATAGCTAATCTTTTATACGCATTTATTTTGACTGTTGCGTGAACGCAACACCAGCGGTTAATGGGTTAAGCAAGTTACACGTGTCTACGTCATCAAGTTATTTTTATTTCGACGTTTTATTTGTATTTCTATTAATGTTGCACTAATTTATTTGTTCTTTCGTTATTTAAAATAAAAATTATGTCAATTTGTATAATTTGGCGAGTGGTTTGGCGATTTATATAATTTGGCGAAATTGGTCGACAGGCTAATCAAGTAGTACCGCAGCGGATTGGCCTTAAAATTCCCCAATCAAAGACAAATGAATAGAAATCCGTTTATAGGGAGATCGCCACTGTTTTTTAAGTTATAATTCAATCTTCCGAAATCTTTTTATATCCGATCAAATTATCATACTTTTAGAGTCTGCGGTGTATGAACGGGGATTGACGAGCGTAGCTCGTAGGGGGCAGAGCCCCCTAGATTTCAATAAAAATATTAAGTGTGGGTACTTATTTTATTCAGAATTTTAAGCTCTACAACGTTTTTATTGACAATGTTTTTGATAGAGTTAGTTTTTTTGAGATATTGTTATGGTAATTAAAAAAAACCTGTTTTTCGACTATAAATCTCTACATATTTTCTAACGCTCACCTACTATGAAGAGGAAAACGTAATACATTCTAGACCTAAACTAACTGGATTAAAGCAATTTCCGGCTTTCCCCTAATTAATGCAGAATTCGGCCTTTTTTTCCTCCCCTACCACTGGGCTATCATGTAAAAAAAGATTTTTGAAAAAGAAAATTAATTTCGAAAAAGTTTTATAAAGGTTATTAACATTTTTCTACTACATACTTTCGGGTTTATAGTTTCACGGTTTTCACATTTCTGTTTTCCTATTGTTTTTCCAATTTTATTTTTGTGATTTCATTTCTATTATTTCAAGCATTCGAGTAAAGCTGCTCATACACATGGTATTATGAATGTTATTTTAGTCTTATTACTAGGGATGCACCGAATATTCAATATCTATTCGGTATTTGGCCATGCTACCGAATATTCGATTTGGCCGAATATCAAACTATTTGGTATGCTGAATATTCGGCTTGGCCGAATAGCAAACTATTCAGCCTGATGAATATTTGGTTTGCCCGAATATCAAACTATTCGGTATGCCGAATGTTTGGCTTGGCTGAATAGCAAACTATTCGGCCAAACCGAATACTTAAAAAAAAACTTTTAAAACATATTTTTAAAAACCTTATACAATTTTTATGTTTAACATATAAAGATATTCAGAATAATTAGAAACAGAGTCATATTTAAATAAATAAGAATGTTTTTACATTATTTGCTGTTTGTTAAGTATTATTTAAGAAAATTAACCAATCACGAGGATTTTCATAGGAATTAATTATGTACAAATGTAAGTTCCTGAACATGGGTCCAGTAAATAATCTGCTTCTTGCTAAGATTTTCAGAACAACGTTTACAATCTCTGAAAATGATTGTCCACTCCAGACACCGATCTAGGATGCATTTAAAAACTTTCCTGCTTAATCAAAGGGAGTAGAAGAGTTATTCTTGCTGAGTTGCCACCCTATGAAATTTGAACAGATTGTATTATTTATTTACTTTTACTTTAGTCTCTTCCTGACACACAAATAATATAAGGATTCTGTAACAACTTTTCTTCCAATTTTTTTCACAATTTCTCTTTGATTTGTTTCAGAATTTAAGAAAGTTTTATTCGTTTGTTTTAATTTGCAGAAGAAGCCATGAAATTTAAAGTTTTACTAATTAACAATTGTAGGCCGAATATTCGGTATTCAGCCAAAATCGCTCTATTCGGTGCATCCCCAGTTATTACCTCTTTTTAGTCGTCTTTGTCATTTACCTCATTTTAGCTGTTCCATTTCTTCTCATTCATTTTAATTCTCCTAATACAGGAATTTATAGCTGCATTTCTGCTTTATTCATTTATTATTTCCACTTAATCTTCAGTTTGTTCTCATCTTGATGATTTTGTGCCATTATTATTGCTATCTTTTTCATCTGAAATCCAAATATATTAATTTTGGAATTAATTAATGTAGGCTTTATTATATTTATCTATCTCTGCCCACCACCCTCCCCCCTGTCTTATGCAACATTACTTTTATACTATTTTTTATCTCTTGTTCAATAGCAGGAGATAAAAAGTACTATAGCACTGTGTTTTTTCATATTTTGTTAACACGTAATTTTACACTTGTCTCAACATCATTTGTTACATCCAAATTTTTTTTAAGTTCTATTCATCTCATTTATATATATTAATTTATTTATTTGGATGTCCTATGTTTTTTTGGTTAGCCGGGTGCCAGTGATATACATACATGTATATGTATATACAGATGTGTATATACACCTATATACATGTACAAATATGTGGATACACATGTATATTATATATACAATATATGTATATATAACACTGGCGCCCGGCTAATCGAAAAGTACCGTTTTTTTTTTTTTGCAATTGTTTGGTCTTTTCCAATATGTTATAAGGAGCTAAATAGTATCATTTTAGGCATATTGCCAACACTATTAAACAAAATAACATATCTTTACTATGACTTAAGCTTTGATAGCGCCTCTGATGAATCTGTAAACTGAATAGTTTACACATTCATGGTTTCTGTATTTCTGTTTTTCCAATTTTATTTTTATAGTTGTGATTTCATTTTTATTATATACTAGCAGACACACCCGGCGTTGCCCGGGGCCCGTAATAATATCCTTAAATAAAACTCAAGTTTGTATGTTTTTATATCTTTTGAAATTCTTTTAAATGAACCTAATTTCGGAGGACCCATTGCCTTCCGCATCGTCTAGTGCGTTCCCAACAAACTTCTTTCCAAATGAACCTGTAACCTGGGTCCACGCTACATAAGGCAGCATGTACCGGAATTGCACCGCACATGCCGGAGACAATCGAAAACCAAGTTGAGTAAGCCAAACCTCGTAGTAGTCAAGTGCATAGAATTGTAAAAAAAGAATGCATCATGAATGTTAGAAAATGTTGGTAACTGAAGTCTAACAAGAAGAGGGCCAACCTTGTTAATCACAGATTTTGATTATTTTAATGTATGTTGTAGGGCATAGACCCCTTAGTCTCAGGTTCAACGGGTTTTATACAACGCTAGTTAGTTCTTGAGAAACCGGGGGGGTCTAATATTAGTACACAACTTAAATACTTACTTTGAAATAAAAAGGGCAGGTTGGGCGTAGCTCAGTTGGTACGGTGTTTGCTGGCTGACCCGCGGGCCCGGGTTCGATACCCGAACACGCTACATTTTTTGTCTTTCTCATTTTTTGTCTTATAAATATACTTGTAATTATAATTTAATAATTTCAATGAAAAATTTTGATATCCTACATTAATTATAATGTTAACAAATTTAAATTTAATCATTTTTTATTTTGAACTATTATTTCTCATCCTTTAAAGACATTTAAAAAGAAATTGGATCTATTATTGAATAATAAAAATTCCAAAATCGTTAGAAACCTGTTGTGGTGCCATCTAGTTATGATAAAACATATTCAATAAAAATAAAAATAAAAGCAGAAAGAATATAGAGGGGGAAACGAAATATTTGAAAGCGCAAGCATACATATTACAAATTTAAAATTCTTTAATATGCAAAAAATCCGTTGTAATTTAATTCCGATGCTAATTTTTAATATAATTATGTTTGTTACTTTAAAAACAGAGTCATAGTATCATCGTATTGATTTCCCTTGTTAAAGCAATGAATAAATGATATTTCTTTAAAATCATGAATTGACACAATTGTTCAATATCATTGCATACATACTGAATATATGAAATACATTTTAAAAGTGATTTTTAAAAAATGATCAGTTTTATGATGTTTTATACAACTATTTAGTTAAAAGTAAAAAAAATTAAATAGGTTAAAATTATAATTGAAATACAATAGTATAAATTTTAATTGACAATGCGATTATTAAGTTATAATTACAAGTACATTTATAAAACAAAATATAAGAAAAACAAATCTAGTGCTTTCGGGCATTGAACCCGAACCCGCCGATCAGCCAGCAAACGCTGTACCAACTGAGCTATGTGCAACCTACCCTTATTGTTACAAAGTAAGTATTTAAATCATATACTAATATTAGACCCCCCCCGGTTTCTCAAGAACTAACGAGCGTTGTATAAAATCCGTTGAACCTGAGACTAAGGGGTCTCTACCCTACAACATATATTAAAATAATCAAAATCTGTGATTAACAAGGTTGGCCCTCTCCTTGTAAGATAAAATTTCATAATACAGAAAGTAGTTGTAGTTGTAATCTAAGTTGAATGAACCAAATCCCGTTGAAATTAGGTCCTTAGAATTGGAGGAAAGAATGCGCCCCCAAGCAGTGGAAGATGGCCTCTCCCCTTGTAAATTTCATGAATTACTTTTAACATTAACACGATATGTATTAAACTGATGAAATCCATTTTCTAAAGTTACCTTTAAAATAACGTGATTTTTAATGTACGGTTGTAGTGAGTAAACGTAAGTTGATGCTAAAAAAAGGAAATTAATGTTCGATAAAGAAAGACCGGGCCCTGGGGGCCAGAGTGGTGCAACAACTTTAAGGGGGGCCAGGGACATAACTGGCATGTAGTTGGGCATAAAGATATTGTTATTAGCTTTTAAACTAATCGGAAGACGCTAAAACTATGTTAAAGAAAATTGCAAGCAATTCGGAAAATTTTTAAAGAAGCTGCACCAAGGGCCCCCAAGAAGGCGATTAATATTCAACATTGGTGGTAGCTGAAGCCTGAGAATTTTTTTTGTCTCTCATATAGTGTCTGGAAGTCCTAAGAAGTTATTAGAAGAAAAAGCTTTTGAATTGGACCATTTTTAAAGGAGCTGTAAAAGGGGGCCAAATGGGGCCAATTGATAATTAAAAACAGGGCCCTAACATGAAACATGTTAAAATGTCTTAGTACTTAGCACTTTAGATCTTCAATTAGTTAAAATTAAGCGTAGGGAATAATATGAATTATTCGTTAAAATAATATTTTAAAGAAATGCACCAAAAGGGGGTGAATGTTTGAAAAAGGGCCCTGGGACCTCAATAAAAATATGAGGGTATTGGTCTGAGAAGAAGACGCTAAGACTCAACTTTAAAATTATGCACTGAGAAGCCCATAATAACATTCTTAAATAAACCGGAAATTTGTATCGCAGATCGGTACAGAATGGGGCGGGGATACTTTGCAAATTACCAGGGTCCGACTCATGTTCAGTTGGAAAGTTTGAATTTTTATTTATCTCGCGTTTTAAACTCTTTTATTCTAACTATTCTATATTCTAATTTAAACTCTTTAATTAATTGGTGAACTCAATTAAAATTTAATTATGTTTTTAATATTTTAAATTTTTATTTAAAATCTTTAGATGAAAAAGTAATTACAAATGTATCCGAAACTGTAATACTGAAAAAGAAATAATAAAACTGCAGGCAAATATGCTATATAAATTTTTAAAAAAGGTACTATCCAGCAAATTTATTTTCTAATAAAGTAAAACCTGTTTATAATGGAATCGTTGGAACGTTCTTTCACTTTAGATACCCTTCAAAGAAAAATAAAATCCTTAAAATAGAAAAAAAATCTACTATTTCAAATTTGCCCTACCTAGTTTCGAACCTAGGTTTGTTCGTACAGAAAACCAAGGGGTTAAGCCACTACACCACAACTGCTACAAAACGTTTTGTAAATTATCGTTCAAGAGCGTAAATAGTTTCTGCCTTTATTTTTTATCCTCGTCGCGTCAGTTTCATTAGCATAATAAAATAAATGATTATTGTTGTCCAAATTCTGTGAAATTTTAATGGATCGTAAATATTACTAAAACCAAGCCCTTTTTAAAATTTCATAAAAAAAAAATATGCATATTTTAGAGGATAAACATTTAACCGAAATGTAAATCATCTTTATGAGGTGGAAAGTGACCTGCATTTGGCGGTGTATTTGAAAGGGTCAAAATTGAAATTTTTAAAAACCAACTACACCGTGGTTTTGAAGAAGGGTTCAGCTTTATAATCGTATATTTGACTTGTCAGTACCTTTAAAATTGCATCCTAGGAAGGTGTTGTAATAAGGGAGAAAAACGATCCTATTTAACTTTTTTTTTTCAGGGGGTTAATTGCGATATATTTTTTTAATTGATCGCAGCATTTGAGACGTAAGAGCAGAGTCGTTCAGAACATGTCTTCCGTTTTAAACTTTACTAAGCTGTTTGGACGATGTTAGTTAATAAATAATGACAAAATGCCGCCAAAATATTTTTTTCCGTTCTTCATTAGCGTATCAGTGCCTTCAGCGCATGCGTCAGAGATACTCCCTTCCGAAATGGATTTTTAATCAAAGTGAGTGGCAGTTGATAATTAATTACTCAGCTGTTAATTAAAATTTTAAAATTCTGAAGGTATGGTGCATCATGAGATACTTTGGGCTAGCTTCCAAAAAATTTTGAGCCTCGTACGTTCGGTAGATTTTACTAGCCATCGCACACAGGCAGACAGAGCGATTTGTTCTTTTATTAGTATAGATATATGCATAATTTTTTTTCTTAAAAACTGAGTTGTTTAATGTAATGGGATACATCACTTTTTAAAATATTGGTTATTTACTAAACCTTTACCTATTTTATTTGTTAATACAGTAAAAAGGTTTTCCCTCTACACAGTTCTTTTTCAGAGTTTCAGAATTGAGCACCTTGCTTGGAGGAAAGTGCCATTCAATTTGATTTAAAAAATATGTTTTGGTATAATACTTATAGGTGTGAATATCTGTCTAATAAATTCCTTTTTCATCCAATTAGTTATTATACCTTTCTTTTCAAAACAACTCTTTATATATATAATAGGGGCTCTGCCCCCTGCAAGCTACGCTCGCCAACCCCCGTTCAGACACCGCAGAATCTGAAAATCTAAAAATCTAATGGGTTTTTAAAATATTAGAGAAGATTAAATTATACTGAAAAAGCTGTGCAGATCTCCCTGTAAACAGGTTTCCATTCAATTCCCTTTGATTGCAAAAATTTAACGGAGAATCAGTTGCTGTTAAGACATCCAGTGGTTGTTTTCATTTATGATTAAAGAAAATCAGTTAAACATTTGAAAAGAAGCTAAAATAAAATGAATTAAGCATTCAGAGTCTTACGGATATTTTAAAACAATCTCTATAACAATAGCCTAAATCATGTGACTATCATCAACAGTTCCGGGCAGAAAACTTTGCTTTTTATACTCTAGGTGAAATTTTGATACTTTAATGTTATCCAGGCACAGGTGATAAGTCACCAAATATTGTTCTATCCCCATCATTTCATCTATATTATAATAGTTCAAGTCATCAAATGCCATAAACAAATACCATCTGATCCCTTCGCCTTTCATATGAAAGTTTGGAACAAATGTCATATACCATATATTGGCGCGATTTTTTCCCAACGCCAATTTGGGGAACGCATCAACAGCATAAACAACAACATCCGGCTTACCATATCAAGCAAAATAATGATACTTTGGCGCCAGTTAAGTACCCGTTGCATATATGACATTGGCGCCAGAAAAATATTGTGGCAATATGGGGCCGTATATGACATCTGTGCCGAAAGAAAAAAAGCCGGGTGCAAATCTCGCCAATATCTTTTTTTCAACTTGCCAGTTAGCATTTTTTTTATTGTTCGAGTGGTAAATTAAAACATTGATTTGAAGTTGAAATTAAATGTCATGGTTTGTTACATAATTTAATATTTCGCCAGATGTCATATATGTTTGGGATGATTTTTTTTTTTTAAACAAAAATTTGGCGAAAGCTTCGTTTTCGAATACCAGTTACATATGTATTTTTGGTAATACTTAGTATTCCCGTCGACAAAGATCTATCGCGAACTATAAGATTAAATGCCGCGCTTAATTGTAAATGTCACATTCACGTGACTTTTAGCAAGTTACACGTGTTTACGTCATCAAGTGATTTTTATTTCAACATTTTATTTTTATATTTATTAATGTTATACTAATTTATTTGTTCTTTCGTTATTTAAAATAAAAATTTTATCAATCTGTACAATTTGGCGAGTGGTTTGGCGATTTATATAATTTGCAAAATTGGGTGACGGAATAACTATTACATTGTACCGTATTTTTTAATTATTTTCTATTATTTTCAAAAGGAAATTGCAAAAAAATAATTAATCTACTATAGAACAAAATAATTTATATAAATTTAAAAAAGAAATAAAAGTAAATATACATTTATTATTAAATAAACAACAGTAGCCGGGTTACCATGTCTATCAAAATAATGCCATTTGGCGCCAATTAGGTACCTCGGTGCATATATGACATCTGTGTCTAATATTTTTCTTTTTGTTTTGTTTTTTTTAAAAAAAAGAAGTGAAAGCCATCAATTTAAATGTTTCATTTTTAAATGAAAGTTTTGTATTTTATAAAATTATAACGAAATACAAAAAAAAAAAGCATTGTTCTTAGCATAGATTTAAAGGAGGCCTAACTGTCGCCAAATTAATTTAAAATAGTAACCTTTTCTGAATTATGAAAAAAAAAATTTCTGTTATGATTAAAATTTGAGTTGCCATCATTAGAAAAAATGTATTTAAAATTAGAAAAAATTAATATTTCGAAAACTAATTCGAATTTAAAAATTCTAATACCAGTTTTGAGATCTGTGGATCAACACGGATTTTTGGTGTTAATTTCATCGCAAAGTATTCCATATTTTAGGAGAAATCGCCGTGAAACAAAATCAGTTGTTTAATCAGTCAATTCAAAGAATCCATACATTTCAGGCGTTTCATAAATTCGTTTCATTAGGATTTTATATATATAGGGTAGTTTTTTTTCTCTTTCTTTATTCAAAGTAGTGTTGCTCTTATATCTTGAATCTGATTTATCCCTGTAATCTGGTGAGAATGAAAAAGAAGTTATTGGTGCATCATTTGCTGTGGGGGAAACCGATTTATGCAAGATACATTAATTTACCCCAAACTTTTTGAATGCTCCATTCTCCTTCCTGTTGTTGTTGGGAGATAGTATAGAAAAAAAAAATGTTTTATTTTATAGAGAATGAAAATAAAAAAAAAAGGAATTTAAAATGATGGATGCTGTAATAATGTCATGATCTATACCCATTTCACATCTGCATGCTAATTTTTTTAAAAGAAAAATGGTATGTGATCGTGGTGCACGAACAGCTAAAAAATTCATTCAGTCGAATAATAATGAATCAAAATGACTTCACATTTCGTTTTTGGGGTTAAACAAATGTGGGTAACATTTAGAGTTTCACTTTAGAAAGTAATTTTGAAAATGCTATTTCTGTTGTTGCATCCAAATAATTGACATTAGCTTTGTACTTGCAACAATGCACAGTAGAATTAAAATCATCTCAAAAGTGGTTTCTACTTGAATTTTGTATAGTGTCCATTTCTGAAAATAATGACTCACAGACAAAAAAAAAAAGGGGGGGGGGTGCAAGTGTCTCAGCTTCTTTAAACAGCTCTTGTTATTCCTGTCTGAAATTGAATCCAAGTTGTCTAATCTTACAATCAGCATTTTTGCATATAATCTTTCATCCAGATATTCTTTTCGTAATCCTAAAAGTTTGACACCCTTCCAGCCATTGAATTCAATTTAATTCAGCTGCCATGCATTCATGAATTTCACTCTATTTTGATTTATAACTTGAATCTCTGCTGTGCCAAAAATAAACTGCCATAGATTATCTACGCTGATCTATGCCATCCAGACCGGGTGCCTTGAAAAAAAGAAAATCCCATTTATGAATTTTCCAATGAGGAGTCATTTTAGGTTCATCAGCTTAAATGTGTCGGAAATAGATTTTGAAAAGATTTTAGGGTCCATTACAAGTGAAATAGAGATGGATGTAAGAGAGGATCTTAAAATTATGGAGCTGCTTGATTTTACCCATTGTATCCAGTCATGCGGGTGGTCAATTTGCAAGTTTCTTTCTTTTTTCTTTTCTATGATCCGCTTCCAAATGGTCATAGGAAATGGAACAATAAACTTGTGACTTCTAAACTTGTTTCTTGCAAACCCCAGGTGTTCTGTCCCCCCCACATGATAAAATTAGGATTAAAATATCATGTCTTCTTAGGTAGGCGTGTTTTTAATATTCAACATCTTTTAAGTTTCGACATGAACGATGTCTGCTTTTAAATAAAACTAAGCAAAGCTCAAATGTATCATGTGCTTTTAATCAGCTGCTACTGACATTTTCCATTGCATTTTTACTCTGCTCTGTAAGTTTAAGTTGCTTAATCTCAACGCGTATCCATAAGTCGTATTCTGTATGTATCCCTGAAATGCGAGAGCATCAGTCAACTGATTTGAAAGTCAACTGATACTATTTATAATGTCGCAAAATGTGAAGGGGTTGAAAAAGTATGCCACTAGGATTGAAGTCGAAACGAACAAATATTAGTCAGTGGGGTAACAGGCCAAAAGATGCTTAGAAAATAAGTTTCGTTTGCCAAGTCTGGTAACTAAGGAAATGTTTATTTTTTATAATGATAGATACACATAGATGAGAAAAATGCAATGTTCCCGCAAAAATAACATAATTTTTTTACAAGCAAAAAATGTAGATTTGTTCATAAATGATGTCACACTTTTTTTCAATATTTTTTACCCCCCTCCCCCTCTTTCTCACAAAGTATCACACTTCACCCTACCTCCTCCCAACCTTTTGTTACACTAGCAAAAGTCATACTTTGTTTGGATTCGCGAAGCATTATTTAATAAGATAAATATTTGAAAGTAACACTATTTTTTATGTTATTTTTGCATCTTTATTAAGCAAAAATGTTATATTTTGGTGCATTTTAATTTTAGAAATGTAAATTCAGCCAAATAACTAAGAATTAAAGAATTAATTTTATTTGTTTACGATTCTTTTGTTGCCACTTTACAAAAAAAAAAAAAAAATCATAATATCATATTTAAAATGCATAAGTATTGTCTGCGTAAATGATTCACCATAATCAGAATAAATTGTGTATTTCAATTCTTAACACTAAAAAATACTTTTATAATTGAATGTAAATAATTGAATTTTCACAAATTTTAATTCATTAAAAATAGGGTATAATTTTCATAAAAAAGGTATTTTTAAAAGAAATTGTGAAACTATTTAATTAATTATGATTCTATCTATAATTATTAACTCCATGATTTATTCTTTCTTCTGAAAATATACACGTTTCATTTTTTTATTTGCAAAAATGCGTCGGTAATGGAAAAACATGTAAAATAAATTACATAAAATAATTTTTTAAGGGTTATTCTGTAAAAAAAAAAAAAAAAAAAAAAAAAAAAATGAGCAAATCTACTGATTATAATTTATTTTTATGTTCTTAATTTCAAGTCAAAATACTGAATAGTTTTTTTGTAAAGTGAATGACAAAATGTAATTTTGTAGAGGTTTTCGCTTCGCTCATCCTAATAAAAACATACTTGCAGTTCAGAAACAAAGCACTTTATTAAAGTCAAAGAATTATAGATCATATTTGAAATTTTATTTTTTAACTTTAATAACATTTGTGTTAATAACATTTGTTTGTTATACAATTCATTTGTTAACAACACTAGGGGGCTCTGCCCCTACGAGCTACGCTCGTCAACCCAAGTTCAGACACCGCAGACTCTAACAGCACGCTAATTTGATCGGCTTTAAAAAGATTTCGGAAGATTGAATTATAATTTGAATCTGACAATTATAATCTGAAGTAATTTTCACCAAACTTTTTTTTTAAATATTCATGTAAAAATACTTTTGTTAGAAATGAAATATTATGATCATCTTAAAATATCAAATAAATATCTCGCGCAATTTTTAAATTTAAACTGTTTTGCAATATTATTTTTTGTTCATTTTACTTAATAAGTGTAATGTGACGTAAATTTTCCTATTTAAGACTTCTAACGCATGTTAATGAATTTATTATTTTACAATATTTTTTCTCTTTTAAAATTCACGTGTAAATATAGTTTTTATGATGTAATTTTCAATGAGTTCCTGCTTTTTGTATTTTCTGTTTATAATACTCATGTGTAAAATAAATTTTTAATTTGAACCAAACATTATTGTTTGCGCTGTTTATACTGTTGGCAACAGTTTAAATTAATACAATTTTCTAAAATATGAAAAAAATATCTCTCAAAATGCTGAAAATTGGAATTTAAAATAGAAATAAAACCTCAAAAAATGAGTCAAATTAAAAAAACTAAATGCAGTCTGCACACCGGGAAATTCTGACGCATAAAATGATCTAAAAATGATTAAATTCCTATGTACAGATTTTGCTCCTATAAAACTTTTTTAATGGAACGATTTTGTCCAACTTTGGCATTAAATATTTCTTAAAATAATTCTCCGACTTGAAAACTGCCTGCATCAGCGTGTTTATCAAACATTTCTCTGTAATACTACCGATTTTCATATTTTTGTATGCAACAGTTTTTTTAATATTAACGAAGAAAGGCCATGCTTAAGCATCAAATTGGATGCTGATCTGCCGGAATATCTATGCAGATTTTCATTGGTCCATTTCCAAATCAAAACTTTTTTTTATACGTAGAAGGATTTGTGAGCATAACAATAAAAATGATACGTGTACTTATTTTGTATGAAACTAGTGGGCTCGGCCCCCTACGAGCTACGCTTGCCAACCCCCGTCCAGCCACCGTAGACTCTAAATGCACGCTAATTTGATCGGCTTTAAAAAGATTTCGAAAGATTGAATTATAATTTAAAAAACAGTGGCGATCTCTCTATAAACGGATTTCTATTCATTTCTCTTTGATTGGGGAATTTTAACGCCAAATCCGTTGCGGTACTACTTGATTAACCCGTCAACCAATTTCGCCAAATTATATAAATTGCCAAACCACTCGCCAATTATACAAATTTACATAATTTTTATTTTAAATAACAAAAAAACAAATAAATTAGTACAACATTAATAAAAATACAAATAAAACGTCGAAATAAAAATAACTTGATGACGTAGACACGTGTAACAACATTTCAAAATAAGCTAATATAAAAGGAATTAAGTAAACAGAGTCTTTGTCTCCTGGTATTTTTTAACAAAGTGAAAAGAAAGCTCTTTTAAATGAGACATTTTAAATTAATCATTTTTAATCTGACGTAATTTTGACCAAACTATTCTTTCTCTTTTTAATATTCACGTGAAAATACTCGTGTTAGAAATGAAATATTATTTGCGCTTTCCTAACAAAAATAGTTGAAAAATATCCTCTTAAAATATCAAATAAATGTCTAGCGCAATTTCTAAATTTAAACAGTTTTGCAATATTATTTTGTGTTCATTTTATGTAATAACTGTAATGTGACGTAAATATGACGTAATTTCTCCTATTTAAGACTTCTAACGCATGTTAATAAATTTATTAAATAAGTTCCTGCTTTTTGTACATAATTATTTAATTCTAATTCTAAATGTTTTTTTCTGTTTATAATAGTCACGTGTAAATAAATTTTAAATTTATTTACACGTATATATATATTTTTTTTTTGAATCACTAGGGGGCTCTGCCCCCTATGAGCTATGCTCGTCAACCCCCGTTCAGACACCGCAGACTCTAAAAGTACGCTAATTTGATCGGCTTTAAAAAGATTTCGGAAGATTGAATTATAATTTAAAAAACAAATAATATAAAAATTTTGTTTTTAAACTCAATTCCTACTTAGGTCATCAAAGAAAAATTTAATATAATCCCTTAAGCTAATATTAGTTTTTGTTGCATTAAAATATCTCAATTTGTTGATTTTCTATAAGCAAGTAGGTTTACAATGGAACTCTATGGGAATTTGGCAAGATATTAGAAATATCGCCAAGTTGGCATCACTTTTGCGACTTATTTTGGACGCCAAATTAGGCGATATATCGCCAAGTTGGCGACAAACTTGGCGGTATTTGGCGACAGAACAGGGTCCCCCTTATTGAAAATACTTTCATTTACCTTCGATAACCAATGGCCGCCATTTTGTTTCCCATGCAAAACTAAAATTAATTAATTAAAATTTAATTAATTAATTAATATTTGAAAAAACTGTATTAACATCAACTGTCATCCAGTACAAGTTCAAAAAAAAATTATTTCAACTTGATAGGATGAATAATGAGTATTTTATTAACAATTGAAAATTTGAACAAGATAAATATATAAATAAATAAATATATAAATAAACAAATATAGGGAGAGTGTGAACTAATAGTAGGAATTGAACAATGGCGATCTCCCTATAAACGGATTTCTATTCATTTCTCTTTGACTGGGGAATTTTAAGGCCAAATCCGCTGCAGTACTACTTGATTAACCCGTCGACCCATTTCGCCAAATTATATAAATCGCCAAAGCACTCGCCAAATTATACAAATTGACATCATTTTTATTTTAAATAACGAAAGAACAAATAAATTAGTGCAACATTAATAAAAATGCAAATAACACGTCGAAATAAAAATAACTTGATGACGTAGACACATGTAACTTGCTTAAAGTCAAGTTAATGTGACATTTACGATCAACCATTATTGACATTTAATCTTATAGTTTGGCGAATGATAGATTTTTGGTCGACGGGATAACTAAGTAGTACCAAAAATACATATGTCAATCGCTGTTTTCGTCTTTGATTAAGTAAAATAAGATAAACATTTCAACAAATGTGCGATATTTCAAAGTTTAAAAAAATTGCAGTAAAAAAGTTAAATTGAATCATCTGCCACTGCCATCAGCATTATGCAATGCTGAGACATGTTTGTCCTTTATAATATAGATAACAAAGTAAGCCTACATATATGTATAACATCTATTTTTTAACTTTCACCCAATTTTAGCAGCCTCTGCCCCCTATGAGCTACACTCGCCAACCCCCCCTTCAGTAGCCACAAACTCTAAATGCACGCTCATTGGATCGCCTTTAAAAAAATTTCGAAAGGCTGAATTATAATTTAAAAAAAACAGTGACAAACAGTGCAAATGGGCTGTTTTCGTGTCTGATTCAATCAGATCAGTGAAAAATTCGAAAATAAGCTAATATAAAAGGAATTAAGTAAACAGAATCTTTGTCTCCCGGTATTTTTTAACAAAGCGAAAAGAAAGTTCTTTTGAATAAGACATTTTAAATGAATCGTTTTTAATCTGACGTAATTTTGACCAAACTATTCTTTCTCTTTTTAATATTCACGTGAAAATACTTGTGTTAGAAATGAAATATTATTTGCACTTTCCTAACAAAAATAGTTGAAAAGTATCTTCTCAAAATATCAAATAAATGTCTAGTGCAATTTCTAAATTTAAACCGTTTTGCACCTTGGTGTTCATTTTATCTAATAACTGTAATGTGACGTAAATATGACATAATTTCTTCTATTTAAGACTTCTAACGCATGTTAATAAATTTATTAAATAAGTTCCTGCTTTTTGTACATAATTATTTAATTCTAATTCCAAATGTTTTTTTCTGTTTATAATAGTCACGTGTAAATAAATTTTTTATATATTACACGTATAAATATTTTTTTTTTGAAGCAAATATTATTGTTTCCGCTGTTTATACAGTTGGCAACAGTTTAAATTAATATCACTTTCTAAAATCTGTAAAAAATATCTCTAGAAATCCTGAAAATTTGAATTTAAAATAGAAATAAAACCTCAAAAAATTAGTCATAAAAAAAAAGAAAACAGTCTGCACACCGGGAACTTCAAACGTATAAAATGATCTAAAAATGATTAAATTCCTATGTAGGGGAGAGTGTTGTACCTTGGGACATTGACAATTTCTAATAAACTATTGGCAACAGTTATCTTTTGTGTATTTCTAATAGTGACCTATAACCAACAGATCTCATCATAATAACAGACAACATCAGAAGTATCGAATTTTAACAGCTAGGTGAAAAAAATAAATTTCATTAGTCCAAAGTAAATATTTTCCTCCATTCTAACTTCATTTTTCTCCTATGTATATCTACAACAAGTCAACTGCAATTTATTTTTTTATAAAAGAGAAGATTTTTAAATGTTTTGGGTATGAGAAAATAATGATAGTTCTTCTAGATTCACCGCCATTTTGATTTTATTTAAACCGTGTGGTGATTGTACCTTGGGACAGTAAAATATGTTGTACCTTCGGACATGTCCAATGGTACAAGAAATATGTGGTTCGTAATAATCTCTCTATTCTAAAAAAAAGTAACTACCGCTGTCACCGCCGCCGCCGCCGCCGGTTTTGATTTTTTTGTGACCGGAGGCCTTTCTTCGTTAATATTAACAAAAATAATGCATACAAAAATATGAAAATCGGTGGTTTTATACAGAAATGTTTGATAAACATGCTGATGCAGACAGTTTTCAAATCGAAGAATTATTTTAAGAGTTATTTAATGCTAAAGTTGGACAAAATCGTTCCACTAAAAAAGTTTTATAGCAGCAAAAACTATACATGGCAGTGTAATCATTTTTAGATCATTTTATGCGTTAGAATTTGCCGGAGTGCAGATTGCATTAATTTTTTTATTTTGACTCATTTTTTCAGGTTTTATTTCTATTTTAAATTCAAATTTTCAGCATTTCTAGAGATATTTTTTACAGATTTCAGAAAATTGTACTAATTTAAACTGTTGCCAACTGTATAAAAAACGCAAGCAATAATGTTTGCTTCAAATTAAAAATTTATTTACACGTGACTATTATAAACAGGAAAAAATCTTTCAAATTAGAATTAAATAATTACGTATAAAAAGCAGGAACTTATTAAAAATTACGTCATAAAAAGTATACACGTGAATTTTAAAAGAGAAAGGATATTGTAAAATAATAAATTCATTAACATGCGTTAGAAGTCTTAGGAGAAATTACGTCATATTTACGTCACATTATAGTTATTACATAAAATGAACACAAAATAATATTGCAAAAAAGTTTAAATTTAGAAATTGCGCTAGACATTTATTTGATATTTTGAGAATTAATTTAAAATATCTCATTTAAAAGAACTTTCTTTTCGCTTTGTTAAAAAATACCAGGAGACAAAGACTCTCTTTACTTAATTCCTTTTATATTAGCTTATTTTGAAATGTTGTTACACGTGTATACGTCATCAAGTTATTTTTATTTCGACGTTTTATTTGTGTTTTTATTAATGTTGTACAAATTTATTTGTTCTTTCGTTATTTAAAATAAAAATAATATCAATTTGTATAATTTGGCGAGTGGTTTGGCGATTTATATAATTTGGCGAAATTGGTCGACAGGATAATCAAGTAGTACCGCAGCGGATTTGGCGTTAAAATTCCCCAATCAAAGAGAAATGAATAGAAATTCGTTTATAGGGAGATCGCCCCTGTTTTTTAAATTACAATTCAATCTTTCGAAATATTTTTAAAGCCGATCAAATTAGCGTGCATTTAGAGTCTGCGATGGCAAGTGTCTGGACGGGGGTTGGCGAGCGTAGCTCGTAGGGGGCCGAGCCCCCTAGTTTGGATAAATAAAAGTATTTTTATTACTTATTTTACAGAAAATTTCACAAATCATGTGAAAATCTGAATTTAAAATAGAAATAAAACCTCAAAAAATGAGTCAAAATAAAAAAATTAATGCAATCTGCACTCCGGCAAATTCTAACGCATAAATTGATCTAAAAATGATTAAATTCCTATGAACAGTTTTTGCTCCTATAAAAGTTTTTTAGTGGAATGATTCTGTCCAACTATAGCATTAAATATCTCTTAAAATAATTCTTCGATTTGAAAACTGTCTGCATCAGCGTGTTTATCAAACATTTCTGTATAATACCACCGATTTTCATATTTTGTATGCATTATTTTTCTTAATATTAATGAAGAAAGATCTCCGGTCACAAAAAATTCAAAACCGGCGGCAGTGACAGCGGTAGTTACTTTTTTTTAGAATAGAGAGAAACATTATTGTTTCCGCTGTTTATACAGTTGGCAACAGTTCAAATTAATATCACTTTCTAAAATCTGTTAAAAATATCTCTAGAAATGCTGAAAATCTGAATTTAAAATAGAAATAAAACCTCAAAAAATGAGTCAAAATAAAAAAATTAATGCAATCTGCACTCCGGCAAATTCTAACGCATAAATTGATCTAAAAATGATTAAATTCCTATGAACAGTTTTTGCTCCTATAAAACTTTTTTAGTGGAATGATTCTGTCCAACTTTAGCATTAAATATCTCTTAAAATAATTCTTCGATTTGAAAACTGTCTGCATCAGCGTGTTTATCAAACATTTCTGTATAATACCACCGATTTTCATATTTTGTATGCATTATTTTTCTTAATATTAACGAAGAAAGATCTCCGGTCACAAAAAATTCAAAACCAGCGGCAGTGACAGCGGTAGTTACTTTTTTTAGAATAGAGAGAAACATTATTGTTTCCGCTGTTTATACAGTTGGCAACAGTTCAAATTAATATCACTTTCTAAAATCTGTTAAAAATATCTCTAGAAATGCTGAAAATCTGAATTTAAAATAGAAATAAAACCTCAAAAAATGAGTCAAAATAAAAAAATTAATGCAATCTGCACTCCGGCAAATTCTAACGCATAAATTGATCTAAAAATGATTAAATTCCCATGAACAGTTTTTTAGTGGAACGATTTTGTCCAACTTTAGCATTAAATATCTCTTAAAATAATTCTTCGATCTGAAAACTGTCTGCATCAGCATGTTTATCAAACATTTCTGTATAATACCACCGATTTTCATATTTTGTATGCATTATTTTTCTTAATATTAACGAAGAAAGATCTCCGGTCACAAAAAATTCAAAACCGGCGGCAGTGACAGCGGTAGTTACTTTTTTTTAGAATAGAGAGAAACATTATTGTTTCCGCTGTTTATACAGTTGGCAACAGTTCAAATTAATATCACTTTCTAAAATCTGTTAAAAATATCTCTAGAAATGCTGAAAATCTGAATTTAAAATAGAAATAAAACCTCAAAAAATGAGTCAAAATAAAAAAATTAATGCTATCTGCACTCCGGCAAATTCTTACTCATAAATTGATCTAAAAATGATTAAATTCCTATGAACAGTTTTTGCTCCTATAAAACTTTTTTAGTGGAATGATTCTGTCCAACTTTAGCATTAAATATCTCTTAAAATAATTTTTCGATTTGAAAACTGTCTGCATCAGCGTGTTTATCAAACATTTCTGTATAATACCACCGATTTTCATATTTTGTATGCATTATTTTTCTTAATATTAACGAAGAAAGATCTCCGGTCACAAAAAATTCAAAACCGGCGGCAGTGACAGCGGTAGTTACTTTTTTTTAGAATAGAGAGAAACATTATTGTTTCCGCTGTTTATACAGTTGGCAACAGTTCAAATTAATATCACTTTCTAAAATCTGTTAAAAATATCTCTAGAAATGCTGAAAATCTGAATTTAAAATAGAAATAAAACCTCAAAAAATGAGTCAAAATAAAAAAATTAATGCAATCTGCACTCCGGCAAATTCTAACGCATAAATTGATCTAAAAATGATTAAATTCCTATGAACAGTTTTTGCTCCTATAAAACTTTTTTAGTGGAATGATTCTGTCCAACTTTAGCATTAAATATCTCTTAAAATAATTCTTCGATTTGAAAACTGTCTGCATCAGCGTGTTTATCAAACATTTCTGTATAATACCACCGATTTTCATATTTTGTATGCATTATTTTTCTTAATATTAACGAAGAAAGATCGCCGGTCACAAAAAATTCAAAACCGGCGGCAGTGACAGCGGTAGTTACTTTTTTTAGAATAGAGAGAAACATTATTGTTTCCGCTGTTTATACAGTTGGCAACAGTTCAAATTAATATTACTTTCTAAAATCTGTTAAAAATATCTCTAGAAATGCTGAAAATCTGAATTTAAAATAGAAATAAAACCTCAAAAAATGAGTCAAAATAAAAAAATTAATGCAATCTGCACTCCGGCAAATTCTAACGCATAAATTGATCTAAAAATGATTAAATTCCCATGAACAGTTTTTGCTCCTATAAAACTTTTTTAGTGGAACGATTTTGTCCAACTTTAGCATTAAATATCTCTTAAAATAATTCTTCGATCTGAAAACTGTCTGCATCAGCATGTTTATCAAACATTTCTGTATAATACCACCGATTTTCATATTTTGTATGCATTATTTTTCTTAATATTAACGAAGAAAGATCTCCGGTCACAAAAAATTCAAAACCGGCGGCAGTGACAGCGGTAGTTACTTTTTTTTAGAATAGAGAGAAACATTATTGTTTCCGCTGTTTATACAGTTGGCAACAGTTCAAATTAATATCACTTTCTAAAATCTGTTAAAAATATCTCTAGAAATGCTGAAAATCTGAATTTAAAATAGAAATAAAACCTCAAAAAATGAGTCAAAATAAAAAAATTAATGCAATCTGCACTCCGGCAAATTCTAACGCATAAATTGATCTAAAAATGATTAAATGCCTATGAACAGTTTTTGCTCCTATAAAACTTTTTTAGTGGAACGATTTTGTCCAACTTTAGCATTAAATATCTCTTAAAATAATTCTTCGATCTGAAAACTGTCTGCATCAGCATGTTTATCAAACATTTCTGTATAATACCACCGATTTTCATATTTTGTATGCATTATTTTTCTTAATATTAACGAAGAAAGATCTCTGGTCACAAAAAATTCAAAACCGGCGGCAGTGACAGCGGTAGTTACTTTTTTTTAGAATAGAGAGAAACATTATTGTTTCCGCTGTTTATACAGTTGGCAACAGTTCAAATTAATACCACTTTCTAAAATCTGTTAAAAATATCTCTAGAAATGCTGAAAATCTGAATTTAAAATAGAAATAAAACCTCAAAAAATGAGTCAAAATAAAAAAATTAATGCAATCTGCACTCCGGCAAATTCTAACGCATAAATTGATCTAAAAATGATTAAATTCCTATGAACAGTTTTTGCTCCTATAAAACTTTTTTAGTGGAATGATTCTGTCCAACTTTAGCATTAAATATCTCTTAAAATAATTCTTCGATTTGAAAACTGTCTGCATCAGCGTGTTTATCAAACATTTCTGTATAATACCACCGATTTTCATATTTTGTATGCATTCTTTTTCTTAATATTAACGAAGAAAGATCTCCGGTCACAAAAAATTCAAAACCGGCGGCAGTGACAGCGGTAGTTACTTTTTTTAGAATAGAGAGAAACATTATTGTTTCCGCTGTTTATACAGTTGGCAACAGTTCAAATTAATATCACTTTCTAAAATCTGTTAAAAATATCTCTAGAAATGCTGAAAATCTGAATTTAAAATAGAAATAAAACCTCAAAAAATGAGTCAAAATAAAAAAATTAATGCAATCTGCACTCCGGCAAATTCTAACGCATAAATTGATCTAAAAATGATTAAATTCCTATGAACAGTTTTTGCTCCTATAAAACTTTTTTAGTGGAACGATTTTGTCCAACTTTAGCATTAAATATCTCTTAAAATAATTCTTCGATCTGAAAACTGTCTGCATCAGCATGTTTATCAAACATTTCTGTATAATACTACCGATTTTCATATTTTTGTATGCATTATTTTTCTTAATATTAACGAAGAAAGACCTTCGGTCATAAAAAATTCAAAACCTGCGGCGGTGACAGCGGTAGTTACTTTTTTTTTAGAATAGAGAGATAAGATTAAGGTTTACAACAAAAGACAATTAATATACAATAGTAATAAAATATTAATATGAAAGAGCTATTGAAAACAGTAGTATTTTGGAATTTGAAATTCAATTTAATATATTTGGTTTTATTCATTTCTAGATGTTGAAGAATTTTGAGAGTATATCCTGTATAATATGATTTAATAAAGCAAATAATTAATAATTTGATAACATGGCAATGATTGCATTCAATATAATGTAACACTAATAACCCAAAAAAGTAAAAAAAGTTGGATAATTAAGAGCTTGAATTATACTCAAAATCTATAAAAACTCTACCCCCGAACTTCTAGCCATGAGGGGGCTAGTTTTCCTAGGATCCAGTTGTACACAGCTGAGATTCAATTGATAAAAGAAAATGTCTCTCATGTATTTTTAAAATTAGCCAAAGTATGATATAGGTCTCAAACGTAAGAAAGTTCGAATAGGAAATTGTTTTTTATAACTATTAATTTCTATGCATAAAGCATTTACTTATAATGCTTTTATTGCAATCAAATCTGATAAATTATTTTAGCAATTTTTTTAAAATTTTTGTTTGAGTCTGACAATGGATGGTTGATTGATTTTCTGAAAAAGCAAATTCCACAGGAGGAGGGCCTCCCCCCCCCCCCCCCCCAGCCCCTCTCAAATGGCACCCCTGCACGTGATTATTATAAACAGAAAAAAACTTTCAAATTATAATTAAATGATTACGTTTTAAAAGCATGAAAATATAGGAAATTAAGTCATAAAAACTATATTGACATGTGAATTTTAAAAGAGAAAGGAAATTGTAAAATAATAAATTCATTAATAGGCTTTAATGAATTTGTATGAATGAAGGAAGTCGTATTTAAAATGGCAAAACAATAATATTGCCAAACAGTTTAAATTAAAAAAATAGGTTTGCACACAACATTTATTTCATATTTTGAGATAATCTTGTTATAACTATTGTTGTGAATTCTAAGACAGTGCAAATAATATTTCCTTTCTAACCCGGTAGCAGAAAGTTTGAGATGGGAGACGGTGTTGCAGATTTTCTTTTCTCGTTTGCAGATTATTTAACCTTTATTTCGTTTCATATTATGTTTAGCTCTTTATTACTTAATACAAAAACTTAAGATTATTATTAGTAAAATTAATAAAATGCATAATAACCAAGGTAAGTGATCGTTTGATTAATGAATGCTTCCATTCCAAAGCATTTTACCTGCCCCTCAGTTGTCTGTTGCAGACACTTGGAGAATTTTTTGCTACTGGCCTTTCTAACAACAACAAAAAAAAAATATTTTCAAGTAAATAGTAAAAAGAAACTGGTGAAAATGACATCAGATTTAAAACGATTCATTTAAAATGTCTTATTTAAAGGAACTTTCTTATAATGTTGTTAAAAAATATCAGAGACAAAGACTCTGTTTACTTAATTAATTTTATATTAGCTTATTTTCGAATTTTTCACTGATCTGATTGAATCAGACACAAAAACAGCCCATTTGCACTGTTTTTTTTTAAAATTACTAGGGGGCTCTGCCCCCTACGAGCTACGCTCGTCAACCCCCGTTCAGACACCGCAGACTCTAACAGCATGCTAATTTGATCGCCTTTAAAAAGATTTCGGAAGATTGAATTATAATTTGAATCTGACAATTATAATCTGACGTAATTTTCACCAAACTTTTTTTTCTCTTTTTAATATTCACGTCAAAATACTTTTGTTAGAAATGAAATATTATGATCATCTTAAAATGTCAAGTAAATGTCTCGCGCAATTTTTAAATTAAAACTGTTTTGCAATATTATGTTTTGTTCATTTTACGTAATAAGTGTAATATGACGTAAATTCTCCTATTTAGGACTTCTAACGCATGTTACTGAATTTATTATTTTACAATATTCTTTCTCATTTAAAATTCACGTGTAACTATAGTTTTTATGACGTAATTTTCAATGAGTTCCTGCTTTTTATATTTTTTGTTTATAATAGTCACGTGTAAAATAAATTTTTAATTAGAAGCAAACATTACAGTTTGCTCTGTTTATACTGTTGGCAACAGTATAAATTAATACAATTTTCTAAAATTTGTAAAAAATATCTCTCGAAATGCTGAAAATTTGAATTTAAAATAGAAATAAAACCTCGAAAAATTATTCATATTAAAAACTAACTGCAATCTGCACACCGGGAAATTCTGACGCATAAAATGATCTAAAAATGATTAAATTCCTATGTACAGTTTTTGCTCCTATAAAACTTTTTTAATGGAACGATTTTGTCCAACTTTGGCATTAAATATCTCTTAAAATAATTCTTCGATTTGAAAACTGTCTGCATCAGCGTGTTTATCAAACATTTTTCTATAATACTACTGATTTTCATATTTTTGTATGCAACATTTTATTTAATATTAACGAAGAAAGACCTCCGGTCACAAAAAATTCAAAACCGGCGGCGGCGGCGGTGACAGCGGTAGTTACTTTTTTTTAGAATAGAGAGATAATTCAGCCTTTCAAAAATTTTTTTAAGGCGATCCAATGAGCGTGCATTTAGAGTTTGTGGCTACTGAAGGGGGGGTTGGCGAGTGTAGCTCATAGGGGGCAGAGGCTGCTAAAATTGGGTGAAAGTTAAAAAATAGATGTTATACATATATGTAGGCTTACTTTGTTATCTATATTACACTATGACGCAAAAGTTTAGACAATGAAGAAATTCTTACATACTTTGAAAAATATTTATTCAATTTTCAAATCACTGCTTGAAATTAATGTGCTGTACATATAAACAATATTTATAACAAAGAAAAGTGGAATTGTGCATATTGCAATAAATTAAATGGTAACAAAAATAAATTGCTGTCTTAAAAGTTTAGACACAAATTAAATAAAATCGAAATAAACAATTTTTAAAACCTGGTTGCGCATCCATGCTTATGTATTACGTCATATACACGAGATTGCATGGAAGAAACTAAATCTTGCATAGTTTGTGGATCGATATCGTACCATGCATTCTCAATAGATGTCTTAAGTTCCTTTTCAGAAGAGTATTGTCTAGCGTTGCTATAAACTTTGCGACACATGATGCTCCAAAGGTTTTCTATAGGGTTAAGATCTGGGCTACATGCTGGCCAGTCGAGAACTCTTATATTATGGGAATTAAACCAAGATTTCGAATGTTTTGCAGTGTGAATTGAAGCATTGTCTTGCTGAAATTCCCACTGAGGACCCCCTAGAAGCTCAGCAAATGGCAGTAGGTTTTCTTCTAATGTCTGTGTATAATGCTGTGAAGTTTGACGACCACTGGTGAAGGTCAGAGATACTTGTCCATTATAGCAAAAGGCTGCCCAAACCATCACCGAGCCCCCTCCTTGTCTGCGACTAAAAAAACGTCGAGGTTCCTTCCGCAAGTCATGCCAATACGATAAACAACCATCTGGACCATCCAGATTCCACTTTTTTTCATCGCTAAATATGACTGACTGCCATTTCTCTCCATATGACATATGCTTTCGAGCCCACATAAGTCTTTGTAACTTATGATGTGGTTTCAGAGCTGGTTTCTTCTGCATTTTGCTATAAACGATTGTTCCTTTTTCCAAAATTCGTCTACAAATCGTATCCTTTGATACAGAGAGTCCCGATGAGCTTTGAACTCTACGTACGCTCATTTGTTGAGTACTTGCTAGTCTTTGTATCAGGCGATCCTCTCGTACATTTGTCACACATGGCCTCCCAGACCGACATTTTGCTTTATATTCGGAACCACTCGATAAATAGATTTTTTTGACCTATTAATAATAGCAGAAATTTCAGAAACGCTCTTCCCTTCACCTTTCAACTGCCAAATCCTTGAAACCTCATTCACTTGAATTTCTTTAGCTCTCGGCATGTCGACTATGAAGCGCAATCGTTTGCAGAACTTAAGTACTCCAAATTTGTGACATCATCAATTCTAAATTTGCATATGCCAGCGAATATTCAAAGAAATTTAGAATAGTGTCTAAACTTTTGCGACAAGCACATTTGAATTTTTATGAAAAAAATTAGTATTATAGCAAATAAAACGACTGTCTTTTGTACATAGCATTTTAAATCAGTTTTTGAATATATTTACAGGTTTTTGTAATTCTGACGTCATAATTCTACATTTTAAAGCTGAATGACGTCATTGTCTAAACTTTTGCGTCATAGTGTATAAAGGACAAACATGTCTCAGCATTGCATAATGCTGATGGCAGTGGCAGATGATTCAATTTAACTTTTTTACTGCAATTTTTTTAAACTTTGAAATATCGCACATTTTTAATTTTTACATCGTTGAATAGGGGAAAAAAGTGTACTTTCAAGCGCAATTTATTTCAAAATGATATCGCTATTGGTTAAGAATAGAATGACTGCTGTTTTAACAATGCTGTTGCAGACTCACATTAAAACAACTGTGCTAATATGAAACTATTTGTTATTTTTAATGTAAAGTTTATATTTTAATAAAACCTATAAGTTAACCGATAACGGGCATATGGGAGTGTTACATTTTGCCGTTACAGGTCGACCCCAAAAACTGTGGCCAAACTGTAAGATTTAATTGGATGATACTCAATGTCACATTCACTTGACATGAAACATGTAACTCGTGTTTGTTATGCCATCCAGTCTTTTTAATTCTACCTTTTATTTTTATCCATGTTTTACTATTCTATTTGTTCTTTCATTATTTAAAGTGACTGCAATTTTTTTTTTTTTTTTTTTTTGCTAACCTACATTTTATAGTCTGTCTACTTTTGACTCAATAAAGATGCAATCATTGATTTTTATTGTGTCCCTTATTATTGTATTTCAAATACTACTTACATTTTATTCCCCAATACAATCTCTAAAAAATATTGTCTGTTTAGGGTTCAATTGTGCATTTACATGTCGCCCCTCAAGTAACACCATTCTTTTAAAATTTAAATTCATTCATTTTCCTAATCTTTAAAATTGGAAATTTAAGGATTGTGGGTCGACAGGATGACCAAGTGAAATGTTTATCTCGATGAATGAATGAATGAAAGTCAGTTTGATTTGCACTTGATCCTTCTGCATAATGAGTGATGATAAACAGAAATGCCATGTTAATTGTGTATTCCTTTCTTCTGCATCCAACTTTAACATTTTTTTTCTTCTCTTTAGGGCGTAAAGGCTATAAAATACTGAGCCACCCATAAAAGGATCAGAATGAAATTCATCAAGAGCTGCCTAAAGAACCCTGCACTAACAACAGGTTTGTTTATTTCAGTTGCTATTTTTAAAATTTAGTTAATCAAATAGTTAGGTCACAGCTTTATGAATGAAACCCAACACTTAAAAAAATAAAAAATTCTATCTTTTTACAAAGAAGCCTCCAAAATATCGATCCGATAGCCGTTTAAATTGTTTTGGATGAAAGCCTGTAAATAAAATAGGATCTTCTTAAACTGTGCCATCAGGGGTCTGTCCAGACTTTTCTCTCAGGGTCCTGTTTTTGTGAAAGTCTGAAGAGCCTTTTTTACATGTCTGAAAAATCAAGTCCTCGTTTTGTGAATTTGAAACGAACTTTATACTCAGATTCTTTTTTATATATTTTTAAGAAGCTATATCTATGTAACATACCTATATTTTCTATCTCTATATAAAAGCGACAGGTCACATTTTACTTTTAAATGATTCAATTTGTGAAAGGTTTAATTGAGAGCTGGAAAAATTTTGTAAAAGGCCTCTTTTTAAGACAAAGAATTGTGTGAAGGATCCTTTTTTAAAGTGAAAAGTTTTGTGAAGAGTCCTGTTTTGAGATGGAAAATTTTGTGAAGGGTCCTGTTTTGAGATGGAAAATTTTGTGAAAGGTCCGTTAAAGGACCTGATTTCTTCCTAAACAGATCCCTGGTCATACAACCTTTTATTATTGCATAAATGAATTGAAATGAGATGATTTTTTTTTATATCGCCACGCTCTTATTATAACTAATTACTCTTAACTAAGGAAGAATGCATAACTATAAGATTACTTATTTCGCTAACATTAGATTACTTACCGCCGCGGAGAGCGGCCCATCTTCATCCACAGCCCTTTATTCTTCTACTCCAGTCCGACTCTTTTGCAAGATACGTAGGTCCCCAGCCACGTCCTGAGTGAAAGACTCTCTAGCGAAAGCCAGGTTGATAATGACTTTCGCTTTCATGCTCGATATACCCTGATGAACGGAATGCAGTAATTTTAATATATATTCATGACCTTCCTCTGGAATGATCACTCTATGTCCCCACAATAGACAATTTTCTAGACAGGAAATTTCCTCCCTTCTACGAAAATAGGGTTGATATTCTTCTTGTTTAACCTTTCACGGCCACCCATGTAATACCCAATCTAAAATTTGTTTAGTTACAGGATTTTCAGTTGTCCAGTTTGCAATAGTTTTAGAAGTAACAGGCCAATTATCATTATTTGAAACAAACATTATTTCCGCAGGATTACTCACTATATTTACAGTTTCTGGGAGAGGTAATCTGCTTAATGCGTCAGCATTTTTATTATTTTTACCTTCGCGATACTCAATAGTATAATCATAACCAGCTAACATTAGCGACCATCTCAGCATTCTAGGTGATAATGTATCAGGTACCTTTTTAACAGGATCAAATAATCTAATTAAAAGTTTATGATCTGTTATAATTTTAAATTTTTTTCCAGCTAAATATTGGTGAAATTTAGTGACACCAAACATTACAGATAAAGCTTCTTTATCAATCATAGCATAATTTCTTTCAGTTTTATTTAAAGTTCTAGAAGCATAAGCAATAGGTTTCTCTTTACCCTCAACAATGTGGCTTAAAACTGACCCTATACCATATTCAGAAGCATCACAGTTTAACACTATGTCTTTGTTAACATCGTATAATACTAAAACATGAGATGTACATAATAATTGTTTCACTTTTTGAAACGCTTTGTCATGCTTTTCTGACCATGTCCAGTTTACATTATTATCTAATAATCTATGTAAAGGTTCTAAAACATCTGAAATATTAGGCAGGAAGTTTCTATAATAAGAAATTAAGCCTAAAAATGAACGCAATTGTGATACATTATTTGGAATAGGAGCATTCAAAATAGCATTAACTTTTTCTGAAATAGGTCTAATTCCTTCCTGAGATATTTTATGACCTAAATAAGAAACTTCTGAAACCATAAATTTTAATTTTTCCTTATTTAATCTTATACCATGCTCAGAAAAGCATTTCAGAACATTTTCAACTCTTTCAGAATGTTCTGATTCATTACTAGCACTAATAATAACATCATCTAAAAATATACATCATCTAAAAAACATATTCAAATTTTTACAGGTAAGTTTTGTATGAATACTGAACCTTTTTTTTAAACTAAACATATGACTTTTATATGACAGTTACATTCAAAATAAAAATTAATTAAATGGTGATACGTAATGATGATGAACAGGTTTAAATTAAATTTAGTATGACTGGTCAATTCAGCAGCTATAAACAATATAAGCATAGTAATTATCAAACAGCAATTCAAAAAAAAATATATAGTATATATACAGCTCAGCAACTATTTGAAAAGGAAAAATATAACATTTCATAGATTGCTTCACATACATGATGAAAAACACATTTGGTTGTTTACTATCATATAGTTGACACTAATACTTGATGATAATATAATGAGCTTCAAATTAAGTGATGATGAAAGATGGAGTTAAACAAATGAAATCGTAGAAGAAAATATGATCACTGTGAATTAACATCACTTGTGACAGATAGGAAGTTGATAATACGCACTATTAAATGTCTCAGCATTTCGAACTATTCCTTTCGCATAGTTTCCTCTAGCTATACTTCAGGTCGCGATTCGATAACAATCTCGCAAAAATATAATTCAAAAAGTTCTATCTCCAGATATAAATGCCTTTAGAAAAAAAAAAAAACTCATTTCAAAATATAAGTTCCTGAAATTCCAGGAACTCAAAGTTCTTTATAGACGAAGTTGAATTAAAACTTTTTCACCAACAGTAACATTGATGACAATTACGCAGTCTCAAGTTAAGTAAACTTCCGTTTAAGATTTCGAGAGGGAATATCAGCAAACGTCATTGAATTTCTTCTAAGTAAACACTTCTTGAATTATCAGTAAAGACAAACTACTTTAAAATCATATGTAAATTATTCAAGGATAACATTCTTGCCAAAACACATCAACTACGATGTACTTTAATAGACTTTCCTTCAAGAATAACTTTTGGTAAAATAAAAACATTGTCTATTACATCATTAACCGGGAGAACTCGCTTCATGAGATTTTCTCTCACAGTCGTACTTTTTTAAGACTCTTATTTAAATCATTTTTCATTTTAATTAAAATTTCAAAATGTTTTTCAATTATTTTACCTATTTTGTGAATAAAAGTACTAAGCCAACCAAAAAAATTTGATATTATATGAATGTAAAGTAAAAGAAAAGCAATTGGACATTCTCATTAGCGGGTTAAATCTGATGTTAAAAGAGCAATATCTGATGTTAAAACAAACTTAAATGAGAAATAACATTACAAACTTAAAATCCAACAGAAAATCCAACCACGTATTCCATTCCTCTCCGTATATAGTGTGCGAGCTTACGCACCAAGACATTGCAGGTTCGATCCCACCTTGGGGGCATTTTTTTCTTTTTTACTTATTTTTATATTTTTTACATGTTACATATTTTAAGTAGGATGAGAATTCTACAGCTTTGAACTTTTTGATATTTTCTTAAAAACTTAAGTTTACGTTTGTGAATTTTTCATGAAAATCAATATTTTTTTTTTTCAGAAATTTTTAATCTAAACGCAAATCCAAACTAACTTGTGTCTGAAATCTCATCTCTTTAAAACTTTCATAAATTAACATAATTTATATTCTTTCAATGCTTGATTTGTGATAAATATATTAATAAATACATTAAAAGTTAAAAAGTTTAATCATCATTTGTATAAGTGCAAATATATACACATTTAATATGGGATATGGATTGCAAAAACATTTAAAAAGCGATTTTTGCATGATCATGAACATTTTTAACATCATTGGAGAAATGGGTAAATGAATGTTATTTTTGTCTTTGATTTACAGTAAATATATAAAAAGAATTTTAAATGAATGTAATATGTATTCATTTAAACCATCAATCCTCCTAGAAATCCAGCATCTAGGAGGATTGATCTCAAATCAAATATGCTTTTTAACATTTGATTTGAGCTTTAAATGTATTAAAAAATACATTAAAGGGTAAAAGAGAAAAGATACACAATTAGTTGGTTGATACTTATCATAAAAACATTCAAAATATAAAATTACGTTACAAACAGCACAATTTATAAAAGCAACCTTCTTACACGAATATGATTCTTTTAAACAATGTTGTCAGAAATGATTTAGATTTGTTATCGGTTTTGATGCAGACTATGCATCATGGGCCGAAAGTGAGGGGAGCTATAATATAATATAATTGAATTATATTTGGTATAATATAATTGAATGAATTTTCGTGATGTCTTTTCTTGAGGCTATTTCCCCCTCTCTGGCTTTCTAGCAAACTTGTTGCATTTCGCAACCTTTTGATGAATTTTTTTACTTGGCGAGAAAAATAAACATCATATGGCTGGCAAACGGGGGTACATTTTGGTGGAATTACCTTTTTTACGCATGATACATCTCCATTTTCATTTTCGAAGATCTCATCATACATTAACATTGTGGAATCTGCCCACGAATCAATTATCAAAAGAAAGTCACGATTTTTAACATAAGGAAGAAGACAAGTTTTTAAATAGTGTCCATAAATTTGTTTTGTCAACCTACCTGATTTGGAACACGTAACAATTATGTTTTTGAAAGTGGCACTCAGTTCCCTTACCTTCTTTTGAATAAATGCTCCAAATGTGCTAGATTGTTCACATAAGCAGATAAAAACAAACGGTAAAACTTTCCCAGGTGCTGTAATGGCATACTGGGCTGCGTAAGAATGGGTTAATAGATTCAAATTTCTTTTGACGAAAACCGATTTAGCATCCTGCTCACTAAGTGATCTTGTTGTAGGTTGTTTGGTACTGACAACCAACTTGGTCATCATTTATAACATAATCTACGTACTTAATAGAAGTTTTGTTTGCACGCAGAATTTTTCAGCTGCTTCCATCATCTCTTTAATTGTTGCAACTTCTTTATGACTCACAAACTTCGTCGCTTTACATTGTCATTCATCCCATGTTACAGGCAGCCGCATTCATTGCCTAAGTGTTGTAAAGTCTGTGTCGTCACCTATATGTTAGTATTTAAAAAATGAGTTATTAAATAAATATTATTAATATATAGGGTGTTTATAAAGTCCCGGACCCATTTTAATGTTTAATAACTCATAAAATAACGAAGATATAAACAAACTTATGGCATTTATTAATGGAATAACTCATATACAGTCGGCTCTCATTAATTCGAAAACGGATAAATCAAATCTTCGCTTAATTCGAACTAAACATGAAGTCCTGAAATTTTCAATGGCATAATAACACTAAAACTTTTCATTTATTCGAACTCATTTTCTCTTGACTTCGTTTAATTCGAACTAACGAGAATTCCATTTTTTCATTTTTTCTTACTTTCTCACGGACTTCAGATCCTTGAAATAACTTTCTTTCTTTCATTTTTGTCAGAATTGTTCTGAACTAGTATAATAGTCCCATGCATTTGATATCCTCTTTTTTAGTGTGTCCCGCCCGGTCTGTCCATCAATGACACCTCTGCCCCTTCTTCCATTGTGTTTGTTCCTAATGCCTTCCACAGCATTTGACCCAGTGACATTCTGAGAAATTCACAGTGTGGACATCTATTAAAGATAGGGGAAACCCGTTTTATCACTATATTCTATTTGCAGTGTGGGGATCGAATTTTTTAGTCAATGGTTTTACTTGCTGCTAAAGTGTTTTTTGAGAAAGTAAAAGATCTTGTTTCTTTAAAATATGGCTCCACGTGGAAGTTATAAATCGTTAACTTTAGAAGCTAAAGTAGAAATTATTAAAAAGGTAGGATGTGGCCGATCTAAGACAGAAATTGCTGCAGAATATGGAATAAAAAATAATCCACTCTCTACTTACTTGAAAAATAAAGAATTCTTCCTGAAATCATGGGAAAAGGAAAAATTTGCTAAAGGACGAAAACGTATGAGAACAGCAGCCGATGAAGATTTAGAGGAAGCTTTACTGTTATGGACAAAGGATGCATTGGCAAGAAATGTACCTTTGAGTGGACCTATATTGCAGCTAAAGCGAAAGAACTTGCACTACTCATGGGTATTAAAAATTTCAATTGCAGCGAAGGATGGCTGACACGCTTTAAGCACTGAAATAACATCGTACACAAAACTGTGTGTAGTGAAAGTGGTGCTGTAGACCTCGCTGCTTGCAATGAATTCTGCGAAAAGCTACCCGAACTTATTTCTACTCATGCAATGAAAGACATGATTAATGCCGATGAAACAGGGTTGTTTTATAGACTTCTTCCTAATAAGACTTTAATATTTAAAGGTGAAACGTGCATAAGTGATAAACTTAGAAAAGAAAGGATAACTGTGATGGTAGGTGCCAATATGGATGGAAATGAGAAGTTAGAATTGTTAGTTATTGGTAAATCAACTAATCCACGTTGCTTCAAAGGAGTGAAAACACTGCCTGCTGATTACGTGGCAAATGCCAAAGCCTGGATGATGTGTGAAATCTGTACCAGTTGGTTAAAAGAACTGGATAAAAAATTTTCTCGTGAAAACGGAAAAATTCTATTGCTGCTAGATAATGTGCAGAGTCATCATAAAAGGCTTCTAGACACATTTTATTTTCGGTTGATCTTAAAGAAAGCTACGACATAAAACTACTCACGGCCATCAACGACTTATATGCGGCGTGGGACGCCGTACAACCCGAAACAATAGAAAAATGCTTTTGACATGCAGATTTATCCATCCAGCTAAAAAGAGTGGTTGTAATGCAAATGGTGAAAACGACAGACCTTTCGAAGAAATAGAATTTCCAAACTTTTCTGAAAAGATCCAGTGTGATATTACGTTCGCAGAGTATGTAGCAGCCGATAATAGTTTAGAAGTATCTGGACCCTTAACTGCAGAAGAAATTGTTGAAACAATTCACGAAAAATGCAATGAGGCAACAGAATCAGATTCTGGCAATTCTGCTACTATGTCCCAAGTGCTTTCCTTACCCACAGAAAAGTCAACTGCACAATCAATTGAGTGTGTGTGTACATTTATCCTGATGCAGCCGTCATCGGACAAAGAACTTAACTGTTTGTTACAAACAGAAAAACTGGCTAAAAAGTCAAAAATGAATAGTAGCAAACAACAATTGATATTTTTTTTTCATAGAGATGATAAATGAGTGTAAGTAATTTCTTAAATGTTCATCTAATTTCAGGTAAGAAAATTATAGTACAATTAAAATGTAATTTTAAATGCAGTTGTTTTATAGTGTATAATTAATTTTTATGTTTTATTTATATTATTTTAATATTAATTATTTATGTATTTATATCTTTTAATTTAATATTAAGTCATATTCTAACGAAAACAGCTGAAATAAATTTTTAAAAAAAATACCATAATATTAATTCCTTTGTAATAGTACCCCTTTAAACATGTTTTCCTCTCATACTTTCCATAATTCGAACTCTGGATAATTCGAACATTTCTTGTGGTCCCGACGAGTTCGAATTAACGAGAGCCGACTGTATTTTCCTTTTCAGGTTTGAATATCTTTACTTTTGTAAATATCGTCTGCGCGTGTGGTTAATTTCAGATAATTTCATTTTCCAGTCTAAATATCGTCTGCTTATTAATTGCATTTTTCTCTCTTTTGTTTTTGCCAACTATTGCAATGTTATGTTTACTTTAGATGTGTTTGTTCTATGTTACTTTTGTATGTGATGTTTTATTCAAGCGGATATTGAGGAGAATGCATACACCACAAGACAGGGTTGCAAAAAAGCCGGCTAAAATTAAAAAAAGCCAGGCCGGTGGCTTTTATTGGTTTTAACCGGCTTTTTTTGGCCAAAATTGGCTTTTTTTGGCCATAATTGGCTTTTATACAATAAAGCATTGTAATTGTAAACTACACATTTTAAAGTGTTTTTAATTAGTTTTAATGACATTTAATTGATTTACAGTTTAATAAATAACCCAATTTCTCAATAATGAGGACATTAATACTGGAATAAAACTTAGATGATTTTGCTTGTGATTTGTATTCTGAATTGCACATATGTCGGCTAAATTTTAAAAGGGCCATACCAACTGCCAATTTTTTCATTTTTACTGCTTTGTAAAATTAAAGAGGACAATGGTTACTTAGTTATATGTATGTTTTATTACTTAATTTTAAGAGCTATTAATATACTAGTCTTATTTTATTTCTAGCAAATATTTGAAATTATACATAGTCATATTAATAAAAACACCACCATTTCTCACTATTAAAAAACCTTATGAATAGCATATGCATGAATATGCTTAGCAACAAGCTTTTCAAAATTTTATTTGGAGATTTTTTTTTTTCTTGTTTTAAATGCTCTATTTTTTATACACTTATGTACCACTCTCCTCAAACGAAACATCTTTTCTAATTTCTCTTTTAACATTTATAACTTAATCTCTCCATATGGACACATAAGAATGTTTCCATTTTGATGTGCTACATTTTGTCATTAAGGCTTTTAAATCCAAAAGGGCAACTTTCTGACATAAGTTTTAATTTATTTTTGTTCAGAAATGCATGAAACTAGCAGATGTTGTTGTTCAGAAACTATGTAATTGTGCTGTTTTTTTGCAAATGCAATAGATTTTTCAGAAAATAGTGTCAAAGTGAGCGTTTTGAATCGAATTTCAGCACGAAAGAAGAAACCACTCAGAAAAGGGTGAAAAAACATGTTTGTCACATGATCAAAATCTCTTATAACTCAATAGGTAATTGATGGATCAAAAAATGGAAAACACAGTTCGATTCCAAATCGCTTCCATGGTCAGGCTTTCGAATTTTACATCTTTCTGTTAAAAAATGAATTTTTAAATGTGTCAACATTTTGCGCTTGTTGAGCAGAGCAGTTAAGAACAGTTTTAATTAAATATAATCTTTAAAATGTGTAGTATATGTGGAGCTATATTAGTGTTGACGCTAGAAAAAAAGGACCGCCGGGCGTGAATTTTTCAGAAAGGGAACACTATTCTAAAAAAAGGGTACATTTTTCAAAAAGGAAATGCTGTTCTAAAAAAGGGTGCATTTTTTTCAAAAAGGGGAACACTATTATAAAATAAGGGCACATTTTTTTCGAAAAGGGCACACTTGTACCTTGTTCATAAAACATATTTTGAACTGGTTTGTTTGGAGTCCCTAGAATTTGCGATATTTTTCCGGTATCAATTGAATTACCATGGGGTGCATAGGAAGTGTTAAAAAGGGCAGCCGGGCACATCAGAAGGGTTTAAAAGAGCCGCCGGGTGCAAAAAGGAAATAAAAAAGGCCGCCGGGTGCTGCGCCCTGCTAAAGCGGCTTAGAGTCAACACTATATATAATATAGAATTTCAAAACACCAGTTTAAAGCTTAACTTATCTCCTTTTCAATGTTTATATATATATATTTTTTTTCTTTTTCAGACATAATGCGTTCACAGTTGCCTTCTAGAAGTTAAAGACTTATTTATTTGATAAAATTTAATAGAAATCTATAATTTTTTTTAATAGAAAATATTTATAAGTGTATTAAAAATTAATTGATCCAAATTTAAAACGAATTTACTGTAAACCAACTTAAAAAAATAAAAACTGGCTTTTTTCAATAAAAGCCGGCTTTTTTAAAGTGGTTAAAACCAAAAAAAGCTGGCCGGCTTTTTTTGGCCTGGCTAAAAGCCAGCAACCCTGCCACAAGAGAAAGCACAGATTTTATGGTGGTTCATAGAAACAAAATCGATAGTGCAAGCACAGAGAAATTGCAGAAGAATTTACCAAAAAGATCCTCCATCCAAAAGCAGCATCTTGCGGTGGAAAAAGAATTTTCTAGAAACTGGAAGCATCGCAGATAAGAAACGTTCTGGACGTCCCTGCACAAGTGATTTTGATGTTGAGTGTGTCAGAGAGACATTTTTACACAATCCTAGAAGATCTGTGAGATCAGCGGCAAGAGAATTGGATATGCCAATTTCGACGGTGTACAGGGTTATTAAGAAAAAATTAAGACTGCATGCATACAAAGTTCAAATTGTTCAAGTTTTGGAACCGGACGATAGGCCTAGGAGGATGGCCTTTGCAACAGATATGCTAAGGAGAATAGAAGATGATGCTGATTTTCTGAAGCGCATAATGTTCTCCGACGAAGCATCCTTTCATGTTTCTGGCATTGTTAATCGCCATAATGTGCGCATATGGGGATCTGAAAACCCCCATGAATACCGTGAGGCCCAGTAGCAGAAACTGCCCAGCATGACAGCGGGCGCTGCAGATTATTTTAAACCTTGCAGATTTATCCACTAGCTTAAAAAGAAAGGCTGGACTTAGAAAAAAGCTGAAATTTAGTTTTAAGTCTCTAGATTTATGGTATTTGTTTCATAATTTCATTATATTTTCTTTATAAAGGCAAATTTTTCTTACTTAATGGGATATTGTTGTTTTAGTAGGCTTAGTCTAGCACTATTGGGTCGCAGATAAATTTTAGTATGCTGCAGACAGACACAGAAAATTCTGCTTCTGGGCCATGAGGCAGTAAGGGATTCCCCAAAGATTAATGTGTGGTGTGGACTAATGCACGACCGAGTCATTAGGCCTTTCTTTTTTACAGAAGAGACAGTCTCGTCACTCGTATACTTAGACATGTTGGAAAACTTCATATTTCCACAACTAGAAGAGCTTCAGCCAAATGTCATTTTGCAACAAGAGGGTGCACCACCTCATTGGGGTACCATCGTTTGTACTTCTTTGAATGACCATTTTCCAGGAAGATGGATTGGGCAAGGAATTCCAATTCCTTGGCCACCCAGATCACCTGATATAATGCCGCTGGACTTTTTTCTTTGGGGATTTGTAAAGGACGATGTTTACAGGAGGAGAGTGTCGAACATTGATGACTTAAAAGCCAGAATTACAACCGCAATAGCCTCTGTGGATGCTGACATGCTTGCCGCTTCCTGGCATGAAATTGACTATCGACTTATTATTCTGCGTGCGACGAAGGGGGCACACGTGGAAGTTCATTGACATGTTTCATGAAACTTTTTGAGTCTATCTAACCATTTATGTTATTAATTTTAATCTATCTTTATTATTGAAGTGAAAACTTCTTTAGGCGCGTTGAGCTTTTTTTGAGATGGAGAAAAACCACTGATTTGGAGACACTGTTACGTAACCGACATGCTAGCATTTTGGCACATAGACACTAGCGTGCCAAGTGTTGAATGACAGGAACTTTTCCCTCTTCAGCTCAATCTGCAAAAGAAGAACGAAGCTAAAACTCACTTTTTCTCCCGGCGTTCACACAGGAACACACCCAAAATTTACATTTTCGTTGCAGTACGCTGTTGTGTTTATTGTTAAAGACAAATACTTGATACTTTCATTATTGAAGTGAAAGCTTCTTTGGGCATGTTTGGCATTTTTTGAGATGGGAAAAACCATTGAACTCGTGATACTGTTATTGTAACCGACACCTCTGTATATAAGTATGTACATGTATTGTGCATAGTTCGGTATGAAGAGGGCGGGCAATTAATTGTTATTGATTGCTTAATCAATAACAACAATTTACAGGCAAGTGCGCCGCATGCTTGCCTGTGCGCTATTGGTTCCCGAAATACACGTACAAGAGTTAGAAAAAGGAAATCTCATCAAAAACATCTCATGTAAAAATTAGCCGAGTCTCGTGACTCTTGCTAAAATAAAACTAACTTGCTCTAGCAAAATAAAATTATCTTTATTCAACAGTTGTTATTTATGTCAATAGTTGGCGGCAAAAGTGAACTATTTGATCAGATATCGGGTAAGTTTAGCAGAAAAACTCTCTTGTTTTTAAAATTCGTGTTATTTTTGCATTATGGTGTGTGTCATAGCATCAAACTATAGCGATATTTCTAATAATATGGTACAGTCGAACCCCGTTATAACGAACTTCAAGGGACTGAAGGTTTTGTTCGCTATATCCGGTGGTTCGCAATATCCGAACTGTTAAGAAAAATGTTAGTGTTCACAAAATGTATAACTTATTAATTGCTATGTATATATTCAATAATGATGTATTAAAAAAGGGTAAAATCTATTAAATATGACCATTAAAAAATTAAATTGACTAAAATCGATCACATTAAACTGATACAATACTAATTAAATTACCTAACGATAAAGACAAACACAAATAAATTAATTTTACCTTTAATTGTTGCTCACTGTTTTGATGCAGAAATAATCGGTAATCTTCTCCGATTTCAAAAACATGTTATGAATTTCTTTGTCTAGTGTATGAAATGACTCTAACTAACACTCTTTCTTCCACTATTTGTGTAGACAAAAACTTATTAATTACACGCATCGCTGCTGTAGCATCTCAGATTGTTGGGTATTTCATCATTCATGTACTCCTCTTCATCACCATCAGATGCAGAATCTTCGATTTCAGAATGATTCATTTTAATTTCTTCTACAATCTCTTCATCAGTCGGATCTTCACATGTAATGACTTCATCATCACATATTTCAAACAATTGCATGTCGCACACTGAGAAGGATGAAATTTTGTGCTTTTTCTATCCACATCGCGATAGGTAAATTTTCATCATCCTCTTCTTCAACGTTCTTCGCTTCTTGATCATCCGTTGTATCTCTAATATTCTTTGCTAAGCCTGCATGTCGAAAACATTTTCTAATTGTAGAATCCGTAACAAGCCGCCAATATTTTTCGAGCATTATAAGTGCATCAAGAAGAGAAACGTCACATTTTTATCATATCCCTCTAAAATTCGTAAAATGAGCTGCTTCCTGTAATGGCATTTAAGACTTCTGATTCATTCCCTGGTCCATAGGCTGTACTACAGATGCTGTATTCGGGAGAAAGAGTACAATTCTAATCGATTGAAACTGTTTATCGATTTTGTGTGCACTACAATTGTCAAGCAGAAGCAGAATTTTCCGCTTTTTAGCTGACAGTTCACGATCCCACTTTTGAAGCTCTTTTTCCTTAGTCATCCATGCCTTGCGGTTTGCTTCATAAGCAACAGGAAGCCATTTGATATTTTTGAAGCATCTAGGGTGCTTAGATTTTCCTATCACTAGAAGATTACGACGATCAGTACCACACATACAAGAAATGGGATTCTATCTTTTGACAATTTGCCGCCACTACATTTCTCTCCATTAACTTTTAATGTCTGGTTTTGGTGTCATCTTGTAAAACAGTGCAGCTTCATCAGCATTATATATGTCATTTTCGTCGTATTCACGAGAGATTTTATCCCAAACTTTTTCTTTCCATGTATCGATGTCGGATGTTGAAACATCTCCCGATTCTCCGACAATTTTTCCGGAAGATATGTTGTTCCGCTTTTAAAATCTGTCTAACCATCCATTAGAACACGAAAATGAAATTCCAAATTTACTGAAAAATTCATCAGCTTTTGACTGAAGCATTTGCCCAGAAACTGGTACATTTCTGCTCCTATGGACGCTAAACCATTTTAATAAAGCCTCTTCCACTTCTTCATGTTCGGCTTTTCTCAAATTTTTTTTAGAGTTCAAATTTTTCTCGAAAGCAGAAAGTATGCTTTCTCTATTTTTCCATATTGTCCCAACAGTGGATTTCGATAAATCTTTTTTTCGGCAAATGTCAGCTTGGCTACCTCCATTTTCTATTTCTCTAATGATACTTACTTTTTCTTCGATGCAGAATGCTTTACGCTTGCTCAACTTGATGAAACTAATGATTTGTTAAAAGCAAACTTTTAATTTTGAAGTATGGAACCACAGATCATTTCGCACATTCTACATACCATTAAAATGAGTGAACGACAACGAGATGAAATGACTGGAAATACTTGTTCTGGCGTGTCTCTGCGACATTTCCCCTTGTTCTCGTGATCTGATTTTTACTTCACCCTCCCCCCTCACCTAGCACAGGTGCGTATGTCCTTACTGTTCATGCTTTTACTTGTTCGAGCATTTCCCCCCTTCCGACAGGTTGGCTGTTTTTTCTCTTTTCGCATCGTCCCCCCTCATTTTCGGCTCTGTCTCCAGTCTTGTACACAGCTGTGACCAGGGTGGGCGGGATCACACCTGCAGAGTGTCTACCGTAAAAGGGAAAGAATGCAGTTGTTTCTACCCTTAAAAAAAAGAATCGCTGATTTGCACCATGTTTCACTAGCCGGCATGCGTTATCTTATAAATTTGGAGTTGAAGTCCTGTTTCGACAACTGCGGAAAATTTAAAAAAAAAAACAAAAAAAAGACATGGTCGACTGGAAAAAAAAATGTTCATTATAGCCGCTTATCAAGATTTCGGAGGTTCGCTATAAAAGAATAAATTAGCATTAAATATAATAGGAAAACGATGGGACCAAAATTTTCGTTCGTTATGTACCGGGTTCGCTATAACGGGGTTTGACTGTAGTGGTTTTAAATATAGCAAAAGCATAAGCGCAATTATTTATCAAGAAATGTTAACATACTTGCAGAAATATTTAAATTTACCAAAACAACATTTGGTAAAACAAATTATTATTTTGTTTTTCGTCAGTTAAAATGAATTATACCGTATTCGTGACCTACCTATTTCGTGTAACTAAAAATCGATAACGCTGTATTTTATCATGTTGATGGTCTGGTCAATGACCAACAGTATTGGCGGGAATTTCGATTACGGAAGATAAAATACGGGGCACAGATGTCAGATATGCACTTGGGTACCTAATTGACACCAAAATGGCGTTACTTTATTTTACAAGGTAACCTGGCTACTGTTGCTTATTTATTAATAAATTGTTCATTTACTTTTATTTTATTTTTTTAAATTGTAAAATTGTTTTGTTCATAGTTATTAGTGAAATTATCGTTTATTTATTGTTGTTTACTTTTTAAAATAATAGAAAATAATTTAAAAATACATATTGTAACTGGTACTGGAAACGGGCTTTCGCCAAATTGACGTTAAAAAATCGCGCCAAACCTTGTTCGTATATCACATCTGTGCCAAATTCTCGGTTTTTTGATTTTTCGACTTTTTATCCAAATTTTCCGGATTTTTATAATTTTCCCTTTCATTGTATCCCAAACACTACCTTCATACCAAATTTCAAGATTCTAGAGATACAGGATGTACCTCCGAGTTTTGATGATCGGAATTAATTAACTTTCATATTTCATGTTTTTGTAAATTTACGTTTTAAGCAACAGATTGCAATTTTTGTATGTAAAATTATATGCATTATTTTTCATGTACAATGGCGCATTAAATGAAAATTGTAATATAATTTTGGTAGTAATAGTTTATAATAATGAATAAAAAAACACTACATTTAAAAGTATTTCCTGCACAATAAAACATTTCCTGACGATTAAAAAAACACGTAATTGTTGAAGTTTTCACTTCTATTGGCACTCCCAGAGTGCCACTGTTTTTATTATGAGTTATTAAACATCAAAATGGACTTTATAAACACCCTGTATTATATAGGGTAAATGTGTCAGTAATGGACACACCCCTCAAAGTTTTTGGTTTATAAAAAAAATAACCAATAAAAATGTAGCTTTTATTATATAACTTCCCATTGCATTTTTTATAATTTGTTGATACTCTGCATCAAATTAATCTGGAAGCAGAAAATAATGTTTCAAAGTTCCGCTGCTTTTCAGTGAAAATCTTAAAAACATGATCACTTAATCTATGCTAATATTATAAAGAAGTAAAAATTGTTTATTTGTAGGGGGTAAGCTCTGGAACTACCGAACCAATTCCAAAAGTGATGGTATTAGTCCAACTTAGAACATAGGCTATATATTATATCCGTGCCACAGGCTAAAAGGGGTGCAGGAGCTAAAAACCTTCTAAAAATGCAATTTTTGTGTTACTGAAGGGCCTAGAAACATGACATTTGGAATAGTAATTACTTATGAGATACTAAGGACATTTCTTTAAAAAATCGAAATTAAAAAGGGGTGAAAATGTACGAAAGGCGTTCTAAAAAACGTTCTATATGATGATTTTTATGCCATTTCAGGAAATACCAAACTGATTACAAAAATAATGGTATCAAAATGATGGTGACAACCCTTGCTCCAACATAGGCTACATTTTATATCGGTGCCACTACCCCTAAAGGCGGTGCAGGAGCAAAAAAACGTTCGAAATTGCGATTTTTGTGTTACTGAAGGGCCCAGGTAAATGGAATTTGGCATGGTAGTTACTTATTAGATATAAATGATCTCTAAGAACATTTCTTAAAAAGTTCGAAATTTAAAAGGGGATGAAAATGGACGAAAACCATTCTAAAAAACGTTCTAAATTTCGATTTCTACGCAATCTCAGAAAGTACTCAACCGATTTCAAAAGTAATGGTTGGAAATTGATGATGACAGCCCTTGAAATAGACATGAAATAGATCCAATATAGGATCTATTTCATGTCGGCGTCACTACCACCTTGCGGTTGCATTTAAAAAAATTTTTTAAATTCTGCTTTTTGTGATACTATACTGAAGGGGCTAGCAACTTGAAATTTGCATTGGTAATTACTTATGAGATGTAAATGCTCTCTGAGAAGAGTTCCTTAAAATTTTGAAATTTAAATGGGGTGAAAATAAATGAAAAGTGTTCTAAAAACGTTCTAAATGGCGATTTCTACACAATCTCAGAAAGTACTCAACCGATTTCAAAAGTAATGGTTGGAAATGGATGCCCTTGCTCCAATATAGGATCTATTTCATGTCGGCGTTACTACCACCTTGCGGTTGCATTTTAAAAAGATTTCTAAATTCTGCTTTTTGTGATACTGAAGGGGTTAGCAACTTGAAATTTGCATTGGTAATTACTTATGTACAGACAGTAGAAGGACGTTAAGATATGGGTGGAAAAAAAAATTGCCTCGGGTGTTTATTTATTTATTTTTTGCATGCATGCATGATAGATACCCCGCACCGGATGATGGCATACAAATTCGGCTTTTTTTATAGATTACCTACCTACAGGTTATGTACGCGAAATTACAGTAATATGAATTTTATCAAATTTATCAGGAAAAGTTGAGAATGAGATTTTATTTTACTGTTTCGCTCCAACATCAGTTATCCGAACAGAACTGAGCACAGTACGTGCCAGGTTGCCCCAGCTAAAAGGGTTTGATACCTGGTATCGGTGCGGGTGACCCTGACGAGCACCTAGATCGGCAGTGCCTACTGCTTAGTTGTGAGCTTTGTTATGCTGGTTACTTGACATTTATATCTTGCTGCTTGGCACATTGCTACTCAAGTTAATCTCGTAATTTAGAACCTTGGTCAGGTGACGATACCTTCACCTAGCAAGGTTCCTTCCTCCAGAGGTAACTTACAGGACCTTTTACATGGCTCCATGGAGGGAAGGGATAGATGGAGTTGTAGTATACCGTAAAAAAGGTTTGCAATATGAAACCATTTATCACTCAAATTTAAACGTCCAAGAAAGCCCAAACAAAACAAGCACGTGGAAGGGATTTTGTATTAATAAGACGAATTCAAAGGGATGAATCACAGCTGAAGTATATTTTAAGAAAAAATGGTACATTTTTTAAAGGGCCTTTGTTGTGTTGTTATTTATTAAAATAAATGCTTGCTTTTAAAATAATTGGAATTGGAAAATTAGCAATAAATAAATTTAAAAAAATGATTAAATAAAATATTGAAAACATCTGATAAAAACTAAAAATTGTATTATTAAAAGTTTTCTTTCTTTACCCCTTTTCAACATAGATGAAAAATGTTTGTCTTCGGTTTGTATGGCCTTCTGGCCGAGCTCTAACTCTTGTAAATATACTGGGATCACCCTACATTTTTTATATGTTATTGACGTTTACTATAACGTGATCGCTATTGAAAAAAAAAAAGTGTGGCACTTATAGTTCATTTGCATGGGCGGTTAAAAGTATTCTGTTACATTACGCTCAATGGGAAAAATCGTTTCAAGTGCATTTTAATGATGCTAGACAATTTAAAACATAAAGAAATTTATATGCATTTATAAAGTGCAGTAAAACATGCATTTCGTAGAATATGGGGTTTTCAAAGCATTTATTATTCATTTACAGGGCACACAAAAGAATTCCGTTATATAATGATATATGGAGGGGGGGGGGGAGGGGGGCTGTTTACAGCGATATTATGTTACTGAAATATAATGGAATAGACATAAATTACTCAGATTTACTACAATGTACTTGCGGTGAAATATGATGTGCATAGCATTTATCGTTTATTTACAAGGACACACAAAAGATTCGGATACAGTACTGTATCTAAAGTACTTGTCAGTATGTCACACAAATTTTGTGGGCACTCTATCACAAAAACTATTGCACGGAATTTAATAAAACTTATATTCATGTAGTCCCTAATATAAATTGGTGCTGATTAGTTTTTGGTGTAAATCACCCAACAGGTGGCGCTGCTATGCTGCATTTTTCGCGATTTTAGCTGTAGCTGTATCTCGAGAACTAATACACAGATTTTCATCAAACTTCAGTTTGAGTTGGACCTTAGTATGAGTTGGTGCTGATTACGTTTTGGTGTAAATCGCCCAACAGGTGGCGCTGCTATGCTGCACTTTTTGGGATTTACACGATTTTCGCAATAGCTCTATTTCAAGAACTGATGTACGGATTTTCCTCAAACTTCAGATTCAGTTAGTCCTTGATATAACTTGGTGCTGATTGCGTGTTGGTATAAATCGCCCATCAGGTGGCGTTGCTGTGCTGCATTTTTCACGATTTCCACAATAGCTCTATCAAGAACTAATGCACGAATTTTCCTCTAACTTCAAAGTTAGATGTTAACACAAGTTGTTGCTGATTAGATTTTGGTGTTAATCATCCAATAGGTGGCGCTGCTACGCTAGAATTTTCATGATATTCGCAATGGCTCTATCTCAAAAACTAATGCACGGATTCTCCCCAAACTTCAGATTCAGTTTGACGTTGACATATGTTGTTGTTTTGGTGTAAAGCACCAAATAGGTGGTGCTGCTAGGCTGCAGTTTGCTGGGTTTACACGATTTCAGTGATAGTCATATCTCAAGAACTAATGCATGGAATTTCGTATCTTTAGAATCCTCATGATGGGTATAGACTGCCATTTAATTTTGGCAGTGTGCTAGCGAATTTTGAAGTATTAACAGAGTATTATGAGATAGAAGAAAGTTTTGGGATTGGTATAGATGAAAGTTTTATTTATTTATTTTTTTTTTTTGTGTCAATTTTCTGAAAAGAAAAAGTTATTCTTGAGAAATGCATAACAATTTTGGGAAAAATAAATCTTTGTATCGAAAGGTCAAGTCCAATTACTCAAATGCAAGCTAAGCATTTATTGATAATAATTTCATTCTTACAGCTAAAATTTTCCTATCAGGTGAACTTATTTTTTTGCAAAAAATAATGTTTCAAAACTCAAGTAATTCAAACTAACTAGGACTTCCCTCAGAGGGATTAGTCTGAGCGATATTGCTGAGAACATAGATTTAATAATAACATGTGGAAGCAAAGAAAATGAGATGTTATCTTTAATTGTGCGTATACAGCGATAAATTGAAATGATGAAAATAAACGAATCATAGAATTACAAAATCTTATATATAAATTCGTGTACACTGATTAAAAAAATGTGAAATCAAACCATTCAAGACAGCCATGCATGTATATGAAATTGAAAGTACGCAATATATTAAAAGTAAAATAGAAAATGAAACACTAAATTACTTATATCGGAATTTTAACTGTATAAAATGATGTCAAGAGCATAATCAGATGCTCCGCACCAATTTTAGTAACTTTAAATGACAAATATATGATGTTTAAAAAGAATGGACTACACATTATATGGTGTGTGCTCCCCCGGAATAGTTAATATTGTACATTATCTGTTTTCCACAGATGCAATAAGGTTGTCGATAACATTTAAGGAATTCTCTCCTCAAAATCTGATATAGTATAAAAGTACAGAATAAATCAACAGTGGCATGCAATGCTTCGCTAGAGTGTGTTTTAGATATGCTCGATCGGATTTAAATGATGAGTGTATGCTGGCCACTACATACGCTGTATTGTTTTGTTTTCAAACATATTCTGCACAAGTTGAGCTGTATTTAGTATGTATTAAATAAAAGAAATCGACAATGATTAGAACATAAAGTATGACACAAGATCTGAATATATCGTCTCTCGTCTGCATAACTTTTGAGCTGTCAAAGTGTCATTTGAAGTAATTTACAAATCCATACATATTTATTCAGCAAATCATGCAAGCTAACATACGCCAATATGAACCCGATTATGAAATTTCACCAGAATAAGTTAATATATAAAAAAATCTACTAATGATAATTGAGAATATGACCCTATGATAAAATGTCTAGAAAAATGAATCGGATAAAAAATTCATATCACATTTAAAACGGCACTTCCCTCTGTTAGTGGCCTTGGCGAGAGAGAGAAAAGCCTAGAGAAGGAACGCTTTAACAAGTACTTTAGGGCAACCTACTCACTGTTTCATACAGGTCTTTGTTCAATATTTACACAATTTATTTAATGCTAGGTGATTATCTATCAGCTTTGTTGGATTTAAATTGCATGCTTTGTGGAGGAAATGCAGCATTATGAAATATTTAAAGTTGCTGTACCTAATAATTCCAAATTAATGGTAATTCAGATCGCTTTCCGTTAATTTCATCTTTTTAAATTTTAAATTTTTTAGAAACCATTCATAGAGACAATTGTATATTTTAAAACTAACCCGAAGCAAAATTTCAAGATTTTGGGCTCAGCAGTAACACAAAAATAGAAAATTTTCGAAAGTTTTTTGTTTCTGCACTGTTTTATATAGCGACATTTTTAGAAATTGTTCTATTGTGAGAATTTACGTCATGATAAATACAGTCATGTCAATTTTCATGTTTATATTCCTAACAATTCCATGTACTTCGTTACTTAGATCATCTTTAGATCTTTTTCGGCTTTGTTTAGTCTTTCGATTTTTTAGAAATCGTTCTACAACGAGCATTTACATCTTATTAATTACTACCATGCCAAAGTTCTAGTTTCTAACCCCAACAGTATCCCAAAAATTTCAGTATTCCAAGTAAATCATAGTTTAGAACTTTTCTAGAAATTTTTACGTTTATCCGTCAAATTGAACCTTTTGGAGAACGTTCATTACGAATATTTACATCTTAAAAGTAACTACCGCACCAAATTTAAAGATTCTAACCCAATCAATATCGCAGAAATTGCAATTTTAGAACTTTTTTGCTCCTGCAGCGATGTAGGTTCTTGCACTGACATAAGTCTTTTTTTCGGAGCAGAGATGGCCACCAACATTTTTTTAAGTTGGCTATGTAGTTTCAGAGATAACACCTGACAAATGTACAAGCATTAATAATATTATACAGGGTTCACACAATTTTACCACTAAATTTTAACAGTATTTTCAAAGTATTTCACTGCAGATAATTATTGCAATATCTGTGAATAAGTGTGAATTCTGTGTTTTAAAATTTAAATGTAAATTTTCTTATCATTAAGAGCAAGAATCTGAGAAAGTGTCACACCTATCATTATGGGGTGATTCATGCCATCTCAGATTTTCTCCAAAAAATTACCAGTTATTACTTATCTTGTTAAAAGGCCAAATCCAGAAGTTTTTTTTTCCAAAGTTGAGTTGTTCATTTTTTATGGGCCCCCAAAGCTCACTGTGTAGTGCGAAAAATTGAGCGTTTTTTTTTAGACATTAAAATTGCTATGACCCACAATTCTTTGCGCAAACAACTTGCCACAAAATTCTTTTTATATATGGGATGTAGGAGGGTTCGACTTTATATAATAGATGAGAAGTCTGTGGCAACTTGTTGCCGCCATTGAGATGAGATAACATGGAGAGAGCATCGGCAACCTTTTTTTGACCCCTTGATAAAGTCACGTGACACTTGGACGTTTTCCTCCCGCCGAAGTTTGACCGCAGTTGCCGTCCATTGGATTTATATGGAGTATGGAGTAAAACAAACACATTGACAGTTTTCTTTTTTATTTTCTAAGTAATAATGGTGGTGTATTGCAGCGCATACGAATGCAAATCAAGATATGTCAAAGGAGGAGGTGTAACCTTTCATTGGTGAATCTTACGTTTACTTTTTAAACTTATTTTATTTAAAATAATAATAATAATTGTGACTTGAAGCAGTGTTATTAATTGATAATGATTGGTTTTTGCCTCGTAAAAGAGACATATCACTTTATTTATTTATTTATTTTTTCACTGATATATTTACTTTTATTTTGTGTAAATTATGTAAGTTTTAAATCACAATAATTTTATTATTTATTTAAACAAATGAGAAGCTTTCATTTTCTATCTTGGCGACATATTTTTGCGCCAATTTGTAATTTCTGCCTCTCATGTAATATATTTGTATTTCTGACTACTGTAAATCTTTCTTAAATTATTCATAATGTGCCAGTATAAGTAATTTTAAAATATGTATTGAATAAAAAAATATTAGTATTTCAAAAAAAAAAATTCTGATTAAAGTTTTTCCAGAAATTTATAATTACAAAAAATAAATATTTATAAGAATTGGAAAAAATTGAGGAAACAATCTCAATATGTCATCGATGTTATAAATTAGCGTAATTTTTAGATAAAAGCAACAATTGTTTTCATTATTCCAAAATGGGAAAAAAAGTTACATAAAAAAGCCTATAGAAATTAATGCTTGAGTTAATTAATCCTGAAAAGAAAAAAAAAACCTGTAAAAATATTAACGTAAATTTAAAATTTTCATTCCTAATATTAAGACGATATAAAGATGACACTGTCTTCTTAATCCTGTTTTAAAATGTAGAGCTTTTAAATAAGTGAAGATAAACAGCATTTTGCATATTTATTATACAATATTTTCTTCTGTGATACAGTATCAAATGTGAACATGAAAGTATTTTGATAAAAATTTAATAGTGAAAAGGTTTGTGAAGGAAGATGTTTCATGACACATAACACACGCACATATTTATATATACTCCTACAGGATGCCCCCAAAATATTGTAACGCGCTTTAATTGTTTTCACACTTTTGCATTTTGCATTGGCTAATTTCTAACTGGTAAAAAAAAATTAAAGAGCATATCAATATATTTGGGACATCCTATGTGTGTGTGTGTGTGATATGTATATAGGGCTGTGCATATATAACGTTGCCATTTTAGGGGGCTGGGGGATCTGACATTCAGGGCCGGGCAAAGCGGGGGGGGGGGGGGGGGGGGCGAAGGCCCCGGGCGCAGAAATTGAGGGGACGCCAAATTTATACTACAAACTTCGTTTCATATTTTTTTTAATTATATTTACATAGTGTAATTTTCTTTCTGTGCTTGTGACAAAAACATATACTCTCAAAATAACATGGGTAGGGTTTCCTTCTGGGAATACAAAAGGATTGCAAACTGTTATACTGTACTATTGTATATTATGTATACAAACTGTTATACTGTACATTTTTTTCTACATCCGTTTCCTAAATGCCCTTTGTCAAAATATAAATGCAATTTTTCCTTATGTTATTTAGTTGTTTGGAGTTTCTGAATTAAAATTAAACGTAAAGTTCCAAGATAAACGCGAAATATGTATTCAATAGAATTTATTATTATTAAAATGTTTAAATGATTATAAAATTATTTAATTCCAAAATATGGAATACACTAACGTTTGGCATTCCTATTCTTCTGTAATATGTGTATGCATATATAATCCGCTGTTAGAGAAACCATATGCGAAGTATGTTTGAAATGATACTTGTGTTTGCTAGTAGATAAAAGAGAAATAATGTTGTCCACCTTTTCTGTTGATAAGAAATTCTGTACCCCCCCCCCCCCTAAGGGGCATGTGCAGAAAGACATTATTACTGTTGAATGCATTATGTAACAAAAAGCTATTATTAATTTTTTTTAAATACTATTTCTTTTAAGTGTTATTCGATATAAAGTTATTTCATGTATAAAATGATATTTTATTGACTTCACTTCATTTTGAATCAATAAAGTATACGAAAAATAAATGTAACCACATTTGTATGTAACTCTAAACAAAAGAAGAAAAAGCCAATTTTAGACATTGATAACGATATCATTACTGGCGGGGGGGGGGGGGGGGGGGGGGAGAGTCGAGGGATGATATCATAAGGGGGGGAGGTCCAAAATTACCAAAAACATGATAACGTTATATAAGTACAGCCCCATATATATGCGTGCATGTGTGAGATATGTATATATATATATGGAGCATTCTCACAATCTTTTGACTTTTGGGCAAAAAAATCTGGCGAAATTAAACTTGCTAAAATAACATTTTAATCTGATAGACGAATACCTTAATGATTCAAAATAAAGAAAAAATGGTGAGCAGCGAAATTTTTTTTATTTAACTGAGGTTTAAGTTAAACGTGCGAGTGAGTTTAATTTTTCCTTACCATTTTACCCCTATAACTTTTTATTTTCTTCTAAATTTTTACTTATAATGAATTTGCATAGACATTCAAATAAGAAATAATACAAATGTAGTGCTTTTAATACAGAATTTTTGTATAACATTGTCTTAAAGGGGTGTTAAAGAAGGGACGGTAAGGTAAAAAAAGGGACGAAATGGTAAAAAAAAGAGACGGTAAGGATGGAAAGGTAAGGAAAATTACCACCTATTTTTAGGAAAATCATGTTAAGACTAAGTGATAGCCACAATGTTCATTGATTTTTAGAAACAGTTGTTAGCATTGGATTAAATTATTATTATTATTATTTTAATTTACCTCGAAAAATGGAGGAATAACCCTTGGGGACGGTAAGACTACCAATAAAGCCACGGTGCTTGAAATTGTTATTTAAATGCTGATTTATGTTCTGCAGTAAATTTCCTGTCAAAAAATTTTAGATATTCTTTCTCTAGCATACTTCTGCATGAGCAAAAACTTGAAAAAAAATTCTGTTGCTGCATCTGAAGTGATTTTCTGTATCATTTTAGAAGAGGGATGGTAAAAAATCTAAAACCCAGGGACAGAGTTATATATATATATATATATATGCAGTGAAACCTTCCTGTGCGACTAACTCCATGAACAATCATTTTTTCACGGAACGAAATTTATTCCCATAGGCTCAATACTAATTTTACATCCATTCAGAGACCATCCCAGTTGACCTCCCTCCGTGAGCAACCCATTTCTTTGAAGAAAATGAAACAAATTCCGTCTTTTTCTGGTCGCTTGAAGAAGATTTTATTAGGAAAATAATTCCGGAGAGCGCAATATTAAAAATTCAATAAAATATATTTTTCTGTATTTTCTTTGTTATTAATTATGCTTTTATTTTTGCAGGATTTTAAACGTATACTCGTATATAATCTTCCTATACTTATAAAAATTCTAAAAACCTTATATATATATATATATATATATATATATATATATATTATTACTTATTTGTGTGTGTGGCATTAATCGAATATTCTGTATCTGTACCGAATAGAGCAGCGATGGGAGGAAGAATCACGAGACAATATTATTTGATGCTAAATAAACAGTATCATAAAATATGTTTCCTTATGGGCTCAAAAAGTGTGAAAAAATTATACTATTTTGGGCATTTACCATTTCAAGAGTGCAAAAAGTATTGCTTTTTTTTTTTCATGTTTGATGTTTTCTAAGTTTGATTTTTGTTTTTAGTAGAAATGTCTTTCTTAGTTTGAATATAACTCAATATATGTTTGCCACAAAGCAAATTGAACTTATACCCTGATCCAAATACCCTGAAATACTAAATTATATTTTTAAAAACAGCTTCAGATTAAACTGAGAATGAAAACATGTGTATTCAAATAAAACTAGAGATTACAATATTTATATTTATATATTTCAGTGTTTTATTGTTTTTCAATTCCCTATCTTGCTTGTAATTATAATTTATTTTTGGATATTTTTCATAAAATATGCCACTTCATCTTTTATTTTTATTTTCCCACTTGTGAAAGATAAATTTGTCTTGTTTCATAATGTTTATATGCATCTGTAGCACGAAATACTTTTAAATTAATTTCCCTACGCCAAGAGTTGCGTAAAATCGCCAGTATTGCACACCAAAATACCTCACACACGTGACCCATGTCGACCCCACTTTCCAAGGCTGAGCTGAATGGGGATGAGCGGTCCAGGTTATATCAAGTCTATGGTTGCCGCAAGGTCACTGAAGGTCACAAACTTATGCATTTTCGCTGTTTTTTACCATTTTTAAAACCCAATAACAGCTTGCGCGTTGAAGTTGCCATGGCAAAAGAGGTGTCATTTGAAAGACATGTATTAGCACTTTTTAAAAATGTAGATATAATTGAGGCAAGTTGGATGCGCTTTTAGTAACAGAACGTCAAAATGTGAAAAATGTCATATTTGACCGATATTCAAACTGTCATAATTTCCTGCGGCAATAACATTTTGAAATAATTCTTTTGCCATTCTTTTATTCTATTATTGCTCTTTATGGAAAAATAAATTCCATTGAGGCATGTACCTTTAAGAAAAAAAAATGATTTTTTTAAACATACTCTATTCCGGTAGTCAGGACTTTTTTGCTTTTCAGAACAACTCGTCTGAATAACAATTTTTTAACATTTACTTGGCTATATGAATTGATATATTTTATATATTGTTACGTTTATATTTATTGAGGACAATTATTTAGTTTTAAAATCTCAAAAAATCACAGACATGTTCTCTATTTGGTATATACCTGTGAAATGCATATATGATTTTTCCATTACTGTTTAAAAATTTACTATAATTTTTCACATTTAATAGACTAAAAGCAAAAGGTTTACAAAGTTTATACTTTTATACATATTTTGAAATAATTTGTTTAATTTTTACATATTTTGGAATATTTTGTTTAATTTTTAACATTTGTTAAAAAATCACCTGAAACTTGTACAAAATTGTAACTGAATAAAATGCACAGATATAAAGATATTAGTCTTTTTTTTTTAATGTAAGGTACATTTTAAAATCATTATTGATGAAGTATTTTTAATTTAAAATCATTAATTTCAGAACATAAACTTATTCAAAGCAAAATATTCCAACCTTCCCCTTGTTTGTATTACTATTATTACATAGTGAAAAATGCCGGAACTTCAAAACAATATTTCTGTGGAATATGAATGAATTTATAATGCTCCTTCATTTAAAAAAAAGGCTGTATCTGACGATAAGATTAATTTTTGTAAAGTATTTTTTAAAAAATCATTGATAAAAAATTTTAAGTTTATAATCACATTATTTCAGCAACACAAAATTCTGGAAAACAAAATATCTCAACTCTTCTATTTTTTGTATTAATAGTTCTACTTGGTAAAATATTCTAGAACCATGAGAACAATATTTCTGTGCAATCAGAATTCTTTATATTCATCCATTAAAAAATAAAATTATTATTTTCTTTTTTATTTTACATTTGCATCAATAATTTTATTAACATAAAATTGCACAGAAAAAAAAACCCAACTCAGCTCTTCCCTTGTTTGCATTACTGTTATCACATGGTTGGCTATTCTGGAATATCAGAACAATATTTCTGTTGAATAAGAATTACCTTTGTCATCCATTTAAAAAATATAAATTTGTGAATTTTTAATTTGGACCTTTTCATACTTATATTTATATATTCTTAGTTAAAAAAACTGTTTTACAAAACATGGAAGAACTTAATTGGGATCCTTATACAGATTGTTTTTTTTTATATAATGAGCTATTGAACTGTGGAAGACATGGCAAAAGTCATAAGGATGGGTTGTTTTCAGAACAGGACTTGGCAGCAGATATGAGAAATTATCTAGAAAGAATAAATGTTAAAGTACCTGATAGAAGTGTGTCTGAAAAAGAACTAATATCTAGCAGAAGTGGTAAAGTTTTACCTGAAGGATTTAAACTTTGTGCAAAGCATCGTTTTGATTTTGGTACTTATTGTAATGTTCCAACTGTATGTTTACACCCTTATCACAAGGAAACCAGGAAAAGAAAAGAAAAAGGTGTTAGGTCTGCAAGTTGGGCAACATATGAATTAATATGTAAATATAATTCTTCTGTAAACTTTCCAATTGAAGGAACTGTTTGTCCAAAGCATAGAGATTATCTTCTTTCAAACGATCTACATCAAATGAACAATGAAGTTGAGATAGCCGACATCACTTCCAGCGATCCAACATTTGAAGTTCTTAATTCTCTGTTAGTTGAAACTGATAAGACAGAGACAAATTCATTTATAAAATCATCAACAGAAGGTGTAAGCCCTGTTAAATTTCAATTGAAATCTCTTGTTTCAGAACTTTCTGCAAGTACCATTCGCTATATGAAACAAAAATACTCTGAAGTTACCAATAATTTTAAAACAACGTTAACCAAGAAACTGGCCCCAGAGCAAGAACATGAATTTCGAAAGGTTGTTTCAGACAATAGCAGCTGCAGCAAGACGGAAGCTGAAAATGAATGTCTAAAAGAGATAGTAGCAGCCTTTAAAAGCACTCCATCTCAAAAGATGAAGGTAGCTTTATTGGATCCTCAAAAATACACAAAATTAGAAGTTATAGAGAAATTCCAATGCTCACAGAGAATGGTAAGGAGAGCAAGAGAATTGAGAGCACAATTTGGCGCTGGCAATATGCCTCTTGTATACACAAAATTAGTAGAAACCATCTTGACATGAGTAAGGTTGATCATTTTTTAGATTTTTTGTTTACAACAGATTTTCTACAAGATGTTGCTTATGGAACAACTTTAAAATATGATTGTGGATTAAAACATGTTACTCCACATGCGATACTATCTTCTTCGGTCCTATACAATTGTCTGGGGCTGATCCTTTTACAGTTCCATGCTTAGAAGACATTCAAGAGTCTTACAAGGAACAATTATATGTTTGAGGGTTTTTTTTTTTTTTTTTTTTGTAAAAATTATTGATAGTGTTAGCGTTAGCTGAATATACTTGTATTATCATATAGATTATAAATGCCAAGAATTTTGATTGTCAAATTAAATAAGTAACATCTATCATATATGTGTCACAATATATTAAAATATATCAATTCATATAGCCAAGTAAATACAAAAAAAAGATGTTATTCTGACGAGTTGTTCCGAAAAGCAAAAAAGTCCTGACTACCGGAATATAGAGTATGTTTAAAAAAATCATTTTTTTTTCTTAAAGGTACATGCCTCAATGGAGTTTATTTTTTCATAAAGAACAATAATAGAATAAAAGAATGGCAAAAGAATTATTTCAAAATGTCATTGCCACAGGAAATTATGACAGTTTGAATATCGGTCAAATATGACATTTTTCACATTTTGGCGCTCTGTTACTAAAAGCGCATCCAACTTGCCTCAATTATATGTACATTTTTAAAAAGTGCTAATACATGTCTTTCAAATGACACCTCTTTTGCCATGGCAACTTCAACGCGCAAGCTGTTATTGGGCCTTAAAAATGGTAAAAAACAGCGAAAATGCATAAGTTTGTGACCTTCAATGACCTTGCGGCAACAAGTTGCCACAGACTTCTCATCTATTATATAAAGTTGAACCCTCCTACATCCCATACATAACAAGAATTTTGTGGCAAGTTTTTTGCGCAAAGAATTGTGGGTCATAGCAATTTTAATGTCTTTAAAAAACGCTCAATTTTTTGCACTGCACGGTGACCTTTGGGGGCCCATAAAAAATGAACAACTCAACTTTGGAAAAAAAAAATCTAGATTTTGTCTTTTAACAAGGTAAGTAACAACTGGTAATTTTTTGGAGAAAATCTGAGATGTCATGAATCACAGGTGTGACACTCTCTCAGATTCTTGCTCTTAATCGTGGTGCCAGAGTCCTTGGAAATTCCAAGGACTCAATTATTGTAACGCTTTATAATATTAACATTAGATGTACAGATACAAAAGTTATTTATCTGTTACAAACTAAAGTGCCCAGAATTTGAAGGATGTTTGTTCTGAAAAATCAATTTCAAAATTTAACATACAACAGAAAACAAACATTAAAAAAAGCAGTCGAAATGTTGTATGAATGAATCATATGAAAACGCTACATAAAAATGTATAAATGTATATAACAGACGCAAAATAATACAGCTATAAATGAACTTATTTCAATTTATAATTGGAGCAATAATGTTAAAATACGCCAATATTTCCCTAATCGGTTTTTTATCATCCTTCAGTACATTTTTTACACTCATATAACGTTATACTATATCCACCACGTCCTTTATATTTCCAATATGATGTAATATTTTCTTCTTTCACGTGGAAACCTTGAAATAGAAAAGTTATGAAGTTATATTAACTTTCATTTAAATTTGTCAAACTATTTATTTCATTTTCATTTTTCACGTGAATATCTTGCAATAGAAAAGTTATGACGTAATATTCACCTTTTTTTTAAATTCGGCAAACTATTTATTTCATTTTCATTTTTCACGTGGAAATCTTGCAGTAGAAAATTAATTCTTGTAGTAATAATTTTATTGTGTTTTTTAATTGTTAGCAACTGCTGTCACGAAAAATGTTTAAATTTGATAAGAAATTGCTGTTAAATTGGTGGATTTTTATTAATTAAAAATTAAGTATAAATTTTTTCAATTCCGGATTACTTTAGTTGCCTCAGCCATGTTTTAATACACATGTACGTATCTCTTCACAATTTTGGCTTCGAAAGTGTGGATTTTTATAGAATTACAAACAGACAGATAGACAAGTTTTCATTTTTGTATATCTCTCTATTCTAAAAAGAAGTAACTAACGCTGTGCGGTGACGACGACGCCGGTTTTGAATTTTTTGTGACCGGAGGTCTTTCTTCGTTAATATTAAGAAAACTGTTGCATACAAAAATATGAAATCAGTGGTATTATAGCGAAATGTTTGATCAACACACTGATGCATACAGTTTTCAAATCGAAGAATTATTTTAAGAGATATTTAATGCTAAAGTTGGACAAAATCGTTCCATTAAAAAAGTTTTATAGGAGCAAAAACTATACATTGGAATTTAATCATTTTTAGATCCTTTTATTCAATCGAAGATCCCGGTGTGCAGATTCCATTAATTTTTTTTAATTTGACTCATTTTTTGAGGTTTTATTTCTATTTTAAATTCAAATATTCAGCATTTCGACAGATATTTTTTACATATTTTAGAAAATGGTATTAATTTAAATTGTTGCCAACTGTATAAACAGCGCAAACAATAATGTTTGCTTCAAATAAAAAAAATTATTAACGCGTTACTATTATAAACAGAAAAAAACCTTCAAATTAGAATTAAATAATTAGGTATAAAAAGCAGGCATTTATTGGAAATTACTCCATAAAAACTATATTTACATGTGAATTTTAAAAGAGAAAGGATATTGTAAAATAAATTCATTAACATGCGTTAGAAGTCTGAAATAGAAGAAATTACGTCACATTACACCTATTATGCAAAATGAACAAAAAATAGTATTGCAAAACAGTTTAAATTTAAAAATTGCGCAAGACAAAATATTAGAGGTTAAATATTAGATTTTTTTCAAAATTTTATTATTTGTCGTTTGATGTGAGGTGTTCAGCTATAAGTATGCAAAATTTCATGTAGCAACATAATTAGGGGCTGAGTTAGAAAAATTGCTTAAAATACACAAATTAGAGCCCAGAGGGTTAAATAATAAACTTTTTCAAAATTTTATTATTTATCGTTTGATGTGAGGTGTTCAGCTATAAGTATGCAAAATTTCATGTAGCAACATAATTAGGGGCTGAGTTAGAAAAATTGCTTAAAATACACAAATTAGAGCCCAGAGGGTTAAATAATAAACTTTTTCAAAATTTTATTATTTGTCGTTTGATGTGAGGTGTTCAGCTATAAGTAAGCAAAATTTCATGTCTCCAACTTAATTAGGGGCTGAGTTAGAAAAATTGTTTAAAATACGTAAGTTGGAGCTCAGAGGGTTAAATATTAGACTTTTTCAAAATTTTATTATTTGTCGTTTGATGTGAGGTGTTCAGCTATAAGTATGCAAAATGTCATGTCTCCAACTAAATTAGGGACTGAGTTAGAAAAATTGTTTAAAATACACAAGTTAGAGCCCAGAGGGTTAAATATTAGGCTTTTTCAAAATTTTATTGTTTGTCATTTGATGTGAGGTGTTCAGCTATAAGTATGCAAAATTTCATGTCTCCAACTTAATTAAAGGCTGAGTTAGAAAAATTGCTTAAAATACACAAGTTAGAGCCCAGAGGGTTAAATACAGTATAATATCTTTAATCCGGACATCTCTAATCCGGAAACTTCTGTAATCCGGACATTTCGGTATTTTTATTCGTTTTTAGTTTGAATTAAAGATAACAGATGGCGCCATAGTACATAGGTGAATAAATTTTCTAAAAATTATTAAGAAAAATGAAAAGATTGCCTAATTTTCTACTTTTTTCAGTTTTAAAGTTGTAAGAATTTTCTAAATTAATATGTAATTAATATAGGTGTCTTTTTTTAATATTAGTTTGTAAAAATCTACAATTAATGGTAATTTTACAATTTTTCGTTTTACAAAGATAAGAAGATGCGGCCGAAACATCGCAAAATCGGATTTTATTATTATTATTTCTTCTACCTATTTAATTTGTGACTTACTTCGATATTTGTAGGATCTATACATCTAATTTTTTATAACATTAGCCTTATATATCACTATTTTAAACATGTTAGTGTCATCATAAAGTTATTTTTTAAATTAATTGTAAGTCTTATTTAAATTTTTACTATAACTTTTTTAAGTTATAGAATTTTTTTTAAATAAGTTTCATGATTATTCTGTTATTCTTCTGTTTTGTATTATTTATTGACTATTTATAAATCATAAATCGTAATTTAAAAAAAATCGTATGGTTATTGTTTTTTGCAATTTACAACAGATGGCGACACTGCATAAAATCTATATAATTATTTCAAAAATATATACATTTTAGAGCATTTTGAATGGATTTGTCTCAAAGTTTTTCAATTATTTTAAATTATCAAGTTCTTTGCATTTTTGTATAGTCATATTAATAAAAGATATTAGTATTAATATTTATCTAAATGCATTCTAGTTTCAAAATTTCTGTAATCCGGAATTTTCTAATCCGGAATCGCCATAATCGTGATGATTCCGGATTAAAGAAGTTATACTGTATTAGGCCTTTTTCAAAATTTTATTATTTGTCGTTTGATGTGAGGTGTTCAGCTATAAGTATGCAAAATTTCATGTCTCCAACTTAATTAGGGGCTGAGTTAGAAAAATTGCTTAAAATACAGAAGTTAGAGACTGGAGGGTTAAATATGACTTTTTCAAAATTTTATGATTTATCGTGTTATCGCAAGTGTTCAGCTGTACGTATGCAAACTTTCATGTCTCCAACTTAATTAGGGGCTGAGTTAGAAAAATTGCTTAAAATACACAAGTTAGAGCCCAGAGGATTAAATATTAGACTTTTTCGAAATTTCATTATTTGCCGTTTGATGTGTGGTGTTCAGCTATAAGTATGCAAAATTTCATGTCTCCAACTTAATTAGGGGCTGAGTTAAAAAAATTGCTTAAAATACACAAGTTAGAGCCCAGAGGATTAAATATTAGACTTTTTCGAAATTTCATTATTTGCCGTTTGATGTGTGGTGTTCAGCTATAAGTATGCAAATTTTCAAGTCTCCGACATATATAATTTCTGAGAACGGGCTCTGTGACAGACAGACAGACAAAGGAGTGAGACAGGTAGGGTTTCGTTAGATGAACGAAACTCTAAAAACATGCTGCGGATGACTGTAACAACATCCTAAAATTACATTACCATCAGCGATCTACCAATCCCGAATTTAGTTTATATTCATTTCATATATTCTTATTCTTTTGTGCGGCCCTGTAAAATAACTATCAATAATATATACAGTAAAACCTCTGAATAGCGGACACCTTGAGAATGCAAAATTTGTCCTCTATTTGGAGGTGTTCGCTACTGAGAGTAAAAAATGTACAGTTATTTAAGGGTTGGTAATCGAAAAAATGCCCGCTAAATAGAGGTGTCCACTAATCGGGTGTGTCCATTATGGAGGTTTTACTTCATAATAATATCATCCTTTACAAGAAAATTGCATGCTGTATGATAGGCAGACAGACATTCAGAGAAAGATAACCTCCCGGAGCAATAAACACTCATGTCTTTTGTTTTAATCATCCACAATTGTATGTCATACAACAGGCTAAAAACGGTCACCGTGGTACGGAGTACTGTATTATTATTTGTTTGCCCACCAAAACTGGTTGACACGGGTTGTTGCAAGGTTTGTGATCACGTGGTTGAAACAGATCTATTCAATATTACTGCGTGCGTATTTTTTTTTTTTTTGCTCTATGTGTTCAAACCAGTTGTCTACGAAAACATCCACCGGTGAAAGTGACGCACACCAAATTTCTGTGACGTATGCAGATAAATTGTGCTTTTTTATCAGTTTTTTTTTAATATAATTTTTAAACGGTTTGGAACTTATTTTTCATAGTAGGTGCATTCAGTAGGTGGCCTTCATAGGTACCTTCTGGTGCAATCAGAAACGAAATCCGACAAATATTTTTTGAGTTATGCTTGACGAAAGGTTTTTATTAGGCTTTTTTTTAGTAGACATGGTGTTAATATCCATCATAGCTGTAATGTATCCGGACAGTAATATTTCGTTGAGTATTAGCCTTCGCTTCGCTCAGACAATTAATGGAGTTTCTTTGATGGAATGAAATTTTATAATTGCGCCTCAAATAGACCACAATTTTTGACTGTATCAATTGCTACTAATTTAATTAAACGTCTTTATTTGTTTTTAACAGCATATTAAAAATTGCATGTAAATAGATAAAATATAATGATGAAAGCATACTTTTAAAATTATATATGAAAACTTAAATTACAATTACTAATCGAAAATCTAGATTTTCGAGTACAAACGATTTTAGGACAATAACGAAAGAATGTTACCCTTTCAAGTAAAATTTTAAAAGACGCTTCTGATATTTATATTTGAAATACATATAATAAAATAATCAAATAATTCTGTGAAGTGATATATTAGTATCTTTGATACATTCTGATCTAGTACTACATCCTATAACAGCGCTTAAGTCATTTTTTATCAAAATTTTAATCATATCTTGAATAACAATTTCCGACGGTAAAAAATGAAAGCAAAGAAATACAGGTCTAAACCGGTTTGAATTAATAGGCGTGTCAAAGCACGTTTGGGCTTTCTGTTGTGGATTTTAGGGTTACTTTTTTGGCGTCACCTCCAACCACCTTACTGCACCTCCATCTATCGCATTCCTCCATGACCATTAAGCACAATGCCTCTTTCTGTCTTTCTAATCACTGTTTTACGGGTTTGAGTGCCTGGAAACGGGGCAAAATCACCCTATCACCACACGGTGATCTGCTGATGAAGCACTTATACCGCCTTAATGACAGCTCTGTTTAAGAACTAAAAGAACTTCTTAAAAAACCATCAAAAACTTTTAAATGCACTAGGCCTTTCGAAAGATCTGAGTCTTTCTTTGTCTGGTGCAAAGAAAACATGCTTCTACTATGAAAGCAGCAGCAAGACTGAAATGAGAGATAAGGGAAGGGAAACAGGCTGAAGAAACAGCCAATCGGAAATTAGAAATCAGTGGTCAATACGAAAGTAGGTGACAACAGCCAATCACAGAAGAGTATAATCAAAACAAAAGAACACAGAGTAGAAGGGGAATAAGGAAGCAAATTTGAAAAAAAAAAAAAAAATATGTATATATAATAAAATGAAAACACAGACATAGTAAAATATGGGAACACATGAAATTAAAAAATAAATAGTAAATGAATAAAATATAAAAAACAGGCTAATATTAATTAATCCAAAAAAAAATTATATTGTTGTACTGAAAAGGTTTTTCCAAGCTTCAGAGAGCATTGTGGAGTCAGATTTATCATTAACAATAATGTCACGATTAAGATAAATAGCTAAATTTTCAAGAAAGTCCAATTCAGAGATACTATTGGCATTAAAGATAATTTTAGCATTTTGAAAGTTAAAGCTATGGCCGGAATCCCAAGAGTGCTTGGCAATAGAAGATTTAGAAGTTTCTTGATTAATTACATAACGAGAGTGTTCTTTAAAACAGATTTTACGAAGATCAGGAACACGAGATTTAGTGGAGGGGAATTTGAATTCGTAGATTCTGGATTCGCCAAAACCGATCAATCAAGAACTCAATTAAGTGTTTCTGATAGGAAAGGACCTGAGCCCGAAAATCGTTATGACGGAGAAATGTAAGCGATCCTATAGGAGTCGCATATGACCAACGTTCAGTTTTGAATCCTAGCAAGATAAAAAAAACATATAATCCTATGTATGCTATACTTTCAACAATGTTTTTTAAATAGAAATTTTACTAAAATATGCACAAATTTAGATCCAATCTTAAGTTGTAGCTGTAATATCCAAATTCATAAATTGCATACAAAAATATTAACTAATGTAAAATGAATCTTATGTGCAATTTAAAAAAAAATGACTTTTAACTTTTTGAGAAAAATAACTTTAAAAGTGTCTTTTCAATCATTGTTTGCAGTGAAAAGTGTGGACACATTTTTTTAGTCATAACTTACACGTAATAATAGTAATATCTCTATGCAAAATATTTTAAAATGCAACAAAATACTATATTGTTCTTTCATATATAATTTTTCGAAAAATCAATATTTTGGTGATTATAAACAGCTCAAAGTTCTAAGTCTTTTAAAATTTCAAGATAATAAGATTTTAACTATTTTGTGGCTAGCAAAAAAAACAAGTTGGAAATTGCTCGTCAAACGTGGCAAATGGGGTGCGTTCGTACTATAACTAGTTTTATAATTATTTTTTGCACCCCATATTGTACTGAATGTATATTTTTTTGCGCTTCATAAGTGCATAGTCTGTAACATCATTAAAATGCACTTACAATAATATTTTCCCCATTCCCCGTAATGTAACGGAAAACTTTTGACTGTCCCTGTAATTAAACTATACATTCGATTTTCATAAAATTTGAAATGGCTCGACAAAAGTTTGCAGCAATTATATATTTAAAATTTCAGACCATTCGGAAGGCTGTAAAATCATGAAAATGCATTTGCAATAATTTTTTCCCATTGGCCATAATGTAACGGAAAACTTTTGGGTGTCCCTGTAATTAAACTATACATCCGATTTTCATAAAATTGGAAATGGCTCAACAAAATTTTGCAGCAATTATATATTAAAAATTTCAGACCATTCGGAAGGCTGTAAAATCATTAAAATGCATTTGCTATAATTTTTTCCCTTTGGCCGTAATGTAACGGAAAACTTTTGGGTGTCCCTGTAATTAAACTATACATCCGATTTTCATAAAATTGGAAATGGCTCGACAAAATTTTGCAGCAATTATATATTAAAAATTTCAGACCATTCGGAAGTCTGTAACATCATTAAAATTCACTTGCAATAATTTTTCCCATTGGCCGTAATGTAAAGAAAAACTTTTGACTGTCCCTGTGCACTATACATCCGATTTTCATAAAATTGGAAATGGCTCGACAAAATTTTGCAGCAATTATATATTAAAAATTTCAGATCATTCGGTCGGGTAGTTTTTGCTCTGTTATATGCGGACGGACAGACAGACGGACTGAACGACGACTATAGGTGCTACCTATTTATATAATTATGAACGCACCTAAAAATGCTTACTTTTCTTTTATAATCAGAAATGTTTAAATTACATATACATTTATTAAATTACATATACATGTTTAAATTACATTACATATACATAAATTACATATACATAATTCCCAGGATACAAGGTAAACATTTTTTTTCGCGAAATCAAGTACGCCTACGCATACCCTCTATTTTTTTTCTATTTCACCTGCGAAACAAATAAAAAATATTATTGCAATCAGATAAACGGCTTTAGGTCAAACTTGAACATGAAATCTTGTATGGAGACTAGTATGGAAAGACTGTAAAATGTATGTTTCTTTGGTACATATAAAACACTATTTTATTCAAAGAAGACATTTGTTAACATATTATAGTAAAAGAAACATTACTGAACTTATTTTCATTCCAGTATTTTCTTTTTAGAGTCGGGATTAGACCTTCGTGTGTTCTAGTACGCAACATAACGAAAATTGTTTTTGTTCCTCCGTCACCGTTATTGAAAGTCCTGCATCCATTTTACCATTTATTGTTCATTGCTCTGAGCATTGAGATCGTCTTTTTCGTGTCCGATGTTCTTTCATGGGTCGAGAAAGTTTCTCTATGTAATAAATTTGTCATCCTTTAGTTTCTACATCCGATTTGCCATCAAAAATTGGAAGTGACCCTTCTATACTATTTAAAATTTCAAACTCTTCGGTTTTTGCGGGCGGACAGACAGACGGCTCTAGGCAGAGGCTGAAGCCCAGAAGGAAAGGGGCTAAGATTGAGCTGACATTTAAGGCAAAAGAGAAATGATGTGCAGTATTCTTTGTCTCATTCCATTTATTGAATCTTGAAAATTATTAATTGATATAGATGTAGTTCAAACATTGTATTGTAGTTCATAAAAAGAAAGTATTGAATTCTTGGGCTTTCAGTTTGGGAAAGATTTATACAGAAGAGACGCCTAGGCAAGAATTTGACAGTACTTCAACGAATGATCTTTTAAAAAAGCTTTTAAATTTTAATCAAGAATTTGTCTGATTACAACTCCTTACATTTTAGCACCACCCGGCTTTATCCCAACCTTTAAAGCTAGATCGAAATTTACATGTTTTGGAATATCTTAAATATGATTTGATTGTATTTGAAAAAAAAAAGTCTGTGTTAAAATTGCTTCAGTTATGCTATAGCTGCTGCTGATATATATTACTGCATAAAATAAAAAGAAGTTAGACTGCTGATGATAGAAACACACTTCCACATGCAAAAAATATAAGTACAGACTTTAGATATGGCACCAGTTTTAAAAAGGCCAGTATACATATTAAAATAAGAAATTTTATATGGGCCCTGCAGAGGTAGTCCTAGGTGATATTTCAGGGCATATGATTTTTCGATATTTCAGGACAATTTCAGAAAACATTTACCCAGCATACTATTTTTTTACCGCGACCGTTTGCAGAAATTCGTGATTTTTCCCGTGATCCTTTGCAAAATTCACATTTTTTCTTCGCGATCGTTTGCCGAAATTCTCGAATTTTTTTTCTGCGATCGTTTGCTGAAATTCGCGTTTTTTCCCGCGACCGCTTTCTGAAATTCGCATTTTTTTCTTCAATCGCTTCCCGAAATTCGCGATTTTTTCCCAATTGTTTGCCGAAATTCGCGTTTTTTTTCTTGATCGTTAGACGAAATTCGCGATTGTTTCCGCAATTGTTTGCTGAAATTCGCGGTTTTCTTTCACAATCGTTTCATGAAATTCGTGATTAATTTCTGCACTTGTTCGGTAAAATTTGCGATTTTTTACGCAACCTTTTGACGAAATAGCGATGTTTTTTCCGCAATCGTTCGACGAAATTCGCAATTTTATGCCGCGATGTTTGACGAAAGTCACAATTTTTTGCAATTTTTGCTGTTTATGAAATTTCAATGTTTGTTGTTTACCTCTTTCCGTTTCTAGTGCTAGAAAACACTGAAATTTCATAAAATTCATAATTTGGTAATTCTTGGTTGCAAAAAAATTGTTTTTTTAACTATTTGGAAAAATGGTTATTGTCCTCCGTCAGGCTAGAAAATCAAAAACACATCTGAAGCTTTTTATTAGTTGAATCCGCATTTTATTCATTTTCTGATTGGTCTATACTATTGGGATCTGTATTTTCCCCTTACACAGAGATGGATACTTCTGTTGCCACTGTGACAAAAAAGTAATAAAAATACAAAAAAAAAAAAAAAAATAAAAAAAAAAATAATAATAATAATAACTCAGAAACAAATTGAGATACAGCTTTCAAACAAATTGCATTTAAAAGTACATTTTTTTCTCTCTACGACGGTGTAAAAAGTAATAGTGTGGGATGTTTAGAAGTTTAAGAATGAAATTTCATTTTAAATGGGTACAGGAATATTAATGTTTAATCCATGGCGTACGTAATGTATGACCAGCTCCGTAGAAGTTTAAAAGTTTACAGTACCGAAAAATGTAATCCGTACGTAATGTATGATCAACTTCGTGCGATTTTTTATGTCTTAAATTTTAGTCTTTGAAAAAATCATTTTCCAAGTGGTCGTTGTAATTTGTTAAATTGCATTTTTTTTTTTGTTGTTGTTGTTGGTGTTCCTCTTAGACAAAAACATTTTTCTAAATATAACCTACAAGACCCATGGACTGTATCAGAATTAAATTTAAAGTCTATTGGTTAAAGCAAATATCATATCTAAAAATTTTGCTTAATTTCTATAGTTTTGTAATTGGAAGTACGTTTCCTTCAACAATGGTTTATAAGATAATTGAGAAGAAATGTATTTTGAATGATCTGGGCTGTATCGCTTTGAAGGAGGGGGGAGTGCAAAAAAGTTAAGCCTAGGGGCCCGAGTAGCGGTTAATCCGCTTCTGGCTCTAGGTGCTACATTACATATATACTGACGAACGCACCCAAAAAAAGAGGGGGTGGGTAAAACTGATTCGCTTAAAAAAAAACTTAAACATTTCAAAAATGGCTGTACGAATTCCGAATAAACTTTATGAAAAAGAGGGTTGGGCTAAAAAATTGAAATCGGATTCCTTTTACCCATTTAGATCGCAGCAAAAGGCAAAAAAGTCGCCTAAAAAATGAGTACTCTAAAAACATTTCTTTTGAAAATTCGAGAAAGAGAAAAGATGGGGTTGGATGTCTGCAAAAATAGCCAAGGTTGGGGCTCTTGTAATTAAGTTACTCTTTTAAAAAGTTGAATGAAAATAGCGGACTCTCATACTTTTGTCCAATCTCATCTTTTTCTAGCTTCGACTCGATCTCTGTCGCCAAACGAGGTGCGCTGTGCCGCCTCTCGCTGGCACCCCTTCTCGCACACCTGTCCGCGCAGCGGCACAGGTGTGTGTAGTGCAAGTGCATACCTGACCCCCGGGGCCAGCAACGTGACCCGTTGCGGCAGAGAACGAGTTTGGGAGGAGGATCGGGTGAAGGAAAAAGTCTCTCGCCACCTATCACAAGAAATGAAACATTTTCGAGCCGTGTTTTATCTTCTGGACGAATGAAATCCTGATGATGAGTAGTTTTACATCGAGCCTCCATCAGGTCAAAGAGGAGCCTCAAAAAATGCACCCCCCCCCCCCATTGCGCCCCTGCTGGAATCGGTCCCTCTTGAAGGGGTTTGTACGGGCCGCCCTTTTCAGGTCCAGCCCGACCCGATGGAAAAACTGAAAAGCCCGTTTTGTTTTCTGCAACTCAGACACCGAACCCATAATAACACGGGCTTCTGAAAAAAAAAAAAAATCTTAAAAAAAGAACTATACTGATTGCAACATTTTGACATCGAAAAGCGATCGGGTCCCTTCCGTATCGAATCTGAACCCAAAATCTTATTAAAGGAGGACTCATCACCAGAATAAATTATTCTATTTCCATTCTTCTTCGGACTCCATAAAGAGTCCGTTTACAGTCGACGCATTGCACGAAATTAAAAACATTTACAGGGCTTGAATTTCATGGCGGGATTCGCGCCCAAAATTTTGAAATCCCGCCCAAAAGAATACCGTGGGCGGGAGGCTCCCGTCCAAAAAATTTCACCCTTTTCAAGAAAATTTTGCATTTTGAAACCACGATCAACTCCTGCGAACGCTTTGCGAATTTCATGATATTTTCGCGCTACAGATTGATACATTTTGCGAGTTTTTTACCGCGAAAGATCGTTGAAATTCTCGATTTTTTTTCGCGACCGACAAACAAATTTCACTATTTTCTTCCCGAGATCGATTGAGAAGTTTCGCGTTATTTGCCGCGACCGATTGGCGAGTTCAGAGGTGATTCTGTTCCGAATTTTCCGAAAATCAGGAAAAATCTGGCATCAATTCGGGCATAAAAAGTATAACAGAAAAATATCTCGAATTTCGACAAATGATCGCCGAAAAAATCAATTTTGTCAGTTGTTCGCAGAAAAAATCGCCAATTTCGTCGCAAAGGATCGCGGAAAAATTCAGGGGTGATTCTGAATGAAAAAAGATTTTTCTGAAACTCAGCAATTTTCTGAAAAGTTACGGTAGGGGGGGGGGGGGAATCCACGACGGCACTAATTATGCGTTTTCTCCGCTGCCCTTTGACGAAATTAGCGTTTTTTTCGCGATCTGTTGACGAAATTTGCCGTTTTTTCGCGATCTTTTAACGAAATTTGCCGTTTTTTCGCGATCTTTTGACGAAATTTGCTGTTTTCTCGCGATCTTTTGACGAAATTTGCGGTTTTCCCGCGATCCTTAGACGAAATTGGCGATTTTTCTGCAAGCGATTGACAAAATTTATTTTTTTTTGGCGACGATTTGTCGAAATTCGCATATTTTTTATGTCTGAATTTTCGGATTGGTGACCAATTTTTTTTTAATTTTTGGAAATGAATGCCTTAAATTTTCGGAAAATTCGGAACAGAATCACCCCTAGAAAAACTCTAATTTCGCCCAAGGGTAGCGAATAAAACGCGAATTGTGCAAAGGAATCGATAATAAAACGCAAATTTCGTCAAAGGATCTCGGAAAAAACGAGTATTTCGGCAAACGATGGCGGGAAAATGCAAAATTCATCATAGGATCGCGGGAAAAAAACGCAGATTTCGTCAAAGGATTGCAGAAAAATCACTAATTTCGACAAAGGATCGCAAAAAAGTAAAATTCGTCAAATTATGGCGGAAAAAAACTAGAATTTCGTTAAAGGGTTATGAAATAAACGCAAATTTAGTTAAAGGGCCGCTGAGAAAAATTCACGAATTTCATCAAAGTATTGCACAAAATACTCAAATTTCATCAAAGGATCGCAAAAAACGCAAATTTCAACAAAGTATCAAGGAAAAACGCGAATTTCGTCAAAGGGCTGCAGAAGATACGGAAATTTCTTTAAAGGGCTGCAGAGTATACAGAAATTTTGTCAAGGGGTCGGGAAAAAACGCAACAATCTCTTTAGAAAAAACAGCACACAAATATCTATGTTTATTATTATAGGTATACTTTTTGATGTGAAATAATATAAGGAACTAACTTTTGAAAAATTGGGATTAGCCTGAACCCAACTTGCAGGAATCTACACTTAGCCTGAAATCAATTCGAATCAAAAACAGTTTACTCGACCTGCAACAAAAATAATTAGCGCCGGGAGAGGATTTCCCAACCCCTTCCCATCCCTTTCAGAAAATTTGCTGTGAATTTCGGATTTTTTTTTAAAATATCCTCGAATTTCACTTTTTGCGGCAGACTGGTGAAATTCACCCGTGACATTTGGTTGAAAGTTGAAAAATAGACTGTATAACAGATTAATTTTCTTCCTTTTTTAAATAAAACATTTTGCATAATTATTCTGAGCTGTTGATTTAAATTGTTTCAATGGTATTTTGTAATGTCTGTATTAATGTAATTCTTTAAATATATTGGTGGGATCTATTATATCCCACCTAATTTTAATGCAGATTCGTACCAGAAACTTTTAATTAAATTTTACGTTTTAAACTTTGGTGGAAAAAAGTCAATTTGCTGTTCCTCTTTTTAAAGTAATTCTTTTTTAGGTAGATTTCGTATGAAATACTACCTATTGGGATCGTTCCTATGTTGGAATTTCTGAAAAATTTTTGCAGATCTACACCGATCATGACTCCTAGAACCCAAAACCACCCTCAGTAAAAAACTTTATCTATCTATCTATCTATCTATATATATATCACTTTCTTCTGGACACGATAACGTTCGTAATTCTGCGCCAATCTCTTCCAAACTGATACATAAAATCAAGGGGCATAAAATCTCGGTCAAGTTCGTTAATGGGCAAAATCGGACCAAGGGGATGGAAATAGGGAAGGGTTTTGTGAAAACCGAAAACCCCCCATAACTTCTTAATTTTTGTACATATCAAATCAGTTTAAAGATTTTATTACTTCTAAAAATAGGGCCAAAATTTTATGTATCACAGATTTTTGATAAAGTTAAAAATGGGCTCAAGGGGCGCAAAAAATAGGGTTTTTGGGAGAAAAAAATTCATAACTTCGTCAATTCTCAAGATATCAATTCCAATTAATTTTATTATAAATCTCCTTAATATTATCTACAACTTTCAAATTCACAAGTTTTTGATAGGACAAATTCGTACCGCAAAAAAAAAAAAATTAAAAAAGAAAACAAAAAGGGGGTTTGAAGAAGTAAAAAATCCATAACTCCGTCAATTCAAAAGATATAAAATCCCAATGAATTTATCATATATCTTCTATCTATCGAATAATATTGTCTACAACATCTATATAGACAAGTTTTGGATAGGACCAATTCTTACAGCAAAAACAAATTAAAAATACATAGCGGTTGAAGAAAAAAATCATCTAAGTTAGGGTGTATTCAAATCCAAACTGCATATTTTCTGACTCATTTTACAATTCATTTTTGCTCTCAAAGGCTTCCAATTGGTACGTTTTCTTACTCAGAAACTATATAATGTACCGTAATGGTCGATTTTTTGATAGAGGCAGAATATACTTTAAAAAATGCTGTTAAAGTGGGCATTTTGAACCGAATTTCCCGAAGCGGATTGTGTAGAAAAATCATTGCATTAAGGACGCACTCAAATCCAAACTGCTTATTTTCTGACTCATTTTTAAATTCATTTTTGCTCTCAAACGCATTTAATTGGTATATTCGCTTATTCAGAAACTATATAATGTACCGCAATGATCGATTTTTTGATAGAGGCAGAATATATTTCAAAAAATTATGTCAAAGTGGGCATTTTGAACGGAATTTCCCGAAGCAATTGTGTTATCACTTTCTTCTGGACACGATAACTTCCGCAATTCTGCACAAATCTCTTCCAAACTGATACATAAAATCAAGGGGCATAAAATCTCGGTCAAGTTCGTTAATGGGCAAAAGCGGACAAACGGGATGGAAATAGGGAGGGGTTTTGTGAAAACCGAAAAAACCCCATAACTTCTTAATTTTTGTACATATCAAATCAGTTTAAAGTTTTTATTACTTCTAAAAATAGGACCAAAAATTTATGTATCACAGATTTTTGATAAAACTAAAAATGGACTCAATGGACGCAAAAAATAGGATTTTTGTTGAGAAAAGAATTCCTAACTTCGTCAGTTCTCAATATATCAAATCCAATTAATTTATTATACATCTCCTTAATAATATCTACAACTTTTATATTCACAAGTTTTTGATAGGACCAATTCGTACTGCAAGAAAAAAAAATCGAAAACAAAAAAGGGGAGTTGAAGAAGAAAAATTTTCATAACTCCGTCAATTCACAAGATATAAAATCTCAATGAATTTATCATATATCTTCTTAATATTGTCTTCAACATTTATATAGACAAGTTTTTGATAGGGCCAATTCTTAAAGCAAAAACAAATTAAAAATACATAGCGGTTGACGAAAAAAATCATCTTATTAAGGGTGCATTCAAATCCAAACTGTCTATTTTCTTACTCATTTTTAAATTCATTTTTGCTCTCAAACGCATCCAATTGGTAGATTCTCTTATTCAGAAACTATATAATGTACAGTAATGATCGATTTTTTGATAGAGGCAGAATATATTTCAAAAAATGATGTCAAAGTGGGCATTTTGAACAGAATTTCCTGAAGCGATTGTGTTAGAAACGAAAAATATTGCCCTACTGAGAAAACAATTGTTTATTAATCAAGTTTTAATTAATTGAAAGAAAAATAAAAACACAGGTCGCTTATAAATCTTTTAAAAAATCACGTCAGCATGTTTCATATTTTTTTTTTTATTAAAAATTAATCTGAAAATGTGCCAGAAAATTTCAAGTTGTTGAGTATGGAAAAAAAAATTTTCAATATCGCCTCAACATGATTCTCATAAAACCAGCTATTTTATAAAAAGGAAATAAAAACTCGTCAAAAGCAGACAGATAAAACTGTTAAAGTGGATTTATATCTAATCATGATTTAGTTTTTGTTGGTGAAATTAGTATACTTAACTTCGAAATCTACCTCTGCCTGTAGGCCGGGCCGGCAGGGATTTTTTAAATTCCGGTGGGGATTCAACATTTCACAAACATAATTGCTTGCCCCTCAAAAGGTTAAAGATTTTTTTCTCCCTCCCAAATAGCTCAACTCCCCTCCATTTATAAATGTTGGTAGGGAGACTCCCCTCCTAGGAAAAATTGAATTTCAAACCCTGATTTATAATTTCTTGAGCTGTGTCAGGAGCAAAGGGAAAAAATGTGTGCAATCGTCTAAAAGAGAGAGAGAGAATACGTTTAAATCGCCATAATTTTGTCTACTTTCCTATTTTAAAAGAGAGGTATTTTTACCTACTTTGAATTCGCCACTATTTGAGTTCCTTGGATCTCGGCAACTCGGGAAAAGGTCCCCCCCCCCCCCCCATAAAGTTAAGATTTATCAGAAAGATCAGTTAAGATTTATCATTAAGTGTTATTAGCAAAATGATAGATTCTTCCATGGGATTTCTGCCGAACCCGTCTCAATAAGTTTTTTAGGTAGCTTTCTTTACAAAAAAGCTACCTATTGCAGCCGTTCGGAGGAAAGCGATTTCAAAAAATTTTGGTATATTTTCATCGATCATGACCCCCAGACCCCGAAACCACCCTCCGTTCAAAATTGAGATATATATATATATATATATATATATATATATCTGACCTATGTCACACTGTAGCTCCCGTAATTATGAACAGATTTCGATGTAATTCGGTGTGTACATAGTACATACCAATGTCTCGACCGAGTTCGTTGGCCAGCTTCATCCGCCGTTTTGTTTCAAAATGGCGGCCATTTAAAATTTTTAAAAAAATTTAAAACTTGAAATGTGGTACCAAAAAATTAAAAATGGAAAAATATTTTTTTCTTATGTATTTGACCTTTATACAAAGATTCCGGAGCAGTTTTTGTTTCGTCTATATCTTAAAAAATGGCTGAGTTATATCATTTTGAATTTCTAGCGTGGCTGACATTTTGAAACGTCCTGAATTTTGTCACGCGATAAAAGGCGTATTTATGAACCGATTTGGATGTAATTCGGTGTGTACATAGTACATACGAATCTCTCGACCGAGTTTGTTGGCCAGCTTCATCCGCCATTTTGTTTCAAAATGGCGGCCATTTAAAATTTTTTTTTTAATTTAAAATTTGAAATGTGGTACCAAAAAATTGAAAATGGAAAAATATTTTTTTCTTATGTATTTGACCTTTATACAAAGATTTCGGAGCAGTTTTTGTTTCGTCTATATCTTAAAAAATGGCTGAGTTATAGCATTTTGAAATTCTAGCGTGGCTGACATTTTGAAACGTCCTGAATTTTGTCACGCGATAAAAGGCGTATTTATGAACCGATTTGGATGTAACTTCGTTTATGCATAGTACATACCAATGTCTCGACCGGCTTCGTTGGCCAGCTTCACCCGCCATCTTGTTTAAAAATGGCGGCCATTTAAATTTTTAAGAAAAATTTAAATTTGAATCGTGGTACCAAAAATTGAAAATTGAAAAAATATTTTCTTCTTATGTGTTTGACCTTGATAAAAAGATTCGGGAGCAGTTTTTGTTTCGTCTATATCTTAAGAAATGGCTGAGTTATAGCATTTTGAATTTCTAGCGTGGCTGACATTTTGAAACGTCCTGATTTTTCTCACGTAATAACAGGCGTATTTATGAACCGACTTGGATGTACCTTGGTGTGTACATAGTACATACAAATATCTCGACCGAGTTCGTTAGCCAGCTTCATCCGCCATCTTGTTTCAAAATGGCGGCCATTTAAAAAAATTAAATAATAAAAAAATTTAAATGAGATACCAAAAAATTGGAAAATGAAAAAGATTTTTTTTGTATGTGTTTGATCTTAATACAAAGATTCCGGAACAGTTTTTCTTTCGTCTATATCTAAAAAAAAATGGCTGAGTAATAGCATTTTGAATTTCTCTTGTGGCTGACATTTTAAAACGACCTGATTTTTGTCACGCGATAACAGGCGTATTTATGAACCTATTTGGATGTAACTTGGTCTGTACATAGTACATACCAATGTCTCGACCAAGTTCGTTGGCCAGCTTCATTCGCCATCTTGTTTCAAAAGGGTTGCCATTTAAAAAAATTAAATTTAAAATTCAAAATGAGGTATTAAAAAATTGGAAAATGAAAAAGATTTTTTTTATGTGTTTGGCCTTGATACAAAGATTCCGGAGCAGTTTTTGTTTCTGAAAATTTGTTCTTTTGTTGATATCTTAAAAAATGGTTGATTTATAGCACTTTGAATTTCTAGCATGGCTAACATTTTGAAACGATCTTGTATTTGTCACGCGATAACACACGTATTCGCCTATTTCGATGTAAGAAGGCATGTGGATAGTATACATCAACACCTCGACCAAGTTCGCTGGCCAGATTCATGAGCCATCTTGTTTCAAAATGGCGGCCATTAAATTAAAAAATATATATATATTTAAAGTGAGGTGCAAAAAAATTAGAAATTGAAAAAGGTTTCTTTCTTAAGTATTTGATCTTGATATAAGGATTCAGGAGCATTTTTTGTTTGTCTTTACCTTAAAAAATGGCTCAGATATAGCAGTTTCAATTTCTATTGTGGGTGACATTTTGAAAAATCTGATTTTTTGCATGCGACAGCACTCCTATATATTAACCGATTCCGATGTGAGTGAGCATGTGCACAGCAATTACTAAGGTCTCGACCAAGTTCACTGCTTAGCCTCATCCACCATGTTGTCTTAAAATGACAGGCACTTTAAGAAATTGCCGAATTTGGCAGCCAAATATAAGTTACTTTAAAGAAAAGCAGCTTGGATAAAGCTGACTAATTTCGCGAAATTCTCATTCATTATATTGATAAAAATTAGTACTGAATCTCCTATATTCGGTTTCCACTAAATTGAGCTTCGTGTGTTTGCATGATATAAGTTGGCTTTTTTTAAATAAGGATTATGAAAGCTACCTCTTCCTCCCGGCACTGGCCGGAAGGACTTTTTTTAACTGAAATCAGTTCATTTGTAGACGAGTCCGCGCTAGCTAAGTATTGCGCTAATACTTATTTATTTCCAGTGTCACTTCTCAATGTTCATTTAACATAAAGCCGATCGAGCTCATAACTTTTTCATTTTTTTCTTCCCATCTTTTTGTCCCTGATGCCACAATTTTTTTTTATTCTTTACTAATTCTAATGATAAATTTAAAGTGTAAAAATGGTTTGCCTGACGTCAGGGTCAAAACGGATGATAAAATGCCTTTCCATAGGGATGAATTATAACCCAGAGAGTAACATGGGCTAATTTTTATTTACATTATTCAATCGCTTATTAGCTCACAGGCTATCAAAGCCTGAGAGCTTATGTGCCCGCCTGTATGTACGTGTGTACGTACGTACACACTAACGCGTACTCGTAGTGTAACGCGATAACTCTTGATAGAAACATTCCATTTGCTTCAATTCTTTTTTTCTAGTTTCATTCTGATAAGGCGCTTCCCTGATGAGTTTTGGGGGTTCATTGGTTAAGGATAAAGGGGGGCTAGTCCACCCCCCTTAATTCAGATAAATGGGTTTTTCAGGCAGAATGATTCGATTTGCTCCGAATTTGGTATACCGGTTTATTATGTTATGGAACTTCCCTGATTAGTTTTGGGGGTTCATTGGTTAAGGATAAAGTGGGAAAAGGGGAGTTAGTCCACCCCTCTTAATTCAGATAAATGGGTTTTAATGCAGAATTATTCGATTTGCTCCGAATTTGGTATACCAGTTTATTATGTTAAGGAGCTTCCCTGATTAATTTTGGGGGTTCATTGGTTAAGGATAAAGGGGGAAAAGGTGGGCTAGTCCACCCCCCTTAATTTAGATAAATGTGTTTTTTGCAGAATTATTCGATTTGCTCCAAATTTGGTATACCGGTTTATTATGTTAAGGAGCTTCCCTTATTACATTTGGAGGTTCATTGGTTAAGTATAAATGGGGAAACGGGGGCTAATCCCCCTTCACTTATTTCTTTCAAGGGCATTATTCTTTCAAATAAGAGTATAATATACAATTAGTGTGAACAGCCTGTGAGCTCAGTGCCATCAGTTTAGCTGGGCACTTTTCTTTTTTATTTCATGAGAATTAACGGACATTTTCCCTATAAAATGTAACGTTTTTTCTTCATTGTTGCAAATAATTCAAAAGCTGTAATAATAATTTATTGTTTATCTCTTTTTAGTTGAAGGATTTCCACGTGAAAAATTAAATTGATTTTTTTTTTTTTTTTTTTTTTTTTTTTACGGAATTAAAAAGGTGAATATGGCGTCATAGTGGAAATAAAAAGGATATTTTCTGAATAAGGTATTGCTTTGATCAAGTTTGTTTTAGTAAAAAGTTTCTAATGGATAGCTATTTTTACGCAGGTAGCGAACTTAGTGGGGAATTACATAACTTAAATTTTAAAATGTATTTTTTTTTTCCAAGATGGGAACTATTTATACCCCAAGTTAAACTTAGTTAATAATTTTCTCTTGTGTTTACATTTGTGTCTTATTCCCCCTTGGGAGGGAATAAGGTAGCAAGATTTAAACTAATTTTTTTTTTTTTTTACTGTATCACAACTATATTGTTAAATATTAGCAGCAAGGATTCAAAACAATTTATTTTGCATTCATAGCGTTCCTGACTGGGAAATAGGGTATCTAAATTTAAGTGAGGTTAATTTTTTATGTTTTGATTATAGATTTTTTACGTTCAGATTGGAAGTTTTTGTCCAAACTACAGCAACATGCATTACTGTAGTGGTGAAATATTTTGAATTATACATTGGTAAACTGCATGACACATTGTGATGCAATATCGCATACATCAAAATCTGATTATGATACCTTCCATTAATTTTTAAATGAGTTCGTCTGAATGCAGTAGTTATTAATAAAAAAGAAAGTAAATAGTAGAGAACAGGAATTCTGCTTTTTCAGAATTTAGTGTCGCCCCCGATGAAAAAAAAAAATATATGTATATAAATATAGATACAGTAGAGTCCCGATTATCCGAGTTAATCGAACTTATATCTTATATCGAACTTATACCTTTGGAATGGATCATTTTCTTCTGATGGACTTCCATTGATGGATGGCTTTCATTATTAAATATATATATATATATATATATGATGGCCATTTTTTTTCCCCGTTCTGATCAGAAAATCAGAGTTCTAACTTTTTACGACTGCTCTTTTATCTTAACCTAACACTTCATTCATAATGGCCGTTTCATTATAATAGAAGCCATCAGTCCATCAGAAGAAAATAACTTGGTTAAAGCGGAAACTCGGTTTAGCGGGACTCTACTGTATGTTCATTTTTAAGACTTAAAACACGCGATTTTATTTTAATAAAACGACGTCATCCGCTGAAGAATTCCTCATTTCCGATCCAGTCATAAACAAGATCTACAATAAAGTATGGCTAGGACGTCATTATCTCAGAATAATACACAAATCCAGCAAAAAGAAATCAGCAAAAAAAAAAAATCGGCTATGTAATGATTCATAGGCCTTCGTTTGTTTGTAACGTTAATATAGATACTTAAAATTAAATATAGTTTATAATAGCTCCATGTTTTAACAGAAATCATTCGCTTATATTTTTTTCAAAAAAAAAAAAAAAAAAAAAAAAAAAAACACGCATTTTAATTACACTTTTTTTTTCTGTTGTTATGAGAAAATGGCAACAAAAATATATAATTACTATTTACTTTCTACAGAAATGGAGTATTACCGTTGCCAATATTAAGCAAATTATGCTAAAAACTACAAAAAAATTAATATCTCAAAAATAAATTGAGATGCAGTTTTCAAACAAATTGCATTAAAAAGTACTTTTTTTCCCAATAGGACGGTATATAAATTGAAAATGTGCGATGCTTAGAAGTTTAAAAAATTGCTGTAGAGTATTTAACAGTACAATGATACATGTGCTTTGTTTTACGGCTGGCTTATACAACGTAATGCTATTTTTTGGCGACGACACAAAATAAGCTGGGAGAAAGAAGTAGCAGGGGCTAAAAAACTTGACATATTAAACAAAAACATACAGTGAAAAAAAATTCTGGCTTCTAGAAAATATCTAGAAATTCATGTAGAAAAGAAATTGTGGCTCTAAAAAAAATAGTTCCACGTCATCCTTATAAATTCTAGTTCCCTTTGCTAGAGAGTTCTAGTTATCCCTGTTAAAATTCAAGGGCGTTTTACTCTATTATCGCGTTCAAACTTATTTAAAAATCTCCGGCGAACACAAGAAGTGAGTTTTAGTAACTAGTTTATGAATTAATTGTAGAAAGCAAGTGATAATTTCTCGCACTTAAAACGTTTCATCCCCTAGACTAGAAATTCTCGATCATTTCGTCTATTCAGTTTACACTATATGGGTGACCGGTCACTTGCGATTTTAGACGTTCTTTTAAATAGCTTGAAAAATACATGAGGAATTATCCTGAAACTGCAGGAGTGTAAACAGTATAGCATTAGGTCATATGTTTCCGGAAAGATTTTTTCCCGAAACCCCATAGGGGACCGTCAACAATTTGAAAAAGAACGAATATCTTTTGGATAACCCTGTAAAAACTAATGTAGCAAATCCTGATCCAACTCGTTCCAACTCGAGATTATTAAAAAGTGGCTTATTGCAGTATACTGTGTTCATTTTTATGAGGATAGCATGTATCGTAGAGAAATTAAGGTTCTTATGAAAACAGTCCCAAATTTTGCCAAGTTTTTTGCTTATAATTTGCAGAGTTCTTAATATAAAAAAAAGTTCTTTTCAGAAAATATGACAAACAACATTGTACATAATACTCTGCAATCAGAATTAAAAAGTAATGAAAATTGGATGAAAAACGAGCAGGTTTACTAAAAAATGTTTCACTGCGCATGCGCGAATGCAATCAAAATATAATGTGCATAATGTATTAGCTAAGTATATAGAGCAACTTTTGTGAGTGTCTCAAAATCACAGCTTGAAAATTCTGAAAATGATCGTCGATAAGAATAAGCTCGAAATCCGTTGTTCCCAAAAGGAAGCAAAAAGATGAGAGGTTGTATCCAAATATGGTAGTACGTGCAACATTGTGTACGCTTTACGCTCTCTTGGCGCCAATCAACAGATATTTGATACAACCCCCTCATCTTTTTGCTTCTTTTTGGGAACAACGGATTTCGAGCTTATTCTATCGACGATAATTTTTGGAATTTTCAAGCTGTGATTTTGAGACACTCACAAAAGTTGTTCTATATACTTAGCAGTTCTATATACTTAGCATATAGTTTGAAACATTATGCACATTATATTTTGATTGCATTTGGCATGCGCAGTGAAATATTTTTTAGTAAACCTGCTCATTTTTCATCCAAATTTTATTATTTTTTAATTCTGGTTACAGGGTATTGTGTATAAGGTTGTCATATTTTCTGAAAAGAACTTTATATATATATATGTATATATATATATGTATATATATATATATATATATTAAACAAAAACATAATTTGAAGAACAAATTAAAAAAACAAAATTTATTTCCTACATTGTTTAAGCCCGAGCAGGGACAGATATTTCATTCAATTAGTTCTACATTTAACGTTAAATTTTTGTAACAAATTAGTTAAGCCAATTGAAGATTAAAAAATAAAAATAAAATTCATACAATAGGATACTTAAAACACCCTAAAAAATAGATTCCGTTCAAATGAAATCGAAATAAATCTTAGACATTTTTTTAAGTTTTGTATTTTGCATGCATCTTATCATTCTATGCACAATTGTCATAAACATAATACAAAATCTGCAATACAAATATTTTCAATTAAAAATGGAAGAAGTCTATTTATCACTTGGGGTATAAATAGTTCTTATCTCGGAAAAAAAAAATACATTTTAAAATTTAAGTTATGTAATTCCCCACTAAGTTCGCTACCTGCGTAAAAATAGCTATCCATTAGAAACTTTTTACTAAAATATAAACGTGACCAAAGCAAAAACTTATTCTGAAAATATCCTTTTTATTTCCACTATGACGCCATATTCACCTTTTTAATTTTTGAAAAAAAAAAAAAAAACTAGCTCAATTTAATATTTCACGTGAAAATCTTTCACCTAAAAAGAAATAAATTATTATTACGGCTTTTGAAATTTTGCAACAATGAAGTAAAAATTTTACATTTTCTATGAAAAAATGTCCGTTGATTTTCAAAGAAAAAAACAAAAATTGAAATTATTAAGAAAAATATTTGAAAAATGTAAACAAAAATTGGCCCATGTTTCGCTTTGGGTTATAACTCATCGATAAGCAAAGGCATTTTACCATTCGTTTTGACCCTGACGTCAAGCAAACGTTTTTACACTTTAAATTTATAATATCATTAGAATTAGTAAAGAATAAAAAATGAGTGGCATCAGGGACAAAAAGGTGGGAAGAAAAAATGAAAAAGTTATCATCTCCATAGGCTTTTCCATGTTAAATTAACATTGAGAAGTGACACTGGAAATAAATAAGTATTGCGCTGCCGCGCAATACTTAAATATATATATTAAGAACTCTGCAAATTATAAGCAAAAAACTTGGCGAAATTCGGGACTGTATTTATAAAAACCTTGATTTCTCTACGAGTATGCATGCTATCCTCATAAAAATGAACACAGTTTATTACAATAAGCCACTTATTAATAATCTCGAGTTTGAACGCTTTTGCTACATTAGTTTTTACAGGGTTATCCAAAAGATATTCGCTCTTTTTCAATTTGTTGACGGTCCCCTATAGGGTTTCGGAAAAAAATCTTCGCGGGAATATAGGACCTATACTATACTGTTTACACACCTGCAGATCGCCCAATCCACAAAAAAGTGGACATGAGGATGAAAATTTAAATTTCCTTAAATAGGATTGAAATTTTGCACATTAACTGTTAAAAGGGTACTATTTCATATTTTATTGAAAAAGAATAAAATTTTTGTCATTAACATACTTATTTTAATTAATAAAGTGACACTATGACTGTGTGAAATAGACTGCACCAAAAATCTTTACATTTTATGGCCTCGTACAGCTGAACAAATATTCTGAAAATCTCCAAACTTAGATGTATATAATCTGACATCTATTATTGAGAGTTTTTGCCTGCAGAGAAGTGTTCACTAATCTTCGTTACAAGAGGTAAGCATATTTAATTACTCTTAATTATTGTGTCACACCCGCAACAAAAAGTTACATTTATATCTCCACAGAAAAATTTCTTTGACTGTAAGTTATGAAACTTTATATTCAAAAATAGTTTATTATGGTACTTTGAATTACAGACACAAGAAAAATTTAATTAATATTTTAATTATAGTTATTAAGCGTTGCGGGCGTGACATGCTCCTGTTGCGGGTGTGACATTTAATTAAAGTCACACCCGCAACATCTTTTAAAATTGAACACAAATGTGAACACTAAATAAATTATATGTAAATTTATGTAAGAATAATATACTGGAAAACATGTAGGTCACAGCACTAACTATTATACCGTTTGATTTAGTTGTGTGAACCTCAGTTCACATCATCAAAATTAGCATCATTTTAGCATGTGACATTGTGTGTAATTGATTTATATTTATTCAGTTTGGATTGATAAATTGTTGCTTCTACAGGAAAATAATATTTTTGTAAATGATATATGAATAAAAAAATAATTTAAAAGGCAAAATTTTTATGAAAATAAAAAAAAATTCTGCAACAATATTTTAGCAATTTTTTTTAATATGTATGTATGATTTTGTTATTTGATAGCATTTACCTTTTTTTTTTTCAATTTTTAAAATAAATAATATATTCCAAGAAGATTTTTTTCAATTTTAATTCAAATTAAATAAGAATAATTGAAACTGTTATTAATTAAAATGTTTATTAAGTTAGCATAAAATGTAGATAGTCAGTTTGAAATGAACCAAAATTTCACATATAAGATTAAAAATTTCAAAGAATTTCAATAATATTGAAAATTTGTTAAACATGTATTTTTGGACTTGAAGTGCTATATTTATTCAATTTATACATTAATTTCTTCTCTTTTGCAGAAGAATGAATAGCACAGAAAGGTCACGAAATCATTAGGAAAATATTAAGGAAAACCACCTTAAATACGCAGAATATCTACAAAAACAGAAGGAAAGCGACAAAGCAAGGAGGGAAAAGAAAAAAAAACTTTAAAAAAAAAAAAAAAAAAAAAAAAAAAACACATCATCAGCCAAGAAAGAAAAACAATTTCAGCGACAAAAGCAGAATGAAAGAAGCAGCAAAAGAAAGTGTAGAAAGAAGAAGAAATCTTCAACAAAAAGTGTCACACCATCTCCAGCTATAAGGGCAGAATAGCCTATTGGAAGTTACCGAAGAGCACAAACTTTTGGTAAAGCTAAACGATATCTTCGTTAAGTCCAAGGAAAGACTCGCTGTAGTGAAAAAATTAGCACATGAGGAAAACATTATACTTCCACCTAAAGAAATATTGCAATAATTACAGAAAATGCACAAAAGAGAATTTGTTTGCTGCCACATTCTGATAAGGACAGTGCTGTAGTTGGGTGGAAACGCCGTTCCCAGAAATATTTGGTTTGTTACTGAAGAAAAAAAAAAAAAATTACATATGAGCACACACCTTTTTTTTTTTTTCAAATGATACTAGCCTGGAAATGAGCCTAGAGCTAAATCCTTTTCTCCAGACTGTGAAAACTATACCCATTTCAACATCTGAATGCCAAGGAGCATTCAGCTGTATGAATAACATCATGACCAATGCGAGAAATTCACTCCTAATAGCAAGAGCTAGTTTACTTATATTCATAAGCCGTGTAGTACCCCTCTTAAAAGAATTTTCTCCTGAGCCATATGTGAAATCTTGGTTGCTATCAGGAAGAAGATTAACAGACGAGACAGCTTGTCATAAACCACAGAGCACAGAAAACACCTCTCATTATCGTTCTTTATGGAAACTTCTAGGATAGATGTGTCAGTAAGCAATATATGGATTTATTTTTGTTATTTAGTTAAATTTTGATTCATAATGGAAAATGTTACTATGAGATTGATTAAATATTGCTTTTAGATAAATGCTATACAAATACAATACTATAAAATCTAGAATATAATAATTAAAACTGTTAATTTAAAAAAGTCAGCTTTTAGCTAAATGTTTTGAATTGCCTTTTGGCTCAGCAAAAGTCCGGCAGCATCAACATCTACTCTGTTATAAGGTGAGTTCCCACAAATATTTTTTCCCAACTACAGCACTGGATAAGGATATAATATCCATTAATAATAAAAGTGAAGTTGGAGATTTTTTGAAGTAGTTTTGTTCTCCACATTAAAAAACAACAACAACAACAACAACAAAAAAACAGCGAAAAGTTGGTTGTGCAAATAAGACAAATGGGTGATGATGATATAGAAATAGAGTATCTAAAAAAAATTTCAGAAAATGTGTATGTTTGGTCAAATCAGCCAGATGTATCCTGGGAGAAACTGAGCATTATTATAAAAAAAAGCTGCCACCGGCAAGGTCAAAATTGGGAAATTTCATTAGCGGCCACTGGCCGGTAGGACTAATTTTTAAAGTGGCCACTTTCTTTAAACTAATGGCCACTTTTTTATTTCAAAATGCTAAACAGTAAAATTTCTATTAGTATTAATCTAAAACTGAGTAGCCCAAATAAATATGTTGTTAATATAAATATACTGGAACCAAAAAAAGTAGAATCCTTGATGAAATGCAAGAAAATTTTATTATCTCCTTGTAAAAAAGTGGCCGGAAGGTGGCCGCTGATAGACAATTTTTCACTAGCCACTTTTTTTCCTTTACTGGCCCTGTGGCCGGTGGCTAGTGCTAATTTTGACCTTTAACCGGCAGAAATTATAAATTCAAGATCAGAAATGAAATTTATTTGATTATTTTTGCTTGATATTATAATTGTATTATTCATTAATTGGTTAATTAAAAAAACCCTGCTTTGTAAATATTTGTGTATGTCATTTTATTGCCCATACAAGTCACACCCGCAACGAAAACTTTAAATATTTCCTAAACAAGCAAGAATTGAGTAAGTAATTTAATTTTTTCATAAAATAATTATTTAACTATTACTGTCTAACATATAAAAAAAACAGTTCATCCTGTTGTTATAATTCACAGAGTTTTGAGTTTTTGTACTGAAAGATGAAAATGCATGTCCTTTTTATGTCACACCCGCAACAGGAGAGAATTATTTTTTTAAAAAATAAATAAAATACTGAGTAACTTGAAAATTTGGATTAATGTATGTGTAAGTGGTCCACATTGAAATCCATAAAAATTGAAACCATAGCTCAAAAATATTTTAGCTGATGGCTAATTTAGTTTGTGTAAATGTCACACCCGCAACTTTGGATTGGGCGAGTTCCAGGTTAATTCCTCATGTATTTTTCTAGATATTTAACAAAACGTCTAAAATCGCGAGTGACCTTTGGCCATATAGTGTATTTGTTGACCTTATTCGCATAACTCGGAAATCTCTATTTCTAGTTTAGGGATTTAGAAAATGACTTCCTATTCGTTCTAGATGAAGGCGGTCTATTTTTTTCTTTTAGTGTAATTTGGAGAACAAATTAAAAAAATATATAAATATATATATTTCCTACATTGTTTAAGGGACTGATATTAAGATATTTCAATTTCTTTGAATTAGTTCTACATGTAATGTTAAATTTTTGTAGCAAATAACTTAAGCCAATTGAAGATTAAAAAATAGTAATAAAATTCATACAATAGGGTACTTAAACACCCTAAGAAAATTAGATTCCGTTCAAATGAAATCGAAATAAATCGATTATTGACACTTTTTTTAAAGTTTTGTATTTTGCATGCATCTTATCATTTTATGTACAATCGTCATAAACATAATACAAAATCTGCAATACAAATATATTCAATTAAAAATGGAAGAAGTTTAAGATTTATTTCGATTGAACGGAATCTAATTTTCTAGGGTGTTAGTACCCTATTGTATGAGTTTTATTATTATTTTTAAATCTTCAATTGGCTTAACTAATTTGTTACAAAAAATCTGTCCCTTCGTTCAATTAGTTTTCAAAAATTCACAATTTTTATTGCAAGTCAAAATTTTTTTGCAAAAATTGTATGTGAAATTTTAAAACTTCAACATCAACTTGTTGAGAAAGCAGTAAAATGCTAAAATCCTTAACTGATCTGAGGAGTCTTGAATTTAAAAGAGAAACTGCAACTGTTCCTTATATGCTCCAAACTTTCATATATCAACTAATTTTTTCAGCCTCTCACTAGCAACTAAACTTTGTACTATATGTTTATAATTATTCAATCTTTTTTTTTCCCATTAAAACAAAATTTTAAAAACCTAACCCCCTTTTATGCACGGAAAGATAATCTTAACCCTCGCGAATGTTAAGGAATTACTGTACATTAGGGTGGAGCGAAAAAAATTAATTTTTTTAAATCAAAAACGGGTAGGTGCCAAAAGTTGCCTTTATACTAGTACATCATTTGTGTGCAATATTACCGCTGAAAAAAAATGGCTTGAGTCTGCGCTTTTGGTCCAAAAGTCGAAATTTTGGGTAAAATTTGACATTTTTTCAAAAATTTAAAAAAAATTCTATAGAGATGGTTATTATTTAAAAGTGTTATTTAAACCTTTATTATTAATGACTTAAGATATTTAAACGAAAAAACTATATATTTGTTCTGTATAACTGGAACAAAACTGACAACTTTTGGTGAAAAAAAAGCGTTTCCACTCTGTTGTGTCATACAACTAATTGTTGTTTGGAATACAGCTCTTACCTAGCTGCTTTCAAAACTACCCAGGAGGTACCACGTGGAGGTGGCTGCCTTTCATGTCACAACAGTGCATAGCTCGACCACCCTACCATCTGAACTCAATTTTTTATTTATACATTGAATTGTGATTTTTTTTAATCAAAGACTGGCATAAGTTTTCTATGTATCAACCTGGTACATCTTCTTTGAATCCACAGACTTTGAATGCTGCTGCTGTGATCTCATTTACGTATTTTTCTACTGTTTGTGTAAGAGAAGACAAACAGTGTAATGCAGTGCGGATGGTATTAATGTAATCTATTCAGCCTTCTATTATCTTCACCAAGATTGCACACGATAAATGCATATTGATTAAAGGTTCTGTTACCACAACACTTTTCCAATGAGTTAGATTTATATAATTATCCGCTTCAAAGTTGATTGTAGATATTTCCGATTTGCGTATGCCATCATTTACTCTCATTTTTCGACTATTATGTGCTGAGCAGCTAGCTGTTTAATGTGATGGCAATCGTCAGAGAGCATTGAAATAAGAATTTCCTCTGTGTATGCAAAGCAACCATTGTCCTAAATAACCTTTTTTCAGTATATTTTAATTCCGTTTTGTGTGTTGTTTAGTATCCAAGTTGTTTTTGTGTAGCCAATTCCCCATGAGTTTTCAGATCCCTTCTTTAGCTGTGAATTACATTTGATTGTAAACTATTCTGCAGCCAAACTTGGATAACATAGTACTTTTTGAGTGAACGTAGAGACTCTGATGGGCAGTGAGTGCTCATTTGAAGGCGGATAATTCTGTTAGTCGTTGTCATCCATTCTGCGAGGGGCATGTTTAGAATGAACCAATTGATCATATGTCTCCTCCAAGTCCAGTTAATTTCCTCTGCATCATTTATTAGATAAAATCGTTGGCAAAAATTAGATTCTAACCCACAGGGATGCGCCGGACCAATAGGTAAATCTTTGTCCGAGTGCTTATTCCCTTCTTATTTCCATTTTCGAAGCCATAGAGAGTATTTTTTAAACATTATTTCCTGAAATCAAGAAAAGGGTACTCAGCACATACCAGAAATACCTGATAGATATCTGCAAAGTTATTTCATCAAGATATTGCTCAGAACTAGCGAATAGGAACCCAAGAAACTTGTCCTAAGCAAGATGGCCCACAACGGCGCATAAAATTATTCGCCTTTATATAAGCATTGAACTGATTGACCATCAGATTCTGGTTCACTCACATAGTATGTAATCGAAGTTTATGCCACATGATGGTTTACACCAAATAAAATTCACATCTAAAAAATTGATCTAAAAACTTATGGGAAATTACTCGGCTACAAAACATCACAGAAATCGGCAAAAAACAAATATTAAAAAAATTTATTTAGGATAATGGTAGCTTTTCACATCGAGAGCAAATTCTTATTGCAATTTTGATGACGATCGCCATCACATTAAACAACAAGCTTATCACCATAGAAAAAATTCAAGAGGTAGAGTAAATGATGGCATACTCAAAGATGAAATACCTATATGTTGTAAAATGTTGCAGGAACGGAACTCCCAATCACTATACAGTAACTGGATGTAATTTTGGTGAAGATACTACAGCGCTGAATAGATTCCATTAATTCCATTGCATTACTCTGCTTGCCTTATCATACACAAGCAGTAGAAATATACGTGAAGAAGTGTCACAGCAGCACCCAACGTCTGTGGATACAAAGAAGAGATGGATTAGGTTGATACATAGGAATCTTATGTCAGTCTTTGATAAAAAATCACAATTCAATATATAAATAAAACATTGTGCTCAGATGGAAGGGTGGTCAAGCTATGCACTGTTGTGTCATGAAATGCAGCCACTCCCACTTGATACCCCCTTGGTAGATTTCAAAGCAACTACGTAAGAGCTGTATTCCAAATAACAATTAGTTGTATGACACAACAGAGTGGAAACGCCTTTTTTTTCACCGAAAGTTGTCAGTTTTGTTCCAGTTATACAGAACAAAGATATAGCTTTATCGTTTAAATATGTTAAGTCATTAATAATAAAGGTTTATATAACACTTTTAAATAATAACCATCTCTATAGAATTTTTTTTAAATTTTTGAAAAAATGTCAAATTTTACCCCAAATTTCGACTTTTGGACCAAAAGCGCAGACTCAAGCCATTTTTTTTCAGCGGTAATATTGCACACAGATGATGTACTAGTATAAAGGCAACTTTTGGCACCTACCCGTTTTTGATTTTCAAAAAATAATTTTTTTCGCTCCACCCTACTGTACATACAAAAACTAGTCGTTGGGGGCTACCGTAATACTGACCCATCATGAATATGCATAATATAAAATATGAAAATAAAACATGTGTGTAAACTATTAATAAAATGCATTGCAATTCCAAAATAAAATTTAAACGCATATTTAAATATTTTTAACAAAACAGGACCCTGATTGTATTACAATGGGAGTCTATAGGAATTTGGCGAAATACCGAAGGTAGCGCCAAGTTGGCGTCACTTTTGACAAAAAAAAAATTTCGCCAGATTTGGCGATAAACTTGGCGGCATTTAGCCATAGTTTTTGGGTCGACGGGATAACCGAGTGGCACCGAATTGCGTAAAAGACACATCCTTATAACACCAAAAATGATAATCCTAAAGTAAACTAACAGTTTACTGCGTCAGAGGAAGCGTCTTATTTCGAATTAAAATAGATCTTTGAATTGAAATTTGAATGAAATACAGGATCATGAAAAATCGAAGAGTGTGAAAAATAGGATTACAAATATCTCGGTAACTCATTATCCGATCGACTTCATCCTTTATGCAAAATTTATGCTTTTTTATTGTATACTTTTATATCCACTCCTTAAAATAAACGATTTCGAAAATTTTTATATACCTTTCATCCGAACGAATATTTCGAGAGTCCGAAAAAAATAGTGCCGGATCATCGAGGTTACTGATATTCAATAGGCTTCTTTCAATTATTACGCACCAAATTTCAAGTCTCTATCTCAATTTGTTCGGGAGATAGAACGTTTACCGGCAGACGGACGGCAAATTTTTTTTCTTATAAAAATATGTTTTTTGGAATCTCTAGTGTCTGAAACGTGTAAATCCGTCAAAAAAAATTTCGATTTTTAAAACGATTTCAAGACTTACCCTATACTACGTACCCTATACTACGATGGGTAAGTAATATGTGAATGGGTAATGTTATAGACAGGGCCCGACTTATGCAGGGGCATGCGGGGCAGCTGCCCCGGGCCCCCCATGAGAGTACTCAGGAATTTCATTAAAAGGTGCCAAATGATTAAATTAGCCAAAAGCAACCAAAACTCATATATTTTCAAACAATCTGCTTCCTGTACCCTCTCCAGCCATCAGGGATGTAGTGGAAGGTATACGCCGTATACCTTCTGGATTTTTTAAAGAAGCTCCGTATGCCCTCTGTTTCTCAAATTAAGCTACAGCATATACCCTAGGCATGACATTCCTGACTTTAGCGTATACCCTGTGCCTACGGCGTATACCCTCTGGTTTTTTACGACTACATCACTGCCACCCATGCAAAAAACAAACTATATCATTAGAAAACTAATAATTAATATTTTATCATGACAACTTAGTATTCTATTGTTTTCAAAAGAAATTCTTTATTAATGTTTTTCTCGTAACGTGGCAAGTTAAAACCATTAATTATGACCAATTTGGGACATTTTCTTTTAGACATCTTATAACGTACGTAGATAAGAAAAGTAAAATTTTGCAAAGAAATACTCGTATTAACCAATCTATCATTTTTTTTCTACTATTATCCTACTAGTATTTTTTCTTAAAGTTGTGACCATCTTTTTGTCACACTCTGTATACAGATGTAAACAGTACCGGGTACAAAATTTATGCATATAATACAATATGTATGAAATTTAGTACCAGCTACTTCCTACTTCCACATTATTGGCAAAAAAATCTATAGATAGAAGGGGGGGGGGGGGGGCAGAATGATTCTTGCCCCGGGGCCCCCCATAGCCTAAGTCGGGCCCTGGTTATAGAGAAATGTTTGATAAACGCGTTGAAGCAGACAGTTTTTAAATCGAGGAATTATTTTAAGAGATATTTAATGTTAAAGTGGGTCCATTAAAAAAGACCCTTCTTTAGAAATGTCACGCTTAAGACTTCTCTGGAAATGTACTCTTCTTTATTCGACATCTCAGATTCTATGGGTCCGATCCTCACACAACTTGGACCCTTGTCTTGGTATCTTTTGCGCCAACACCACCACCCGCACTAGGGGTCACGAATTATTTCCGTAGGTTTATTTTCGTGAGCGACACAGTTTTATTTCATTCACTACAGACATTTTCTGCGTCGTCCCATAGTGTAGTCTACTTTTGAACGCCCGCCAAAACTCGGTGGCTCTTTTTAAAAATGACAAAATCACTTTTATCGCTCTTGCATCACTTGTCCATATGACTAGATTATTAGACTAGTAATAAGCTAGAAGAAGCAAGGGGTCGTCGGGTAGCTTCATCGCCCCGAGCCCTCCCTTCCCAGTTTTCGGTGTCTTTAATTTGTGTAATTTCCCTTTTAAATTTGTCTGGTTTCAATTTTTGAATTTTTTTTTTTTTTCATTCTGGCTTCCACTCGGGACCTAGGAATCTTGCTTCCGCAAAAGAGTCGGAATAAGCGGAAGAATAAAGGGCTGCGGACGAATAGTGATTCCCTTTCAATAGTCAAAAATGAAAGTTTCGAAAGAACCGTTGATAATTGTTTAACTATTTTTAAGCATTCGTTAATTTTATTTGATTAAGATCCATCTAAAAAGACATGATGTGCGTTGGACTGGTCAAGTTAAGTTGATTTGTAAGAGGAAAAACTCCAGGAACCATTTTACAGCACACAGAAATCTTTCGAAAAAACGACTTTTTTAATTCTCGAAATCGCGTCGTGAAAAAGGGAGACCTTCCGATGTGTGTGTTGGATGAAATAAGATCAGCCCCCCCTCGCATGATGCGGATCAATAGCCGGGAACGAAGGTTTCGTATTGGACGATCGATTTGGAGCCTCCCTCTGGAGAAACCCCAGTTATTTTTCATAATCTTTGAGAAGACAAAATTTATTTATTTCAATCGACCCCAAATACGACATAAAAATGCTAAATATTTTTAACACTCTCAATGGCAATGGATCCATTTTTTACATCGAAATCAAAAACATATCCGTTAACTGCCTTTTTTTTTTTTTACCTCTAAAAATCGTACCCTTTCCATTTTTACGGCGCTTAACCAGGGCTTAATTTGCACCGGAGCCTGGCTGCAGATCCAAAATTAATTACTAAAGACTCTGTTTTTAGTAATTAAATTTGGTACTAATATTGGTGGGAATTCACCGGAGCTCATAAATACAGGGCTCAGGAGCCCGTGCGCTTCCGAAAAACCGAAGCCTAAATTACCCTTTCCTTTCCTTCCCATCTCAAAGCTTTTGCATTCTTTTTTTTTTTTTTTACCAAAACGCTTATATGTGACGTAATGTGTCGTGCACGTAGGAGATGGAGATAAAACAGACTCAATTTTTATATCAGTTTTTGGGCTTGGACTGACTCGAGCTCAATCTGTATTGCATTTAAAATTTTATTTATTCATGTATAGAAAAAAAAAATACTTATCCTCCTTTAAAATTATGTATTATATTCCATTTCAAATCATTTTAATGCTATTTTGATCAGAATGAAGGGGAAACAAAAATCATGTTTTTCTGTTTCAAATTTATATCGGCGACGTGTTGATACGGCGCCATTCAAGTGACTGAAAAATGAATTTGCTTTCAATTCGATTTTCTTTTGTGACAGTAGGATAATTTTTTATTGGCTGTTTTTTACTTTAGATATCTAACTTGAATAGAATATTTTCTGCCAACGAGCATCAGCTTGAGGTTTTTTGTCTTCTGTATAAAAATCGCGTTAGTGATTTTTCTATTTATTTTGTATCATGAACGCTGCCTATGCTAAAGCTCTGCTCTGCACATTTTCGAAGTCACTTTCATTTCTAAGCAGATATAATTGCCATGTAGTGTATAGCTGATAGAAAACAATCGATCAGTGTTTCCCCCCTTTTTCTATGAAAGCATGGATCCAATTTTTAATTGAATCTGATTTTCTGGGACTCGCCACAAAATTATTGTTGTGGGGAAGAAATCGATTCTAGTTTTAAAGGAAATGTTAGCTTTTGTTATTATTCAGTTCCATTATGTGCCTATAAATATTAATTTCTGTAAATTTCATTCATTTTTTCTTTAAAATGCATAGTTGCGAACTTTTTTGCGCTAACCCTATTTCCTAATCATAATCCTTACCAGAATTCTGCAATGAATTAACATAAAAATTAGGCAAAGATTACTATTACGAGTTATAACTAAAAAGTGGAATAGTTGACAGCTAAATATAGGCTGATAGATATATTTAATTTTTTTATTTTGTTAAAAAAAAAGGGTTTTAAAATTTTCCAATAATGTATGAAATATAAATAGGTAGATTGGAGTGGCAGGGGGGAGAACGGTACGGTTGTTGTACCTTTTTTTGTTAGAAATGAAGCCCTGCGGGAGAAACATGTCGGAAATGGTACGTGAAACGTGACCAATGAAAATCTGGGTGCACTCTTATGCAAGAATGAATGACGTAGGATAGAGTTGAATAGAATAAAGAAAACTTTAACGACTATTCGATTTTCGTAAGATTTGAAAGGACTCCAAAACGATTGAATTTCAAACCAATCGGTTTTTGCACTTTTATGGGCGGACAGATCAGACGACGTATTTATATAATTACGATAGACCCTCCTGTAATGGAACACTTTTGAGAGTCTCTGTCAATAAACTATGAACGCTAACCGTTTTCTTCAACAGGGCATAGTCAATCTCAATAACATAGGTCAGTTACCGAATGGGAGTGTTAAAGAGGTTGAAATTTCAGCAGTTTAGATCCTCTCCTCTCTTCATAGGCTGTTTAACTGAAATGTATTTAAGACGCTTACTGACCCAGAATGATCACATTTTACCTCTATTCTACACTAAATGGAGTTAAAAACTCACGCCCCAACTAAAAACAGTCCTATACATCCGAAATCTTTTGTGTGTCCCTTGCATTTGTAGAAGTAACTTGTAGCATATCAATTTCATTATATGGGAAATACTTTAAGGAGGTGATTTTTTTTAAACATTTTCTCATTTTTACTTTCTTCTTTCTATCTTCAGTAGAAGAAAGTATTGTAATCGAAATTTTTTTCCGACTTTCGGTTTTCGACGGATTGACACGTTTTAGGGGTCAGAGATCCCAAAAAACATGTTTATAGAAAATGCCTGTCTGTCCGTGTGTCTGTCGCCATTGTACCATCAAAAGGTGTATGAAGTTATGCAGAGAATTGAACCCAATTTTTATTTTAAGTTTTTGGCTTTGGCAAGCAGATCTTCCTTGAATTTGGAAAACATTCGCCGGTAGGGGGCGCTGTAACAGCGATTTTTGTGCGATTTTGAATAGTGTACCATCCAAATGTATGAAGTTATGCATAGAATTGAACCAAATTTTTATTTTTAGTTTATGGCTATAACAAGCAGGTCCTCCCTGAATTTGGAAAAAATTCGCCTCTAGGGGACGCTTTAATAGCGATTTTGAATTTTGTACCATCGAAAAGTGTATGAAGTTATGCATAGAATTGAACCAAATTTTTATTTTAAGTTCTTGGCTATGATAAGCGGGTCCTTTCTTAATTTGGAAAAATTTCGCCGGTAGGGGGCACTTTAATAGCGATTTTTGTGCCATTTTGAATAGTGTAATACCATCGAAAAGTGTATGAAGTTATGCATAGAATTGAGCCAAATTTTTTGTGTTTCTTTTTGGTCATGGCATGAAGGTCCTCTCTGAATTTGGAAAAATTTCGCTGGAAGGGGGCGCTATAATTACGATGTCTGTACCATTTTCTTTATTGTACAATTGAAAAGTGTATAAAATTATGCATACAATTGAATCAAATTTTTTGTGCTTGTTTTTGGCTTTAGCCAACAGGTCCTCCTTGAATTTGGAAATATGGCGCGGTAAAGGGGCTCTGTGATAGCGATTTTTGTATACTTTTCTTGATTTTTCGTAGTTCTCTTTTCCATCGGCGGCTCGTGCAAAGGCGGGAACTCACTTCCTGCTAAGCCGGCTATTCGCAAACGTCTGATAACAACAGAATAAGGAAAATCTATTAATTTTAACAAATATCATGATATAGATTAACTCGTTTTTAGTTCATTTAATTGACTGAAGCAGAAATTTAAGATGAAAATCAAAGTTGGTATACGAATGAACTAATAATATTGAAGTATTAACATGTGTAACTAGTTTTTGAAATATTAAGATGTATAAGATAGAAGAAAGTTTTGGGATTGGCACATCCAACTAGTTTAGGATGACATTTAAGTTAAAACTTTCGAAAAATATGTAAATAGTGTGGCAAATAATTTGAGTCAAAAGTATGTGAAAAGTGGACATTTCCGCAAAACAGGATAACTCAAAAACAAAGCAATTGCATAATAAAGAGAATAAGTTTCTTTAGGACTGTTCCATTCAGATGCTGTGTCGGTACTGATGCAATGAAACGTTTGTAAACTTTATGTAAATATAAAACTAATTAACCTATTCCTCCAATAAAGATTTGTAAAAGGGTTGTTCTCTACAATACTTGCAAATTTGGCCAAGCAGTCTGACTTGAATGATACATACGCAAATTTTCAGAAAAATTAGATAAATGGTAAGCAATTAGTCAATTATTGAAGATTTTAATAGCAGCAGAAATCGTTTTAAAAATTTGACTTAACAAAAAAATAAAATAAATTTTTTTAAAGTGAGGGAATGATGAAACAGATATGAGGAAATGATTGTTTACAAAACAAGTTAATTAACACATTATTTTTAATATGAATTGATACAATAAAATAGTATTATAATAGTATCTCTCTATCTCTCTCTACCGCTGTCACCGCCGCCGCCGCCGGTTTTGAATTTTTTGTGACCGGAGGTCTTTCTTCGTTAATATTAAAAAAACTGTTGCATACAAAAATATGAAAATCGGTAGTATTATAGAAAAATGTTTGATAAACACGCTGATGCAGACAGTTTTCAAATCGAAGAATTATTTAAAGAGATATTTAATGCCAAAGTTGGACAAAATCGTTCCATTAAAAAAGTTTTATAGGAGCAAAAACTGTACATAGGAATTTAATCATTTTTAGATCATTTTATGCGTCAGAATTTCCCGGTGTGCAGATTGCAGTTAGTTTTTTAATTTGAATAATTTTTCGAGGTTTTATTTCTATTTTAAATTCAAATTTTCAGCATTTCGAGAGATATTTTTTACAAATTTTAGAAAATTGTATTAATTTAAACTGTTGCCAACTGTATAAACAGAGCAAACAGTAATGTTTGCTTCTAATTAAAAATTTATTTTACACGTGACTATTATAAACAAAAAATATAAAAAGCAGGAACTCATTGAAAAAAAACTATAGTTACACGTGAATTTTAAATGAGAAAGAATATTGTAAAATAATAAATTCAGTAACATGCGTTAGAAGTCCTAAATAGGAGAATATACGTCATATTACACTTATTACGTAAAATGAACAAAAAATGATATTGCAAAACAGTTTTAATTTAAAAATTACGCGAGACATTTACTTGACATTTTAAGATGATCATAATATTTCATTTCTAACAAAAGTATTTTGACGTGAATATTAAAAAGAGAAAGAAAAGTTTGGTGAAAATTACGTCAGATTATAATTGTCAGATTCAAATTATAATTCAATCTTCCGAAATCTTTTTAAAGGCGATCAAATTAGCATGCTGTTAGAGTCTGCGGTGTCTGAACGGGGGTTGACGAGCGTAGCACGTAGGGGGCAGAGCCCCCTAGTAAAATTAAATTAAATAGATGAAAACATGAAAACTGAGGATCTATTATCACATGGCTGAGGGGGGCTCAGTCTTTCTTTCCCCATAAGGTGTGTGGTAATTATGTTCATCTGTTTACTTTCTTCTATCTTTACAAGAAGAAATTATTGGATTCGTGAAAATTTTCGAATTCTGGTTTTCGACGGATTTACATGTTTTAGAGGTCAGTTATCCCGAAAAAAAAAAATTACTTTACAAAGTCTCTGTCTGCCTCTCTATGCGACAGAAATTTTGTATCTCAAGGACTAATGGACGGAATTGAATAAGACTTTAGATTCAGTTAGTTCCCAATATAAATTGGTGCTGATTATTTTTTGGTGTAAATTGCCCAACAGGTGGCGCTGCTATCATACATTTTTCGCGATTTCCACATTAGCTATATCTCTAGAACTAATGCTCGGATTTTCATAAAACTTCAGATTCAGTTAGTACTTGATGCTTATTACTTTTTGGGGTAAATCACCCAACAGGTGGCGCTTATATGCTAACATTATTCATGATTATTGTAATAACTATCTCAAGAACTAATGCTCGCATTTTTATCAAACTTAAGATTCAGTTAGTCTCTGATATAAATTGGTCCTGATTAGTTTTTGGTGTAAATCGCCCAACAGGTGGCGCTGATACGCAGAATTTTTATGATTTCTGGAATCTCTATCTCAAAAACTAAACATGTATGAGATCGAAGAAAGTTTTGGGATTGCCCATCTGACTAGTTTTGGTTTGGTTAATTATAGTTTGTGTTTCCCAGATCCATTTCTTCAGCTTTAATAAACTTGTTTCATCCTCAATAGTTTATAAAATTAAGTTACTTTTACAATTCTCCCACTTCCTTTGAAGGCAGGTTATATTTTTTTTCTCACAACATAATTCTAGTAATACATAAAATTTATTATTCCTGTTTCATTAAGTTTTAATACAATTATTTTTATGTTGGAATGAGCTTCATAAGCAGCTCTTTCTTCAACATTAGGTTTTTTTCACCTAAAGTGGTTTCGGGCGACAGAATGATGAATAACCCAAAACATAATCAAATTCTTTGAGAAACTTCTTGTATAAATATTTATGTGTTTCGCAAAAAAGCCTTCTTTTGTTTCTTTATTTTGCTTTTTGAGGTATAATCTTTTTTTCCGATAGCAAAGTTTTTAGCAAAAACTTAATATATCCTTGAATATTAATGATGTGAATTATCACATTGCTACAAAGCGTAAACCAACTCAGTGAAAAATGTCCAAGCCGGGAATCGAACCCGGGTCCCTGGAATAGATCTCCAGTGCTCTACCACTAAACCACTAGGACGATGTCCAGCTTGGCATTTCTCACTTATATAAGTCGGTAAGGCTGCTACTGCAGCACAAGATGGAGAAGTCTTCATGAGCACACATTCTAGGGGCGTAACATGAGACGCAAATAAACCCAGCATCGGTGAATAAACAATTTTAATTAATTTTTCAACTACATTTCAGCAGTGAAATTATTGAATATTAATGATGTGAATTATCGCATTGCTACAAAGCGTAAACCAACTCAGTGAAAAATGTCCAAGCCGGGAATCGAACCCGGGTCCCTGGAATAGATCTCCAGTGCTCTACCACTAAACTACTAGGACGATGTCCAGCTTGTCATTTCTCACTTATATAAGTCGGTAAGGCTGCTACTGCAGCACAAGATGGAGAAGTCTTCATGAGCACACATTCTAGCGGCGTAACACTGCTGAAATGTAGTTGAAAAATTAATTAAATTTGTATATTCACCTATGCTGGGTTTATTTGCGTCTCATGTTACGCCGCTAGAATGTGTGCTCATGAAGACTTCTCCATCTTGTGCTGCAGTAGCAGCCTTACCGACTTATATAAGTGAGAAATGCCAAGCTGGACATCGTCCTAGTGGTTTAGTGGTAGAGCACTGGAGATCTATTCCAGGGACCCGGGTTCGATTCCCGGCTTGGACATTTTTCACTGAGTTGGTTTACGCTTTGTAGCAATGTGATAATTCACATCATTAATATTCAATAATTTCAAGCGTAATTTCACTGCTGAAATGTAGTTGAAAAATTAATTAAAATTAATATATCCTGTTTAACTTTATTAAATAGGCCTCTCTTACGATAAGTAAAGAGATAAGCTTCCTTGCTAATAATATTCTTCAAGCTTCGATATCTAAGAATATATATATATATTTTGTCATATGTGTATTTTTTCAAAATACTTCCCTTAAAATTCTGTAGTACATTTATTTACCTTTTTGACTCTTTCCCATATTGCTAAAAGTTAATGCCAATGCTGTGTAAAGAACGTCTCCAAATAAAAGCTTTTTCTAATTTTGGATGATACGTCTTTATTTCCAGTTATTTTTTCTTTTAAGAGTTAACTTTTAGATGTTTAAAAAATATTTTTAAGTAAGGCTTGGTCATACTTTTTGCATTTTGATTATCTCCTTTTGCAGCTTTACAGTTGAACTTTTAATGACTGATTTTCTCGAAACAGTTTTGATCTGCCACGTCTAATTCTTTTTCTCCAAGCACTCTGCCTTGAAAAAGGACGTTCAGCCTCAGAACCACTAAAACTTGCGGAATCTGTTTTATAACTATTTGATGGAGTCTGGGGAGAAAGAAATTGCTCAATCTTCTTATTTTTCTTAATATTTTCTCTATAATTTTTAAAATTTTTCTTCCACTGTTTCCCTTTTTTGACATTGTTGTCTAGAACTCATCTCCTTCACACTTTTAACTTGGCCTTCCTCTTTTAAATAGTTCAGTTTTTCAAGCTTCAAAGGATTATTTTTCATTTTCTCTCTTCTTAAGATTTTTTAAAACTCAATAATATATTTTAATCGCATAAAAAATGTAAAATGCTAATCAACACTATTCTACGTATATGCATAATTTTTCACTAAGCTACTCTGGCGTATTTATAAATTTCTCCAAGAACGGTTTAAATAAAATGTTTTGGTTAGTTTGAGCCACTTAAATTTAAAAAATAACATGCTATTAGTATAAATTTTAAGCAGGAAAACTAAATCCATCATTTAAACAGAAAGCACATCATTCCCTCACTCATCTTGTCATTCCCTCATAATGGTAAATGTGAGGGAATGATGAAATAAGACATTTTCACTAATTGTAGGAAAAAATGCAAAATTATGAAGAAATCGAAACTGTTTCCTTGAAGAGAAACACTTAATATATAATGTATGATAAAATTAAAATTTTTGATATTTACAAAAAAATTAGTATTCTGTGTGAGGGAGTGACTACTAATAAAAACGCTTCCAGATATTCTGACTGAAAAATTAACAAAATTTTACACCACCAATTTATGTTGCTGGACTGACAAGTGCTCAAAATGGCTTCTTCTCTGTGAAGGATGCTAGACTGCTACTGCTCTTTAGTGGTAGATATTTCAGATAATAGCAATGTGTGAGGGAATGATGGTCTAACATGGGGAAACATATAATTGATTGAGTAGACTCTATAATAATTGTAAAAAATAATATTTTTATTATTTTTTGTAATGTACCAAATAAGAACTTTATTTTGCTTAGGGTATTTTTAATTATTTTTATTTCTGGATGGAAAGAAATAGGCAATAATATATGGTAGTACAGGTGAGGGAATGATGTTTGCATGATACATATTACATTTTTAAATACTAAATTTATTTATTTTTAAATTTTACTTTCTGTCCATAATAAACTATGTTTAGATCTTCTAATAAAAATAAATAAAAATGTAATGAAATTAAGAGCATTTATATGACTGGGAAGCACTTTTTGCACTATTGCAGAGAATAACCCAAAAGAGAAAATTTCAAGGCATCCTTTTTCGTTAGAGGATGTTTTGCGTAGAGTAAGAATTTGAGAAACAACTCAATTCAGAATCCATCATAGCTGGTTCTCATGCAGACACAATTGAAGCGCCATTCCACAGTTCGATTCTAACAGGACTGTAAAAAGGAAAAATCGATATTTTGATCGAAAATAACGTTTCAAAGGTGTATTAATTACTAAGTTAAATGCGTACCTTAACATAATTAAAATACGCCACAGACAGTGTAACAAACAACCCTTATTTGTTAAATGAATTTAAAAAATATATGTATATTCTTTGCACCGCCCATTCTACAGGATGTATTTTAGTGCACTTCATTCTGTTCGGAAGGGTGTTTGAAATGCACTTGAAACTATTTTCCCCCGTCCTGTAATGTTCATGAAATTTGAAATCACTCGACCCATTTCTGCAACGATATCTTAAATTTCAAACCATTCGGTTGGCTCGTTTTTGCGCTGACAGACGACTCTTATAGAATGACGAACGCACCTGATAACAGTCTTTGAAAACGATTTTTTTTTCAATATTTTAACATGATTTTTAAAAAAATCTCCGCATACGAAAATGAACCCATTTGCCTCTATTGTTGACTGCCATAACGAAATGAAAACGTTCCATAAATGAAACATCGAACGACGTTCTGAAAGGATCCGGCGTATACTGGCTCATACATCATTTAATTATTTTCAAAACGATATTGACATTTTCCCAATTAAAAATGCATTCAATGTAAAAAAAAAAGAAGTATTTGAGTTTTCCCACTGTCTGTGTGTTCTCTTTTGCACTGTTTAATCCCTATCGATCCTGATGAATTTTTGCGAGATCCATCCATCCCCCTCCAAACAACTCTTTTCCCATGGATCGAACCGAATTCCACCGTCAGCGGGAGGAGAGAGAGGATGGTGTCAGCTGGACTCCGAAGCATCTGTTCCGTTGCCATGGCGACTCGCTCATGGGGTGCAAGGCAACGGCGAATCATCGCTTCTCCTCCAAATAAATCGGGAAACAAAATGACGAGGAATTCAAAATCTGTTCTTTGTTTATAAAATGACATACTCGGAATACAATGGAGCGAATTTTGGAGACTTTTTTAGAATCCATTTTATCGAATGCTTAAGAACTATTGCGAGTGCTGTGGGGTATTGGACTTGACAAGGTTCAACAGTTTTCCTATTCAAAAAATCCGGGACAATAAAATAACCCCCTACATTCTTTCGTTTAGTTGCAAAATAATAAACTTCACTACTAACACCCCATTTTTGACAGCGTCCATCCGATCCTTTAAATTCCTTTTGAATCGCTGCAAAAGTTTGGAGAGCATGACTCAAAAACGATCCGAATATTTAAAGCTTTCCCAAGTCGTGTTTATTTTCGAAAAAAAAAAAAAAAATAATAATATAGAACTTGTGACAGAAAAAATCGATTTCGTGAAACTTGAAATAGGTGACTCCAAAATGGCAGCTGATTTCGTCAAATCATTTTTGAGTGTTCGAAAAGAAATTTAACATCCTAAATTATTCGATCGAATCACTTCCCGATCCGAAAAAGTCAAAGAGTGCTGGTACAATTTCAGCATGAAGACGATCCCATAAGCTTACTTTCTTTTTAACATGACTTAAAAGAAGACATTTTCCAGTCGAATGGTTTTTTTTTTCCTTGCACAATTGGCTGATTCAAATGTGTGATATGTCCATAGTTGCGTCAGAAAACTTTTCTTTCGTTATTTTTTTGTGACGACACTTTAATTGTTGTGTGAAAGAAATAGGGGGCTAAAAAGTACACAAATAAATGTGATTATTTTAAAAAAAATTAAATAATTTTGTTTTGCATTTTCCTACTGACATGTAACAAGAAAAAGAAATTAAAAAATCGTCTGCTAAGAGCAAATGAGAATTCTCGCTCATTTTCTTTTAGCGTTTAATATGAACTTGTGTATAGAATCTGGCTAAATAGGCTATTCATAATTCATTAAAAGATAAACCGTTACATTACATTCTCTTTACAAAAGTGCGAAAAGGCCTCTCTTTACTCCACAAAAAGACATAATTAACGTTAGAACGCAATTATTACATTTTGTGTATGCGTTCACCCTACGTTTATACGAAATTCAAATGTTAAAAAAGTACGAAAGTAAAGCAGAAAATTATTCTAAAATGCACTTGATTCCTTTTTTTTTTTTTTTTTTTTCCCTGATTTATTTTTTCTTCTTAATTTTTATTTATTTCTTCATTTATTTCAAGAAAGAAAATCAACTTTCTCTTTTTTCATTTTGGCTCCCAATCAGTAAAATGTGATACGGATATCAAACAAATTATGTTTCGAAAGACATATTTTCCCCCCTACTCGGCTGTGTAAAATTTTAAAATGTTCGATTAGATACGTGTTAAATTTCTGTTTGCAATATTCTTATTTTTATTTATTGAGGAAGTTTTAGTTACTTATGGAAAAATAGCCGGAGACAAATACTAAACACTTTATATTGTTTTAAGTGCAAATTTAATTCTTCCGGCGATAGAGATAAATTAAAAAAAAAAAAAAATATATATATATATATATATCATACATGAAATTTATTTTAAAAACCATAATAAATCAGTCACTTAAGATACAGTTTTTTAAAACAGTCAATTCGAAAGTAGATTTCTTTTTTTGCTTTACGATGGTGTAAAAATTGAAAATGTATGATCATTAGAAGTCTAGAAAATTGCAGTAGCGAAAATTGCAAAAGTGAAATTTCATCCGCAAGTGTTGCCATTCGCAAAATGACGTCAGCGTTACGCACAGATACGTTTGTCCTTTATAATAACGAGTTGGAACCCGTCGAAATTCGACGAACTAAAATGTTAGAAAGGATCAGATCGGTCAGGAAGTCAGATCGAATTTATACCTACAAAATAATTATAATAAAAAATTCATCTTACATTGGTTGTCTAACTCTTAAAACAAATAATATTTTTAACCTAAAATTACCAAAGTATTATTTCCACAAACTTCAATGTTTGTATTATTGAAAAATTAAACTGTATTGGAATACTTAATCAAGAGTAATTATGATGAAGTTATCGATTAAAGCTCTTATTTGTTTTTACGGTATGAAAAATCAGTAAAAAGGATTTCGCTTTTTCACATCATAAAATTTCCCCCCATAAAATCTAAACTGTACGTTATTTTCACATTCTCATAATTTACATACGCACCACTCAAATTCACAATTTGAAAGTATTTTAACGCGTATTATTAATGAATGTATTTTCAAACTTAAAGTCACGTTTGTTCGATACAACTTTTCATGTGAACATTCGCACAAACTTTAAGTTCTAATCTCAGTACCCGCGAAAAAAATAATAATTCAGAAATTTGCCTTTAGTATTGGCCATTTAGTATTGGTCAAATATTCAGTTTTATCTAAAAAAATAAAAAATAAATAAATAAATAAAAAAGATCGTATTGTTTTAAATATGACATCATTTTTACTCACTGAATCACTTTTCCTAGCGTAAACTCGGTATCAGCGTAATGCAAAAATATTAAAATGTAACTGATTTATGAAGAAGAATGCATGTTTTTTTAAATGTCTGACGTCATTTTCTGTTCAAAAATTATAAAAAAGTTATTTTTATTCGTAATGTGAAAATGGCATCAATAAGGATATAATCAATAAAAATAGTAAACCATGACTATTTTCCCTTTACTTTCAATATGAATGGAGTACTTCAGTTGCCACGATTACAAAACTTGTATTAGAAACTACAAAAAAAAAAAAAAATAATAATAATAATATCTGAAAAATAAATTGAGATACAGCTTTCAAACAAATTGCACTTAAAAGCATATTTTTCCCCCTGTACGAAGGTGTAAAAATTGAAAACGAGCGATGTTTAGAAGTTTAAAAATTTGCAGTAGCGAAAATTGCAAAACCGAAATTTCATTTCAAATTTCAAAGTGCTGCCATTCGCAAAATGACGCATGCGCTACGCACATATATGTTTGTCCTTTATAATATAGATAAAAGATAGATTTTTTAAAGTTTTTTTTTATTTTTTTAATATTCACGTGTCAATAAAAATTTTATGACGTCATGTTCCCTATTTCCTGCTTTTAACACGCGATCATTTAATTTTTATTTTAAACTTTCATTTCTGTTTTTAATAGTCACGTGTCAATTATTTTTTTATTTGAGAGGAAATATTGCGCTGTTTTACAAATTACCATCCATATAAAAAAAAAATGGACTTTTTCTAAATATGAAAAAAATATCTCTTGAAATGATGCAAATAAAAAAACAAAAACAAAAAGTGAGTAAAAAAAAAATAAATAAAAAAAAAATAAAATTGCCCAGCTAAACTGATGGCATTGAGCTCACAGGCTATTCACACTAATTGTATATTATACTCTTATTTTAAAGAATAATGCTCCTCAAAAAAATAAGTGAAGGGGAATTAGCCCCCGTTTCCCCCTTTATACCTAACCAGTGAACCTCCAAATCTAATCAGGGAAGCTCCTTAACCGGTATACCAAAAATAAACCGGTATACCAAATTTGGAGCAAATCCAATAATCCTGCAAAAAAAAAAACCATTTATCTAAATTAAGGGGGTGCACTAGCCCCCCTTTATCCTTAACCAATGAATCCCCAAAACGAATCAGGGAAGCTCCTTAACATAATAAACCGGTAAACCAAATTTGGAGCAAAGCGAATAATTCTGCATGAAAAACCCGTTTATATAAATTAAGGGGGGGGGGGTGGACTAGCCCTCCTTCCCCCTTTATCCTTAACCAATGAACCCCCAAAACTAATCAGGGAAGTTCCTTAACCTAATAAACCGGTATACCAACTTCGGAGAAAATCGAATCATTCTGCATGAAAAACGCATTTATCTAAATTGAGAGGGGCGGGCTAACCTCCCTTTTCCCCCTTTATCCTTAACCAGTGAACCCCCAAAACTAATCAGGGAAGTTCCTTAACATAATAAACCGGTATACCAAATTCGGAGCAAATCGAATCATTCTGCATGAAAAACCCATTTATCTGAATTAAAAGGGGTGGACTAACCCCCCTTTTCCCCCCTTATCCTTAACCAATGAACCCCCAAAACTAATCAGGGAAGTTCCTTAACATAATAAACCGGTATACCAAATTCGGAGCAAATCGAATCATTCTGCATGAAAAACCCATTTATCTGAATTAAAAGGGGTGGACTAACCCCCCTTTTCCCCCCTTATCCTTAACCAATGAACCCCCAAAACTAATCAGGGAAGTTCCTTAACATAATAAACCAGTATACCAAATTCGGAGCAAATCGAATCATTCTGCATGAAAAACCCATTTATCTGAATTAAGGGGTGGACTAACCCCCCTTTATCCTTAACCAATGAACCCCCAAAACTAATCAGGGAAGTTCCTTAACATAATAAACCGGTATACCAAATATGGAGCAAATCGAATGATTCTGCATGAAAAACCCATTTATCTGAATTAAGGGGTTGGACTAATCCCGTTTTCCCCCCTTTATCCTTAACCAATGAACTCCCAAAACTAATCAGGGAAGCGCCTTATCACAATGAACCTAGAAAAAAATTTTGAAGCAAATCGGATGTTTCTATCAAGAGTTATCGCGTTACGTACATACATACATACATACATACATACAGAAAGGGCGGGCACATTAGCTCTCAGGCTTTGATAGCCTGTGAGCTACAAAGCGCTGTCTGCACACGGCAAGTTTATGAAATATATCTCTAGAAAAAAATATTTAAATTCCTATGCATAGTTTTTGCTCCTATAAAACTGCAATGAAATGATTTTGACCCATTTTAACAATGAATAGCTCTCGATTTAAAAACGGCCTGCTTCAGCGTGTTTATCTCTGTCATATTTTTGTAAGCAGTCGTTTTCATGACATAGTAATCGCAGTCGCAGCGAAGAAAGACCACAAAAAATTCATTTACGGCGTTAGTTACTTTTTTTTTTTTTTTTTAGAATAAATTCTTTAAATGTGGAAAATTTAGCAGGTGGAGAAATAACCTCTACAATGCTTTTCATAAAATGCGGTTTGGGGGGGGGGGGGACATGTCTATTCTTTAATATTATTATTAGAATAGACTCTAATGTCTTTTTTCTCACAGTAAAAAACTTAATTTTTTTTAATAATAATATCAATATTAAACATTTCGAATCTGAAAAGAACATTTATAAAAGAGAAAAAAAAATTGTGGACAAAATCAATATAATTTAGGGACCTATTAAAAAAATAATAATACTCTTTCCTAATTTTAGAAAACTTTCACTCACTCTCGGGTTCTGGGAGTCTCGTCCAAGAAGGATTTTTCTCCTTCGGAAAGGATTTGGCGTCGTTGGCGTCTGTTTCTCGCAGCAACCCTTCTCGGGCGCTCCCTCCTCCTCGACCGATCCGCAGCAGAGAGTCCCCAAACACACACAGGTGCACCCAAACAAAATGAATCGTCTGAATTGGAGATTGGATCACCGCTGATCGCGATTCCAACAAAAGACTATCTCTGAATCAAACGTGTGCTTGTTAACCCGCGAGATGGATGTCACTCGCACGTCGTCGCCCCGACATGAGCTCGTCTTGACGACCTAAAGCTGCTCACAGAATTTTCTTCACCTTTTTTTTTTCTTTCTATCTATCCCCATGGCGCACCGCCGCACTTGGTTTGTTTGCACTTTTAAAAAGAGTCCTCCCGCCATGATGTCCCCCTGATCTCCTCAAACGGACCTTAAAAGAAAGAACGGGAACTATGACGAGTTCTGTGAGTCCCGGGACGCTTCCCGAATCCGAAGTGTTTAGCGACGACAGCGGAGTCGACGTAAAACTGAGGAACGCCGCCGCCTCCGCCGAGAGTCGGCGCAACAGGCGCAAGTCCTCGGAGCCTAAGAAGCGGAAGGAGGTGCTTCTTATGAGGCGCTTCCGATGGGACACCGACGAAGAGGATGCTGGGACACATGGGGCAGAGGAAGTCTTCGAGAGGCCGAGCAGCGGGGACAGCGGGTGCCACCTGGAAGAAGAAGAGGAGGAGGAGGAGGAGGATGAAGAACCCATTGAAAAGAAGCAGAAGAGGCGGAAAGAAGAAGAAGAGGAGGAGCGAGAATCTGTGATCCGCGAGTGTTGTGCGGGGGGCAGCCGTGTCCAGGACGGCCCGCAAGAGGAGCCGCCCAGGCATAACAGCCATCGTCGTAATTACAAGAGCATGAGCAGGCAGCGACGCATCGAGGCGAACGCTCGGGAGCGGACCCGTGTGCACACGATTAGCGCCGCCTTCGAGAGCCTGAGGCGCGCCGTCCCTGCCTACGCGCACAACCAGAAGCTGTCGAAGCTCGCTATCCTGAGGATCGCCAGCGCCTACATCGTGGCCCTCGCCTGCCTCAACAACAACAGCAACCAGGGGGAAGGGGATCCGACTGCGATGACCGACTGCGTGGAGCAGTGCACACGCACCATCCAGGCGGAGGGAAGGTCCAGGCGGAGGACCTACAAGGTGAGAAATGTTATAACAGCCTTACTTCTTAGGATTGTTTTTATTTTTAAATCCAGGGTCGAGGAAAATAACATTGTACCACTTTCCCGATACTATTTCCAAATTTCACTCCATTTGTTCCCTATGTACAAAGTATATTTTGAGTCATGTAATTTTGGTACAGTCGTGGAAAAAAAAAAAAAAAAAAAAAAGTAAACACCCCCTACTAACTTCTCAACAAAATATCGTAGAAGAAAGTGACTGGTACCGAACGATTGGAAATAACGTCTACTTTTAAATGATGTCTATAAAATTTGCTTAAGGGGCCATTAAGACGAACTATAACTTTGTCTTTTTCAATAGCAGTACACAACTCTGACAGCATCCATTAACTTAATACCTTCAATTAGCCTAAAAACAAATTTGTATGAAATTCGAACGATAAGTTTCCGAGAAATTAATTATTTTAAAACGAGCGTATTTCAGGAGCTGTATCCAAATTGAAGTTCGGTACTCGATGGTTGACCGAGAGAAATCACTTCTTCATCTTAAGTCATTGAAGGCTGCTAGATTACAGGAGAAATTTCAAAATATCGAGTTACTTCTATCATAGAACTTAAACCATCATTTTGCCGTTTTTTAAGCATCATTTGAAAACTACTTGGAAGAAAAATGTGAAATTTTGGATTTCGATAACGCAGGGCTTAATAAATCTAAATCCGCCAAAAAAAAAAAAAAAAAAAAAAAAAATTGTAGGTTGCAAGTCATAATTTTTTCGAATATTAATTTCACAATTCATAAAATTATAAAAATTGCAAATTCAACGTATTTATGTTTGGGTACTTTTGTATTATTTCTATACAAAAAATGACCACATTAGGAGTATAATTTCAGGAGATATTAATAAAAATGTAATTTAACATTAAAAGCACTCAATTTTTAATGCTTATAATTCAAAAACTTATCATCCAATGACTTGAAATTGGGTGTCTAGGCATCATTTGAACGGAAGATTTGAAATATCTTGTTAAAATTAGGTATTGTCATTGAAAAAAAAAAATAATAAAGTTTGGGTTCGTTTTAATTGGTAGATGGCCATAATTTTTATAGACATTTTTATATAATAAATTTTATAGACATCATTTAAAAGTAGACTTTATTTCCAATAATTCGGTACCATTCACTTTCTTCTACGATAATTTGTTGAGGAGTTAGTAGGGAGTGTTTACTTTTTTTTTTTTTTTTTTTTTTTCTTTTCCCACGACTGTACGTCAGCTACTGAGATAGTGGTATGCAAGTGAAAAGAAAAAAAATAATTATTAGCTAGAAAATGATTATAGATGTGACAGCGGCGGTATTTTTCGGCCCGGCTCAATACACTTTTTTCATTTCCGATCGTGACTCCTAAAATATTTTGCACAACTTTTCCGGAAACAAATTGAATCACTGTGTTATGAATGAGACATTTAAAAGCAATTTCGTTACAGGAGGGGAGATGGGAATATCTTTCTGCACATCACAAAAGGATTTCGTTATACCTTAACAGGGATGCAATGAATTGTTTCAAACTCACACAAACGAATCGATCGTTGCATTTTTTAATTTATCTAAAATTTTGAGTAGTGTATTCTAGAGAGAGTTGCGATTTTGACGGAGTTGTGTGTTTATTCACAATAGAACGACCCAAAATGAGTGGCTAAAAATATTTGAGTTTTGTTTCAGTGTCATCTCCAATCCCATGGAAGAAGGCCTTTTTGAAGAGAGCATTTTTAAAGGACTTATGAACAGCAATCTGGACAAAGGTCACCATTTTCTTTTCAGGTTTTTGAAATTGAGAATACTTTCACTTCCGAAAGTAAAAGTATCCTCACAAACAAAATCAAAAAAGTAAAAAACGGCCTTTGTACTCACGATCGATCTCAGCCCATTTAAAGCTATTGAAATGCTTATCTTCAAAAATCTCTTCCATAGGATCCGATCCGATTATGGATCTTTTAGGATTTTTTTTTTTTTTTTAATCTCATTACGGATCAGATTTATTTTTTGACGTTTTGCGGAATTTTTTTTCCACAGTCATAAAAGGAATTTTGTCCTCTTTTCAGTAAAGTTTATTAGGAATTCGTACAGTGATTTATATATATATACACACATACGAGCGAGCGTGTGTGATTCTCGGATTCGCTCTCCTCCACTGTTACAAAAAATAGATTTAGATGGATAAATAGTGTTTGGAACAACAAAACAAGCTTTATAAGAACTTTATTAGGATGAGCGAAGCGAGTCCTCTACTAGGCTACACAAATTACATTTTGTCGTATACTTTACAAAAAAACTATTCAGTATTTTGACTTGAAATTAAACATAAAAAGTAATTATGATCTGTATATTTTTACATTATTTTCTTTTACAGAATAACGTTAAAAAATTTATTATTTTAATTAATTTATTGTACATGTTTTTCCATTACGGACGCATTTTTGTAAATGAAAAAGGAAGCACTTATATTTTCAGAAGAAAAAAGTAAATCATGTAGTCATTATAGATAGAATCATGATTAATTAGTTTCATGATTTCTTTTAAAAATACCTTTTTTATGAAAATTATAGCATATTTTAAATGAATTAAAATTCTGTGAAAATTCAATTATTTACATTCAATTATAAAAGAATTTTCCAGTGTTAAGAATTCCAATACACAACTTATTCTCATTATATGAAATCATTTACGCAGACAATACTTACGCATTTTAAGATTTGATTTTATTATGATTTTTTGATTTTATATTTGATATTATGATTTTTTTTTTTCAAAGTGGTAACAAAAGAATTGTAAACAAATAAAAGTAATTGTTAAATTCGTTATATCTCTCTATTCTAAAAAAAAAGTAACTACCGCTGTCACCGCCGCCGCTGCCGGTTTTGAATTTTTTGTGACCGGAGGTCTTTCTTCGTTAATATTACCAAAAATAATGCATACAAAAATATGAAAATCGGTGGTTTTATACAGAAATGTTTGATAAACACGCTGATGAAGACAGTTTTCAAATCGAAAAATTATTTTAAGAGATATTTAATGCTAAAGTTGGACAAAATCGTTTCACTAAAAAAGTTTTATAGCAGCAAAAACTATACATGGCAGTGTAATCATTTTTAGATCATTTTATGCGTTAGAATTTGCCGGAGTGCAGATTGCATTAATTTTTTTTATTTTGACTCATTTTTTGAGGTTTTATTTCTATTTTAAATTCAAATTTTCAGCATTTCTTGAGATATTTTTTACAGACTAGGGGGCTCGGCCCCCTACCAGCTACGCTCGCCAACCCCCGTTCAAACACTGCAGTCTCTAAAAGAACGCTAATTTGATCGGCTTTTAAAAGATTTTGGAAGATTGAATCTCTCTATTCTAAAAAAAAGTAACTACCGCTGTCACCGCCGCCGCCGCCGGTTTTGAATTTTTTGTGACAAGAGGTCTTTCTTCGTTAATATTAAGAAAAATAATGCATACAAAAATATGAAAATCGGTAGTATGATACAGAAATGTTTGATAAACACGCTGAGGCAGACAGTTTTCAAATCGAAGAATTATTTTAAGAGATATTTAATGCTAAAGTTGGACAAAATCGTTCCACTAAAAAAGTTTTATAGGAGCAAAAACTGTTCATAGGAATTTAATCATTTTTAGATCATTTTATACGTTTGAAGTTCCCGGTGTGCAGACTGTTTTTCTTCTTTTAATTTGATTAATTTTTTGAGGTTTTATTTCGATTTTAAATTCAAATTTTCAGCATTTCTAGAGATATTTTTTACAGATTTTAGAAAGTGATATTAATTTAAACTGTTGCCAACTCTATGAACAGTGGAAACAATAATGTTTGCTTCAAAAAAAATATTTATACTTGTAAATAAATTAAAAATTTATTTACACGTGACTATTATAAACAGAAAAAAACATTTGAAATTAGAATTAAATAATTATGTACAAAAAGCAGGAACTTATTAAAAATTACGTCATAAAAACTATAATTACACGTGAATTAGAGAGAAAGGAATTTGTAAAACAATAAATTTATTAACATGCGTTAGAAGTCTTAAATAAGAGAAATTACGTCATATTTACGTCACATTACAGTTTTTACATAAAATGAATACAAAATAATATTGCAAAAAGGTTTAAATTCAGAAATTGCGCTAGACATTTATTTGATATTTTGAGCGGATACTTTTCAACTATTTTTGTTAGGAAAGCGCAAATAATATTTCATTTCTAACACAAGCATTTTCACGTGAATATTAAAAAGAGAAAGAATAGTTTGGTCAAAATTACGTCAGATTAAAAACGATTAATTTAAAATGTCTTATTTAAAAGAACTTTTTTTTTGCTTTGTTAAAAAATACCGGGAGACAAAGACTCTGTTTACTTAATTCCTTTTATATTAGCTTATTTTGAAATGTTGTTACACGTGTCTACGTCAAAGACGAAAACAGCGATTGACATATGTATTTTTGGTACTACTTAGTTATCCCGGCGACCAAAAATCTATCATTCGCCAAACTATAAGATTAAATGCCAATAATGGTTGATCGTAAATGTCACATTAACTTGACTTTAAGCAAGTTACACGTGTCTACGTCATCAAGTTATTTTTATTTCGACGTTTTATTTGTATTTTTATTAATGTTGCACTAATTTATTTGTTCTTTCGTTATTTAAAATAAAAATTATGTCAATTTATATAATTGGCGAGTGCTTTGACGATTTATATAATTTGGCGAAATTGGTCGACGGGTTCATCAAGTAGTACCGCAGCAGATTTGGCCTTAAAATTCCCCATTCAAAGAGAAATGAATAGAAATCCGTTTATAGGGAGATCGCCACTGTTTTTTAAATTATAATTCAATCTTCCGAAATCTTTTTAAAGCCGATCAAATTAGCGTACTTTTAGAGTCTGCGGTGTCTGAATGGGGGTTGACGAGCGTAGCTCGTAGGGGGCAGAGCCCCCTAGTTATAATTAAAAAAACAAAGGCGATCTCTCTATAAACGGGTTTCTATTCATTTCTCTTTGATTGGGGAATTTTACGGAAAAATCAGCTGCTGTTAAAAGATACAATGACATTTCAAAATCATCTAATATAAAATGAATTAAGTAAACAGAGTCTTTGTCTCCCGGTATTTTTTAACAAAGCGAAAAGAAAGTCCTTTTAAATAAGACATTTTAAATATATCGTTTTTAATCTGACGTAATTTTCACCAAACATTTCTTTCCCTTTTCAATATTCACGTGAAAATACTTTTATAAGAAATGAAATATTATTTGCGCTGTCCAAAAAAAAAAAAAAAAAAATAGTTGAAAAGTTCATTTCAAAATATCAAGTAAATGTCTCGCGCTATTTTTAAATTTAATCTGTTTTGCAATATTATTTTTTGTTCATTTTACGTAATAAGTGCAATGTGACGTAAATGTGATGTAATTTCTCCTATTTAAGACTTCTAACGGATGTTAATAAATTTATTATTTTACAATATCCTTTCTCTGTTAAAATTCACGTGTAATTATAGATGAAGTAATTTTCAATAAGTTCCTGCTTTTTATACGCAATTATTTAATTCTAATTTGAAAGTTTTTTTTTTCTGTTTATAATAGTCACGTGTAAATAAGTTTTTAATTTAAAGCAAACATTATTGTTTCCGTTGTTTATACAGTTGGCAACAGGTTAAATTAGTACAATTTTCTGAAATAAGTAAAAAATATCTCTCGAAATGCTGAAAATTTGAATTTAAAATAGAAATGAAACCTCGAAAAATGAGTCAAATTAAAAAAATTAATTAATTCTGCACACCGGGAAATTATAACGTATAAAATGATCTAAAAATTATTAAATTCCGATGTATAGTTTTTGCTCCTATAAAACTTTTTTAGTGGAACGATTTTCTTCAACTTTAGCATTAAATATCTCTTAAAATAATTCTTCGATTTGAAAACTGTCTGCATCAGCGTGTTTATCAAACATTTCTGTATAATACTACCAATTTTCATATTTTTGTATGCATTATTTTTCTTAATATTAACGAAGAAAGACCTCCGGTCACAAAAAATTCAAAACCGGCGGCGGCGGTGACAGCGGTAGTTACTTTTTTTTAGAATAGAGAGATTTTAGAAAGTGATATTAATTTAAACTGTTGCCAACTGTATAAACAGCGGAAACAATAATGTTTGCTTCAAGGAAAAAAAAAAAAAAAAAAAAAAATATTTATACGTGTAATAAATTAAAAATTTATTTACACGTGACTGTTATAAACAGATAAAAACATTTGAATTAGAATTAAATAATTATGTACAAAAAGCAGGAACTTATTAAAAATTACGTCATAAAACTATAATTACACGTGAATTTTAAGAGAGAAAGGAATTTGTAAAATAATAAATTTATTAACATGCATTAGAAGTCTTAAATAGGAGAAATTACGTCATATTTACGTCATATTACAGTTATTACATAAAACGAACACAAAATAATATTGCAAAACGGTTTAAATTTAGAAATTGCGCCAGACATTTATTTGATATTTTGAGCGGATACTTTTCAACTATTTTTCTTACGAAATCGCAAATAATATTTCATTTCTAACACAAATATTTTCATGTGAATATTAAAAAGAGAAAGAATAATTTGCTCAAAATTACGTCAGATTAAAAACGATTCATTTAAAATGTCTCATTTAAAAGAACTTTCTTTTCGCTTTGTTAAAAAATACCGGGAGACAAAGATTCTGTTTACTTAATTCCTTTTATAGGCTCATTCCATGTCAAGTCAACACAATTTTCAACAAAAATTTACCTTACCCTCACAGATTTTGATGAAATTTGGTGCATAGTTACTTTCCATATAGATATAGAAAAATTCCAAATTTTATCAAAAAATATCGACCCGTTTTGAAAATATGCCCCCATGAATGTTCAAAAAATCAGTCAAAAAACCTTGACAGACCAGTTTTCAAAATCATGTAGAAACTTTCCTAATTAAGCTAGAGAGCTAAAATTGGTGCCATTTTACAGCAATTTTCAAGACCTTTTCAATGATATGTAACACAATTAGTTTTTAGAGAAATTTATTTTAATAAAATTTAAATTTGAATTTAAAATTTGAATTTTTCAAAATGCGCCGCTTCAAACATTTTCAAAATTTTTTAAATAATACTTTATTTAGTACTGAAATGATTGTATGAGTTTGAAAGTGGGATCTTTATGGGTTCATGTTAAAATATTGCATTGAATACAGCATTCCTGATTAAAAAATACATAATTTACTTAATATAACATCTTTTAAAGCCTAAAAAAACATTAAAAAGAATAATTTATTTAAGATTTGAGATTAATCATATTTGCTTTGTATAATATCAAATATATAATTATAAGTGCATGTATTTATTGCTTGAAATTCTTAGTGTATTTCCTTTATTTTTAAATTTTCATTTTGTACTTACCTTATTATTAAAATGATTGTAAAGATCACAGTTAAATATATTTTATTTATGGATTTTAGAAATATAAAATTAATTACTGCGTCTTGAAAGTTTTACTACAAAATCTTTCCAATCAGAATTCAACAGAGCTGTACATGCTTTGCAAACTAAAACAGGCTTCTACAGAACAGTGCATGTCAAGATAAGTTTTGTTAGTCACAGACTACCTGTCTCCCTAATTTTCTAACTCGGTCTGTAAGCTGATAAGCTCTCAGTCAGTCAGATGTGTCTGATTTCTACTGAGATTTAGACAAACTAATGAACATACTGAATTTTCTAATTTTTGTAGTATAGTAACATAAAAATTAAATATTTATTTTTTAAACTTAAAATATTTTGTATATACTTAAAATTAATATATATATATATATATTTAACATTAAAAATTGCTTATTCAATTAAAATATAATATAAATATTATGTAAAAAGATTAATCTTCTATGAAAGTTTAAATATGGCTGATCAAAGGCATTTTACTGGACAGTGTTTCAACCCATTTAAGAAAAATAATCACAGAGTAAGAGACAAAAGCAAATTAAGGGATGTTACAGACTGGATGATAGATCATTACAAAGATATGCCAAAAACAGCAAAAGTCTGACATTCTTGTAGAAAACATCTGTATCTTTGGAAAAAGAATGAATTAGACCAAAAATCTGAAGAAAATGAAAATTCTGAAAGTTTAGATGTAGATCCAAATTTTACTCCAAAGTCTGAAATAGTTAAAACGCTTAATGTCTCATTACATGAATTAGGAGAGTCTCCTATTGATAAAAGAAAAGCAGAAAGCAAAGGTTATGCAACAAATAAAATCAAAAAGATAAATTCTGCAATAAGACGTGAACTTTTTGTAAATGCTGAAAGATCTTCAGATAGTGAGACTGAGACACCAGAAGAAGCAGTTTTAAACAATCTTAAAATTCAGTTTTCTAACTGTACCTCTAAAGTTAAAAAAATTATGATACTGACCTGCTTGCCTGAAACATGGAGGAAATACGGAAAATTATGCGAGAGTTCAATGCTCCTAATTATATGGTCAGGAAATCAAAAAAAACTCTTGCTAGACAAAGGCATTCTAGCAAGTCCTAATCAGAAGCCTGGAAAAAGTCTTCCTGCAGAAATTGCTGAAAACATAAAGGCTTTTTATGAAAGTGATGAAATAAGTAGAATATTGCCAGGGATGAAAGATTGTGTATCTGTACGAACAGAAAATGGAGAGAAAGTAAAACTATCTAAACGGTTAGTTCTGTGTAATTTAATGGAAGCGTATAAAGAAAAATTTCCAAATATGAAAGTAGATTTTTCTGAACTCAGGCCTAAGCATTGCTGGTCAAAGTGGAACTCATACAGTTTGTGTATGCGCACTACCCATCAAAATGTGAAATTGAGGATTGAAAATACTAAGCTTGATGCTGGTAAATGAAAAACATATAAACATTGCCTTGCTAAAATATTATGTAATCCTGCTTCAGTAGCTTGTTACTTGGGAGAATGTTCATCTCGTCCTGGAAGTGGAGAAATTCAAGACATGTTAGAAAATGTATTTGATGAGAACATGATTGAAAAAGTAACTTTTCGACAATGGATTTCTATTGATCGGTGTAATTTAGAAACTCTAGAGAAATCTGCAACAGAATTCATTGATCTGTTTTGTGAAAAGCTTTTTGTTCTTGCTCGGCATGATTTTATTGCAAAGCAGCAAGCTTCATTTATTAATGAAGTCAAGAACAATTTGATAGATTCAGAATATGTTGTAATGTGTGATTTTTCTGAGAACTACACATTTATTTTACAGGATGAGGTCCAAAGCTATCATTGGATCAGTGAACAAGCCACTGTCCACCCTTTTGTAATTTATTACAATAGTGAAGGAAAGATTAAACATCAGAGTTTAGTTGTAATATCTGAATGCTTAGAACACAACACAGTAGCAGTGTATTGCTTCCAAAGAAAAATGATTGATTTTTTGAAAGCAAAGTTTGAAAGAATCTTTTATTATTCCGACGGTTCAGCTGCCCAATATAAAAACAAGAAGAATTTCACGAACTTGTGTTTCCACAAAAATGATTTTAATATTGAAGCTGAGTGGCACTTTTCGGCCACTGCACATGGTAAAGGACCGTGCAATGGTGTTGGTGGCACGGTAAAGAGGTTGGCAGCTAGGGCAAGTTTACAGCGCCCATCTGAAAACCAAATTATGACACCAATAGGGGAAGACGGGGTACTATGAAACACAGGGTACAATGAAACATTACTTGTAAAATCAGTCAAATTTGTCATAGAGAGTTGCAGTTTATATATATGTTATACAACTATATGTTCCAATTACTGATGTGATTTGGATACATTCACACTTCTACAACAGTAGCAATAGAAGATTATTGCTTTTACGCCATTGAAAGTAACTTTCTTTACTAAAAGTAATTTTGTTTATTTTTCCTTGTTGTTATATGTAATAATTATTTTTTCTATACATTGTTTTCTTTGGGTTGTTGTCTTCATACCTCCAAAACCAAACTAAAAAAATAAATATTAGAAGTTTGAAAATAAATTTTTATTTAGTAACCTCAGTGCGGGGTACAATGAAACACTTGCAGACGGGGTACAATGAAACATGTTTTATTATAGTAATAAAAGTAGTAAATAGAATATATTAGAAGTAAGAGTAGGAAAACAGAAACAAAAAGAGTTTTGTTCTAATCAGGTCAGTAAAAAATGCTCTTGTTAAGCAATTAAAAAACAGAAAGAGAAAAAAGCTGAGAAGGGATTGTTTTGTAAACAAACTCTTCCTGCTACAGACTCTGATGATGATCCAGATTTTTTTCCAGGCCCAGCTGGTCATCGAGGTACTAAGAATGAGATATTCACACACAACATGTATGGCACAAGCAGTATCCGTATAAATGAAAACATAAGGAAATATATACTGTTGGAAAAATCATACATTTAAATGAAGTCAAATGTGAAATACTTGATATAGACTCCAACCTAGGTTTTTTTTTTTCTTTTTTTTAGAAACTTACATTTAAAAAAAACATTCTGTTGAAACTACCACCCCATATTCCTTCAGGATCAACTGAAATATAAACAGAAATGCTATTTTTTTAAACTGACTTGCGCCAATTTAATGTAAAATGAAAGGTATTTCTTAAACTAATAGAATTTTCTTATTTTTCATCTTAGACTATACTATTTTTATCAATTTCCTTATTAATCAAGTTTTGTTTTTGTATTTATCTCATTTTTCATAAAATAAACTATACTGGGTGAAAATTGCTTCTATCATTTGGAGTGTTTCATTGTACCCCAGTATGTGTTTCATTGTACCCCGGCATACGGGGTACAATGAAACACTGTAAGACATTTATTTTTTGTTATTTTTCAAGCATAAAGATATTGTTTAGAACCTAATAAAAATTTATTTAGATGGGGAAAATACAAGATTAAAAATATGCATTAATTATATTTTTGTGCATGCAAAATTGTGGATAGGAAAAAAAAAATTAGTAAATTTTGTTTCATTGTACCCCGTCTTCCCCTACAGTTGTACCAGTGGGCTGTGGAAAATATTCCGTCTGTAAATTTTTTATATGTTACTCAAGACGAATACATCAATACAGAAATTTTTTTAGTAAATCGTCTTAGTAAATCCATTACTATTAAAGGTACACAGAAATTACATTTATCCCAGTAGCCTCAAGCACATCAAAAATTAAAGTTAAGGCATTTTCTCATGCATCTGAATCAGTAATTGAGAAAGTATCCTTATCAGAAGCCAGACTTCAACTTTCAGAAGTAAGAGGTTATGTATGTGTTATGTATGGACATAATTGGTGGCTTGCATATGTGCTGGCAAAAATGAAACTGATGATGAAGTAAAGGTGTCTTTTCTACATCCAGCAGGACCTTCACCTTCTTTTTCTTTCCCAAGTAGGCCAGATATATTGTGTGTTTCTATTATTCAAATCCTATCTTTAGTAAACCCTATAACTCCAACAGGGAGAGTATACAGATTGTCAGACAATGAAGTTTTACAAATAAATAAAATGTACAAGAGCTTCAAGCAATAAATATATGATCTGATAATTATTTGCTATTTATACAAAACTAATGTTACTACTTTCACATCTTAAATAAATTAGTTTTTTAACCAGCAATAAATTATGAGTTATTCAAATATTCTAACCAGAGAACACATCATTACACAATTTTTAAATATATATATATATATATATATATATATATATATATATATGTGATTAATCTCAAATCTTAAATAATTTTTTTTAATGTTTTCTAGGCTTTAAAAGATGTTGTATTAAGGAAATTATGTGTTTTTTAATCAGGAATGCTCTATTCAATGCAGTATTTTAACATGAACCCATAAAGATCCCGCTTTCAAACTCATACAATCTTTTCAGTACTAAATAAAGTATTATTCAAAATTTTTTGAAAATTTTTGAAGCGGCGCATTTTGAAAAATTCAAATTTTAAATTTAAATTTAAATTTTATTAAAATAAATTTTTCTAAGCCCTAACTGTGTTATATATCATTGAAAAGGTCTTGAAAATTGCTGTAAAATGGCATCAATTTTATCTCTCTAGCTTAATTAGGAAAGTTTCTACATCATTTTGAAAATTGGTCTGTCACGGTTTTTTCACTGATTTTTTGAATATTCACGGGGGTATATTTTCAAAATGGGTTGATATTTTTTGATAAAATTTGGTATTTTTCTATATCTGTATGAAAAGTAACTATGTGCCAAATTTCATTCAAATTTGAAATAGTGAAGTAAAATCAGTGTGTTGATTTGACATGGAATGACCCTATACTAGCTTATTTTGAAATGTTGTTACACGTGTCTACGTCATCAAGTTATTTTTATTTCGACGTTTTATTTGTATTTTTATTAATGTTGTACTGATTTATTTGTTCTTTCGTTATTTAAAATAAAAATTATGTCAATTTGTATAATTTGGCGAGTGGTTTGGCGATTTATATAATTTGGCGAAATTAGTCGGCGGGATAATCAAGTAGTACCGCAACGGATTTGGCTTTAAAATTTCCCCCAATCAAAGAGAAATGAATAGAAATCTGTTTATAGGGAGTGTTTTCGCCAGTGTTTTTTAAATTATAATTCAATCTTTCGAAATCTTTTTAAAGCCGATCCACATTAGCGTGCATTTAGAGTCTGCGGTGTCTGGACGGGGGTTGGCGAGCGTAGCTCGTAGGGGGCCGAGCCCCCTAGTGACCAATAAAAAAATTCCGAGGAAATTCTTAGTTATTTGGCTCAATTTAGATTTCTAAAATTAAAATGCGCCAAAACATAAAATAACGTTTTTGCTTAATAAAGATGCAAAAATAATATAAAAAATAGTGTCAAATATTTATCTTAATTTTCGCTCCCGGCAATATCACGGGCTGACGTGTCGTTCGTTATTTTTCGTGCCCGTCCTATATTCGGGCTGGAGATTTATTGCTGGAAAAAACTTCTGAAACCAGAAAAATTTAACTGGCATTTCGGTGTGAAATCTTTGAATATTGCCGCGTTTGGGTTCAGGTTGAGTTTTGATTCTTGTGGGCCCGATTGACCCGATTTTAAAAAGAAATGTGTCCAAAATATTTTTTCAGGTGAAAATTCTATATATAATAAAATATACATAACGGTAACTCCGGAATAGGAGTGTCACCAGTCAGGGTTGGGGTTTTGGACAGAACATGTGGGTTTTACTGTCCAAAACTGTACTAAAGTGTCGAAAACTTTACTAAAGCGTCCAAAACTGTACTAAAGTGTCCAAAACCTTAAAAAAAGCAACAATCCACATGTAACCACTGGACACTTATTAAACATATGAATAAATATAAATATCTCACACTATATTTTACTAACATTCCATTTAATTGTTTGGTAAATGAAAAAAAAGTTCAGATTTTTCTATATCTGTGTAACATAGAAAGTTCTGTTTCTGTTAAAATTGAGTTATAATAATAAGAAATTCTTTATAATACCACACATGTAGTATGGGGAGGGGAGATTTGCTTTTGTTTCAGTTTTTGGGCAAGAAAATGTTACAAAGAAATTTCTTTTAAATAATGTTTCATTGTAAATTATCTTTTCTAGATTATAGGACAATGAAAGAAAACACAAATATTTAATTTAAAATCTAGAAGTAATTTTGTTTTAAATATGTATTTTTATTATGAGTTTAATCTAATTCTAGTGAACATTCTATTTCTTAAGAGTTAAATAGTGTTGTTATAATAATAGTCAATATCTAAATATCTCATAATCAAAGAAAATCAATTATTTTTATTTATACTATTTCTTAATATACACATATACCTAGCTGCCAGCAGTAAGCTGGTTTAATCAGTATGCTGAACCTGAACTCCATTTATCAATTATTTCCAGTAACAACTCGCGGGACTTTCAGTAACAGAATCAGAATGTATTCTTCATAAAAATCGTTAGTACTTCTATTAACTACTAGTATTTAAATGAATAACATTAAAATTATGATACATAATTAAATGTAATATCTTTTTCATGTAATTACTTTGTTACGTGGCAATTAGGTTGTTACTACTAAATTGTTAGGTAGTATAACGTTGGGTAATTAGGTTAATACTAAATTGGTATTTTTGTATTGTAATATTTTTGCCAATTTTTTTAACTTTTAGCATTGTTCTGATAAATACAATTTTATTACAAAATATAGTTTTGGACAGTTTAAGACAGTTTTAGACAGAAGGGTTTTGGACAGTACGGTTTAAACCATGGATTTTACCGTGGTTTTTACCGTTGTGTCCAAAACCTTGCCACCAGTATTTGGGGGACACTTATTTATTTTTCTGCTATGCATCAAAAACGAAAAATACCAAACCGTTTATTTTTTTTTTCTTTCTTTTCGAAACATTTAACGTTTTTCACTCGTAATTTTTAATCTTAAATGTAAAAAGACAAATCACACACTCAGCTTTAAAAAGATGTATTCGGTTTTACACAATATTAATATTTAACTTTTCAAACAAACTCGTTTTCTGAAACTTATTCCAGGATTTTATTTTCTTGTTTAAATCGTGAATACGCATGCAGCTTTTGCTCTTGATCTGCACCCCTTTTTTTCCACTCTAAATATCAACATTTTAGCACGAAAATTAAACATTGGAATCATCATAGTATAAAATAGTTCAAATTGTAGAACTATTTTATTTTAAGTATATATAAGGCTATTATTACAACGCCAGCGGGCAGCTACTACTTTTATAGGTTGTGTGTTTTTATGTGCGATTAGTTGAAGAAAAAGCAGAATCCTCCCCGCATGCATTTTTATCGGGGGAAAATTAAAATAACAATTCTATTAGGAAAAAAAGTCTTTTCTAAAATGTTCTTCAAAAATAAGTGTGAGGGTTGCTTCTATATTGAAATAGTAAAAGTACTGAAACAAGATTTTACCTCGTATTTTGAATCTAAAGCCAATTTTAACTTTGGATATCAAACTGGAAAACATTCGGTCAAGAATTTTTTGAATTATAAACATGTAACTTTTTTTTTTCCCCCACTGAATGTTTTGTGGCATTAGTATTCATCACCCCAAACATATTGGGATTTTTATACGTTTTAAACATTTTTATATGTTCAATAGGAGCTTTGGCAATAATCGAAAAATTTATATGACTACGAATACAGTCAAAATGTGTGTTTAAAAGCAATTTTCAGGATAGGCTAATTATAAAAGGTTAGCCATGGATTGTAATCAAAGATGTTTCACATTTATAGGGGGGAGGAGAGCGTGTTCCTTAATTCATTAAAACCTGGTTAAAATGAGCCGAAATTTTAATTTTTTGTTTCCAGATGTGTCAGAGATATGGGATTGTCGAGCTTGTAAAATTTCAGAATACCCTGGAGTCAATTATTTTATGACAAGATTCGATCCAAGTTTAATAAGTGCCTTTTAAATGGACCCTGTGTTCGTAAAACAGAATCTGATTCAAGTAGAAGAGGTGGCGGTGATTCAAATAAACGACCCTAAACATTATGTTCTTATTTTTGCTAAAGGCTGATTCGATTATACAATGATTCTAATAAGGGGCGGATTTTCGTATTTTTTCTTGTAGGGGCTTGTATTTTTGGGTCTGCCCAGGGGCCCGTGAAACCTGTCACCGGCCCTGGGCACACGCAAAAGAATACAGAAGAAAAAGAATTATTGCAGCCAGAAGTGCGTTTTTAAATTTTAATGGGACTGGGCCATTCCTATATACAGGGCACAACCGTTCATTCACGGAAATGGCTGATGAATGGACATTTTTAGACCCCCTACTACGCATCTACACATAACAGGAAGAAGAATATTTTTCCGGTTCTAAACAGCAGAAATGAGGTTTTCAAATGCGTTTCTCGTGGAAACCTTCCTAAACTGTATTCGGTGTCCATCTTCCTTCCTATAAGGACTGTTTCGAATTCTTTATTACGGGACGCAATGATCGTAAGTTGTGGGGGTACAAGGTGGAAGCCGATTTAAAAGCCCCCCTCTCCACAGCGGAGAGCGAAAAAGCAAAGAGGATGCTTTCCGAGTCGGTGGTGTGTGGGTGGGCAGCCAGCCACCTGTGAGCACGGACTGACTGACTCACTCCGTGTGTGAACACGTGTTCGCAGCCATCTGGCGCACCTACTCCCACGCACTCTCGCTTTATGTTGTTGGAGAGTGACGACGACCCTCCCAACAAAAGTGTCTGTCCTTCTCTCTCTCATTTTCGGATTCTCAAACTATTTTCATATCGAATGCAATTCTAAAAAATAGTCCCTCCGGATTAGGGGTCTTTCGGAAAATCCGATATCCCGCAAGAGAAGGGACGAAAAAATTCTTTTTGCCTTTTATTCCACTGGATACAGGAAAAGGTGTCGGTCGCTTTTTCACCACGGGAAATGCGAAGAGAAGCTTCCCCATAAGCCAAAAAAAAAAAAAAAAAAATCGTTAAAAAAAAATGTAAACAAAATCGCGTTTATAGAGACATTATTTAAAAAGTTATCGGGGAGTTAAAGGATATTCGTGAAAATGTGATTATTGGGCTCGAAATGGATTCGAATAGGAGTATGCAACACGGATCTCTGTAAAAAGACATTTTCCCTTGGAGTTTTTTCTTTCTTTTGCCTCGTTTCTGTGGCCCCTCAGAAGGGTGGATTGACTGACACTAGTATTTTTTTACACACTCATACGAAAAGTGTCAAAAAAGGAACGGTTCCAAGAATAAAATATTTTTTCTATTATTTATTGAGATATATTTTAGTCATTTCATCTCAAATATCACATTTTTTCAAAATTATGATTTATTGAATGGAAATTTAGATGCCATTATGAAAAATGGTGTGCCCCTCCGAAATCTCGTATCCGTTCGATAATGCATCGGGCCTGCTCATAATGTAGAATTAATTGGATTTGTTTTGAAAATTCATGAATCTCAATTTTTTTTCTACCTTTTATAGAGGAGAAAACTGATATTGGTGTTTTTCTATTATATTATATGCGAATGGAATGTTAACTCTTAATAATTCAGATCGAAGGTGAAGTGTTTAAAATGATCACTAGTATCTATTTTGATGGAAATTTCACAATTCACTCGTTTGCGCTTCAAAAGCAGTGTCGAAATTGAAATCATTACGGCGGTGAAAGGTTTCATTTTATTCTGAACAAGCAATATAAAAAAATTCTTTTTAAAGTCAATTCCTACTTAGGTCATCAAAGAAAAATTGAATAGAATCCCTTAAGCTAATATTAGTTTTTGTTGCATTAAAACATCTCGACTTGTTGATGTTCTATAAGCAAGTAGGTTTACAATGGAAGTCTATGGGAATTGGGCGAACACATTAGAGATATCGACGAGTTGGCGTCACTTTTGGCGACTCATCTGGGTCGCCAAATAGGGCGATATGTCGCCAAGTTGTCGACAAACTTGGCGGTATTAAGCGACAGAACAGGGTCCCCCCCTATGGTAACCTCTCTTATAGATATGAAGATGCATTAAATGTTGTTCAATAACCAATGGCCGCCATATGGCCGCCCTATAAAACTAAAATTAATTAATTAAAATTTAATGAATGAATTAATATTTGAAAAAACTGTATTAACATCAAGTGTCATCCAGTACAAGTTTAAAAAAAATTTATTTCAACTTGACAGGATGAATAATATTTTATTAACGATTGAAAATTTGAACAAGATATACAAATATTAATTAGTATAAATAAATAAATAAATATAGGGAGAGTGTGAACTAATAGTAGGAATTGAAAAAAAAATAGATCATCGCTACATTGGATTGATCTCTTCAATTTTGTTTTTTGAGATCTGGATGCGCGAGAACAATAATTTCTGTCTTGGATTAAAAATCGCAACGACTCGTCATAAATTTAGCCTTTAAGAGGTCTGGATGCAAATCGAGCCATGGGAACAACAATCGTAATAAGCAGGTGGTCTGCGTTCATCATTTTACATCTTTACTTTCTATATTATAAAGGACAAACATATCTGTTCTCTACTACAAAATTTTCTCTACTGCAAAATTTTAAACTTCTAAACATCGCACATTTTAAATTTTTACACCATCATATAAGGAAAAAAATGCTCTTTTAAATGCAATTTGTTTGAAATCTGTATCTAAATTTATTTTTGAGATATTAATTTTTTTGTAGTTTTTAATACCATTTTCCTTATTGTGGCAACAAAAGTACCTCATTTCTATTGAAAGTCATTGAAAGTAGTCGAAAATAGGAGATACTGTATCTTTTTGTTGCCATTTTCTCATAAAACCTGAAAAAAAAGTTGAAATTAAAATATGGGCTATGTCAAGAATACTGTCTGTTATTCCGTGATAATGACGTTATATGCACACTTTTCTATAGACAAAGTTTAAGACTGTATTATAAAAGTGGGTTGCTTTAGCGGATGCAAATGACGTCATTTTATAAAAAAGCGTGTATTTTAATTATTAAACCTGAATTATGTTTTGTAGAAGTGCGTCATTTTCACAGCCCAGCTGCTTTGAAATTCTTCACAGATGAAAATGCTTCACTTTTAAAAATAATGTTATCGAAATCACACACTGATAAAACGCAATGTTTTACAAAAATTTAAGAGTGCCTTTATAAAAGAGAGGCGACATGCAAATAATAGCGATTTATATTACAGAAATTGATGATTCTCGCCTGGATGGATTTGCTTCGACGAGTTAGACAAGCAAACAAATAATTCGTGGTTTAAAATAATATCGTGTTCCTGAAGTTTTTGTCGAAAATTCTCTCGAACAATAAAGTTTTAATGCTATTCTTAAGGACATTCTACTGTAATTTTATCAAAATAACATAATTTGCTGAATTTAATTTTTCCTAATTTTATATAATCTATATATTTAAAACACAAGTGTGTTTTTTAGTCATCTGCCCTGATGTTTCTGCTGAACCAATTTTACTAATATATATATATATGTGTATTTTAACTGAAAGCTCTTCCTTTGTAGATGTGATCGCACTATCTGTTTTTTTTTTTTTTTTTTTTTTTTATCTATATTTATTTTATATATTTTAATATATTTTAATTTTAAAAGCATTTTATGAAATTTCTTCAGAATGATGAAAATTAGATAGCTTTCATTATTGCAGACAAGAGAGAAATAATGATGTATTTTTAATTTTATTCATGCTATTTTCTGATACAAATTCAAAATTGTTGATAAAAATTGTTGTATAGGGTTTAGTGGCGCAAAATCCCATTAGGAGTATATTATATTAGGGGCATAATAATGGAAAATGACATAGTGCTTTGAAAACACGCATTTTTCCTCATAAATTTTCTATATTGTTTTTCCTTCTGCATGTGTACGGATACTAAGTTTCAGACACTAGGCGAAATGCTTATTTAAGTGAAAATGAAGTCATATTTAAAAGAAAACGATCATTTTCTTAGATAAAACTAAACTTTTTAACACAAATGCGTAGAGGTCTGCACGGGCCGGAATTTCCAGGCCCGGGCCCGGCCCGAAGGAAAGCTATTTTGGCCCGGCCCGGTGTAAAAATTGAAAGTTCGGCCCGAGCCCGGCCCGACCCGTTTACATTTTTACCGTTCTCAGCCCGGCCCGTACAAAAATCAGTGAAAACAGGCCCGGCCCGACTAAATTTCTACAAAAAATTCCGTTTTTTCTCGACATACGATTAAGATTCTTTTAATGAATACTACATGCATTTTTATGGGAACATTTTACAGTATATTTTAAATTACCATGTGTTCGCAAAATAGAAAACACACAACAATAAACATTAACGATTACTTACAGTGTTTTAGTCAACGTCTCTACAGACGTTTCAAAATTTAAATAAGGGTTCATTAAAAGATTATTGTAGTTTAGAATAAAGGATTAAAAAACATGATAACTTTTGAAGCTTATAATAAAAGGTAGATTTGTGAAAATATTTCTGTCATTTTTCAGTCTTTTCTGAAATCCAAATAAGCTACATTTTGATACATTTATGAATTCATTTCTTTTCGGAAACGCATGAAATTGGCAGGTATTCTTATTCAGAAACCATGTAAATACCGTTTTTTTCTTAGATAAAAGTAATATATCTTTCAGAAAATACTGGCAAAGTTAGCGTTTTGAATCGAGTTTCCGGAAGCGATAGCACAGGAAAGGAGAAAAACGTACAGTCACGTGACAAGAGTCTCTGTTATCTCTGTACGTAATTTATGAAAAATGGAACCGCTATTCGATCCCATTCGCTATTCGAATGTGTCTGAGAGTTTCGCATTGTTGAGCAGTAAATATGAGAACCACCTTAAGGTACATTTCCAAAGATACTGTTAACTGAAGTTCCTTATCGCTATTAATACTTTTACAAAACATAATGCCTGTCCTACACATCCTGAGAACGATTAATACCAGTTCCGTCCCGGCACAAGTCTGCCGAAAATTAAACCCGGGATCAGGCATCATGTAACTGTACGATGCCGATCTCCACGATGGACATGTTACATTTCTGTATTGATGTTCGCACGTATTGATGTTGAAACTCGCATCGGCTCGTAACGCACATTTATACTTCTCGAAAAAGTCATATTTATTGGAAATGGCCTCGTATTTTATCTGCTACTCTCAAATTCTTATATCGGGCCGATAGGCTCGATTAATTTTTTTTTATCGCCCGGCCCGGCCCTGCAGGCCCGTTTAAAGATTCTCCTCCATTCCGCCGGCCCGCGGGTCGGGCCGGGTACGGGCCTCGGGCCAAGCCCGGACCCGTGCAGACCTCTACAAATGCGTCTAAAAAACATAAATTATGGAAATTTTTACTCTCCGGAATTGAGATTAGAATCTCAAGTAAAGAGTGTATCTGTTCACATAAAAGATATTGCTGACAATCGTGACTTCAAGTTTTGAATTAAAAGGATTTTTAAAGGATCAAACATAATACAAATTTTTTAAAAATGGTGAATATGGATATGAGAAGTGTGTATGCAAATTTTGAGAAGGTGAAAATTGCTGTTTTCATTCCGGAAATCCAAGAATAAGAGCCCCAATTGATAACCACATCCTAATAACTGATCTTTATTATATTTTACTGATTAAGTATCTATATTATAAAAAACAAACGTATCTGTGCGTAACGCTGACGTCATGTTGCGAACGGCAACACTTCACGATCAAATTTCGGTCTTGAAATTTTCGTTACTGCAATTTTTTAATCTTCTGACCGTCGTACTTTTCCAATTTCGTGGCATAGGGAAAAAATTTACTTTCAAATGCAATTTGTTTAAAAACTGTATGTTAATTGACTGATGTATTATATTTTCTAAAATAATTTTTAAGCAGGATTTTTTTTAAAGTTTATCTTATCACTTGCCGGTTTCAATACATAATAACAAAACATATACAACAAATATATATATAACAAACATATATAACAAACAAACATATACAACAAACATTTTGCACAAAAAACAACAAACATTTTTCAGCATTTGTTTCTGACTATTTTTGCATAACGAAATTAATACTTCCTTTATAAAGAAATAAAAGAATAATATTAAAAAAGCTGCCAATCTAACATATTTGTGAAAGACAAATTAACGAAATTAATACTTCTTGTATTAACAAATAAAAGAATAATATTGTAAAAACACAAATCTAACATATTTGCAATCGTACAATTTAAATTTTTAGATCACCAAATAGATTTTTTTTTTTTTTTTTCCAAATGGAATTTGTTTGCAAAGTTCATCTCAGTTTACTGGTTGTCTATGGTTTTAAAAACAATTTTAAAGCATGAAATATTTTTTAATTTATCTATATCGCGCGGAGCTCGATTACGAAAGATTAATCCATTTGCCCTTAAAACAAAATAAACAGTTCATCATTTTTTTTACGGCTAATATCCATTTAAAAAAAAAAAAAAAAAAAAAAAAAACTTCCCTATGAATAAATAAATAAAATAATATAAATAAAACACAAATTAAACAGACATGTATAAGCTCTGAAATTATCAGAATATAAAAGGATGCCATAAGTAGCAAAATCTTGGTCAAATAACTCTTAGCATGCGACTAATAAGAAAATATCGCTTTTGATAAATTTAAAAAATTTATTTGATTGTATAATTCGTATTTTCCATATGAGAAATGCTTTTTTAATGTAAGCGGTCAATCTAAAAAAATTATTGCATATAAACAAATTACAGTGGAACCCGGTTAAGACGTTCACGGTTAATACGCGATCCTGCTTAATACGCGGATCTTTTCCGGTCACTTGAACATCGCCCATAAAGCTAATGCAAAAATATCACGTTTAATACGCGATCCCGCTTAATACGCGATAAATTTTCGGTCCTTTGAGGAAAAAAATCACGCTTAAGACGCGAATCCATTGACCATTTCCTCCTCTCTTCTCGAGTGTTGCCAATTTAGTGGATTTTTTTTATTCAGATAAGAAACACTGTTCCCGAATAGTATTATTTACTTTATTTAATAACATAAAGGCAAAAATTAGTAATGGAAAATAGTGGTAGACAGTTGAAGAAAACAAAATCCCGCTAAATTAGCAAAACTGCAATTCTTCTTTGATCCCGCCTCGTACATGTCTCTCGCTTCGTGTATGTTTTTACTTTATTAGATAGCGATATAATAGATGATTTCAGGATGCTCATACATGTTATAAAAATTATTTGTTAGTGAGGTTTCAAACGTTACATTATATCACTACCATGATTTATAATGCATGGCAACAAAAAATGAAAGTTGTAACGAATAAACAAATATGACTTTATGAGTGCATTTGGATAATTCTTTTATATTTTCTTTACTTTTTACTATGCTTTTTACACAAGATTAATAAGGATAGTTTTTCTTATTAAAAAGAAGGACAGATTATAATGGTATTCATTATTACAAGTACTAAATATGAATTTTAAAACTCGGTTGTACTTCAAAGATTTAATTTTTTTTTTTTACTTTCTGTTAAAAAAAACTAATCTTGTAGCGAAATTATTTTTGTTGTTTTATTTTTAGTTGCAACGTATTAATCGTCCATAAAACCATGTTTGAATCCATATTTATTGAAATAATCAGTTAAAAGGGTTGCAAGGAAGTTCTTTAAACGGAGAAAAGCGTTCTTGTCAGAGTTCTTGTTAAAAGTCAGAATTTTTATTTTGACTTTTAACATTGGGACAAAACGCTTTCTTCCGTTTTTTAAGACAAAAAATGCTGAAAATTCAAGTTATGATAACTCGGTAAGTTTGGGTTGTACACGAAAAAAAGTTTAACTCAATAGAGAGGGGACCGTAAAAAAAATTAAATTTCGTGACTTTTAAAAATATTTTTGATGCTGGACGAAGAACAAGTTAAAAAAATTTTTGCTAATGGAATAGAAAATGAGTCTATACAACGATTTAATAATCAAAAGTTCAATATATTTAATAAATCACTTTCTGAGGAATTTTCATGAGTTTTACTTAAATCAAAGTAATTAATAAATTAAAGTTGTGTTTTGTCCTCTATTATCAAGAAGGATCTTTATAGATAAATAAAGCAGCAGACCAGCAGATTAAAAAATCATAATCTTATGTAGATGTTGATCTATGTAGTTGTGAATCTTATGTATCCACATCGTAGAAAGTAATTTCTTTTTAAGATTTAAGGGGGTTTCATATTTTTCAGCACAACAGACAGTGACTATCGGATTGATTTGGAATCTAACAATCTTTTCATTTTTCGGTAACTGAATTTACACTTTGAATTACAAGCGATTGTTGATGGATGAAGACTTTATCGGACAAGTCATGTCTGGAAGTTTAGAAATGCTTTGTAGAAATTCAGGCGTTGACAGCATTTTGTGAAAGATTACCTTTAACGAAAATTGGAAATCATGAATGAGCACCTGAATAAGTAGGAATTGGGGAAAGTGTCCTGTTTGGATTTCAAAACACTCTCAAATTAAAAGGAGCTGTTTGCGGAATTCATTTATGTTCAAAAACGCATTCAATCGGAAAGTGTTCTTATTCAGTAACTATGGAATCGAATGGCTTTTCCATTTTTTTCGGAAAATTCTATAAAATTAACGGCGCAGCAGAGGAGAAAAACTTGTAGTCGTATGACAAGAATCGTTTATAACTTATTTATCTGAAAAGGAAAAACGCTATTCGATTCCAAATCGCTTCGATAGGCTATCAAATCATTTCGAACATTTAAAAATGAATAAGAAAGTTTCGTGTTGTTGAGCCGGGAATTTTAGAACCACCTTACAGCTTAAGAAATTAAATTGCTTTACTCCACTTTTGGTTTTTCAAATGACAACGCAATTCTTAGTTTTGAATTCATGATAATTTAATGTTCTTATTATTATTTTCTAAGCTGTGAATTTTATATTCAGTAAAAGTTAAATTTTATCAAGAAACGGTTATAAAACATCCAGCTGTGGAATTATAAAATTTACTTTGGATTTGGGAGATAATATTAAGTTTTGGGGGGAAAAAAGTAATAAATGACTTTTAGCAAGAATATTCTTGTATTTAGAATGTCCCCCCCCCCCCCCCCAATCTTTCTTTCATAGACATATTTAACATAATAGAGAGAATATAAAGTTTAAGGTTCTAGCATATTACTTGAAATATCTGTATATAAATGTTAAAATTGCATATATGTTTGAGGTTCTTAAAGAATCCTAGAATCTGAAGCCATATTTAGCTATTTTGTGAAAGCTTCTTACTATAAATGAGTATATTTCTTAAGAATGTGTTTCTGAACAAAAAATGATGTGCTTGGATTATTAGGCAAGAAAAGGGCATTATTGGGTAACAAATGTTATTTCTCTATAAAATTTTGTTCTCCACCGTTTAAATTTCTTATTTGAGCGAATCATTTTCGCCCAAGCGCCCATTTTCGCCAAATTTCATTAAGCGATCATTTTCGATAGACGAAATGATCGCTAAAGTTTAGCAAATTAAGGCCGGGAGCCTGACAAAAGAAGTTTTGTGCCTGTAAGAACAGAATTTCACTATGGTTAAACTTAGACGAGAGAGAGGAAAAAAAAAAAGCAATTTAACAAATTACAACGACCACTTGGAAAATGATTTTTTCGAAGACATAAAAATTCGCACGGAGTGGATCCTACATAGTACGCCATGAATTAAACATTAACATTCCTGGACCCATCATGAACACATTTTAAAAGAAATTTCAGTTTTACAATTTTCGGTACTGTCAATTTTTAAACTTCTACGGAGCTGGTCATACATTACGTACGCCATGGATTAAACATTAATATTCCTGGACCCATTTTAAATGAAATTTCATTCTTAAACTTCTAAATATCCCACAATATTACTTTTTACACCGTCGTATAGAGAAAAAAATGCATTTTTAAATGCAATTTGTTTGAAAGCTGTATCTCAATTTGTTTCTGAGTTTTTCATTTTTATTACTTTTTTGTCATAGTGGCAACAGAAGTAAAGGAAAAATACAGATTACTATATAGACCCATCAGAAAACAAATAAAATGCGGGAGATTCAATTAATATAACGCTTCAGATATGTTTTTGATTTCTTACCCTGACAGAGGACAATAACCATTTTCCCAAATGGTTAAAAAAAAAAAAAAAAAAAAAAAAGCTACCTGTGCTTCCCCTACCGGCGAATATTTTTCCAAATTAAGGAAGGACCTGCTTGTCATGGCCAAGAACTTAAAAAAATTTTTTGGTTCAATTCTACGCATAACTTCATACACTTTTCGATGGTATAACATTCAAAATCGCTCAAAAATCACTGTTACAGCGCCCCTTACCGGCTAATTTTTTTCCAAATTCATGGAGGACCCACTTGCTATAGCCAAATGCATAAAATTTTTTTTTGGTTCTATTCTATGTATAACCTCATACACCTTTTAATGGTACAATATTCAAAATCGCACAAAAATCGCTGTTACAGCGCCCCCTACCGGCGAATTTTTTTCAAATTCAGGAAGGATCTGCTTGTCATAGCCAAAAATTTAAAATAAAAATTTGGTTCCATTGTATGCACAACTTCATACACTTTTGGATGGTACAATGGCGGCAGGCCCATAAAACCCAGGATAGGAACGCGGAAAAAAATGGAACTAAAGTATGTAAGGCTATCTATCACGTCCCTATTATCATCCGGCCCATGGAACCCGAGATACTTTGAAATTTTCTTTTTATTTACAAAAAATGTCATAATTTTTTTTTTTTTTTTTTTTTTTTTTTTTGTATAGTTATTAATTAAACTTTTTTATTTATTTATTGCTACTTCATTTTAAAAATAACAGAAAATAATTAAAAAATACAAATGCAACTGGTATTCGAAAACGAGGTTTTCGCCAAACTGTCGTAAAAAAAAAAAATCACGCCAAACCCACAATGCAACAAATCATGACATTTAATTTCCACTTCAAAGCAATGTTTTAATGGTAGTACTTCTCCCATCGACCACTTTCGCCAAATTATACAAATTGACATAATTTTTTATTTTAAATAACGAAAGAACAAATAAATTAGTATAACATTAACAAAAATACAAATAAAACGTCGAAATAAAAATCATTTGATGGCGTAAACCCGTGTAACTTCCTTAAAGTCAAGTGAATGTGGCATTTACGATCCACCATTATTGGCATTTAATCTTATAGTTTGGCGACAGATTTTTGGTCGATGGGATAACCAAGTAGCACCGTTTTAATTTACCACTCGAAAAATAAAAAAAATGCTAAGTGGCGAGTTTAAAAAAAAAAAAAAAAAAAAAAAAAAAAAAAAAAAAAGCTATTGACGAGATTTTCACCCGGCTAACATAAAAGTACCAGGAATTTTTTGCGATCATGGCAACTTTTATGTAGTTTTATTCGAAAAAATAATTTTGATTCTTTAATCAAAATGGAAACCTTTCTTATGAAAAGCGAAGGGATCAGGCCGTTGTTTATGGCAGTTACATGACTTGGACTATTATAATATAAATGAAATAGTGGCGATAGAATAATATTTGGCGACTTATTACACCTGTGGCTGGCTAACATTAAAGTGTACCAAAATGGCCTCCTGGCCAAAAAGCGAAAGGATCCGCCTGAAACTGTTGATGATAGTCACATGACTAAGGCTATTATTATAGCGATTGTTTTCAATTCTAAAAACAGCGCAAAGAATAATACTTCCTAACGATTAAAAATTTATTTACACGTGATTATTAAAAAGCAGAAATTTTTTTAAAATTACTGTTAAATGAGTACGTGTTAAAAGCAGGAAAATATTGAAAATTATGTCTTGAAAATTGTATTTACACGTGAATATAACACATTACAAGAGAAAAGAAACTTTAAAATAATAACTACATTAATATGCGTTTAACCCTTTCAGGGGCAAGGTACTTCTTATTCGTAAAATCTTGAAATCAGTGGATGGCACCAGAATTTACAAATTTCGAAATACAAAACTGCTTTTGTTCACTTACTTAATAGAAGGAAAATTTTCATTTCAATATGTGGCATTTAAGAATTAAAATTACGTCGTCCAAAAATGAACCACCGCCCTTGAAGGGGTTAAAGCAGCAAATTGTAGTAATTGTATTATGTCAATCGTTTTATAACGCTGTTAAAAAAATACCGGAGACAAAGACTGTTTACTTAATTCATTTTATTTTAGCTTCCTTTCAAATGTTTAACTGATCTTCTTTAACCAAACAGGGAAACAACCATTGGATGTCTTAACAGCAACTGATTCTGCCTTAAATTTTTACAATCAAAGAGAATTGAATGGAAACCCGTTTACAGGGAGATCACTACCGGTTTTTTCAGTATAATTCAATCTTTTCTAATCTTTTTAAAAGTGAGAAGATTTAAGCAAATTGGCGTGCTTTTAGATTCTGCAGTGTCTGAACGGGGGTTGGCGAGCGTAGCTTGCAGGGGGCAGAGCCCCCTAGTTAAGTATAATGTTTGGAATCAGTCTCTGTTATCAGCAGGACTCGTTGTGATATGTAATCATAAGTCGCTCGCCTCCCCGTCCCCGCAAATATAACAAATTGGAATCTGAAATTTAATTCACATTGCTAACAAAAGGCGGAAAGGAGTGGAAAATTATCCAGGTCAGGGTTCGAACCTGTGTCAATGCTGAGCAACCAGGATATGCCATTTCTCACTCTCTTTTGTTGGTAAGGCTGCAACAGCAGCACAGAATGGAATAACTTAATCATGAGTCTAAATTAATCCAGCATCGATAACAATTTTTTAAACGATGAAATCACGAAGTTATTCCATCTTCTGCTGCAGTTGCAGCCTTACCAACAAAAGAGAGTGAGAAGTGTCAGTCCCTGTAAAATCCGTATTTATCCGTAAAAATATCAGATCTAAAATTACGTTATTGGAAACTCTACGATTTTAGATTTTTATAGCCCTGGCCTGTATATGTTTTCGCCTTGTTAACAATGTGAATTAAAATTCACCAATAAAACTTCAGATTTGCTATTCCTCGGGCGTATTTCACTGTTTAAAAATTGTAATACATAATAAATGGGGTGAGGGGTTAAGGGTAGGTTCATAATATGAAAGAGTGATCAATGATAATGAGCGGTTCGGAAAAAGTTAGAAAATTTGTCCACCGGGGGACTAACGTCGCGCCCCCGAAATACTCCCCCCTTTAACATTTTTATACTTTATAAATAATATTTATCAGAGGGCTCCGTAAAAATATCAGATCTAAAATTATATTTATTGTTGGAAACCCTACGATTTTAGATTTTTATAGCCGTAACCTAAATAGCGGGCTAAGCCCGCTAGTCAATATCATAATATATTTTTAATAATTTTATTTTTCCTGAATAAAAAATCGGACTTTATATTTTTAATAATTTTATATAGCCTATAATAAAAAATCGTAATGATAATTATTGGAGAAAGGCTAAGATATCAGCGAAAGTCATTTAAACAAGTCAGGTTAACGAAAGTCAAGTTAAACATTTTTAAAAATAATTAATAAATTTTAAATAATGTGCGGTAGAAACGTATTTCTTTTTCCTTTAAAAAATCGATCTTTTTCATAAAATAAAAAGTTGTTCATCAATTTTTACGAAAATTACTTATTTGGATTCAGCGTTAAAAAATGAGTATAGATGCATGAATTTTAAATCTATAGTGCAGTATCTCTCTCTTCTACAAAAAGTAACTTACGCTGTCACCGCCGCCGCCGGTTTTGAATTTTTTGTGACCGGAGGTCTTTCTCCGTTAATATTAAGAAAAATATTGCATACAAAAATATGAAAATCGGTGATATTATAGAGAAATGTTTGATAAACACGCTGATGCAGACAGTTTTCAAATCGAAGAATTATTTTAAGAGATATTTAATGCTAAAGTTGGACAAAATCGTTCCACTAAAAAAGTTTTATAGCAGCAAAAACTATACATGGGAATGTAATCATTTTTAGATCATTTTATGCGTTAGAATTTGCCGGTGTGCAAACTGCATTTATTTTTTTAATTTCACTCAACTGTTGCCAACTGTATAAACAGCTCGAACAATAATGTTTGCTTCAAATTAAAAATATTGACACGTGACTAAACAGAAAAACAATCTTTCATATTAGAATCAAATAATTACGTATAAAAAGTAGAAACTTATTGAAAATTACTTCATAAAAACTATATTTACACGTGAATTTTAAAAAAGAAAGGATATTGTAAAATAATAAATTCATTAACATGCGTTAGAAGTCTTAAATAGGAGAAATTACGTCACATGACACTTATAACGTAAAATGAACAAAAAATAATATTGCAAAACAGTTTAAATTTAAAAATTGCGCGAGACATTTATCTGACATTTTGAGATGAACTTTTCAACTATTTTTGTTAGGACAGCGCAAGTAATATTTCATTTCTAACAAAAGTATTTTCACGTGAATATTAAAAAGAGAACAAAAAGTTTGGTGAAAATTACGCCAGATTAAAAACGATACAATTAAAATGTCCTATTTAAAAGAACTTCCTTTTCGCTTTGTTAAAAAATACCGGGAGACAAAGACTCTGTTGACTTAATTCATTTTATAAAACAGCCACTGTATCTTTTAACAGCAGCTGATTTTTCCTTAAAATTCCCCAATCAAAGAGAAATGAATAGAAACCCGTTTATAGGGAGATCGCCACTGTTTTTATATTATAATTCAATCTTCCAAAATCTTTTTAAAGGCGATCAATTTAGCGTGCTTTAAGAGACTGCGGTGAGTTGGCGAGCGTAGCTCGTAGGGGGCCCCTAGTTTGTAAAAAAATTATATACCACGAAACCCCACTATGAAAATTATCGCTTTTTTACTACAGACAGACTGTCTTTCCTTTTCCGCTGAAAAGAAATTGAAAACGTTTATTTTTTAAATGAAAATCAAATTTCAAAGTAATTGCTTAAGAGGCGCAAAGGCCAACATAGTGGAAAAGATTCCATGCCGGGACTCGAACCCGGACCATCAGTATAGCGCACTGACGCTCTACCGACTAAACCACGTGGAACGATTCCCAGCCTGGAAAATTTCTCAATATTATATGTTGGCAAGGCAAGCACAGATGGAATATTTATCGTGAGCCTGGGGCGAACACGAAACTTAATTGAATCCAGCACCGATAGAAACTATATTAATACATGAAAATTATTCCAGAGAGAAACTGCCCTGCATACAATATTTCAAATGAAAATCAATGCTGGATTTAATTAAGTTTCATGTTCGCCCCAGGTCGGTGGCTCATCCATCTTGTGCTGCGTTTGTAGCCTTGCCAAAATATAATATTGAGAAATTTTCCATGCTGGGTATTGTTCCAGCGTCAGTGTACTATTGGCCCGGGTTCGAGTCCCGGCATGGAATCTTTTTCACTTGGTTGGCCTTTGCGCCTCTTAAGCAATTACTAAGAAATTACTTTGAAATTTGAAATATTGTATGCAAGGCGAATGTTTCTCTCTGGAATAATTTCCATGTATTAATACGTTTATTTTTCATTTAAAAAATCGATTTTTCTTAAAAATATAATTAATGTTAACCGATTTTAAAGAAAATTACATATTTGGAATTAACGTAAAGAAATGTGCATAGATGCATAAAAATTTTATACCCCGCGATCCCAGTATAAAAATCATCTATGGGTTTTTATCATCGTAGCAACCCTTCCCCTCTTGTCAAGTTTGAGAAAGAATTTTCGGTTTATATATACACATATATAAGTAGTACTTATATATATGGGGCATTCTCACAATCTTTTGACTTTCGGGAATAAAATCTGGTGAAATTAAACTTGCTAAAATAACATTTTAATCTGATACACGAATGCCTTAATGATTCAAAATAAAGAAAAAATGGTCAGCAGCGAATTTTTTTTTTCTTTAAACTGAGGTTTGAGTTAAACTTGAGAGTTTAATTTTCCTTACCATTTTACCACTATAACTTTCTATTTTCTTCTAAATTTTTACGTATAATAAATTTGCATAGTACCCACAGGGCATTCAAATAAGAAACAGTAACAATGTAGTATTTTTAGTACAAAATTTTGGTATAACATTGTCTTAAAGGGGTGTTAAAGAAGGGACGGTAAGGTAAAAAAAAGGGGACGGTATAGGAAAAAAGGGGCGAAATGGGAAAAAAAGGGACGGTAAGGATGGAACGGTAAGGAAAATTACCACCTATTTTAGGCAAATCATGTTAAGACTAAGTGGTAGCCACAATGTTCATTGATTTTTAGAAACAGTTATTTACATTGGATTAAATTAAAAAAATTTAATTTACCTCGAAAAGTGCAGGAATAAACTTTGGTGACTGTAAAACTACCCATAAAGCCACGATCTGGAAATTGATATTTAAAGTCCGATTTAAACTCTGCAGTCAATTTCCTGTCAAAGAATTTTAGATATTCTTTCTCTCGCATACTTCTGCATGAGAAAAAACTTATGTGTACAGGTTAATTTTTTGTTACATATTATATTAACATATTATATTTCCGAATTGTCCCAGTTTCGGAAAAAAAATTACATCGAATTACTTTATTGAAACAATTTTATGCAGACAGCTCCAAACTTAAAAATCAGCATCAGGAACAGTATAGGATAGGAGTTTTCCTGGTATTTGGACTCCCCACATCGTCCAAAACTTATTTATCTCGTTAACATTGTTAAGCAATCATGCAATGGGATGTTCCCCAGTATATGAAATAAAAGACACAAGAAAATGTACTAAAATAAAAAATTATTATTCAGGGACATAAAAGTCTAAAGATTGTGAGAATGCCCCATATATGTGTGTGTGTGTGTGTAATTTTTGTACGTGCGGCGTGTGGTAGATTTCGTTAGCCATAGCAGAGCGAAACTTTCTTTTATTAGTATAGATAGTGTAAAATAATGAAACCCTGCAAACAGTTTTTCTCCGTAGACCAACGTAATTCTTTTGTGTGGCCCTGTAAATGAATAATAAATATTTCCCACCTTCCTATTCTACTTTATGAATATTTCAGTGCTCTTCCTAAATGCATATCAATTTCATTATGTTTAAAATGATGTGAACATCATTAAAATGAATTTGAAACGATTTTTTTTCCTATACTGAAACAGATAACTTTTGACTGTCCCTGTAAACAAAGTATAAGTGCTAACACACTTTATTTTAAAGAAAAATGTCACAACTCAAAACATTTAAGACTCAATCCTCCCTATCTCTTTTACGTCTACATTCTTGAAGCAGTGTCGCAAACATCTCATTTTTAGAACCTTTTTGAAATCGGTTCGTCTACGTCCAGTATTAAGATTGGTTCGTTTGAAATGGGTTTTGAAAAGCAAGAAATATGATTTGCTAAACCTTAGCAAAGTGTACATAAAGTACACTTTAGGAGTTCCTTACTAAAGGCAAGGGAGAACTCCCTCTTTGATGTGGGAAATCTGGGCAAGACATGGCGAGAATGCAATTCCAACCAAAGTTTTGAAGAAAACTTCGGAAGAGAGAGGAATCAGTAAATGGGTGCAGATTCAAATTAATTTAGTTCTACATTTTAAAAGGGGGGGGGGATTTTTAAATCTCTACGATCAAGAAACAGAAGGGGAAAAAAAAAATGAATATAATTGAATCTGTTATAGGGTCATCGTTTAACATTTTCACGACTTTTATTATTGCAAAATTGATTGTTGGAATGTTGTAGAAGAAGAAACTGTATAATTTTTTTTTTTTTTTTTTGAATCGAAAGAAAATAAGGTTTGGTGAGAAACTAGGAAACATTTTTCAACGAATTGTTCGGCAGGCCATAATCCGTTTTGATAGATATATTTCAGAATGTGTCGAGATGGGTTCAAGAATCATACAATAATGTTATTGTACAAAAAATAGTCTTTAAAAATGGCACACTCTATTCATTTCGAATTCAAGTTCATTAAAAAAAAAAAAAAAAAATAAGGCTCAAGAGCCATAAACATATATATTTGTTAATGGTATAAGCAATGTATAAGCCCACATGGGCCATAAGAGTCCATAAACATATAAATACACATGGGGGAGGGGGTGTGTCCACTTCATGTCGGTGTTTCTTATCGGTACTCTGCTAAAGAATGAAAATGTACTAAAATAAAGACACTCGGTACATCAGTAGAAGAAACAGCCCCTCCTGAAATGAACTTGTGCCGCTCTCGCTCTTCTCCCGTGGAAACAGGTTGTATACCTTCCCCTCCTCCCGCGCAGGAACATCTGCTTCTGGCCGACACGATCGATGCCGCCCTTTTCAGAGGGGTGACGTCATTCGGATGCTTCTCCGATGCAGAAGGGCAAGATCAGTCTGTTTCCAAAGGATTCTGTGGAAATGCGTTTTTTTTGTTTCACCTAGAGTGGGGGGGGGGGGGGGGGGGATCCGAGAACGTCCAAAGGGGTCTCGTCATTTTAAAACTGGAATCCGTTTTCGAGATGGATGGGTATCATTTTGAATGACATTTCTGTTAGAGGAAAATAGTGTTCGACTTCTTTATTTCTGTTGCCATAACAAGTGAAAGGTAAAGTATATCCATCCTATTTTCAGTTTACTTTTTCTAACCGTATTTCAAATACTTTGTGTGAAATAACCTTTTTTCAGAGTCGGGAGAAAATGTTTGGGGTAGAAGGATGGGATGTGTTTGGCTTGAAGGTCGCTTTGGCTGTTCCTAAAAGTGGAATGCGTCATTTTATAAAAGAAAGCGTGTTTTTTAATTCTTAAAACTACACGACGCCCCTTGGGTCACTCGAAAGGAAAGCGGATCCACATCAAAATAATGCCACTTGTCATTCATCCTTTTAGAATGAACGTGTAAAATACAATTCGATTTCTCCATCGAAAGGTAACGCCCCTGCAACCCATCGGGTTCCTGCGCAACTCGTCTATAGATAAGTTATACTAAGGTTTTTCTTTTGCAACTTTCAATTTGTCAATTCACTCAAAAGAATTCCCCCTTCCTCGTATCTTACTGTAGGGGTGCCTAAGAGTGAGGGCTTCGTGGTATAAGTCTGTGACCCGTCAGGGGTGGTACACGTTTTTAATTTCCCTTTCCCCTACCTGAGACGGCCGAATCCGTAGATCCTATGCACAGCCGACTCTCAACTTCATTGGAGCCATTTTACGGCGCAAAAGAATGGGGATTTTTTTTTTTTTCCCGTCTATGAGTCGCCCCAGTGCGATAACAGCACACATCTCGTCCAAACAGATACATAAAATCAAGGGGCAGAAAATCTCGGTCCAGTTCGTGAAATCGGCAAAATCGGACCAAGGGAGTGGAAATAGGGAGGAGTTTTGTGAAAACAGAAAAAAAAACCCCATAACTTCTTAATAACATATCAAATCAGTTTAAAGTTATTATGACTTCTAGAAAAAGGGCCAAAAATGTATGCAGGACAGATTTCAGATACAATTAAAAATGGGCTCAAGCGGCGAAAAAAATAGGGTTTTTGGGAGAAAAAAAAATCATAACTTCGTCCGTTCTTAAGGTATCAAATCCATTTAACATTATTATAAATCTTCTTAATATTATCGACAAGTTTTTGATAGGACCCACTCTTATTGCAAAAAAAGAAAAATGGGGTGGGGGGTTGAAGAAGAAAAACATTCATAACTTCGTCCATTCACGAGATATCCAATCTGCTTAGATGTCTGCTATAAATCTTCTTAATATTATCTACAACTTTTATATTGACAAGGTTTTGATAGGACCCATTCTTACAGCAAAAACAAATTAAAAATGATCGTATTAAGGGTGTGCTCGTTTTTGCTCTCAAACGCATGGGCGGTGGGCAGGTTGTTCTCTTATTCAGAAACTATAGGACGTGCTGTTCGGGTCTATTTTTCGATAAAGACAGAATACACAATGTAACTTCAGAAATCCGGCATCAAAACCCTCTTTCCCTTACTTTTTCTTTTACACTTTCAAGTTATGGGAGAAGAAAAATAGCAATTCTTTAGGAATTAAAAACTTCACGATCGAAAGTAATAATGCAAAAAAAGAATATTTGACTTTTTTGTCATTTGTCAGATGCGATTATTTCCAGAAGCTATTTTCTGGGACCTGCACCGTTGCGTAAAGTGGCTCAAAATCCAAAATCGTCACATTAAAAAGTTTTAGAGGAGCAAAAACTACATAGGAATTTAATCATTGTTTCTAAGGGTATCGTTAGAAGATCCCAGTGTGCAGACAGCATTTTTTTTAAAGTAATTTTATTTTTCTTATTTTTTGAGGGTTTATTTCCATTTTAAATTCAAATTTTCAGCATTTACAGAGATATTTTTTACATATTTTAGAAAAGGTTATTATTTTAAAGGGTTGTCAATTGTAAAAACAGCGCAAAAAATATTTTCTTCAAATTAAAAATTTATTGACACGTGACTGTCAGAAAAAAACAACTTTAAAATTAGAATTAAATGATGACGTATTAAAAGCAGGAAAATATTGAGAATTACGTCATAAAAACTATATCTACACGTGAATTTTAACTGAGAAAGAAGATTTTAAAATAATAAATTCATTAATATGCGTTAAAAACCGTAAATGGAGGAAATTACGTCGCATTTAAAATGGTCAAATAATAATATCGCCAAACAGTTTAAATTAAAAAATATATTGACACATTTATTTCATATTTTGAGTTGAGACTATTGTCGATTCTAAGGCAGCACAATAATATTTCCTTTAACTACTTTCACGAGAAAGTTCTTGGTGAAAATGACGTCAGATTTAAAATGCCTCATTTAAAACGACTTTCTTATAGCTTTGTTAAAAAAAATACCCGGAGACAAAGACTCTGATGACTTAATTCATTTTAGCTTATTTTCAAATGTTTAACGGACCTTGTTGAATCATAGACGAAAACAACCATTGGATCTCTTAAAAGCAACTGATTCGGCCTTAAAATTCTCTGGTCAAAGAGAAATGATAAATGAATGGAAACCCGTTTACAGGAAGATCTATGTTTTTTAAAAATTATAATTCAATATTCCTTATCTTTTGAAAACCGATCCGATGAGCGTGTTTTTAGAGTCTGCGGTGCTTGAACGAGGGTTGGCGAGCGTATCTCGTAGGGGGCAGAATTCCCTAGTACAAAAAAAAAAAAAAAAAAAAAAAAAAAAAAAAAACCCTTATGCCCAAAAAAATAGGTAAACGGGTAGTTTCGTAGGGAAATGTCTGTTTTTAAATCGAAGGATTAAATTTAAGTTCTTTTGAATCGGTTAAAATAGCAGTTCCATTGAAAAAGTTTTCCAAACCATTTAAACCTAGAAATCCGTTGTTCCCAAAAGGAAGCAAAAAGATGAGTGGTTATATAGTAAAACGTGCAATATTGTGTACACTATCTTGGCACCATGACAGATGCACTTGGCACTATGACTTGGCACCGATGACAGAAGATCACTACGGTACTATCATTCAATCTTCCGTCATCAGGTACTATTCTTCTAAACGGAGTAACATTTCGAACAGATACACTATATGGCCAAAGGTCACTTGCGATTTTAGACGTATTCTTAAATATCTAGATATGTTCATTTTTATGAGGATACCTTGTATACTCGTAGAGAGATTAAGGTTTTTATAAAAACAGTCCCAAATTTCGCCAAGTTTTTTGCTTATAATTTGCAGAGTCCTTAATATATATAGAAAAAGTTCTTTTCAGATAATATGACAAACAACATTGTACACAATCAGAATTAAAAAATAATAGAAATTGGATGAAAATGAGCAGATTTACTAAAACATGTTTCACTGCGCATGCAATCAAAATAAAATATGCATAATGTATATAGAGAAGTCTCAAAATCATAGCCTGAAAATTCTAAAAATTATCGTCCATAGAATAAGCTCGAAATCCTTTGTTCCCAAAAATAAGCAAAAAGATGAGGGGTTGTATCAAATATCTGTTGATTAGTGCCAAGATAGCGTACACAATATTGCACGTTTTACTATATATAACCCCTCATCTTTTTGCTTCCTTTTGGGAACAACGGATTTCGAGCTTATTCTATCGACAATCATTTTCAAGCTATGATTTTGAAACTTTCACATAAGTTGCTCTATATACTTAGCTAATACATTATGCACATTATTTTTTGATTGCATGCGCAGTGAAACATTTTTTAGTAAACCTGCTCATTTTTCATCCAATTTCTATTATTTTTTAATTCTGATTGCAGGATTACAATGTTGTTTGTCACATTTTCTGAAAAGAACTTTTTTATATATATATATATTAAGAATTCTGCAAATTATAAGCAAAAGACTGGGCGAAATTTGGGACTGTTTTTATAAAAACCTTAATTTCTCTACGAGTATGCATGCTATCCTCATAAAAATGAACACAGTATATTACAATAAGCCACTTATTAATAATCTCGAGTTTGAACGCTTTTGCTACATTAGTTTTTACAGGGTTATCCAAAAGATATTCGTTCTTTTTCAGTTTGTTGACGATCCCCTATGGGGTTTCGGGAAAAAATCTTCTCGGAAATATATGACCTATACTATACTGTTTACACACCTGCAGTTTCAGGTTAATTTCTCATGTATTTTTCTAGATATTTAACAAAACGTGTAAAATCGCAAGTGACCGGTTGACATATTGTGTAGTATCCGTTAAAACTTATTACTGGAGTGACACAATGGCCATGATTATTATAAACTTCAATTTTTTTTAAAAAGAAAAATGTCGTATTCAAAAATTCTTTCTTCCTCGAGGAAATTCTTTTTTATTGGACAAAATAGTGCAAAGTCCCTTTTATTTCAAGTGTCTGTTTCAATGATTCAACTTTACTAGATCACAACTTTTACTAGATCACAAATTTATACGTCGAATGCATTTTCTAAATCGTTTATTTCTTGATCAGTCTATTCTAAAAGTGTTTCATTTCATCTTCAATTTTGGGATTTTTTTTTTTTTTTAAAAGGGGTATGATTTGGGGCTTAAATGAGTATAGAAAACTCCTCTTCCCTTCTTTTACATGTGTGTGACTAAACCTTCCGAGTCATCCTTGAGCCTCGGACGGAGGAGAGGGATCGATTTTCTCTCCGGAACAGGTGTCTGAGGAGGAGGATCGATCGTCCGCTCCCACAAACGAACAGGAAGAGAGAGAACACTTTTCCATCTCGAAAAGAAATGCCACGCTCACTAAAATACGTCTGCGAACCCGATTACGGAATTCTTTATATGGAATTTTTTTCAATTTCTTTGCTGGTGATCCGTTGGCGTGCAGCCAATACGAAAGTACCGCGATTCGACTGTTTTTTTTTTTCCCTTTCAAACCTAATAACGATGGTTTAGAAGTGACGAAGAATGTAGGGTCTAATGGGCCAACTTATCAGTTCGCGCTTTTAAAAAACGGGGTATGTATCGTAACTGTATCATAAATCACCCATGTGTACGTCCGTCACGTGGACGTACGATTATTGTGGAGGGGGGGGGGGCAACCACGAGGTTAAAATGCACGAGAGTGACCACAAGGCAGGGTTGGCAGGTTTTTGACGCATGTCAGTTTTTGACAGTTTAAACTGCGGTTTAAACCGTCATGTCAAAAACCTCAAATACTTACAGTGATCTGTAAAATTTCACATTAAATGTCACACATTAGATGTAATATTTAAAATTCACTATTACTGTAATTGTATAATTAGTATATAGTATTAGTAATAATTACAGGGTTGGCAGATTTTTGACATGTGTCAGTTTATGTCGGGTTTAAACCATAGTTTAAACCGCCATGTCAAAAACCTCAAATAATAAATTGATCTGTAAAAATTCAAATTAAATGTCACACATGACAACATTTCATGTAATATTTTAAATTCACTCTTACTGTATATCAGTAATTAGTACATAGTAAAGTATTATTGTTACGTACAACTTTTTAACAGGGTAAAATTTTTATTTTATTTTATTTATTTATATATTTATTTATTTATTTTTGTAAAATTGTGTTTTTCTAAAAAGTAGACATTAAGCTCACCTGAGCTGTACATTTTTCTCTTACTTAAAATCGCTTTAATTTCGCTTACTTTTGAGAGCTTAAAGCATTAGCTAGCTTTTTTTATGGGGAAAAAAAAAAACTTAGAAAAGTGTAGATTTTTTTTTTGTATATATAACAAGATAATGTGCATCAATGTTATTCTAGTCTAGGCAATAACCATTCCATTCAAAATTGAAATTGGATTATTAATTTTAAACATTTACAAAATAACAGAAGTAATTAAAAAAAAAGCTTAAAGTCAAAATCTTTTTAAAACATGCTTTCTTTCAATATATAAAAATGTTTTCGATTTTAAAACTGAACAAAATTGGCTCGGTCATCTGAAAGAAAATTCCTGTAATCCCATATTGAAAAAGTGCATAATAAAAGGAATCAAATCATGAAACAATAATACCATTGTTTGGCTTATACTTTGCATCCCAACCATCAGGGGCAAGGGTTGACTGCTGTATCAGTTGATTCAGCTCGCGCTTGAGCTACAGAGAGAGTTTATGGATGCTTACCCATACTGATTGTGTATGAAGCTAAAGAATCCCCTTTCCAGTCTTCCTATTTCAGTGCTATAGGGAGGACTCCATTGTTTGGTGGAAAGGTATCACTAAATGCAACAGCTTTTTGAGCCTATTTCAAAACTTGCTCATCTAGCAATGCTTTTGCTATCAAGTCCTACTAGCTCAGCATTAATTAAGAGACAGACTGTTTTCTAACGCTTCATACACTCTAAACTCAAAAATCTTTTGGGTGTAAATAAATGTGCTAAACACGTGGTGTGCTGCAGCATTCTGCGGGGTAAAATGGATCCGGATTATTTAATTGTATAAAATTATTTTCTTCTGGTTGAAAAATCCCCAAAAAATATTTTATTGCAAATAATATATTTTTTAAATTATTAAATTTCAATTAAAGATCACATAAATCATTGACTTATTTAATGTTTATCTATTGTTAAAATGTTTTAGCGTGTTACATGTATTTGGCAGTTTTCGACGGTTTAAACCAGTTTACGACAGTTTAAACCAGTTTATGACAGTTTAAACCAGTTTTTGACGCTTGTCATGTCAAAAACCCAACCCTGCCACAAGGTAACTCATTTTTTGAATTAAAAGTAAACAATCGTTATTGGGGGGGGGGGGGGGGCGGAGGATGAAAATTTTTGCAGGATTGCTGAATGAATACTTCTGATTTTCCATCCCCGGAGAGATTTTGTCCGGTCCTGTTTTAATTTCATAGTCCTATTTTTCTAATTCCTAAACCTCAATAAGATATAAAATGAGAGACAGACACTTTTCAGCTCCGTGGACAGAGTCGCCTCTCACCCTAGTTACAAACAAACAATAAAGGACAAACATTCATCACATCAATTAAATCATGCAACAATACTCGTCACGGTTGCAGTGTAACTTCCACCAGTATTTTTGTAATAGTAATCGTCGCTCTATTTAAATGAAGAATGTCTGTGATAAATTTACTATTCGGAAATATGGATGGAAGTTTGCTCATGGGGTCATCACGACCTAAGCATGGGTAGTCATACACGTCTTATCAGGGTTATAGTGAGTAGCTGCCGGGGCAGGCCCGTAGCTAGACAATGCCTCCAGGTCGGGCAAATGTTTTTCCAAGAGGGGCAAAATTGCTTCGTCATTTTTTTTTTAGTCTTTTACGATCTTTTAAAAATATTACGTATTCAGAATAAGTTTTATAGCTTTTCCGAATGTAGTTGAAAAGTGATATTCTTTCATCTCGCCGTCTATCTACAAACTAATTTTTGCAAATATGGATTTCCCCAAAAATGTGAGATGTTGAGGATTGCTACAAACAGCGCCACTAACGGGTCCTTCCCCCCCCCCCCCACACACACACACATACACATCTCCGCAGAAAAATAGAGAGACTTTCATTTTTATGTTTTATTAATAATAAACTAATAATACAGCATTCCAAGAAATTCATTTACAGTAAAACCTTTAAAAATGGAATAGCAAGGGATAAAAAAAAAAAGACAAGTTTCCATCTTAGCAAGCATATCTGCAGTGTTGTATTTAGGCACTTGTTTCCGGGAGTGTTTACTGATGCTCCCGGTGTGGTATGACAGTGTGGAGCAGGTGAGAATTGCACTTCTACAACTTTAATAAGGACAAAATTATAAAGCTTCCGGGAGTGACATTTCGATGCTCAGAGAAGAACTCTCCTCCCGGGTTACCCCCTAAATTCATCAATTATTGTATGATATTCCTTTCAGCCGGACCATGAAATGCTCTCATGTAAGACAGGATTTTGTTATGGACAGGTTCCATTTACGCAGGTTTTACAGAATTTCTGGAATTTTAGATGATTTAAAATTTAATATAAAGAAGGCCCTGGCAATTACGCTAATAATGTTATTAATTTACAAATCAGGTAACTCTCTCTCACAACTAACTATCAATATATTTTCACGAATTTCTTACGCATGCTTCAAAACCATAATATGTGTTTATAACTAATATCAATTTCAAACAGTTTGGACAATAAAAAAAAAGTTTTCTTACCAGCGTCTTACTAGTAAATATCAATAGTTTTCCACGAATCTTGTGTAGGGGAGACCGGGGGAATGGCGACACCTTAAGGGAATTTAAATTTTTTCACCTCGAAAAAATGTTTATTTTTTAATAGTAAAAATTCTAAAGCTGAATCATTATCTTTAGTATCTGTATAAATTTAACTGTAATCATAACTGTAAAGTAAGCATACATAAAAAAATATTTTTTAAACCTCTGCACAGTGGCGGGATTACCCAGGACACTGGGGTAATTCCGCCACTGTACCGGGGTAATGCCGCCACTCTTTAATGACATAGTACATGCATCAAATGGATACTAGGAAACACACAACCTACTAAAAATAGTTAGAAAGCAATGTAATTGAGCAGAATAATGGTTAAGCTTACAATTTACTTCATATTGCAAAAGTCACTCTGCTGAATCGGCTCCACTGCATTAAAATGAGGCCATTTCTCACCCGATTTGCATGGCGGCGGCATTACCCCGAGAGGACAATATGGCAGAAATTCCCAAGCAAAGCCGAAAGAAGAACCGAACTTGTTCAACACATTGCATCAAAATGTCGAGGAATGCGTGTAGATTACGGGTCATATTATCTTAAATACCTAATATTACAATAAAAGGTACTTATCTCTACTCATTTGAAGCTCCAAAATAATAAGCAACTAGATGAAAACTACATTTTTCACTAGAACAAACGAACGACGTACAGCAAAGTCACTCTCACTTTAGGCACTGTTTATATTGTTGGCCGCTATAGTGCAGGCACATTCACTATCTCAAACTGCCCTTAGTTTTTAAACTAGGATAGGTGGCGGCATAACCCGGATTGACGGCATTCCCCCGGTCTCCCCTACAGGCTTTGAAACCATTATATTTATGACTCATAAAAATTTTAAAGAGTTTTGACAGTAAGAACTATTTTTTAAATATTAAATGTTTAAAAAAAAAATCCGCGCCCTTTAAAATTCTAAATCCGCTATTTTTTGTGGAAATACGGAAAAATATGCACCATCTTTTAACGAGCGCACATTTTAATTTTACTTTAAAATGTCCTATTCGGTATAAATATTGCGGGGCCTCCCATTCGAGGTTCTTTTGGAAATATTTTTGTTTAAAAGTATAATTTAAAAAAAAAATTGGATTAAAGATATAACTAAAACAAATTTAAGGTTAATATCGGATCACGGGCGACGCCGGGCTGGTAAGCAAGTATCACATAAATAAAAACCATCATGAAAATATATGTCAACATAATTCACTATTATGGCCTCCATTCGAACTCTCTATTCTCTAACACAATCAGAAAGTCATTTTTATGCTTAAATGCTATAAAGTTGCAATTATTTTTATTCTGATCCCACGATAGCAAGTAGTGTTTTCGGTTTTCTATAAAGACAAAGGATATTTCTGAAAAAAGTGCAAAATATGTGTTAAAAGTCAATTTTTGAGGCTAGGAAAGATCATCTGAGATAGAGGTCTGCACGGGGCCGGGCTTTGCCCCGAGGCCCGTACCCCGTCCGACAAAGTGAAGGTGAAATTTCAAAAAGGTCGGGCCGGCAGAATTATGATAATTTTTTCAACGGGCCGGGCCAATAAAAAAAATTAAGCGGGCCTACCGGCTCAATATAAAAATTTAGGCGAAGCCTATAAAGCATGAACCATTTTCAATGAATATGACTTTCCCGAGAATAAGTATAAATGTGCGTCACGAGTCGATGCATAGTTGGCAACATCAGTACAGAAATGTAACATGTCCAGCATAGATATCGGCAGTGGATAGTTCCATTGTGTCTGAACCCGGGCTTAATTTTTTCAGAAGACTCGTGCCGGGCCGAGAACAGGCTTGCATTTTTTTTTCTCTACTAGTCGAGCCGGGCCGGAACTGCACTTAATTGTTCTCAGGATGTGTAGAGCAGGCAATATGTTTTGTAAAAATATTAATAGCGATAATGAACTTCTGAAACGGAATCTTTGGAAATATACCTTAAGGTCGTTCTCAAATTCTCTACTCAACAATGCGAAAGTTTCTGACACATTTTCAAACTAATTTTTAAATGCAAAGACATAAAATTGACAGGCCTGCTTATTGAAGGGATTTGGAATCGAATAGCGTTTTTCATTTTTGATAAAGAAATTACTTATCGAGATACAAGATATTCTTGTCACGTGATTGCAGGTTTTTCTCCTTTCCCGAGCTGTCGCTTCCGGAAATTCGATTCAAAGCGCTAACTTTGACAATATTTTCTCACTTGACATATTGCCTTTATCAAAAAATGTATAACGTCATTCGATTACACAGTTTCTGAATAAGAATACCTGCTAGTCTTATGCGTTTCCGAATAGAAATGAATTCAGAAATGTATCCGAAAGTAGCTGCTTTTGATTTGAGAAAAGCCTTATTATATGGCAGAGAAATATTTTTACAAATCTGCTTTTTATTATACAGCTTCAAGAGTTATGTTTTTAAACCTCCTTTTTTTTTCTTTTATTCTAAACTACATAAATTTTTAAATGAATCCTTGCGAACACATCGTAATTTAAAAATGCTCTTGCAGTATTCTTTAAAAGAATCCCAATTGTATGTTAAGAAAAAACTAATTTTTTGTAGAAGTTGAGTCAGGCTGAATTGGGAATGATGTAATTGATATTTCTACAGGCCGGGCCTGGAAATTGCACCCCGTGCAGACCTATAATCTGAGACACAATCGTTTAAAGCTCAAGATTCCAAACATTTGTCAAAAAATGAGAAATGCTATTTTATTCTAAATTACTTCAATAATTTTGCCTGCGAATGTCATGGTTTTACATTTAAAAATAAGTCCGCGAACACATTATAAAGTTTCGCATAGCCGAACAAACAAAAATATTTTACTAAAAGCCTTTAAATAAAAATGAGTATTTCATAGTTTAAAAATATTAATGTTAGTTTAGTATTTTAGTTAATTTTTCAATTTATATCTCCGCTTCACAATCCTACTTTTATTTCCCCTTTTCCATACAGAAACTATGTGACTGATTTATAGGAAGAAAGGAATAAAAGAACTAAAAAGTAGAATAAATAACATAGGGCGGGAAAGCACCAGAAGAAACAAACACTTTTTGTACTTATAAAAAGGATAAAATTAATTTCTGTAATATTCTCGTTTCTAAATTACATTTATATCATTTAATTAACATAAAATATTCAAATAATAAAATATTAAATGCAAATAGTCATAGATGCCATTTATAATGTAATTATAAAACCCCTTTGCTCTGAAAAAACATTCTAGATTCTAGATATTGCGATTCTGTGTGACACCGATTTTACAAACTTTTATAATTTACAACAGTGTCAAGAAAGCTCTCAAAAAACAATTTCCACTTTTGTTGAAAAGCCCCCAAAAGCAACATAGTGAAGTTAACAATCACAAAACCACATGATTGTAACACATGATAGTTGCATATTTTGTGTAACCTGTCCTGTCAAGCCATAAATAGGTAGCCAACTGCAACCTGAAATCCATTCCTTTAGTTTCCCGTACACGATTACAATAAATTTCATGTACGACAGTTGTACAAAGAAAACGATTTTCGCGGACATCAGTTAATCAGTTTGAGGAAAGGAGTTAAGAGGATAATCTCTAAACCCTATTATTCTCTAAAGGCCGCAGTTTGACACATTGGGGAGGCGGTAAGTTAAATTTCTACAAAGCAACAAAGCGAAAAATGTCCTACAGCTCTTGGAATGAAAGAAAAAGAAAACTCTTCACAAATGAATTTTTTGTTAAAATTGTTTTGTTTGAATTGAGAAGTTTTAGGAATGGGTGTCTGTTAGTTAAGTCTGTTAATTAATCTATTCTAATTTTTTTTTTTTTTTTTTATGAAGGAGAGAAAAGTTCGGAAATTTAATGTGTCGATCAGGTTGTCTAGTCAATTCTGCTAGGACGGGCAAATATTTTTCCAGGTCGGGCACTGCCCGACCTGGCTCCCTCCTAGCTACGGCCCTGTGCCGGGGTACCCACCCAGCTACTCGCCCGGGCTGGTACAACCCTGCGTCTTATACGTTGGGTATTTCATTGTGGATGTCTCTACGATTAGGAGTTAAGAGGATAATCTCTAAACCCTATTATTCTCTAAAGGCCGCAGTTTGACACATTGGGGAGGCGGTAAGTTAAATTTCTACAAAGCAACAAAGCGAAAAATGTCCTACAGCTCTTGGAATGAAAGAAAAAGAAAACTCTTCACAAATGAATTTTTTGTTAAAATTGTTTTGTTTGAATTGAGAAGTTTTAGGAATGGGTGTCTGTTAGTTAAGTCTGTTAATTAATCTATTCTAATTTTTTTTTTTTTTTTTATGAAGGAGAGAAAAGTTCGGAAATTTAATGTGTCGATCAGGTTGTCTAGTCAATTCTGCTAGGACGGGCAAATATTTTTCCAGGTCGGGCACTGCCCGACCTGGCCCCCTCCTAGCTACGGCCCTGTGCCGGGGTACCCACCCAGCTACTCGCCCGGGCTGGTACAACCCTGCGTCTTATACGTTGGGTATTTCATTGTGGATGTCTCTACGATTCATAAATTCCATGTAAAAATAATTTGGAGAGATAACATAGATTAGTCAATTTACGAAGCGAGATTGAGGTTTTGTAGGCCTTTTAATGGTAATTAAAAACATTATTTACTTAAAAAAAAAAAAAAAAAAAAAAAAAAGCATTCTTTAAAACTGGGTGACGTACGAAAGGGGGGGGGGGGCTGTGTTCTTATGCTACCATTTTCAATCGCAACGCCCTTAAAAATTCTGTCTCGCTACGATAAGCTAGGCTTCCAAAGCGTTATAAGTAAGCGAACAAACTTAATGGTGGAATCAGGCGTAAATTAACACAGTTGCGCCACCTTGTGGACGGAGTGATAATTCACATACGCGGGCTTTTAGCGTGGCGCGTATTTTCTAAATCTCCAGTCACTCATGAAAATAGAATTTTGTTTGCCCCATTTATTGCAAAATAATGGCGTAGCGAGAGGGGCATCCAGACGCACTTGATAACACGAAGTTTTCTTCGCCTTATCAAAAGCACCTCAGTTTTTAATCAAGGTGAAAAAACTTTACAATTTTAGTGGTGTCAGTAAGAAAACAGTTAGGTATCTACCTGTAGTTCACACTCCGTCCGCTACGTGGCGCCTGACCTTGATTGATGTGACCTCACTTTTAATCTTGCGGTTACTTCTCCCATTTAAGATAGGACGCTTACTTATATCGCTTTGAATGGCTTCTCTCAAAGTTCCTTGTTTTGGGTTATCTTTATTGGAATTATTGGGTTATCTTTATCATTTGTTTTTACTCACTAAATTATGAAAGAAAAGATGTATTTTAAAAATGAGTGCGAAAAAGTTTTTAATACCGCGAGGGCTCAGACATTTTTCTTGTGGATTCAAAGGACACTTTTTAGACCCAACAGGGACCTCGAATCTCCGGAGTCGTGCTGGAATATTCCTCTTCCTCGCCGATTTCAAGTTTTGGGATAGTTAAAAAGGGAAGGGTTGGAATTATTTTTTTTTTTTCCTCCTGGGATCGCTTTTCAACATCCCAAACTATTTGAGGTATTTTTAAATAGACTGAGCGAGTGAAAGGCGATTTCTCTCGATCCTCAATAAAACTGGGTCTATTTGGGTCGTGTTTGCTTAGGGTGCGACCGAAATACGCGCAACAGCTGTGGCCACACGTGTTCACCTGTGCGCACCCACCCCAACCTCTTCTATTTTAAGACACGCTTTTTTGAGAATTAGGGAAAAAAAGGTGGGGGGGGGGGGGATTCATTTTGAGTGGATTACTGAACAAACTTCTCATTCCCTTCTCAAAGGTTTTCTACACATTCTTTAGACAGTATATCTTCTAAGACCTGCTAAAACGGAATCTCATGAAACTGGGCAGCTTTTCGTCTTGGAAGATATCATTGTCTTAAAAGGGGACGAAACGGATGTTTTTTTAGGGTTTCGTTCATCTGACGAAACCCTATTCGTCTCGCTCCTCTGTCTGTCTGTCCGTCCGTCTGTCCGTCCGTCACAGAGCCCGTTCTCAGAAACTATACATGTTGGAGACTTGAAATTTTGCATACTTATAGCTGAACACAGCACATCATACGACAAATCATAAAATTTTGAAAAAGTCGTACATTTAACCCTTTGGGCTCCCACATGTGTATTTTAAACAATTCTTTCTAAGTGAGCCCTAATTCGGTTGGAGGCGTAAAATTTTGCATACTTATAACTGAACACCTCACATCAAACGACAAATCATGAAATTTTGAAAAAGTTGTACATTTAACCTTTTGGGCTCCCCATGTGTATTTTAAACAATTCTTTCAAAGTGAGCCCCTAATTAGGTTGGAGGCGTGAAATTTTGCATACTTATAGCTGAACACCTCACATCAAATGACAAACCATGAAATTTTGAAAAAGTCGTACATTTAACCCTTTGGGCTCCCACATGCGTATTTTAAGCACTTCTTTCTAACTGAGCCCCTTATTAAATTGGAGATTTGAAATTTTGCATACTTATAGCAGAACACCTGAGGCCAGGCGACAAATCATAAAATCTTGAAAATGTCTTACGTTTAACCCTTTGAGATACCACTTATGTATTTTAAGGAATTCTTTCTAAGAGAGACCTTAATTAAGTTGGAGACATCAATTTTTGCATACGACCTCAGACTTCTCGACTGAATACCTCAGGCTACACGACAAATCATAAACTTTTCAAAAAGTCTTATATTATTTACTCCTCCGGGCTCTAACTTGTTTTAACAAGTTGGAAATTGCTCGTCAAACGTGGCAAATGAGGTGCGTTCGTACTATAACTAGTTTTATAATTATTTTTTGCATCCCATATTGTACTGAATGTATAATTTTTTGCACTTCATAAAGTGCATAGTCTGATACATCATTAAAATGCACTTCCAATAATTTTTTCGGAACACTTTTGACTGTCCCTGTAATTAAACTATACATCCGATTTTCCTAAAATTTGAAATAGCTCAACAAAATTTTGCAACAATTATATCTTTAAAATTTCAGACCATTCGGAAGGCTGTAATATCATTAAAATGCACTTGTAATAATTTTTCCCATTGGCCGTAATGTAAAGAAAAACTTTTGACTGTCCCTGTCATTAAACTATACATCCGATTTTCCTAAAATTTGAAATGGTTCTACAAAATTTTGCAACAATTATATCTTTAAAATTTCAGATCATTCGGAAGGCTCTAATATCATTAAAATCCACTTGCAATAATTTTTCCTATTGGCCGTAATGTAAAGAAAAACTTTTGACTGTCCCTGTCATTAAACTATGCATCCGATTTTCATAAAATTTGAAATGGCCCGACAAAATTTTGCAACAATCCTATATTTGAAATTTCAGACCATTCGGTTGGGTAGTTCCGATACATGCGGACGGACTGAACGACGCCTATAGGTGCTACGTATTTATATAATTACGAACGCACCTAAAAAGGGCTGGGAGTAGGGCCGGAATTTCCAGCCCGAACAAAAGCTATCTTGGCCTGTCCCGGCCCGGTGTAAGAATTAACAGTTCGGCCCAGCCCGTTTACATTTTTACAGTTCCCGGCTAGGCTCGACCCGTACAAAAATCAGACTCAATTTCTACAAAAAATTCCGTTTTTTCTCGACATACACTTAAGATTCTTTTAATGAATACATACATACGTGTGGGAATATGTGTTCGCAAAACAACATATCGCCACACAAGAACAACATTAATGATTATTTGCAGTCTTTTAGTCATCGTCTCCGCACACGTTTCAAAATTCAAATAAAGATTCATTAAACAATTAATGTAGTTTAGAACAAAGGGTTAATAAAAACACGATAACTTTTGAAGGTGTATAAGATAGGAAGGTGTATAAAAAGTAGATTTTGAAAATATTTCTCTTATTTTTAAGGCTTTTCTCATATCCAAAGGAGCTACATTCCGACACATGAATTCATTTCTTTCCGGAAACGCGTAAAATTGGCAAGTATTCTTATTCGGAAACTATGTAAGTATTTTCCCTTAGATAAAAGCAATATATCTTTCAAAAAATACTGCCAAAGTTAGCGTTTTGAATCTAATTTCCGGAAGCGATAGCACAGGAAAGGAGAAAAACATAGTCACGTGACAAGAATCTCTGTAAGTAATTTATCAAATATGGAAAAAGCTATTCGATCCTAAATGCCTTCGGCCCGTCAATTTTATGTCTTTACAGTTGAAAACGAGTCAGAAAATGTGTCTGAAAGTTTCGCATTGTTGAGCAGTGAATATGAGAACCACCTTACGGTACATTTTTCAAAGATACTGTTAACAGAAGTTCATTATCGCAATTAATACTTTGAAAAAACATAATGCCTGCCCTATTCATCCTGAGAATGATTAAGACCAGTTCCGTCCCACACGACTATGTAGAAAAAAATGCAAGCCTGATCTCGGCCCGGCTGTTGAAAAATTAAACCCGGGATTAGACATCATGTACGATGCCGATCTCTACGATGGACATGTTACATTTCTGTATTCATATTTGTTGAACTGGCATCGGCTCGTGACGCACATTTATACTTCTCGAGAAAGTCATATTCATTGAAAATGGTTCGTGTTTTATCTGCCTCGCGTAATTTTTTTATATCGGGCCGACAGACCCGCTTGATTTTTTTATCGGCCCGGCCCGTTTGAAAGTTCGCCTTCATTTCGGGGCCGGCCGGGTACGGGCCTTGTGCAGAACAAAATCAGTGATAATACTTAAATAATACTTACAAAAAAGTATTATAATTAAAATATTGGGGGAGGGAGGAACGCAAATGTAATTTTCTTCTATATAAATGTAGGGAATTTAAATATAAAATTAAAAAGAGTATTTTCGTTCCGTTTACATCCATTTGGAATTTGTAAAATAACTATTTTGAAATTTGTTGATACAATAATGAATAGTTCTATAGCAAATTAAGTTTTACAAAAAAGCTAAAATTAAAACCTAACAAAAGAAACATACAGAACTTTCTAAAAGAAAACGGACCGTATAGTCCAGTCATTTGGTAGAAAATAGGGGAAAGTTTTGATATTTGGTGCCTTTATGTTTTTTGGGTCGCTGAATATGAATCTGAAGTTTGCCAACAAAATTTATCCCGGGAAACATGTTTTTTTAGCAAAAAACTGAAAAAAAAAACGGGATTTTCTTTGTTTTTTCAAAATAACTTCAAAATTATGCATTTTACGGAAAAGTTTTCAATACATAAATTAAAGAGGATAAAATTTCCTACATTTTACGTACTAAAAGTTTTTTTCTCTGATCAATAGTTTAGCTGTGACAACGCCGCAAAAATGGGTGTGAAAATAAAAAAAAAAATATTTTTGGCGTCAATATAGTCGCACCGCCATGAAATTGAAAAATGTTATTGATATTCACTATTGAATGTTAGGTATTGTAAAATGTTGCATGTAGCAGACATAATTTCGTTACAGGGTTATTCAAAAGTATTTCATTATATTACGGCCTATGGGGGAAAATCGTTTGTGGTTTTTTTTCAATAATGTTTCATAATTTCAAACACTTTGAAATTTATATACATATCTATGAAGTGCACTACAAGATGATTTCTTATAGAATATGGTATGGGTAGTATTTATCGATCATTTACAGGGACACTAAAAAGAATGTTACATTACGGCCTATGGAGAAAAATTGTTTGTGGTGTATTTTGTTCATGTTACACCTTTTCAAAAGTATTTAAATTGATATATATCTCCAAGGTGCTCTATAAGATGCTTACAGAGCACCTTATAGAGCAATTGATTGAATATGATGTGCCATTGATCTTTCATATACAGGGGCACACATAATAAATCAGTTATATTTTTCTCTGTATGAACAATAATTGATGGAAGTGCATTTTCAGTTGTGGAACACTTTTTAAATTTTAAAAATTGCATACTATTTAGCGTATATAAATTCCATAAATCATATATAGGGCTGCATAAGACATCTATATACCCGCTTATTGCCGGAAATTGCTAACGAGGAATTTTCAACTGTGCTATGCATTCACTAACAGTTCTAAATTTTAGCATATTGTGAATTATATGATAAATCTATAGTTCATATACAGGGATCTACAAAATTTTCAGCTATTTTTTCGATTTTGGTTGAAATTTTGTTTTCAAACGTGTTATATGTTTCACAAATTATTACTTAGACACCGTTTTTCACGTTATTAAACTATGAAGTTTTATTATAGTAGCCCGAATGCTTTCAAAAATGTTCCATAATCTGATTGGCGCATGATTTTACGTTCTTCTTGATAATTTTAATGATACTTTCTTAACGGTATGGAAGCTAAAATGATAAAACTATTTTTGTATTATTATAACAGATTCTGAAATTTCTTTTCCTAAAATTTAAGGTACGAGACAAACATTCGACAGCATTAATGAAAATTGCTGTGTTGCATATTCTGTTGTATATTCATGTTTATTTCTGCACAAACCTTACAGGAAACCTAACAGGAACCTTATGTAAAGATAGGGAATCATAAGATATCATGATTAATATAGCATGAGAAAATGTCTACATTATGTTTTGCATTGTATCAAATCTGAATTTGGAGAACTTGTCTGGATCAATTTTGAAACCACTCAGAATTTGCAGCCAAGTAATATATTTTAAATGATTTTGTCCCGATATATCCGACTGGCCCGACTGGCAATTTTTGTCCAAATTCTGTCATAAATTTAAACATTTCGCTCTTGCAAAACTTCACGTGCTCTTCATTGTAATTTTTCTCTATAAACAAAATATTTTGAACCAAATTCACATTTAAATTACATTTTAATTCTTGTTGCCGTTGCATAATGGTGCAAAAGTTTATTTATGTGGCTAACTTAAATTCTGCTGTCTTTGATTTTTAAAAAAAAATGGTACTTGAACTAAAATGTCAAGAAAAAGTCATGCCAGAAGGTATCAAATATTTTTTATTAAAAAAAACGTTTATTTTATACTGTTGGTAGTAATAAAAACAACCACTAATTCTATACGTCTATTTTCTATGCTGTAGATGTCGGTGAAAAGCAGGGACCCTCAAGTAAAAGAAAGCGGAAATAATATTTTTTTGTTTTTTAAATAAATGTACTTACTAATGTACATGTTTATTTATCATTAAATAATGATTCATAATGAGTCGTCCTATTTATTATCAGCCACTTCATTGTAAAATGTAGTCATTCATATAATCTTCAGTATAATTTATAGTCGATGCTTGTGTAAAATGGTCAGTTTTCATGTTAAATCTACGTACAGCGGCGTAATTCCCGATTTCTCTGAATTTTTTGATTTTCACTCCCATTTTTGTGGCGTTGTCACGGCTAAACCATAGATCAGAGAAAAAAACTTTTAATACATAAAATGTAGGAAATTTTATCTTCTTTAATGTATGTACGGAGTACTTTTGTGTAATGTACTGAGGACTTTTACGTAAAGTGTATAATTTTGAAGTTATTTGGAAAAAAAAAAAAGAAAATCCCGTTTTTTTCCTCTTTTTTGCCAAAAAAACATGTTTCCCGGGATAAATTTTGTTGGCAAACTTCAGATTCGTGTTCAGCGACCCACAAAACATAAAGGCACCAAATATCAAAACCACACCAAAACTTTCCCCTATTTGTCCTTTTTGAGCACCTAATGCCTGGACTAGTAGATAAATTTATTTTTAAATAAGTCTTAGCCTTCTATTGTAATTATTCCTTTCGCCGCGAAGGAACCATGAACAATTTTCGCTTCAGTAGAGTTCCGTTATTTACAGGTTTACAACACTATTTTTGTAACACAAAATGCAATGCAATGAAAAAGAACACAAAGTCTTAATTTGATTGCATTTTGTATTTTCAATCTTAATATTTATTGATTAAGCTGCTATTATTATTTATTATTATTATTTTTTTTTAAATAGTATGTTTTCATAAACTAGTCATTTCTAAGCAATGTATTTATATTTCATATTTCTTTTTATTTGAAAGAAAAATTGAAATAATACAGAAAAGAAAGAAATAACTTGACTTTGTTTTGTTTAAGTACATCTTTTATGTCGGAATAAAATTTCACTTTTCCTGTTATTTTCGAGAACTTTTCATGGGCTGATGGTTTGTTTTTAAACTGTCGGTAGTCTTCAAAGAAGACCTAGCACATTTAGTATCAGCACATTTAATGTGGCATTCTTTCTTTAGGACTATACTGTTTGGTTTCGAAGAAGTGATAACATAAATAGATTTATTCATTCTCCGGTACTCATTTCATTCTCCCCCCCCCCTTTCTTATCATTAAACTTGTGTTTGCTTGAAGGGAACCCCCCTCCCCCTTACTTTGCCTAATCGCATGTGGAACTATCGTTTCCCATCTCATGATAAAAATTTCACCCTCTTTCTGGACTGTAAACAAAAAAGCAAAGAGACAAACAGTTTCCGATAGGATCGAGAATTTCTCATGGAATTGCATAGAAGCAGGCAAGAGAAACAAGTTGGAAATTGCTCGTCAAACGTGGCAAATGAGGTGCGTTCGTACTATAACTAGTTTTATAATTATTTTTTGCACCCCATATTGTACTGAATGTATATTTTTTTGCGCTTCATAAGTGCATAGTCTGTAACATCATTAAAATGCACTTACAATAATATTTTCCCCATTCCCCGTAATGTAACGGAAAACTTTTGACTGTCCCTGTAATTAAACTATACATTCGATTTTCATAAAATTTGAAATGGCTCGACAAAAGTTTGCAGCAATTATATATTTAAAATTTCAGACCATTCGGAAGGCTGTAAAATCATTAAAATGCATTTGCTATAATTTTTTCCCTTTGGCCGTAATGTAACGGAAAACTTTTGGGTGTCCCTGTAATTAAACTATACATCCGATTTTCATAAAATTGGAAATAGCTCGACAAAATTTTGCAGCAATTATATATTAAAAATTTCAGACCATTCGGAAGTCTGTAACATCATTAAAATTCACTTGCAATAATTTTTCCCATTGGCCGTAATGTAAAGAAAAACTTTTGACTGTCCCTGTAATTAAACTATACATCCGATTTTCATAAAATTGGAAATGGCTCGACAAAATTTTGCAACAATCATATATTTGAAATTTCAGACCATTCGGTCAGGTAGTTTTTGCTCTGTTATATGCGGACGGACAGACAGACGGACTGAACGACGACTATAGGTGCTACCTATTTATATAATTACGAACGCACCTAAAAAAGGCTGCTTTAAAAGAAAAAAAATTTTTTCTCTAAACAAGCCACTTCAAACTAATATTTTAAAAGCAATTTTTGACTTACTATAGCTAATATAGATTCTAGTTTTAAAAATGATGGACAAAAAAATTTTGGATGCTCCAGCTCCGCTCCCAGATAAAATACTGTGGCTCCAGCAACCGCTCCAACTTGGCTCTGACTTCGCCCTTTTGAGTTGCAGATTTTAATGGACACAGTTAATTTTTTGCTCGCAAATTCTTCCTTTACCTTCATTACAGACCTGACAAAATGCATTTTTCTTCCCATCAAACTTGAAATGCTTGTTCAGAAAATTGGACATCTTTCAGCTTTTACTTTAAAAAAAGAAAGTTTGATGGAATTTCAAACACAATCTTCAATTTCTTCTACACTTTTCAAACAACCAAAATTGTACAAGAGGCCATGTTTGTTTTCAAATAGTGTTGTCACTTAGCTCAAGTAGAAAGTAGAAGTGAAGTAGTGTCACCCTGTTTTTGATCTCTAAGAAGAAAAAAACCCTAAAAAATGATTAAATTAAATACTGAATAATGATGCAATTAAAATATTTTAAGACTGAAAAAAAAATTAAGATTTAAAAGAATATTGAAAAATTAAAGGAACCCTGCAGCAGGGGATAATTTAGAGCTCCAGCTCCGGGTCTCTCTGCTTACCACATTTTAAAACTTGGGTTTTTAGTTTTCTGAAATAAGCTAAACTAATGCCTTCATTTAACAATAACTCTGCCTTCATTTCTTACCCCCCCCCTCCCCCCCCCCCCTTTTTTTTGTGTGTGTGTGTAGATTAATTTTTCAAAATAATTGTGTGCGAGCGGACCCCTGGTTATGCATGAACTGTGTATGTAAACTGTGTATTTTTCTCTCAACCTTTTTTATATATATATATATATATTTTTTTTTAATGTAAAAATAGAGTTTAAAATTTCAGTCATTAACACGTTAAGTGCCACACCAGTCACTGAACTTTCCATTTAAAACATGTCATTCACCAATGACTGACATCTAAAATAGGATATAAAAAAATATATATATATATTGTCTTAAGTAATTACTGAAAATGTATTTAAAATTTACTTACCTTTTATTTATTACTTTATTAAAAATTACTTAAAACATTGTAACTTTTTCAGCGGCACTCACCGTGTTAAAAAGTGCGTCATAAGAGGGTGTTTTAATAAAAGAGGCCAAAATGGACCTTCCCATCCAAACGATCCTTTTTAACCTAATGAAAGAAAAGAAGTGGCTACAGAAATCATTTGTAGAAGAAGTCTCAAATTTTCGATGAGGAGAGTCCTCATGCACCTGAGATTTTTAATTTTTCGATGAGATGTTTATTAAAAACTTTCTTATGCATTCTTAACTTAAAACTTATCGGAAATGCAAAATCTTTACTTAGATACTACTAAGCAAAATCTTGCTTGAGGTTTTGTTTAAAGTGTATCACATTTTGTTTCACACTAATGATTTTTCTATTTATTTTGTATCATGGAGACTGCCCATGTTAGGGTTCTACTCTGCTCATTTGCAAAGTCACTTTCAGTAAGTAATAAATATAATTGCCATGTATTATTTTGATAGAAAACCATCGAGAAGTGTTTCCCCTTTTTCTATAAAAACATCCATTCTTTCTGATAACGGTGTAAAGTTTTTAATTGAATCTGATTTTCAGGTACTCAAAAGAGTGTGATGCAGAAGGAATCGATACTAGAAATATTAATTTTTGTAAATTTCAGTCATTTTTACATAAAAATACATAGTTTGCGAACTATTTTTATCACACTTCATAGGCGTAACCAGCCTTTTGAACGGGGAGGTGCCCAGACTTTTTAACCTGACCATGTTGGATACAAACAATATCTTATATAGTAAAACCTGCTAAAACGAATCCCATAAAACCGATGGAATTTCCGTTTTAGACAGTTTTTCATCTTAGAAGGTATAATTGTGTGGTATTTCTTTTTAAAAGGGCTCAAACGCGATTTTTGTTTGTGTGAGGAGGGTTGAGAAGGGGTTCAAAACATTAAAACTAAATCTAATGGTAAAAAAAAGATATGTAAATGTCCTTGCAGCAGTGATATAAGACAGTGACTAAGTGTGGTCACAACTGTAAAACCTTTTGGCACCCTAACTTCTTATAAAGATTAAAAAAGGCCTTTAATCATGCTGGAAACTTCTATAGGCACAGGGGAACACTGCATGAGATCTAAAATTATCTCAGTCAAAGTCTTGTAGATGAAATTTTGCCGGATGATAAATCTCATATAATACATGCGGTGCATCAGTACATACGCACGAAATTTTTTCAGAATGTGACTCCATGACTTCTTAGGGATCACCGGAGGGACCCAAGAAATTTTGGAGGAAAGTCTATATAAATAATTATTATAATATTATAAATAACTATAATATTCATTATTAGCGTAATTTCCTGCCTATAATCCGCGGCTCAAACAATCATGTTTCGACCCAGAAATTTTATTTCATTATTTAAGTTAAAGATTTATCGCGATTTAATAAGTTACGTTTTATGAAACAAGATTTCTGGGTCTGAACCTAATTGTTTGATCTGCAGATTACAGGCCGGAAATTACTGTACTTCAGGTTTTTTACCCCATAGTGTGTCGAATATAACGTGGGGGAATATGTCGTGGGGATGTCATGATAATATACACTAAATTTTATCAAGATGATAAAAATTATACTATCATGATGCAACTGTAATAATAAAGATAGGCGCTTGTATGTCCCTGTGTGTGTATATGCGCGCTGAGCTCTGAAAAAACAATGCAGCCCGCACCCGAATATACGTGTTGAATATACGTGTTACACATATCTAACAATATGTTAGGAAGGTTTGTGTAGAAGTTATAAATAAGCACTCATATAAAAAATCAATATTTTTTTATTTTAACAAAGCAATTTACATAAAAACATTTTCTTGATAATTCTACATCATATTAACAATTTTCATCACTGATACAATCTTGATTAATTTTATAATGTCCATAGGCAAAACTTGATATTCCATCATCTAGCAAGTAACGCTTATCATCAAAAGGATTTAAGCTAATTTTATTCTGTATTAATGTATATAGGTGATGGTTATCTTGAGCGATCCTTGTCTGCTTCTCCATGCTAGTTTTCACCTGTTGTAGGCATTCTAAATAATCTTGATGCTTGATTTTCAGTCGAACAACATGTGTAGACACACCCTTCGCCCGCTTCTTTTCTTCACTCGAAGATTTCAGGGAGTACATTTTGGATTTTAGACCAACGAACTCAAGGGCTAAATCTCCATTGAGGTCATCCTTGAACTTGCCAATCACCTTCTTATTGATATCCGAGTAGAGTGAATGATGCTTTGGATAGTCTGAGAAATCAAATAGCCCTGCATTATGTTCCATAACATCAAAAATATTTTTTGTTTTAATATGGTAGCACAGTGAGTCCGTATCTGTGAATAATAGCTTTGCATCATCTTTAAATGTTTTCTTTATAAAATTATAGTGAAAATCACACATTAAAAGCTTCGAAAGCTCCAAAATGCAGAAGCCAACATAAATCGGCCGATTCATCAAAATAGTAGTTTTAAGCCTTTCTATGGCACTCAGGTCTTCGTTATATGTTTTGAATGCTTTGAATGTCGGCGAGGCAACCAATTTCTTTGCTCTTTTTTCATTATTGCAAAGCACAATATTCCGCCTCTTTCTTAAATTTTCCATGGTTTTTCCGAATACAGAGTTGTTCATTAATTTAAAAAACTCTTTTTCAGAAGAGGATTTTGCTTTCTTTCTTTTCTCTGTATTAAAATTAATATAGCTCTGCAGCCAGGGTGCCTGTTTGAATTGAAGAGCTTTATGCACAGCTGTCAGTTTTAATCCAAGTTGCAAATAATATTTCAGATTTCGGTAATGAGTGACATAATTCTGCTTATCTTGAAGATTTGGGATAAGTTTAGGAGTGCCTTTAAATTTTTTATTTCCAAGCATCCTCTTCGCAGTAGGTGACAACATCTCTTCATTCACAGTCAGGCGTTCCGGGGCCAGCGGATATTCGTTATGAAATTTATGAAGCTTCTTAGGATATTTAAGGTCCACCTCTAAAATATATCCAATTTCAGAATCATCAGAATCCACTCTTCTGTAATATCACTTATCACACTCCATTGAAACCCTCCGTATGGTAGATATTGGGACATAGCCCATCCATAAAGATTGTTCGCATCCCAATCCATGATGAAGCTGGGTGCTTCATTTTCCCCAAAATCGGGCGTATTTGGGATGTTCGCTAAGGCGTGTCTATGACTAATCATACTGATACCACCACGTATTCCATTTTCAATCATTAACAACATATCAATATCCGTTAACAATTCTAGAGGTGTTTCAGACATTTTCAAGGATGCTTGCCATGCAAGTGAAGGTCCTGTATATAAATGGCAAGGATCGATATCATAATACTGTTGGCACAGTTTACGAAAATTTTGGAAAACATCAGCTAGTAATAAAATATCTGTTTTTACATACAGATCATGATATTCACCCAGATTCCGAATATTAAAGGATTTCCACACGTTCAAGGCATGTTGATAGTCTTCATCTTTAATAACTTCATCTGTGAGACTGTTATAAAATGCTGCAGGTGGGGGTAGTTCCTTTTCATCGAATTTTTCAAAAGAGGTGAAGTAGTCGAAAGGGTAAACCCCTTTTCTTGTAAGCATATGCAAATTAGTATTTTCAGGGAAATTTTCTTCAAGTATGGTGAATTGCTCAGGATTAAGGTTTTTAACAAGCTTTTCTAGGGAGTGAGTCAAAAACTGGAATGAATCTAAAAAGATCATCTGTATAGGACTTGTTGGCTTTCTTAACTTGAAGGTTATATAATTTTCCATAGAGGAAGCAATCACATCAATTTCATGATCTTTAAATTTACCAATCTTACTCATTAGATGATGCCCATCATAGTTTTTTAGATTATGGAATATAACAGGAATTGTTTTACATTGTTTGTAGTTTAGATTGGAGCTTGCATGAGCAGCTCCTCTGTATGCACCCGTAACGTGGTCATGGTCACGAACACGTTCTTCACATAATGCTTGCTTACAAATAAAACAAAATTCCGCTTCCTGAAAAGCTTTTTCATGTGCAGGTGAAAGCTTCATAGGTTCGATATTTAATAACTTTCGTCCTAATACATCTTCAATCTTCAGCATCTGTTTTAAAAAATGGTCTACACAGTCTTTGCCACGATAAACTTTCACTTTCCAGACACATCTCCCATTAGGTCCGACAACAACATAAGCATACCCACATGGAAAATGATAAGTTGTTTTTTCAGTATAGGATGGTGTGGTAGAGGATGCAGTCGGCGCAATAGGTATAAGAAGACTCTCAAAGTCAGCATACACAACATACGGTATGGTGTGCTGTAGATGTATTCCAGTGAAAGACAATATATTCTCGCCTTCTTTCGGCAAATGTATCCTTTGTGCAGCATGTCGAGAACAATATTTGATATGCTTATCCAATCGGTCTTGACTTGAAAACCGGTGTAAACATCGATAGCAGTAAAATACAACTCCATTATGATGTGTCAGATCCCCTAAAAGTCTTGAGAAGCTTCTAATTAGGCAATAGTGTTGCTTTTCACCATCATTAACTAATAATAAGTTGATAACATCAAGATTTTGTTTCTCTGATATATACAGTGGACAAACTTCATCCTCTTCATATCCAAACACATTAATCCGTAAATTGTTGAGCTGTTCGATAATAGGTATCTTCTGAAGAGAAACAGGGCATTCAACATTACCAAGCTGGATATCCCTCTCATAAGGGATATAATGAGAAACACGTTCAGGATGTTTTGAACAATGTAAAATTCAGCTTAAATGCCAAAAGACACCACCACACTAAGCACTTGTTATCTTCGTTTTGAATATTCAACACTGCTTTTTTATCATTCAATTTCTTAGGTAAAGCAATATATGAACTTGCAGCAAGAGGATGATATTTAGCAATCTTGAGTTCTAAATGCTGAATGTTTCTAAGCCGGAACCTCTTTGCACAAATTCTTCAAAGGATTTTAATATTTTGGAGAATCCTTCTTCAATGTGTTGTGTAATAGTTTCTTCAGTAAGTTCTGTAAAACATTGACATCGAAAATAGGATTGAATCTCTTCCATCTCCTCATTATCAGTCATACGTTCAAGTGCTATCTTTTCCACCATATACCATTTAATGGCACCTTTAGTCTGAACTTCATCTGTTAAACGTTCTTGAATTTCAGCTTGTAAGTGGGTATGAAACACAGTTAAATCACTTTCTTCACGTTCATCAGGAAAAAGCATGATAGTTTTAAACACATTAAGCACATCCGATTGATTCTGCTTCAGTTTTTTGGACTTTACATTAGATGAAATCCTTTTCCGTTTCACACTCACAAGAGGTACACGGGAGTGTTGGGTGCGTATATGCTGTTTCAACTCATAATTTCGTCCAAACATTTTATCACATTCACGTCAAGAGAATTTCGAACTTTCATGTGATCTTATATGTTGTGTCAAATTGTCCTTTCGCTTAAAAACTTGATCACATGTGTTGCACTTAAATGTAGATCTTTCATTGTGAGTTTTCAAATGTCTTCTCAAATCAGATCTGCGACTAAAAGACTTCTGACATACTTCACACGTATACACCTTATCATTAAAGTGTATCTTCATATGTTGATTCAGGTTAGAAATAGTTGAAAACATCACATCACAAGTTGAACATGCAAACATCTTCTTGTCAACAGTTAAAGTCATGAAAGGTTCTTCAGATGTTATATCAACATCCAGAGAATTAGACGATTGATTGTTCTTCGATGAAAAAGCTTGAGAATGCTCATCACGCTTAAAAGTTGTTGCTTCATCATTGATATGAGTCTTAGAATGTCTTTTCAAATTGGATCTACGGCTAAAAGACTTCTGACATACTTCACATTTGAAAAACTTTCCACCTGAATGTATCTTCAAATGCTGATTCAGGTTAGAAATAGTTGAAAATGTCTTATTACAACTAAGACAAGTAAAATTCTTCTTCACAGGCACAGAACTTTCCAAAGGCATGGCTTCGTCCAAAGGCATAACAGCATCCATGATAAATTAATAAGAAAAAAGATTTAACTCCTAACGGAAAACAACAATCTTCACGAATAAATTACTGTAAAAGCAGAGAGCACTAAAGACACGTCTGATCGCTAGTAGAACAAATCATCAAATGATGCAGATCAAAAATTTCACCGCTATTTATACTCCACAGGTGTTCACCCCGAGGCAACAAAAGTTGCCGACACTTTCCGCATCAACAAACACAAATTGTTTTACCATCAAATCGGTTCTAAGAGTCGTGATTCGTTCGAAACATCGTATCTGGTTTGCAACCACCGATCGCTCAATGATTTCCGAAACCAATCGAGGTTCTTAACATCGACCAGTGATTGGTTCTTGAACTCAATCGTTAAAACTAAATTAAAATCAAGGTTCTAAAAGACAATCATCAACCAGTCATTGCTTCTCAAACTCAAGTATCATCACAGTAGCAAGTCAAGACTGATTATCATGGAATCTACAAATTAAAAAATTATTTTAATTTAGGAAATCCATTTCATTAAAAAATTATCTTCATTTAACAACAGATTTGTTCTAATTTCCTCTCACGGCTTGGCGAGAACCAGATGAAAGATTGAGAAGGACGCCAACTAGACAAAAAAAACTTAACGACAACAAACATTTAAATACGCAACCTTCATTAAAACATTTAAAAAAAGACTAATTTTATAAATTATCATGTACAACTACTCGCTAAAAATATTATTATTAAAAAAGTCTCCATCAAAATCATGTTTACATAATTAAAAACGAGCGATTAAAAAGAAAATGTTCAATCCCCTTCAGAAGATTACTTTCAAAATCATCGAGCCCAAATACATTCTAGCAAGTTCCAACAACTTCATACAAGCAACAAAACTGCTGACTAAGCTCACTAATAACAAATCACATGACTGCTAATCACCAATCAGAGATGAGGATGATAACATCTTATGATAATACCTCTACCCAGCGTAATATCCTCCCCCTGTGAACAGGGAGCATGTCGAAGCATGTACCGTCTTGCTGGCGCCAGATGATTGACAGGTGGGTGGGGGAATGTCTGGAATGCAGACATAGCGGTGCCCACCTGCTCCTGACACAGGTCATGTGATCTGCTCAGCCAATCAAAAGCGTGTAGGGGGCGCTCCCGTCGCCTTCGTGCATGACATCATAACCGGTTTTATACTGAATCATACGCCATTTCTTCGGAGGTTGTGGATGGGAACGGACGTACAAAGACGATGCTCTGCGGTAAGTAGTTTTAAATGTCTAGGTTAAGGATTGTTTTAAGAAACTTTGCTTTTGCATGTTATTTCAAACTACATTTTCAAATAACAAGTGTCTTTAATCACTTTTTAGAAGAATAAGTTTAATTTTCTCATAAAAAGTACTGCCACAAAAACTTTTAAGGAATGTCTTTTAAAGACTATCTTGTTAATTCACGTTCAAATTCAATAAAAATTTTAAAATAATGATTATATCCTAATATATGAACTAATCTCTAATTAAGGAATCTCTCTTCCACAACAAAAACATCTTCAAATTTTAAAGTCTAGCTAAAAAAAAAAAAAATACAATCATCACGTTAAAGAACTCGGTGAAAATTATATAAAACTTAAAACAAGCTCTATTTGAAATATAAAATTAATAAATCGATCTTACACTTAAAATAGCTACTTCAATTTTTAAGTTTATTTTAGAAAATACAATCATCTTGCTAAAAAACACGTCGCCAATTAAATACAACTGTTTAAACAGACTCATCAGGAAATAAAATATTAATTGTTACTAACTCATTTAAAAACCAAATCTTATGTCAATGAAAGAAATCTAATAATTAATTATTCTCTAATTAATATAAATAATTCAATCTCTAACATAAAGTATCTACAATTTCAAAGATTATCTTTAAAAAAAAAACAATCATCTTTGTTAAAGTACACGCCAAAAAATAAATAAAACTGTTAAAACAAAATCCTTAAAATATATATATATATATATATATATATATATATTAATTGTTATTTACTCATTAATAAAATTAATCTTACATCAACAAAATCTAAAAAATTAACCATTCTACAATTAATATGATTAACTCAATCAGCTACATTGAAAATACCTACTTCAAATTAAAAAGTCTATCTAAAAAATACATTTATCTTGTTAAAACACAGACATTACACTTGTACTTCAAACAAACAGAGTGCGCAAAAACTCACCACTCCACCCTCAACTCAAACAAGCCTAAGTCCCATCTCGTATAGTGGCTAGCACGCTGGAGTCCTGTCCAGAAGATAGCAGGATCGAACCCCGTCGTGGGAGAGTCGAAAAATGCTTCTTTTTAACCCAAAGTCAGCAAAAATCTCGATAGATGGCGCCTCTGAAAGAAAAAAAACTGAAGCAAAATAATATTTAAAGCTTTAAATATAAAATGGGGCGAAAATAGGGGGTATGCATTAGTAGAAGGAAAAAGCCAGCAGGCGGTGGCAGTGGTAGGCGTGGCCAAAGATGATTGACAGGTGGGCGGAGCCGAGTGATTGACAGGTGAGATAATCCTATCTCACCTGTCAATCAAATTGGTGACAGCCTGACGGCTGTCGCCATGCCCACTTGCCACGCCCCCTACACCTGGTGAAGCAGAACCGGCTTTTTCCTTCTACTAATGCATACCCCCTATTTTCGCCCCATTTTATATTTAAAGCTTTAAATATTATTTTGCTTCGGTTTTTTTTCTTTCAGAGGCGCCATCTATCGAGATTTTTGCTGACTTTGGGTTAAAAAGAAGCATTTTTCGACTCTCCCACGACGGGGTTCGATCCTGCTATCTTCTGGACAGGACTCCAGCGTGCTAGCCACTATACGAGATGGGACTTAGGCTTGTTTGAGTTGAGGGTGGAGTGGTGAGTTTTTGCGCACTCTGTTTGTTTGAAGTACAAGTGTAATGTCTGTGTTTTAACAAGATAAATGTATTTTTTAGATAGACTTTTTAATTTGAAGTAGGTATTTTCAATGTAGCTGATTGAGTTAATCATATTAATTGTAGAATGGTTAATTTTTTAGATTTTGTTGATGTAAGATTAATTTTATTAATGAGTAAATAACAATTAATATATATATATATATATATATATTTTAATGATTTTGTTTTAACAGTTTTATTTAATTTTTGGCGTGTACTTTAACAAAGATGATTGTTTTTTTTTAAAGATAATCTTTGAAATTGTAGATACTTTATGTTAGAGATTGAATTATTTATATTAATTAGAGAATAATTAATTATTAGATTTCTTTCATTGACATAAGATTTGGTTTTTAAATGAGTTAGTAACAATTAATATTTTATTTCCTGATGAGTCTGTTTAAACAGTTGTATTTAATTGGTGACGTGTTTTTTAGCAAGATGATTGTATTTTCTAAAATAAACTTAAAAATTGAAGTAGCTATTTTAAGTGTAAGATCGATTTATTAATTTTATATTTCAAATAGAGCTTGTTTTAAGTTTTATATAATTTTCACCAAGTTCTTTAACGTGATGATTGTATTTTTTTTTTTTAGCTAGACTTTAAAATTTGAAGTAGATGTTTTTGTTGTGGAAGAGAGATTCCTTAATTAGAGATTAGTTCATATATTAGGATATAATCATTATTTTAAAATTTTTATTGAATTTGAACGTGAATTAACAAGATAGTCTTTAAAAGACATTCCTTAAAAGTTTTTGTGGCAGTACTTTTTATGAGAAAGTTAAACTTATTCTTCTAAAAAGTGATTAAAGACACTTGTTATTTGAAAATGTAGTTTGAAATAACATGCAAAAGCAAAGTTTCTTAAAACAATCCTTATCCTAGACATTTAAAACTACTTACCGCAGAGCATCGTCTTTGTACGTCCGTTCCCATCCACAACCTCCGAAGAAATGGCGTATGATTCAGTATAAAACCGGTTATGATGTCATGCACGAAGGCAACGGGAGCGCCCCCTACACGCTTTTGATTGGCTGAGCAGATCACATGACCTGTGTCAGGAGCAGGTGGGCACCGCTGTGTCTGCATTCCAGACATTCCCCCACCCACCTGTCAATCATCTGGCGCCAGCAAGACGGTACATGCTTCGACATGCTCCCTGTTCACAGGGGGAGGATATTACGCTGGGTAGAGGTATTATCATAAGATGTTATCATCCTCATCTCTGATTGGTGATTAGCAGTCATGTGATTTGTTATTAGTGAGCTTAGTCAGCAGTTTTGTTGCTTGTATGAAGTTGTTGGAACTTGCTAGAATGTATTTGGGCTCGATGATTTTGAAAGTAATCTTCTGAAGGGGATGGAACATTTTCTTTTTAATCGCTCGTTTTTAATTATGTAAACATGATTTTGATAGAGACTTTTTTAATAATAATATTTTTAGCAAGTAGTTGTACATGATAATTTATAAAATTAGTCTTTTTTAAAATGTTTTAATGAAGGTTGCGTATTTAAATGTTTGTTGTCGTTAAGTTTTTTTTGTCTAGTTGGCGTCCTTCTCAATCTTTCATCTGGTTCTCGCCAAGCCGTGAGAGGAAATTAGAACAAATCTGTTGTTAAATGAAGATAATTATTTAATGAAATGGATTTCCTAAATTAAAATAATTTTTTAATTTGTAGATTCCATGATAATCAGTCTTGACTTGCTACTGTGATGATACTTGAGTTTGAGAATCAATGACTGGTTGATGATTGTCTTTTAGAACCTTGATTTTAATTTAGTTTTAACGATTGAGTTCAAGAACCAATCACTGGTCGATGTTAAGAACCTCGATTGGTTTCGGAAATCATTGAGCGATCGGTGGTTGCAAACCAGATACGATGTTTCGAACGAATCACGACTCTTAGAACCAATTTGATGGTAAAACAATTTGTGTTTGTTGATGCGGAAAGTGTCGGCAACTTTTGTTGCCTCGGGGTGAACACCTGTGGAGTATAAATAGCAGTGAAATTTTTGATCTGCATCATTTGATGATTTGTTCTACTAGCGATCAGACATGTCTTTAGTGCTCTCTGCTTTTACAGTAATTTATTCGTGAAGATTGTTGTTTTCCGTTAGGAGTTAAATCTTTTTTCTTATTAATTTATCATGGATGCTGTTATGCCTTTGGACGAAGCCATGCCTTTGGAAAGTTCTGTGCCTGTGAAGAAGAATTTTACTTGTCTTAGTTGTAATAAGACATTTTCAACTATTTCTAACCTGAATCAGCATTTGAAGATACATTCAGGTGGAAAGTTTTTCAAATGTGAAGTATGTCAGAAGTCTTTTAGCCGTAGATCCGATTTGAAAAGACATTCTAAGACTCATATCAATGATGAAGCAACAACTTTTAAGCGTGATGAGCATTCTCAAGCTTTTTCATCGAAGAACAATCAATCGTCTAATTCTCTGGATGTTGATATAACATCTGAAGAACCTTTCATGACTTTAACTGTTGACAAGAAGATGTTTGCATGTTCAACTTGTGATGTGATGTTTTCAACTCTTTCTAACCTGAATCAACATATGAAGGTACACTTTAATGATAAGGTGTATACGTGTGAAGTATGTCAGAAGTCTTTTAGTCGCAGATCTGATTTGAGAAGACATTTGAAAACTCACAATGAAAGATCTACATTTAAGTGCAACACATGTGATCAAGTTTTTAAGCGAAAGGACAATTTGACACAACATATAAGATCACATGAAAGTTCGAAATTCTCTTGACGTGAATGTGATAAAATGTTTGGACGAAATTATGAGTTGAAACAGCATATACGCACCCAACACTCCCGTGTACCTCTTGTGAGTGTGAAACGGAAAAGGATTTCATCTAATGTAAAGTCCAAAAAACTGAAGCAGAATCAATCGGATGTGCTTAATGTGTTTAAAACTATCATGCTTTTTCCTGATGAACGTGAAGAAAGTGATTTAACTGTGTTTCATACCCACTTACAAGCTGAAATTCAAGAACGTTTAACAGATGAAGTTCAGACTAAAGGTGCCATTAAATGGTATATGGTGGAAAAGATAGCACTTGAACGTATGACTGATAATGAGGAGATGGAAGAGATTCAATCCTATTTTCGATGTCAATGTTTTACAGAACTTACTGAAGAAACTATTACACAACACATTGAAGAAGGATTCTCCAAAATATTAAAATCCTTTGAAGAATTTGTGCAAAGAGGTTCCGGCTTAGAAACATTCAGCATTTAGAACTCAAGATTGCTAAATATCATCCTCTTGCTGCAAGTTCATATATTGCTTTACCTAAGAAATTGAATGATAAAAAAGCAGTGTTGAATATTCAAAACGAAGATAACAAGTGCTTAGTGTGGTGGTGTCTTTTGGCATTTAAGCTGAATTTTACATTGTTCAAAACATCCTGAACGTGTTTCTCATTATATCCCTTATGAGAGGGATATCCAGCTTGGTAATGTTGAATGCCCTGTTTCTCTTCAGAAGATACCTATTATCGAACAGCTCAACAATTTACGGATTAATGTGTTTGGATATGAAGAGGATGAAGTTTGTCCACTGTATATATCAGAGAAACAAAATCTTGATGTTATCAACTTATTATTAGTTAATGATGGTGAAAAGCAACACTATTGCCTAATTAGAAGCTTCTCAAGACTTTTAGGGGATCTGACACATCATAATGGAGTTGTATTTTACTGCTATCGATGTTTACACCGGTTTTCAAGTCAAGACCGATTGGATAAGCATATCAAATATTGTTCTCGACATGCTGCACAAAGGATACATTTGCCGAAAGAAGGCGAGAATATATTGTCTTTCACTGGAATACATCTACAGCACACCATACCGTATGTTGTGTATGCTGACTTTGAGAGTCTTCTTATACCTATTGCGCCGACTGCATCCTCTACCACACCATCCTATACTGAAAAAACAACTTATCATTTTCCATGTGGGTATGCTTATGTTGTTGTCGGACCTAATGGGAGATGTGTCTGGAAAGTGAAAGTTTATCGTGGCAAAGACTGTGTAGACCATTTTTTAAAACAGATGCTGAAGATTGAAGATGTATTAGGACGAAAGTTATTAAATATCGAACCTATGAAGCTTTCACCTGCACATGAAAAAGCTTTTCAGGAAGCGGAATTTTGTTTTATTTGTAAGCAAGCATTATGTGAAGAACGTGTTCGTGACCATGACCACGTTACGGGTGCATACAGAGGAGCTGCTCATGCAAGCTCCAATCTAAACTACAAACAATGTAAAACAATTCCTGTTATATTCCATAATCTAAAAAACTATGATGGGCATCATCTAATGAGTAAGATTGGTAAATTTAAAGATCATGAAATTGATGTGATTGCTTCCTCTATGGAAAATTATATAACCTTCAAGTTAAGAAAGCCAACAAGTCCTATACAGATGATCTTTTTAGATTCATTCCAGTTTTTGACTCACTCCCTAGAAAAGCTTGTTAAAAACCTTAATCCTGAGCAATTCACCATACTTGAAGAAAATTTCCCTGAAAATACTAATTTGCATATGCTTACAAGAAAAGGGGTTTACCCTTTCGACTACTTCACCTCTTTTGAAAAATTCGATGAAAAGGAACTACCCCCACCTGCAGCATTTTATAACAGTCTCACAGATGAAGTTATTAAAGATGAAGACTATCAACATGCCTTGAACGTGTGGAAATCCTTTAATATTCGGAATCTGGGTGAATATCATGATCTGTATGTAAAAACAGATATTTTATTACTAGCTGATGTTTTCCAAAATTTTCGTAAACTGTGCCAACAGTATTATGATATCGATCCTTGCCATTTATATACAGGACCTTCACTTGCATGGCAAGCATCCTTGAAAATGTCTGAAACACCTCTAGAATTGTTAACGGATATTGATATGTTGTTAATGATTGAAAATGGAATACGTGGTGGTATCAGTATGATTAGTCATAGACACGCCTTAGCGAACATCCCCAATACGCCCGATTTTAGGGAAAATGAAGCACCCAGCTTCATCATGGATTGGGATGCGAACAATCTTTATGGATGGGCTATGTCCCAATATCTACCATACGGAGGGTTTCAATGGAGTGTGATAAGTCATATTACAGAAGAGTGGATTCTGATGATTCTGAAATTGGATATATTTTAGAGGTGGACCTTAAATATCCTAAGAAGCTTCATAAATTTCATAACGAATATCCGCTGGCCCCGGAACGCCTGACTGTGAATGAAGAGATGTTGTCACCTACTGCGAAGAGGATGCTTGGAAATAAAAAATTTAAAGGCACTCCTAAACTTATCCCAAATCTTCAAGATAAGCAGAATTATGTCACTCATTACCGAAATCTGAAATATTATTTGCAACTTGGATTAAAACTGACAGCTGTGCATAAAGCTCTTCAATTCAAACAGGCACCCTGGCTGCAGAGCTATATTAATTTTAATACAGAGAAAAGAAAGAAAGCAAAATCCTCTTCTGAAAAAGAGTTTTTTAAATTAATGAACAACTCTGTATTCGGAAAAACCATGGAAAATTTAAGAAAGAGGCGGAATATTGTGCTTTGCAATAATGAAAAAAGAGCAAAGAAATTGGTTGCCTCGCCGACATTCAAAGCATTCAAAACATATAACGAAGACCTGAGTGCCATAGAAAGGCTTAAAACTACTATTTTGATGAATCGGCCGATTTATGTTGGCTTCTGCATTTTGGAGCTTTCGAAGCTTTTAATGTATGATTTTCACTATAATTTTATAAAGAAAACATTTAAAGATGATGCAAAGCTATTATTCACAGATACGGACTCACTGTGCTACCATATTAAAACAAAAAATATTTTTGATGTTATGGAACATAATGCAGGGCTATTTGATTTCTCAGACTATCCAAAGCATCATTCACTCTACTCGGATATCAATAAGAAGGTGATTGGCAAGTTCAAGGATGACCTCAATGGAGATTTAGCCCTTGAGTTCGTTGGTCTAAAATCCAAAATGTACTCCCTGAAATCTTCGAGTGAAGAAAAGAAGCGGGCGAAGGGTGTGTCTACACATGTTGTTCGACTGAAAATCAAGCATCAAGATTATTTAGAATGCCTACAACAGGTGAAAACTAGCATGGAGAAGCAGACAAGGATCGCTCAAGATAACCATCACCTATATACATTAATACAGAATAAAATTAGCTTAAATCCTTTTGATGATAAGCGTTACTTGCTAGATGATGGAATATCAAGTTTTGCCTATGAACATTATAAAATTAATCAAGATTGTATCAGTGATGAAAATTGTTAATATGATGTAGAATTATCAAGAAAATGTTTTTATGTAAATATATCTTTTTGTGAATATACTTTCTGTAAATTGCTTTGTTAAAATAAAAAAATATTGATTTTTTATATGAGTGCTTATTTATAACTTCTACACAAACCTTCCTAACATATTGTTAGATATGTGTAACACGTATATTCAAACATATACACAGATATACATATACACACATATACAATATATATATATATATATATATATGTATATAGTATGCTCATTGTAAATAATTTTGCTTAATGTATAGTTTTTCTAATCTTCCAGAATTTTTTAAAAACATATTTAAAACTTTTTTATTTTTTCAGAATTTTTTAAAAACATATTTAATTTTTTTTTTTTGTAAAACTTTTTTTTTCATTTGTTAAAACTTTTTGTAAAACTTTTTTTTTAAATTTGTTAAAACTTTTTTTTTAATTTGTTAAAACTTTTTTTTTTAAATTTATTAAAAGTTTTTTTTTTTTTTTTTTTTTACTTTGTTAAACCTTTCTCAAACTTTTTTATATTATTATTCTTATTACCTGTGTAAAACTTTTTGCAATTTTTTTTTTTTAAACTAGTAAACTTTATACATATATATTTTTACACAAGAACCTATATATAAGCATTTAACTTTACGGATATAGATATGTGTAGACACGGATAAGTGCTTTTAATTAAACATTTTTATCTTAATACACAATTTTTTTAAATATGCTTAGATTCATTCAAACATATAGAATGGGATATATATAGTTATATATACCTTATAACACATATACTTCCTTAGACACGTATTTTTTTGAACACTTATTCTTAATAGCGTGGAAAACATGTATATTTATTAAAAACGTATTCGTATACACACATCTTTTCAAGTAAATTTTAGAGAAAATAACAGCATGTTATAAATAAACAAGTGTTTCTAAACGAAACCATTTTGATATTTTAATTCTTGATATTCATACAACATTCTAGCAAAGTGTTAAACGGAGCAGCAACATAATATTAATAACTGTCATGATTGAGAGAAAGATGAGTATGATCATCGATCGCACGCTGATTGCGCACTGATTGCGGAATGCGCAATTGCGCCTGTGGTCGGTGAACTCTCCATTTCCTACTACTCACTTTCTAGCGGGGGTTTTCGTGCTTTGAGGCGATTTTTTGACATTTTTTGAAACAGAAAAAACTCTCTGGTAATTTTTGGAAATTGCCGTGATTAAATCCAAATTGGAATAATGTCAAATCAGCTCTTATAAGAAAGCTGAAAATCTAATTTTGCTCGAAATAAAAAAACGCAATAATTCAAGATTCGCTTGTCTCAAGACAGAAGAGGTCGTAGCTTGCTCGGGAGTACGTTGCCGAAGGCAGCCCCCCCTCCCCCCCAATCCTAGATTTGTTTAATTCTATGTTCGTTTAAAAAAAAACCAACCACTTCTCTAGTAATGAAGTTTTCTTTCAGGGACAGGGTTTGAAATAACGCGTGATCGCGCGATTTGTGCACAGAAAAGGAAAGTCTCTCATAATAAAAAATGCTGTGCAGTATTTCCCCCTTCAAATTCTTTCACAGAGCTGTGATTCTTCAGTAAGTATTTAAAAAAAAATGGGTCCGCGATTTTTATTTCTTTTATGGAATTTGTCAAAATCAATTCGTGAATCAGTCCCGGAAAAAATTGAGAATTTCTGCAAACGATCGTGGAAAAATATCGGAAATTTCGATAAAAGAGTGCAGAAAGTAATCGCCAATTTCGTTTAAAGATTGCGCAAAAAAATTACGAATTTCGATAAAGGATTGACGAAAATTTTTTTCAAATTTCGTTAAAATGTTGCGGAAAAGAGTAGAGAATTTTGTTAATTGGTACGGAAAGATATCGAGAATTTTTCCGAACGGTCGCGCAATACTATCCCGAATTTCGACAAATAATCTCCCTGTAAAAATATCAGTTTCGTCAATCGGCCGCAACAGAATATAAATTTCGTTAAAGGATCGCGGAAAGAAAACGCGAATTTTATCGAAGGATTGTGTGCTAAGGAAATGCCAATTTCATCAAAATATTGCGGTAAAAAATGCGAATTTCGTCAAAGGATGGCGGTAAAAAACACGAATTTTGTCAATGGTAAGTGGTGAAAAGTGCGGATTTCGACAAAAAATCCCGTAGAAAGACGTGAATTTCGTCACACGATTTTGGGAGAAAATTGTAAATATCATGAAATGATCACAGAATAAAATCGCGAATTTGTCAAAATTTACTGCACTGGGCTAAAAGGTTGAAACGGGGTTCCTTTTCCTACTTTCAAAAGAACGCCGCGAAACGAGAAAAAACTCTAAAAATCTTATACAAATTTTCAGAGGGAAAAAAATCACTATATTGACTTGAAAGACTGCAACCATATTCCTTTCAAGAATGTGAAAAAATGGCCACGAAACACTAAATTCAACCAACCAACCAACCAACCTGCAGATTAATTTGAATTTTCTGTGCTATTATTTTTCATTTACAAAGGAGACAGGGTATGTCCCCCCCCCCCCCTTTACCTCGGCTAATGGAAATTTGGAATTATCGTTTCACATTTTAAACTACCAAAGCAAAGAGACAAATAGTTTCTATCCTCGTCTAGAACTTGCGTTAATTTCTCATGAAATTGCAGAAACATGCAATAGAAAGAATGGCGTTAAAAAAATCTCCCACAGACAAAGGACATCAAAGTGGGATTATAAAGCCACCTTTTTGAATTACTATGACTAATACAGATTCTTGAAAATATTCTAGTTTTAAAAAAGATAAACAACATAATTTTCTTTTAAAAAAAAGAATGTAGGTTTCTTTTTTTATCACATTTCAAAACTTAGCCGTTTAGTTTTCTGAACTAAACTAATTGAACTCTACTTTCACTTTTTCTTTTGTACATTTCGATTTTTTTAAATAATTGTGCTCGAGTCTGCGGAAACGGGGGGGTGCCCGGGCACCCAGGGCACCCCTCCTGGTTACGCCTATGCACTTCATCGCAGAATTCTGCCATTCATTAACATTAAATTTAGGCAAAGACTCCATTCATTGGATTATATGTCTATCATGTTCTATAAAAAGTGCCTATCTTAAGATAGGTAAGAAGCATAAGATTTCTACTTATTAAAAGTGGCTCTTAAAAAACAAATGTTAATATTTGTTGATGTTTTTTCTCCCTTTCATCTTTCTGAAAAAGTAATGTGATTCTTTTTGTTTCTTTGCAGGACTAGGCAGTGCCCTTCCCTGAGCGGAGCAGCAATAACACACACACATTGTGCCAAAAGTCTCCCTGATGCAAACAATCCATCTAAACTCATCCCACGTGGTGTACATAGAGAGAGAGAGAGATGTTGTGTGTGTTGTAAATTATAAGTGTGAATGGAGAAGCATGTGTGTTTTATTGTCATGTTGTAACAAAGCATTCCTTCAAGTATAAGAAGGGTGGAAAAAAAAAAAAAGCTTCCTTCAGTTAGGTGTCTGTGCCCCTTTTTGTACCGAGACTCAAAACTGAGACATTCTTTAAAATAAAAAAAGTGCCCAGCTAAAATGATACAGGATATTCACACTAATTGTATATCATACTCTTATTTTAACGAATAATGTCCCTCAAAAAAATAAGTGAAGGGGAAATAGCCCCCGTTTCCCCCTTTATACTTAACCAGTGAACCTCCAAATATAATCAGGGAAGCTCCTTAACATAATAAACCGGTATACCAAATTTGGAGCAAAGCGAATAATTCTGCATGAAAAACCCGTTTATATAAATTAAGGGGGGTGGACTAGCCCCCCTTTTCCCCCTTTATCCTTAATCCATAAACCCCCAAAACTAATCAGGGAAGTTCCTTAACATAATAAACCGGTATACCAAATTTGGAGCAAAGCGAATGATTCTGCATGAAAAACCCATTTATCTGAATTAAGGGGGGGTGGACTAACCCCGTTTTTCCCCCTTTATCCTTAACCAATGAACTCCCAAAACTAATCAGGGAAGTTCCTTAACATAATAAACCGGTATACCAAATTCAGAGCAAATAGAATCATTCTGCAGGAAAAACCCATTTATCTGAATTAAAAGGGTTGGACTAACCCCCCTTTTAACCTTAACCAATGAACTCCCAAAACTAATCAGGGAAGCGTCTTATCACAATGAACCTAGAAAAAATTTTTGAAGCAAATCGGATGTTTCTATCAAGAGTTATCGCGTTACGTACATACAGAACGGGCGGGCACATTAGCTCTCAGGCTTTGATAGCCTGTGAGCTAAAAAATGCTATTCTCGGGTATGTTCCATATTCATTCTTCTCTTTTCCAACTTTCTTCATTTTATCTAGAACATTCTTCATTTTACTCTTATTTTGGAACCCTTCAAATCTTCAATGACCCGATGAACCATTGCATCCGTCTGATAAAGATCTCATTTCAAAGAGGACCCTTTTCTTGAACACATCCAAAGGATCAAAAGAGTTTGTTTTATAACTACTCTCCTTTTATCGAGTTCTTCTACTTATTGAATAGAAACGACCCTTTTTCTATCCAGTCTCTTGTGTCAAACAAAAAAGGGTCCTTCTTCTTCTGGAGGAAGCATGCTGCGAATGTAGGATGTGCTTAGCCGAGCTTATGAAATACATTTTTATTTTTAGAGATGTGTATAGTTAATTTTCATTTAATTTGTTGGATTTCCATAGGGATTATGTATAAAGAGGCCATTTCTTTGAGGAAGATGCCCCCCCCCCCCCTTTTAGGCTTTAACATTTCATTGTCTCTGAAGCCTCTTTCAAATAATAGTCATCGGAATGGCCTTAAGAAAAATGACACACAAAAGTGTTTAAGGAGAAATGAGGCTGCCACCTCTCTCGGCACATTTGCCATTAATAATAATGTAAATATTTAATTAAATATACTTAAAAAATGACGCATGTTTTTTAAAAATTATTTTAGCCGATCCGATTCTTGTATTCCAACCCATGATTTTGAGGATGGATGCTTTGAAATACCATTCAGTTGTATTCAATTCAGTTATTTAATTTTACAAGCATGCATGAAAGAGGGGTGACTGTACTGATTTCAGAACTTTTAAAGCTAAAAAAAAATAATTGTTTAGAGAAACATTTCCAGCCAGTTAGAAAACACAGCAATCGTTTTTGAATAAAATCATTAAAAAACTATTTAAATGGATGCCATAAAATAAAATAAAAGCGATTTATATTTTTAAGGGTTTTAAGAGTGGATGCTTTGAAAGAACAATGTGGCTGAAAATGACATTTCAAAGGATCAACTCTCTTTAAAAATTGAAATGAACAATTTTTCGACCTCCAATTTTAAGCCATAAAATTTTAAAATAATGTTCTTAAAGAAGTGAGAAACCTTTCATGGAGGAACTTTAGTTTTCTTGCATGAAAGAGGAGTGATGACTCATCTTCTCTAAGAGTCAGGGGGGCAAAAAGTATTCTGTTGCTGAAATGCCACCCGAATGCGTGAACAAATTTAAAAATAAATGCATTCATAGACAAGCAAAATGTTGAGTGCAATTTTGGAGATTAAAATGAAGCAGGCCCTTCAGAGAGTGCAGCCACAATGCTAAGATTTAACAGCTGTTATCAAAATTTGTGTGTGTAGGGAGGTCACACACTTGTCAGTTGGTGCCTTATTTGCCGGATTTGATCATGCACCAACCTGCGAGTCCACTGCACCCACCACCTTTTCCCAAACCTCCTTCACTTCCTACAGTATTAAATAAACATCGAAAATAAAAAAAACAACAACGATTTGTGAAAGCTGGCGAAGGGTTGTCCTCAAAATCATAAATTTTCCAACGACCCCTCTCATGACGACACCATTTTAAAACAGTCATTCGTCTTTTTTTTTTTTTTCCTATTGAAGGATGTTTTGAAAGGATGAAAATTTCAATGACCTTGTGTTTCAAAAATAAAATTGATCTCTCCTTCCAAAAGAATTTTGTTTTTAGGAAAGAAGAAAAATAAACATTCCAAACACTTGATTTTGCGACACTCCCTTCGCCAGCGGTGTTTTATACTTTTTCTTGATGTGTCTTATTTTTGGAAAGAAATCTTACAAGAGTACAACGAAAATCAAAGCTTCAGTGGCAATATTTTGAAAAAGTTTGTTTTTTCTCTCATTCATTCTGCTATGTGATGTTTTTTCTTTTTATAGAAACTCTATACATGTGTGTGCAGCGAATTTTGAAAGAGATGTTGTGCCAAAATGATGTAATGAATTCCAATAAAAATATCTATGTTCTAAATACTTCTCTCTCTTCTTTCAATCACCTCTTCAGTGACGCTTATTAACCTAGACACTTATTAACCGCCATTAACCTAGACAAGGGTTTTCAACCTGACACTACATATTCTTTTTAAAAATTCTTCGTAAAATTGAAGTATTTAAAAAAATAATAATAAAAGAAAAATTTAAAAAAATGCAATTTAACAAATTATAACGATCATTTGGAAAATGATTTTTTCAAAGACTAAAATTTAAGACATAAAAAATCGCACAGAGTTAGTTGATCCTACATTATGTATGCCATAGATTACAATTTTCGGTACTGTAATTTTTTTAACTTCTACAGAGCTGGTCATACATTACATACGCCACGGATTAAACATTAATATTCCTGGACCCATTTTAAAGGAAATTTCATTCTTAAACATCCCACACTATTACTCTTTACACCGCCGTATAGAGAAAAAAAATGTACTTTTAAATGCAATTTGTTTCTGAGTTATTAATTTTTATTACTTTTTTGTCATAGTGACAACAGAAGTTGAAAGTAAAGGGAAAATACAGATTACTGTATAGACCCATCAGAAAACGAATAAAATGTGGGATTCAACCCATAAAATGCTTCAGATATGTTTTTGATTTCCTACCCTGACGAGGACAATAACCATTTTTCCAAATGGTTAAAAGAAAAAAAATAAATTGTGCATCAAATGCCTCCTTTTTGTGGGGGGGGGGGGGGGGAATTATTTTTGTGAGTCACTTCCTCCTTCAATTTTTCAATAGAATTTGGCAATCAGGGGAAGGACAATCACGGATATGCAACTAACCAGTGTGTTTTAAAAATGGCTGGTACTTTTCAGTTAGCCGGGCACCAGTATTATGTATATATACACACTAGCACCCGGCTAACCAAAACGTACCAAATGACTTTTCACTCCACTTTATCTTGCACCTGTTCACACCACAGACTTCATGGATGACATCAATTGCAATGTAACGCTTCCACCAACAATGAAAGAAAAAGAAATAGAAATCATGATCTTGAGGGTTCATCGCAAAATTGGATAAAAGGAAAGTTCTTTTTTTTTTTTTTAATGGAAAGAAGTTGGAACTTACTTTCTTTCTGCATTCATTCATTCATTCTCCGTACTCTGGCCATACAAGATCTTGTTTATTAAGCTGTCCATGCTGTAAATCAGACTTCATAAATGAAAATTGTGCAGCATCAGAAGTTGGCACCATTCTAAAATCATCTTAATTCAATTGTTTTCAATCTTTCAAAGACCCAAAAAATTGAATCCACCTACAACACGCATGTCACCACTCATTCACCACTGAGGCCCAAATTAAGCATTGAATTGGATTCAAATATACAGTGGCGCTCAAAAGTTTCCAGCCAGCATAAAATTTTTGGTTAATTTGTAAGTATATCCATATGAAGAGGAATCTCAAAGTGATAGTTATACACTTTATTTACATAACAGTTAAGAACTTATTTGTGGAATAAAAATTAAATATTAATAAATTTAATTGACAAAAATAATTGTTAAAGAATACGCATGTTCTCAAAAGTTTCCGGCCACCTTTGCAAGTTTGGAAAAAAATGGTGTTATAACAGAAAATAAATGTGATCAACAACATTTACATTTAGTATTCATTCATCATAAGTACTGTGGCGCAGCAATGTGCCATCGATTCAATGAACGGTTGTAGATCACCAATGTTACGTTTTGTCCACGGTTCTTACAATTTTTGTGAAAAAGATGCTGAATTTGAATATTTATAATTCCGCACACGTTTTCAAGTTAGTTTCAAAGATTTTCTATTGTCTTCAAATCGGATGATTGGGCTGTCCATTTCAAAAGCGGAATTTTTTTGTGCGAAAGCCACTGCTTGACGAGCTTGCATGTATGCTTTTGGTCATTAACATGATGAAACAAATAGTTGCGGCCACAATTTTTCTTCCAATAAGGCAGCAAATGATCTTGCAAGAAATCCTTATACATTTCACTATTCATCTTGCCGCAGATTTCAAATAACGGACAGGCGCATTTTCCAGAAAATGCTCCCCACAGCATAACGTGTCCTCCGCCGTGCTTCATTGTAGGAATATTATATCTCCTATCCTATCTTTTGTTTTTAGGTCGTTGGTTATAATGTTTTTTATCACTACCAAAAAGATTGAACGTCGATTCATCGGAAAATAGCACTTTTTTCCAGTTTTCAATTGACCAGTCTTTGTATTCCTTGGCCAACGCCAGTCGGGCCCTCTGAATTTTTTTATTTATGAAAGGTTTTTTAACACCGACTGTTCCATAAAGTTCTATGTCACATAAGCGTCTTGATACTGTAGACAGACTTATTTCAACAATATTTTAACACCATAAATCGCGTTGAATTGCAGCGGCATTTTTATGCGGGTCAACTGCTTTTCTTCTAAAATTTCTGTCTACAAGAATAGTTGTTTTTCTGAGTCCCCCGGACCGTGGCAAGTTCTGAAGGCCATGACCATCTTTATATTTTTAAAAAATATCGTTTACAGCAAATTTTCCGATCAACAGCTTTGCCGCAATCTCACGAGAGGATTGTCCCTTTAGCGACAAACAAATCACTCATTTAGGAACAATAAATTGTTAAAATTTTCATTTTTGAATTTCAAATGCATTATTCACGTTGATTAATTAACAAACATGGCCCAAAAAAACACTTTAGCGATAGCAAAAACTAATGCATGATGAATGGCCGGAAACTTTTGCATGCACGAATTTCAAATTCCTCCCCTTTGCATCAAGTATCTTAAGCATCCAATCAAAATGATCACAGGTACTTTACTTATTCCTAATTTTTGGAGCAATTGTGCTTCTTCACTAAAACATTCTATCAAACAAATCGAAGAAACTAACTGGCGGAAACTTTTGACCGCCACTGTATATATACAGTGAAGCACCGTTTATATGTTTTTTAAGGGACGTATAAATGAAAAAAAACGTATAAACGAAATTCACAAAAGTACGAACATTTCCGTAATTACCAACAACAAAAAAAATCAGTGATAAATTAAAATACATGAAATACAAGAGGTATGTAATACCTCTATTCCTATTCCAGATATAATTTACAACTTACTACTATTCATATTTATTCACCATGTACAAAATATTTTGTTGTACGGAATTTTTGGAATGCACAGAAAAAAAGTTCATTGTTCACAGTTAAAAGTGCCATCTTAACATTATCATTCAAATCACTGGTAATGAGGCATGGCAGTGACTTTTCAGTGCAGTTCTTCACTGCTAGTTTCCTCATTTCAGTTAGAAGAGAACATGTTGCAAGCTCCGAATCACATTGCACAAAATCTTCAAACGTGACATCACTTAAATTTGACCAGTTTTCTGGTGGAGCAAAATGATGGCGTTTTCAATAGGATTGACATACACTGGAGTTAAAAATCCACTAAGGCCGAAGCAGTTTTGGGTAAAACATTTTGCCAAGTCATCATTATGAAATTCATAGCTTGTAAGATGTTAATTTTCACATTTTCGAAGTCACAGTGGTCCAAACTGGTTATAGCTGTTTTTACCAAAAGTTTCCGATAATGTTGTTTTAGGGATTTTATGACTCCTAAATCCAGTGGCTGTGAGGATGGCCACCCAGGGAAACCCAGCAAATAAGTTTTAGTGCAGTCCCTGGGGAGTCCAGTGGCTGCGATTTGCAGGGAATTTGACAGTTATGTTTTTTTGTCAAATTCCCGTGGATCAGCTGGACACTGATCAATGAATAAAATGATTCGCTGCTTCTGGTTTCGCATTTTATCATCTAATTCTATTAACCAATCTCCATGATTTTTTATTGGCCAGATACATTGTTGGTAATGCTTTCACATTTTTGAAGCAGCGGGGCTTTTTTGATGTGCTAATAATCAAAGGAGACAATTTTTCTGATCCATCGACATTGGCACACAATAACACTGTTAATCGCACTTGGCTCTTTTTCCACCTTGACACGTATCCGATTTGATTGAAAGAGTTTTATAGATGGCAGAAGATTATAAAACAAACCAGTTTCATCTGCATTCATCTGCAAATTTTGGCTTTTGTTCATATCTTTTATCAGATCTGGCAATTGGTCTTGAATCCAATCATCCACTGTTTCCCAATCAACATCTCCAGACTCTCCACTAACAGTTTTGTCTCTATGCCTCTTAATTTAAACTTGTGAAGTCATCCTGAAGAAAATGATGCATTGCATTCCACATTCAGCTTCTTCGAAATTTCTCGTGCTTTTTCCATAAGCAAAGGACGACGACACTGATTAAACCACTGTAAAAGCAATTTTTCAACATCAGCGAATTTTCTGCTTTGGATTCGAAGTTTTCTTGAAGCCACTTTGATGATGGCTTTCCTCGATGATCTTTAAGCTTATAAATTAGCGTGTTTAAAGTTGAAACTGGTAAACCTAAATCCACTCTTTTTAAATGTTGGTTTTCATCCACTTTTTTTAAAAATGCACATTTTTCCCTTTAACGACAGATTTTCTATTATGTGAAGTCATCGTGAACCGCTAGTGAACAATACAAATCCAGACACTGAAGGTGCCGGGAAAAGAACTTGCCCTGAAAGACTCGACAATTGAGAGTTGGGAATCTGAGGTTGAAATGCGCATTTTATGTCTTCTTGAATTGTTGAAAAAAAACGTATAAATGAAATCTACGATTTAAGGAAAAACGTATGAATGAAATTATTTAACATTATTAACATTATTTTTAACATTATTTAACATTATTTATCCATTGGATTTTGCCGGAACTATTCAATAAAACGTATAAATGAGAAACGTATATAAACGAGAAACGTATAAACGGTGCTCCACTGTATATATTGTGTCAAAATAAAGTCACATGTGTGACATTACTTTTGAAATTTTTTAACTATATTTGGTCATTCCGCACAAAATGAAAAAATATTAAAAAAAAAGTCGTGGCTGCATAATAACCAATTTTAATAAAATTTGATACACAGATTCAATTCATATTCAAATAGGGCATTGCAAAATATTTCGACTAAAAAATAAAAAAATTTGGAAGTTCTGGACATTTAAAAAACTTGTGACATAGAATGGCATGTGTACAATCAATGCCTTCAAAGTTGCAAGTATGAAGTTCCGTATCTCGATAAATTAAATTTTTTTGTAATATTGTAATCTCTGGAAAATTATCTTCCTATTTATTTAGTAATAATAATTTGGTAACGTCATGATTAATCTTCAATTTGTTGTAAAAAGTAAAAATTTGTCAATTTTGAGAAAATTAAAAAAGTTATAAAAATTAAAGGAATTCAAAAACATCTGTGAAATTGATGCCTGATGTAGTGTTCCATATTAATATTGAATTGCTAAAGTTTTCAAGTTGCCATGTGCCACCTTTAAAAAAATTTTGAAACTTAAAATCGTAATTTTTTCTCTTATTGATAGGCAAAAAAAATAATGAAGGAAAGGTCAGACATTACAGCTATTGCACAGACATAAAGATCAATAAGTCCATGATATGCTAAAGAAAAAAAATTCAAGATTGCCTTTTGATTCCGAACATCACAAAATTGGGTTTAAAAGGTAATATTTATTACATTCCAAGGACTTTACTCTTTGAATCCGCACGCATATTTTACAAGATTGCACGATTTCAAAGGGCAAAAAATGTAGTGCTGCCATCTATGGATATAGAGGATAAATATATAATTTTTTGCTCATCGTGATAATTTGTTTTTACTATAGTTTAAAATAAATATATTAATAGCCAAAAATAAACTGAAAGCAAGAATAAAAGTTTCTTATTTAAAATATACACTTTTGTCTATAACATCAAATAATTTAAACATCTTAAAAGAGGTTTCCTTTATATACAAACAGGCAATAGAAATATTGCATTTTACTGTCAACATTTTTTTTTTTTTTTTGTTTTTTCACAATAAGGAATAAAAAGGCAAGAATGAAAGTTTTGACATTTAAATAATATACTTTTAGCTATAACGTCAAGGAATTTTAAACTTGCCAGATATGTCCTTCATGTACAAATAAGCAATAGCAATATTGCCCTTAAAAATTTTCAAAAATTTTTTTTTTCTCATTAAGGAATAAAAATACAATTTTTCTAACTTACGCTAATCTGTTACTCATTATTCATTCTTAATTATAATTAATTTTTAAAATAATCTTTTTATTCCTAACGCTAATAATAAAAATTGATATTTCAACTTTTACTGTAAATTTGAATATCTAAATGAACAATCCTGAAATCTATTATTTTACTTTTACTCATAAATTGATATGATCTACTTATATACTGATCTGTGACATATCAGCCACAGCTGATTTGCTCATTTTGTATGGAATAACCCTATATATATATATACACACACACATCGATAGATGCCACAGAAGGAGGCAACAGCTCTGTGCTTCTTCGTACTAGAAAGTGAACATACTGGAAAGTTCACCAGCATCAGCAACACAGGAAAAAGAAAAATACAAAACATCGATGAAGCCTACACTCCTATCCAAAATTAAGGTCGCAAACATAAAATCTGTGAAAACTGATGAACTATTCACTGTGTTGCACGAAATTTGGCACAGAGGTATATTACAATGAGAGAAAGAATATAGCAACATAACAATATGGAAAAGATTTTAATTGTGAATAACAGGATATATCAAAAAGTATGAATCAGAGATAAAGCATTTATCTCGGGAAAAGTCTGTCTAATACCCGAGATAAATGCTGTGCCCTGTGCCCTGCTAATACCACTGTGCCCTGGTTACAGCATACAAGCCTCACAATGAGCTCGCATACTGTTTAGGAGGGTGTCAATAAATGTTTGTGGCAACAAAGCCCATTCTTTCAAAAGTGCGGCTCCTGGGAGGGGGGGGGGGGGTTACGCTGTGCAATGGCTCTTCCCAGACCAACATGTTCAATAGGATTGAGGTCCGGAGACCTCGAGGGCCAATTCATATGTCAAATATCCTCTTCAAGAAAAGCATCAACAATGTGAGCTCTGTGTGGCATCGTCCTTAAACATGAAGTTCGGGCCTACAGTAACCCCCGGAACAACCTCACATAGGCTAGCCAGGCCCTCGAGGTTTCAGGACCTCAATCCTATTGAACATGCTGGGGATGGTCTAGGAAGAGCCCAGGAGTTAAAAGCTGTGCTTTTGGAAAAATGGGTTTTGTTGCCACAAACATTTATTTGATACCCTCCTAAACAGTATGCGATCTCGTTGTGAGGCACGGAGGTCACACTCCCTATTAGAACAGACATTTCCCGATATCTCCGATTCATGATGGAACACTTTTACATATTGTTATATTCTTTTACCCCATTCTCCCCTCTGTGCCAAATTTCGTGGCAACACAGCGAACAAACAGTTCATCCTATCTCACATGATAAATAACAATCATCCAAAAGCGTTACTTATGATCTTAATTTTGGACATGAGCATACTAGGAATTTAAATTCAATGACATGGGAAGGCAGAAAAGACGATACAATTTAATAATATTGAAAACAGAATTGAATTTATAGAATTGGTTTGAAAGACCTCATCAGACCGGCAGACCAAAAAATGCATTGAAGAAAAAAATGAATCCGAAACACTCGCATAAATATACATGTTTTATTACTATCACACAGAATGAAATTTGTACATACAAAAAACATTTAAAATTCCAAAGCTTAACTCACTGGAATTTTTTTTTTTTAAAGGCACTGAAAAATTTTGAAAGAAATATCTACTTATAATAAAATCTGAGTGCAGGAAAGTGTCGGTAACCATGCCGGTACAAACCACTCTGGTCTGCAATAATGAGCAGAGTTCATTAAAAATCGCAATGAATTCCCATAAAAAAACTCATCTCTTTCATTCTGAGTCACAAAAGAACACACGCATGCCCAAAACCCAATGGACACATCAGAACGAAAATGAAGAACCGAAAGCAGGGAGCTGGGGGTGTTCTTGCTGACTATTCACCGGCATTGGCAATTTGGCTGATCAGAAGTGAATAAAAAGAAAATCGCCCAGTTAAACTGATGACATTGAGCTCACAGGCTATTCACACTAATTGTATATTATACTCTTATTTCAAAGAATATTGCGCCTCAAAAAATAAAGGGATTAGCCTCCGTTTCCCCCCTTTATACTTAACCAAAGAATCTCCAAATCTAATCAGGGAAGCTCTTTAACATAATAAACTTGCATACCAAATTTGAAGAAATCAGATAATTCTGCATAAAAAAAAAAAAAAAAAAAAAAAAAAAAAAAAAATTTAGCTAAATTAAGGCGGGTATTAGCTCCCCCATTTCTCCCTTTATGCTGAACCCATGAACCTTCAAATCTAATCAGAAAAGCTCCTTATCAGAATGAACCTAGAAAAAAAAAATTAAACTGAATTAAATAATTCTGCATGAAAACCCATTTATCTCAATTAAGGGGAGGGACCCTTTCCCCCTTTTATACTCAACCAATGAACCTTCAAATCAAATGAAGGAAGTGCCATATCGGAATAAGCTGGTACATCAAATTTGAGGCAAATAGAATAATTCTGCATGAAAAACCCATTTATCTCAATTAAGGGGAGGGGACACTTGCCCCCCTTTATACTTAACTAATGAACCTCCAAATCTGTAGATGTACGGGATGTAGACCCCATGGGCACCTTATATCATCAAATTTTTTATGAAACTTTGTAACTGGAAGTATGTAATAGGAGAAGTACTTAAGGAAATAAGTTATTGTTTCGATATTTATGAATCACACCGTACATGATTTTAACATAACCCTTTGAATATAATGGAAACATACATTTTTGCATTGATATGTAAAATTGTCTTTTTTTTTTTTTGGTCTTTTGATCAACCGCCACGGTAAGCGGCCCCTCTTCGTCCACAGTCCTTTATTCTTCCACTTAGTCCGACTCTTTTGCAGAAGCAAGGTTCTTGGTCCCAGGTAAGTATCTCTAGCAAAAGCGAGATAAAAAAAAAAAATCAGAAATTGAAACCGGATAAATTTAAAAGGGATATTGCACAAATTAAAGACACCGAAAACCGGGAAGGGAGGGCTCAGGGCGATGAAGCTACCGAACGACTCCTAACTGCTTCTAGCTCATTATCAGGCAAGCTCCTTAACATAATAAACTGGTATACCAAATTTGGAGCCAATCGAATAACTCTGCATGAAAACCCCATTAATCTAAATTAAGGGGGGGCGGGGTCTAGCCATCCCTTACCTCTCTTTATACTTAACTAATGAACCTCCAAATCCAATCAAGTCAGCTCCTTAACATAATAAACCGGTATACCAAATTTGGAGCAAATCGAATAATTCTACATGAAAAACCCATTTATCTAAATTAAGGTTGAGGGGTGCCCTTCTTTCCCTCCTTTATACTTAAGTAATGAGCTTCCAAATCGAATCAGAGAAGCTCCTTAGCATAATAAACCGGTATACCAAATTTGGAATAAATTGAACATTTCTGCATGAAAAACCCATTTATCTAAATTAAGAGGGAGGACTAGCTCCCCTTTTTGCTTAACCAATGAACTCCAAAAACTAATCAGGGAAGCGCCTTATCAGAATGAACCTGGAAAAAAAAATTTAAAGCAAATCGGATATTTCTATCAAAAGTTATCGCGTTACGTACATATGTACATACATACAGAACCGCTCATAGCCTGTGAGCTAAAAACACTTGCCAAATAAAACAAAATGATAGTAAGATAAATTCGATCTTTAACCCCTTAATGTACGACCTCCCCCCTCCTTTTTTTTAATATGTTTAAAATAAAGTTTTTGTAACTGCTTATAGATTAGTTATAGGCAGTTAGTTATTCATCTAAATTTAATGATCCACTACAGAAGCTAAAAAGAAAATAACTCTATTCTAAATGCCTAAGAAAAAAAATTCCAAACCCGATTTAACTCAATAAAATATTATCAATTAAAACTCCCACTTAACTCAGAACTTTAAGATATAACATTCAATGAATTCTGAAAATATGACTGAAAAACTTTGTTTCTCTAGAATTTCTTTTTCTAGACATAGTGATTAGCTGACAAGAGAGAATCACCTATTAGATTGTCACATGGTGATTTGACACCACCCTTACGGTGACTTTGGTTAATGTTAAATCGAACTGGGTTACTATCACTAAAAATAATGTAAATGGTGCAGTACGATTGAACAGGATAAGCGACACTAATCTTTCAAAATAATTCAGATACGAGTGTCGCCTGTACATAGAAAAAAGATGAGAGCAAAAACTCGTAATTGGGTGAGTCTGTTTACTTGTCAAATGAAACATTTTGGCATGATGGCGAACGGCAGTTTGTTCTTTTAATACATCACTTAATAGAATTAAGACATATTCTAAAAGGTTGTACTTTTATGTCTTACATGGCGCAATCAGTTTGTAAAAAAAAAACACTCTTCTAAACCCTCAGAAATTTTTTTTTAAATGGGTCATTTTCGCAGTTCTCTTTTTTTTTTCCCCCTATAGTGCACCGCTTCGAAAGCACCCATTAACCAAAAATATGTATGTAAAGCCGAGACCTTCTTTTTAAATGTGCAATCCGTTTTCACCATGACTGCAGGTCCCTTTGCACCTTACAGAGACTAGTTTTTTTCTACGGTAAAAGTGACTCAATGTGCCTATTTAGACACAATTTTTTTTTTTCTCAGGTGAAAGTAATTCAATGTGCCTATTTAGACGTGTTACTTTCCAGAGCCTCTCTGCAGACTGTATTGACATCACCTTAAAAAATTTCGAATTGTTCAGATGAGTAGAATTATTTTTCATAAACTAAACTGTGTGAAAATTTCGACAAAAACACTAAAAACTGGGCATTTTCTCTTGCCTTCAGTGCCTTCTTTTCACTACTTAATAGGCCTATTTTTTCACAAAATTTTAAAGAAGTCTCGGATACAGTTATAACCTATTAAAATTTCAGAGAATAAGAGCTTTTTTTTTTTTGTTATGCTAACGGAGCCGAGGTGAAAACAAGAAAAAAAGTTTATTTCTTTTTCAATTAGATCCCCCCTCCCCAATGTTCTGGTCACAACCATCCTATTGAGGAGCCCTTAAAATCACAGAGAGTTTGGAGGAAAATAGCCTTCTTTTTTTCAACTACTGAAATAGACTAAGTGGAAAAAAAGTCTTCTTATGAGCCCTTTTACCAATATTTTTTCTCGATTGTGTTACACAGGTTATGAAACATTATGATTCCTAAGTATTTCAAAGAAATAACGAATATTTTTTTAAACACTGAAAATACTGTAGACATTTATAGGGAAAAAAAAAAAGAAAGAAGCCTACTGAGTATGCAGCATTTATTTTCCTGCTTTTTGCGACAGTTTCTTATTCACTTAAAAGAAATCAATGATTATTTTATTATGCCCTATATTTTCAGTGTAAAAAAATCATTCAAACCCTGACCGTGCAAAGAAATTGTATTGAAAATTTGCCCGTGTGGACTCTCAATTTATGGAATGTTTAAAAATTATCATTTAATTATAAGCATCTTATTTTTCCAATTGTAAATAGAATATTTTTTTTGTGACTCCCCCACATCGTGCCCTATTTATTTTCAAGCACAGATTTTTAATGCCAAATGATGGCTCTTTATTGAATGGGAATCTTTTCTGATTATTTCATAAGAATGAAGCTGATGGGGAGTATTATCTTCACAGATATAAAACAAATGAATCGCAAGACAAATATTTCACACTATAATTTTGTGGAGAGACACATGGATGATGATGTAATAAAAGAGAGCTATCCTCTACAATCCTACCACACACAGGGTTTAAATTAAGTTTTATAACTTTATATTTGTTAATCGTTAGCTGTCATTTTCAAATGTTTTAAAGGAGCAATCATCCAAAAGACAGAAAAGTAGCCTAAAAAAATGAAGGAAGAAATTATGTTAACATTTATCAAAATGAGGCAATAAATGAATTTAAAAAAAAAAGGTTGTCATTCTCAAATGTTACACTGAGTTATAAAGTAACATGGAAACTCCTACCTGTTTTGTAAATCCGATTATTGGAAGGGGTGGTTGCATTTTTAATAGCCCAGTCAGATAGGAGTCAAGTTTTTCACAAAAATGATTATGACACAACTTCACTGTCATGAAACATCCGATAAGGTGAAAGATATAACAGGGCTTGGAATAAAAATCCAGTTTCAGCAATGAGTGTCAGAATAGTTGAATGATCCTTGCTTGCATAAAATTCAGTCCAGATTTCTTCCTTCATGTTATGTATAGCAAAACTTGTCAAGATGAAATCGCAAATATTGGTGGAAAATTCCGTTTTACACAGCTTTTTGTGTTTGCAGGTGTAATTGTATAATATTCTTTTCGATAGCACTGTGGAACATTTCCATGTAAGACACAATTCCATTATAGGCAGGTTCCATTTTTACAAGTTTTGTGTATTTATATAAATATACTTATTCATGAATAGTAAAACCTGTCAAAATAGTAATTATCTCTAACAGAATCCTGCCTTAAACGGAAGCATTACAGGGTTTTAATATGTATTGCCATACAAGTAAATTTGCTAAAAACCTGTCTGAAAGGGGATTTGCACTGCTCTTTAGTGAAACACCTCTCAAAGCGGAATCTTTCTATAACGGAATACTGTCTCAAACAGAAGAGTTTCAGGATCCCAACGAAACGAGCAATCGATCTTATTGAAGTAGCAAATGAAGCTTAAAAGTATAATTAATATTAAATATATCTTAGAAGTATAATTAATTACACTTCTTTAAACGGAAGCCTGTCTAAAATGGAACTTTTTTCCAGTCCCTTCCGATCACGTCTTGACAGGATTGACTGTATATAGAATAGAAAGAAGTATTTCGAATAACTTTAAGAATTTAGGTATATCTTTATTTAATTTCTTAATTTAAAAAAAGTAAGATCAATCTCTGTAACTGCAGCTAATAATACCTTGAAGTTACATTAATATTTATCAGTGAAAAAGACTTTACAAACATTATGATGTAAAAAACTGAGCGCATATGAAGATGAAGAGTATTAATTTATTTAGGTAATATCTTTAAAAATCAAGTTTCATAATATAGTAAAGTGAGGACAACAGACGCTGCAGAGATTGTGTAGGCGACCCCTAGACCAATTTTAGAAGTTCGTAGTGTTCCTTTGTGCTGTCAGCAATGGTTTGTATGCATTTCCACAGCTTAATTGTCAGTATTTACATATTTATGCCAGCTTTTAGGGCTCAAACCTGCATGGCAAGTTGCTAAAATTATTCTAATGAAGTTTTATTACATATTTTAAGAAAAATAAACAGAGATTTCATCCCAAAATCGATTGCAACTCTAGACTACATCCTCGTAGAATACAGACATGTGTTTGTCTTTCTCTCGAGTCGCTCACATGACACAAAATGGCGGCACGGCATCTTACCCACCACTATGGGACAGATGCCGCAAAATATATTTTCGTTTTTTGATTCAATAAATTCATCACTGCGATTTAAGTAGAGCTTACATTTAAATAAATGTATAGTATCGCATTCTGCTACTTATAAAAATATTTTTAGCAACAATGTGGGTTCACCCTGTGTGAACAAGGAAAACGTAGGCTGTTTACAATTCTCACCCTCTAAACTGTTAAACAAAATCTCCCCTACCCCAATGGTCAAAAGACCTGTACAGCCAAGTAAGAGAAAGTAAAAGGATGCAAATATTACAAGCACAGAGTTTATAAAAAATAAAAAAGAAGAAGGAAATGAAAAACAAAAGAAACTAGAAAGTGTCAAAGAAGGACAACTTGGTGGAATGTGTAAAAAAAAAAAAAGAAGGGAAAGATACTAAAATATGAGTCATCTTCCGACAGTGGGTTCCTCTTATGGATTGAAATTGGATGATGTTGAGTGGCTGGAGTATTCAAGGAGCAAAGTCTAAAGCGGACGTGCATCCAATTCAATCGATAGCTGCATCAAAAACGCTTACTTTACTTTTGCAACGGGTGTGACTGTTGGCGAATGGAAATACAAAATCAAAGAATGAGAAGAAAGGCCAAAAATAAACAGAATAGGGCCTAAATAGAATACTTACGTTAAGAGCAAACCGCAATGTTCGCCTGGATGTGTAAACCAGTGATTTATATCTTTTTTGGATTTATATCTTTTATGCTGTCTATTGTTTCCAGTAATTATTCTATCCATTCATGTAAATTCAAATGATTTTCTTTTCATCTTCACTTTTTGTCTTAAGTTATATTTATAGAGTTTGTTTTTCATTTTTGCATTTTCGTTAAATTTTTCACAATTTAGTGATATATATATAATTTTTGTAAGTTTACTGTTATTTATTTTCGTTTTAAGTAGTTTGAGAAAATAAAAATGCGATTTGCTTGAAAAAAAATAAACAGCCTAGCATTTTTCTCCATGCGGCATCTGTCCCACACCCAATACACGCATCCAATATAGTTCATGCCCACAATCTTACCCAGCATATAAAAAATTATGTTAAAAAAGAACGTTTGGGAAAATAATTATGCCTGCTTTATTAAGAGAGCTTTAACTTGTTTAACATAGAAATTTGATTCTAAAGGGTTTGATCAATATTTTCTGGTACTTAGTTTGTTGTTTTCTGCTTTATTGTACATTTTACAAAAAGAAAAACTGCGGCACTTTACTATACATAAAATTTGCCTACAATAAAGTGGTTAAGTTTAAAACAGCAATTTCCATGTTTAATTTTTTGCCATTGAATTAAGAAGTTACGCTGTAATAAACATTGGATAATGATTTCATATAAGTGTCAGTGAGCCGTTAGTTGCGAGTTTTTGAGATAAGATCTTTAAGAAAAAGATCTTACGATTTCAGCTACAGAAACCAGTAATGTAAGACGCATCAAATATCAGTCTGGCCTCCACTTTTAATTCGAAATTTCAAGAATCTTTATTTTTTGTAATCACAAAATTTCTCTCATAAAGCAAAAAATGCTATTTTCATTTTCTGGTGCAAATTTGGATTGTCTTAATAAAAATGGGGGCCAAACTGGAAACTCAGGTTCATGCTGGAAAAAATAGTTTTGTTACAATTGTCTAAACAGCCAAGGTCCAGACCCCCTGGACCTTGGCTACGCCACTGTCCACTTAGAAAACACATGGTATAAAGTACATTTCATTTCTTTTGTACACCATCCCTTACTAAGCTAAAAATTAAATCAAGTAAAAAAAAAGCATAGGATCACTAAAAAATGTTAGTGATACAGGAATGCATATGAATCTAAGTAAACTAAATAGAGATAGATATTCCAAAACAAAAAATTCATGACAGTGAATTCTTTAGTGCAGCTAATTTTTTGGAGAACAACACACTATCCAAAAATTGGGTTAAAAATGCACATTGCAACTGAAAATGCACTGCCATGCGTGGGTGCAGGTTATGGATATTCTTAAATTGAAAAAACTACACGTTTCAATATTAATGAGTGCATACAAAAATTGATATTAGAGGATTGTAAACTACTTTTTCATAATCGTACTAAAATAGGGATTCAGGTTCATTTCAAGCAGAATTCTTGATCTGAAAATAGATTCCAATCAAATTCTTTTCCCTGTAAATGAACGATGCACCTCAGTATTAGATACATCTATTTTATTATTTCTATAATCAATCATCAAGAGTCCCGGACTCACACCGCTTTGCTCTTTATAGGCCAGGCGAACATTTTGGTGCTTTAATGTTAGCCGGGCACAGGTCGCCAAACAGCATTCCACAGCACCCTCATTTCATCTGCATCCTAAAAGTCTAAGTCACGTAACTGTCACAGACAATTACAGGCTGACCCCCTTCGCTTTTCATAGGCCATTTTCAATTAAGATTATTTTTTGAAATAAAACTACATAAAAGTTGCCATGATTGCGAAGAATTCTTCCTACTTTTATGCCGAATGCAGATCTCACCAACAGGGTTGGGGTTTTGGACGCCCAAAACTAGTTTTGGACAGGACATGTGGGTTTTACTGTCCAAAACTGTACTAAACTGTCTAAAACTGTACTAAAGCGTCCAAAACTGTACTAAAGTGTCCAAAACCTTAAAAAAAGCAACATTCCACATGTAACCACTGCACACTTATTAAAAATATGAATAAATATAAATATCTCACAATATATTTTACTAACATTCCATTTTAATTCTTTGGTAAATGAAAAAAAATTTCAAATTTTTCTTATATCTGTGTAACATAAAAAGTTCTGTTTCTGTTAAAATTGAGTTATAATAATAAGAAATTCTTTATAATACCACACATGTAGTATAGGGAGGGGAGATTTGCTTAACACTAGTGCTTTTGTTTCAATTTTTGTGCAAGAAAATGTTACAAAGAAATTTCTTTTAAATAATATTTCATTGTAAATTATCTTTTCTAGATTATAGGATAATGAAAGAAAACACAAATATTTAATTTAAAATCTAGAAGTTATTTTTTAAATTATGTATTTTTATTATGAATTTAATCTAATTCTATTGAACATTCTATTTCTTAAGAGTTAAATAGTGTTGTTATAATAATAGTCATATAATATAGTGTTATAATAATAGTCAATATCTAAATATCTCATAATCAAACAAAATCAATTATTTTTATTTATACTATTTCTTAATATATACATGTACATAGTTGGCAGCCGTAAGCTGGTTTAATCAGTATGCTGAACCTGCACTCCATTTATCAATTATTTCTAGTAACAACTCTCGGGACTTTCAGTAACAGAATCAGAATGTATTCTTCATAGAAATCGTTAGTACTTCTATTAACTACTATTATTTAAATGAATAACATTAAAATTATGATACATTATTAAATTTAATATCTTCTTAATGTAATTACTTTGTTACGTAGGGCAATTAGGTTGTTACTACTAAATTGTTAGGTAGTATAACGTAAGGTAATTAGGTTGTTAATACTAAATTGGTATTTTTGTATTGTAATCTTTTTGCCAATTTTTTAAACTTTTAGCATTGTTCTGATAAATACAATTTTACTGCAAAATATAGTTTTGGACAGTTTAAGACAGTTTTAGACAGAAGGGTTTTGGACAGTACGGTTTAAACCATGGATTTTACCGTTGTGTCCAAAACCTTGCCAACCCTGCTCACCAATAGTATTTTTTAACTTGCCATTTAGCATTTTTTATTTTTCATATGGTAAATTAAAACAGTGCTTTGACGTTGAAATTAAATGTCATGGTTTATGGTATGTATTACTTTTCTTTTCTTTAAAAAAAGAGAAAGAAGTGAAAGTCATGAATTTTAAATGTTTCAGTTTAAAATTAAAGTTCTGTATTTTAAATAAAATGAGTGAAAGGATTATATTTTTAATGAAATACAAAAAATGCAAGAGGAACAATATTTGGTGATTTATCACCTGGTCTAATAATACAGCGTTCTCGTTTTCTCAATGAGAATCTTCCGATTGGGCGAAGTAAATTAAATTAGGAACAAAGGTGAACTTGATGGCCTGCACCAGGGACGGCGAATGGGACAGCAGAATATTTCTAGCGTTGATTGAGGTTCTAAAGCAAAATAAAATGCAATTAAACAATTTACTTGACAAAGTTTTCTAATTTAACCTTCTTTCGGATGCTGAAACGAAATTCCAACCCATTTTAATATGGACTTTATCAAATTAAAAGATATGATGAAAATGAAAGATAGAATGGCGATAATTATAGCTATTTCGTGTGACATTTGTCATTTTGACACTCTATTTCTCTATCTGCGATTGGAAGTTACTATTTTTGAAAATGAATGATATGGAAAACTTAAACTAGAGTTCAGCTTGAATTATATTAAACATACTCTGCCATTATTTGTCATCCCAAATGCAATAACCGACATCGCATTGACTCTCTTATTATCTTCTAAAATTCGTACAATTGTTAACATTATCGTATAATACCCCAAAGTGTTTTTTCCTTTATATTTTTTAATTCTCATAAACAAATAATCGATTACTTTGATCCACTATTTTTTTTTTTTTTTTCATTTGTTGGTATGCCATGATGATGTAAAATCTCTTTTTTGCTAAAAATTGGCACACGGATGTGAAAAGGTTTGCCGTCCCTGGCCAACACTTAAGGGAGATTCCAACGGGTGTCTAGTGTTTGCAACATCATTAAAATACACCACAAATTGATTTTTCTCCCACTTTTGAGTGAATGAACGATAAATGCTTTGGAATTCCTATGCTACAGAAAGCATGGTGTGAGTGCACCTAACCCTTTTTGAAGGTTATTAAAATGCATTGCAAATGATTTTTCCCCACTGACTGTCATGCAACAGAATAATTTTGTGTGTCCCTGTAAATGATCTATAAATTCTACACACTTCCTGTTCAATAGCGATCCTGCCCCAGCCTATTTATGCGAGTTAGAACTGACGTCACATACTTTTCAAGAGCGTTTAAAAAGAATGCCTTTCATGGGCTGTGTGAAAATGTTTAAAAAGACTGGGACATTTTAATTGTAACAAAGAGACCCCCCCCCCCCTTCCCTAGTGGTTGCCAGCATTTTCGGGTCAGTTCAGAAAGTAGAGGACTCATTCTCCCTGCTTTTTTATTTCTCTGATGACTATGGACACAAAACCAAAATGAATTACATGAGTCTTTTAAGTTAAGTTTTAAGTGCTTTAAAGTTGGGAGAAACTTATTTTGAAATTTTATGTACACCTGACACAGTTCAAAAACAAAAGGCAAATTTTTATTACAGTTTTGCATTTCTTAATTAAAAATATAAAAATAATGTTATTCAATTTTCCAACAAGAACTAACAAAAAAAAACAACAACACAAGAACTGCAAAAAAAAACTTTACAGTCAGTCAGGCACCAGCAGTCCATTGCCAAATAGGATTTGAACCATTGCACTGAAAATGCCTGTTTTGGAAATATCGACTTAGTTATTTTACACCCGTACGCTTCCTGGCACCTGTACAAAGAAAATTATTATGACAGAAGCAAACATGAACAAAACATTTCCAGAAAAAGATATTTTGCAAAGAGTAAAATGAAGACAGCTTTTCTTTTACATTATAAATGCTACTTAAGTGTTTAGATGAACTGTTGTTTTCTTTTTGTATTTTAAAATATTCTAAATAAAAGTTAGTTTCTAACTGAGTGAAAAAGGCCAGGGACTTGACTTTGGGTTAAGCTGCCAATTCTTTGCCAACTGAGTCATTTCCTGGGACACAGTGGAGGGGGCCCCATCCACTCGGATGTGGCCTGTTCATGGTTCAAATCTGGACACTCAAATGAAAAATTGCAACTCATGCGATGTATTGACTATTAAGATGAATCATTCTATATCCAGTTGACCTTCTATCAAAAGGTGCTCAGTTGGCAGCTTAGGCCAAAGTCAAATCCTGGCCTGGACTTTTTAATTCAGTTGGAAAAATTATGACTGCACATGATTTATTCACCCCTAAGAATAATTGTGTTAAAATGAATCGTTGTCATTTCACAGATGTGTCTGTGCTCGAATTCCTTAACAAAAACAAATCCTGACACTGGATTGGATAACAATGATAGGACAAAATTTATTCTTACAACACTGGAAAAAGAAAGAATCCAAGTGTTTGGAGAAAAAAGTTTTTACACATAACAATGGAGTACAAAAGTTGAGAGCAAGAAAGTGTGCTGATTTTTTATTAAAAATTTCGTTCAAAAAGCACACATTAATAAATTTATAAATATTGCATCCAGTTTTACAAAATAGAGTCCATTTATCCTCATTTCTTAAAAACAATTCATGGAAGGATCCTCCTCATTTTTTGTACTTGTCTATTTTCATGGGCTCCGCTGTTTGTCTATTCTGCATCCATTTTCTTATGAGCTAACAGATTTTCTAACAGTTCATGCTGTACTTTTTTTTTTATATATACATTTCATTTCATTGTTTTTTTTTTAATGCTTTAGAACACGTCAAAAAGGATCTGATTTAAAAGTCTTTTTCATTTGTGAATGGAGAGGGGGTCCTCTCAGATGAAAGGACATCTCATCTTATTCAATGAGAATGATCCACGGTGGAGTTGAAACACCTCAATTTCTTTCTTCTTTTTTTTTTCGATACCCATGGTTCAGAAAGGGAGAATGAACCTTTTAACTGAAATGAAAGGTTCTTTTTTATTTAAAAACAAAACAGGACCATGAAAATAGCAACAAGCCGTACAAGTAAGTGCCAGGAAAAATCATCACTGCAGGAAGACGGCGAGCTGGGATGCAGTCTGTAAGAGCACTTTGATGCTTGGCATGAAGCCACTGATTTCACTGAAGTTGGCGTGCTGCACCAGCTGGCCGTGAATGGCCAGTGCCCTCCCGTAGTCACTCTGCATGATCGCCTGCACAATCTGATGCAGACCATGAGTCACTGGATTTGACAGCTGGAAATAGACACAAAGAATATAGAATTATAGAGGTAGGAAGAAAAAAAAAAAAAAAGTAATTTTTTTTTTTTTTTTTTTTTTTAAATGTCAGTTCCTACTTAGGTCACCAAAGAAAAATTTAATAGAATCCCTTAAGCTAATGTTAGTTTTTGTTGCATTAAAATATCTCAATGGGTTGATTTTCTATAAACAACTAAACCCTATTGGTTTACAATGGAAGTCTATGGGAATTGGGCGAAATAGTAGAGATATCGCCAAGTTAGCATGCCTTCTGACGACTCATTGGTGTCGCCCAATTGGGCAATAGATCGCCAAGTGGACGATAAACGTAGCAGTATTGGCGACAGAACAGGGTCACCCCCCCCCCCCCCCCCATGGCAAATTAAAACACTCTTATAAGTATGAAGATGCATTGAAAGCTGTTCAATAACTAATGGCCACCCTTTTTGTCCCCTATAAAACTAAAATTAATTAAAATTTAATGAATGAATTAATATTTGAAAAAACTGTATTAACATCCAGTGTCATCCACTACAAGTTTAAAAAAATGTATTTGAACTGGAGTGGATGAATAACAAGTATTTTATGAGCGATTGAAAATTTGAACAAGATATATATAGGGAGAGTGTGAACTGGAGAGTAGGAATTGACAAAAAAAAAAAAAAACCTCTTAGGATCATTCAATGGCATGTTACAATAGGGTATAATACACTGTTTCTAGGATTGACTATTATGGCCCCACCCCTCTTTAGAATGGAGAATTGAAAAATGAGTGAAAATGGCGTCCTGTTACGAGTCCTATCCACTTTTCTCCCTCGATCTATGAATGAATGCTTTCTCTTTCACTGTCATGAAAAAAACTGATAAACACACTGAATTTTCATTTAGAAGTTCTGTTGGTTTTCAACAAAGCGTCACTTTACCTGTTTCTGCTTTAACTTGTGTCAGCCATTCCCGGTTTCGATGTATGGACTCATCTCGACAACAAGTAAATGCCGAGTCGTGAGTCATGAATGGCGGTTGTTAAAGTGAAGCTCGAAGTTGATTTATGGTTTTCACGGCATCCATTTTTTAGTGTCCTTCAATAAAGTGATTTCATCTGTAGAGAAATATTTTCCCGGTGTTATTTAGCACGGATATTAGTGAATCATAATGGGTCATTGGCTGTTCATGGATGTGTCTAAACGACACGGAACCGTTGGGGATTGACAGTCACTTGGTGATCCTATCTTTTATTCCTTTATGTGTTATGAGGTCAGTTTTCCTTTTATTGTTAAATATGTTTTTCTAGATATGTATAATTTGATAGCAGAATGTACTTAATAGAATTTAAAGATTTGTTTATTATATATAAACGAAAAATAAAAAATTATAAATGAAATATATTTAATCATATTGTTTTATATTTTATTTAATAAACGTTTAGTTTGTTTTTAAACTTAATTTGTTTTCATTTCGCCACCATACATCTCTTATCTTTTCTATAACTATTTAAAACCTAAATGGGACATTTAGCTTTTGCTTTCATTGTGTATTACTTTAAACTTTGCTAATTTAAATCCTTGTCGTTAATTTAATGACATCATTCTTGTCATGCTACGATTTTGGTGTTTGTAAATCTTAATTTGAGTATTCTTCCTTAATCAGACCTAGAGCCAATTGGCATAAGTGTAGTTTGGCGCAAAATTAATTTTATTTTTAAACCGTATACTTGATACCACATTATTCCAGCATCGCGTTTTTGCAGTCAACTTTGACTGTGGAACAGATTACAGAACATTAGCTAATACTACATTATATAATAATAAATCGGTATTTTTCAAGTATAGGGGCCTTGGCGAGAGAAGAAAATTTGGCAACGTAATTTCTGGAAGCATATTCACTGTTTCACATAAAGAATTTTCCAATATTTGTACAATTTATTTAATATAAAAAAGTCATTTATCTATTTTATATACAAATATAAAAAATTGTATATAAAAAACAATAATAATATCTAGAAACTAAATTTATACATGCAAATTCAGCACACATGTCATATTGGCGTGATTTTTTTCTGGCGTAAATGTCATATACGCACCGGATACTTAACTGGTACCAAAGTGTCGTTATTTTGCTTGATATGGTTATCCGGGTATAGATGATATGGTAACGAGGTTTTTGCAAAATTGGCGTCGGAAAAAAATCGCGCCAATATGGGGCGTATATGACATCTGTGCCGTAAATTCTTATAAAACAAGCTGACAGTTCATAAGTTTTGTTTTCATAACTGTTTATATCAATCGGAAACAAATTGCTCTTTCCGAAGCCCAAATTGTGCCAAGATTTAAAAAAAAATAACCCGCAAAGTCCTATATACTGAAAATGGTACTTGTTAGTTATCCCGTCGACCAAATTACTGTCGCCAAATTGCAAGATTAAATGCCAATAATGGTTTGCCATAAATTAATTAATTTTAAGATTAAATGCCAATAATGGCCAATAAAACCAATATTTCGACGTTTTATTTGTATTTTTATTAATGTTATACTAATTTATTTGTTTTTTCGTTATTTAAAATAAAAAAATTGTGTCAATTTGTAGAACTAGGCGAGTAGTTTGGCGATTTATATAATTTGGCGAAATTGGTCGACGGGATAACTAACAAGTACCCTGAAAAAATATCAATAAATCTTATATTTAAATCTTCATTTTTGATATGTTTCATTTTTTAAAGCCAGAACATAATTGTGCGAAATATTTTTTTTACGCTTTTATTTTACTGGAATTCGAAAAATATTTTATACAATTTTGCCAATAACACAACATTTTCAATTTTTTACTATGCATTTGTTTATGGAGTATTACCAGGAGTATACACCAGGTGGCGTAACTTACGGGACAAAGTCAGCTAATAAGTTGACAATTATCGGGGACATTTTCATCCATAGACTTTCTCCGGATTGTCAAGTCTGTTTTATGATAAGGGAGTCTTGGCTTAAGCATGGCCATAGTACATATGATATATAACGGCCCGCGCATTTTGCCGAAAAAGTGAAGTCGGATCCAACTTCAAACCCTGAACCAAAACTTCACAACGTGCTCTTTGTTTACATTTATACCCTGCCCAGATAGAAGCTTGTTTCTCATCGTCGAGGTTTCAGAATCATTGATCGTATTTTCATGTAATAAATTAAATATTTATATTCTTCAATTTCCTTCGATTTAAAAGGCTATTTTACACAAATTGGAGCATTTTAGTGTTACACATACTTTTAAGATTAGCTAAATTACTTACTGTTTACCTTGATCATTTGGTTCATTCATGAAAAATGCCGGTTCTGTTATTCTTTTTTGAATGTCCCGTATTTATATAAAAATAGCTTGGTTTCATATACACGTTTTAAAATTAAAATTTGATTTTTATCAAACTACAGTTCTCATAACTGACTTGAAGCAGCTATTTTTGATTAATTTACTGTTACCGGTAAAATATTTGTTTTTAATATCGCCCGAACCAAGAAGAAGAAAAAAAAAGCCGATCTTCCTTAAACATTAAATATTCTTATTTTTAATCAGAGAAAGAAATGGTGATCACGGATTTAAATATCGTTGCAATATTCTACGTTATCCAAGCAATTTTGATTAAATCATGTAAGGGTATTTGTTACTTAATACATTTATTAATTAATTACTTAAAACATTTATTAATTATTACAAGGAATTTTATGAGTATTTTAATATATTAAAAAAATTTTTTCTATCAGTTTTATTGTTTCAGCAGTGAAAATAGTAAATAAATGGTACTTAGTTGACCAAAAATCTATCGCCAAACTATAAGATTAAATGCCAATAATGCTTGATCGTAAATGTCATTCACTTGACTGTAAGCAAGTTACACGTGTTTATGTCATCAAGTGATTTTTATTTCGACGTTTTATTTGTATATTTATTAATGTTATACTAATTTATTTGTTCTTTTGTTATTTAAAATAAAAATTATGTCAATTTGTATAATTTGGCGAGTGTTTTAGCGATTTATATAATTTGGCGAAATTGGTCGACGGGATAACTAAGTGGTACCAAATAAATTTGTGACATTGATGTTTTAGACTAAGCATGTGTTTTTTTATTTATATATTTTTATGTGTTGGTTTAACAGTTTTAAAGAGAAACACATTATATTAGTTACTTAAATAAATACAGCTTTACATTTACATTGATATGGACAGTTTATAATAACCCTTAACAGCTGTATTCGAATTAGCTGTCATTTCTAAGCTTGATTGGAATGTCAGCAGAATTGTAAACGTAACCATGGCGACATGGCGTAATTTTGGTGTTTGTTTACATATCTACCCTTCCCAGGTTGTTTCAGTTACGGTCAGAGTCAAATTTCAATTTTGGGCAGGGTATCAGAGTCCTCTGGCGAGCGACTTCATACATTAAACGCAAAAAAATCTGCCTGTAGTAGTATCTAAGTATGCCTTGAGAATGGCCTTTCTTTGTTAATATTAAAAAAACTGTCGTATACAAAAATATGGAAATCGGTGGTATTATAAAGAAATATTTAATAAACACGCTGATGCAGACAGTTTTCAAATCGAAGAATTACTTTTAGAGATATTTAATGCTAAAGTTGGACAAAATCGTTCCATTAAAAAAGTTTTATTGGAGCAAAAACTATACATGAGAATTTAATCATTTTTAGATCATTTTATACGTTATAAGTTCCCGGTGTGCAGATTGCATTTATTTTTTTTTATTTGACTATTTTTTGAGGTTTTATTTCTATTTTAAATTCAAATTTTCAGTATTTCGAGAGATATTTTTTACAAATTTAAAAAATGTTATTAATTTAAACTGTTGCCAACTGTATAAACAGCGCAAACAATAATGTTTACTTCAAATTAAAAATTTATTTACACGGGACTATTGTAAACAGAAAAAAAAATTAAAGGAGAATAAAATGATTACATGTTAAAAGCAGGAAAATTGTGTCATAAGAACCATATTTACACTGGAATTTTAAAACAGAAACAAAATGTTAAAATAAAAAAATCATTAATATGCGTTAAAACCTGTAAATGCAGGAAATTACGTCATATTTAAAATGGCCAAAAAATATGGCAAAACAATTTAAATTAAAAAATATATCTGCGCGAGACATTTACTTGATATTTTGAGATAATATTTTCAACTATTATCGTGAATTCGAAGACAGCACAAATAATATTTCCTTCTAACAAAAGTATTTTCACGTGAATATTAATAAGAGAAATAAAACTTTGGTGTAAATTACGTCAGATTTAAAACGATACATTTAAAATGAATTATTTAAAAGAACTATCTTATAGCGCTGTTAAAAAATACCGGGAGACAATGACACTGTTTACTTAATTCATTTTACATTAGCTTATTTTCGAATGTTTAACTAATTTTTTTAATTAAATACGAAAACAGCCATTGTATCTTTTAACAGCAGCAGATATGGTCTTAAAAATCCCCAATCCAAGAAAAACGAATGGAAACCCGTTTACAGAGAGATCGCTACTGTTTTTTTTTTTTGTTTTTTTCTTTTTTTTAAATTTTAATTCAATATTTTTAAAGCCGATCAAATTAGCGTGCTTTTTGGATTTTGGTGTCCCTGAACGGGGGTTGGCGATTGTAGCTCGTAGGGGGCAGAGCCCCCTAGTTTTATAAAAAAAACTTAAATATGAATGCAATCCTTGGAAGTATTAACCATTGTTCAATGTATTAAAAATACATTAAATCAATATAATTATATTACTTTAAAACTTGCTTGTATTGCAGTGAAACCTGAAGCTTAGTGAATGTATTAACACGGGCTTGTCAGTGAGGGTATTAAATGCACTATAGATTAGCCAAGTCAGTTTAAAAGTACCTGCAAAAATATTTAATTTCTGTATCCGTCTATCTAGAAAGCAGACTGAAATCGAACAGTGAACCCTCTCGATTTTGTTATCAATTTTTTTTTTTTAGTACAGTTTTCAAATCTACATATACATTTTAAAGTTAAAATAGGTCAAAAAATTTTTATAAATAGAGTTATATATATATATGGGCTGTTTAATAGCCTCTGCTTATTAACCAGGAGAAGACCCTTTAATTGCCTTCGAGGAGGACTTAAAGGAATCGACTGAAAGCGGAGACTTAATGTCCAATCCGCACCTTCCACCGGTACAGCCTGTTAGTACCCTTGCCTAGTGCATGGGGAACGAACGCGGATGGGCTTCCTCCAACCCGCTTGGCCAGCGTGGAGGAATTTGGCCACCTACCCCTCTTATTTTACCATGAATTCACAAAATAAATCACGGCCCTTAATTCCCGGCGGTCTGAATGTTCCTGGTTAAGGCAGCGATCAGAAAGACATGAAGACAGAGGGTGCTAAGAATAACCGGGCTCGGCTAGGCTGCCATAAGTTGATGACCTTGGCTACGTATAATGGACGATCCCTATCTTCGGAAAATCGTTTTCAGGAACTTGAAGAAGAATTAGAAAGAATCAGCTGGGACATCCTAGGATTATGTGAAGTAAGAAGAAAAGGAGAAGAGAAGATAGATCTTGCCAGCGGACATGTATTATACTACAGAGGCACAGAAGATGGAAGAACAAGCGGTGTAGGATTTCTGATTCATAAAAGGTGGAAGAATCACATCGTAGAATATGATAGTGCATCAGATAGAGTTGCAAGGTTAGTAATACAAGTGTCCAGAAGATACAAGCTGCAAATTACCCAAGTTTATGCACCAACAGTAAGCTATACTGATGAAGAAGTTGGAGATTTCTATGAAGAAGTAGCTTCAATGTATCAAAAGGGAAAATGCTACATAAAATTAATAATGGGAGACTGGAATGCTAGAATTGGTGAAAAAGAGAAAGGTGAGTTATCAGTAGGAAATCATGGATATGGGGTGCGAAATGAAAGAGGAAACAGATTGATTGAGTTTGCAGAATGTGAACAGTTGTATATCATGAATTCATTTTTCAAGAAAAAGCCACAAAGAAAATGGACATGGCGTTGTGCAAATGGCTCAACAAGTGAAATCGACTACATCTTAACAAACAAAAAGCATCTTATTCAGGATTGCAGCGTTCTCAATAACTTCAATACAGGAAGTGATCACAGGTTGGTTAGATGCAAACTGCTGTTAAATACTAAAGTGGAAAGAATGAAGCTTTTGCAACACTCAAAGAAATCAATCGATATAATAAATCTCCAGAAACATAAAGAAGAATTCCATTTGGAACTTAAAAACCGTTTCCAAGTACTTCAATCAGCTTTAGAAGAAGAGCAAGATGTTACAGTAGTGAGCAAGAAACTAACCAATACTCTACAAGATATTGCAAAGAAGATAGCCGGCGATGCACAAGTAAAGCAGACAAAGAAAATAACAGAAGAAACAAGAAGATTGATGAAGAAACGCAGAGAATTTAAAATGAAGAAAAACGATCCTAAATCAAGAGTTGAATATGCTGAATTATGTAAAACGGTAAGAAAATGTGTTACAGAAGATATCAGAAAATTTAACTCTGATCTTGTCAAGAAAATTCTAGAAGATAACAAAAGTTTAAAATCAGCTAGGCGAAAACTTTGTGTTGGAAGAAAAGGCATTTTTGCACTAAAGAGGGCAGATGGAACAATCACCAAAATCAATAAAGAAATAGTACACATTGTCGAAAAATTCTATAACGATTTATATAAATGTGAAGATCAGAGGGAAATCAACTTATGTGATCCACGAGAAAACTTAACAGAAACCGATGCCATGACAGACGAAGTTTTACAAGCCATTAAATTTATGAAAAAAGGTAAATGCCCCGGAGAAGATGGAATTACAATCAACCTTATCAAAGAAGCAGGAGAAGAATTTGCAAAAATGCTATCCTTACTGTTTTCCAAATGTCTCCAGAAGTCAGATGTACCAGAAGATTGGAATAATGCTGTGATGGTGCTACTTTACAAGAAAGGAGAGAAGGAAAACATTAAAAACTACCGTCCAATCAGCTTACTGTCAGTGATTTATAAAATTTTCACCAAAGTTTTAACGACAAGACTTGAATCAGCTCTGGACTCAGCTTAACCTAGAGAACAAGCAAGATTCCAAAGTGGATTCAGCACAATGGATCATATCCAAACGGTAAGGGAACTCATAGAAAAACATAAGGAATATAATTTACCTCTTTGCCTTGCCTTTATTGATTATGAAAAAGCATTTGATTCGGTCTACACATCAGCAGTAGTAGAATCTCTGGAGGACATTGGTATAGATAAACCTTACATCAATATTATAAAGAAGATTTACAAGAAAGCAACAGCAACCATCCGCTTGGACAAAGGAAAAGCAAAGATAAAGCTTGGAAGAGGGGTAAGACAAGGAGACATCATTTCGCCTAAGCTTTTTACTGCTGTCTTAGAAAATATTTTCAAGAAGCTGGATTGGGAAAACAAAGGGATTAGAATAAATGGGGAATATTTAAGTCATCTCCGATTCGCTGACGACATTTTAATTTTCAGTAACAGTCCTGAAGAATTGGAAAATATGCTAAAAGATTTGGCAGAAGCTAGCATTAATGTGGGATTAAAAATAAACTTGGAAAAGACTAAGGTGATGTTCAATTCATTTGCATCAAAAAAGAAAATCGTCTACAACAACACTGAAATTAAAGAAGTGCAGATTTATGTGTACCTTGGGCAGGAAATATCATCGGATAATAGTATCATGAATGAAATCAATAGAAGAATAAGAAATGGATGGAGTGCTTTTGGGAAGAACACTATTATTCTGAAGAGTAGCATGCCCCTGTGTTTGAAAAGAAAGGTGTTTTGCCAATGTGTTTTGCCTGTCCTAACTTATGGAGCAGAAACATGGACGCTAACAAAACGGATGGTACAAAGATTACAAACAACACAGAGAAGTATGGAAAGATGTATGCTAGGTATAACTAGAAGAGACAGAAAAAGAATAACCTGGATAAGAAGTCAGACGAAAGTTTTTGACATCATTGAAAGAATTAAACGGCTAAAATGGAAATGGGCTGGGCACATCGCAAGAAGACAAGACAATAGATGGAGCACAAACACCCTACAGTGGTATCCCAGAGATGTAAAACGGCCAAGAAGACGACCTCAAGTAAGATGGAGTGATGAAATCAGAAAAGTAGCCGGTGTAAATTGGATGACTAAAGCACTAGACAGGAAACTTTGGAAAAATCTGGGGGAGACCTACATCCAGCAGTGGATTGAAAACGGTTGATGATGATGATGATATATATATGAAAGGATTCTGCTTATACTTCATATTAGGTTTGGGTAGTCATGGCAATAAGCTGAGGCAGTTTATGCTGAACCAGACTTTATTTTCTGTAATAATACATGATATCATCTGAAGTCCGGTCCAGCGACTTGATACATTAGGAGTAGAGTCCTGCATCAGGTTGGGTTACCCGAACCCGACCCGACCCTCGGTTCGGGTCGGATTGGGTTGGCGCTATATTTTCCCGCTGCGGGTCGAGTTGGGGTTGACCCGCATTTTTAAAAGAATGTGGAAAATATTTTTTCCGGTTAAAAGCCTATATAAACCGCAGATCAAAGTTTCACAAAAGCAAAATGTGTGCCTGACTGTTTTGTCTTCAGTCATCCTATCACACCAGTTTTCAAAATAACAAACTGCATTATATTTTTATCCTGTTTTAAAAATACAATACGCAGCAAAATGCTAAATGGTCTTTCCTGTCTCATGTATCAAATGAATAATTTAATTGCGGTGATACGCCATGCACTATGTTAGATGGGAAAATTTTGAAAATAATAACTGCTGATAAACTAAAGGCAGATGGCCACTTGTGTAAAACAATGTGTATCGTTATAAGTAAAACTTTTGAAACCGCAACTAATTTTAAAGCATATTTAAAGATTAGATTTTTTGTTTTACACCATTTAAAGTCCTGCATTGGGTCGGGTTAGAGGTTTTACTATAGTTGAATATTAAAGAATATAAATTTGTTCATTCTTCTGTATAAAACATAAAAATGGTATTAGAGAAATAGAGGTTTGTATGGGTCGGAATCCCCAGGCCCGCCCGCTCCGTCCCGTGTAAAACTTAAAAGTTCGGTCCTAGCCTGGCATGGCCCATTTATAATTTTATCGGCTTTGCCTAAATATTTATTGGGCTGGTAGACCGGCTTAATTGTAGTTATTGGCACGGCCGTTCAATTTTTTTGCCGGCCTGGCCCGTTTATTTTGTTTATCAGCCCAGCCCGTTGAAAAAACTGTCCTTATAAAGCGGCCTGGCCAGTTTGAAATTTTGCCGCCCTGCCGCGGCCCGGACCGGTGCAGACCACAATTAGAGATATAATTGAGGATTACTTTTCATAATGGTGTTAAACATGATTTGCTTTCCTTACATTGCAGGTTCGGGTTGCTGAAAATTATTTTTGCGGGTTCGGGTCGGGTTTTACCCGACCCGCGCAGGACTCTCATTAGGAGCAACAGCTCTCAAATTTCTGCGTGTTATTTAAGATAGGATGCCATCCTAATCTGACTTCTCTTTCCCTCTGCACCCCGCTTTTTCTCAGCTCGTTTTTACTTTTTTCAGCAGAGGGCAGATGTATCCAAGTGGGAGGGCTTCAGGATGGGTGCATTATCTTTTTTATAACTGTTTTTTATGTGGAGACTGAACTTATGATGGCACAACAAGAGCTAATTTAAATGTTAACTATTATTGACTGCTTATCCATTTTCTACTTTGACACTCCTTAAACTAACCTATTGACTTGGATCTGAAATGAATCCTTTGTTGCTTACAATTTGATTCTTAAACTATCCTGAATAACTCAGTTTGTTTATGCTATCAATAGAATGATACTTCCTTGTTCATGAAAGAGTTTCATAAGTATTTTAAGCTAGTTTAATATGTCAAGAAAGGGTCATTTCTTTTCCAACTCTTTCATAAATATCAAAGATTTTTAGGATGAAGAAACTATTTTTATTTTTTTTCTTTAAGAGACAAATAAGTTGGGTTACCTGATTTAACAATTTAATTTCAATTTTGACTTTAAAAAAGGGTTTTATTTACTTATCCTTTCATATCTATACAGAATTAGATGATAACTGAATTTGAAGAAGAATCCTCTAAAAACGAAATTATAAAAATGAATCATCTCTGTGAAAATAGCAGGTGGCTAACTTTTACGTTGACCCTGGAAATCGCGGAATGAGTTAAGAGCTCAAATAGTACAGCGAGTGGCAGTTATGGGATGAAGATGAAAAGACGTACATTTTCACATATTACGCTTTCAATTTTGAAAAAAAATCTTAAATGCACTGAGTTTAAATTAAATTGCGGTGAGCTGAGTTATGAATGGCTTTCATTTGGAATTTCGCCAAGTTGCCTTCCTACATATTTTTGTTACAAAAAGTGGGTGACATTTTGCCAAGTGGCTCTATCAGGGGTCCTGGAACTTTTCAACCATGGCTCATTGTTGAAAGCGGCTCTATAGGCAAGCAACCCTTGTCCAGCTATCGAAAACTACAAAAATCAGTCACAAACTACAATTTAAAAATAAACGCATTTTCTTTTCCAGTTGAGATTTTTAGCCTACGCACAACATTTTTCAGGAGTGATTCGGCTCTGAAATTTCCTAAATTTTAAAGTATTCCGTTCTGAAAGTTTTAAAAAAAGGGTCATGAGTCCGAAAATTGGGACATTAAAAAAGGCTCAAGTGAAAAAATGGGGCTGCAAAACAAACTTCTTATTATAAAACCCCCTGAATGGATATGAACCATGAGCGCATCGTGCATCTGTAAATATTTATTATACAGGAATTAAGTTCATGAAAATAAAAATTCTGAACATTAACTAAAAAATAAGAAATTATACTTATAAAAACTATCAAAGTAAACCTTTAGGTAAGTAAGAGCATGTCCCATTTAAGAAAAATATTAAAGAGTCAAACTTTCAAAAATAGACTGATAGCTAAAAATCCATACTATTAACAAAAATCAAAAGAAATTTGATTAACTATTGATGAAGCTATTAAGTATAAGAATTTACATTTAAACTATTGAAAAGATTAAATAAGAGGGTCAAAAGATTAACTGTAAATAAAACAAACTGTAGAAATTAAAAATTAACCGAGTCAGGCAGATAGGCAATCGCAATCTGTTTAACAGAAATTGACATTTAAAAACATTGCCCCCATTACAAATTCTAATCTGACAAAATTTTACATCTTTATAAGAAAATTTTAAACATAAATTTATTAAAGGATTTTTACCCCGATCAACAACTCCCAATCTCTATTTAAATATTTATAAAGAGCTTTAACTATTTTAAAAATATGAAGAAAAACTTTCCTCTTTAAATTTCTACATTCAAAAAACTGATCTACAGCTTAGAGATGATCCTGAGATTTCAAAAGACTCATTAAACTCTTTAACACATACATTAAAAGGAGGCAGAAAAGTGATGGCATACACTTTAAGTACCTAAAACTTCATTAAAAATCTCAAAAATCACATTTGAATCACACAGGGATCCAAAAAAAAAATTTGAATGTGTCGTCCACGGAGATCACGAACCGCTATTGGCCAAATGACTCAGGAACAGTAAACAGGGTTCATAGAGAGTTGGGAAGAAAAAATCCAAGGACTCCAAAAAATTTTAAGGATTTGCCATTTTTTTTGTTGTTGTCGATGTTGTTTTGTGCTGCATCGTTATGTGGTATGCACACTCCAATTTTTAATACCCAATTTGGAGAGAAAAACATTTCAAAAACAAATTTTACTCTATCAGAATCTAATTGTTAGTGCTGAAATTGCACAGTATTCACAATATATTGCTTAATGATTTCGTTAAGTTTAAATATAAAATCGACAATCTACTGGGGTGATTCTGAGTAAAAAAAAAAAAATCTGAAATTCACAGCAAATTTTCTGTAAAGTTACATGAGAGAGGGGGGTGGGGGGGGAAATCAACTCCCGACACTAAGCTATGCGTTTACTCCGTGATTCTTTGACGAAATTCGCGTTTTTTCGCGATCTTTTGACAAAATGTGTGGGGGGGGGTTTGCGAGCTTTTGACGAAATTTGTGTTTTTTTCACGATCTTGTTACGAAATTTGTCGATTTTTCGCGATCTTTTGACAAAATTTGCCGTTTTTCGCGATCTTTTGACAAAATTTGCCGTTTTTTCGCGATCTTTTGACGAAATTTGCCGTTTTTTCGCGATCTTTTGACGAAATTTGCCGTTTTCGCGATCTTTCGACGAAATATTTGGGGGTTTTCGCGATCTTTTGACGAAATTTCTGGATTTTTTCGCGATCTTTTGACGAAATTTCTGGATTTTTTCGCGTTCTTTTGACGAAATTTTCTGGATTTTTTCGCGATCTTTTGACGAAATTGTCAGGGATTTTCGCGATTATTTGACGAAATTTGTGTCTTTTCACGATTATTTGACGAAATTCGCGATTTTTCTGCAAACGATGGACAAATATTTTTTTTTCGGCGACCATATGTCCGAATTTTTGGATTGGTGACCGATTTTTTAAAATTTTCAGAAATGAATGCCTTACATTTTCGGAAAATTCGGATTAGAATCACCCCTAGGTCATATAAATAGAGATTAGTCAAACCCCAAACACTTATTATGTATATCACATACATGATACATCTTAAAGAAAATTTTAAAAGGCAAAAAAAAAAAAAAGAATGCTAAATGTAACATACAAGAAAAAATATAACAAGTTTTGAATTTATTCTTTTAGAACAGCGGTAATCGCTTTCTTTGAAGGTGAAATTTTGACGAATTCGCATTTTTTTCGCGATCTTATGATGAAATTTGCGTTTTTTTCGTGATCTTCTGGGGGAAATCGCGTTTCTTTCGCGATTTTCTGAGAGAAATTCGTTTTTTTTTTTCGAGACCTTCTGGAAAAATTCGCTTTTTTCAAGATCTTTTTGTGGAATTCGCGTTTTATTTCAATTGTTTAACGAATCTGACGTTTTTTTCGCGATCTTTTGGTGGAAACCGCGTGTTTTTCATGATCCTTTGACGAAATTTGCGTGTATTTCGCGATCCTTTGACGAAATTTGCGTGTTTTTGCGATCCTTTGACGAAATTTGCGTGTTTTTCGCGATCCTTTGACGAAATTTGAGTGTTTTTCGCGATCCTTTGATGAAATTCGCGTGTTTTTTGCGTTCCTTTGATGAAATTCGCGTGTTTTTCGCGTTCCTTTGATGAAATTCGCGTGTTTTTCGCGTTCCTTAGAGGAAATTCGCGTGTTTTTCGCGTTCCTTAGAGGAAGAAGTTACATGAGAGAGGGGGGGGGGGGAAATCAACTCCCGACACTAAGCTATGCGTTTACTCCGTGATTCTTTGACGAAATTCGCGATCTTTTGACAAAATTTGTGGGGGGTTTTGCGAGCTTTTGACGAAATTTGTGTTTTTTCATGATCTTGTTCCGAAATTTGTCGATTTTTCGCGATCTTTTGACGAAATTTGCCGTTTTTCGCGATCTTTTGACAAAATTTGCCGTTTTTTCGCGATCTTTTGACGAAATTTGCCGTTTTTTCGCGATCTTTTGACGAAATTTCCCGTTTTTTCGCGATCTTTTGACGAAATTTGCCGTTTTTTCGCGATCTTTTGACGAAATTTGCCGTTTTTCGCGATCTTTCGACAAAAATTTTGGATTTTCGCGATCTTTCGACGAAATATTTGGGGGTTTTCGCGATCTTTTGACGAAATTTCTGGATTTTTTCGCGATCTTTTGACGAAATTTCTGGATTTTTTCGCGATCTTTTGACGAAATTTTCTGGATTTTTTCGCGATCTTTTGACGAAATTTTCTGGATTTTTTCGCAATCTTTTGACGAAATTGTCAGGGATTTTCGCGATTATTTGACGAAATTTGTGTCTTTTCGCGATTATTTGACGAAATTCGCGATTTTTCTGCAAACGATGGACAAATATTTTTTTTTCGGCGACCATATGTCCGAATTTTTGGATTGGTGACCGATTTTTTAAAATTTTCAGAAATGAATGCCTTACATTTTCGGAAAATTCGGATTAGAATCACCCCTAGGTCATATAAATAGAGATTAGTCAAACCCCAAACACTTATTATGTATATCACATACATGATACATCTTAAAAAAAATTTTAAAAGGCAAAAAAAAAAGAATGCTAAATGTAACATACAAGAAAAAATATAACAAGTTTTGAATTTATTCTTTTAGAACAGCGGTAATCGCTTTCTTTGAAGGTGAAATTTTGACGAATTCGCATTTTTTTCGCGATCTTATGATGAAATTTTCGTTTTTTTCGTGATCTTCTGGGGGAAATCGCGTTTCTTTCGCGATTTTCTGAGAGAAATTCGCTTTTTTTTTTCGAGACCTTCTGGAAAAATTCGCTTTTTTCGCGATCTTTTAATGGAATTCGCGTTTTATTTCGATTGTTTAACGAATCTGACGTTTTTTTTCGCGATCTTTTGGTGGAAACCGCGTGTTTTTCATGATCCTTTGACGAAATTTGCGTGTATTTCGCGATCCTTTGACGAAATTTGCGTGTTTTTTGCGATCCTTTGACGAAATTTGAGTGTTTTTCGCGATCCTTTGATGAAATTCGCGTGTTTTTTGCGTTCCTTTGATGAAATTCACGTGTTTTTCGCGTTCCTTAGAGGAAATTCGCGTGTTTTTCGCGATCTTCTAATGGAATTCGCGTTTTATTTCGATCGTTTGACGAAACGAACGTTTTCGCGATCTTTTGATGAAAACCGTGTGTTTTTCCCGATTTTTTGAGGAAATTCGCGTTTTAAGCGATCTTTTGAGGAAATCTGCTTTTTTTCTCGATCTTTAACGGAATTCGTGTTTTTTCGTGATCCTTTGAGCAAATTCGCGTTTTTTCGCTGTCTTTTAAGAAATTCGCGTTTTTTCACGATCCTTTGACAAAATTTAAGAATTTTTTCTGCGATCGATTGACGGTATTTTTTGGAACATATTTCCGAAAAACGCGATTTTTCCGAGATTCTTGGCTAAATGCCAAACATCGATAAAATTTAAAATAAAAGTCGGCTAACAGTGTCGAAAAACGAACTTTACGGACCTAATAATTGAAAAACGGACCTAGTGGGAGCTCTGCTATTAACATTACCCTACCCAATCAACGTTGTGCTTCAGATGAATGACGTGCAATTTACCGTGCGTTTTTCAATCACAATTTTTTTCTTCCTCGGCAGCAATTATCGCTTGCGTCCGAAGCCGCAATAGAATATAAGGAGTTTCTAAGTAGTGGTTTGCTTATCTAAGTAGTTCTAAGTACTACTTGGGAACGTTTTCATTTCTAAGGAGTTTCCAAGGAGTCTAAGGAGTCTGTGCGAACCCTGAGTAAATGTTCAACTTCTTGGTCACTAAATGTCTCATCAAAAGTTCTGCATACTGATAAAAGTCAAAAGTTTCCAAAAAAAAAACCCAGAAAACTTGCAATGACTTCCGATCAGGCTCACTTAATCTGCTTTCAATCATCATCGCCCAGCACTGACCATTCACGACCATTGCGATACTGGGGAAGGCACCCTTAACAGTTCTTGAAAAATGCATAAACCATTGGTAGATGACGTACTTTTATGAAAAACTTGACAAAAATGAAGGTATTACTAAACATCTCAAATCTTAGAAGCACAAAAAAAAATGATTCACTCCACAGAAGCACAGATTTACTTTCCACAGATTGAAATTCAGCTTAACTTGAAAGATGAATCAAAAATATGCAAATCAGTGCAGGATCACAAACATGCAGATCCAACCACTTCAAAATATGCAGATTTTATCACTTGAAAATATGAAGATTTTCAATAATGCAGATTAAAAAAAAAATGCGTAGAACAACTCTCGAGGAGATAAGAAAGGACTTGGTCAACTTCTTATATAGATGACACTTCTTTCAATATTCAAAAACTTGAACACTGTCAACAGGATATCATAGTAAATATGCCATGAGGTCAAAAAAATCTCAAACTATTTACTTTATAGAAAAACTTTTAACTACTAAAAAAAATTTTCAAAAATATCATAAAAACTTTATATTACTTCAAAAAAATTCAAAATTATCAGAAAAATTCAATTTATAAACTTAAAAATATTGTAAACTAACCGCAATTACCCATTAGCTATTTAGCAAAGCATTGCTAAATAGCTAATGGGGTTAGCGTTCACCACCATAATGCCGGAAAAACGTCAAAAGGGGTGGGGGGGATCAAATTAAAAAAAAAAATTAATGTCCAATGTATTACCCCCTCAGGAGTACACCTATATTCCAAATTTCAAAGCTCTATAACGGCAACAAGAAGTGGGTGAAAAAATGAGTCACACGATTGGACTGCCCCATACAAATAAACAGAACTGTGTAAGTTACAAGAAAGCATGCCATAAAAAGTAAAACTATCAGACATTAATAGTTACAGTTGCAGGTATTGGCGCAAAAGCTACTGTTGCACCCTATTTTTAATTTAGATAAGAATATATCGTAAAATAAAGAAATTTTAGGTCATGTTTATCCAGATTTAATACAGAAAAAAGCTTCACAGATTGTGTTTCTAGTTCCTGGAGGATCCCGCCGACCCATTTCGCCAAATTATATAAATCGCCAAACCACTCTCCAACTTATACAAACTGACATAACAACAAAAGAAAAAATAAATGAGTGTAACGCATTAATAAAAATAGAAATAAAACGTTGAAATAAAAAACACTGGATGAAGTAAACTTTGTGAATGTAGTGACCTTTATGATCAGCCATAAATTTAATCTTATAGTTTTGGGTCGACACGATCATCCAGTAGTCTACCGTTTCTAGAGCCTCATTTCCACAACTACCATTTGAAAAAGGATGGGGACCAACATCCTTTGCTCTATTTTATGCCAGTATCACTATCCCAGAGTGTGTGCCAAAAACGCTCTCAAATTGGGCTTATTTGTTGGGGGATAATCCTCTTCTTAACCCTCCGACTGTCTTGGAAAAGGGCAAAATTGTAATGTTGTTTTCTCTGCATTTTGTTTTAAATGCTAAAAAAATGATTCTTTGAACCTTTTAAAAAAAAAACTTAATAACGAATATGAATGCAATCCTTGGAAGTATTAATCATTGTTCAATGTATTAAAAATACATTAAACCAATAGAATTATATTACTTTAAATATTGCTTGTATTGCAGTGAAGCCTGGAGCTTCGTGAACGTATTAACACAGGCTTGTCAGTGAGGGGGTTAAACAACAAATATACTTACACTATTATCGCGTAGTTTATCATATAAATTTTCTAGTTTCTTGGCCACATCATCCAACTTCCTTCGAATTTGCTAGGAGAAAAAAAAAATATATATATAGGCCTCAGAATAAATGAAATAGTAGTTTATGAGTACTTTCTTAATATTACAAATAACACATTCATTTTTTTTTTTTTTAAATAAAAAAATAGAATTTTAGGACACAATAAATGGGTGAAAAAAAAAAAATGGATTTTTTTATTTAAATCAGATTTTTATGATTTTTTTCCCCAACGTTCAAATACTGAATAGCTACCAAGAGTTTTAGCTTTCCAAAACAATTAAACATCTAATGGCTAATGTAATGTATTTTGTTTACATTTTGAAATATAAAATTGTAATGAATAGTTAGTAAATACAGAAATTATAAAAATTGTAATGGAATAGTTTCATGAGTTAGTAACAATCAATAACATTATATACATCATTATTTTGTAATAATTATGTAAAATTATATTAAATACTAGTGATATTTAAATTTATTAACAATTGCATTTAATATTTAATGGTTGACACTACTTAAAATTAATAATTATTAAACAATTAACTTTCCAATTAGGAACATAATATATATTTTTATGCTTTCATTACTAAAATGATCATTAATAAAAAGGGGCAGGATGCTAGTTCGAAAAAAAGGCACTATTTCATGAGGAAATATATTAGTAATGTGTTTAATAATGATGATATCTGAAAAATATATATATATAATTTTCAGTGGCGTGGCGTCCGGTCATCGCTGGATGCGGCGATGACCAAGCAATATTTTAAAACTCTTAATAAGCTTTTAAAACTCTACGATCCAGTTTTAGCAGAACATTTGGAGTTCATGTATAAGTGAAGGTAAGATTTAAAGTTTCTTTTTTGAACATTCAACCATTGAATTTTAGAGTTAATAATTTTTCACCACAAACTTAAATAATTGCGATGACCACCGAAAATTTTCACGCCACGCCACTGATAATTTTTTAGTACACTCAATAAAGTGTCATTCATTTTTAATAATTTTATGAATTACAGATCCAAAAGTAAGGGGTAGTTCGGTAGCTTCATCGCCCCGAGCCCACCCTTCCCGGTTTTCGGTGTCTTTAATTTGAGTAATTTTCCTTTTAAATTTGTCCGGTTTCAATTTGATTTTTTTTTTTTTTTTTCAACCTGGGTTTCGCTAGAGAGTCTTTCACTCGGGACGTGGCTGGGGACCTACGTATCTTGTTTCCGCAAAAGAGTGGGATTAGAGTAGAAGAATAAAGGGCTGCGGACGAAGATGGGCCGCTCACCGCGGCGGTTGGGGTAATAACAACATGTTTTATTAATACATCCCATTTTTTCTAAAGAAATAAAGTTCTATCCTATTTGCGAGGTCTAAGACACATGGATTTAGAAATACTGTGAAATGGGAAAGTTTTTTAAAAGCTCTGGCTACAGCTAAATTTCAATATTTTTAAACAAGTTGGAAATGACTCATCCAACGTGGCCCATGAGGTGCGTTCGTACTCTAACTAGTTTTATAATAATTTTTTGCATCGCATCGTGTACTGAATGCATATTTTAGTGCATTTCATAAATGCATATCCCTTTCATTCTGTTCGGAAGGCATCATTCAAATTCACTTGCAATATTTTTTTTTTTTTTTCCCCATTGGCCTTAATGTAATGGAAAACTTTTGACTGTCTCTACATATGAAATCTGAAATGACTCGAGAAAAAAAAAATTTCAGACCCTTTGGATGGGTCGTTTTGGCTCTGTTGTGAACGAAGACTCGAGGTGCTACGTATTTATAGAATTACAAACGCACCTAAAAAGACAGGGTGCATTTTGCCAATTTCAAATGGGGCCCTTATAAAATGGCCTAGTAAGTAATAATAATACACAATAAAAACTGCAAATAATTAATTTGCAACTCTTTTTGCATTTGTGCTTGTTATGACAGAAAATAACCTCAGTTTTCATCATTATTTATCTTCCTCACTCTAAAATTAATATTTATTCAACTTCAAATCTATAAAACTCCTTTCAAAATATTAGAGAGTTTTATCCTAATCTAAATATTTATTCTTACTTAAACTTAAATTCTATCTTTTTTTCATCCTTCATTAAGATTTATTAAACTAAACAATAATCTGTGCTTACAAAATCTTGCGTTCATGTTTACTTTGCGTAGACATCGTGATTCGCGATAGATTGCCATTTCTTTCAAAGTTTAAAATAGCGAAAATAAAAATATTTTATTTATTAGTAGTGCGTACTCAATCTATAATCAACAGATACAGTCTATTTTTCTTGTTATTTTGATACAAGTTGCAGAAAAATCCATTAATAGGGGAGATATTCAATTTAACATTTTCTGTGTTTTTCTATTTCAAATGTGCGCCGGCCGGGTTTTTTTCCCGCCCTTGGTAAAAGGCGATCCTTAAAGTGTTTCTCTAGTTGCCAATCAGTGCCATTTTCATGTTTCTCCGCAATGTCTCGAGCTGGAGACGTGCTCAGGTCATTCAACTGGACACTTGCCCGGATGACGCAGAGATTTTAAATGGGTTGTTTTCAAAATCCTCTGCATTCTTTCAGACTAAAATTCTGTTTTTCGTCAGTCAACAAGGATTAAGCTTCAGTGGTAGACATGTTTTTAAGAAGGCTGCAGGGTGACATGTGACGCGATCCAGTTGAAGTTGCTATCATCCAGAGTGTAAGAACTGATCCAATTTTTCTCCAACTACAAAGTTTGATTGTGACAATTAACAAAGAAAGATTATCGTGAAACACAATAATAACATCATTTCTGAAGATTATCATGGAACGCAATGGTAATATCATCTCGTCACAATTAAGAGAAGCCGTTATAATGAAGTTTGAATACTTCCTGTGTATGTCCTGTACTATTCATTTTCAACTGAACGCTGAATGAAATCTATTTCTGAAAAGGATTTGTAAATTAACATCCATTCTCTCATTACACTTATCTAAAAAAACCTGTGCCGTTCATTTTCATTTTAACACCAAAGAGATCCTTTTCTAGACAATTTAAGTTATCCTACATCCATTGCTCAGTTTTCTCCTGTACGATAGTAAAAAAGAAAAATTTGGACCTGTGCCTTCAAATATACTGATTGTTGAGAATTACATAGAAGCTCCTTTCTACAACAATAATCAATTTTATTTAAATTTTAGACTGCGATCTCGTAATGAAATACTTAAATGACTATGAACTAACCCATTTTCACAATTCGATCTCAAAGTAATCAAAATAAAACTGTACGACCGCCGTCGTGTAAAATTCACTGGATGATGGTGACAACTACACTTTGTTTCAGACTCAATATCTGTGAATACACTTATTTATGTATGCAAAGTTGATTCCCTATTGTGTTGACAGGTACCAAAAGATTTATGTTGGCACAAATAAAATTGTGCTTCATACAGCTTTTATTATTTAGTTTCATAGCACACTTATTTCTATTTTCATCTTTTCTTTCAATATTGAATACAGATTTTGCACTGATATTCAATTTTAATAGATGGTTTAAATATAATTCACTTTGTAATGTCTTTCCACTTGAGTTCCCGTCATAATGTGACTTTGGACCGAGGGCTTTCTTGTCTTTAAGATTATAACTTTAATAGATTAATTTAATCATTTTAATTTTTACTAATTTGAATATCTCATTTAACTTAAAATCCCTTTCTCCAAGGTCACGTCACAGTGCTGTTAATAGCCTAAATCTAAACTTGACATGTATGCAATTGCTAACTAAGCAAATTATAAAAAGGATTTAAACCAGGGATGCACAACCTATGGCCCACGGGCCAAAAGGGGTCCGCGATGCCTGTTTCGTTGGCCCGCCAATCCCAAAATGATAATCTCAAAATAGAGATGAGTTTTTTTTTTTTCAATTGAAAGCTTACATGTTTTTGTTGTCCTGGTCCGTATATCGAACCAGGGTCTGAAACAAATCTAAAATTGGGTAGCAGAGTAAAAATAGAAAAGCTGGGCAAAGTATGGCATAGACCTAGACTAATAGTAAATGACAAGGTGTGTAAAGGTAGATGAGAACAGAGAAGAAGCTGTATTTAAGTTTTTCATTAAACTAACGTTTATTTATCAGAAATAAACAAAATTAAATAAAATAAACAAGTACAAATATCAAAAGTAAAATCAAATAAAGTTAAATACATGTTAATGACAATGACACCTTAATTCAGGGTGTTGCTTTTATACATATGCATTGCATACGCATGCATACATACATATGCATTGTAAGCATACTATATGAACCAGTATTTAAATTATGATATGCAGTAAAAGAATTAAACAGATAAATATTCACTCACGTTCTTGTTGAGACAAATCATCACATCGAAGTAGAATATGAACAAAGTCTCCAAAAATAGATGCATAATATATTCAGCACAAATAAAGTTAATGTCACAGCTTTAAAAATCACATTTCAGGTTCTATAAAAAATTTATGACTCGCTGCATTATCTTTGAAAAACTATGAAGTTTATACTTCATTAATTATTCATAAAATAAGTCCTAAAATAGCATTCCAATATTTATGGAGACCGATGTTTTTAAAAGATGACTTGAACACATAAAGATTTTAAACTTAAACGACTGGCATAAGGTTTCCTTAAAACTATAATTCAAAAATTTATCGAAACCATATTGAAGTAATATGCCGCCAAAAATATCAAATTCAATCTCAACTTAAATGAAATGATAAATGAACTGACGAATACAAACGAAAAACTAATATGAAAAATAAACCACAGCAAACACACACTTCTCCAGATAAAGTGCAGACCCTTTAAATACTATCCAAACTACAAGCACATGTACCGGCGAAAATGTCTATCTCCTCCAAAACACACGTTCAGCGGAGTTGAGTAAATCACGTACTGCTGTACGGAAGAAACTATTTTTCAACTCCGGAACGGGAGATGCGATCGCAGTACATTCGAGTTGCGTGGAAGAACGAAGTGAAAAACGGAAATACGACCGGAAGTGAAAGAGTTGGATGACGTGGATCGATTCTCAATCGAATCATAAAACGAATAATTAAACCACGTTTACGGCAGAAAAGAAAACAGGTAAGTGAAATATAAATAAATATTTGAATAAAAGAAATAAAGGTAACGAAACGTAAGTAGAATGTTAGAACAAACTTATTTAAAAAGTAAAAATGTGAAATGATTGAAATAAAGTTTTTAAATCAACAATGTATAAACGTCAAGGAAAATATAGTGCTAACAATTGGTACTTAATTTTTCAACTGAGAACTGCTTGCGTTTTTAAAATCAAAAACAATCGCCATCTTGATTGACTGGTTGGATGACGCGATAAAAGCATGCTATTTGTAACTTGCACGTATTCAACTGTCAAGTTGCGATATATCGGCACTTCTTTAAGATCGACAGAGAGAAATTTGATGCGAGCGCATCGCATCTACAATGAGACTAAAACTGAGCTCTGATTGGCTGATAGCATGTAACAAACGAAGTGTCAAGTGGCTGAAGGAATGTATCTTCTCAACTCAACGTTTATCTTTGGAATGGTAAATACAGAACTTGTGTGGAAATATAAATTATTTAAAAACAACGTTTAAACACACAATAAAATAAGTTGATTTGATCATACGTATACGTTTTTATATATATATATATATATATATTTTTTTTTTTTTAAAATAATTTATCTTTGGAATGCTTGGCGGTCGGCAGTCGGTTGACGTTTATTACTTGTAGATGGAAAAATGAGCGGTGAAAAAAGAAAAGGCGATTTTCCAAATCAAAAATTTGTTGATTCGTGGTCGGATAAGTACTGTTTTATTAATCATAATGACATGATTATTTGTCTTTTGTGCAATTCTACTGTAGCTGTAGCCAAGGAATATAATGTGAAACGACATTATGAAACGAAACACATTGCGTTCTCATCTATTCAAGGATATGAACGATCAGTAAAAATTAAACACCTGAAGAAAACTTTGATAAACCAGACCAGTTATTTTCAAAAACAGACATCTGAATTGGATTCCTGCATTGAGGTAACCCTAAATATTGCTCAACTGATCACTAAATGTGAAAACCGTTTACTGATGGTGATTTTGTGAAAGATTGCTTGTTAATTGCTTCAGAGAAACTTTGTCCCGAAACAACAAATTTAAAAATTTAAGTTTGAATAGAATGACTGTTCAGACAAGAATTCAACAATTAAGTGAAGACATTGTAGATCAAGTAAAGCTTGCTGCTTCACATTTTGAATATTTTTCACTTGCTGCTGACGAATCTACCGACATTACCTCAACAGCTCGACTCCTTGTTTTCATTCGAGGTATAAACAAGGATTTCCGCATTACAGAAGAACTTCTTGGAATGTACCCTATGAAAGGCCAAACAACTGGCAAAGAACTTTTTCACAGTTTATTAGAATTATGTAATGGAGCTGCTTTGAATATGGACAAAATTGTTAGCATTACAACAGATGGAGCAAGATCAATGACTGGTGGAATTATTGGAATGATAACTCTGCTAAAAGAACATCTGGGAGAACGTGAAATGGAGTTACTTCAATATCACTGCATCATACACCAACAAAATTTGTGTGCCAAAGAATTAGGTTATGAACAGCTAATGAAGTGTGTTTGTGAAGTAATCAACTTTATTCGTAGTAGTGCATTATGGCACAGAGAATTTAAAGAATATTAGGCTGAATTTGAGGATATTCCTAGTGATGTAGTGTACTACACAGAAGTAAGGTGGCTCAGTCATGGAAAAGCACTTAAGCATTTTATTGAATTATTTGATAAAATTGTTGTGTTTCTCAAGGAGCATGGAAGGAAAACCAGGTGCTTGGAAGAAGCCAGTTTTCAGTGTGATTTAGCCTTTTTACAAAGTTATTACAAGTTACAAAGTAATTACAAGTCATTTAAATGAATTGAACATCGAATTACAAGGTTTACCATCTTTCAGTTGGTAAACAATGTAAATGCTTTTAAAAGAAAGTTAGTATTATTTCAAGAACAGTTACAGGAAAAAAAAAATTTGCTCATTTCCCATATTACAAAAAAATGAAAGAAAAATTTCCAAAGATGAAATTGGATTACGAAGATCAGGTAAAAATTTTAATCAATTCATTCCATGATAGATTTTTAGATTTTGAAAAATGCCATTGTCAAATTGAGTTATTCTCAAATCCATTTACAGTGGATGCCACCTGAAAGTGCTCAATTAGAGCTCATTGACTTACAGAGCTCAGGCTTTCATAAAAATGAATTCAAAGAAAAGTCATTGCTTGAATTTTATAAGAATTTTCCTATTTAAAACGCAATGTATCTATGTATGCAACTATGTTTGGAAGCACCTACATCTTTTTCTATGATGACTGTCAACAAATCAAAGACTAGAAACAGACTAACTGATGAAAACCTTTCAGCCGTTTTACATATTGCTACTGCAACTTTAGAACCAAACATAACAAAAATAGCTTCAAAAATACAATCCCAACCCCAGTGGCAGAAAGTTTTGTAGCTGTCTGCGACAAGCTTTTAAAATTTCATAATCTGTCTGCAAATTTTGTATGTCATTTTAATGAATAAATAATAAATTAAACTAGGAATTTTTTATTATTCTATTTAAAACAGGGTAAGCATGATGCATTCTCATTAATTTTGCTTATAATATTTCATCATCTAACTTCTTATAGAATTTCAAAAGTGTGAAGGATAAGCAGAACCATACATAGGCAATAACGATGCTTTTAAAAACCTTCGGAAGCTTCAGAGGACTCAAGCATGAAAAGCACTGAGTTTTTACTAAAACCCTTGAATGAAATCTGCAGCCTTTTCAGGAAATTAATTTTTTGGTGAAATTCACGTTTTTTCCATGGCTTTTTGACGAATTTATCTTTTTTCCCGCAATTTTTGGACGAAATTTGCGTTTTTTTTTCGTGATCTTTTGACAAAATTCGAATTTTTCTTTTCTGCATCCTTTTGAGGAAATTATTTTGTAATTCTTCGGTGAAATTCACATTTTCTCCATGGCTTTTTGACAAATTTCGTGTTTTACCCACAATTTTTGGATGAAATTTGCCGTTTTTTTTTGCGATTTTTTGATAATATTCGCATTTTTTTCCACAATCCTATGAAGAAAGTCGCGTTTGTTCCGCGATCCTTTCACGAAATTCGTACTTTTCCGGGATCCTTTGATGAAATTTGCGTTTTTTCATGATCCTCTGACGTAATTCGCATTTTCCACGATCTTTTGAGGAAATTTTCATTGTGTCCGCGATCCTTTTCCGAAATTTGCGCTTTTTACGCGATCTTTTGCCAAAATTCGCGCTTGTTACACAATCTTTTGCCAAAATTCGCGCTTTTTAAGTGATTTTTTGCCAAAATTCGCGCTTTTTACGCGGTAAAAATTGTCAGAAAGTTGCGGACAATTTTTTAAATTGACTTCATTAGTGCAGACAATAATTGTCCGCAAAAGATTTTTTGTGTCCGCGACTATGTCGCCGTGTCGCGGTGTTTCTGCCACTGGGATCCCAACCATCACATTAATTGTCTCGTCTGTGAAATAATTATGTATGTATATTTATTTGGCTTATTAAAATTAATTTATAAATGTATATATATTCAGAATTGAGTACGTTTTCATTAGAAAGTGGTATATTGACTTTTTATATTAGATTACAAAAAAAAAAAAAAAAAAAAAAAATGTGTTTATAAATGCAACGCTACATTGGCCCCAGGTATGGTACTTTTTCTTTTTTTTTGGCCCACGGGTTGAAAAAGGTTGCACCCCTGATTTAAACCCATATTCTTATAACACGTACAGAGACGGTTATAAAAATAGCTAGTTATATCTAAAATCCTAAAAATATTCAATAGCAGCAATTATTAATGCTATTATTGTTAATAATCCCCACCTCTCAGTGGGGATTATTAGCTTTTTATTGTTCTTAGGAAAGCAGTTTTGCTGCCTTTTCAATACCTAATTTTTTTTTTTTCTTTCGTTTGGTGTATATGAGTTAGAAAGTTAAGAACAACCTACACTGAAGAAGCTGTTCTTAACATTTTTTATACACATTCTTTTTCTCTTGTACATTCTTTTACAATAATTGTTGAGCAGATTTTATTTTTAACTCCAATATTTGCTATAAATTTATTATTGCAAAAGTAGAATGAGAAAATAAAATTCTTGCTATTTTATTTGTTTACTTGGAGAAATTTACTATACTTGCTACGCTTATTTTATATAAAATAATGAATAATTTGATTACTTAAAGAAAATTATGACATTGCAAATTATATTAGATTAAATTACTTTTAAATGAAATGCTTTTTATGTCAGGTAAAAAATTATGCTATTTGTATTGTACTTAATTTTTTATAATACTCTAGAATTATTTAGGGTTTTATTATTATTATTATTATTCATAAGTGAAAATAACTGCAGAAACTTTCCAAATTAGGGTCATCCTAGATTTTAATACTTTTGTATGTCATTTTAAAATTTAGAAAATTTATGATTTTAATCAATGATTTTTTAAAAAAAAATCACTGACACCTTAGCTAAGTTTTTTTTTTTTTTTTTTTTTTTTTTTTTTTTTTTTTTACTTGAACTTATGACAATGAGCAAAATATTTAATTTTTACCTTAAAAATGATTACCATCTTTTTTTTTTTTTTTTTTAATAAATAAGAAACTTTGTTTTGAGTAACTTGATAAGTAACTTTATTACATGAAACACTGGAATTCAAGTTTTTCACATAAAACACTGACTTATTGGTAATAAAATTCCTTTCTCAATTTATTATTGTCTGAAATGAAAAATACCATCTGAGGAAGAAAAATTCTGTTACACTTCCTTTTGTTAGAACCTGCCTCCTGCAAGTTATGCCCAGTCTCAAAAACATACTCATTTGCCCTGTCTTAAGAAAAGATCATTTGATTAGGGCATGATTTCATCACGACCGGTGATGATCTTCTGTAAACAGTCACTTACACACACACAGAAAATATTTGCTACAGTCAGTCACAAAATAACTTTTAAAATATAAAACAAATCTTCAAAAACTGAAATTTTACAAGAAAGTTGGATTTATTTTTTTATGACACAATAAAATAATAATTGGAAACTGCACACCCCAATCGAGTTCAGTATGTGCCTGCAAAAGAGGGCTGCATCCTATAAAACTCTTGATAGATTTCCACATGAAATAGCTTTTTAAATAATTCTTCAATTTAAAACTATCTGCTTCACCCTGTTTGCATGTTTCATTCAGTATTTTTCTATAAAACTAGCACTTTTCATCCCATTTTAACATGCTACAGTTTTTTAATAGGAGCCGAGAAAGATCTCCCGTCAGAATGAGAGCGGTGTCATTTTTTTTTAAAAATAAAGGCCATTTTAAAGTTTGAATGTTTTCCTTTGCTTGCCAATTATGGTTAGTCCCATTATTATTTAAACTCTCCCACACAAAACAGCCCAAGAAAATGTAATGCCAAACTCTGTTGGGAGGGGTCACACCTTCGAAACTCTTTTTCAATCGAAAAGAAACACTCCTTTAAACGAGGAGTATTTTATATGTATAAAAGCTCAACTAACCAGCCTATTCGGGGAATGCTGATTGCCGGATACTTGAGCGCTACAAAATCTGTCATGTAATCATGACATGATGCATCAATGTAACAGGAAAATGGCCCATTTTCCTGTCATCAGGAAGTCGATCCAATAATTCTTTTATTGTCATTAAATTTTCATTTGATAAAGTTATCCTTACCAAATTAAAAATAAAAGTGAATACTATTTTTGTTAGGATCTAAACTTATTTATTAACACAACATTATTTATAATTAGACATCTCTCCCTTTTGGAAAAGTTACAGGGAAGCTTGGAAAATTAACTTCTGTATGAATTATCTCACAGTAATAATGAATCCTTTCTGCATAGCTATCAGATGCAAACTGGTAATATCTGACTTCTCCGATCACGATAAAAACAAACTACACCCGTTGTCAGTTGTTACTTATTGTATTTTAACAGAAATTTGGTAAGCAACATAATTTATTACTTGAATTCGCGAAAATTTGAACACAATCAGACAATTAGCAATGGAGAAAGCAATTTTTTTTTTTTTTTTAATAATAAGTAAGGAACAGAAAAATGTACCATTTCGTTCTTTTTTATTTTTATTTTTTTATGTTATTGTTTCTGTTTTCCATTTAGATTGTTAAAATATTTTTCCCTGCTCATTCAACAATGCAAAACTTTGATACAATCTCAGTCATCGGCAGCCAGCTGGGGAGAAAAAGATTGACAATGAAACAAAAGAAATTCACTCTGGAAAGTCTTTTTTTTTATTATTTCCAGTTAAGTGTAGAGGATCCAAACGCATTTCAATTACAAAATATTTTTGATTAAATATAATATTTAAAATATAATATGTTATAAAGATCTTTGTTAAATAATTCTTTTAAAATAACTTCTTATTCTAGAATAAAAAATGTGTAAAATTTGCAAATTTTTTTGAAAATCATTATTGACACTCTTTGATTCCGCACCCATAGGTTCTCAACTCTCTCACTGAGTGCCCACAAAGTAAAGTTTGTGGGTAACAGAATAATGTGACTCAAAAACTATATTTGACCTAGGCTAATCCCGATAAATCCTGTGAAGTTTAAATACACTTCCATTAACCTTCATTTTTTTCATAATGTTCGCTTCATCAGACTTGGAAATAGGTGGATTAGAGGACCTATTTTTGCACTTTTTTTTTTTGAATTTGGTGATATGAAAACCTCCCCCCCCCCCCCCCCCCCAAAAAAAAAAAAAAAAAAAATCGTTAAGCATTACAATTGGCAATGCCTAAAATATAAAACTATAGCAATGTGTTTATAATGGAAATGCTCCAGGCTGAAAAATAAATAACATAACCTGTCAGAAAAGTTAATCTCATTGAAAGATATAAATAATTAGGTAAGAATTAAATTCTGCAAACAAATGTTAATAAACTCTACAGGGGATGGATAAATAAAGATGACAAGTTTAAAAGAACTAATATATTTATCAAAACAAAAGAACAAAAATAAAATTATTTTTAAAATAAAAATAAACAATCTACAGAGTGACCTTAGAGATTTATATCAATTCAACTAGTTTTCATAAAAGCTTAACTGCATTAATCCATTTACTTCAATTCAATATTATCATTAACCATTCTGTACCAAAGAGTATAAATATAATTTGAATTGAAACATACATGCACTGGAGCCCGTTTATGTTAAATGACAATACCCATAAAGATAACAAGTTATCAGGAAGATTTCTCCAAAAATTTATGTTTATCTTATCACAATAAACTTCCCTCATAGTAAACTTCTATAGCTTTTATTATCAACACATTCCGAAACTCCGCTCCGCAAGCTGTTATGTTGAAAAAACAGACATTTCACAAAAGCACCACTTCACTAGAAAATAGGATGATTCAGCCTATTTTCATTCCACAGCACATAAAAGAAATGTAGTCGTAGACAATTCATTCTGAACAGTGTCGATTAAAAGCAATAGTTTCCCTATTCAATATCTACGAGAGAAACAAGCATTGCTGATTCACTAGAACTCTTCACGGTACTTTCAATATATTAAATTAGATTAATGTCTGACCGAGTAATTAACAGAACTATAAATATTTAAAAGCATGACTAAAAACATCGCCCGTTCCTGGATAACGCCAGAAACAAACACAAAGATAGCAATGAAATAAATTCAAAGCAAGGCAAACTGAACGAGTAAGATAAACAAACTAATAATACTCAACTCTTGACTATGAAAAAAGCATTTCCACGCATGACCCACCACATCCACTACCGGTTTCCCAAACTCCCTCTGGGTCTGGAAGCACGTGACTGTGATAATTCATGCATATGTATCGCGATCGTCAGAAACGGCCAACGCCATCTATCAGTAACTAGGGTCAACTTTAGTCAACAGATGAGTATTGTGTGAATGAACGATGTCAGATATTATCGTTGGCATATTGAAAGATATATTGCAAAGAAACTTTAAGAACATAAAAAGGAAACGGAGATGAAAAAGGATAAATAAAAGGTAATCTTTTAATAGAAATATAATGACTGAAATAAAGTCTTCACGTGTTTATAACATAATATATGTTACCAACACTGATGAGATATGGACTAACAATCTATACCTATAAATAGTTATAGCTTTACAGCTCTGGCAAATTTGAACTTTCCGCATTCCAGAGTTTTCGAGAAAAATGGCTATGACATACAGACACACGAGTGGTGTTATAATGGTTACGTTTTCTACTTTGTCAAGTATGAAACAAGAAGAAAAAAAAAAAATACAGATTTTTTAAAATTGGAAAGGAAAGTTGTTTTCAGAAATATAATTTGATAAAATGAATGGATTCATCCTAAACATTCAGTAAACATTTGTAACTGCTACCACTTTTGTTTTTATGGGTGCTTTAGTTTGAAGGACATAACAAGTTCCTTACTGGATTTGTTGCTCTCTGCTGGCACTGCCTGCGCAAGTCTTCTAAAATATCCTGCAGCACTTGGTGCTCGGGAGGGATGGGCCCTTTCTCCTTGGCCTGCTCGGGAACCGGCTGAGGAACCTGGAAAAAATGAAATTGGAAATTAAGAGGTTTACATGCAGCTTTTTAAATGGCCATTCTCACATGTTGGCCTTTTTTTAAAACAAATATTCATTTTCATGGTCTTAATGGCTGATTTTTGACTATGGCATTTTTTGCTAAGGAATAGTAGCAAATTTGATTAATAAATTTCAAGTTTGGGATCAGCCTTGGTAATCCCAACAGATTGTGGGGATGTCCCAACAATCTGCCTTGGTAATCCCAACAGATTGCTGACAACAGATGGTCAGCACCATCTGTTGAGCAATTTACACCAAAAATTAATCAAGTCCAGTTTATATCAAGGTCTAACTGAATCTGAAGTTTTGTGAAATTCCGTGCATTAGTTCTTGACTCACAGAGTGACAGACTCACAGACAGACATTTTCTAAAAACCATCAAATCGTGTTCAGGACATTCCAAAACATATAAATCCATCAAAAACTGGAAGTCGAAAATTTTCACGAATCCAATACTTTCTTGTAAAGATAGAAGAAAGTAACAACACTAAAAAACAGGAATTCTGCTTTTTCAGAATTTAGTGTTGCCCCCTATGAACAAAAATATATGTATACTAGGGGGCTCTGCCCCTGCAAGCTACGCTCAACAACCCCTGTTCTGACACCGCAGAATCTAAAAACCAGGGTTGTAGTGGGTAGCTGCCCGGGTACCTGCCCAGCTACCCACCCGGGCTGGGTTTTTTATAAAAAAAAAACGGGTTTTTTACAACTATAAGGGTTGTAGTGGGTAGCTGCTTGGGTACCCACACAGCTACCCGCCCGGGTCGGGTTTTTTGGAATCTTGCTAAAAACATGCTAATCTAATGGGTTTTAAAAATATTAGAGAAGATTAAATTATACTGAAAAAGCTGTCCAGATCTCCCTGTAAACGGGTTTCCATTCAATTCCCTTTGATTGCAAAAATTTAACGGAGAATCAGTTGCTGTTAAGACATCCAATGGTTGTTTTCGTTTTTGATTAAAGAGGATCAGTTAAACATTTGAAAAGAAGCTAAAATAAAATGAATTAAGTATTCAGAGTCTTTGTCAACCGATATTTTAAAACAATCTCTATAACAATAGTCTAAATCATGTGACTATCCTTAACAGTTCAGGGCAGAACACTTTGCTTTTTATACTCTAGGTGCCATTTTGATACTTTAATGTTATCCAGGCACAGGTGATAAGTCGCCAAATATTATTCTATCCCCATCATTCTATATTATTATAGTTCAAGTCATCAAATGCCATAAACAAATACGATCTGATCCCTTCGTGTCAAATGTCATATACATATTGGTGTGATTATTTATTGGCGTGTCATATTGGTGCGATTTTTTCCCAATGCCAATTTGGGGAACGCATCAACAGCATAAACATGTCTTACCATACATCCGGCTTACCATATCAAGCAAAATAACGATACTTTGGCGCCAGTTAAGTACCCATTGCGTACAGAGTACATTGGCATCAGAAAAAAATTGCGCCAATATGGGGCCGTATATGACATCTGTGCCAAAAGAAAAAAAAGCCGGGTGCAAATCTCGCCAGTATCTTTTTTTTCAATTCGCTAGTTAGCATTATTTTATTGTTTGAGTGGTATTAAAACACTGATTTGAAGTTGAAATTAAATGTCATGGTTTGTTACATAATTTAATATTTCGCCAGATGCGATATTGATGGCACTCGTGCATGTTTGGCATGATTTTTTTTTTTTTTTAAACGAAAATTTGGCGAAAACCTCGTTTTCGAATACCAGTTACATATGTATTTTTGGTACTACTTAGTTATCACGTCGACAAAAAATCTATCGCGAGCTATAAGATTAAATGCCAATAATGCTTGATCGTAAATGTCACATTCACTTGACTTTTAGCAAGTTACACGTGTTTACGCCATCAAGTGATTTTTATTTCGACGTTTTATTTTTATATTTATTAATGTTATACTAATTTATTTGTTCTTTCGTTATGTAAAATAAAAATTTTGTCAATCTGTACAATTTGGCGAGTGGTTTGGCGATTTATATAATTTGCGAAATTGGTTGATGGAATAACTACTACATTGTACCGTATTTTTTAATTATTTTCTATTATTTTCAAAAGGAAATAGCAAAAAAATAATAACTATAGAACAAAATAATTTATATCCTTCGATATATAATAAAAAGTTTTGATTTGGAAATGGACCAATAAAAAATCTGCGTAGATACCGTGAAATGCATCTGATTGGTCAGAGCTTTATGACGCTATAAGGGAGGTTGCCAATGGAGGACCCGTCTCTCTGTCGCCAAAAGTGATGCCAACTTGGTACTATTTCCAGTATTTCGCCTACCTTAAGGGTACTTTTCCATTATACGGACAGCATGCCAAAATGTATGCTAATGCGCCAATTATTTCAGCCCTCATTGTGAAAAGGATTTTTCTTGTAAACCGTGTAAAACATTGTGATTTGTTATTTATGAAACGTGAATTACGTGAATGATTATTATTTAACCTTAACCTTGGAAAGCTTTTTAATTTGCTATTATTCGAAATAAAAATGCTTTTTTAAAAAAAATAAAATTATAATTTACTTTTACTGCTGACACTGAGATGGATTTTACCATTTGTCAATTACCAGATGTTGAGAAAGGTACGATAAAACTGTTTCAGGAATTTGGAATTCAGCATAACAAAAGGTTGTGTTCAAACAACCATGAAATGAAATTATGGATGAGTTCTGGATATCCGAAATGGAGATGTAGCTTACGATCATGTGAAGAAAGCATAGGAATACGACAAAAAACATGGTTTGAAGGATCGCGGTTGTCTTTTCTTAATGCTTTGAGGTTTATATATTTATGGTGCCAAGAGTTGACATCGATTGAGCTTTGTGAGCTGCAACTTGATATGAACCACAACACAACAGTGGACTGGAATAGTTATTTTAGAGAAGTTTGTGCAAATGCTTTATGTTCACGACCAAATAGAAAAATCGGTGGATCTAATAAAATTATAGAAGTAGATGAAAGTCTTTTTACCAGAAGAAAAAGCAACGTAGAGCATGTTCTTCCTCCTCAATGGGTGTTAGATGGTTTATGCCGTGAAACGCAGGGATGTTTCCTTACTCCTATTTCCGATCGCACAGCTGAAACTTTAATGGCGGCAATAGAAAACAATGTAGCTGAAGGAAGTATTATTAATACAGATTACTGGAAAGGATATAAAACAGATGAACTGCGAAGTGCTGGTTATGATCATTTCACAGTAAATCACAAATACAATTTTGTCGACGCTAATACTGGATGTCATACTCAAAATGTTGAGATTATGGGACATCGCAAAATGGCGCAACAAAAGACATCGGGGAACAGTTCGTCATCATTTAGAGTCGTATCTCATAGAGTTTATGTGGTGACGTCTTCATTCAAAAAATGAAATGTTTACTGCAATGCTAAAAGATATGGCACAGATGTCATATTCGCCTCATATTGGCACGATTTTTTCCTGACGCCAATGTCATATACGCAACGGGTACTTAACTGGCACCAAAGTGTTGTTATTTTGCTTGATGTGGTAACCCGGATTATGTTGTGGCACAGATGTCATATACATCAACAGCATAAACAGCAACATCCAGGTTACCATATCAAGCAAAATAACAACACTTTGGCGCCAGTTAAGTACCCGTTGCGCATATGACATTGGCGTCAGAAAAAAATCGTGTCAATATGGGGCGTATATGACATCTGTACCTATGTTGTTTATGCTGTTGATGTTTTCGACAAATTGGCAAACAAAAAAAAAAAACGTGCCAATATGGGGCGAATATGACATCTGTGCCAAAGAGATTTGTAATTTTATGGCAGCAGTTTAATATGATTTTTTAATTTTATTACTTTATTGTATAACAGTTATTTGTTCACTTATTTTAATTATATATTTGTGATTTAATAAAATAGTTCATAAAATTCTGTAATTTTCAAATGTTATATTTTTTAAATGCTCACTTTACTATCGACATGATAATGTTTTTCTTTTATTTTTCAAATGTTTCAATTCACGTGATTTTCATTTTGCGCCAACTATTGCGCTTGTCGACAATGCTGTCCGTATAACGGAAAAGTACCAAAAAGCATAGCCTACTATGATATATACGGCCCACGCATTTCGTCAGATTCAGCTTCAAACCCTGAACCAAAACATCACAACGTGTTCTTTTTTGTTTACATTTATACCCTGCCCAGATAGCAGCTTGTTTCTCATCGTCGAAGTTTCAGAATCATTGATCGTATTTTCAGAATAATAAATTAAATACTTATATTCTTCAATTTCCTTCGATTTAAAAGGGTATTTTACACAGCTTGTAGTATTTTAGTGTTCACATACTTTTAAGATTAGCTAAATTACTTATTGTTTACTTGATCGGTTGGTTCATTCTGTTATTCTTTTTTGAATGTCCCGTATTTACATAAAAATAGCTTGTGTTTCATATACACGTTTTAAAAGTAAAATTTGGTTTTTATCAAACTACAGTTCTCATAACTGGCTTGAAGCAGTTATTTTTGACGAATTTATTGCTACCCGTAAAATGTTTGTGTTTGATATCGTCCAAACTAAATAATAATAGTAAAAAAAAAAAAAGACGATCTTCCTTTAACATTAAATATTCTTATTTTTAATCATAGAAAGAAATGGTGATCGCAGATTTAAATATCGTTGCAATATTTTATGTTATCCAAGCAATTTTGATTAAATCATGTAAGTATATTTGTTACTTAATAAATTATATTTATTAATTATTACAAGGAATTTTATGAGTACTTTAATATATTTAAAAGAAATTCCATTAGTTTTATTGTTTCAGCAGTGAAGATAGCAAATAAATTTGTGACATTGATGTTTTTAGACTATGATGCAATGTTTTTATTGATTGGGGTGGATCGTAAAATACTCTACTTCTCCCCAACCTGGCGATAAATGCGTGAAAGTGGTAACCTTGGTATTCAGTAGCAACCTTGGAAGTATTCTCCGGTCGCGCCATTTATTATTCCAATAATTGTTAAAATGATAATTTTTTTAATAATTTGATGATTAGAGTTAATATTTTTATTAAACTCTTTTGAATCATATCTATACGGGAAAAAAAAATGTAAACACATTGGAATTCCCTGAACCCTGCCCAGAGCGGTTTGATGGGTTCTCGTCGTTGAAGTTACGGTCAGAGTCAAATTTCTGTTTTGGGCAGCGTATCAGAGTCCTCTGGCGAGCAACTTCATACATTAAACGCAAATCGGTCTGCCAGTAGTAGTATCTAAGTATGCCTTGCAAAAAGTAACGCTTTGGAAATGGAACAATGAAAATCTGCGTAGATACCGTGAAATGCAACTGATTGGTCAGAGCTTTATGACTCTATAAGGGAGGTTACCAAGGGAAGACCCGTCTCTGATGTCACCAAAAGTGACACCAACTTAGCGCTATTTCCAGTATTTCGCCAAATTTCCATAGACTCCCATTGAAATACAATAGGGTTTACTTGCATGCAGGAAATCAACAAATTGAGATATTTCAATGAGACAAAAACTAATATTAGTTTATGAATAGAGCTTAATTGAACTATTTACATTATTTTTAAGCACAAACAATAATCTGGGGTTGGCTAGAAAATAGGAATTGCTGCGCTATACTGAATGGAATAGCTAAGCGATTACGCGGGGGGTTGGTGAGCGTAGCGAGCAGGTGGGCGTTGCCCCCCTAGTAAATTTAAAAAAGAAATAAAAGTAAATAAACATTTATTATTAAATAAACAACAATAGCCGGGTTACCATGTCTATCAGAATAATGCCATTTGTGTGCCAATTATGAACCCCGGTGCGTATATGACATCTGTGCCTAATTTTTTTTTTTTTTTTTTTTTTTTTTTTTAAGAAGGGAAAGCCGTCAATTTAAATGTTTCATTTTTAAATGAAGGTTTTGTATTTAATAAAATGATAACGAAATACAAAAAAAAAGCATTGTTCTTAGCATAGATTTAAAGGAGGCCATTCGAATTTAAAAACCAGTTTTGAGATCTGTGGATCAACACGGATTTTTGGTGTTAATTTCATCGCAAAGTATTCCATATTTTAGGAGAAATCACCGTGAAACAAAATCAGTTGTTTAATCAGTCGATTCAAAGAATCGATACATTTCAGCCGTTTCATATATTCGTTTCATTAGGATTCTATATATATAGGGTAGATATAAATAGTACTAAACATATTTCAATTTTAAGACTTAAAACACACACTTTTATTTTATGTAAAATGACGTCATTCGCATCCACTTAAGAATTCCACATTTACAATCCACCCTTAATCTACAGTAAAGCATACATAGGATGTCACTATCGCAAAGTAATACACAAATACAGCAAAAAGATGCCATCATTAAAGAAATTCGGCAAAAAAACCCGGCTATCTAATAATGATTCATATGCCTTCATTTGTTTGTAACATTAATATAGATAACTTAAATATGGTTTATAATAGCTCCCTGTTTTAACAGAAATTATTCATTTATATTTTTTCAAAATAGCATGTATTTTAATGACATTTTTTTTCGGTTGTTATGAGAAAATGGCAACAAAAAGATATAATTGCTATTTTTCAACTATTTTCCCTTTACTTTCTACATAAATGGAGTACTTGAGTTGCCAAAATGAAACAAATGGTGCTAAAAACTACAAAAAAATTAATATTTCAAAAATCAATGGAGATACAGTTTTCAAACAAATTGCATTTAAAAGTACTTTTTTTTCCCAATAAGACGGTATAAAAATTGAAAATGTGTGATGCTTATAAAATTTTAAAAATGCTATAGAGTACTTAATTGTACAATGATATATCTGCTTTGTTTATTGCTGGCTTCTGTAAGGTAACGTTATTTTTTGGGACACAAAATAAGCTGGGAGAAAGAAATAGCATACCGTACCGGGGGCTAAAAAATCTAACTCATTTTTGTTCCTTAGGTTTATAAAAAATGAAGTACAATTTTTTTTTTATTTTATCTGGCCTAAAAAAGCACTTCATTTAAAAATTATATTCAGTAAATCCCATATAAATTTGCAATGCTACAATTTCCTTTCATTCTTTTCTACAAAACAAGCACAGCAAGTATAACAAATTCGTGCAAGTAAAGGAATTAATTTTAACACAACAATTCAAATTGGTAAATTTCATACGTGGGTTGTTGTTGTGATTTACGAAATGGGATTCGAATCTTGGCTGAATCTGGAGGACCTAATTCAGACAACTCAAAAGCATTCTACTTATGTAATAACAAATTTATGTAACTATTTATGAACAGCTATTGTAAAAGAATATAGAAGAGATATAAAGGAAGAAGCTCACCATCGGTAAAGGTTGAATAAGTGCTTTTTATTTTTCAATAAAATTTGTTAGGGATTTTTTTTTTGCTTGGAACACTGAATGCTCATAATCCCCACTGAATACTTTGAGGACTTCGGATAGATTCCTTATACACACCCTGTATGTGTGTATGAAGGGGTTAATACATTTTTTTTTCTTTTTTGGGGATAGTAGGTATGTAAGCATATATATATATATATATCACTGAGGCGATGAACAGTAATTTTTTCTAAGTACAAATGCAAAATGAGCTGCCAATGATCTTTGTTTGTTTTGTTACAGGTGCTACTAACGGATGAAATTACTTATTTGTAATTTTTATTAACTCGGTAATTACTTACTGTTGTTTCCTCTACGTTATTTTTAAAGGCACAGCACCATGTACTTTTTAAAATTGGCAAAATGCACCCTGCTTTTTTTTTTAAATAGTGAAATTTCCCTTTGTTGTACCCAGCGATTTCTCGTAAAACACATATCTAAATAGGTCTTTTCAAAAATTATTAAACTTTAGAAAAATCAGGATATTATAATTATTATGTTACAGGACATAATAATTATTCATTTTAAGCAGAGTTAACAATTTAATATTAAATGCAGCTATTAATAATTTTAATAAATGTAAATATCAGTAGTATTTTCCATCATTATTATAAACATTAATCAACATACATGTTATTGCATGCTACTAACTAATGAAATTACTAGTTTACAGCACTTTTTATAATTTCTGTAATTACTAGCTAATCATTATAATTTTATTAATTATAAAAGAATATAGAAGAGAAAACTGATATAAAGGAAGAAGCTCACCTTCAGTAAAGTGAGCTTCAATAAGTGCTTTTTATTTTTCAATTACAAGTTTAAACCTGTTTTGGAAAGATAAAATTCTTGATAGCTATCCTGTATTTTAATTCAGGGGAGAAATATCCTAAAAATCAGATTTAAATTTAAAAGATTTCATTTAAATATATATATTCTTTTTTTAATCATGATTTTTTTACACCACAGGGATTAAGTGAAATTTCAAGGCACACATTTTTGAAAATTTAAGGGCAAAGTCACTTGGCATGTTAACAGAATTAAAAAATTCCATATGCTAAGAATAAGGAGGTGAGAAGTGAAAAAAAAAAAAAAAATGCTTTGATTGCCTCCTTCACAGAGTAGGTAAAAGAGGAGTAGAAACAATATTAACACTAATTATAAACAATTTTGGACCCTTTAAAATTTAAATAAGGGAGATGCGAACAACTCCTTTGCTGTGTATAAACATTTAATATAGATTTAAACATTCATTCTACAGTTTCAGCCGTCAGGGCTCATTGGTTATTTTTCCACAGGTGTACCATTTTCTGTCGAGCGGAGTTTTGACATTGCTGATCCAGCTTAGTTCATTGACATTCCTGAGGAAGGCGACGGAGGTGTGCTGAAACTGTGGAATGAACATTTCAATCTGTATATTAAATGTGCATGGTGGAATCTCACTTATTTAAATTTCAATATTAAAACCCATTCATCACAGGTGTGACTCTATAATAAAACACAGTGTAACGAATCCGGGATGAACCCATCTTCGATAAAAACAATTATCGCGGCCATGTATAGGCATATATTCAATTTATTCAAGAGACCGTAAGTTTGCCTACTGTTCAACATAATTTGCTTTGTATCCCATCTATTCTTCAATATTTTCTCTAAAATGTTCAAAAACTATCAAATTATAATTCTAAATTAAAAATAATGGATAACCAGCTATTATAAACAAAGGGATAACAAGATATAAACAAATGAAGACTGTTGTTGTTTAGAACTACAAATTCGAAATCTAGAAATAACAGAATGACTCTTACAATGTTTCATTAAAAAACCTACAGGTTAACATCGGATTCTGTTATTAAAACATTTGTAAAAGCATATTTTATGCTATTAAATTATATTAAATATATTTATATAATTATATATTATAATTTCTTTTATTTATATAATTATATATTATATTAAATAATATATAATAAATTATTATATATTAAAAGCATATTATTATTAACATGCCTTTAAATATTTTCAAACGCGTTTTTCACTTTTTCATGTCAACTCACGATTGTTGAAAAATGGAGTTAATTAACTGGAAGTACAAGCTGCATTCGGTACACTAGTGCCCTCGGCCTGAGCTTTACAGAAAATCATGTCTATTTTTAAACTTTGCTTTGGCACCCTCTTTCGGCAAACAATATAAATGAAAGAACTTTCGATTGAAATTAGAGTTTCTTATAAGAAAAAAATAAATTAAATAAATACAGATGTAGTGATGTAATGTAAGATCAATTTATAAAATTTTAAAATTTCATTCAATATAAATAAAATGAATAGCATTATTATTATGACTTTGATAGAATTTTATTTTAATTTCCCCCCCCCCCCCTGATGTAAATGGAATATAAGATGTTATTATGATTGGATTAGTATGGCTGAAAATTATGTTTTCACTTATTAAATTATAATTTTGTTTGTTCAAATGTTATCTCTCTAAAAAAAAGTAACTTACGCTGTCACCACCACCGCCGCCGCCAGTTTTGAATTTTTTGTGACCGGAGGTCTTTCTTCGTTAATATTAAGAAAAATACTGCATACAAAAATATGAAAATCAGCGGTATTATAGAGAAAGCAAAAATCATACATGGGAATTTAATAATTTTTAGATCATATTATACAATAGAATTTCCCGGTATGCAGAATGCATTTATTTCTTTGACTCATTTTTTGAGGTTTTACTTCTATTTTAAATTCAAATTTTCTGCATTTCAAGAGATATTTTTTACACATTTTAGAAAATGGTATTAATTTAAACTGTTGCCAACTGTATAAACTGTTATATGAGACTACTCATATAACTAAGTGCCGTGAAGAGATTAATTCTACTTCAAAAAACTCCTCATTTGCATAATTTCTAATACGTACTTTTACTAAGCAGAGTGAATTTTCATTCCACACAATTGGAAGCATCAGCAGAAAAAACGATCTTTTATTTGTATATAAAAATAACTATGTAATGCAGTAGGCAGAAAACTAAATGCTGACAAAAGGTTTAAGATAAAAATACCAGCTTTATTAAAAATCATTAATGTAAAATATCTATATTGCATTTAAAACAGACATTCGTATTTCTCAAATAATATTTCATTTCTTAAACTGTAGACTAGGAAAACTTTTATCACTCAGGAGCTTATTAAAAAAGAAAACGTAAACGTTCATTAAAATACGATCAAACATCTTGACTTAAAACTTTCCATTTGATTGAAGAGCATTTGGTTAAAGATAGATATGTCGTAAAAATAAGTGAGTCACTTTAAGAAACGAAAGTTCCATAAACAGTATCAAAAATAATCATGGTCAGAAAAATAAATATATCTATTACCGACACGATACTCTGCCAAGAAAATCCATCCATCCATTAACAGCTGTAAAAAGAAAAACAAACTACATTGTGGGGTGAATCAGACAGGAGCACCAAGCGAAGCTAAGCTTTGAAACACTACCGCGAATCTATTTATAGTTCACGGGAGGATTGAGACGTGAAAAACGGAAGTAGGAAACTCCCCCTACTCCGGACAACGTCAGAGGAAGATGCGCCGATTGTATGCACTGAAGTGAAAGAGTGGTCGTGCGGACAGAGGATGTCACTGCGTGGCAAAGATAATGAACATTTAAAATAAAGAAGCCAGGAAAAGATAGTAAGTAGAAATAAAAGACTTTCAATAAATAAATAGTTTAGAAATATTGTAGTTGAAAAATAAAGCTAGGAACATAGGTAATAAGAAAATATGGGTATATGGCTAACATAAACAGCGCAAACAATAATTTTTGCTTCAAATTAAAAATTTATTTACACGTGACTATTATAAAGAGAAAATATAAAAAGCAGGAACTCATTGAAAATTACGTCATAAAAACTATATTTTGTGAACTGAACGGAATTTTAAAAACTGAAAAAAAATTTTGAAAACGGAATTTTAAAAGAGGAAGAATATTGTAAAATAATAAATTCATTAACATGCGTTAGAAGTCTTAAATAGGATAAATTACATCACATTTATGTCACATTACAATTATTACGTAAAATGAACAAAAAATAATATTGCAAAACAGTTTAAATTTAAAAATTGCGCGAGACATTTATCTGACATCTTCAGATGATCTTTTCGACTATTTTTGTTAGGACAGTACAAATAATATTTCATTCCTAACAAAAGTATTTTCACGTGAATATTAAAAAGAGAAAAAAAAGTTTGGTGAAAATTACGTCAGATTAAAAACGATACATTTAAAATATCTTTTTTAAAAAAACTTTCATTTTGCTTTGTTAAAAAATACTGGGAGACAAAGACTCTGTTTACTTAATTCATTTTATATTAGCTTATGTTGAAATGTTTAACTGATTTTATTTAATCAAAGACGAAAACAGCCATTGTATCTTTTAATAGCAGCTGATTTGGCCTTAAAATTCCCCAATCAAAGAGATTTGAATAGAAACCCATTTATAGGGAGATTGCCACTGTTTTTAAACTTATAATTCAATTTTCCGAAATCTTTTTAAAGCCGATCAAATTAGCATGCTTTTAGAGTCTGCGGTGTCTGAACGGGGGTTGGCGAGCATAGCTCATAGGGGGCTGAGCCCCCTAGTTATGTTAAAAATCAAAATTTTATCTGCATTGATATAATTAATATATATAGTACATAACATGGTATCGCGTATTCCTTACATTTTAATTACATTTGATATGAAATATAAATTTTACTTAGTTCTTAAAAATAAGGTAAGCTCTTAAAAATTGATAAAATTAAAATTTTACGAAAGAAATAATAATAACTTTTGACTTTATTTATACCTTTATTTATTATCAGCTATATACAGTAGAATATCTTTATAACGCAAACCTAAAAACACAAGGTTGTGCGTTATATAGAATTTTGCGTTATATGGATCACATCATTAAATTCACCGTGTAAACATAGCCAAAAGTGTCTTAAACATATCAAAATACATTAGAATATCTTTATACTGCATTCCTTGTTACTAAGAGTTATCCAAATTATAAATTTTTGCATAATATAGGTCAGACATTGGTAAATTTACTTTATAAACATGATCCAAATATAACTGACACAACCATCCCTTATATTAGACATTTTCAAAAATGTTTATTGTAATAATGGCATTTTTTTCAGTAAAAAGGTCTTAAATTAGAAGATAAAGTTGAACTAATGTATCAAATTTAGTCCTGTATAGAGTAGCAATATTTTACAATGTGAAAATGCAGGTGCTTTTTAACTGCAAAAATCACTGTTTACATCTGAGAAGTTGTGCGTTATATGGAGAATTGCATTATATAGAATTGCGTTATAAAGATCTTCTACTGTAACTTTAAAATTTAATGAAATTTTAAAGTTATATAGCTGAAGCTTTCAAAAATTTATTTTTAATTAAATCAATGTCTCCTGCGTATTTTCTATACAAAAATAACTTCAAATTTTAACAAAAAAGTTCCTTTGTTTATATTAATTGATGATAAATGATGCCAAGTCCATGCATAGACATGAAACATAAAGCTCTATAGATGAGTAAAACCCGCTGACTTGATCCCACAGCATTCTAATACAATATCTCTGTGCCTTGATCTAGCCCTAAAGAAAATCAGTGGAACATTCATTATTCAGGTTCATTCATTTTTATAAAAATAATGTATTAAAAAAAACCCTTTAATGCATTGAATACTTAATTTCAATGTTTTGTGAAATCTTCAAAATTTGTGTTTTACTTCGCTAATTATTATTATTGTTGCAATATATACTGCTGTTTGTTTTGTCTAATTGTTAACGCAGATCAACATTCTGTCATTTTTGATGGGATTATACACCCGTATAAAGTATACCTTCTGAAAACACTCACAATCCATTCACATCAGGGTGATGGGGGCTAAAGAATCATTTCGAGTGCAAACAGAACACACATGCAAGATAAAAATATCTTCATCTATAATTATCTTCATCTTCTATCTTAAAATATCTTCATCTATAACAAACTCAAGAGTGTTTAATGAATCGATACACGATCTATTTTATCTATCTATTACACAATTTAAAAGACAAGGCTGTTTTTTCAGGCTCCAGCTTTCTACTGAACTGATTTTGATAAGTAGTTTTTTTTAAATGAAACAACTTTATATCGCTATTTTAAAAAATAATCCCAATTTTATATTTTGAATTTTAAAAGTCCTTTATAAATTTTCTTTGCATGGGTGGTGTCACAAATTTCCAGTAAGATGTTCAAGATGTGTGGGAAAAGGACTCCAGAAATTTGCTGATTGAATCGAATTGAATTGATTGAAAACTATCAGCTGATTGAATTGAACCCATTTTACTGAACTATCTTCATGTGACATTTACAGGATCTCGACTCAAGATAAATAAATTTTGTTATCTATTTGTAAAAACAAATAGATAACAAAATTTGAGTCGAGATCCTGTAAATGTCACATGAAGATAGTTCAGTAAAATGGGTTTTACAGTCCCATTAAATCCAGCCACAGGAGGCCTCTCTCGGATGAAGCCGGTCTTTCGTACTCTCCGCCTAAACTCATGTGTCGCTATCTCGGGCTTCCTTATAACAGGGCCTTTTTTCCCTCCCATTCCATCTCCTCAGCATCCTATTCCTCCACTTTCAAACATGGAGATGCAGCGGATTGGACGCATAACCAAATACCAAATATTCGGCCTAGTTATGGCCAAATATTTGACGTATTCAGCCACCCAATAATGAACTCATTTTTGTCTAAAAACAAAATATAATATGACATGCACAATTCTTGTTTATTTCACAATTAAAATACATTATTTTCTTTTTAAAAAATTTTAAATCTTTTTAAAGGCAATTTTTTCTTTTTTCAAACCATTATTTTATTCTGAAAAAATATTCGACTATGTCCAGACTAAAAATGGATTCAATACTATAATTCGACCAAAAAAAAAAAAAAATCTTAGCAAAAGTTCCTCATCAGGTGCTGTCTAATTACATTTTAGTAGATATTAAGTATGTTTTTGTACATCTTAAAATAATGACAAAAGTTTAAAAGTACTAGAAAACATAAATTTCAACTTTCAGACAAAAGAAAATAAAACATAAGAAATCTTAAGAAAAACCACTGATAGACAGGAATATCCTCTAAAATGGTGGAAAGGAATCAGTATAGACTTTAATAACACTCACAATAAATAAAAAAAAAAAACATGTAATTTTTTTTTTTTTTTCTGCTATGTCAGCAGATAGCACTCTTAAGAAGTGTAGAGTGAATGTTTTCAGATCCAGAGGAAGGAAATATCTGTAAGGAAAAGCAAAATAGATATGAATTTCAAAATATGGACTATGTATCATAGGTACTGTAGTGTTACAGTTATATAGATATATATTATGTATGTTGTTACCTTTTGCTGCTACCTTTTAAAATAATCACAAAATTTTAAAATGACTAGACAACATAAATTTAAAGTTTCAGACCAAAGAAAATCTAAATTAAATAGTGATGTCATACTATTTCAAAGAATTTAGTACTTTCATTATTTAATAAGAAATAGTAAGACTTAAATTATATTTAACTTTTAAGTGCATTTTACTCCAAAAACCTAAGTATTGCAGCCTATACAACTTATGTTATGCATACAATACATCTAATCTATTTCATATATTTATATTCTTTATAGAGGTCTAATTTTAAATATTTTTTTTATGTATCAATATTAAACTTCCCATTATGCTTAAAAAAATTAGGATTTGCCAAAATAATCTATTAAATTAATCTATTTAAAATTAAGACAATTTTGAATAGATTCATTTTAAATTTAACAGATTACGTTAGCTTATTACAGATACTTTTTGTACTTACTGATGCAGTGTAAAAGTTTTAAGAGGATTCCTAAATGATCCTCTTCTTATATGAAAATGGGTAGATAAAACCCATTCAGGGTATGAAAGTTAAGTGTTATAAATAAAAATTTCATTCTACAGGATGAATTCACACATTAAAAAGTTTTACTGTGTAAAACATTCAACACATCCAATGAAAACATTTCTTTAGTATTATTCGGCCCAATAATCGCTGCATCTCGGGATGATGCAATGGTCGAGATTTTACAGTAAAGTTTTTTCAATGTAATTTTCATTAAAAATAATCTACTAACGGATCATTAAGTTCCATAACAACTGTACACAATTTGCAGAACTCTAAGCCCATTCGAAAGTAGGTACAGAAAATGAATGACAAAGTATCATCTCATCAAGATGAATTCAATAGAAATTTCCACACTAAAATTTGGCAGTGAATCAACACCCCCCCCCCCCCCCCAAAAAAAAGGTGGCCTTACCATTTTGGCTTCTTCAATGTGAGCTGTATGAGACAGGGTAGGCTCATTCGCAGCCTGGACTGGAGGCGGCCCTGGTGGGAAAGCAGAAGGCACGAAGGGCTGATGGGGGAGGAAAGAAGGCTGTGGGGGAGCGGGCATGTCCGGAAAAGGTGTGGTGATGGGAGTAGCAGGCTCATAACTCTGATCCTGCTGAGAAAATAAATCAGTTCAGAAAAATTGTCATGAGGATCAAAATACACAAGCATTTTATTTCAGTCTGCCTCTATGGGAAATAAGAGACCATACAATTTTAAAATGTTTTCCCATCCCACACTGAAACCTATTCAATTTGGATAACATTTCGAGAATACTGTATTGTATGTGTTATCTATGTAGGCAAGATTTCAGAACCTAGCAGGGCGATACATCTCAGTCACTTGCCGATTGATTCCAAAGGCGATGAATCATAAACTCAATATTCTTTAAAGTAAAGGCTGAGTTTCTAACCCCCCGTTTTCCGAAGAAATACGAGATGAATCCATTTTGGAATTTATAGGCATATTCTATGTTACACATTCAAGGGCGACATTTTTGAAAAAGAAAAGTGCTTTGTTTGGGCCTTCACTGAAAGATGGATCCAATTTAGTTCTTGTGACTACCATTATAATTCATTCAGAGTTAAAAATGGTTTTCCATGCCGTCATACAGAGTGATGTGCTGGCTTGAGGTGCATGCTTTTTAAGCATATTTAATGGAGCCATTCAGAGACTTCATTTATCTTCTTCATGGAAGGTACAACAAATTTACAAACAGGCAAGAAAAAAGAAACGTTTTTTTTTAATGGGAATGGGTCGATAAAAAAAAAGAAACAGGTTGTTAGGCTGATAAAAAATTAAATGGGTCGATCAACCCCATAAGAAAATTAAAAGGAACAAACTAAGCTGACAAAATAGGAATAATTTTCAATGGACCTATCTGGACACCCTAGGGAACACATGGGGGAAAAAAATAAACTGCAAAAATGAATCTTCTTGGAGAAAAATTTCAAAGTTGGCCAATGGAGGTTAATAAAAAAGAAAAGAGGGGGAGTCGATTCATCCTTATTTTCAGCAGCCCCTGAGCATGTGCAAGCACGCCTCTGCCAATTTGCAAAAAACTTAAAAACACATGTTTTTAATTAATATTTTAGCTAATTATCAAAAAAATGCAAAATCTGAGCCTCAAGTGGATCAGGGCCTGCCTCTATCTCACTGAGGCCCTTATACCAGAAAAGTACCAAAAATCCTTTTTTAATAACATGCCATTGAAATTATTGGTACTTGTCCCATCGTCCCCTTTCCATAGAAGCCGCCAAATTATGACCTAACACCAAAAACGGATGATCGTGGGGTTACATTCAATTGACATCAGATGCATTTACACGTGTTTCTTATATCATCAAGAGTTCTTTCGCTAATTAAAATAACAATTATGTCATTAAACAGGGCTCCCAACACATTTTAGTCTCCTAAAAGGGGGAAAGGGGACCCTTTTTATTTTAAAAGGGGATTTTGGAGGACCATTTATAATAAAAAGGGAGAATTTTGGGGACCATGTCTAAAAATACTATACTGAGTTTTCTTAAATATGCAAGCAAATTTTTAAAAATTACGCCCAAAAATATGTTAATTGGTTATCTTTATAAAGATGGGTCACTGAAAAGTACGCTCAGTTAAATATTCTACTGCAAGAAGTATTCCAATATTCAGTACTCACATTGATAATTCTCTTTAAAGGAGCTTTTAATTTAAATTGATGCTTTATTAAGGGAAGACAAGACTGGGTGCAATCCTATGAGAAATATGCAAGTTTTAGGACCTGTTTTCTTGGAAACTACCAGACTGATTTTGATGAAATTTGGAATCCATATTCACTGAATTATACTCAAGGCTTATGGCAGATAGTTTTTTTCTGCGACTAAAACTTTTTATTTAGAGCAATGGTAATTTTTCAAAAATTTTATTAAATTTTTTAAAAACCGTCTGCCACATATGTATGCTATTATATTATATTATATATCTTATATTATATATCTCTACCACACAAAAAAAAAAAATCCTATCAAATCGCTCAAGTACTGTATGAGACAATGGAATTTTTACCTGAAAAATATGATTTTTCAGGAGATCCAAAAGACAAATATTCACAATTCTTGCTCTTTGCAAATGACAAATTGAGTTTTCTGATTATGTCAAACGGTCAAATGCTTACACACTTTTTTAAAGCATAAAACCTTCTTATTGTTCAATCAAAAGATGCCAACTTTTTGTATTTTGTTGACCTGTGACTTGTATTTTTTTTTTAACTTTCACTTTGTGTTACAAAATGACAAAGGTGAAAAGTGTTTTTGAGGGAAAAGAAGAATGGGTGCAATCATAGGGGGGAAATGCAAGCTTTAAGACCTGACAAAACTACCAGACTCATTTTGATGAAATTCTGAATTCCTATTCACTGGATAATGATCAAGACTTATGGCAGACAATTTTTTTTCTGCAACTAAAACTCGACTAAAACTTCTTATTTTAGAGCAATGGCAGTTTTTCAGAAATTTTCTATTTTCAGAAATGTTTTTTTCTGAAACTAATTAAAATTTTTTAAAACTGTCTACCAATATGATCTTACTCTACCAACAATTTTTTTTTTTTATTTAAATCACTCAAGTACTTTAGGAGTTAACAGAATTTTTAGCTGAAAAGTACAATTTTTCGAAAAGCTACAAAACTTAAACACTTCTAATTTGTGTAAAGTTCTTCCAGTGTTTTATCAAACATATGAATTAAAGCAGTGGTGTAGTCGTAAAAAAAACAGAGGGTATACGTTCTAAGCAGAGGGTATACGCTCAATGCAGAGGGTATACCCTAGTGTATATATATACTATAGCTTTCTTGAGAAACAGAGGGTATACGGTGTTACTTTAAAAAATCCAGAGGGTATACGGTGTATACCCCTGTATACCCTCCACTACATCCCTGAATTAAAGTATATATAAACACTTGGATAAAGTATAGTTACATATAATAAATGAGTATAAAATGCTAGAGTAAAATTAATGTGAGTGGACATGCATCCCAGACGAGTCTTCCCTTAGTATGAGTAGGTGTGGCATCCCAGTCTTGTCTGCCCTTGAATTTTTACAATTATTTCTAATGGTCGAAAAAAAAAAAACTGGGCATACCAAGGGATTCAGGAAGGTTCAAAGAATTTTTTAAGCCAATAAAAAAAAATATTCTTTTCAAAGAATTTCACTGATGTCTCCCCTTAATAATAGCAAAAATTGCAATAAAATATAAACACTAAAAATCAATGCATCTACGAAAATATCAAATCAATTGTTAACAGAGTTGCACACTAACAATTACAAAGTATACTGCATTTCTTCAAATTTAACATGGAGTAACAGTGATCAGTGAATAAATAAAAAGAAAAGTGCCCAGTTAAACTGATGGTATTGAGATCACAAACTATTCACACTAATTGTATATTATACTCTTATTTAAAAGAATAACGCCCCCCGAAAAATAAATTAAGAGGGATTATATTACTGTCCCCCCCCCCTTTATACTTAATCAACGGACCTCCAAATCTAATCAGGGAAGCGCCATTTTGAAATAAATGGGTATACCAAATTTGAAGCAAATCGGATAGAAAAACCCATTTATCTAAATTAAAAGGGGTATTAGCCCCCAGTTTCCCCCTTTATATTTAACCAATGAATTTCCAAATCTAATCAGGGAAGTGCCTTATCAGAATAAACCGGTATACCAAATTTGAAGCAAATGGGATAGAAAAATCCATTTATCTAAATTAAGGAAGGTACTGGCCCCCATGCTCCCCTTTAGACTTAAACAAAGAACCTTCAAATCTAATTAGGGAAGTTCGTTATCAGAATATACCAGTATATCAAAATTTGGAAAAAAATCTGATAATTTTGCACGAAAAACACATTTATCTAAGGGGTTGTATTAGCCCCCTGTTCATCCTTTATACTTAACCAAAACTAATTAGGAAAGCGCCTTATCAGAATGAAACCAGAAAATTTTTTTGAAGCAAATCGGATATTTCTATCAAGCGCTATTATACGTAGTACATACAGAACCGGCGGGCACATTAGCTCTCAGGCTTTGATAGCCTGTGAGCTAAGAAAGCACAGCATAACACCACCTCCTGTTGAGTATTAAAATTAGATTAACTATTGATTAGATGTTATTAATCTCAAATATAAAATTTAGTTCCTTTGTTACTACCTAATAAAATAAACTATAATGTTCATCAGAGAAAGCATAGCACGGTAACATAGGGTTAGCTAAGCGAATTAGTCCTCCAGATTTGGCTCAGTAGGTAGAGCACTAGCAGCCAAGACATCCCTAGTTCGAATCCTGGCCCAGACTTTTTCCTCCATTTGGAAATTTACAACTGATATGATTTATTTACTAATTGAATAATTGTATTAAAAATTAATCTAATAAAGACAGGGGTTCGTCAATGTGTCTTCATGCTGAGGAGATCACTGCACATAGAGCTATAAAATTTGGCAAGAAGGTAGCTGTATGTCTAAAGTTATGCACATAGAAGCCAATTTTGGGACTTTTTAGAGTAGTTTTTTCAAATGTAATTTTAGCCTTTTTTCATGTTTAATGGCAATTTTTCCAAATTTGTAAAAGGAATCTGGTTAAAAATGTTTAGCAGAATGTAGTAAATTTTGTTCTCCTTACAATAAAATTTATTTGGAATTTATACTGTGATTTCTAAATTTTTCGCAATGACTTCATTTATTCTTGGCATTTTGCGATGATTTTTCGACATTTATAAAAGAAATTCCGTTTCAAACTTTTAACCGTAATGTAGTAAATTTTGTCTTTCCATGATTGCATACTCTGGTTTAAACTGTTAGCGATTAAAAAATTTCACATCTTGCAAGGATTCCCCCCCCCCCCCCCCATTTGTAAAATAATTCTGGATACAATGTTTTAAGTTTTAGCCATACTATAGTACATTTTGACTTCTCTGATTTTCTGAATTTTTAGCGATTTTTATGAAGTGACTTTTTCACACTAGTAAATGGGATACAGTTTCAATTTTCTTTTAGCCCAATTCAGTAAATGTTGTCCTCTTTTCAATAAAGCTTATTACAGCAATTTTTGAAATTTTTATGCGATTTTTTGACATTCATAAAAAGGATTCCAGTTTCAATCTTTTCGCAGAACTTATTAAATTTTGTCCTCTTTTCAATAAAATTGAATTCCTATAGCAATTTTTTTTTTTTTTTTTTTTTAATGGCAATTTTTTGAAATTGGTTTCAAACTTCTAGCTTAATGTAGTATAATTTTGTCCTCTAACTTGAATTTTTAGGGATATTTAATGAGATTTTCAATGCATATTTTAACATCTTTTCACATCCATGAAAGAATTCCAGTTACAATGTTTTAGCTTGTTATAGTAAAACACAATATTTGAACTTTTGTTAATTTTTAGAGTTTTATGAGTTTTGTGACAATTTTTCCACATTAGTAAATTTTTCAAGCCACAGAAAGGGGACCAAAATGCATAAAAGGGAACTAAAGGGGACCATTTTCCAAAAAGGGGACTTTGGGGGGAAAGGGGGACCATTTGGGAGCCCTGCATTAAACGATCTCATGATAATAAGAGAGAAAAAACACAGAAAAAATACTGCAATGATCCATTTCAACTGAAATCACAAACAATTTATCCACAAGCCAAAATGATAATTAAGAAAAATTAATTAAGAAAAATTAATTAAGAACTGTCAGATTTAACTCCAAAATAACAAAAGTATGAAATAATGTTTGATTTTAAATGCAACGCTAGCATGTGATGTACCTATTCCATTTTTATTTATTTTGTGGATAAGTTAGTTGAGTGTTTCTAATGAACACTATTAGTTAAGTTTTATTTCTCTGCTTTCTCTCGCATTTTGAGAAAAAATGCTATAAATCTGGAATCTTCCATTTAAAGAAAAAGAGACAATAACCAGATTGACAAAAGTATCTTTTCAAAGCAAAAAAAAATCAAGCGGGTCAAATTCTTCCTCAGCAATGGTTGTTTGGAGGATTATGCTGAGAAACTTATGAATGTTTTGCAGTAAAAGTTCCCAACAGAAACATGGCTACACTGATGGGAGAAATAAAAGAATATATAGAAGATGGCTCTAGCCTTTTTTCCAGATTCATGGAAGGTTTATAAAACTGATGAATTAAATGCTGCATTTTAAAGTAAATGATCGTTAAAATTTTGCAGATCCAGATACTGGTGCATATTTGCAAAATAACGTAGCCTTTGGGGATCAGCTAAATGGCGAAATAAGAAACACTGTAGAACAGCATGTCAGTACTTAGATTCCTATTTAACTGAGTTTATAGGGCATCGAATTCACAGAAAGGATGTGGGAGTCGCTATTTTGAATGTCAGGGATTTTTGCCACCAGAATAATTACAACAAATTTACATTTTTTTTTTCTTTTTAGAATTTTAAGGTTTGATGCTCATGCAATGATTGTTAACATTTTTTCTAATATATGTGCATTAAAAACACAGTTTCTTACTGATCGTATGAACTTTTTTGGAACAGATGTCATATTCGCCCCACATTGGCGCAATTTTTTTCGGTTGCTAATTTGGCGAAAACATCAACAGCATAAACAACATAATCCGGGTTACCACATCAAGCCCTTTGGCGCAAGTTAAGTACCCGTTGCCTATATGATATTGGCGACAGAAAAAAATCGCGCCAATATGGGGCGAATATGACATCTGTACCACTTTTTTATATCCTATTTTTTATATCATTGAAGATTTTTTATATCACATTAAATATGTGAAATAAAATACTTATACATCATTCATAAATGTAATATCTAAAAAAAAAAAATAAATAAATAAAAAATCTTATTTTCCTTTAATTTAATAATTCTATATTTAAATCATCAGATCAGAGGCCTCAACATCAATTTTGCAAAACAGTTTAATGTCCATTCTTCATCTTTACTCTGTCAACTTGAAATCCACCATTAGATTTTTTCCTAGGCAAATTAAGTTTTCTTAAAGGTTCAGAAAATCTAATTTTTAAGAATGTCAGATTAGCCTGATTTTATTTAATTTTCTCTTTCTGATAGGCTATAAAATTCAGTTGCTAGGATAAAAAAAAAAAAAAAAAAAAAAAAAAAAAAAGACATATGTAATTATTTCAAAATTGAAAAAATGATAAAGAAAACTATTCCATATTTTTTGAGCCTATGTACAAAATTCCATAAAATAATAAAGAAAATTGCAAAAGTCCCAGAGAATTATTGAAAAAATTTCAAACACATTTTATTAATTGCACAGGAAACATTTATCCTTCACAATGTAACGCCCATTCTTTGGTCCAAAATTGTCTGATATGTCTCCTATAAAGGCAATGACTTTTGAACTCTAATATTTTGACTTTTTAATCCTTATGTATAAAAGTCTGGAAATGGCAACATTCTTCAATTTGTCGCTATAATTTGGTAATCCTATTTTTAGAGAAAGTGGTCAACAGCATCAAATAACTTTTCTAGCTCTTTAACTCCTTTCCTTAAATACAGATTCTTAAATCTGTTGTTACCGTATTATTTTTTTTTTAAATATAAATATATTAAAAAAAAATTGGCAAAGAAAAAAGAAAAATTTAGTTGAAAATAAATTTTATAAGTATGGAAAACTACCATTTTAAAACTTTCACCGGAAAAAAATAAAATTAAAAGTACTGTATTAAAAATCTAAAATGAAAAATAAGTAGTAAAATCTGAATAGTAAAATACAATTTTGGTTTAGGTTTAGACTGAAAAGCTATACCAATAAATACTGGATATGTGTTATACCAAATCTAAACAAGTGAACACATCAAATGAAAATAATTGTAAGAAAATACAATACAATAAATATACAATAGCAGTTTATTCAATAGAGTGGATAAATAAATTATCTATTACAATAAGATGATTTAAAGCAATCTTTGTGGCATAAATTTGAATGAAGAGTTACTTTAAAAAGGCATCCTAAACTAACATTTTTTTAAAAAAACAATCTACTACAGTAAAACCTCTGAATAACGGACACCTTGGGACCCAGGAATGTGTGCGCTATTGAGAGGTAAAAATGCATACATACATAGATGTTGGGTATCAAAAAACCACTCAATAGAGGTGCCTGCTATTTGGGGGTGTCCGTTATGGAGCTTTTACTGTCTATAGGTGGGATACAGTTGTGTCATTGGTGTGGGATACACCTATATGCAGTTTAAATTTGCTTTCAAACTGCAGCAATATGGATTTAAATTTTGATTTTTGTGGTTATTTAATTTTTAATTTGCTCTACTAGAGGTAATTTTTAGAGAAAAAAACTATTTTCTTTCTGGCACCTGGACATTTTACATCTCTAATTTGGACACAACACAAATTTGGGGGCAGGGGAAGCAGCACACTGAAGCTGGTTAAAAATGCAATCTTATAAGCATTACAAATTGCAGGGAATTGAAAAAAAGAACCCATTTAAAACCATACACATGGTTAGCAGCAGACTTGGAATCTAGTTTTTAGATTAAATCTTTTTAACTCTTGCGCTGCTAACCAGTTGCTGTTTGTTATTCTGCATTAAGCTCTGGAAGGATCACAGATTACGGGAAAGAATAAAAAAGAATTTTTAGATATAGACTCTTTTCATGATTTTTAATGGAATTTTCATTAAGTTGCATACAAACTTAAAAAATATTGCCCACGCTGTTTGATTTCCCGCTTGACACTTGCTACAAAGCAAGTGTCATTCATACATACATTCAAAACCTAATTAGCAGAGCACAGCATTTAGAAAGAATGAATACTATTTAGGGAGGGTGTTAGAGAAGATCTGGTTATTAAAAATGAGGCCTCTGAAAGGAGCCTTCCAAATCACACACACACCGAGTATAAAATGTGACTTAAAAACGTGCAGGAGCCTCACACTGAATATTTGCCTCCCAACATGCAAAACGCTATTTGATTTCTCAATTTCTGAAGCTGCAAAATTTGGGCATTCAAGAATAAAAAGGACAGAAAATATCCAGTTTGGAGGCTGCTTGTGAGTAGAAAGACAAAAAGTGGAGGTTTTTGATGTTTATTTGATTTATTAGACTTTTTGCAATAGGAAATAAAAAGTTTGCTTATTTATAGTGTTTTACGCAAATTTTACTTAAATGGAAATACACATACAATCACTCTGTTCATAACTCCCTCCTCTCCCCAAATAGACAGGACTCATAAAAGCTGTGAAAAAAATTCATTTGAAAGACACGTCATTAAGATTATTTTGTCACTTAAAAAATAAATGTGTATCACTTAATATAAAAAATTGATATTCAAAACATTTACAATGCAATTAGATTTCCTCATGGATGGGAAAAACACCTCCTAGATGTTACAATATTTTGTGATTTCATACACTTTTATCCATTATGATGGTATACACTGAAAAATGTCAAAGAATGATTTTGGCTCCCCCCCACCTCTTCTTTTGAAAGCTGAATGGAGAGGTTGGACGGAGGAGACCATTTCATTGTTGTCTTAGTCTCAAACATCCGTTAATAAGGTGGTAGGGACAATTTCTACAAATCAATGTGAATAATGCCGAATAAATCCAGACCGAAAAGGTCTGGCAGAAAGGCAGTGAGAGAAGGCTACAAATGAAAAATTTGCTATTTTCGTTCCTATTTTAAAAGCTGAATTGAGAGGTTGGATGGGGGGAAAGCTGTAAGTACGAGAAAAAAATTTAAGGTTGTTTTGAAGAGAGAATGTTTCTAGGTCATTCACCTAGCCTGATGGAGCTGCTGAAAAAACTATTTCCTTTGCAACTAAAAAAAACATTATCTTAATCATTGCAGGAGCTTGCCAATTCTATGGCAAAATCAAGAACTTCAAGGTTTTTTTTTTTTTCTCCAAGAGTTCTCTCGACCTACACAATTTCATTACCTGTATGTTGTCACTTTCTTATAAAGGCAATAATGTACTGTCATTGCATAAATAATGTTATCTGTGAAATATGTATGCATGTATATGTCTATATAGATGCATATATACATATGTATATGTGCATGTATATACATATATGTGGACATATATGTATATATACAATTAAATAAAAACATAATTTGAAGAAGAAATTAAAAAAAGTAAATTTATTTCCTACATTGTTTAATCCCGAGAAGGGACAGATATTAAGTTATTTCATTCAATTAGTTCTACATTTAATGTTAAATTTTTGTAACAAATTAGTTAAGCCAATTGAAGATTAAAAGATAAAAATAAAATTCATACAATATGATACTTAAAACACCCTTAAAAAATAGATTCTAAGTTTTGTATTTTGCATGCATCTTATCATTTTATGCACAATTGTCGTAAACATAATACAAAATCTGCAATACAAATATTTTCAATTCAAAATGGAAGCAGTCTAAGATTTATTTCGATTTCATTTGAACGGAATCTATTTTTTAGGGTGTTCATATTGTATGAATTTTATTTTTATTTTTTAATCTTCAATTGGCTTAACTAATTTGTTACAAAAATTTAACATTAAATATAGAACTAATTGAATGAAATAACTTAATATCTGTCCCTTCTCGGGCTTAAACAATGTAGGAAATAAATTTACTTTTTTTAATTTCTTCTTCAAATTATGTTTTTATTTAATATGTCAAGTTTTTCAATAACTACTGCACTCAGACGAACGCATTTCAAAATTAATAGAGAGTATCATCATCAGGCTCTGATGTATGCGGTATTGCATCGCAATGTGGGATGCAGTTTACCAATGGGTAATTCAAAATGTTTCACCACTGCAGTAATGCAGGTTGCGGTAGTTTGGACAAAAACTTCCAATCTGAACATAAAAAATCTATAATCAAACCATAAAAAAATTAACTTCACTTAAATTTAGATACCTTATTTCCCACTCAGGAACTTTATGAATGTAAATGTAAATTGTGTTGAGTCCTTACTACAAATATTTAACAATATTATAGCTGTGATACAGTAAAAAATAAAAAATAAAAGTTTTACTTAAATTTTTAAACCTTAATCTCTCCCACGGGGTGATGTAAACACATCAGAAAATTATTACCTAAGTTTAACTTGGGGTATAAATAGTTCTCATCTCAGAAAAAAATACATTTTAAAATTTAAGTTATGTAATTCACCACTAAGTTCGCTACCTGCGTAAAAATAGCTATCCATTAGAAACACTTTACTAAAATATAATCTTGACCAAAGCAAAAACTTATTCTGAAAATATGCTTTTTATTTCCACTATGACGCCATATTCACCTTTTTAATTTTTGGAAAAAAAAAAAAAAAAAAAAAAAACTAGCTCAATTTAATATTTCACGTGAAAATCTTTCAATTAAAAAGAAATAAATTATTATTACGGCTTTTGAAATTTTTGCAACAATGAAGTAAAAATGTTATATTTTCTATGAAAAAATGTCTGTTGATTTTCAATGAAAAAAGCGAAAACTGGAATTATTAAGGAAAATAATTGAATAATGTAAACAAAAATTAGCCCATGTTTCTCTCTGGGTTATAATTCACTCATATGCAAAGGCATTTAACCATTCGTTTTTACACTGACGTCAGGCAAACGTTTTTACACTTTAAATTTATAATATCATTAGAATTAGTCAAGAATAAAAAATGAGTGGCATCAGGGACAAAAAGGTGGGAAGAAAAAATGAAAAAGTTACGATCTCCATAGGCTTTTCTATGTTAAATTAACATTGAGAAGTGACACTGGAAATAAATAAGTATTGCGCTGCCGCGCAATACTTAAATATATGTATACGTACATTATATATACATGTATGTATACATAACACTGGCACCAGGCTAACCGAAAAATACCAAAAAATATATAAAATGAATATTATAAATATTTAAAAAATACAATTAGATTTCTTTTTTTCCCCCCTCGGAAGGTCTTAAAGTTATAAAATGCAACCCAATTGCTAAGAAAAATGTCAGGCATCTTGAAATCACTAAAATTGTGAATCAATAAGGCGTATCCCCTGAAAAGGATGATTTTACTCCTGTGAAATGAATTGTAAAAGAGAAAACCTCATCGGGAAAGAGGTTTTCAGAAAAACATTTGGAATGAAAAATGAAGTCCCCATTCCATCTCGCTATATACCTTCACAGAAGTCTGCCGGAGAGGAGGGGGATCATTCCAGCCGGGTTTCACTTCCGAGTAACAGGGAGGCAATGACGTAGCCAGGGTCGAACTGGGAACAACCGATGCTTGGGAATCTGAAAGAGAGAGAGAGAGAGATCAGGGGGACATCCATTTATAGAATCAGGTTCATGTGTGAAATGAAACATTTTAAGACAGACCCACGCTCCTTACCTCAGGAGGAAAAGGATGCCTCTTTCTGCAATCCCTTATTTAATTTTCTGTTCCAACATGGCTGCCCCAGGGGACTATTTTTGTTGTTTTGCCTACTACTATTTCTGAAACATAATAATCTTGAAGGTTACGAGAAATCCTCTACAATGATTACTGTTTTGAAACAGCGGTAGACAAAACAGTAAGAAAAAATATTTGCCAATGGCAGTCCATCAGCACTGGAACAAAGTAAACAGCTGAATTTTCACACTTTGGTCCCAATGGACCTGAAAAATATCCACTCATCCAACGACAAATCTACAGAAAGATGGGAGACTCAATTTGAGTCTAAAAATGTTACAGAACACCGATTCATTTTTGACACAATGGTTTGCGCCTCCTGCTTTGACATAATGCTGGTTCACATCATTGCAATATTGCACCCTTATACTTCCCTATAGAAAATTGATCTGAAGATGTAATCCGTTGCATACAAAAAACAACTCGGTTCTTGCAACAGGAGGTCTATAACACATCTGTCCAATGGGAGCTCCACTGTTCGGAAGCCCATTAGTATTATTACAATACCTTCCTGACACTCTATGTCCAGAAAAAGTGAAATTAAGACCAAACACTTATGACAATAGGGAAACATATAATTGAACTGAACATGGAATTGCGATCTTCCACTCTCAGGTCAACCACAGAATGAAAGTAAGCTTACTTGGCATGTAGGAGCTGTAAGGAGCTGCAGGATAGGAAGGCACCAGTGCAGGAGGGTAGGCGACACTGGAAACAGAGAAAGAGACATCAGCGTACGGTAGAAAATAAAATGCTGTTATACTGATGCAATGTATCTTTTAACAACAAAAAATGAAAATCTGCCTTTTCAATGACAGACTTCCATGGAGTCTTCCTTTCCTTTTTAATGGGCAAATCACAGTAGTCCTTCTCACTTGAGTACTTTACACTACTGTAGTTAGCCAATGTTCCTTGTTAACCCTTTAAGCAGATTAAACTGAGGAACCCAAAAAATTTTTTTGCTACTAGCACAAAATTCCCCTAATGCCGTAATTTCCGGCCTATAATCCGCGGCAGCACATAATTCACATATGCAATTTTTTCTTTTTACCGGAAAAAAATTAGCAGAAAATCCGCACCATTCTATAATCCTATTGCTGAATCGAATATAATTTTATTGAATTGAATACTCTATTCATCAATATTAAATTCACAGCTCTGTTACCGATCTTCTTTGCATTTTCTACAACTTTTAGTTTGAATTTGGCGATATAACACGTACGTTTTTTGCAAGGCATGTTTTCAAAGATGCGCTGACACTATCACTAAAGAAATGGCGATGGCGGCAAATAGCACTTGTTCAAAAATCCTGTTCTTTCTTTTGTGATTGCTTGTTTACAGGGCATGTATGTAATGAGTACCAAGTGCATGTAAGCCGACAGCCAGATTAAGCATGGTGGATTAAGTATGGTGCCGCCATCTATTGGAAAAGTAGCAAACCAAACTAAGAACATGCTAAAAATTCAAAAGTGGAAAATTTTTTATAATCCATGGTGACCGATTATCCCCATGGCTAAAACTATCACTTTTTCAACAGATTATAGGCCGGAAATTATGGTAAGTTCTGTTCAAAGCTTTCAGGATGCACGAAATATTTTAAAGCAAATTTTTCTTCCCCTGCTTTGAGTGGTAGCTTTTGTAGCGGGAGAGGATCACTGAACAAAAGGCATTTCCAATAAGTGTGGGAAACGTATGATTTTGACTGCGAAAGGATGCTTTTACTATTTCAAATCTTACACGGAAAAAGTGATTTTCAAGATAAAAATATTTAGGCGAAATATAAAACAAAGAAAACCTATAAGTACAAATAATTTTTAACAGTTTTCCCCATATTTTTAAGTGTACAAAGCTTTACAACTAAAGTGTAATTTAGTATTTGATATATGCTTCATTATTTTGAATGTCTTGCATTTTTTTCTAGGGGAAGTGGAATTTCTTTTAATCTTACATAGCACGAAATATCAAGAGTTTAAATAGAAGTTTTTTGTATTAAAATTTTTATTTAATTTCTTTTAATTGTTTTAATGAAAAAAATATGCCAAAAAAAACCAAATAGATATGAATATGGAAATGGTATTTTATGATCTATATCCTGAGCAAAAAGATCTACAAAAAGCTTCTTCATCCTTTGAAGATTAAATATATTTTTTAATTTAAAACATAAATTTGCTAATAAGTAACATAAGTTATGATAACATAACATACAACAAACATAAGTTACGACATTTTAAAAATTATTTCAATAATTTGAAATTGTTTGTGCTATTACCCCCTTCTGTTTCATATTCTTTGCATTTTTTAAAACGGATGACATGGAACTTAAATTTTAAATTAGTTTAGGCAGAAAGGGTAGAATTCCTTCAAATCTACATCAATACAAAATATTTTTTAAATGAGTTATACTATACTATCTTATAACATCGATTTATTTCTATAAATCTAATTCACATCTATAATGATACACACATCTACAATTATATTTCTGTTATATTTGAAATTGATATTTTTTGAAAATCATTTGACATACTTATATACAAAACTATGATGAAGTAGCGAACAAACTACAATAAATCATTAATGGCATAAAAATAATGACATTTAAAAAAAAAAATCATACAAACATATAAGCTTTAAAAGCTTTAGTTATGTGATTTTTTACTAAATAAAAATACTATGATAGCTCTTTCATAATATAGTCCAAATCAAATTAACATTTAATCTGTAAATAATAAAAAATAATTTCATTACAAAACATAGAAAATTAATAAAATAATGTTTTTTCATGCTCTTGGACCGTTCATAAAAAAAATTAATTTGAATATATGAAAATTTATTTACTGTGTCAGTACAACAAAATATCACTTTTTTCCTACAAAAAAGGGTAAAAACAGAACTTAAAAACTAACATTAACACATAAACAAAAAAAAAAAAAAAAAAATTAAAACTGTCAAAACATTCTTACATTAGAATTTCAAATGGAATTTTTAAAAATACATGTATGTCATTCAAAATCAATTCATCATACTAACAAAATTCATTTTTACAAACAGTAAAATTGTGTTTTTTTATTTAAAAAAAAAATGTCATTGCAACAAAATGTACACTTATGACGAGCATTATGAATTTCAGAAAGAAAATGGCATGGTTTTAATTAATGGCAATTTCCTAGACTACTATGCAAGTTTCAGTGTGTGCCGTTCTATGTTTCAAGTGCATCAGGTTGCAGCTTTTTTTTTTTTTTTTTTTTTTTTTTTTTTTTTTTTTTTTTTTTTTAAATACAACTAGCTATTGATATGAACTTTGATGAATTAATGAAAATTCTATTATAACATTTTGCTCATTATGTAAAAAAAAAACCTATTTGAAGAACTTTTAGATATTTTCATAATACACATTCCATGAAAAGAAGACATGTAAATGATATTCCTAATGCTACTGGATAAACCAGTAAGCTTCAGTGTCTTGGTACTTTAAAATTATTATTTCTTTTAATCCATTTTTAAAGCTCAAAAACAGAAATATGTATTTTGAGCCCCTATCGATTTAGAACAGTTTGCCCAACACTAGGCTGCACCTGACCCTAATGTTTAGAATAGGATTAGTCTGAAAAGTTGCATCATTTAGGCTTAGTAAAAAATTTTCTTATCCTTATGAACTAGCTTTATTACAAGCATAGGATCCTTTCGAGCAGGATGCTAATGAATTTCTATGAATTTTTTCAACATTCAATTGGTTATTTTTCCTTTCAGTGTAACTTTAAACTTTTTAAATTATCATGATAATCAAATTTTAAAGATTCTCCCAAAAGTATAGGTTCTTAACAACAAGAAACTTTCTCCAACTTTTTTTTTTTTTTTTTTTTTTTTTTTTTTTTTTTTTTTTATTAACAAATGCATGAATTTCCAGGATATCTAAAATTATGATTTCAGTGATTAATATTCAAATAGTTTGTTTCATTTTCTTGAAATTGGGATACATCCTCTTTCATTAAAATTGTTTGCTTCACAGGACATCTTTTGCTGTGCTGTCATGCCCTGAAAAATAGTTTTTAAAACCGAAATTGACGACATTTTCTGAAAAGATTTAATAAGCTTAAATAAAGTTTGAGGTTTATTTTTCGTTTTTAATTTTTTTTTTCCCAGTAAAAACTTTACAAAATTCATATTATTTTTTGAGTGTACAATGGCCCTTTCTCAGCCACACATGCTCTGTTTTCTGGATTAATAAAAAGAAACACACAGAATACTGGGAGAAGGAAAAAAGAGCAGTATCAGGCATAAAGCACAGTTTATGAAACACTTTCCAACCTTTCTACAAAACTTCAACTGTTTAATGAGGTGAAAGAGGATGTTTAAGTAAACAATTCTGAACACATCCATCCTCAATAGTCACGGAAATTCTTTTTGTGCACCCCTGTATTCAATAGACTACGGGGTATACTAAAATGCTAGGAAAGGCATAGCAAAGTTGTACATTTCTGTCGATAAAGGGAAATGGACTCTTGATCTTGCCATGTACTATACAGGATCTACAGAATTTATACACACCCAGTGATACGAAAAATATGAGTTAACGTGTGCTGTAGGGATAATCCAATTCACCATCCTATCTGTCTTCACTGGGTGTATAAGTTAAAACAAAAGTTTTAAAACCTATTCATTCTTCAGACCAATGTTCCAGAATGCAATTGTAGCAAATGAAAAAAATACGATGGTGTACACTAAAAATATCTATGAAACTCGTTAAAAATTTAAAAACCCATTTTGAAAACAATTTTAGGATCTGAAAAATCCATGGGGTGTTCGGAGATCTTGAGATAATGCTTGCTGGCGAATAAACACTCAGGAATACTTACTGTCCATCTTTTGTCAAGCAATGTCAACAAACTGGAAGTTCTCTAAAAAAACAGTCAAAACTCAAAAGTTTCTTTAAATAAAAAATCAAAAATAAAGTAAATGTTCTTGAAACAGCCCAACATCATCATCCCTGCCTAGCATGCATCCACTGGTACATATACAATTAAAACTCTTGAAAAATCCTAAAAATTCGATGACTCATTTTGATGAAAAATGAAGTTCTCGCAGAAAACCTTTCACCAGTTGAAGGTGCACAGCAAATCTTGTTTACTTTTAAAATGAAGATTTCACAACAACAGTTCACATCTTCAGAATTTTAACTTCAGTAGGAAGAATAATTTAACAGCTTAAAAATATGTAGATCAAAACATGTAGAACAACTTGGCAGGAATGTAGATCAAATCTGATCAGCCTCCATTAGGTACCATTTATTTCTTTAAACACCACTCCATTTTCAACACATAAAATTAGCTGCTTTCTTTTCTTCAGGAAAAATATAGCAGATATGCCACGAGGTCAAAAAAAAAAAAAAAAAAAAATCCTTTCATTTCCTTAAAATTTAAATTACTTTATAGAATTACTAAAAAAAAACTTTTTTACAAATTACTATATTACTTTATTTTACTTATTTAAAAAGTTAATTTATCAAAAATAAACAACTTATAAACATAAAAATATCAAACTAAATGCTCAATAACAATGACTCACGAGCATGTCATGTTTCTCAAACACATTAATCAGAGTCCACTTCCAGTCCAGAATTCAAGTTAAAAGACCGCTCGACTTACTTAAACATACTTGTAATCAGCATTAATTATAAAGCAAGCCAAAAGAACATAACCAAACTTTAAATCATATGAAGAATGAAAACAATATTCTAGTCGCCATTGATCTCCAGAAACCAACCATTGGTTAGTGGGCAAGTAACAAGAATAAGGCAAAGAGAAACGAAATCCAGTCCATGTTTATATGAACTGGGTGTTCAGATATAAGACGTAATTCAAAGAGCAACTGCTGACGATTCTCGAAGGAGATGACTCAAACGAGCAGCGGCCGTGAGACCAGCATCATTCGAGAGAATGACATGCTCCTGATTGCCTGGAAACAGCTGACTGAGATTTGAAAGTAAGAAAGAACGTGTGGTAACAAAACTAAGTAAACAAATTGAAAAGATAGGATAACAGAAATAAAAATTAGAGAAAAGATTACTGTACTTCATAATTTTAATAAAGAGAAATAAAAATGTAATTTAATGGAGAATATAAAAAGTTTATTTAATAGAGGTGAAATAGAGAGAGGAGATATTTCTGAACAGTGAGAAGACAGGCATGATGTTTTTACACTTATCACCCTTGGCGAGGCATGTAAAGCGCTTGAAGTTGTGAGTTCAATCCTCCCTTGGGTGAAAAGAAAAAGAGATCAGGTTTCAGCAAATAAAGATGCTTCTGAAAAGCTCAATAGGAGATCTTTTTGTATTTTTTGAGCAGAAATGAATGGGTGAACACATTAGGATTTTGTGCACTTTTCACGTTCATCTAAGTAAATCTGCACAAATAATGTTACAATATCTTCATTATTGTTAAAGTAACAAGCAAAAATGTAAATTTGGCCTTTACACGGTTTTTATATATTTGTATTTTCACTCTGTGTGCATGTCACACACAGTAACATAGTGTTACACAGACAGGTACACAGACACATAGTGTGCATGTCTGTCAGTTCGCAAACGCTTGCAAAATCTACAGCATGTACAAGGCTCAAAATTTTTGTGAGATGTCTCAAAAGTGTCATGATCAAGGTGGGCATTCCATTTTCAATTGGGGATGTACTATGGCTAAATCTCAATAACATATACCAAGCTCCCCAAAGACCTATTTGCTATTAAAAATACTCTCCTTTTCCAACAGCAAACCTAAAAAATATGTATGTATCCATGACATGACACGATGCGTATTTCTACAAGAGCACGGACAGACTGACAAATCAAAGTTATGAACTCTGTTGGAAAGCATAAAAAAGTGGCTTGAGTGTGAAGAGTTTATTCAAATTTGACAATGGAAATTACCTCATGTCAGGCGAAGAGTAGCTATTGGCAGGTGGTTGCGGGGTAGGGTACATCTCGGAAGGTGGCTGCTGCGAAACAGGAAATGCTTGTGGCTGGTAGTAAGAAGGAAACGCATTTTCAGAGTAGACGCTGGGATCGTGCAGGTGCCTCGGATACCTGTGGGACAAGTGATGGGAGCCACCAGAGCCTGGAACACAGAAAATAAATCACTTATGAGAGAAAGGCTTGTTTCTGACAAACAGATCTTCCAAGATCGACAGGGTTCCTTCATCTTCGGAAACCTATCGATTTGAGAGATTGAAAGTGTGAAACAAAAGAGGCTCATCCTTTTCAGAGTCTATGAATCCATTTTCTAAACATTTTCAGCTGCATGACGGGAATGCAAAATAATGTCCTGTTTCTTGAACAGGATTTGTCAACATCGAAAATAATCGGTTGATACGAGGTTGACGAAATGGATTGTAAAAACAACTCTGAAATGCTTTCAAAACACAGCAAAAATAGAAACTTTTGTATGGAAAATACCTCAACTTGGAATCTAGATCTTAAACAGCATAGTTTAATTCAACAGCCATGCGAGTTTCGTGTCATCACACAGCCCTGTCGCATGGCTCAATCAAAAGGCTGTATTATTTAAACAAGAAAGAAAAATCATGCATCCATTATGAAACACTTTCCACCCATCCTTCCAGAATACTCTAACAAAACTTGCCCATTTAATAAAGTAAAGAAGACACCCATTTTGGAAATCCTATCTGAAAAGGTACATTTGTGCCGCTCGATACAAGATCTATAGATTCTACAGAGTATGCAAAAATTTAGAAAATGCATAACCAGTGATGTAATGTGATTCCCACGTACTTATTTTTAAGGTTAAAAACGCAGTGGCAGTATTCTGTGCTTAACGGAATAAAATGACTCTGAACAAAACGTTCTCATAATTCATAACGTCATTCAACAGTGTTATGTCATGTGTTGTTAAAGTCACACAATAGTTAAATAAGTAAATAATATCTTTATTTAAATATTTCTTGTTTAACATAACCTTATGTTGTTACCATCCCCAAGTCTACATTAAAGTACGGCAGATCACTATCGCTTCATGCAGCTTTTCCGGTAAATACATCATTCATTCACATGTTAATGCTGTGATCTTGAATCACTGTAACTCTCTGTTTGTTTGATGATTGCTGCTCTTTGATGCATCCATGTCTGACGTCATCGTTCGTGAACCAATGACGTTCTGCGTACATTTTGCACTTTTCAGATAGATGTAATGGAACATGATGTTGTGTCTTTCTCCTGCCTCGCTTGCTTGAAAGCAGAGTTTCTTTTTATTTATTTTTTTTTCGCTATGTAATTGCGGCGTTGTAGCTTTGCTACGTTATGTTGAAGGCTGCTGGCAGTTTTTGTGTGTATTAAGTTCATTATATTTTTAAGTTATTTTAATTGAGTTCAGCAAAGTTATGCTGAGATTTTTATTCTTCATCTGTAAATTTTGATCCTCACTGAATTCTTTCAAGTCAACTCCTGCTCTGTGTTCTTATTTAAAGTCTGCCACTGATGTGCATTTCCTCATTTAAGATTTCACCCTGCTGAATGAATAGTCTTATTTTACAGAAAATACAACAAGTGGGCCCAGGCTTGTAACCCGAATATTTAAACATTTTTGGAAATGCGGAAGAGGTGGTTCCTGTTTTCTCCCATGGAATCTTTTTTTTTTTTTTCTGACAACTTTTTCACATGCTGTTGCCATTTTTAAGTGACGAAGGCTGATGGAGACACGTCAAAACAGTAACTGGGAGTGATAGAAGCATGAGGTCAAGGTTTTGCTGCTGCATCATGGAGCGTGGGAGTTCATTGAGAAGCCTGAGGAAGTAAATAAGACTCATGAATCTGAGACTAACCGGTCGATTCCCCACCAACCTTTAACTCGCGGTTCAACTCTCAGTTGACAAACCTTCGGTTGGCAAATCTAACCGCCGGTTAATATTTCGAATTCATCGATAACTTTCAAGCCGCGATTAGTCGACCTAGATTAATCAACCCTCGGTTGAAATCTGCGTAGTTGATTGGCCAAAGGAATCACATGACCTAGTAATCGTCTCTGCGAGTTCTGTCCTTCCTTGACACCATCTTTATCTGTTATTTTTCAATAACGAAACTAAAGGCAGTGTTGGAAATGCATACTTATCATGTTTAATTTTTAAATAAAAAATTCTTATAAATAAATTTGGAATTACCATTTTGATTTCATGGTTTTGTTCGTTTGCAGAACAAAATTTTTAATAAAATTCTTAACAATAAAATTCTTAAAAAAAAGTCGATAAAAAAAACTTGATTAAAAAAATCATTTTCTTTAATTTAAGTTTAATAAACAATTATCTGATCAAACTAGTAGTATTAAGAAGAATAAAAGTAAATAATGCAATAGGTTTATTTATTTATTTTTTACAATGAATATTATATATGAAGATATTTTCATATATGTATTTCTAATGCATATATTTATTTAACAAATGTAATTAATTACAGATTCAATTAAAATATCTTGGATAAAATAGCATGCTGGTAGCAAAAAAAAAAAAAAAAAAAAAAAAAAAAAAGACAAGAGGCCTTTTAAAAATAAATCATGCGTTTAATTATTACACATGCTTTTAGAGATCATGTTTAATAACTTTAGAAGAAGGCTGAAAACATGGATAGTTCTTAATGTATTGCGAAATTAAAAAAAAAATCTTCTCAAGAAAATGTCTCTTTAAAACAAAAATCAGTATTTCAAACTTACTAAGTATTTAATTAAAAAAATAATTATTTATCCATTATGAACAACTGACCATATATACACAATTTGGTAGAAAATTCGTGCTTTAACCAACTATGAATGGTACGACGATGGAACAAAGTTTTGAAGAAAATTTGTTTTCTATTTTTTCATTATTATTAAAAAAGAGAGAGAGAAAGAGATTTGAATCATATATTTTTACTAAATTGATATTGAAAGAAAATATTTCTACTTGGATTCGTTAGATGGCGCCACCAAAAAATACTTTGTAAATCAATGAAATTTGAAGCTTCGTTTTCGATACACAAATTAATATAATTTTGCGTTCATAGAGCAAAAATATCCAAAAAAAGGGAGAAATGTAAGTGACACATTCTTTTATAATACCATCTTTGATAATTAAACTTTGTTTAATTAATAAATCCCAAACAACTTTGTTTTAAAAAAAGAAGCATCAACGCACAAATTAAAACGACCGCCATCTTTCTTTTTACTAGGCATGCGCGGTTCACTAACCTACCTACCAGAGCTTGGTTGAGTTAGTCAACCCCAGGTTAGTATTTCCCTCGAATTTCATCAGGTTGGGTAAACGGTGAATTGGATTTTGCACTCAACCGAGAGTTAAGCTCGAGACAGTAGGTTAAAGTTGACGTAGAATTACCGTGTAAGGAAGCAGGATCCGACATGGAGAGAAAGAGATATAGAGTTGAGAAAGAAGCGTGCATACACCCTCCTCTATCAATCCCTGAGTTCTGAATTCAGGCCTTTAATCTCAAGCACAACTGAGCCCGGAAAATTATACACAACCATTTTGAGCCCACAACAAGAGCCAGAGTTATTCAGCTTCTGGATGTTTCTTTTAATACCACCAGATATGTTGCTGGAGAAAACCTAGGACTGTTTCTGTGTAGAGTGAAGCAGTCAGCTGAATGCCTTCGTGAAGTTGGACACCTGCTACCCTTTTATCTGGGATACCAAATGGTTGGGAGCCTTCCAGATGAATTTCAAGCCACGGTTCAGACCATACCACTCATAGGTGGAGCGACACTGACTTTGTTCCTGATAAAATTGAAGCTGCTGGAGGAGAATCGGCTGAGGCTGTCCCAGAAAGATTTTTCCAGTGAGTCAACTCTAAAACATTTCCCAGGTAAATAGTGTGATAAAAACACAAGTAAAATGGGTTTCTACTGTAAAATGTATGGTCGTTTAATTTCAAACTGTAAACTTAAGTAAATCTAGTAATGAAGTTTCTAATGATAAAAGTAATTCTGATCTTAATTGTAGAAGTCATTTTAAGAAGTCTGGCTGTAGAAATTTGAGACCTAATGTTAAAAGTAAAAGTAATTTTAAAGATAAAAAAAAATTTCAAAACCTTTGGAAACTAGCAATGCAGAAGTAAACATCTTTTGAATTGTACCTTCTCTCATTGGAATGTAGGGCTCTTTCTCCTGAACTGTCTTCATCAGATCTGGGGTTATACCCAATGGGTTGTTTTTGATAGGGCAGCATTTTTGTAGCAATTTATTTTTCACTTTGGAGCCAGTATCTGACTTGCACATGTATCCTGTTCAATTTTTAATGGGTTGCAAAAATGATAAATTTAATCATATTATTTTAAAAGTTCTTTCATATAACTAGGCCCCCTACGAGCTAAGCTCGTCAACCCCCATTCAGACACCGCAGACTCTAAAAGTACGCTCATTGGATCGGCTTTAAAAAGATTTCGGAAGATTGAATTATAATTTAAAAAACAGTGGCGATCTCCCTATAAATGGATTTCTATTCATTTCTCTTTGACTGGGGAATTTTAAGGCCAAATCTGCTGCAGTACTACTTGATGAACCCGTCGACACATTTTGCCAAATTATATAAATCGCCAAAGCACTCGCCAAGTTATACAAATTGACATCATTTTTATTTTAAATAACAAAAGAACAAATAAATTAGTGCAACATTAATAAAAATAGAAATAAAATGTTGAAATAAAAATAACTTGATGACGTAGACACGTGTCACTTGCTTAAAGTCAAGTGAATGTGACATTTACGATCAACCATTATTGGCATTTAATCTTATAGTTTGGCGAATGATAGATTTTTGGTCGACGGGATAACTAAGTAGTACCAAAGATACAATCGCTTTTTTAGTTTTTGATTAAGTAAAATAAGTTACATTTCAAAATAAGCTAATATAAAAGGAATTAAGTAAACAGTCTTTGTCTCCCGGTATTTTTTAACAAAGCGAAAAGAAAGTTCTTTTAAATAAGACATTTTAAATGAATCGTTTTTAATCTGACGTAATTTTGACCAAACTATTCTTTCTCTTTTTAATATTCACGTGAAAATACTTGTGTTAGAAATGAAATATTATTCGCGCTTTCCTAACAAAAATAGTTGAAAAGTATCCTCTCAAAATATCAAATAAATGTCTAGCGCAATTTCTAAATTTAAACCGTTTTGCAATATTATTTGGTGTTCCTTTTATTTAATAACTGTAATGTGACGTAAATATGACGTAATTTCTCCTATTTAACTTCTACTATTCTCTATCTTCTCCTATTTAACTCTATTTAACTTCTCTTATCTAACCTATTTAACTCCTTCTAACGCATGTTAATAAATTTATTATTTTACAAATCCTTTCTCTCTTAAAATTCACGTGTAATTATAGTTTTTATGATGTAATTTTTAAAATGTTCCTGTTTTTTGTACATAATTATTTAATTCTAATTCCAAATGTTTTTTTTCTGTTTATAATAGTCACATGTAAATAAATTTGTAATTTATTTACATGTATAAATATACTTTTTTTTTTTTTTTTGAAGCAAACATTATTGTTTCCGCTTTTTATACAGTTGGTAACAGTTTAAATTAATATTACTTTCTAAAATCTGTCAAAAATATCTCTAGAAATGCTGAAAATTTGAATTTAAAATGGAAAAAAAGCTCAAAAAATGAGTCAAATTTAAAAAAGAAATACAGTCTACACACCGGGAACTTCAAACGTATAAAATGATCTAAAAATGATTAAATTCCTATGTATAGTTTTTGCTCCTATAAAACTTTTTTAGTGGAACGATTTTGTCCAACTTTAGCATTAAATATCTCTTAAAATAATTCTTCGATTTGAAAACTGTCTGCATCAGCGTGTTTATTAAACATTTCTGTATAACACTACTGATTTTCATATTTTTGTATGCATTATTTTTCTTAATATTAATGAAGAAAGACCCCCGGTCACAAAAAATTCAAAACCGGCGGCGGCGGTGACAGCGGTAGTTACTTTTTCTTAGAATAGAGAGATCCTAACTTGAGAAGAAATTTACTGTCTGGTGTTAAGCTTTAAAAACTGGGGATTCATTTTGTTGTTAAAAATGGTAAAGTTTTTGTGTACGATAAAAATGGAAATGGATTGAGGAAAAAGGACCTATTTTTTAAAGCCTTCTAAATATGTAACTGAATGTGAGGGAAATAACAATTCAGTCAAATTTTCAGCAAATCGAACAGACAAAGTAGGTATTAATGAATTATGGCATGAAAGGTTCTGCCATATTAATAGTGAATATGTGGTAAACACAAATTCTTCTTAGAACCCTTAAATTAAAAAAAAAAAAAAACTCAATATTTTACATTCAAATACTGAATTTAAATGTCTTTTTTTAATTATAATGAAGAGTGCCAAAAAAAAAAAATGTATTTATTCAGAAGAATTTTACTAAAAAGATGAGTTTAATTAAATTTGTGTAACTGTTGCACATGATATGTGCATTAATACTACATAGGTTACTCCAATCGCTACCATGTTAATATATTACAGCGGTAATGCTCCAATAAAGGTTGACACATTCTCTAATTTTTCTTCACAAGACTTTTCTTTCTCTGATACACTCGTTTTCTCTGCATCCATCTAAGATAAATGCTATTCAATTTCATAGGATGATCAATTTCATACGTATATAGCCAAAGGTGACCGGTCACTTGCGATTTTAGACGTTTTGTTAAATATCTTGAAAAATACATGAGGAATTAACCTGAAACTGCAGGTGTGTAAACAGTATAGTATAGGTCCTATATTTCTGCGAAGATTTTTTTTCCCGAAACCCCATAGGGGACCGTCAACAAATTGAAAAAGAACGAATATCTTTTGGATATAACCCTGTAAAAACTAATGTAGCAAAAGTGTTCAAACTCTAGATTATTAATAAGTGGCTTATTGAAATATACTGTGTTCATTTTTACGAGGATAGTTTGTATACTCATAGAGAAATTAAGGTTTTTATAAAAACAGTCCCAAATTTCGCCAAGTTTTTTGCTTATAATGTGCAGAGTTCTTAATATAAAAAAAAGTTCTTTTCAGAAAATATGACAAAGAACATTGTATACAATACTCTGCGATCAGAATTAAAAAATAATAAAAATTGGATGAAAAATAAGCAGATTTACTAAAAAATGTGTCACTGTGCATGTGCAAATGCAATCGAAATATAATGTGCATAATGTTAATGTATTAGCTAAGTAGATAGAGCAACTTTTGTGAAAGTTTCAAAATCACAGCTTGAAAATTCTGAAAATTATAGTTGATAGAATAAGCTCGAAATTTGTTATTCCCAAAAAGAAACAAAAAGATGAGGGATTGTATCAAATATCTGTTGATTAGTGCCAAGATAGCATACACAATATTGCACATACTACTATATTTGGATACATCCGCTCATCTTTTTGCTTCCTTTTGGGAAGAACGGAATTGGACAACATTGAATAGGGCATTAATTTGTTAAAATTTGATTCCTAAAGAGGAAGGCGGGAGCAACAGTTGATTTCCTATGGAAAAATCAATATGAGCTTCAACGATGAGTATTTGTTGAAAATTACTCATGGCAGGGTTACCACAATAGCTCCCAATTTTGACCCACTTGGCAAAATATCACCCAATTTTGCAACAAAAAAATAAGCTGCCCTATATTATGAAGCCAACTTGGTAATAGAAGGCTAATTTGGCAAAATTCCCAACTGAGCCAAATTCAAAAAAGTTATGAGGTCCATAGGCTTTACTGTGTTCAATTAACATTCAGAAGTGACACTGGAAATAAATAAGTATTGCAATACTTAGAATATACATGGAAAGCTTTTATGCAAAATACTTAAAGATCCTTATTAAAACTTTTCATTCTAATGTAAAATGATCATTACTTCTTTTTAATGAATAATAGTAAAAAAAAATGCTATTATGAATTAATTTTGGCATCAGGCAACAATCATTAGAATGAAGCATTTACAAAGTATTTTCAGGCAAATGTAATCAAATTTTCAGAGTGATTTTAAAATACAGTACAGAACCATTTATCTGGAATGATTGAAGTGAGATGCATTTTGGATAACTTCAAACAACATGCTGTGGTTAATTATTAAATGACCTCAGACAGGATTATTTAGAATAGGTAATTTAGGAGAAACAAAAATCCAAGCATCCCTTATAGATTCTATATATTTAAACAATTCTTTTTTAAATGAAAGCTGTTCATTTGTAGAGTGACTATTTCTTTTATTTGTATACTTATTTTTAACTAAAAAAGTTTTTTTGTGAAATTTCTTTAAAAAGGGTGGCCATTGGATTGCTTTCGTAGTTACGGAGAAAAGAGAAAAGAGAGTTTGTTTTTATTCATTATATCCTTATGGATGCCTCATTAAAATTAGCTTTTAAAAGAAAATGACATCATAAAACTGTTACATTTAAATATTTTTTCATACTAATGGGACGCTAGATGAAAGGCTTGAAATAAGAGAGAAAATTACATTATATATTTTTTAAATTGACATTTTCTTTGATAAAACTAAATATTTTAACACAAATATGTCTAAAAAGGCAAATTTCTGAAATTTTTATTCGCCAGATGAGAACCCAGTCAAGAGTGCGAACATTCCTATGAAAAGTTGTAGTTGACAAACGTGACTTCAAGTTTGGAAAAATATTCAGTAATAACCTATTGCATGTAAAAATATTTTTAAAAGAGGTGTGTATGTAAATTTTGAGAGGATGAAAATGACGTAAGGTTTAGGTTTCTGGATTCTATGATTATATCAGAGTGAAACACTTTTTGCTCATTTTTTGTTCCGTAATAGGTAGCACAAGAGTCTCAATGGATAATAACCCATGTTCGGTGGATTTTTTATTGCAGTTAATTCTGCCGATTTATTAAAAATCAATGTTCTCTTTTAAACATTTTCTTTCATCAAAAATTGAAGGGTTCCACCTCATTCTAAACTAAATAGACTGCCATTTCAAACCTGAGATGTCAGCATGAAGTTATTGGATGCACAATGTATTTTTTCAAGCACATGTCAAACTGTCACTGTATGGCATAAAAAAAAAAAGGTTTTAATGCCTGGTTAACTGGATAAAGGGTTCCATTCTGTATTTGTAATTATATTAAACACTTTTTTTTTTTTTTTTTTAATCCTACTTCATAGAATTCATAAAATTTTTTTTGTAATTTTATAAAAATTGAAGGACAGAAATTGATCAAATTAAAATCATTTACATTTTTTAACTAACTTAAAAAATGAAAACAAAAAGTGATTTTTTTTTTTTAAGGGGAGGGAGATAGTGCTTCAATAAAAGCAATGGATGAAATTCACAATTTTATTCTTAAACAACTGATGAAAGTTATGATTTTGTTGTGGATGGAAGAATGGAAGAAATTCATCCTAATTTTTCGACTGAGAAAATGATTGTGTCATTTAGCAAAAAATAATTTGCAGAATGACCCTGATTATTTTCCTGACTTCCATTTTTGGTTTTTTGGTACAAATCAAATCATTCTTTTCTTCTTTTCCTTTTACAATTTTGCAAAAGGATTTTCGAAATCACACTGTGTGTATATATATATATATATATATATATATATATATATATATATATATATATATATATACATACATACACAGTGTGATCTTGAAAATCCAGCCTTTAGAAATCAGGCAACTTCAAAAATGCCTTTTTTTTAGGTGCGTTCGTAATTATATAAATACGTAGCACCTATAGTTGTCGTTCAGTCCGTCTGTCTGTCCGTCCGTCCGCATATAACAGAACAAAAACTACGCAACCGAATCGTTTAAAATTTAAACTATATAATTGTTGCATAATTTTGTCGAGTCATTTCAATTTTTATAAAAATCGGATGTATAGTTTAATTACAGGGACAATCAAAAGTTTTCCGTTACATTACGGCCAATGGGAAGAAATTATTGCAAGTGCATTTTAATGATGTTACAGCCTTCCGAATGGTCTGAAATTATAAATATATAATTGTTGCAAGATTTTGTCGAGTTATTTCATATTTTATGAAAATTGAATGTATAGTTTAATTACAGGGACAGTCATAAGTTTTCCGTTACATTACGGCCAATGGGAAAAAATTATTTCAAGTGCAAATTAATGATGTTATAGCCTTTCGAAGTACACTAAAATATACATTCTGTACAATATGCGGCGAAAAAAATATTTATAAAACTAGTTATAGTACGAACGCACCTCATTTGCCACGTTTGATGAGCAATTTCCAACTTGTTTTTCTTACATTTCTGACTTAGGGTAGAAAGAAAAATAGCCATTGTTTATGAACTTTGCGATCGAAAGATCTCTGACACTGTACTCAATAGAATTGCTAATAATATTGGTAGACTGCATGACGACATGGAGCCAGAAGAAAAAGTGTCGTGGAAAAATGCATAAATTTGACTGGAAATTTAATGTGTGCTTTAGAAAAAGTAGAACGTGTTTCCAAAATCGATATTCTTCACTTGTATGTGGGTGGTTCAATAATTATTGCCCCTAGTGTATATAAAATATTTGTACTGGAATGGTTGATGTGGAATATCAAAGCATAATGTCTTAAATGCCTGTAAGCTCAATTTCAGAACCGTAGCTGCTATATTAACATAGTTTTGGAGGGAGGGGTGGAGTTTTAAAGACCTATTTTGGGGGGAGTTTTTAAGAAGGGGGGTGAGGGTGAAATGCTAGTTTGGAGCTTATGAAGCTACATTTGTGACAGTAGATGAGATATTACATCATATATATCATATTCATACATCAGCTACTATATAGGTTCATACTACATCACTATGATCCCGAGTCCAAACAACAGTAGTTACGTCTCATCCACTGTCACAAATCTAGCCCCAAAAGCTAAAATTCAGCCTTTCAACCCCCACTCCCCCCTCTTTCACTCCTCCCTCCAAAACTATGTGAATATAGCAGCTATGGTTCTGAAATTGAACCTATAGGCATCTAAGACATTAGGCTTCAATATTCCACAACAACCATTGCAGTACAAATATTTTATATACACTAGGGACAATAATTATTGAACCACCCACATATAAAATCCAAGAAAAGCTTGTTAAAGAATGACACAGCAATGTTTTCGAAATTACATGAGAAAAAATGACTTCACTGTTTATTAGATTTTTTTTTCCCCTAACATAAAAAACATAATATTTTAATAAACTTGCTTTAATGCAAGTTTTATTAAAATATTATTTTCTTTGTCTAACATAAATATCACTTAGCTAAGAGTTAAATTATTAATAAAGGCACTATTAAAAATATCGGAAGAACTGTTGGTAACATACATACATACATACATATACATAAAAAGTGCAAAAAAATTTGACATCCCTGTAAAAGTTTTTAAATATTAGGCACATGTTAAGAAAAATTGTTTGAAAGGTTTAACCCCTGTTATTATTGAAAATTGAGCAAAATTCTGAAATAAGTTACTTACTTTTGAGTGGTTGTGAGGTGTCAGGAGGTGGAGGCATTGTGGGTGACAAGGAGGAAGGAACAGGTGCTCCCATTGGAGGCGTAATCACGGGAGGAGCTGGCGGGTGATAAGGAACACCACCGGAGTACGTAAAAGTGTTGGCTACATTCTGCGGAGCAACACCATATGAAAACTGAAACACAATTGACACAGTCACTCATTCATTATTTCACATCGTTTTGCTAAAACAGTTCATTTTATCAATTATTATTCAATATCATCGCTTGTGTGTGCTAATTAAAAGGTTTCTTAAGCCTTTTTTGTTTACTGTTGTCGCTTTTTACACATACATTTTTATTATAATGTTAATTTTCTAAAGCTAATCCTATATATTATTTATTTACCTTACTAAAGATTTAAAAATAGCATAAAAAATAAAATTAAAGAGATTTAAAGACTTTAAAGTCTGTATGCTTTGTATGAGGAACAGGAGAGGATGGGGGAGAAAATTATAGGATTGATTGTTTATTGTTAAAATAAAGTAACAGATAGAGCAGAAAAAGTTACATAAGGCTTTTTGCAAAGAACCTAGGTTTTTCGTAAAGAGTCGGGCTAATTGGAGAATCATCGCTACTTTTTTACAATTAGCCTGATATGTTTTAGGCTTTGTACAAAAAGCCTAGAAAGAGTTAGACTAATTGGACTATGACCACTTATTTCTTAGTCAGTCTGATATTTTTTAGGCTTATTGCAAAGAGAATAGGTAGAATTAGGCAAATTGAAAAATGACCAGTGTTTGTCTAAATAGCAAGTCTTACTCATCCCAAACCTGAAAATTCCATTCTAAATCAACCCAAACACGACAAAAAATATTCTATCAAACCGTAACCTGATCCGTAACTACAAAAAAAAAAAAAAAAAAAAAAAAAATCTGTCAAAATGCAACCTGACCTGAACCTGAAGATTCAATTTGAAGTCCAACCAGACCCAACATGGAAAATAAATTCCATCGAACTACAACCAGATCTGAACACGACAAAACAACTTTTGTTGGCATGCAACAAGACACGAATCTGAAATTTTTTTTTTTTTTGAACTGCAACCCAATCCAACAAAATAATTTCCTTCGACAAGCATCCTGATCTGAATAAGACCTATTTTAACCGGAACCCGAAAGGCTTCAACCTGAACAGTAAAAGAAAGGAAATTAATTCATCGTTTTAATGGAATTATGAAAAGTGAACATCAAAAACCTGACCCCCCCTACACCAACAAGAAATATTCTACGGAACTGGCAACCCAGTCCAAACCCAACAAAATATTTTCCCCTAATGCGCAATCTGACTGAAACCACATTCGGAAATGAAAAGAAACTAATAGTTCATTTAAATATTAAGTTATAACACCATTTAAAAAAAATAATTACTAAATTAATAGGAAAAGATTAATGCTTCAAGAGACTTAATATTTGTTTAAAAATTGGAAAATATATTTTTTAATAATTAAAATGATTTTATAAATATCTATAATAATAAAGAAAGAAGTTTGTGCGTGAGTGAGTGAGTGAGTGTGTCGACGGTGTTCTGAAGAGACCACTGCACGTAGAGCTACAAAATTTGGGGAAAAGGTACGTCTATATATGAAGTTTTGCACCTCAAAGCCCGATTTTCGATTTTTTGATTAGATTTTTTTTATTTAATTTTTTATGCGATTTTTAGCACTTTTTTATGTTTTGAGGCGATTTTTCCATATAAGTGTGAAGAATATGGTTTCTTTCTTTTAACCCAATATAGTAAATTTTGTTCTCTTTTCAAAAAAGTTTATTCGGAATTCCTGCAGCGATTTTTGAATTTTTAGCGAATTTTTTATGCAATTATTGAACAGCATTTAATGCATTTCCATACCTATATGGAGGTTACCGTAGAGGGACACAGTTCTGTCGCCAAATGCCGCCAAGTTTGTCGCCAAATTTGGCGACCGAAATGAGTCGCCAAAAGTGACGCCAACTTGGAGATATCTCTAATATTTCGTTGAATTCCGATAGACTTCCACTGTAAAACAATAGGGTTTACTTGCTTACAGAAAATCAACAAATTGAGGTATTTTAATACAACGAAAACTAATATTAACTTAAGGGATTATATTAATTATATTTAAGGAAGTCCAAGTAAATTAATTACGAATAAAAGTAACATGATCTAATGCTTAGCATGATTTCCAAAACATAAATTTTAAGAGGGCCCACAGGTCAAAGGAATTAGATTTGAAACTTTTATCCAATTATAGTAAATTTTGACTTTCGTGATTTTTGAACTTTATGGGATTTTTAATGTGATTTTTACGTTTCTTCGCGATCTGCTGCAATTTTTTGACATTCAATTTTTGACCTAAAGTACATTCTGCCCTCATTTCAATAAAGTTTATTCGGATTTCGAATTTTTCGGGAATTTTGTATGTGATTTTTAGTGTATTTTAGCAATTTGCTACTATTTTTTCCACATTAGTGAAAAGAATCAACTTGCAATCTTCGAACGCAATATATACATATTTTTTCTGTTTTCAAAATTTGAGAAGCGATTCAAAATTTTTTCGCGATATCTTATTGTGATTTTCAGAGCTTTTTCGTAATTCCTGCTGTTTTTTGACGTACCCGGGCAACGCCGGGCAAGTTCGCTAGTATACAAATAAAATTAAAATGTTGATTACAGCAAACATTTTAAAAACTTAATAGAATAAATTCATTTCATGTGAAACAAAGTTATTTTAATTTTTTTTTTTTAAATCCCAATAACCTGACCTGCAAAAAAGAAACTAGAGTGAACCCGACACATAGAAAAAAAATGAGTCACACCGATCAGAAAAATGAAATTAAGGACAACCTGACAGGTTACAGAGGTGCTTGCTACTCGGAGGTTTTACTGTATTTGAATATTAAAGAAAATAGCTGTGCCCATTTTTCAACATAAAAGATAAAAATCAGTATTCGTGATGTAATTGTACACTACTTTTTACAGTTGCATTAAAGACACAATAGTTCCTTACATTTAGTGTCTGGGTTGCAGTTGAAATAGATTAGGTTCAGGTCTGGTTGCATGTTGATGGACATTATTATTTGGTTGGGAGTTCAGATCAGGTTGCAATTCCATACAGTTTTTCTTGTTGGGTTTTAGGTTGTTCACTTTTCATAATTACGGTACAAGATGATTTAATTTCCCTTCATTTAATATTCGATAGAGTCAAAACACTGCATTAAAAACTCATGTCGTGAAGGAATTTTCACCTTGTTATTAATATAAACTTAAAAATATACTTACAAATACTTAAAAGGTGGCACAGACACATATCTTTTCCCTTTGAAAATGAACGCGTTCTCAGGATTATATTAAATAATACCTTTCTATGTTTGTGTCACCTTTTAAGTAATTATTATAAAATTAAAATATGTACTTAAATATCATTTTAGAAATGTAAACATAATGAAATGTTCTACTCAATAATGCATCTAATATTAGTTAACTTCCGAAAATTAGCTTTTTAAAAGTTATTTCACTTTTGAACTGGATTCATTCAATTCTAATAAATGATTCTAAGCGACGGCCAAAATTTCATCCATTTTAGGCCATAACTTTGCGAGATACCCGTAATACAAAATTTACTTAATGTCACTTCTTTTTTTAAATCCCGCTGTGCCATTTTTAGATACGAAAAATCACCCTATTTTGTCTTTTTCCCTTAAGCAAAAAACAAGCGGACGTCACAAAATCCTCCAACAGAACGCATTCTACGACATTTTGCGCTGATGTGGAATTCAAAAACATGCAGATACGATTGTGATGAAAATTGTTATTGTTGGTTCTGTTCGTGCCAGTTCACTTCATTCGCTACCGTGAACACATGGGTCAGTCGTTTCTTTCAACGGTCTTCATCCCTTTTTAAGAGGACGTCCTTTTGCAGTCCTCATTCTACAGTGAGTGGCTTCGAGATCGCTAGGATAAAGGATGAGCTTACCATTTGAATAGTTATGCCTTCATTTCAAGATGATAATTTAGCAAAATTCACTTCTTTAACTTAAAATATTACTACAGCTCTGCTTCCAGAGTTTTGTTGAAGCAACATCAAACATCATTACCGTTTCAACAATTACATTGAAAACCTTCACTTCAAGATGACGATTCATCAAAATTCACTTCTTCAATTCCAAAATATTACTACAGTTGGGTTTCCAGAGTTTTGTTGAAATAACATCAAACGTCGTTTCTGGAGGAGAGACCAGCAGAGATTCCATAGTGTCTTTCGATTTCTTCGGACAATTGTTTCTCTTATAAATTTCTTCTGTACTGTCGGAAAGAATTTATTACTCTGACAACTCATGCTATTTTACATTTCATCACACATCATTACACACTAATCATTTGTCAATGTTGGTGAAAACACGGAATACAAACGCCATATTCTGCAGCAGCGGAAATACAGTAACCCTGGTAGTAATTCTTGGAATACAGGAGGGAGAGGGATAGGTAGTGTTAGGTGATGAGTCGTTGAAGGTCACTGCCCTTCCCCCTTCCCACTTTCACTGAACCTGTTCACCACAAGCCGATCAATGCTGTATAGAGCTGACACTAGTAGATGTCCCCACACTTAATTTATGCCTTAACGAGTCAATACCGAACAGTGTTCGGCCCCAATTAGTTCAGAATAGCAGGACTCTACTGTATTGTGGTGACATTATCTATACTGTTGAGATAATTACCAATAAGTAATATAATAATAGTAATAAGAGTCGTCATAAGCGGAGTGTCGCGGTAACCGGAGTTGGAGAAAAATATGTTTATAAAAAGCTGTATTTGTACCGTATTTTTCGGCCTATAATCCGCACCGGCATATAATCCGCAGCCGCAATTTTTAGCGCTTATAAAAAAATTTCATCAGATAATCCGCATCGGCCTATAATCCGCGGATAATACGCCAGACTATACGAGGATTACTCATTGTTTTCAACATTCCAAAGTACTACTAATAAACTACCTCCCTATTTATTTAGTTGCTCTATTTAAATGATAATTGTAATAAAATAATTGAAAAAAATAATTATAAAATAATTACAAGTTAAAAATACAAAAACTTTTTTTTTCATTGAATCTTATATCTAAAATGTAGACTGTCTTGTGAATACAGATAATTCTATAATGATTGCTATTTTTAAATCATTTTCCACTTTTATAATAATGTTCAGTTTAAATTCTGTACTGTTAAATAACACGTTTTCTGTTAGACATTATTTATTATATTGCATTGCTATTTTTGAAAGAGATGAGTTGAAAAGCGCTTTGTTCTTCATAAAAACATGTTGGCAAAGGCTAAAAATTATAACATAAAAATCAGAAGCCACTCCCACTAGCACGTACACGTCATATGTGAACGAATCACGAGCGACTCTGCGAACGGTCGATAGTAAACAATCGTGTGATAGCTATTTACATTTTTATTTTGACTGCCAGTAGAAACAGGATATCTGACATGAACTTATGCTTAAAAAAAATGTCGGCAGATAATCCGCACTTAAAATTTTTGAGGTTTTTTAACAGATAATCCGCGGATTATAGGCCGAAAAATACGGTAATTAAGAAAATTTTAAATTCATAACTGTTCTTGCTGTTTTGAGAAATAAGACATTACTATTAAACAAAATAAACACAAAAACAAAACTGAAAAGAATAAAAATCAGATTTATGATGACTTATTTTTTTATTGTTGCATGAAAAATCGATGAATTAAGGTTTGTTTACCCCTAGACAATTATTTTTTCAATATTACACAATGAATTATAATCAATAGTCATTGTTTCAGAAATGTATGTTAGTCAATTTTTGATGGTTTTAATGCAATGCAATGGTTCGGTTTCAGCCGGATGAATAGCGCCGCCTGGCCAGAACAAAAAGACCACAAGTAGAATGAAACGTCTATCTGGTGCTTAAGTGGGTCATTCATAGTGTGTGGTTTTATTTATTCAGATAAAGGATTGAAATAAAATTTCTCATTTATCTCAATGGGTTTTTTAAACACTTTTGTGAAAAGTTTGGATAATACATTTCTTAGAGCTTAATTTCCGTGCTTATAAGATGGATTATGAAAAATGGACAATTTTTCTAAACCGTCGGGATATCCGGAGTTGAAAATTATTCAATGACGTAATATGAGGAGTTTATTTACATTAAAATCACATACAGAAAATCTGGACTTTGAAAAACTGCCGTGATAAGCGGAGTGACGTGAAAACCGGGTATCGGGATAACGAGGTCTGACTGTACATAAAACATACCTCAATCAATTTAAATAACATTAATTATGCATTCACGTGTAGAATAAGTTGTACTGAGCAACACTCCATGACACACTATTGCAGAAGTATAAAAATGCAAAACATCTTTCAATTCAATGCTCCAGAGCTTGAGGAATAATTTATCATTAAAAAGCCAAACTTCGTTTTAAACCAATTATGGTGTTTCTAAAAAATATCATACTGCTGTGTAAAAGTAAACAAAAGTCATTTCAAGTTTTTCCTGGTGTGAAATGACAACCAACTGTTCAAAAATACGAATCACCAACTCTTTTCACCAACGTCGAGGAATTTGTAAAAAGCTCAGCTAACACTTTGATACAGCAGTGACTCACTCCTTTTCAAATTAACATAAAAAAGTTCTCGACTATAGAGGTCATACAATATGGCTTTCACTATTCCATCAGACGACTTAAAAATGAAACAAAGATCAGTTGATATCCATACGGCAATTCCAAGAAGAAAGACATTAACGTTCACCGTGCGTTTCTAGTTTAAACGAACTTCCATGCCGATAAAACATTACTAGCCTTTCAAACACCTGCTTACTTCATGATAAAAGGGTAAGTCCCAACTGCCGAAGAAACACGCTGACCGAAACATATTTCTATGGTTCGGACATGCGTACCAGCTCTCGGCATATGCAAAACAGACGGCTTCCAGAATGATCGGAGACTTACGACGCACTCTACCGGACAACTAATGCCATCTCATGGCGATCGGGAGTACTGCTCAACTATCATACGTGGAAAACAATCTCGGAAAACCGCGATGTTTTGAAAGACAGGCGACCGGCATTAGAAGATACGATTAAAGGTAAACTATAACTAAAGATGAAAGCAAATCAAATAAAGGATTTTAAGGAGATTATAACTATGGAAAACAAGGATATGAGTAAGTAGTATCTGTATTTATATTGTAAATAAAGAATGGCTGTTTCAGTTAAAATGTAAATAAGTTGTAGAGCTAAAGTAGTACGGTGATAAGATATAGAATGCTTGTTATTCCTAACATATACTAATATAATAAAGAAGCAAAAATTGTTTGTTTGTGTGTTTGTTCGAGGTAATCTCTGGAGCTACCAAACCGATTTCAAAAGTATTGGTATTAAAATTATTGTGTTAGTCCCACTTAGAACATAGGCTATATCGTAGGCTCGACATAGCAGTGGTTGGTCGGTAGCTTCAGGGCCCGGAGCCCTCCCTTCCCGCTTTTTGGTGTCTTTAATTTGCATAATTTCCCTTTTAAATTTGTCCGGTTTTAATTTTTGATTTTCTTTTCAATCTGGCTTCCGCAAAAGAGTCGGAATAAGAGTAGTATAAAGGGCTGTGGACAAAAAGAGGCCGCTCGCTGCAGCGGTTGTGGTGGTAATATACTACTCTTATTTAGACTCTTTTACCAAAACCAGATTGAACGAAAGAAAAAAAAAAATCAAAAATTAAAACCGGACAAATTTAAAAGGGAAATTACACAAACTAAAGGCACTGAAAAGCGAGAAGGGGGGGCCCGGGGCCCTGAAGCTACCGACCAACCACTGCTATGTCGAGCTATAAGTACTGCTATGTCCATGCCACTAACCAAAAGGGGGTGCAGGAGCAAAAAACGTTCTAAAAATGCAATTTTTGTGTTATTGAAGGGCCTCGAAACCTGAAATTTAGAATCGTAGTTACTTATAAGATATAAATGATCTCTAAGAACATTTCTTAAAACATTCAAAATTTAAAGAGGGTGAAAATGTGCAAAAAGAGTTTTAAAAAACGTTTTAAATGGTGATTTCTATGCAATCTCAGCAAGTAATGAATGGATTTAAACAATAATGGCATCAAAATGATGGTGAAAGCCCTTGCTCCAACATAGGCTATATTTTGTGCCGGTGCCACTACCCCAAAGGGGGTGCAGGAGCAAAAAACGTTCTAAAAATGCGATTTTTGTGTTTCTGAAAGGCCTAGAAACATGAAATTTGAATGGCAGTTACTTATAAGATATAAATGATCTCTAAGAACATTTCTTAAAACATTCAAAATTTAAAGGGGGTGAAAATGCATGAAAAGTGTTCTAGAAACATTCTAAATTTACTTCTATTCTAACTTTTCTATGCAAATGCAGAAAGTAGCAAACCGATTTCAAAAGTAGTGGTTGGAAATTGATCATTGCTTTAACATAGTCTCTATTGGATGTTGGATCGCTACCACTTGGAATTTGCAGGAGCAAAAAACATTCTACATTGCGATTTTTGTGATACTGAAGAGGCTAGAATCTTTAAATATGACATGGTTGTTACTTATAACATATAAGTGAACTCTAAGAACTGTTGAAAATAAATTCAAAATTTAAAAGAGGTGAAGCGAAGGGAAGGGGCGAAAAACGTACTTAAAAAAGTCCTAAATTATGATTTCTATGCAATCTCAGGAAATAGTAAACCGATTTCAAAAGTAATGGTTGCGAATCACTGGTGACAGTCTCCGATTCCACAGAGGTTATATTTTATGCCAGTGCCGCTACCACATTGGGCTGGCAGGAGGAACAACAAATGTTCTAAAAAAAAAACCTTTAAAGACTTTCTGAATTACCATTTCTATGGAATATTAGGAAATACCAAACTGATTTCAAAATTAATGTTGGCAAATTAATGGTGACAGTTTGTGTTTCATCATAGGCATTTTATGTTAGTGCCACTGCCACCAGAGAGGTGGTAGACCGATAGACAAGAAGCTTGGAATTTGAGATGATGGTTATTCTTTAGATGTAAATGCATACTGAGAACGGTTTATTCAAAACTTCAAATGAATACCGAAATGAGCGTATGAAACGAGCATAAAAGCTTCAAAATATTTTCTAAATCATCAATTATTTAGTTTTAATTCTTTTTATTAATTTAAGTCTCATCTCTGCCTAATGCAGTGTAATAATGAGGTTTAGTTAAACTGTGTTTTAAATAGTAATTTTTGAATTATTCCTAAAAGTATAATTTTTTTAAATAAAAGTTAGAAATATGAATATCATTTGGCATATTTCCACTGTTACGCGAGCAAAGCTGTAGAGTTTGCTAGTCTACATTATAAAGGACAAACATATCTGTGCGTAACACATACGTCATTTTGCAAATGGCAACATTTTGAAATTTGAAATGAAATTTCTGTTTTGCAATTTTCGCTACTGCAAATTTTCAAACTTCTAAACATTGCAAATTTTCAATTTTTACACCGTCATATAAGGAAAAAAATGTACTTTTAAATGTAGTTTGTTTGAAAGCTGTATCTCAATTTATTTTTGAGATAATTTTTTTGTAGTTTTTAATATCTTTTTTGTAATTGTGGCAACTGAAGTACACCATTTTTATTAAAAGTAAAGGGAAAATAGTAGATTACTGTATCTTTTTGTTGTCATTTTCTCATAAAAATTGAAATTAAAATATGTGCTATGTCAAGAATTTATATAATAAAGGACAAATGGCAACTCTTGCCGGTGATAATTCGCTTTTGCAATTTTTATAATTGTAATTTTTTAAATTTTTATAACTTCTAAGCCACGTACATTTTCAATTTTTACATCGTTGTATAGAAAAAAAAAAGTACAGTAAACTCTGTCTAAGGCAGAGTCGATCGGGACCGAGGAAATTTTCCGTCGTAGACACTATTCCGCCTTAGACAAATTTTACTCTATGTCTATGGATTCGCAGGAACTTGAAAATCTTTCTGAGTTAGACAGATTTCCATCTTACACAGAGTCCGCCTTACAGAGAGTCTACTGTACTTTCAAATGCAATTTGTTCGAAAGCTGTATCTTAATCGACTGATTTATTATGGCTTTTTAAGTAATTTTCAAACATGAATTTTGAATATTTTAAATTTATTTCCATCAAGTGCAGACCCATTACGAAAAAATAAGCAGCAATTTGCTCTTGAAAAGTTCAGCATTGGTCTCGGCTATAATCTTCCATGGTGAAATTAAAACTCTATCAATCAATCAATAAAAGAATAATGATGCAATAAAAACATACATTCAACCTATCAATTTTTACACCGCCGAATCGGGAAAAATGGATTTTAAAATAGAATTTGCTTGAAAACTGTGTCTCATTTTACTGATAAGAAATCTCAACACCTTTTTAGTAGAATGAAAAGGACAAAGCTATAACCCAAATCAAAATAGAAAAAGAGAGAAAATGAACCTTTTTTCTTAATACAGTAGCCTCCCGCTTAACCGGCCTAAATGGGACCGAGGGTTAGCCGGTTAAGAGAAAACCCGGTTAAAGCAGAGATGTAAAAAAAAATTAAATATGAATCTGCGTAATTTAATGAATTAAACCCGTACGATGTATTTTGTTTTTCAATTTGCGTAATTTTAAAAAAGTACATATTTTCCATATTTTGTGAAATGAATATTAGTTATAATTAACTGAATTGAAAGAAAAATGATCGCTGATAACAAATAAAGAAGAATACTTAACACAAATTAAATTATTGAAAATCCTGACACACACCTTTATAAGAGGTTGAAATTGTTGTGCATTATGTATATTTAAGTTAATCAACCCTAAAGAAATCCGTGACCTTCTTCGGTTGAAGGCCTGACATTTTGCAGCCTAATTTCACTTTAACATCCTAAGTTGAACCGAGGAAGCTGTTAGACACTGCTCAACATAGCGTAGTGCCAACTTTGACTCCTTCCGTATGAGGAATTTTAGCGGTACGAACTTCAATAGGATCATCACCAGACTCCTCTTCGTATTGAACAACATCAGTACATAGTTACTGTCCTAATTATACCCTCGTCCAATAATGTTTGAGATCTGTATCATACTCAAACAACCCTTATACATCTTCTAGGGTGATCTGTTTGCATCCATGAAGCTTTTTAAATGTTTGTACAAAACAGTTTGCAGATAGATCAGACATTATAGAGTTCCAGGGAGGGGGATTGCACTTTTGACAATTAAAAACATAAAATCTTAGATCTTCCGGGGGGACATCTCATTGTTCCTGGGGGAATATCGTCCCCCCCCCCCCCCCCATCCGAGCCACACCCTCAATTCAACACTGTTGAAGGTCAACACGGTATCCATTTACAACCGATGTTTTCCTTTCTGAATTTTGCCTCCTTCCCCTCTGGATTGCACTTGAACTTGAAAGCGCAAACTCAGTTCTCGAGGCCTTCATCTCTGAATTTTGCATGTTGAGGAAAAAAAGTTGGCCGGTGAATGCGGACTTCCAGTTAAGAGGGAGGCTACTGTATAAATGAAGAAATAAATAAAAATAAGGATTACAGAAGAATACAGAATAAATGAAGAAAAAAGTGAATCAGATGCTTCGGTAAAATAATTTTGTGTTCATTATTAAATTTTCTGCCTTATTTTCATACTTTATTCGCTAACCTTTCTGTTGTTTCTACTGTTTCGTATTCTGTGTACTATTTCGTACCCCTTTGAATTTCTTATAAACCTGGGATTAAAGTATAACGAATCGTCCATAATACACATAACATTTTGCAATGCGATATTTTCTTCTTCTTCTTTCTTTCTGTTATGAATTCTGAGCCATTTATTGAGCCAGACTGGAAGATTTTCATGTAGAAGTTAATATTAAACGCTAAAGAAAATGGCAGATGTTTATTTAAGTAATTCTCAACAAATTTGCCTGAGCAGACGATTTTTTAATTTCATTTTTGTTAACTGTGATGCTGACAGCAGGAGAAAAAACCCATTTAATTCTGTCTCTTTTCTTTATATTCATATTCATTGATGAAATTTTTTGGTACCATTTTTAGACTGGAAGTATATAGTGTCAAAATAATATAAAAGTAAAAAAATATATTTTTTAACACTATTAGGCTAAACAGAAAACATTTCATTATAGTCACTGAGAAGTCTTAAATATGCATACGACAAAAATGGTGAAATCTAAACTGATTTGATTCAAAACATATAGAATTAAAAAAAAAAAAAACTTATTAAATTTTGATGCAATCGGGCCCGTTAAGGGATGATGTTGGCAAGAATATGCTAATAATAATCGATATTATAAAACAAACACATGTTTGAGCATTTCTGAAGTCATTTTGATGGTAGCAATGAATTGACTCATGAATTTCATTGCATCTTCTTAAACTTCTAAAAACTGCACAATTTCAATTTTTAAACCTTCGAATAGGAAAAAAATCAATTTCTTTTAAAACTGCATTTAAATTGACTGATTTTTTGTGATTTCTAAAATAATTCCTAAGCATGAATTATTTTTTAATCTATCTATATCATGTGCAGCCCGATTGCAAAAAGTTTGTCCTTTTGCATAAACAATATAAATAGTTCTGGTTAATATTCCAGAACAAAATTAAATTTTCATCAAAATATAAATAGAAATAATAATATAAGAGAAATAAAATAGAAATTTAACAGACATGTTCTGAAACTACAAGCTCAAACAGTTTAAATTTTCAGAATAAAAAAACCTGCAATAAGCAGCAAAACCTTGGACGATTTCTTTAAACATTAGCTGCTGACAAGCGGCTAACACAAAAGGCACACACACTTTATTAAATTTCAGAAGTTTATTTGAATATATTATTGATATTTTTCTTATAAAAATTAATTTTGGCATTGTTAATGGATCAGTTTGAAAAATATATATTAAATATGAAAAGTCCTTTAAAATAAGAAAAAATAGCTTAGGCCTATGTTCTGCCACCCAGGATTCCTGGGTTCGTTCTCCTAGTATTATATAAATGCAAAAAAAAAAATTCTTGTAGAACAGCGTAATTAACTAAAATTATCATTTTTTTAAAATTTAATTTCTTAAAAAATCTCTACTACTCTTTTAAATGTGGATATTCCGGCTTCAAAATGTTTTTCCACATTTCTTAGAATAGACTACATTTAAAGCTGTGCATGGATTTTTAGACTTTTCTCATGCATAATAAGTAGGAAATTCAATAAACACATAATTTAAATATTAAAAAAAAATAACTATAAGCTTGAATCCATCCACAGAAATACACCACGGAAAACAAGTAAAAAAAAAAAAAAAAAAAATAATAATAATAATTCAAACCTGAATTAGGAAAATAGTCTTGGCATTTTTTGAACAAGCAAGTTATGAAAAGAGAAACATGGAGAAAAATCAGCTTAAAGTTTTCATTTTGGAAAAACGTCTTTTAACAAAGTCTGTCAAGTTCATGCACAATTTTATGAAACACATAAATTAAAGTATATATTATCGACAGATGTGTATAAATTAGTTACATACAATAAGTGAGGTAATGTTTTAAAAACAATACATAAAGAAATTTAAAATGAGAAAATTGTCTCATTTATATAAAATAATAATTGATATAAAATACGACTTGCTCATTATAATGAGCATGCCAAGGATGAGGTTCGTCATAACGAAAGTGAACGAAAATAAACTCATCATGCACATGAAAATTAAGGTTTCAAAGGAAATTTTATAATACAACATTATTGCGGTCATTACTAAATTCTGTTTACTTTCATATCCAATAAACATTGACAATGAATAATTATAAAAATCAAATTAAGAGGATGATTATGTATTTCTAAAATAAAATTTAAAGTAAATGTTAAATCCAGACCTGCCAACCTGTGAAAATGAGAAATCGTAGCACACAAAATTAAAATTAATCTGGAGGTAGGTTGGTTGGTTGGTTTTTCGTGTTTCGCAGCCAGCTTTTGGCATTCGTAAAAGGAATATGGTTTCAACCTTTCAACTCAATATAGTAAATTTTTTCCTCTGAAAATTTTTATACGATTTTTAGAATTTCTTCTTGTTTCAAAGCGTTTTTTTTTTTTTTTTTTTTTTTTCATTTGTAAAAGGAGCCTGGTTCCAATTTTTTAGCCCAGTGCAGTAAATTCACGAAATTCGCGATATATTTCATGCAATCATTTCAGATATTCACAATTTTTTCACTAAAATCGTAATTCACATTTTTCTGTGACGATTCTTTGTTGAAATCCACACTTTTTACCATGAACTTTTGACGAAATTCACATTTTTTACCGCGATCCTTTTACAAATTTTGCGTTTTCTACCACGATCCTTTGACGAAATTAGTGTTTTCTTTCCTCAATCTTTCGGTGAAATTTGAGTTTTCTTACTGATCTTTCAATGAAATTTGCATTTTCTTAATGATCTTTTGACGAAATCTGCATTTTCTTTCTGTGATATTTTGACAAAATTCACGTTTTTACCACGATCCTTTGACGAAATTTATTTTCTTCTGCGACCAATAGACAAAATTGATTTTTTTACCTGCCCATTTGTCGAAATTTGCGATAGTTTATCGCAACCGATCGGCAAACTGTTCGATATCTTTTCGCGACCAATTAACAAAATTCATTACTCGTTTCCGTGACTGTTAGACGAAATTTAGAATATTTTCCCCTCGATAGTTTATCAAAATTCGTAATTTTTTGTCCAATCTTTTGACAAAATTCACAACTTCTTTCTGAACTTTGAACGAAATTAGCAATTTTATTCAGCGACCACTTGAAGATAATCACTATTTTTTTTATGAGATCTTTGACAAAATACCTGATATTTTTATACGATCATTTGAATAAATTCTCAATTTTTTCCCAAATTAATTTGGAGAAATTCCATAAGAGAAAAAAAATTTGCGGGCTTCCAAGAACTTTCAAAATATACTTGCAAAAGAAAGGTCTGTGGAAGAATTTGCAGGGGGGAAATACTGCACAGCTTTTCTCATTATGCAGGACTTTCCTTTTCTGTGTGCAGATCATGCGATTTTGCGTATTATTTCAAACCTTGCCTGTCAAAGAACCACCTCCACCCCCACAGAAATTCTTAAAATGACACCCCTGTTTCTAAGGAAGGGAATTCCTGTATAAATATTTACAGAAACACGATTCACTCGTGGTTAATATACATAAAGAGGGTTTTATGTTAAGAAGTTTGTTTTGCAGCGCAGATTTTTTTTTTCCCATGAGCACTTTTTAATGTCCGAATTTTCAGACTAATGACCAAATTTTAAAACTTTTGGAAATGAATACTTTGAAATTTTGGAAATTTCAGACCAGAATCATTCCTGAAAAATATGCTGCACGGGATAAAAATTGAAACTAGAAACAAAAAATGCGTTTATGTTTTTGGAAAAAATCGTAGTTTAAGACCGATTTTCATAGATCCAATCGTAGCAACGATTTTTTTGTAGCAGTTGGCAGGTCTGTAAATCACACACACAAAAAACAGTTACCTATTAACATTTATTTTCTGCAAAAATAATTCGAAATAGTTGTTTATTTTTTCAGCATTTCATATTTTCTTTAAACAAAATGTTCCATCTCAGAGATAAATAATTTTATGTGTTTTCTTGTCTTTAAAAAAATGTTTTAAAGTGTCATTTTAAGGCATTTTAGGCATTTACCACGCAGTGAGCAATGAGTTCTTTTATTTATTTATTTATGCCTAAGTGGAGCAAGATCACCTGATTGCTAGGATCCGGCGTAGACCCTATTTGCGAGCAATGAGTTCTTAAAGAAAGAAAACGGTAATTTTTTTGGGGGGAAAAATCTGGAGGAGAGCTCCGTTCGATTGCTGTATTGGGAAATAAGCTGCTGGCAGGACGTTCTATTGGATGTAAAAATAACATAGCATAAAGAGGATATATTTCGGGACATTTTGCATCAGTTGTTATAATGGAACAGTCGCTATAATGGGTGGTCGTTATTACAAGCGTTGACTGTACTATACAGAATGCGTACTATACAGAATGTACCATGCATACTATACAGAATGCGTACTATACAAAAAATGTGTTTATGTTTTTGGAAAAAATCGTAGTTAGGTCAAGAAAATAGGATTTAACTTTTGTCCATTGTATTGCCATGGAGAACACACAATTTATAGAACACAGGGATGAAGTGGGTTACAGAAAGGAACCAAGTAAAGTAAAAGTGTGCAGTAACAAAGGGAACAAGAATTTTAAGGATTTTAGTATCACCCATGAATACTATTTAATTATTATTTTGCTCTCAAAACACCCAAAGCTAGGTTCATTACCTGCTGCTGAGATGCAACAGAAGCTGGTTGATATGGAAAAGAAGCTTTCCTGTTGATCTGCGTACTGGAAGACGGTGGCGGCTGCTGAAGAGTGTGCTGTGAGTGCACAGAGGATGAAGAAGAGCGTCGAACGTCCACCCGCTGGAAAGGGAAGTGAGGTGAGCGGTGACCTAGGGCCTGGTAGATACGGTCCCTTAATATAGACAGCGTCCTCTGAAATAGAATGAGTCAAGTTCTGTTAGGTTGGCAAGTGATTTTTGGCAAGAAACATTGGTCGTAGAAATTTCCATAAGCAGGTATGTCATTCATCGCTGTATTTAATGGAGCCTGGCTTGGCGAGAATTTTCATAGATGAGAATTTCATGGATGTAACCTGGTTTATTTTTTGTTGAGTCAGTATTAAAGTAAGTTTATCTAAGCTTTTCCCTCATCTCCGTACTATTTTGTTAAGGTGTCATTTATTTCAAAGTTTAATTGTATTTAAGAGGAAGGGTTTTAAAAGTTAATGAAACACAGCTGGAAATAATTCAAGACCCACTGTCAATGATGCTATTTTCAAAATCTAAATAAAACATGTGTCGATACAAATGAGAGTTCGAACAGTTTGTATTAAAATTCATTATAATTAATAACTACCTTCGTTTTCTCTTTTTAAGGATGGAAATGAGTGTCATTACTTGCAATCAATACCTTCTGAAGGAAGTCACTTCCCTCAGCAAGATGACTCACTCGCATGCCGTCCGTCCCAACACAATGATGCAAACACTCATTTAATAAACACAATTTAATAATTAAAAGTAATTTATCGAACACTCACTCAATACATTTTTATTCATGCAATAATGTTGCAACTGTTGAATCCCTTCTAAATCTGCAGCCTTTCTGTACTGTGTCATCAATGGTTGCATATTTTGACTCTATAGATCAGGGGCGATTGTGAATTCATCCAATTTTAGTGAAAAGGAGACCTATTGCATCCAATCATGAAAAATATTAATTTTAATTATGTAGAGCAAGGAATGAAATGAAATTGATAGTTTAGTCTTACTTTATTATCTTAACCATCAGCAATTTTGGTATTGAAAATGAAATAAATACCCAAACCTCCCTACGAACCAACAAACAGCAACTACACCCAACCAGACTACTTTACGTCCTGGCGACCTCATGCTCCGGGGTCAGCTTTTTGCCTGCCCTTAAGAGACCCTTGCATCCTGCTGACCACTACTCAAATCATTTTGAAGATTTTTCCATCCGTTTTTAATCATCTGGTCACTTGGTAATCGTATGCCAAGTACATTGCAATATCATATGATCTTTTGCTAAATAGCTAATGATATCATGCAGTAAAAATAGTATTTAAAAATGTAAGAAAGTTCATTTTAATTAAAAAAAAAAAAAAAATTCTAATGGGGAATGTTTTTCACTATAAGATGCAAAAATATTTACATATTGATTACATAACTAATTAAAATGTAAAAAAAAATGAATTCAAATTTTAAATATCACTGTTAAATGAATTTGCAATAAAAATCAGAACCCATTACAATTAAAATCACAATTAACTTTTTATTGTAAGATGCAAATAACATTACATTGGTACTTATTAGTTACCCCTTATACTATAAAACACTACTATACTATGTATTACTTATAAAATATTTTTGCATCTTGCAAAGAATAATTAATTACAAATAAATTTTGAATTGTAATTAATGGTAATTCTCATTGCAAAATCATTCAACAGCAATATTTAAACTTTAAACAACACAAAATTTCTTGCATTTTAATTAATTATACACTCGATATAGAAACATTTTTGTATCTTATAGTGGAAAATACTACCTTTTTAAATATTTATTATTTGATTTCAAACAAACTTTCATACATTCTAATAATACAATTTTTATATCTTACAATGTAAAATATTCTCATCTAACATTGTGTCCAAAGTGCAAAAATTCTATCCTTTAAAACTGATCACTATACGTTGGCTATGTACGAAAAAATAGCATTTATTATTTCCTTTAATATCTAAAGTATTAATTTGGTAAATACTTTATTCAGGCTTTTTTTCTTACTTTTAAAAGGCAGAAAATTAAAATTATCACTATGGGGGGAAGGTAAAAAAAAAAAAAAAGCATGATCTCCTTCTTTACATCATAACATTTGGAGAAAAAGATTTTTCTTTAAAGTGTCGTAATTTCATTTATTTGCAACAATTATACAATTTTTGCAACTTAAAATGAAAGATACACTCACATCCTAGCGAGTCCAGGGGAAATGTACCAAGAAAGGGTATCATTACCTTGCAAGATTTTATCTTTTTAATTTCTTTACACTGAAGCAAGCATGGGATAAACCAAATTTTCTAACTACATTTCTTAAGGCTAAATTTTCTGCGGCCAAAATTTTGGGACTTTTTTTTTTTTTTTTTTTTTTTTTTTAAATATCTCAAGACTTGTTTCCATAGCATATTGTTTGTCAATTACAATAATAAAGAGGACAAAATTTTCTACAACCTTCATATTTACAACTTTTTTATACACTCAATAGCAAGCACAGTATGCCATTTCTAAAATAGGACAATTTTTTCAATTTTCTTAAAAAACATGAGAAACATAGTTCTGTCCCAATTATTCAAATGTTTCCCTCGGATTTAATCGTGTATGTCAACTTCTATATATTGGTAGCAGTAAATTGTGTGTTTTAAGGCCGAAACTAGCCTTTTTTGCACACGTGGCAAAAATGTATTTTGGTGCCCCCCGCCCTCCTTAAAAGAAAATTTACCACGAGAATTTTAATTAATCTCTAATAGCCGGATTTTGAAAATTTTAAGTGTGTAATCATTAAACACCGTAATCAGCTTTGTCGAATACCGATTTATTAAAACCTTGAAAACCATACCGAAAGGAACTGAAATACATTCCACTATAAACAGGTTTCCATCTTAGCAGGTATAACTGTTCATATTCTTTCTCTTGAAAAAATTTCCAATACAGATTTCATTTTCAAAGATTTTACGGTAGTTGAGTTAAGGCAGTTAGTATTGAGGCGCTTAAAGTCACAGTTATATGAATTATGAGACTAAATTAGTCACACAAAGACATTCGCAAGGTAATATTAAACCTATGGAAGCGTTCGTGAAAAATACCTCAGTTGCATTTTATTACTTTTAAATTAAAAAACTTCATGGGATACCTGAGATCAATATCTAATGTTGTGCTTTTGTACATTTTCGGCTTTATACCTCTAGATGAACATCATAATCCAGATATCTCATTTATTCAGGATAAGGATATTCATTTGAAACGCTAATAATCCCACAACTGTGCCATCAAAGAGAAAAAAAAATTGTTAAATAGCCTGTAGAAATTATTATTATTAAAATATATTTTTTCATTTAGCTTAGGCAGTCATGTTGCTTACCTTTTTACTTTCTTCTATCTTTACAAGAAGAAAGTACTGGTTTCATGAAAATTCTTGAATTCCAGTTTTCGACGGATTTATATGTTTTATGGGTCAGAGATTCCAAAAAACGTTTTTACAAAATGTCTGTCTGTGAGTTTGTCTGTCTGTCTGTCTGTATGTGACACACATTTTGTGGGCGCTCTATCTCAAGAACTCATGCACGGAATTTAATAAAAATTTATATTCAGGTAGTCCCTTCTATAGATGGGTGCTGATTCGTTTTTGGTGTCAATCGCCCAACAGGTGGCGCTGTTATGCTGCATTTTGCAGGATTTACACTATTTTCGCAGTAGCTCTATGTCAAGAATTAATGCATACATTTTCATCCAACTTTGGATTGAGTGAGCCCTTCCTATGAAATGATGCTGACTCAGTATGGGTGTCAATCGCCCAATAGGTGGTGCTGCTGTGCTGCATTTTGAACTATTTCCTCAATAGCTCTATCTCAAGAACTAATGCACGAATTTTCCTCAAACTTCAAATTCAGTTAGACGTTGACATAAGTGGGTGATCATTAGGTTCTGGTGTAAATGACCCAATAGGTGGCGCTGCTGTGCTGCATTTTGCTGGATTGACACGATTTCAGTGAGTCATACCTTGGGAACAGGTGGCGCACGGAATTTCATATTTTTAGAATTCTCATGACGAACACAGATTGCCATTTAATTTGGCACTGACATAATGAATTTTGAAGTATTGACACGTATGAGATAGAAGAAAGTTTTATTGTGTAGGGAAAGTGGAGTTGAATGATACGTTGGATCAATACGAAAACAAAAAATGTTTACTTGGTCTACAATCATAAATAAATTGGTATATCATTTGATAAATGGTATCACTGAAATCTTTAAAAAAGTACATATTACAGAAGATTAGGATATTCCACAAAGTGCATTTTTCAACAACCAAAGTAAGTTTTTTCTGTTTGAGCTTTAAAGCAATTGATAATCTTAAAGTTTTATAGATTTTTACATGCTAAAATGATATAACCTCTTGTTAAATTTATTGATAACTAGCAGAACTACACGGCTTCGCCCGTGTCCATTATAAGAAGCCTTCCAGGTAAAATAAATTAAAACGAAATAATACGGCAATCACACTATCTGAAATGTGTGCATTCGCATCCACAAATCGTTATAAAGACAATCAAAAAACAGGGCGTTATTGTCTTGCAACCCTAGTAAAATCCCTGAGCTTTAATAACAGAATGCACGTTTTCTTTGGCGGGTATAAGAGAAAAATATGTGATTTTCCTGACAATACGAAAAAAAGAAATTCCTCCAAATCGCGCAGCACTTAGTGAAATTCTCGTTTGTATGGAATTGTTTGTATCTACATTATAAAGTAAAAAGTTTAGTCAGTGCCCATAAATTGTGCCCCATAAATTGTAACCCATAAAATGTGCCTTTACTGTAATTTTTCTAACTTTTAAACATCACACAATTTCATTTTTTACAATGTCGAATAGAAAAAAGTTCTCTTAAATGAAATGTGTTTGAAAATTGTACCTCAGTTTTCTGATTTTAATGGATTTTAAAGTAATTTTTAAGCATGGATATTTTTAAAGTTGAGTGCAACCTGATTACAAAAGATGAACATGTTTACACTTAATGCAATAGTATAAAGAAAAGACATGTCTATGAGTAACGCTGGTATCCTATTTTCGGTGGCAACAACCTAACACAACAAATTTCCCTTTTATTGCAGTTTAACGTCTAAACATTGTACATTCGATTGTTCCAACGTATTATAGAAAACAAAAGTACTTTCAGTGATGTTTGTTTGTAATGCTTATCTCAATTTACGAATTTATTATTTGTTTTAAAATAATTTTTAAGCATGCATATTTTTTAAATATGCTTGCAACCCAAATACAAAAGATTAACTCAATTGTTCAAAAACATTGTAAATAATTCAGAATTTGTTTGCTTTCGCGTAATATTCAATAACTAAATTGGCAAACGAAATTAAAAGGCCATAAATAAAATAAAATAAAGCAGGAATTTAACAGATATCAAATTAAACTAAACAAAATAACCTGATAAGTATATAACATTCAAATGGGAATTTCGTTCCGGGTGCAGATAACTTGAATTCTTCATAATGGATTTCCATGCGACTTGACCTATTAGTTTTTTAGGGAAGATTTTAGTGCGTAACATATTGTTTTCCGTTGCTTAGTCATAGTATTATAGGGGAAAGTTATATAATCATGTGAACCCAATTATGAAAGATTAGTCTTATTAGCTGAATGAAAAATGCAGAAATATTTTTATCTCTAAGTATATTGACGGGTTTATCTTCGGTAATGGGGCTGTGCGCTAGGGTATTCTTATTTTAGCGAGTGTGCCTGACACCTATTATGGCATGCACTTTTGTTTAAAACAATATAGAATGACTTATGTTTTAAGCGACTACCTGGCACGCAACTTGATTACAAAATACTAACCTGCAAATGCTTAAAGTGCTTCTCCAGTTCCCTGCTCAACAATGCAAAACGTTCAGACACATTTTCTGACTCATTAAACGTAAAGGCTTAAAATTTGTAGGCCTAACTATTAAAGAGATTTGGAATTGAAATGAGTTTTTCCTTTTTTCATAAATAAATTACTTATCGAGTTATGAGCAATTGTGGTTGCGTGACGGCCGGTTTTTATCCTTTATTGCACTGTTGCGTCCGAAATTCAGTTCAAAAAATCAACTGAAAGATCGTATACCTTTACCAACAAATGGAAACTATCTTTCGATTACATAGTTTCTAAATAAGAACTCCTGTCAATTTCATGCGTTTCCGAACAAAAATTAATTAAAAAATATGTCAGAAAATAGCTCCTTTGGATTTGAGAACAGCCTTAACTTTATGAACAGCCTTAACTTGAAGTTTATGAAAAAACTCACATTTTTAGTTTTAATTTTGGAACTCGCGAAATTTAAATTCAGAAAAAGGATGTTCTTTTGACACATTGTGGTAATCTTTTTAACTTTTAAAATTAAAATACATGTTTTCTTTGGCACGTGTAACAGAAGTATACAATATCTTCACAATACGCGGGGAAATGCAAAAAAATACATCCAAATGAGGTAGTAGTTACTAAAATTTTATTTGGAAAATTTGAAATTTTATTGAAATTAAATCTACAATGATTAGATGAAATGATATCATTTTTAATAAATTTTAAATCAAGACATCTGTCAAGATTTTTTTTGAAAATGTAAATAACCGCTCTCTTTTTGCTATAAATCACAGAAAATGTTAGCCCTGAATCTAAACCAATACAACACTTAGTGATAACGTATAGCTATCAGATATGGAGTAGTATACAAGATATGGAGTAGTATACAATCAAAGTAGTAAGCAAAATATAGGAGCCATATGTTTACAATGAGTTTGATTACGCGTTGAAAAGATTTGATAGAATGCGACGTCATATCTAGCCTTTTTTTTTTCTTTTTCTTAAAATGTTTTCATGAAATTTGACTGTTTGTATTAAAATAGATGTTTTAATTTAAAAAAAAAACATTCAAATTGAGGTGTTACATTATTTTTCCGCTCTTATAGTTAAAGTACTAAAAAAATTTTATATACTAAAAAAAATGTAAATTTTCTGTTTAGAATGACGTCAGTATCAAACACGCAAAAATATAGCAAGAAAATCTGAATTTTTATTGGCAAATAGAAAGAAAATACACGCATTATCCTTATTTTTTTTCACATTATTGTGTCATTTTTTAGGGTTTGGCAACAGGAAAGAAATGTTTGAATTAAAAAAGATTTAAAAGATATTTCTATAATGTTAAATTATGGAAGTGGTAGAAAAAAGGGATAAATAGTGGTCTGATAATTTTTTAAAGTAGACAGTGATCTTTTCCACGTTCTAAAACGTATGTTGTGATGTAGTAATCACATTTATTATTTATTTTTTTAATTGTAATGCAGCATTATTATCTCACGTTTTAAACTATTTATTTTCAACGCAAAACATCGTTCAAATCGCTTTTTTTCTTTCCTTTTTACCGCAAGTAACAGAACATTTTATTTCAGATTTTTCCCTTCCTCTGTTCTATTTTTAGAATCAGCGTGACGTCGCCCGCGTCATATTGGAGGTGTGTCTCCTCTTACCTTTTGACCGTAGTTTCGTTTTCTCCGTGCTGCTATTCGTTCTACAGTTCATATGCAAATTTAATTTAACGAATAGATTTAAATCATTTCAGGAGGTAGTTTTGTAAACCCCTTTTATGTAGTATATATATATCAATGCAGCCAGTTTTTTTAAACAGATTTTTAAGATTTACGAAAGCTTAAGATGTATTTTTGACAATGTGATTTGTCTTTTTCAAATTGGGCCTAGTGCCTGTTTGAAGGATTGCGAATGTGTTTCAGCGATCATGTATTTCTAAGGTACTCATTTAATAAGTAAAAGTTTGTTGCAGATCGCCGATGGAATTTAATGTAACGCTTTTCCAATTTGGACTCTTTTTATCTTCAAGACATTCTCTAAGAAAGGATTTTAGCCAGCATTCATTTTTATCATGGAATTACTTCAAGTTTTTAATAATACTACGTGGAACATTTTTTTTAAAAATGTGTACAGTAACCTACTTCTCCTAATTGCCTTCCACCTCTCAAGTGAAACAACGAATAAAGAAGATTTTTTATAACTGCTGTCTCTTCAATGTGCATCTCATCATTAAGTAAGAATGTTACATTTACTTATTCATCCTTCTTTTATTTTTACTGCAAGTCGATCTTATCTTAGCTATGCGATCCATTTACGGCACTCCAGATTGTTCATTTTATCCAACAGCAAATTAACTCTCTTTATTTACTTAATTCTCCTCAACATATTTATTACGTCACATATGTACATCGAGTTTCGTGTAAATCGGTCAAAAATTAAAGATTTGTATAAAGGACATACACACAGAGAACAGCTTTTATATATATATAGATAAGTGGGGGAAAAAATTGACAATATTTATTAAAACTAATCTTTTAAATATTTTTATGAAATTAGTGATCACAAATATTTTATTGACAGAATTTTTAAAATTTACAAGAGATACATGCATAACATTAGTTAATGAAATAATCTGTTGTAATTTTTATTGTAGCTATTTTGTAAGGTTCTTACATAAAATATATTTATTTTTCGAGTCCCCCCCTTTTATATGGAACTATAATCCAATGTTTTCTATCTTTAAAACAGTAAAACATTAAAACGTATGGTATCAATAATTGATAAATAAAATATACCATTGTAGTGTGGAATAAAATATGTTTTTCGAAAATTTTAATACCAATCCCATTGATCCCTGGAAAAATATGTATGCATTATAAAAATCATTAAAATTAAACAAGAATTCTTTCATAATTGAAAATGTCGTGCAAATAAATAAGTTACTAAATATTGAAGTATTCTTTTAAACAATGCTTTGAAATTAACATTGTATACACTTAAATTTACTGTCTAAATATGAAAGTTGTTATTCATGTACACTCTGCCTTAATTTAAAAAAATTATATAAATTTATTGAATATAAAATGTCTGTTGAGATGAAAATAAAGATAATAGATAATTTACTGCTATCAATTTTTATAAGTCGACATACGCGATTAAATCCGAGGGAAACATTTGAATAATCTGGACAAAACTACGTTTTCCACGCTTTTTAAGAAAATTGAAAAAATTGTCTTATTTTTTAAATGGCATACTGCGCTTGCTATTGAGTGTATAAAAAAGTTGTAAATATGAAAGTTGTAGAGAATTTTATCTTCTTTAATATTGTAATTCACAATCAATATGCTACAGCAACGAGTCTCGAGATATTTTTAAAAAATCAAAATAAGTTCCAAAATTTTGTTGTTTTTTGGCCACAGAAAATTTAGCCTTAAGAAATTTAGTTAGAAAACTTGGTTTTTCCATGCTTGCCTCACTATGGGAAAACCAAGTTTTCTACAAAACTTAGTTTTTCCATACAAAAACAAATTAACAAAATAAAATCTTCTACCTTTTGCAAGGTAAAATGTACATTTCCCCTGGACTAAGCTGTGAAAATCGTATTCTTTAAAACTTATTATTATACTATGGTTACATATGAAAAAAAAAATAGTGCTTATTCTTTCTTTTAATATCTAAATAATTATTTTAATAAATACTTTTGTTCAGTCTTTTTAGGTGCGTTCGTAATTATATAAATACGTAGCACCTAGAGTCGTCGTTCAGTCCGTCTGTCTGTCTGTCTGTCTGCATATAACAGACCAAAAACTACCCAACCGAATGGTCTGAAATTTTAAATATAGGATTGTTGCAAAATTTTGTCGAGTGATTTAAAATTTTATGAAAATCGGATGTATAGTTTAATTACAGGGACAGTCAAAAGTTTTTCTTTACATTACTGCCAATGAGAAAAATTATTGCAAGTGCATTTTGATGGTGTTACAGCCTTCCGAATGTTCTGAAATTTTAAATACATAATTGTTGCAATATTTTGTCAAGCCATTTCAAATTTTATGAAAATCGGATGTATAGTTTAATGACAGGGACAGTCAAAAGTGTTCTGTTACATTACAGGGAATGGGAAAAAAATTATTGCAAGTGCATTTTAATGATTTTACAGACTATGCACTTATGAAGTACAAAAAAAATATACATTCAGTACAATATGGGGTGCAAAAAATAATTATAAAACTAGTTATAATACGAACGCACCTCATTTGCCACGTTTGACGAGCAATTTCCAACTTGTTTTTTTTTTATTTAAAGCATAAAATTAAATTCCTCACTATCTGAAGAAAATAAAATTGATATACTTCTTTTTAAAACGATTTATATCCTGACATTGTGAAAAAATTCTCAAAAACTTTTCCAAACTTCTTTAAAATGCTCAATATAAAATTACACAAATGATTCATTACTTAAAAGGTGATTAATCAATTAAAAAGATGTTACAAAATCGAGTACTTTCAGCTAATACCCAGCCATCGTCAGGAGTTAAAATTTAAACAGTTGTTACGAATGCTACTTGTCCATATATCTCACTCCATAAAAGCCTCGGAACCTGGATAAACAGTTTGAAGCGAGGCTTCTATGGTGAATATGGACAAATAGCATTCATAACAACTGTTTAAATTTTAAATCCTGACAATGGCTGGGTATTAGCCAAAAGTACTCGATTTTTTTTTACATCTTTTTAATTGTTTAATCATCTTTTAAGTAATGAATCATTTATGTAATTTCATATTGTATTATTAAGAGGCATTCTGAACAAGTTTATTTTATGCCATCTTTCATTTATTAGCCCAGCGGTAGAGGAGGAAAAAAAGGCTGAATTCTGAATTAATTAGGAGAAAGCTGGAAATTGTTTTAATCCATTTAGAATGAATATGCTAGGTTTTCCCCCTCGTAGTAGGTGAGCATTAGAAAATATGTATAGATTTATAAGTCAAAAAACATTTTTTTTAGATACCATAACAATATCTCAAAAAAACCTAACTCTGTCAAAAGCATTGTCCATACAAATGTTCTAGAGCTTAAAATTCTGAGTAAAATGAGTACCTATACTTAATATTTTTGTTGAACACTAGGGGTCTCTGCCCCCTACGAGCTACGTTCAGAAACCGCAGACTCTAACAGCACGCTAATTTGATCGGCTTTAAAACAATTTCGGAAGATTGAATTATAATTTGAATCTGACTTAATTTTCACCAAACTTTTCTTTCTCTTTTTAATATTCACATAAAAATACTTTTGTTAGAAATGAAATATTATGATCATCTTAAAATATAAAATAAATGTCTCGCGCAATTTTTTAATTTAAACTGTTTTGCAATATTATTTTTTGTTCATTTTACGTAATAAGTGTAATGTGATGTAAATGTGACGTAAATTCTCCTATTTAAGACTTATAACGCATGTTAAAGAATTTATTATTTTACAATATCCTTTCTCTGTTAAAATTCACGTGTAATTATAGATGAAGTAATTTTCAATAAGTTCCTGCTTTTTATACGTAATTATTTCATTCTAATTTGAAAGTTTTTTTCTGTTTATAATAGTCATGTGTAAATAAATTTTTAATTTGAAGCAAACATTGTTTGCGCTATTTATAAAGTTGGCAAAAGGTTAAATTAGTACAATTTTCTAAAATAAGTAAAAAATATCTCTCGAAATGCCGAAAATTTGAATTTAAAATAGAAATAAAAGCTCAAAAGATGAGTAAAATTTAAAAACTAAATGCAATCTGCACACCAGGAAATTATAACGTATAAAATGATCTAAAAATAATTAAATTCCGATGTATAGTTTTTGCTCCTATAAAACTTTTTTAATGGAACGACTTTGTCCAAATTTAGCCTTAAATATCTCTTAAAATAATTCTTCGATTTGAAAACTGTCTGCATCAGCATGTTCATCAAACATTTCTCTATAATACCACCGATTTTCATATTTTTGTATGCAATATTTTTCTTATTATTAACGGAGAAAGACCTCGGGTCACAAAAAACTCAAAACCGGCTGCGGCGGTGGTGGTGGTGACAGTGGTAGTTACTTTTTGTTAGAATAGAAAGATTAAGGTCACAATTCCACTTTAAAGTTTTAGACCCGTGGTCAGGGGGTTGGACTTAGAATTAATTAGGAGAAAACTGGAAATTATATTAATCCCTTCAGTTTAGTTCTAAAATGAACGCACTATGTTTTCTTCCTCATACTTGAGTGAATGTTAGAAAATATGTGCATATTTATTTTCGAAAAACACTTTTTTTTAACCCTCTCATACATACGGACCTCATATGAGGTCGTATAATTATTGCATTATTAAGCAAAAAGATTTTTGAGCATTCACTTACGGAGATTTGATTTGTGGACAGATAATACTTAACATGCAGTACAATAATAAAATTATTTTATAATGGTTTCTCATTTATCACAAAAAAAGATTTTTTGTGAATAATGAAAAATAATGAAAAATAATTTATGCACGAGAGGGTCAATTACCTAAACAATATCTCAAAACAGCTAACTCTATAAAAAACATTGTCAATACAAATGCTGTAGAGCTTAAAATTTTTAATAAAATGAGTACCATCATTAATATTTTTGTTCAACGTTAAGGTCTCTATTCTATTTCACAATTTTTCAAATAAAGGGCTTGAAGCCAGGAGAGACCAAGTTAACAATATCTCAAATTTACGGCCTTAATATTGAACAGGTACTCATTTTACTCAGAATTTTAGGCTCTACAACTTTTGCATTGACAATGTTTTAAATAGAGTTAGCTGTTTTGAGATAGTTAACTTGGTCTCTCCTGTCTTCAAGCCCTTGATTTGAAAAATTTTGAAATAGAATTGTGACTTTAATGTTGAATAAAAATATTAATGATGGTACTCATTTTATTCAGAATTTTAAACTCTACAACAACATTTGTTTTGACAATGCTTTTTTTATAGAGTTAGCTGTTTTGAGATACGCAATATTGTTAAGGTAGTTAAAAAAAAACATGTTTCTTGAAAATAAATATGTACATATTTTCTAACATTCACTCAAGTACGAGGAAGAAAACATAGTACATTCATTTTAGACCTAAACTGAAGGGATTAAAATAATTTCCAGTTTTCTCCTAATTAATTCTAAGTTCAACCCCCTGACCACGGGTCTTAAACTTTTAAGTAGAATTGTGACCTTAATGTTCAACAAAAATAATAAGTGTAGGTACTCATTACTGAGAATTTTAAGCTCTACAACATTTGTATGGACAATGTTTCTGACAGAGTTAGCTGTTTTGAGATACTGTTATGGTATGTAAAAAAATGTGTTTTTTGACTATAAATCTATACACATTTCCTAACGCTCACCTAGAACGAGGGCACATTCATTCTAGAGCTAAACTGAAGGGATTAAAACAATTTCCAGCTTTCCCCTAATTAATTCCGAAATCAACCCCCTAACCACTGGGCTATTACGTAAGGTTCTAGCATTCAACACTCATGTCCAAAATTAAGGTCACAAGCATAAAATCTGTGAAAACTGATGAACTATTCACTGTTTTGCCACGAAATTTGGCACAGAGGTTTATTACAATGGGAGGAAGAATATAGGTACATAACAATATGGAAAAGATTTTAATTGTGAATTAAGATACAGGGTATATGAAAAAGTGTTAAATCAAGAATCAGAGATAAAGCATTTATCTCGGGAAAAATCTGTCTAATAGGGAGTGTGACCACAGTGCACTGCTATACAAGCCTCACAACGAGCTCTCATACTGTTTACTAGAGTGTCAATAAATCTTTGTGACAACAAAGCCCATTCTTCCAAAAGCGCAGCTTTTAACTCCTGGCGGGTCCTGGGAGGTAGGTTACGCTGTGAAATGGCTCTTCCTAGACCATCCCAAACATGTTCAATAGGGTTGAGGTCTGGAAACCTCCAGGGCCAATTCATATGGCGAATATCCTCTTCTTCAAGAAAATCATAAACAATGTGAGCTCTGTGTGGCTTGGCATTATCGTCCATAAACAGGAAGTCCGGGCTTACAGCACCCGGAACAACCTCACATAAGCTTCAAGGACCTCATACCTAATGCCCGGTGTCCAGTCGTGTGTATCCCTTTAACTGCATCCAACAGAAGGACCCGGTTATTGTGGAGTCGAAGACATCAGTCTTGGACACAACAAGAATAGGGCCATGTTCCTTCCAGTGATGAGTCGAGATTCACCCCGCAGAGTGATTCTCGCCAAATCTTCATCTGGAGAGAACGTGGAGCTCTCTATCATCCCTCCTACTGAAAAGAAATCGACAGATGTGGTGGCAAAGAAATCCTTGTCTGGGGCGGCATAATGTTGGGCAGTCGTACACTGCTGTACGTCTTCGATGCAGGTACTGGCAACGCACATTCTGTAGGGATGAGGTCCGAGTTGCTGTATGCCTGGACTTCATGTTTATGGGCGATAATGCAAATCCACACAGAGCTCACATTGTTGAGGATTTTCTTGATGAAGAGGATATTCGCCGTATGAAATGGCCCTCGAGGTCTCCAGACTTCAATCCTATTGAACATGTTTAGAATGGTCTAGGAAGAGCCATTGCACAGCGTAACACCTCTCCCAGGACCTGCCAGGAGTTAAAAGCCGTGCTTTTGGAAGAATGTGCTTTGTTGGCATACAGACTTATTAACATCCTCATAAACAGTATGAGAGCTCGTTATGAAGCTTGTATATGGTGGTCATTTTATGTACATGGTGGTCACACTCCATATTAGACAGACTTTTACCGAGATAAATGCTTTATCTCTGATTCATGATTTAACACTTTTTCATATACCCTGTATCTTAATTCACAATTAAAATCGTTTCCATACTGTTATGTACCTATATTCTTCCTCCCATTGTAATAAACCTCTGTGGCAAATTTCGTGGCAACATAGTGAATAGTTCATCAGTTTTCACAGATTTTATGTTTGTGACCTTAATTTTGGACATGAGTGTATTTTCTTAATTTCCATAGTTTTATCTGAATAATTAAAAAAAAAAATACTTTTTAACTCAGAAATTTCTAATTCATGATTAACAATTATGATTACCATTGTTAGCATAACAATCATGATTTACATTGTTAACATAACAGTCATGATTAACAATGTTTAGAGCAAAATTAGTTTGTTTTTGTAATAGTCTAAATTTCAGATATTACCTCATGCCTTTTAATTTATTTTTCTAAATCAACAGAGTTTTTCTAACCGCTTATTTCGTTATATCCAATTTATTAGGTTCTATTTATTTTTGTAGTATATTTTTAAGTATGAAGGTCTCTTACAAAAAGGAAAGAAAAATGTTTTTAAGTGTTAGATTTCTTTTACACTACTATCATGCTACCTGCAAGTTTTTAATGCATTAATATTTACTGATTTGTCACAAAGTAATTTATTCTTGGCCAAAGAATATTTCTTTGACAGTATCTTTCCTTCCCATATTTTTTTTTCTCTCTACTTCATTCAACTGTCCGTTTTAAACTGATGTGTCCTTTGAAATCTGAAAAAGCATTTTGAGATAAGAACCTGCAGCTTGTTGGTGAGTTTATTCATGAGACGAACTCCCGCTGTCAATGGCAGGGGGAGGGGGGGGGGGGTTACCACAGAGACAAACAATATGCTCCTTGTAAAGGAATTTGTCAATTTGGGATTACTGGCTAATCTCATACTTGGGAATATTTGCTGATTAATTGACTTCCAACATTAATCTTATTTCCTACTGACATTTGCCTTTGACATTAAGAAGAAAAATCACTAGTTTTTGTCGAGACAATACCCCAATAACAAGAGATATCGGCTAAATTTCAGCCTAACACAAGAATTGTCGGTAAATGAACAGTAGTCGTATAGAAGGCTTCACACAATATCATCTTAGCGATTTCTCTATTTAATTTCTGTAACTGCTCTGTGAATATCATTTCTTCCATTTTGTAGTAAATAATTTGACTCGCAAAATATTTAATTTAATAAACACATTAATTATTTTTATAAATTAATTTTCTTGGATAGTCCGGGTGAAAGAAATTTTTAAGAAGTATCAGTTTCAGATTTGACAGTTTCAGATTTGACAGTTTCTCTGTCCGACATTTGGCCAGACTTTCATGAATCTTCTTTATACTTTGTCTCATAGCACCTCTTAATGTTTCATATTTTTCGAGCTCCAACAAACGTAAAACTTCAATTTTCCTTTTAATATAATGGAATTGCAAATCACCTTTAAAAATGCAATGTTCATCTTCAATTAATCATATTAATTAATATTGGTAGAAAGCATTAAGAATTTCTTTAAATAAATCCTGGGATGTATGCAAGTATGCTAATAAAATTTGAGTGTATCAATAAAAAAAACAAAGGAGGATCAAACAGGATTCATTAACAATGATACTTTTAGTAACATAATGAAAATAATTAAAGAACTCAAATCCACAATTCATGTTCGACTAAAACCCATGTGAAGAACCTGGATGACATATTCGGGCTCTTTGTGTCAAGCACAAAAGTGATAATTTGTGGCACTTTCAAAAGCAACTCCTTTAAAACTATCTAATTTTATATTTTGATTTTTTGAAAGTTCTAACTATTCTTAATTAGAGCTGAATTCTGTTAATTTTACAATACATTTTTACTTTCTTCTATCTTCAATAGAAGAAAGTATTGTAATCGAAATTTCTTTCGACTTCCGGTTTTCGACGGATTTACACGTTTTAGGGACCAGAGATTGCAAAAAACACATTTATAGAAAATGCCTGTGTATCCGTCTGTATGTCGCCATTGCACCATCAAAAAGTGTATGAAGTTATGCATAGAATTGAGCCAATTTTTTTTTCCTCTTTAATTTGGGAAAAATCGGCCCGAAGAATAATAGCGACTTTTGTGCGATTTTGAATACTGTACCATCGAAAAGTGTGTGAAGTTATGCATAGAATTGAACCAAATGTTTTGTGTATGCTTTTGGTTTAGGCAAGAAGGGCAAATACGAAATACGCAAGGCCTAATACGAAAGGTATTTCATATCAGGGGTATATGAAATACCTTTCACCAAAGAAGATAGAACAGTGCAATTTTATATCTGTCTTTCCGTGTGTCCGTCGCCATTGTACCATCAAAAAGTGTATGAATTTATGCATAGAATTGAACCCAATTTTTTTTTAAATGTTTCTGGCTATAGCACACAGGTTCTCCTTTAAATTGGAAAAATTGGCTGGTTGGGGGTGCTGTAATAGCGATTTTTGTGTAATCTTCTAAATTTTTTTTAGTTCTATTGTACACCAGTGGCTCGTGAATCAACGAGAACTTCCCATCATGATAAGCCGATTATTCGTGATTTTAATAAATATCATGATCGAGATTAACTCGTTTTTACTCCGATTATTTGAGTGAGGCAGAAATTTAAGATGAAAGTCAAAGTTGATATAGTATTGAACTCATAAAAATGAAATATTGACATCTGTAACAACATTTTGAAATATTAAAATATATGAGATAGACGAAAGTTTTGGGATTTCAACTAGTTTCAATTAATACAGCATAAGCAAAATCAAGGAGAGTAGTAAAATAATTTCAACCTAAATATTGTAAGTAAAATACTGTAAAAGTTTTGCAAATCTATAAATTTTCAGACTAAAGATCCCGCTCTATGCTATATTCTGATTAATTACCTTTGTATCCGCAATTTCTTGGAATTAATATTTAAAACTGAATTTCATCTTTCTCTACTCTATACATTAAAGTTGCTAGACGAACGGGATTTTTTTTTTTAAATTTTCACTATGCTACCATGCTCTGAAGAGCTATCACGTTCCACTTATTTAATAACTAAATAAATAAGACAAAAATTACTATTAAAAATAGTGGTAGCATTCTGAATAACATAAAGGTTGGCTTCACTGATATATTTTCAATGTTTGCCGTCTCTAAGAACATTCTTTGCTTGGTGTAAGTGTGTTTGAGTTTAGTTTATTTAAAGCATACGCATTTGAACAGCAGAATTAATCAGAGGTAAAAGGCCAAATGCTTGGCGGGCCACAGAGAAGCAGGTGGTGGGCCAGTTGTGGCCGCGTATTGGGCATGCCTGGTGTACAGTGACGACAGAGGGCAGAGTGGGATTCATTCTAAAAAATAAGATCATACGTATTCGAGAGTGACAGGGAGAGTTTGGGCACCAATTTTAGGTTCGTATAAAATCTTATAAATTCGAGGGTCGAATTCACTGAGACACTAGGTTCAACAGGATTGGTTTTCATTTTAAAATACAAAACCATACAAATTCAAGAGTGTATGCTGCCGAAAGTAATGGGGCACCGACTGCAGATTCGTTTGATAGACTTTCATTCAAAAAATATAAAACCATACAAGTTCAAGGGTGTACAGTGCCGAAATGGTGCCAATTCTAGGTTCGTTCAAAAATAGAATAGTTCATAGAAATTCAAGGGTGTACGCTGCGAAAGGCAATGGGCCCGTGACTCTAAGCTCGTTTGGATAGATTTTTATTTTAAAATATAAAATACAAATTCGAAGAAGTACGCTGTCGGAGGCAGTGCTTCAATTCTACGTTCCTTTAAATGTATAAAATCTTACAAATTCGAAAGTGTACACTAACGAAGGAAGTGATCCCCCCCCCCCCCCCCCCAATTTTGGCTCATTTATAAATTTATAAATAAAAATTCCAGGGTATACTCTGTGAAAGGCAATGGGGTCTCGACTCTAGGTTCGTTTTGATAGATTTTCATTTTTAAATATAAAATGATGCATACTCGAGGGTCTACACTGACCCAATGGTTCCCCAATTCTAGGTTCTTTAAAATATAAAATCATACAAATTCGAGAGTGAGCGTTGACGAAGGCAGTGGAGATCACCCATTCTAGGTTTGTTTAAAAATATGAAATCTTATAAATTCGAGTGTGTATGCTGCCGAAGGCAATGGCGTCCTGATTCAATGTTCTTTTGGATAGATTTTCAATTTAAGATATAAAATGTAAAATCATACACAATGCAGAGTGTACGCTGGCGGAGGTAATAGGGCCCTGACTCTAGATTTGTTTGATAGACTTTCATTTTAAAAATATAAAACAATACATATTCTAGGGTGTACACTGCCAAAATGGTGCCCCAATTCTAGATTCATTTAAAAATATAAATTCATAGAAATTTGAGGGTGTTCGCTGCCGAAGGCAATGAGGCCCTGATTATAGGTTCGTTTAGATAATTTTTTATTTAAAAATATATAATACAAATTTGAAGAAGTACGCGGTCGTAGGCAGCATCCCAATTCCACGTTTATTTAACCCTTCACTGCACGATTTTTTCTATTTTTATGATTTTTTTTTTTTTTTAAATCTATATATCGGTCTAATAATAGGAAAAACAGTAAAAAAAAATTAAATTTCAAAATTTCAGCTAATATTTGATATTTTATGGTGTATACCATATGTACACATTTAGGGTTTTAAAATATTGTATTGCTATACATATATTTTTTTTTTCAACTAAATTAGTTTAAATTAATTAATTTTATCTGCTTAACACTCTGCAACTTTTATTATATTAATATTTTTAAGTATTCAGTAAAAAAATGAAAGTAATTCTAACCTTAACCCATTTTTGGCCAAAGGTGCGTAAATGCACCATTTCAATAAATATTTTTTTATTAACACTGTGACGAATATTTTTCACTAATTTTATTTTTCTACTATTTTACTTACCCATCATACGTAGTATAGGGTCTTGTAATCGTTTTTAAAATCAAAATTTTTTTTTTGACGGATTTACGCATTTCAGACATTGGAGATTCCTAAAAACATATTTTTAGAAGAAAAAAAATTTGCCATCCGTCCGTCTGTCCATTTGTTTTTGTAAACACTCTATCTCCTGAAAACATTGAGATAGAGACTTGAAATTTGGTGTGTACTTAGTATGTAATAATGGGAAGAAGTCTATTGAATATCAGTAATCTCGATTATCCGGCACTATTTTTTTCGGACTCTCGAAATATTCGTTCTGATAAAAGGTATATAAAATTTTTCGAAATTGTTTTTTAATGAGTGGATGTAAAAGACAATAAAAAAACAAATTTTGAATAAAAGATGAAGTCGCTCTGATAATTAGCTGCTGAGATATTTTTAATCCTATTTTTCATGATCCTGTATTTCATTCAAATTTCAATTCAAAGATGTATTTTAATTGGAAATAAGATGCTTAATCTGGCACAGTAAACTGTTAGTTAATAGGATTATCATTTTTGGTGTTATAAGGATGTTTCTTTTACGCAATTCAGAACTACTCGGTTATCCTGTCGACTAAAAAACTACCACCAGACTATCGCTAAATGCCGCCAAGTTTATTGCCAACTTGGTGATAAATAATTTTCGCCAAAAGTGACGCCAACTTGGCACTATCTTCGGTATTTCGCCAAATTCCCATAGACTCCCATTGTAATACAACCAAGGTCTTGTTTTGTTAAAAATATTTAAATATATGTTTTAATTTTATTTTTTGGAATTGCAATGCATTTTATTAATAGTTTACACACATGTTTTATTTTCATATTTTATAGTATGCATATCCATGATGGGTAAGCATTATGGTGGCCCCCAACGACTAGTTTACGGTCCTGGAGACATCTATAAAATATCAGTTATTCAATTGGAGTAAACACTTTCTGTTGAAAAATTTTCAAAATACGCCAGGTTTTTTTTTTTAATTGAAACGGTTATTGACAAATTCTACTTTTTGAAAATGTATAATTATTCAACTTGGGATGAATCATATGTTTTTATAATGGATTAAAATTGCAAGTACTGTAAATAAAATAATAATAAAACAATTGTCAAGAAAAATTTAAAAAATATATTAATTTTAAATTTAATGGTGCGTTAGCACACCCTTGAGTGAATGCATGAAAAGGCCAAATGCATTTTATTTCTCAAATAAAATATTATTTTTCATGCAAGAAACTTTTTTTTTGTCTTATTGAATGTAATTTAAGCATATTTCAATGAAAATAATACCACTTATAAAATTTTTATGCTTGGCCTAAAATGAGTTAATAGCTTGATCAATTTTTTTTTTTTCTTTCTGAAGAACAAATTTTGGTGCAGCATGTCGCTTAAGGGATTTTGCGCCATACAACCAACTAACCAACCGAAGAAGAAATTCTAAAGTTTTGTATAATTAAGCCATCTGACAAAATAAGTGTTATTCCATTCTTTGGATTGTTCTTGATCCGTTACAGTGATCCTATTAGCCAAATTAATGGCACATAATGAAAATTATAATGTGCCAGATATGGCACTTTGACAAAATGCCCCAACTCCATATCCGTTTAACATATAAAATCATACAACTTCGATAGAGAACATTGACAAAGGCAGTGGGGGTGCCTATTCTAGGTTTGTTTAAATGTATAAAATCTTATACATTCTAGTGTGTATGCTGCCGAAGGCAATGGGGCCCTGACTGTCGGTTTATTTGAATAGATTTTCACACATCTATGCATTTTCAGAACGCTTAATACTTGGATAGGTAAGTACTACCTTCAACATCAAAGAACCGAGTTACTAAGGTGATTTTTCAGGTGTTATTTATTTGTCTCAGCAGCGTTCAAAGTAGGTATGCACCGAATATTCGGTATCTATTCGGTATTCGGCCATACTACCAAATATTCAGTTAGGTTGAATATCAAGCTATTCGGTACGCTGAATATTCAGCTTGGCAGAATATCAAACTATTCGGTATGCTGAATATTTGGTTTGGCCGAATAGCAAAATATTCGGCCTATATTTATAAGGCCCTAATATTTAAAAGACCTTTTTAAAAAACATTTTTAAAAACCTTGAAACAACTACAATTTTTAACTGTCAATTAATAAAGATATTTAATAATTAGAAATATAATTATATTTAAATAAAAGAGAATGCTTTTACATTTTTTATTTGCTATTTGAAAATTATCACGTAAGAAAATGAACCAATAATGATGATTTTAGTCCCCTTCTTGGCAAATAAACTGTATATGACTGTACAATTTTCCATGTAATTCCTTCAAAATTTTACTTTGATTTTAAAATATTTGTTTTAGAATATAAGAAAATTTTATTAATTTACTTTTTAATTCAGAGATGAATCCATGAAATTTAAAATTTTATCAATTAAAGAAGCTATAAAACTGCCCTCTTCTTAAATTCAAAACATATTTTTTTTAGTGTAGAATTTACTAGTAAAAAGATCTTGTCAATATGGAGTATGTGTATTAAATATTATGTAAAATTGCTTCAAAATTTAACTTTTTAATGCTTTCAAATTCTGAAATTTAAAAGTAATCAGCTAATCGGCAAGCCAAATATTTGGTATTCGGCCGAATATTCGGCATGATAGTCATTATTCGGCTAGCTGAATATTAAGTATTCGGTTTACCTGTTGGCTGAATATTCAGTATTCCGTATTCGACCAAAATCACTATTCGGTGCATCCCTAGTTCAAAGTCGGTGACTGGTCCGAAAATAAATGAGTAAAAGAGGATAGTATTCTGCAGTTTAAAAATTAGTTTTTAAAAATTAACAAACTTTGTTTAAAAGGTCGGTAAAGCCTATTACGGGGGACCCTGGCTTCCCCCCTCCCAAATGAGAGGCATGGGGGGAGCGGTTGCTACGGCTCTGCGAGCAAAACGACAAAGATTTGTTTCTGACTTGTCACATTTTTATGAGAGAATAGCTGAAAAGTGAAATTGTAATCGACTAAAAGCGAAAGAAAAATAACATAATGCAAAGAGTAGAACGTTACTAATTAAGAAAATATTTAATAATTTTAAATATGTTTTTACATTGTTTTCTGTTTTGTAATAAATGTTTTAATAAATTTTTTAAAATTCTTAGAAGGGAAAATACAGTGCCAAATGATGTAATTTTTGAACAAAAGTGAAATTACCGAATGCATATGACTATTCCGAATGTATGTGTGTGTGTGGGGGGGGGGGGGGTTGCACCCTCCCCCACACACCCTGTAGCCACGTCCCTGGACGTAATAACTTAAACTAATATCTATAAAATAAGTTGTTACAAATATTTGCTGTTGATTTAGATGGATAAATTGAAAATTATACTATCAAAATTTAGATTATATCAGAACAATATCTGATTTTTAGACTATTATAACAAAAAACTATTTGCTCTAAATCTATTTTGCTAATTATGAATTAGAAATTTCTGATTTAAAAATTAATATCTTTGGAAATTATTTTGGAAATTAAAATTTTGAAAATTAAGAAAATAGAACGGTGGAATGGTAAATAAATGAAATACAACGCTTTAAAGAAAAGTCTTTTTTTCCAAATGTTATGATGTAAATAAATTGTAAAGAAGGAGATCCCACCCCCCCTCCCCATAGTGATGAATTTAATTTTCTGCCTTTTAAAAGTATTTAGCAAATTAATACTTTTTTCATATATAGCCAGCGTGATCAGTTTTAAAGGGGAGAATTTTCACACTTTGGACAAAGATGATGAATAAGTTAGATGAGAATATTTTACATTGTAAGATGAAAAAATTGTATAATTAAAACGTATGACAGTTCGTTTTAATTCAAATAATAAATTGTTAAACAGAAATATTTTCCACTATAAGGTGCAAAAATATTTCTATATCGAGGGTGCAACTAATTAAAACATAAGAAATTTTGTTTCATTTAAAGACTAAATAATGAAGTTGAATGTTTTTGCGATAAAAATTACAATTTAATTTACAATTAATTATTCTATGTAAGATGCAAAAATATTCGTATATCAATAGTATAAGTAACTTATAAGTAAGAACGTAATTTTAAACTTAAAATATAATGTTATTTGCATCTCACAGTAGAAAATTAATTGTAATTTAAATTGCAATTTTCATTGTAAAATTATTTAACAACAATATTTTGGCTTTAAACAAAACAAAATTTCTTATGTTTCAATTAGTTACACCCTCTATATAGAAATATTTTTGCTTCTTATAATGGAAAATATTTCCATTTAACAATATCTATTATTTGAATTAAAACGAACAATTTTACATTTTAAATACTATATTTGCCTTTTCCAAATGTTTCTATTTGATATTATTAGCTAATCGGTAAAAGATCATATGATATTACAATGCACTCGGCAAAAGGTTACCAAGTGACCAAATTATAGAAAACTAATACACAGAGGCTTCAAAATTGATTGAATAAAGAAATAAATAATGAAGTAGTCAGGATGCGGTGATCGAATGCTGATATGCCGGGCTGACAAGAAATCCTACATGCCAACTCCGGAGAATGAGGTCGCCAGGATGAAAAGTAGTCGAGTTAGGACTTTGACCAAGGATTATTTGCTGTTTGGGTATTGTATGAATCTTACCATACGACTGCTGTTCATTTACCGATGATTTTTGTAATAGGCTGAAACTTAGCCAATATCTCTTGTTGGGGCAGTTGTAAGGGGTGTGTTGTGTATGCACGCTTAGCCAGGTCGTAACTGCCATGAAGTGTTAGTTGATACTGCCCGAGTCGAAGGCTGCTGGCTGTTAAGTTTATTTTGTTGAAGTTAATTTTATTAGCCTTGTAACCTTTATTACAAAAAAAAAGATGTTACAATAAAAAAGTTTTAAATAAAAAGAAATGGAATTTGTCATCATTTATGAACTTTAGAGAACATCATTTACTTTTTTTTTTTTTTTTGGGGGGGGGGGGGGGTGACATGGAAGCCCACAGCTGTTTTTTTTATCTGTTGGCCTCTCCGCCGACAGTTTTCGGATGATTCTACAATTAAACTGCAAAATAAAATATCTGTTCTTTAAAGCTTCCAAAATTATTCCTGAAATATATTTCCATTCTATGTTATGAGGCAGTTTACTATGGGTTATGAAAATACAAATAAAATAATATGATCTGTCAAGGAATGTGTGCCGTGCCTATTTACAAAAAGTTTAGAAAAATACTAAAATTTACCAAATCATTTAAAATTAACAAAAAATATTTGGAACAAACAAATAAAATTTGAATTTTTACTTTCTTCTATCTTCAATAGAAAGTATTGTAATGGAAATTTTTTTTTACTTCCGGTTTTTGACGGATTTACACATTTTAGGGGTTAGATATCCCCAAACACATGTTTATACAAAATGTCTGTTTGTCCATCTGTCTGTTGCCATTGTACCATCGAAAAGTGTATGAAATTAACATAGAATTGAACCCAATTTTTTGTGTATGTAATTATATGTGGCTGTGGCAAGCAGGTCCTCCTTCAATTTAGAAATAATCTGCTACAAGGGGCCACTGTAATAGCAATTTTTGTGCCATTCTCATTATTGTACCATCGAAAAGTGTATGAAGTTATAAATAGAATTGAACCAAATTTTTTGTGTGTGTTTTTGGCTATGGCCAGCAGGTCCTCCTACGATTTGAAAATATTCTGCCGGAAGCGGGCACTGTAATAGCGATGTCTGTGCCATTTTCATAAGTGTACCATCAATAAGTGTATGAAGTTATGCATAGAATTGACACAATTTTTTTTTATATGTATTTGGCTGTGGCCAGCAGGTCCTCCTTGAAGAAATATTCTGTCAGAAAGGGGCACTGTGATAGCAGTTTTTGTATAATTTTCTCGGTTTTTCGTAGTTCTGTTGTCCATCGGCGGCTTGTACAGCGATGGGAACCCGCGTCCTGCTAAGTTGGCTATTCGCAAACAACTGATGTAGAACAGAATAATGAAAGACTAATGATTTTAATGAATATCATGATCGAGATGAACTCGTTTCGACTCTGATTCATGGACTGAAGCAGAAATTTAAGATGAAAATCAAAATGGCTATAGTACTGAACTAATAATATTGAAGTATTAACATGTGTAACTACTTTTTGAAATATTAAGATGTATGAGATGGAAGAAAGTTTTGGGATTGGCACATCCAACTAGTTTAATATTACAGTGAAATGTCAAATAACACATCATCAGAAATAAGCAGAAAAATAAATTGCATACTTATTTTATTTTTCAATTTCATTATGTTGTAAGCTCTGCATTAACAGGGAAAGATTTTCAAAAAGTCTTGCAGGAAGAATTTAAAATACAGGGTGTCCGTCCACATGAAACCTCCCTCATTTCAAGTGTTCATTGTATGGAAACTGTGAGAGTCCTAGAGGTTTGCGGTATCATGAATAACAACACAACACGTTTATCTTGCTACATTCCCCCCCCCCCCCCCCCACACTGAAACAGTTCATTTTTGTTGAATGCATTTTTGACATGTCATGAGAACATGTTTATTTTGTATGCCTGAAAAAGTTACATTTTTGTCTATGGAGGCCCCTTGATAGGGATTCCGTTCATAGCTCTCAGAATGTCCAGTCGCTATTCCATCTCAATCCACGTGTTGTGCAGCCTGTCAGGTGCGACTGAACGGTGGCTTCTGCCATCTTGTGGTGGAGATTCCAAGCCTCCTGTACAGGTGAAGTTTCAATTTGCAGCAAAAGAAACTTCTGCAAACCTCTAGGACTCCTAGTTTCCGTAGAATGAACATTTGAAATAGGGGGAGGTTTCATGTGGACACACCTATACAGCAAATTGTGTCTAAGGCAAAAACATTTCTCTGTTCTCACGGATTCTGCTTACTTACTTACCATAAAACAAACCAGGTTACAACCATTCGATACCTACTCGTTTATGGAACTTTCCTCATCCTACATTGGGTACTTATCCATATAAGGTGGCTTGTGCTCAAGACACAACACTGTTAAAAATGATAGAAAGACTCTAAAAGCATCCTAAAACAATGCAACACAGTCAGACGTACTGTATAGAAATCATTTAGGATAGAATCTTTATTCCCAGTGCAATGTGTTAGGCTTGCCAGAATGCCTATTTCCTATGCACACTCTATTTATGAATGCAATCATCTATAGCTTCTACACTCTATCAGATTGTATAGTTTTACATAAATATTCCCACCTTTAATAGGGCAACTTATATTATCTATGTAGTTGCAATGAATAAGCATTATCTTAATTTGCATTATCAGCACCCCACTTCATGGGGCCCTCTTTAATACATAAGCACCCGTCATTTTAACTGTACTGTTTTTTAGACCCCAGTATGCTATTTCTTTCTCCCAGCTTATTTTGTGTTGTCTCCAAAAAATAACGTTACATTGTATAAGCCAGCCATAAAACAAAGCGGATGCATCATTGTACGATTAAATACTCTATAGCATTTTTTAAAACTTCTAAGCATCGCACATTTTCAATTTTTAGATCGTCGTATTGGGAAAAAAAGTACTTTCAAATGCAATTTGTTTGAAAACCGCATCTCCATTTATTTTTGAGACATTCATTTGTTTGTAGTTTTTAGAGCCATTTGCTTAATATTGGCAACAGAAGTACTTCATTTCTGTAGAAAGTAAAGAAAAAATAGTTGTAAAATAATAATTATATGTTTTTGTTGCCATTTTCTCATAACAACCAAAAAAAGTGTCATTAAAAAACCTGCTATTTTGAAAAAATATAATTAAATGATTTCTGTTAAAAGATGGAGCTATTATAAACTATATTTAAGTATCTATATTAATCTTACAAACAAATAAAGGCATTAAATAGCCCTTTTTTCTGTTTTTTTTTTTTTTTTTTTTTTTTTTTTTTTTTTTTGCAGTTTCTTTAATCACAGCATCTTTTTGCTTCATTTGTGTGTTATTTCGCGATAGTGACATATGACTATGCATACTATAACTGTAGCTGTTTAAGAGTGGATCATCCAATTCTTAAGCGGATGCGAATGACGTCCTTTTCTATAAAATAAAAGCGTGTGCTTTAAGTCTTAATATTGAAATATGTTTTGTACTATTTATATATACATATATATTTTTTTCATCGGGGGTGACACTAAATTCTGAAAAAGCAGAATTCCTGTTTTCTAGTTTTTGTTTTACCTCATTTGGATCCACGAGGTAAGTGACAGCACTGTTGAGGCTGCCCTGAGTGGCCAATATCTCGGCATACCGTCCTAGCACAGAAGACAGGACACCAGTTTGCAGAGGAGGGGTAGAACCCGATAGCTGTTCGACTGCCCGACGCAAAACCATCACTTGCTCAATGAGACACTGGAAAAAATCAAAAACAAATAAAATAAACACAGACGCTGATGCACACATGTCATTTACATAATGACAACTAGAAAATAAATAGCTGAAAGTATACAGGCACTATTTGCCCTTGACCAAAAACATTTTTTAAAATAATTTAAGGAGACTTTCTAATGTTTAATTAATTTTTTTTTATTCCAGTGTTTTATAGTACTTTTTGATGCATTATTAAATGGTTTTAGGAAGGATTTAATCAAAAGACAATTTTAGCAAAATTTTGAAGGGAAAAAAAATGCACACATTTCTTACAAGCACTATCTAGTATATACTTACAGTTACTATAATGCTAGGTTTTGATTTTCAAAAAATCAGTTTAAGAAAAAATAAAATATCACGACCTATGTAAAAAATTCATTACAATTTACTGAGGCATATTTAGCATAGAAATAAATCCCTTCCACCCCCCCCCCCCCCCAAAAAAAAGCAAGAAGGCTTGTAGAAAGGGTCTTTTTCTGACAGGCTTCTCATGTTTATAAGGAATGTCCTTCCATTTCTTAAGTAATAAGCACAGAAGAAAGTTTCACACATCTGCACTCATAAAAATACTGTCATGAGTCGTGTTACCAGTTCCAGTGTCACAAAAAGTGGGACAGTCTCTTTTAAATCGGTACATAAAATTGCAGTCAATACTACAAAAACAAAACCTGTCTATAATGGAATCCTGTCTTAAATGCAAAACTTTCACTGCCACTGCGGCAGGAATATCCTATCTGCTAAGACGAAAGCCTGTTTAAAATAAAATTTTTCTGTATCTTTTGAGCCTTAGGAGATTTTATGACTCTTCATAAACACAAAAATCTTACAGAATAAAATCTGTGAAAGCCAAATCGGAAGGGACTAACACAAAATTTAGTATGTGTTATTCCTATCGTATAAACTGTTTTCTCTTAAAACAGATCTTGTTGTAATAAACAAGTTATGTTACACAAGGGTTGGTTTACTGGACAAAATACAATAAGACGTGTCAATACAGAAGTCGCAAAACATGCCATTTTAGACAGGTAGATTAGGGCAGGCTTTTGAGTCCATTGGGACACCTGGCAACACAAGCCTGTTTGTATTGTAAACCAGCCTTAATCAATCCAAGGTGGAGCCCTACACAATTCCTTATTAGCCTAGTAAACCTCAGTCAGGATAGTTCAGTCTTCTATCCTAATGAAAGAAAGTTTTGCTCAATTTGTGCGTCCACGATGGCTAGCGAAAGCTATCGTATACTATACAAGGCTGAAAATGCATGTGAGGTGAGTCCAAGGACTCTGCAGGTGCACTTGAGACTCGGAATTTTAAATTTCTAATTAATATCCGAGTTATTAGTAAAAAATGACAAAGAACTCTCACTGAAAACTAATCTTTACCTCTCGAAAGGACAGATTAGCACTGCCGCATGCGTAGAATGCATGCGCCTCTTTTATGCATCGGGAGAAAATGAAGATCGGAAAGAAGGAATTTTGGACGTATTTGTTAGGAAACATATTCATATTTCTTATTATTCATTCAGCCTTTTACTTATTACCCGACCGTCAAGAAGGGTTATGTGTTTCTGGGTATGTGGATTTCTTTATACCCTCGAAACATCCCAACAGCTGGATGGATTTTAATGAACGAGGTCTCTATTGATTTGTCTTAATCGTCTGATGGTTATAGGCTAGGTTTTGATTTTATAAATTCAAAATGGTGGCCGTAAAATACAAAATGTGGTAGAGACAGAAAAAAATTTACGCACCCTATTGAATGGCCTATCATTGGATAGGTCTTTCAAAATGAAGACGATGTTTCATTGACTATTTTACAGTCAGAAGCTCCATTTAAATATTACACAACCTGGAAGTTGTGTAGGTAGGATCTCTAGCTTTACTGCACTCTGATCTTTATATACATCTATAGGCCTCATCAAAACAGTGTTTATAGATAGGAGCTAACATCAAGTTGTCACAACACGTACCATTAAAACCCTTTACGAACTGAACTTCTCACAACAACATAAATAGTTTTTCCAGGTCACTTTTATGACAACTTAAAAGTCATCCATACAAGTAAATAAAAAAAAAAAATAGGTAAGTAATATAAAAAATAGTTTCACATTGATGAGAAATAATTAATTAGTTCGCTTTTTACGCAGTCAGGTTTTTTGAATTTAATTTTTACTTGTTTAATTTCATAGTTATTTCTATATAAATTCTTGTTAAATGCTTTGTTTACTTCATTTACATGTTTCAGTCATTTAAGTTTTCAGTTTAAATGCTTTCATTATCTTTATTTCAGTGTTTAAATATTACTTTATAATATCCTTATTTTACCTTGAGTATGGCTAATTTCCTCGGGCACCATTGTTTACTTATTTATCTCATGGCATTAAAGTTCTCTTTTCCCCCTTGGCCGGCTCAACAACAAACATCGATACACACCAGTCTTGTAATCTGAAGAGTTGCGATGGCATCGCCTGTCCATTATCACGTGCTTTCGTTCATGGCCGATCGTGACTGGTTAATTTTCTCAAGATCCTTCTGGATACCAGAAGTGGTGTTTGAGTCGGTCATCAGTGGACATTTTCAGCAGATGGGAAAACTAATTATGTTGTTGTGATAAGTTCAGTGATACCTTCGTAAAGGGTTTTAATAGTAAGTGTTGTGCTAGCGTGATGTCGACGTGTTTGCAGCCATTAAATGTCACTTGATAAAGTGGATATGAAGAAAGTCTCCCACAGTTTTTCAGGATAACCGTTTTAATAATGTGATGATTTTAATAAAAATACATAAAGCTAAGAATGCTTCACTCAAAATACATAAAGCTAAGAATTGCTTTGCTTAAGTCACTGGCAGTCAGGCATATCCAAGTAGTTCACGTAAAAATTTATAGTGAAAAACATTTAACAGGCAAACTTTTATAATCCATTACTTACAGTAGTGGATTGAAAAGGATTCAAAGACAAAAAAAATTCTTCACAAATTTTTAATTTTCTAATAAGCTTTATTGAAATCTTCCTATTAAGGTTACTAACACCCACAGTATCTCCACCCAGCTTTTGATTTCAATTCCACATTCATTTACACGCACTGTAAGCCAAATTTTTTAAACTTAAAACTATTACAAATAAAAATTTTCAATTAAACTAGTAACACCAATTTATTTTAATCAAAACATTCAATATCGAGTTACCTCAATATGAAACAATATATATCTTTAAAAAAAATTAAACTTATTAACTGCTCAATTATGGAAAATTAGCATATGTTTCCTCTAAAAAAGCCCTCATGTGCTCTGAATACAGTATGAAATAATCTCTAAAACATTATCCTGATAGAGTACATAAAGTTCTATATAAGGTCACACACACACTATCATCCTGATGAGCAATGCTTGGAATAATATATTCTCAAACTTGACACTATAATTAAAATATATACAGTAGAAGATCTTTAGAATGCAATTCTATATAACGCAATTCTCCATATAACGCACAACTCCTCAGATGTAAACAATGATTTTTGCAGTTAAAAAGCACCTGCATTTTCACATTGTAAAATATTGCTACTCTCTAGAGGACTCAATTGGATACATTAGTTCAACTTTATCTTCTCATTTAAGACCTTTTTACTGAAAAAAATGCTATTATTACAATGAACATTTTTGAAAATGTCTAATATAGGGGATGGTTGTGTCAGTTATATTTGGATTATGTTTATAAAGTAAATTTAACAATGTCTGACCTATAGTATGCAAAAATTAATAATTTGGATAATTCTTGGTAACAAGGAATGCAGTATAAAGATATTCTAATGTATTTTGATACGTTTCAGACATATTTGGCCATGTTTACAAGGTGAATTTAATGATGTGATCCATATAACGCAAAATTCTATATAACGCACAACCTTGCGTTTTTAGGTTTGCGTTATAAAGATCTTCTACTGTATATATATATCACTTGATTTTAATGGTTGTTTGGGCACAGGGGAAAATAACTTATAGCTTTAGCTTATTTTTCTCAAAGAAAACAACCATTTTGCTTATATCATTGAATTCTGTGCCCTTGACAACGTAATTCAATATATAAGCATTTCCATTATTTGTCGGTGTCCACTTTCTTATTTTTCTTCCATAATAATTCTTATAATAAATTAAAAAAATTTTTATACTTACAGCTTTAATTCATAATATTACGGTTTTTGATGGTGGTAGGTTATGTTTAATTAATGGTTATATATATATATATATATATATTGTCATGTTCAAACCGCCAACAGATTAATTCAAAATTTTAAACCCAACATTTAAGGCCCACCGGATACAACTTCTGCCTAACAATTTATCTAATAGGATAATGAGCAGTGCACCAATTTATCGAATATCATAATGAGCAGTGCACCAAACTCTTAAAACCATGAGAAAAATCTGGATTAAGATTTAAAAACAACAATAAAGATTTTTAAAAAACTAATTCCTTTATCAATCTTAACTTTTAAAACATTTTAAATCAAATATATAAATCATTTTATTACAAAGTCAAAGCAGTTAGTTGTCAAAAAATCAATGGAACATGAGATTACTTAAGCATATTCAGGTCAGTTAATATTTCAATAAGTAGTTGGCCAACTCATGATACCCAAGTAAATTTTCAATCATGACTCAGAAAACATTTAGGAGGTGTTTTAACCCTATCTAAAATTTGAAAAATGAATACTACACAAAAAGCTTACTAAATATATTTATACTGGGCACACCAGGGTACAACCTGATGATTATACTGTATATTATTATAAGTAAGGTATAAAAACAGATGAATCGAAACATATGCCAAATGTCCAACCCTGGCCTGGAATGTCTTTTACACACTACTGATAAAACAGGAAAAGACAACCTATTCAATACCCGATTCATTAATTTAAAAGATAAAATCTACACTTTATTAGATTTAATTTATTTATACTAAAAAAGCATTTCATTAATCTTTTGATGAACTTCCTCCAACAAAAGTAACTAGTTTAGCTTTACTTTAAAAAGAAAAAAATCTACATTTCATTCACTTTCACCAAATAGCTAACTATAAGTTACGAAAACAGAAAATAACAACAATTCCATAACTAATGCAAGCAAACAATTTAACCTCTAAAGGAAATAAACTATGCTAAACAATGAAAGCTAAAAGTACAAACAAAAAAAAATAATAATAAACATTTTATTGAAAAATTCATATAATTTCAGTATATACCTTTATTAAAACCTTTAAATTTATAGAGTTGTCAGGTAGAAGGTACTTGTGAAATGATTGTACATAAAAATTAAATTCCAAATTTCTTAAAATAAAATTTTAAACAAATTTCAATTTATTTTAAAAATTACATCCCAATTCCATACCCGTCATCATTTAATAGCACCCATTCTAATTAAGTGCCTTAATCTAAATAGGCATAAACATCAGTTTATTAAATCAATTAACTTGAACTTCATTAAAAGTCGACCTGATTACGATGGATTGAATAAAAAAACACTGGACAGAAAAGCCTGTATACACATATAGCATTATCTATATTATAAAGAACAAACATATCTGTGCGTAACGCTGACATCATTTTACAAATGGCAACATTTTGAAATTTGAAACGAAATTTCAATGTTGCAATTTTTGCTACTGCAAATTTTTAAACTCCTAAACACTGCACATTTTCAATTTTTACACACTTATATAGGGAAAAAAAATTACTTTTAAATGAAGTTTGTTTGAAAGCTGTAACTCAATTTGTTTTTGAGATATTAATTTTTTTGTAGCTTTTAATGCAATTTTTGTAATTGTGGCACTTTATTTCTATTGAAAGTCATGGGGGAAAGAGATAGATGAAGGTGCAGTAAAAACAATTAGTAATAGCATGCGCATTATCGTTGAAATTTAAATGCCCTCATTCGACCTAAACAAAATAAGCACATGGAACAGAGACCAAATTTTTTGACATCTCTTGTGCATATTTTTCTCTAAATGAAAATGATTTGCTCATATTTAAGCATTCTAAAGTAGCATTTCACTGTATTATGAATTAAAACTGTATAGTAAAAGTTTTTTTTTTTTTTTTTTTTTTTTTTTTTTTTTTTGCAAAAGTACAAAATTGTGTTTGGGCCAAACGTAGCAGATTTTAGGGTTACATTTTTGGCATCGCCTCCAGCCACCACACTTCTTTCTCTTTACTCTATGATTGAAAGTAAAGGGAAACTGTATCTTTTTGTTGCCAATTTCTAATGAAAACTGAAAAAAATTGAAATTAAAATATGTGCTAGGTCAAGAATATCGTCTGTTATAAAACCCGATGAATTTTGGTTTTATTTCGTTTTTATTTATCAATTAAATGATTTTTAAATTACTGCAAACTTATTTTACAAATGATACAACACTTTCTCTTTACAAAAATGTATTTTAAAGAATATTTGTGTGACTTATTTTCTCTGCATTTACTTAATTCGTATCAAAAAGTTGAAAGAATGTAATTTTATTAATCCGTGTGTAATAACATTTTCAGAATTTTGAAAAAATATAAATGGATGATTTCTGATAAAACATGGAGCTATTCTAAACAAACAAATGAAGGTATATGAATCATTAGATATCAGATTTGTTTTGCCGAGCTTCTTGAATGGCAACTGCTTTTTGCTGGGTTCGTGTATACGATAATCACGATAATGACGTCATATGACGTCTCTTCTATAGATGTTGTTTAAGATTGGATTGTAAAAGTAGAATGCTTTAGTGGATGCAAATAATGTCATTTTTATTTTAAAAAAGCAAGTATTTTAATTCTTAAAATTGAAATATGTTTTGTAGAAGTGCGTTATTTTCACCTCAGCTGCTTTAAAATTCTTCACAGTGAAAATGCTTTACTTTTGAAAATAATGCAATCCCAAATCACACACTGATAAAATGCAATGTTTTGCAAAAATTTAGAGTGTCTTTAAAAAAGAGCAGTGACATACAGAGCACATGCTCAGATTGGAAGTTTTTGTCCAAAAAATAGCAATTTATATTAGAGAACTTGATGATTCTCACCTGGATGAATTTGCTTTGCCGAGTTAGACAACCAAACAAAGAAGATCTTGGCAATAATTCAAAGTTTAAAATAATATCAGGTCCCCAAGTTTTTGTCCAAAATTATCTCGACTAATAAAATTTTATTGCTATTCTTTGAGACACTCTACTATAATTTTATCAAAATAACATTATTTGCTTAATTTTATTTTATCTATATGTTTAAAAGAAAAGACTGTTTTTTAGTCATCTGTCCTGAGCTTTTTGCTGAACCAATTTTACTAATAATTTTTTTTAACTAAAAGCTGTTCATTTGTAGGTGTGCCGACTCTAGCTGTTTTTTTTAAATATCCCCATTTTTATATTTTAATAGCATTTTATGAAATTTCTTCAAAATGGTGGTAATTAGATAGCTTTCATTGTTGTAGAGAAGAGAGAAATATTGAGGCTTATTTATCATTATTCATACCACTTTCTGTTATAAATTCAAAATTGTTCTATAAGGTTTTAGTGGCTCAAAATCCCATTAGGGACATAATATTTTGAACAGAAAATAATGAAAGTGCTTTTGAAAAGACGCGTTTTTCCTCAAAGTTTCCATATTTTTTCCTTCTGCATGTGTAGTGATACTAAGTTTCAGACACTAGTCGAAATGCTAAAGTAAGTAAAAATGACGTCATATTTTAAAGAAAATGACCATTCTCTTAGATAAAACTAAACATTTTAACACAAATGCATCTAAAAAACATAATTTATAGCAATTATTATTTGAGAATTAGAATCTCAAGTTAAGAGTGCAACTGTTCACATGCAAAGATGTTGCTGACAATCATGACTTCAAGTTTTGAGTTAACATAATTTTAAAATGATCAAATTAAAATATCAATTTTTTTTAAATGATGAATATGGATAGAAGAGCATATGTAAATTTTGAGAAGGTGAAAATGATGTTGGGTTTAGATTTCATGGGGAAAAAATTCTATGATCGTGTCAAAGGGAAATAAATTTTGCTGTTGTTCATTCCGGAATACCAAGCATAAGAGCCTCAATTGATAACTTCATCATAATAACTGATCTTTATTATATTCCACTGATTACGTATCTTTGTATATTATAAATAAGAAACATATCTGTATGTAACGTTGACGTCATTTAGCGAATGACAACACTTCACTTCACAATCAAATTTCAGTTTTGAAATTTTCCTTACTGCAATTTTTCAATACATTTTCAATTTTTAGAATGTCATACAGGGGAAAAATGTACTTTGAATTGCAATTTTTTTTTTAAACTATCTTAATTGACTGATTTATTATGTTTATTAAAAATAAATTTCAAGCATCATTTTTTGTAATTTATCTTATTGCGTACCAGCTTTAATACATAATTATAATAAACATTTTGCACATAAAGCAACAAAAATTGTTCAGCATTTATTTCTGACTAATTTTCCATAACAAAATTAATACTTCCTTTAAAAATAAATAAAAGAATAAGACTAAAAAAACAAATTTAACATATTTGTAATCGAACAATTTAAATTTTTAGACAGCCAAATAGGGAAAAAAACTTTCAAATGGAATTTGTTGAAAAGTGCAACTCATTTTACGGATTGGCTATGACTTTAAAAACAATTTTCAAGCATGAAAGTTTTTTAATTTATCTCTATCATGTTGAGCTCGGTTATGAAAGATTAATCTGTTTGCCCTTATGTTAGGTAAAAGAAAGGAAATATTAAAATAAAAGGAAGAGAGGAAAAGAAATATTAAATTTATTAAAAATAGGAGTTTATAAATATATTATGCAAATTTTAATATGAATTAGAAGAGAAAGTTCATTATTAATTTTGGCCAAAACATCGTACATTGCACATGTATAAAAGAACATTTAAAGAATATTTCCCATGGTGAAAAATAATAACAATAAAATTGAACTCACCTGAACCAGAAACAATAAACCAATTCATCATAGCTGAAATCGTGTCTACATCTATTACACAGATCAAATTTATTATTGTGCCAATCATGATTTTTATATTTAAAAATTTGCTTATCAATTTCATTCTCGTGTATATTCTAATCATACTGAAAACGGAAAGATCGTTCTTCAATTAAATCATATACTTCTATGAAGCTCTATTGTAATTAATTATTTATTTAGAGAATTATTTAAGAAAATTGATTTTGGCACTTTAGTAATATATATATACTAAAGGGCTCTGCCCCCTGCAACCTACGCTCGCCAACCCCCGTTCAGACACCGCAGAATCTGAAAATCTAAAAATCTAATGGGTTTTAAAAATATTAGAGAAGATTAAATTATACTGAAAAAGCTGTGCAGATCTCCCTGTAAACAGGTTTCCATTCAATTCCCTTTGATTGCAAAAATTTAATGGAGAATCAGTTGCTGTTAAGACATCCAATGGTTGTTTTCATTTTTGATTAAAGAGGATCAGTTAAACATTTGAAAAGAAGCTAAAATAAAATGAATTAAGCATTCAGAGTCTTTGTCAACCGATATTTTAAAACAATCTCTATAACAATAGCCTAAATCATGTGACTATCATCAACAGTTCCGGGCGGAACACTTTGCTTTTTATACGTGCCATTTTGATACTTTAATGCTATTCAGGCACAGGTGATAAGTCGTCAAATATTATTCTATCCCCATCATTTCACTATATTATAATAGTTCAAGTCATCAAATGCCATAAACAAATACGATCCGATCCCTTCGCCTTTCATATGAAAGTTTGGAACAAATGTCATATAGGCGCGATTTTTTTCCCAACGCCAATTTGGGGAACCCATCAACAGCATAAACAACAACATCCGGCTTACCATATCAAGCAAAATAACGATACTTTGGCGCCAGTTAAGTACCCGTTGGGTATATGACATTGGCGTCCGAAAAAAATCGTGCCAATATGAGGCCGTATATGACATCTGTGCCGAAAGAAAAAAAAACTGGGTGCACTCGCCAGTATCTTTTTTTCAACTCGCCAGTTAGCATTTTTTTTATTGTTCGAGTGGTAAATTAAAACATCGATTTGAAGTTGAAATTAAATGTCATGGTTTGTTACATAATTTAATATTTCGCCAGATGTCATATACGCACCGCATGTTTGGCACGATTATTATTTTTTTTTTTTTTTTTACGAAAATTTGGTGAAAGCCTCGTTTTCGAATACCAGTTACATATGTATTTTTGGTACTACTTAGTTATCCCGTCGACAAAAAATCTATTGCGAACTATAAGATTAAATGTCAATAATGCTTGATCGTAAATGTCACATTCACTTGACTTTTAGCAAGTTACACGTGTTTACGTCATCAAGTGATTTTTATTTCGACGTTTTATTTTTATATTTATTAATGTTATACTAATTTATTTGTTCTTTCATTATTTAAAATAAAAATTTTGTCAATCTGTACAATTTGGCGATTTATATAATTTGCGAAATTGGGTGACGGAATAACTACTACATTGTACTGTATTTTTTAATTATTTTCTATTATTTTCAAAAGGAAATAGCAAAAAAATAATTAATTACTATAGAACAAAATAATTTATATAAATTTAAAAAAGAAATAAATGTAAATATACATTTATTATTAAATAAACAACAATAGCCATACAAATACCATGTCTATCAAAATAATGCCATTTGTGCGCCAATTAGGTACCCCGGTGCGTATATGACATCTGTGTCTAATATTTTTCTTTTCGTTTTTTTTTTTTTTTTTTTTTTTTAAAGAATTTAAAGACATCAATTTAAATGTTTCATTTTTAAATGAAAGTTTTGTATTTAATAAAATGATAATGAAATACAAAAAAAGCATTATTCTTAGCATAGATTTAAAGGAGGCCCAACTGTCGCCAAATTAATTTAAAATAGTAACCTTTTCTGAATTATGAAAAAAAAATTTCTGTTATGATTAAAATTTGAGTTGCCATCATTAGAAAAAATGTATTTAAAATTAGAAAAAAATTAATATTTCGAAAACTAATTCAAATTTAAAAATTCTAATACCAGTTTTGAGATCTGTGGATCAGCACGGATTTTTGGTGTTAATTTCATCGCAAAGTATTCCATATTTTAGGAGAAATCGTCGTGAAACTAAATCAGTTGTTTAATCAGTCAATTCAAAGAATCAATACATTTCAGGCATTTCATATATTCATTTCATTAGGATTTTCTATATATAGGGTAGATAAAACGAACACAAAATGAAACAAATAAATAGATATAAATATCAAATATTTTTATTAAATGTATATAATTATTTCAAAGTAAATAAATTAAATAAAAAAAAGGGGGAGAGGGAGGGAGAAGTATACACTTACCCTTACTTTTTGTAAAAACATTCATTGTTATTAAAGTAATTAAACACTATGATTGTATAGCACATATTTTCACACAGAAACACCTTAAAGTAATGCAGGTTAATTTCTTATCAATTTTATTGTAGTTCCCTGAAATGACACTACATCGTCAAGATGCTCAAATTCAATGTTCAGTGTTATTCTCCATATGAATCCATGTTTTTGGATCGCTGGATGTCACTTTTTAAGTGCTTCTAACAACAGAATATTCAGTGTAGATCAATAGAGGGAACACATCGTCGTGGCAACGATTGAAATCATGATACAATCATCCAGTATGTTTCTTGTAGCACATTTTTTCCATTATAATTTGTCTAAGTGGAAACTTTCCTTCACTTAAATTCCGTGGCTCCGAAGCACTTAGGCATAACTTCTCTGACACTGTTCATCTTCAACGTTCTTACGAGATTCTCGATAATTAACAAATCGTAGACATTAACTTTGTAGCACCCTTTTGATTAGGACATTTCCTTTAAAAGTAAAATCATAAGAAATAAAAAAGACCGAAGGACCCGTTTAATCCAATGGTTAAAAAAGAATTTTGCGGAGCGATTCCACGCCCTTGTTGGCGCGTCACCGTCCGAAGCACAAGAGAGAGAGAGAGATGTCGCTACGAACGAACGGGCATTCGGCGCGAAAGTCTGGCCGATTTAAAACCGATGCCACACACAGAGTAATAAAAGTTTGAATCAAAGATAGTTATATGATAAATTTGAATTTTATGTTTGAAAATGATTATAAAAATATTCTATTTTGGAAGAAAGTAGTAATATTAAGATTGAATATTTTATTATTGATAATTTTTAACGATCTTTTATGGCGACTAAATTAATATTGTTTTTAAGTGAAATTTAACTGAAAAACAAACTTTATGAAATTTAATGAATATTTAAAGGGAGAATTTGAAATTTTAAAGTAAAAAGGATTATTGATTTAATTTAAATATTTTAAAATAATTTTTAAATTAATTTTAATTGGAAAGGATGTTCTCATATAACACCTTTCAACAACATAAAGAGTTCACCCCTTTTCTTCCATAAAAAAAAATTAATGAAACTTCCTCTATAAATAAAAAATTAAAATAATATATATAAAACACAAATTTAACAGACATGCAATTGAACTAAGTGCTTAAAACTCTAAAATTATCAGAACTAGGGTATCGAACCCGAGCTCCTCGGGTTACAGAATATAGGTGAAAACCATTTTTTTTTTTAACTCTAATTATTTTTTTACATGTAATATGTATTTTAGATTGCCCACTAACATCAAAAATATTTTTTATATGAAAAATATCAATTATGCAATCAAATAAAGTTTTGAAATTTATTAAAAGCGATACTTTCACATGTCACCGCATGCCAGGAGTTATTAACTCAAGATTTTTCGACTTACATCAGTCTTTCCGATCATTTCGGTGCTTTAAGTGCATGGTTCAATCACATGTCTGTTAAATGCGTTTCTTATTTACATTATTTTATTTATTTTTCTATAGAGGAAGTTTTAATTTTGTTATGGAACATTAGACGAAAACAAATGCTGAATTTTTTACATTGTTTTAAGGGCAAGCGGATTAACCTTTCGTAATCAAGCTACACGTGATAGAGTCAAATTTAAAAATAATTTATGCTTGAAAATCAATATATATATTACGCTATCGTACGTGGCACAGAAATCGCGATTATTTGTTAATTGTTTAATGGCAACGCCCGAATAAAACGCATCTCATTGGTTATTGTGTAATATTTTTAAAAATGGAATAACAACAAATAAATAAAAAGTTTAATTAAAAACTATAAAACAAAACAATTTATATAATTAAAACAAATAAAATAAAAGTAAATAAACTATTTATTAATAAATAAACAACAACATCCGGTTACCATATCAAGCAAAATAAAGACACTTTGGTGGCAGTTAAGTACCCCAGTGCGTATATGACATTGGCGTCAGAAAAAAATCGCACCAACGTAGTATGTGTATGACATCTGTGCCGTCTTTTATTCATCTAATTTAAAATACAACAAATAAATAAGTAAATGAAGGTAATTTTCCAGTATAGGTACTTGGCGAAATAAAGAAAAGATCCATGGCGAGAAAAGAAATTTTTTTCTGGACACCGATTTAATCAAAATATTTTTTTCAAATAAAACTACATAAAAGTTGCCGTGATCGCAAAAAGTTCGTACTTTTATGTTAGCTGGGCACAATTCTCGCCAATAGCATTTTTTTAACTCGCCAGCAGCATTTTTTATATTTCGAGGGGTAAATTAAAACAATGCTTTGGTGTTGAAATGAAATGGTTTATGGTATTGTTTATTCTTTTTCTTTTTTAAAGAATTTTTTTTAAGTCATGAATTTTAAAGGTTTCATTTTTAAATTAAAGTTATCCATTCTAAATAAAATGAGTGAAATGATTATATTTTAATCTGAATTAACGAAATATGGGAAAAAATGCAACGGGTACAATGTTTGGCGATTTATCACCTGTGCCCAATTAACATAAAAGTAGGGAGTTCTCGATTTCTCTATCAGAATCTTCCAATTTGGCGAAGGATTGAGCAAGTAAATTAAATTATGAATAAAAGTAACATGATACAAAACCTAGCATACATTTATGGGAGACCAAACTGGTCGCCACGGGCGGCTAGTTATTTTAAAATCCATAATAACCCAGTCAATTAAGATACAATTTTCAAACAAATTGCATTTGAAAGTAGATTTTTTTCTCCATTTGACGGTTTAAAAATTGAAAATATGTGATATTTAGGAATTTAAAAAATCGCTGACATAGCACATATTTTAATTTCATTTTTTTTCTGTTTTTATGAGAAAACAACAACAAAAAGGTACAGAAATATTATATTTTCTTTCCTCCGTGATTATTTTCTCTTTACTTTGAATCATCCACGACTTTCAACAGAAATGGAGTTCTTCAGTTGCCACAATTACAAAAAATGTATTAAAAATTACAAAAAAATTAATATTTCAAAATTAAAATGAGATTCAGCTTTCAAACAAATTGCATTTAAAAGAGCATTTTTTTCCTTATACGACTGTGTAAAAATTTAAAATCTGCGATTTTTAGAAGTTTAAAAATTTCAATAGAGAAAATTGCAAAACCAAAATTTTATTTCAAATTTCAAAGTGTTGCCATTCGCAGAATGATGTATGCATTACACACAGATATGTTTGTCCTTTATAATAAATATAGATATAAAAGGATGCCGTAAGTAGCAACATCTTGAGCACTCTTAGCATGCGGCTAATACGAAAATATTGCTTTTGATAAATTTCAAAACTTTATTTGATTGTATAATTAAAATTTTTCATGTGAAAAATGCTTTTTTATTGTTAGTGAGCAATCTAAAAAATATATTGCATGTAAAAAAAAAAAAAAAAAAAAAAAAAAAAAAAAAAAAAAATTAGTTTTCAATTTAAAAAAAAAATGTTTTCACCTATATTCTGTAACCCGGGAGCGATCCCCTAGTATCATTAAAAATATGAACACAGATATTAGGGGCAGCTTTTACATGTAATGGAGTCTGCTTCTTGTTCACAAGATATAGCACCTAAAAAAATATGATACACTAAAAATATCAGGAGGATTGTATTGTTACAAAGCAGCGTGTATTTAAAATTAACACAGGAACAAGCCCTTGTTAGCTCGCACAGCCAGTTGAAACTTTTTCCAATCTGTAGAATCATATGTGGACTCAAGAAGTCACTTCCTGAAGAATCAAAAGTTTATATTTCAATCTAGGAGGTAAATCAGTCAACAGTTCCAAACATCATGCTTCTGCTGCTAAACTGAAGGCATAACTAGTTGTATAACACAGCATTGTAATCCAACTTAGTCCTCCTAATACACAAATTGTATGACTTCTAATCTCCATCGATTAAAAAAAATTTGAAATAATTTATCAAAAATAGGAAATATTCAAAATTTCTTTAAGATATTTTCCTTTCCTCTTGTTTAAAAGAGTTTAGCGACCGATGTTTCACGCCATGGGATCAAAAATTTCTATTCTAAATCAAAAAAATTTTATTTTTTAGATATATATATATATATAAAATTGAAATCACAAATATATGAATAAATTGGTAAAGTTCTAAAGATGAATTAGAAATGAACATAGGAAACCAGTATGTAAAATAAGAAACTATGAATAACTCACAGAATCTTCAGAGGAGCTTGTGAGTTCATTCATAGAAGATGCGTTATTTCATCCAATTTTGTCGGCATTAAGCCTAAAATGACAAAATTTAGCTCCTTATAACGCAAAAATAACAGAAAATAGATAATAGAAATCCAAGAGATCTAAAAAAGATACACCTCACACAGGATATTAAAAATTAATAGAGCAAAATACCTAAATTACACACTAGGAAGCATAACTGCAGCATGACTGGAAGGTAAAACAGAGCTAGGACTATTTTAACATGTGGGCCTACAGTTGATTATCTGACTGAAACCCATGCTGCCATCTGGTGTGAGAAAGGAAAAAATGTAAATTGGAACTGGATGATTAACAATAATGTTTGGTGCTGCCATTTTTACCCCCCAAAAAGAATGAAATTGATTGAAAAAATAAAGAAAGGACTTAGATTAACATTTAGTTGAAGTAGAATGAAAAAAATAGCAATAAACTTGATAATTACAGAGTAAATACAAAATTAATATAAAGAATAGGAATAAATTAATAAAAAATAAAATAAAGAATTATATAAAAATAAATAAATAGATGGGCAATTGATTAAATTAACTAATTTAAAGACAAAATATTATAATATAAAAAATGAGAATATAAATAACATTTAAAAAACAGTGAGGAATATTTTGAGATAGTGAAATATATCCTTGTATTATGAAGCAATATGTGAAAATTGTTGAGAAATTTATGATGTTAAATGCATGATACCCCGTGTTTTTAATTTAATTTTTTTTTTTTTTTAAATATATCCATACAATAACTTCCACTAAATTTATAAATCAGCAGTTAAACATTTTTATTAACTATCCATTAAACTTTAAAAAAAATTCCTTTAAATTTTCTTAACATTTCAATTAAATCCAAAACTCTTTTACTAACTAGACATTTAACTATCATCTAAAACTTTCATTAAATATTTAGGATACTTTATTAGCTTGCAAGGAATTGATGCAGTGGAATGAAGGATATAAACTATTATGCAAAAGTATTTACTTTACATAATACTTATATTCCAAAAGATATATTTACCTAATTATTAAAAAAAAAAAAAAAATCTAAAGAAACACATAAAAAGTAAAAAAGGTTAAAAACCGAAAGATATGTCATCAAAATGATTGCTAACATGGCCTATGGGGTAAAACTTCCACCACACAGAGATCAGTCAAGGTCAAAAATGGCAAATTTTAAACATTTAAGAAAGATCAAAATTACTTAATCAGAACCTATAAAAACTTATTTTTAAAATGAAACAAAAGTGCTTTAGATAATTAAACTGTTTCCTATTTAAAGATTTAATTACATATTAATTCTAATCTGGCTGGAGATAGAAAGGGGGTTGAAAGAAATGAGCAGAGTTGCTTTAAGCAGTAAGGAAACATCCTAGCTGATTTTGTAACACCGACTAAATTAAAATTGATATTGATTTACCGAATTCGATTAAAAGATATTTAAACTAGTGATGGGCGATTTCGATTTTTTAAATTGATTTAATCGATACTATAGCCAACTCGATTTAATCGATACTATAATTTTTTTAATCGATGGCTCTAAAAGTCATATCATTTTTATTTTCCTTCAAAAATTGAAGTTAAAGTAGTTGGATGTTCAATCCCAAAATTTTCTTCTGTCTCATAAATGTTAAACTTCAAAATTCGCTATCACAGTGTCAAATTTAAATGACCTATGCCCATCATGAGGATTCAAAAGTATAGGTTCCTTGAAGTATGTGCATTTAAAATATATATATATAACCATTGCATTTTCCTAATAAATCATTGAATTTCGGCCCATACCCTCTTAGACGTCCGCAACGGAAAATCCTAATTCAAAGAGCATAAAAGTGACACCTGTTCGGCAGTATACACCTAAGCCTAATAAGGATCTATTTATATGAAAGTGTAACAGAATATGACGTTTGATTAAATTCCGTGCATTAATTTTGAGATATGGCTATCAAAACATACTATATTACATTTTAACATACTTGTTAAATACATTTTCTTTTCTTTTTTCTTTTTTTTTTTTTTTTTTTTTTTTTTTTTTTACTTTTATAAATATTACAATCAAGTAATTCTTTTACCAGAAACCTTATAAAGCAAGTAGTAATGATAAATTAATTCTAATTTTTGCGGAATTTTGTTTTTATTATACAAATAAAAGTAAAATCCTACGCTTTTCAGAGTTTAATTAGTCCAGCACAGTTTCTTCCCCAGAGTCGGATTAACGTAAGGACAAATTTCCACCAGTATTATTCCAGAATATTTTTTGCTTTATTTAAGACAAAAAATATGCATTTAAAAAAGGCGGAAATTTCCTATAATAAAATTCTGGTTTCAGCTTTCTCCTGAGTTAATTGGGCCCTGCTCTCCCACCACTTATAATTTAACTATGAGGACAACAACATTTGGTGAAATCTCCTGTAAAACAACTGACATTATCTTTTCTCAGAAGCTACTGTAGTGAATTTCATTCTGTTTTTAAAATAGATTTAGCAATAGTTTGACAATTTAAGCTAATATTATATTTGTATATAAGTTGATCGTTGGGCAAAAGCAATTATAAAAATATAATAGCCATGTCAGTTTTAAATAAAACCTAGATTTATTTTATTTTTGCAATTGCGCAACTAGTGTATTTTATAATGTTATCCCTTATTCAATTATGGCTAGTATAACAGCGCAGCCTGTTACATGATTAACACGGAAAACTCAGAAACTACTTATGTCAATGACTCAATGACTAACAGAATATTAAGTCTGATGAAATTCCGTTCATTGCTTCTTGAGATGTTATTTCTAAGATCGTGTAAACCCTGAAAAACAGTGCTGAATTCAGGGACTGGTACGGATGGACGTCTCACCCCCCACCCCCTTGGAACATTGAAATGTAGCCCCAGGAAGACTTGAGATTTTATGCTATTTTATGCCCCCCCCCCCCCTTCGTAACTCTAGAATGTTCCTCTCCAGCACCATAGAAATCCCTCCCAGAGAAAAAATGTCCGATTCAACACTGCTGATAAAAGCAGCATGGCAGCACAATCTGTTATATCATTTACACGAAAACCTAATCATGAACAACTTATGGCAATGTCTAACGGCATATTAAGTTTCATGAAATTCCGTTCATTAGTTCTTAAAATATGATCCCTAAAATCGTTTAAATCCCGAAAAACGTGTTGAATTCAGGGGGTGGCCCGCGGGGTGGGGTGGGGGGTGGGGTCCCCCACAACATTCAAATGGCCCCCAGAAGGTTTGAGATTTTATGCTTAATGTACGAAAGTCCAATTTCCTCCCCCTCTGAACTGTCCCTCCCGGAGAAAAATGTCTGAATTCAACACTGCTGATAAAATCAGCATAGCAACGCCCCCTGTTGGGCGATTTACACCGAAACCTATTAAGCAATAATTTATGCCAACGTCTAACTGAATGTGAAATTTGACAAAAATCCGTGCATTAGTTTTTGAGATAGAGTTATTGCGAAAATCCAGAAAAATGCAGCATAGCAGCACCACCTGCCGGTAGATTTACATAAAAACCTAATCCTCAACAACTTACGTCAACGTCAAACTGAATCTGAAGTTTGGTAAAAATTCGTGCATTAATTCTTGAGATAGCGATCTTGCGAAAATCATGTAAAATGCAGCATAGCAGCGCCACCTGTTGAGCGATTTTCACCAAAAAAGTAATCAGCACCAATTTATATGAAGGTCTAACTGAATCTAAAGTTTCAACAGATTTCATGCATTAGTTCTTGAAATAGACAGCCCATTTTTTTTTTTTTTTTTTTTTTTTGTCAGAGACAAACAGACAGACTGACGGACAAAAAATTTATAAAAATAGTCAAATCGTATTCCACACAAGACCTTCTAAAACTATAAATACTTCGGAAGTCGAAAATTTTCACGAATTCAACACTTTCTTTTTCTAAAGACAAAAGAAAGCAAGAAAGAATGAACGCACCGATTCTCATTCTGCCCGTAACATAGGATCAGAAAGGGCGAATCGATTCTGTTTTTATATTCGATGTCAATTTTTAGATGCAGGCTGAATCGTTATTTTTTGATTTACTTCAATTCTTTAGATGCGGGTGAATCATTATTAGCTCACAGGCTATCAAAGCCTGAGAGATAATGTGCCTGCCCATTCTGTATGTATGTATGTATGTATGTACGTACGTATGTACGTAACGCGATAACTCTTGATAGAAACATCCGATTTGCTTCAAAATTTTTTCCTAGGTTCACTGTGATAAGGCGCTTCCCTGATTAGTTTTGGGAGTTCATTGGTTAAGGATAAAGGGGGAAGAACGGGGTTAGTCCACACACTACCCCCTTAATTCAGTTAAATGTGTTTTTCATGCAGAATGATTCGATTTGCTCCGAATTTGGTATACCGGTTTATTATGTTAAGGAACTTCTCTGATTAGTTTTGGGAGTTCATTGGTTAAGGATAAAGAGGGAAAAACGGAGTTAGTCCACACCCCACCCCCTTAATTCAGTTAAATGGGTTTTTCATGCAGAATGATTCGATTTTCTCCGAATTTGATATACCGGTTTATTATGTTAAGGAACTTCCCTGATTAGTTTTGGGAGTTCATTGGTTAAAGATAAAGGGGGAAAAACGGGGTTAGTCCACACCCCACCCCCTTAATTCAGTTAAATGGGTTTTTCATGCAGAATGATTCGATTTGCTCCGAATTTGGTATACCGGTTTATTATGTTAAGGAACTTCCCTGATTAGTTTTGGGAGTTCATTGGTTAAGGATAAAGAGGGAAAAACGGAGTTAGTCCACACCCCACCCCCTTAATTCAGATAAATGTGTTTTTCATGCAGAATGATTCGATTTGCTCCGAATTTGGTACAGCGGTTTATTATGTTAAGGAACTTCCCTGATTAGTTTTGGGAGTTCATTGGTTAAGGATAAAGGGGAAAAAACGGGGTTAATCCACCCCCCCCTTAATTCAGATAAATGTGTTTTTCATGCAGAATGATTCGATTTGCTCCGAATTTTGTATACCGGTTTATTATGTTAAGGAACTTCCCTGATTAGTTTTGGGGGTTCATTGGTTAAGGATAAAGGGGGGGGGGGGGGAAACAGGGTTAGTCCAACCGCCTTAATTCAGATAAATGTGTTTTTCATGCAGAATGATTCGATTTGCACCGAATTTGGTATACCGGTTTATTATGTTAAGGAACTTCCCTGATTAGTTTTGGGGTTCATTGGTTAAGGGTAAAGGGGGAAAAGGTAGGTTAGCCCGCCCCTCTTAATTTAGATAAATGGGTTTTTCATGCAGAATGATTCGATTTGACTATGTTAAATCGTTATACTTTTGTTTAGAAGGCTAGTTATTCAGGTTACTAGTTTATTATATTGTATTTTTCAAGTTTGTCTCTTCTAATCTCTCCATTCCCACACCCCTTTCCTCGCTAATCTTAATTTACAGGGCCGTTCAAAATTTGCATGCAATTTTTAAAATGTCCAATTCTTGTTCTATTTTATAATAAAGCCACATTTTGAAACTTTGATGAAAGATACATTTGAGGTCGCCCCTCCGACTGTTTGGGGCTTAACTGCCCCCTCTAGGGGCGGAGAATATTTTTTGTTTCTTTCAAAACTTCTCGTATAACATATCGTTGGAAAGCTTTTAATGTTCTCTTTTATTTTGTGTCCCCCCCCCCTAGTTACACGCTCTTGTCACTTTTTAGCTCACAGGCTATCAAAGCCTGAGAGCTTATGTGCCCGCCGGTTTAATATGTACGTATGTATGTATGTACGTACGTGTGTAACGCGATAACTCGTAATAGAAACATCCTATTTGCTTCAAATTTTTTTTCTAGTTTCGTTCTGATAAGGTGCTTCCCTGATTAGTTTTGGGGGTTCTTGGTTAAGGATAAAGGGGGAAAAGGGGGGTTACTCCCCCCCCTTAATTCAGACAAATGATTTTTTCATGCCGAATTATTCGATTTGCTCCGAAGTTGGGAATTTGGGGACTCCGGTTTATTATGTTAAGGAACTCCCCTGATTAGTTTCGGAGGTTCATTGGTTAAGGATAAAGGGGGAAAAGGAGGGTTAATGCCCCCCCCCTCCCCCTAATTCAGATAAATGGGTTTTTCATGCAGAATTATTCGATTTGCTCCGAAGTTGGTATAACGGTTTATTATGTTAAGGAACTTCTCTGATTAGTTTTGGGGGTTCATTGGTTAAGGATAAGGGGGGAAAATGGGCTATTCCACCCCCCTTAATTTAGATAAATGGGTTTTTCATGCAGAATTATTCGATTTGCTCCAAATTTGGTATACCGGTTTATTATGTTAAGGAGCTTCCTTGATTAGTTTTGAGGGTTCATTGGTTAAGGATAAAGGAGGAAAAGGGGGGTTAGTCCACCCCCTTTAATTCAGATAAATGAGTTTTTCATGCAGAATTATTCGATTTGCTCCGAAGTTGGTATATCGGTTTATTATGCTAAGGAACTTCCCTGATTAGTTTTGGGGGTTCGTTGGTTAAGGATAAAGGGGAATAGGGAGGTTAGTCTACCCCCCCCCCCCCCCACTTAATTCAGATAAATGGGTTTTTCAAGCAGGATTATCCGATTTGCTCCAAATTTGGTATACCGGTTTATTATATTAAGGAGCTTCCCTGATTAGTTTTTGGGGCTCATTGGTTAAGGATAAAGGGGGAAATTGGGGCTAGTCAACCCCCTTAATTTAGATAAATGACTTTTTCATACAGAATTATTTGATTTGCTCCAATTTGGTATACCAGTTTATTATGTTAAGGAGCTTCCCTGATTAGATTTGGAGGTTCATTGGTTAAGTATAAAGGGGGAAACGGGGGTTAATCCCCCTTCACTTATTTTTTTGAGGGGCATTATTCTTTAAAATAAGAGTATAATATACAATTAGTGCGAATAGCCTGTGAGCTCAATGCCATCAGTTTAGCTGGGCACTTTTCTTTTTTATTAGCTCACAGGCTATCAAAGCCTGAGAGCTAATGTGCCCGCCGATTCTGTATGTATGTACGTAACGCGATAAATCTTGATAGAAATATCCGATTTGCTTCAAAATTTTTTCCTCTTTTCATTCTGATAAGGCGCTTCCCTGGTTAGTTTTGGGGGTTCATTGGTTAAGTATAAAGAGGGCAGCGGGGTCTAATCCCCCCTTAACTTAGATAAATGGGTTTTTCATGCAGAATTATCAGATTTTCTCCGAATTTTGGTATAGTGGTTAATTTTGATAACGAGCTTCTCTGATTAGATTTGAAGGTTCATTGTAATAGTCTAAAGGGCGGAACGAGGGGTTAATATCCCCCCCCCCTCCCCCCCCAATTTGTTTTTTTTCTATCCGATTTGCTTCAAATTTGATATACTAGTTTATTCTGATAAGGTGCTTCCCTAATCAGATTTGGAAGTTCATTGGTTAAATATAAAGGGAGGAACGAGGGGGCTAAACCCTTTTAATTTAGATAAATGGGTTTTTTCTATCCGATTTGCTTCAAATTTGGTATGCCGGATTATTTCGATAAGGCGCTTCCCTGATGACATTTGAAGGGTGTTAAGAGGGAGTTAAATATAAAGAGGGGAAACGGGGGGAAGCCCCCCCCCCTTAATGTATTTTTCGAGGGGCATTATTCTTTGAAATAAGAGTATAATATACAGTTAGTGTGAATAGCCTGTAAGCTCAATGCTATCAGTTTAACTGGGCACTTTTCTTTTTAATTATTGTTCCAGTGAGTGCACTCTGCACGAAAAGTTATCCAATATTATGTGGTTTCATTTTGTTTCTGGTATTATTTTAACTGTCATATTAAGAATAGAAATGATTCTACTCCATTGGTTTAATCGCTATAACAAGGTCATTAAAAATATACATGCAATTTTTAAAATCTTTGTTTTTGTCCAATTTCATTATCTTCTAATATTCCAGAGTGCGCACTGTACTCAAAAAGTTATCCTATGTACGGATGGGGGAATTCAGGGTGTATTCCGGAAACGCGAGAGTGGAACCTTCCGGGAGGGACCAGGGATTTTCCAATTTTATCACAGCGCCTCATGTAATATATTATCGAAAAGCCCTTTGGCCACTCATTCATGTTATTATTTCTTATTATGCTCTTTTATTTCTCTTATTTTTTCTTGGGAAATAGAGTGAAAATCATCAATGGGTTGCAGGAATGTATTGCAAAATTCGCCAATCGTTCAGGAAACTATCACAAAATTCTACTGATAACAGGGAATTTTAAACAAATAAGCTCAAAATATGTTTTCTGAACAGAGCACAAGAGTGCCCTTTTTGAGAACAATGAGCCCTTTTTAGGTAGATTTCGTAAGAAATACTACCTATTGCAGACGTTACCATGGTGCGACTTTTGAAAAATTCCTTCATAACTTTTCATTATAGGACCCCAGGAACCCAAAACCACCCCCACCTAAAAATTTTATATATACATACATATATACATACATATATATATATATATATATATGTATGTATGTATGTATCAATGCAAAAACCCTTGACGGGTTAAAAGTTTCTGACGCAGCACTTTATCTTATGCTCTAAAAATTTTAAATATGGAACTTAAAAATACTGATATCAAATTTTGAGTGACGTTATGCTATTTCTTAAAAAATATATTTGTATTTATTTCACCATTTTATTTTTGTTTTATTTATAATCGCATGTGCAAAAGTTATGTTCAACATGAAAAGCTGCATAAAATTTTATTCGCTGTTGCTTTATCATTTACATCTCTCATAAATTCAAAATATGTGTTTTAAAAGATATGATATAAAATTTAAGTGACGCCTTGATGTGACTTTAAAAGGTTTGTTTTTTAAAATTCAATTTAAATTATTTTTGACTTGGTTAAAATATTTTTTTTACATCTACACAATACTTGTAATTTTCCAATTCACTGTTAAATATATCACTTTCATTGAATCTATACTATGCATTGAAATGTATTTATTTCAATAAATTGATTTATCTTTTGTATCACGCTATTCAAAATTGTGAGTAAGATTTATGTAAATGGTTTATTTGCGTCAAACTATCCTTTTTCATACATTTCATGTAGTTTGGACACAATGACGCAAAGAAACCATTTACACAAATCTTACTCACAATTTTGAATAGCGTGACACAAAAGATAAATCAATTTATTGAAATAAATACATTTCAATGCATAGTATAGATTCAATGAAAGTGATATATTTAACAGTGAATTGGAAAATTACAAGTATTGTGTAGATGTAAAAAAAATATTTTAACCAAGTCAAAAATAATTTAAATTGAATTTTAAAAAACAAACCTTTTAAAGTCACATCAAGGCGTCACTTAAATTTTATATCATATCTTTTAAAACACATATTTTGAATTTATGAGAGATGTAAATGATAAAGCAACAGCGAATAAAATTTTATGCAGCTTTTCATGTTGAACATAACTTTTGCACATGCGATTATAAATAAAACAAAAATAAAATGGTGAAATAAATACAAATATATTTTTTAAGAAATAGCATAACGTCACTCAAAATTTGATATCAGTATTTTTAAGTTCCATATTTAAAATTCTTAGAGCATAAGATAAAGTGCTGCGTCAGAAACTTTTAACCCGTCAAGGGTTTTTGCATTGATATCATTACTTTTTTGAGGTTAGTGATAAAATGATTAAAAAAAAGATACTTATGGAATTTAATGCAGATTTAATTTTTACTATTTTATTACAATTTTCCTTATAGCAGTTTGTATATAAAAACAACTGGGTAAGTATAATCGCAGATCGCACAGAGGGTTTCATTTGATATTCCTTTAAAAACACTTTATCCTTAAATTAATAAATCCAAAATGTTAATTTATAATTATTAAATCCTTACATAGATGTAGCACCAATAGTTCCAATTTTCATGGGGCAGGGAACGCACTCTTTTAAAGAAACCACCTTCCAATTGAAGTCATCAAAAACCAAGTTGAATAAGCCAGAGCCCGTTGTGTTGTTTGACAAACAGCAGTCTCATGTCCCCTCCTCCCCCCTTTTTCAAAAATTTTCAGACCAGTACCTAAGAATGGAACCGAAATAATTTTTTCTCTTCAGAAATTACGATAAAAAAATAGTATGCAGTACTCATAAATTTACTTTAATGCTATATAGGGTGATTATTAAGTTAATTATAACGTTTGGAATCTGTTGCATTGATGTCCGAAAGGTAGTTTCTGAGTTATGGAAGCTGGACCCATAAGGCGCCATAGAGGGGCGAAGCCAGCTAGTGTCTATCATAATTATATCTGCCATGTAGACTAATTGCAATATTTAATAAAAATAGCCCCCCCCCCTCCTCATCCCCGGAAATATAACAAATACAAAATGTGTCTTTATAAACCTATCGTCAAATAGGTTTTTATTTCTTTTTCCCTAAAAAAAACATGATTTTTATATCCGTAACGTAAATAGCGGACGAAGCCGCTAGTTCCTATCATAATATATATTTTTAATAATTTTATATAGTCTATAATAAAGATCAGACTTAAAATAGTCTAGTTCCATGAGTACTTGTAGTGTCAGTTACATGCTACGATTTTTGGATACCAGTATTTTAGAACGGGAAAATGTGACTTATTTTATCGGAGATATCTCATTAATTGAATAAGGTGAAGCAAACTTTTTGAAAAAAAAGGTGGCCAACAAGCATGGCAGTTATCAGCTATGTGACTTTGTGCTAAAGTCCATTAATTTGATCTGCTTTAAAAAGATTACGGAAGATTGAATTATAGTAGAACCTGGATTAACCGAGCTTCGATTAATCGAGGTTTCTGTTAACCGAGCCGATAACAAAGTCTGATTTTTTTTTCCTTTTGAATGAGCCTTAAAAATAACCACACTCTTTAGCTCACTGTCCGTGCTATACAGGCCCTTCTGCCCCCAAAAGCCCTCAACTCCAAAGAAACATTGGACCCTGAGAAGTCAATAGCGAACAATGCTTTGTTTCCAGTGGCTGTGTGAACTTTCGTAAATTTTTCAATTTGCATTTTAAAATTTACTACTGGTAGTTGATTTTCTTTTTAAATTTGTTAAGCTGAGAAACAGAACTTTACATATATTTACTTTTATTATTTAAAAAACGTTCTATATATTTTTTTAAAAGACATGTTAAATTCGCAAGCACGGCGAGTTTTTACACACAGTTTCTATTAACCGAGATTTCCGATTCCGATTTACTAACAGTTCCAATTAGCTCGGATAATCGAGGCTGCTCTGTATAATTAAAAAATCAATGCCGATCTTACTGTAAACGGGTTTCCCTTTTACTGAGGGGAATTCAAAACCGAATCAGCTGATGTTAGTTGCTGTTTCCCTGCTTGATTAAATAAGATTAGTTAAACATTTGAAAATTACCAAATATAAAAGGAACTAAGTCAACAGAGTCTTTGCTTTATGGTATTTTTTTAACAACGCTATAAGAAAATGATTTTAAATAAGAGATTTTAAATGTAACGTTTTAAATCTGACATAATTTTCACCAAACTTTCCTTTCTCTTTGTAACATTCAACTGAAAATATTTTTATTATTAGAAAGATAATATTATTATTTGCGCTACCTTAAAATTAGCAACTATAGTTAAAAATATCATCTCGAAATTTGAAATAAATCTCTCATATAAATATATTTTTTAATTTACACTGTTTTGCAATATGTTTTGCAATGTGTTTTGTAAACTGTTTTGGCCACTTTGGCCAATATGACGTAATTTCCTCCATTTACGACTTTTAACACATATCAATGAATTTATTATTTAAAAATTTTCTTTTTCTTTTAATATTCACGTGTAAATATAATTTTTATGACGTAATTTTCAATGTTTTCCTTCTTTTAATGCGTAATCATTTAATTCTAATTTGAAAATAATTGATTATTTTATAATTTTCTTTCATTTTAAGTAAGCATGTGTAAAAACAATTTTTATGACGTAATGTTTAATATTTTCCTGCTTTTAACACGTTATCATTTAATTCTAATTTAAAAGGATTTTTTTCTGTTTATAATAGTCACGTGTGAATAAATTTTTAATTTAAAGGATATATTATTCTTTGCGCTGTTTTAACATTTGGCAACAATTTAAAAGAACCTTTTCTAAAATATGTAAAAAATATCTCTGGAAATTCTGAAAATTTTAATTTAAAATTGAAATAAACAGTCAAAAAATTAGGCAAGTTAAGAATAATAAATGCACTCTGCAAACTTCGAGTTTCTATTGAATGATTAAATTGAATGAAAATGATTAAATTCCCATGTATATTTTTTTTTCCTATGAGACTTTTTTAATGAGACAATTTTATCCAGATTTAACATTAAATATCTCTTAAAATAATTCTTCGATTTAAAAACTGTCTACTTCAACATTTTTATCAAACATTTCTCTATAATACTACGCAATTGCGTCAAAAGATGGCGACACCAGAATTCTGATATACTTATTATGTAAACTGTAAATATTGCAAAGAATTGTCTCGGGGTTATCAAACTTCATTGATATTTATAAATAAAACATTTCAACTAAATTATTTATTATAAAAGAATTATTACATCACAATAGCTTTTATGCAAGGAAAATAATAATTATAATAATAATAATATTATGGATGTCAGTGATTATATATTGATTGACCGTCATAATAATAAAAAATGATATTATAAAAAGAAGAGCTGAAATGAATTATTTTTTTACGTTTCTGATCGTGTGATTTATATTCAAATAATAATTATTAATGTATATTTTTTGTAAAGTGATTGAAATTAAATATATTTATAAAATTTATGGTAATATTTTTATTGTTGAAAAATTGCCAAGAAATAATAATCATCATCAAACTGGCGTCATTATAATTGTAATTTTATTTAACTTAATAGCAATTAAAAAAATTACAAAGGAACTGAGAATAATGGTCAACTAGCAGACTTAAAAAAAAAAAAAAAAACATTCACATGTGAAAACACGTACCAGCGAGTATCGAACTGCCTATCCTAAGGACAGTAAACGATGGCCCTTAGCCACTCAGCCAGTGGGAAGACAAAATTTTTCTCCCCAAAAGTGGTTAAAAAGAAAGCATGTGTATGAATACAGTGTCATGCATTTTCGGTGAAATTTCCATAGAATGGCGAAGAAATATAGTCCGATTTTTCATGCGCATTATAAAACGAACAAGAGTCTTGCTGGAAACAAGTAAATTGTTATTTGGTTCATCTGAAACATATTTATTTGATTTTTAAAAAATCGCCCGTGTCATTTTCGAGAGAAAAAAAAATCGAATTATTTAACGAATGAGAGTTTTCCCAGAAAAAAGAAAAGTGTTATTCACCTCGCCTTAATCACATTTATATTATGTATCAATTTAAAAATAATCGTTAGAACCGTTTTCGAGATTTTCAAATTAGGAACTTCCTCGATATTATACCAACGTTTTCACTTTAAAAGTGGCTATTTAGATCTCAAAATATACTGCACGTAGAAATGCAAAAATTTCAGTATACGATTAGACTGCAGATATAAGACTGTTCTAGAAAATTCAGAACAATAAGACATATATCTGCTGAGTTATTAAAAGGCGGCTTTTCGCGTTTTCTTTGATGTCGAGTTAGCTGTATATATGAGTTCCGCCATCTACGAATTCTATGATACGATACGATACGATTTTAACGATACGATACGATACGATTTTAGGCTTAAGGCTGCGTCACTCGAAATACTACCGTCTTCCATGATGTATGTACTAAATTTTGTCCGCATGATAAAAGTCACAATTATGCACGGATCGTCTTCAAACTCGCCAACAATTTTGAGATGGCTAATATCTCGGCGGGGATTGAAAATGGGCAAAATCGGTCCAAGGGAATGGAAATGTGGAGGGTTCAAAATTTTGAATACCGTCTTAACGAGATTTGTGTGACGTCGCCTATAACCAGTATAGCTGTATGTATAAATGTAATGCATGCATACACACAAACATGTATACATGTGAGCCTGATTCAACACTATCCAGTTCTAGGCATCCTTATGCATTAATAGGGCAATGAAAGAACATGTTTTCTTAAAGGAAACATTAGATCCTTTTCACCCACAAAAACATTTCACTCTTGTAAAAGGATGGTCTACTTATTTGTATTCTGTCAAATAGACAGGGTGATTTAAAAAAAAAAATGTTTGCAAAATGAATAATTTCGAGAAAAATAAAAACATTGTCATGAAAATGCATTCTGTGTGAAGTTGGGGAAAAAGAGGTTGCTCAAGCAATAGATGGATCCAAAATGTGGGGCGTCCAGTGCCTGTGAGTGGAATGCAGACCCCCTTTTGTTGGGTGCTTAACCACTGACAACAAAGGTGAGCATGTCTCTTCAATGTTTTGTTATAATAGACTTCAGTTTTCTGAAAGTGACGACCGTCCACCCACACTGAGTTGGGATGAGTCAATAAGTGGTTTGTGACCTTCTGTCATTTTTCATCCTTGTTGTATATGCCTGATTTACCACCTCACTTTGTAAACTTTTTTTTTTTTTTTTTTAATCACCCTGTAGAGATAAAATATTTTTGTAGCTATGTAAACACATCCGAAATATTGAATTTTAATGGCATGAATTTTTGCACGACTAACAAGTGGAAAAAGGACTTGAATCCCGGTCATGGCAGGGTTCCCAGCAAAACAGGTCTCGCCATTTCCCAGACCCCATCTCAAAATGGGCCTACTCAAAATCTGCTTTGATTATCTGCTTGTCATTAAATTAAATACATTAATTATTAGTATTCATTTAAAAAATATTTGAAAAGCTTTAGATAGATTTTTATAAAATGAGCACGCAATAACTGAACAACAAGCAACCTAAAAAAAAATACAGAAATTTGTATCCTAATAACAGGGTTAATGCAGGGAATAGACAGGGTTTTCCCAGGAGAAAATCCAAGCCCCTTTCAAGAAAATTGGAAAATGAAATTTTATAAAATACTATAGTATTTGAACAATACAAAATGATCAAAGGCCAAAAACACTTCACCATTGCTAGGTTTCAGATGAAGGCCATACAGTAGAGTGATTTCTAGATTTTTCAGAAGCGCAACCTAGTGATAAATATAAGAACACTTTTCTGAAAAAGAAATAGTTTCAGATTTTAACCTTCCAAATCTTTTTCATTTCTCCCCCACCAGACTTTTCCATTTGTAAATTCCTGACTTTTCCCATATATTTTAAAATTTCCGTGACTGCTTTGAAATTCCCCGACTTTCCTTGCAAATATCACAAACATTTTTCCATTTTGGCAACAAACATCACACCCTCTTTTGTAAAGGAATTCAATGAATCCCATACATAATTAGGCAAAATACAAGAACATATGAAAAATAAAAACAACTTGTATTTATTTTATTTAAGGTAAAGAAAAGAAAACAGATATTTATCATGGCAAATGATAACATAAATGGAAACACCAAAGCAGCATTTGTAATACACCAAATGCAGAAATGAAAAAGTTTCTGTTGATCTAACTTTAAGAAAACTGAACATTGGAATTGTTTGCATAAGTTACATTAGTAGGAAAAATATTACAGTTCATTCCTTCCAAGCATGAAATTTTAGAAATTTCCATAGAACAGAAAACTTTTTCATCGTAAAGAATGGATTTTAAAACAATATTTGGCAATTCATCACCTACAAAAAATAAATAAATAAATAAAAATAATGATGAAACCAACCTGAAGAGAATTCACATCTTGGTTTTGATGCATTTTCGCCCAGGCCTGTGCCAAGCGTTCCAAGTTCCCTGCGCTGATGTAACACAAAAAGGCATTTTTCTTCACTCTTGATTCATTCTCCAATCGACTGCCCAGTAACTCTGAAAGACACAGTTGAATAAAATAGTTATGTTCTCTCTCGATATACATAAAAGTACATAGTGTACACAATAAAGCAACAAATATTCCTTTCAGTTTACAGTTTAAACCCATTCTCATACACACCATTCTTTTAAGTATTTTTTGTTTCTTAAAAATAAATGTTTCAATCAATCAGTCATATCGAGTTTCAAACCAGAGTATGTTCATACAGAAAACTAAGGCGTTAAACGATTACACCACAAATGCTATGGCCGACTTGGTGAATTAAGCTTCCCTATCTGTAAATCGTTTTTTTTTTTTTTTTCTTTTTTCATCAGTTTTATTAGCATAACAAAATAGATGGTTATTGTTGTCCGAATTCTCTGAAATTTTAATGTATGGTAAATATAACTAAAACCAAGCCCTTTTTAAATTTTCATAAAAACAATATGCATATTTTAGAGGGAAAACATTTAACCGAAATGTAGAGAATTTGTACTGAAATATCAATCCTTTCCATGAGTCATAAAGTGACCTGCATTTGACGGTGTATTTGAAAGTGTTAAAAATCATATTTTTGGAAACCAATTAGACCATCGATTTGAAGAAGGTTTCAGCTTTATAAGCATATATTTAGTTTGTCAGTACCTTTATGGGGGAGGTGTTACAATAAGGGAGAAAAATGTTTTTCGGAAAAACGATCCTTTTCATTTTTTTTTTTTTTTTCAGGGGGTTAATTGATATATTTTTTAATTGATTGCGGCATTTGAGACGTAACAGTACGATCTTTCAGAACATGTCTTCCGTTTTTAACTTTACTAAGCAGTTTGGACGATGTTAGTTAGTAAATAATGACAAAATACCCCTAAAATATTTTTGTTCGTTCTTCATTTGCATATCAGCGCATGTGTCAGAGATTTTCCTGTCTCCCAACAACCGAGATGGCTTTTTAATGAGAGTGAGTTATGGTTGTTCATTAATAACTCAAATAATTATAAGAATTTTAAAAGCTCAGGTACATTAGAAAAGGCCTTGGACTGTCTTCCCCAAAATTTTGAGCCTCATACGTGCCTTAGATTTTGCTAGCCATCGCAGGCAGACAAACAGACACACAGAGAACGATTTGTTCTTTTATTAGTACGAGTTGGAACCCGTCGAAATTCGACGAACTAAAATGTTAGAAAGGAACTGTCAGATCGAATTTGTAATAAACCTACAAAAATAATTAAAATAAAAAATTCATCTAACATTGGTTGTCTCACTCTTAAAACAAATAATATTTTTAACCTAAAATTACCAAAATATTATTTCCACAAACTTCAACTGCTTAAATTATTGAAAAATTAAACTCTATTGGAATACGTAATCAAGATGAGTAATTATGATGAATTTATCGATTGAGACTTTTATGTTTGTTTTTATGGGATGAAAAATCAGTAAAAAGGATTTCGCTTTGTCACATCATAAAATTTCCCCCATGAAAACTAAATTGTACGTTATTTTCACATCCCCATAATTTACATATGCACCACTCAATTTCACAATTTGAATGTATTTTAACGCGCATTGATTATTAATGAATGTATTTCTAAAGTTAAAGTCACGTTTGTCCGATACAACTTTTCATGTGAACATTCGCACAAACTTTAAGTTCTAATCTCAATACCCGCGAAAAAAAAATTCAGAAGTTTGCCTTTAGTTGTCATAGTATTGGCCATAGTATTGGTCAAATATTTAGTTTTATCAAAATAAATGATTGCTTTGTTTTAAATATGACATAATTTTTACTCACTGAATCATTTTGCCAAGCGTCTCAAACTCAATATCAGTGTAATGTAAAAATATTGAAATTTAACTGATTTATAAAGAAGAATGCGTGTTTTTTTTTTGTTTTTTTTTTTAATGTCTGACATCATTTTCTGTTCAAAAATTATAAAAAAGTTACTTTTATTTGTATTGTGAAAATGGCATCAATAAGGATATAATTATTAAAAATAATAAACCATGACTATTTCCCTTTTACTTTCAATATAAATGGAGTACTTCAGTTGCCACAATTACAAAATTTGTATTAAAAACTACAAAAAAATTAATGTCTCAAAAATAAATTGAGATACAGCTTTCAAACAAATTGCATTTAAAAGAGCATTTTTTTTCTTATACGACGGTGTTAAAATTTAAAATGTGTGATGTTTAGAAGTTTAAAAATTTGCCGTAGATATAATTGCAAAACCAAATTTTAATTCAAATTTCAAAGTGTTGCCATTCGTAAAATGACGTATGCGTTACGCACAGATATGTTTGTCCTTTATAATATAGATAGATTGTTAATAATTTATTTTATTTTTATTTCTGTAAATAAAATTTGGTTCATTTTACATCTGTTTGTTATTCTTTGTCAGACATAACATTTTTCACTTCTAGTTAGCTAAATTGATATTTTTCTTTAATCAACTTTCACTTGTTTGGCAAACTATTTCCGCCATGGCGTTGCTAATAATAAAACATAGCGACTCTGCTATGCATTTTTAATTGGGAATTATCTTTTAGTATTTCCTAACAACATTCACTTGATGTTAGATTGAGTGACACATGTTTGTTATATCCTCAGGCGATTTTTAATTTGACTGTATTTTTAATGATGTTTTACTGATTAATTAGTTAAAATAACAATTTCATCACTAAACATCATGATCCTGAAAGAGAAAAAGCATAGAAAAACGCAATGCAAAGATCTTTTTCTGACTGATGTTTATATACACCACCTGAGAGAGATCCTTATGAAAAATAAATCAATAGCTAAGATTTTTCTTCTGTTTCTTCGTCAATACAGTGCAAACTTTATTGTTGATAGTGGATGCTCCAGTGACCAGGGCTTTTCCAAATTTCTTGTCAAGATTCCAATACAATGAGGTTGCTGTTTTCTTTTTGTTTTCCTGCACACAAAGTGCTCCTACCGAGTAGTGTGTGCTACACAGGACACGTGCTTACAGTAGCAGATGATGGGGTGTCACATTTTTCAGCTCACTATGCGCCCTGTGAATTGTTTTGGTGTGATTTATACAAAGTTTTATTATTTTAATTCCACATCTGTTGACCCTAGTGCAAGCTGGGGTTCAAGACCCGGTGGACAGGTGCTTAAGAGTTGAAAATTTCTCCTTCTTGATTCATAAGAAACATTTTATTTATTTACCAATTACTTCGAACCACTGTTAAATTTTGTCATTAGCATTTCTAGAGCAATTACCTCATTTAGTAGTAGTACTAGAAATAATAATAACAGTAACAATAAGGGCCTATTAAAAGACTCACTCACTTTACCAAAGTATTCTAATTCATACAGGGTACATAAAGCTGTATGAACACTACTATCTACTGTATCTACTGTAGAGTCTCAAAAATCCGCACAGCTTGGGACCAGAGGCCGTGCAGATTTTAGAGTTTTGTAGATTCTGGATTACATAATTTATTTCTTTCAATGTACCTTTTTTATTTCCAAGAAGAGCATGTAATAATTCAATTTAAGCAAATCAAAACTTGAATCTCTTATTTACCTGTACATTAACATTTTAATAACAAAATTGTTTGGTGTTTCAATTTTTAAACATTTCTTATAGAGTCATTTGATTGAGAACTTCCATTTCCTCTTGTTGAATTTTCTTTTGAATTCTGCAAATAGCCATTATTTCCTGTTGGTCTATACAACTCTTCTGGTCAAAAGAACTTCAAAATCTTCACCTAAAACCAAATCTTCTTCAAAAATTAGCTTTTGGTATTTTCTTTTGGCTTTTGTTTGTGGTAAGGTTAACTGAAAAATCTTCATCCTCAATTTGGGATAAATAGAGCCAGGCCATATTTTATGTCATGCATTCATTAAAGCCTTGCATGTAATACAAAATCGCTATTTTCTTTAGCGGCTGGCAGATGGTACCGCTGCTAAAACTTTTCAGTGCTTGTTTATATCTTTCGTCCATTTCTATTATTTTCCATTTTCTTGTATGTAAGTTTCTGTGAAATAAAAGCATTTCATTTGTGTAATATCCTGTGTCATTACTATTTTTCCATAAATTTACATTAAAAATTAATTTATTTTGTATCACTGTTATTTGGAATAAAGATTATAAAGAATACTTATTAATTGCAAGTTTCATTGTTTGCATTTTGAAATGCAAGCAGATTTCAGAAGATTGTGGATTTCTAAGACTGTACTGTATATAGGGCACAGCCATGGAACTCTCCCCCCACGGTCATTGTACCACAAATAATCTTATGAAAATGATATCAGCTCTAACTGATTGACAATAATAATTATACACATTATTGACACATCTATTATTAAATGAATTGGAGTTTGAGAGTCATCTCTCTATTAAAATTAATACCAACTTTCTTTTTCCTTTCCAATATTACATACATAAGAAGTATTGTAAAAAAAATTTGACTTCCGTTTTTGGATAGATTTACACACATTTTGGGATGTCCTTTGATGCCTGCACATATTGACGTAATTTAAAGTTTTAATACTCAATAGAAGGTTCTTTTAATTCCTTGATCTGTGTTAAACTAAAAAAAAAAAAAAGGCTTTCTATTCGTAATGATGGATGCCATTATAATTGAATACATTAGAAAAAAGTTTTGTGATGGCCTATTCATTTCAACATTCATCTTTAGAATGTTACTTAACTTTTTTGAATCCAACCAGCTCAGAATATATAATAATTTATGCTGTTTTGACATTTCATGCATTCATGTCAATCCCATGCCACAACCAAGAAATGTGTTCATTTCTTTAAATGAGTCATTCTTAGCTCATCTCTTGCTATGCCTGACAAGGCATTAGAAGTGTTTGCAGAGGTCTGTCCAGACTTTTCTCTCAGGGTCCTGTTTTTGTGAAAATTGTGAACAGCTTTTTCCATTCGTGAAAAATGTAGTCCTAATTTTGTGAATTTGAAATGATCATTCTATTCAGGTTCCTTTTTATATATTTTTAAGAAGACGTATGTATGTAAAATACATACATTTTCTTTACATATGTAAAAGTGACAGGTCCTATTTCACTTTTAAATGATTCAATTTGTGAAAGATTTAGTTTAGAGCTGGAAAAATTTTGTAAAATACCTATTTTTAAGACAAAGAATTTTGTGAAGGGTCCTTGTTTTGAGTTAAAAAAATTTGTGAAGGGTCCTGTTTTGAAATGAAAAATTTTGAGAAGGGTTTTTTCAAGGACCCAGTTTCTTCGTAAACAGATCCCTCGTTTGCCAGTTGTCTTTCTATACCACATGTCAAGAAGATAAAACAATTTCCAAAGTGGCTACAAATGATCCTTTTCTGCTCCCTATTCTACACATTTATTTAGTTCTGCCAAACTAACACGCTTAAAAAACAAAAAACAACAACCCACAAAGTAGAACTCCCATTCAAACGTATCCCATCAACCCAACCGAAGGACAGAGACAAAGAATTACCACAAAGTTGAGGAAAATCTTCGGGCTTTGCGTACGTCAAAATGGCTGCCAACATTTCCTTCCAGCAACTGATGTCGCAATTTTTGATGAGAGACACCCAGTCGGACGTCACAACGGCTGATATTAACTGGAATGAAGAAAGAAGGAGTGAACACAAATGGAGGATGCTTGCTACGCCATTCACATGATGGATGACATAACAATTTATCTTCACATTCAGAATTTATTACACATATTCCCAAATTGGCCAATTTCACTGTAAATTGACAGCCCAATATACAATCTGTTGAAGGATTCGGGATTTGGTTGGCCAGTTTGAGAAATGGGACAAAAAAAACATCACACAAAAGGGAAAAAAAATCACACGATGTTGAGATTTTTGATAGTTTCATGCATTATAATTATTAGCAGTAAAATTTCTGTACCAGACACCTCCCAATAACAGATACATCAGGTGCTCCTGAGATATCCATTATTTGGATATTTTCACTATATTAAAAATACCAAACAAATTTTTTTTTGTCATCTGCTATTGGAATCCCTGCTTAACCCCTTTTAACGTAATAAATGAATGAAAATAAAATGAAAGCTGTTAAATTGTAGATGAACCAGCACTCATTACTTAATAAAAATAGTTCCATTTTTATTTTAATTTTCCTATTTTTAATGAAATTTCTTCAAAATGTTAGAAACTGGGTCACTCCCATTGTTTCAAAGAAAAGGAAATAATGAGGATTATTATATCTTTATGGACGATCGATTTTCTTATTATAATGAAAATGAAAACCACAAGGTGTCAAGGACCTTGAAAGTGAACTGACATCTTTATCCAAGAAAACCTCCATTTAAAAACATAAGAAGTTGCAGCATTTTCTTTTGAACACATCAAAATGACACACGTTCTGAAATAAGATGCCAAAATTTCAATGAAGGAAAGTGTTTCTTCAACCTACAAAAAAAAAAAAAAAAAAAAGAATTTAAAAAAGAAATTCTACTGACATTAAACAGAAGCAGCGTTTTACGACAGCTTTGAGTCTATGGATTTTCTTTCTTCCTACGCCTCACACTACAAAAAGGTTCCTCATTCAAATAGTTTAACAACCCGTTCTGTGCCCTCAAGAAAGTAATGAGATGTGTCAACCATAGCTCATGAAACACTATAAAAATATTGATCTTTTGGCACAGTGAAAAGAAATCTGTACTTATGTTATTTCCCATGAAAGGGACTGTACTGGGTGAGCGAATTTCTATCACAACAACAACAAACACTGAAAGCACAGAAATTCGAGTTCTGTGCCTCAGTGCAGAAAGTATTATGTTTCTGGCCGTCCAAAGAACACCCTGCTCCAGAGAAAACACACATTTTCTTTCATGAAACGAGGGTCGCCAGATTTATCTCAGAAGATTTTGATGGACACGAGTAAGTTCAGGTTTTATCGTGCCGTTTTTCATACCCTACTAAACTAGGCTGAATGTGCCAGTGATGTTTTCGGTAACAAATTTGTTTAAAAAGAGGTTATGAATGAATCCATTGAATCATTATTTTCCAACTGTGTTTGTAATTAATAGTGTTTAACTAAATAGGCCATCATGAATGAAAAATTATAATTAAATTGTAAGAACAACAAAAACAATTCAATAAGGATCATGAACATTTTAAGGCTCAACAAGCACAAAACGTATTGACACATTTACAAATTCATTTTTCAACAGAACGATATAAAATGGGAAGGCCTGTGAGGGGATTCGAACTGTCTTTTCCATTTTTGGATCCATAAATTACCAGAGCTTTTGATCACATGACACGTTTTTCTCCCCTCACTGCAATTTGGATTCGAACTGTGTTTTCCATTTTTGGATCCATAAATTACCTATTGAATTACAAGAACTTTTGATCACCGTTTTTCTCCCCTCACTGAGGGGAGAAAGACATTTTTCTCCCCCCACTGACTGTTTTTTCTGCTTTCTTCGGAAACTTCAGTTCAAAATGTCCACTTTGACACTATTTTCTGGAAGATCTCTTGAGTTTTGCCCCCCCCTCCCCCCTTTAACCTCCTTGGGGAGAATTTTCAAAAACCACTGAAATACATATTTAACTATTTTTTCAGTAGATTTATTTTCTGAAATTTCATGTTCCTACATAAAACGGCTGCTGAGATATAGCCAAATCTTCTATCATTTTTGACCCCCTCCTTTAATCCCCTTAAGGGGAGGTGGGGGGAGTAATTTCAAACATCCTTTCTTAATCTGCACTTATGACATAAGAAGTATTTTTCCACCAATTTTCATGCTTCTAGAATCATTAGTTTGGGCTGTGGGTTGATTTTGAGTCAGTCAGGACAAGCTCATATACATAGACTATCACCAGCAGCCTTCGCCCACGACACTGGTCAGTGTCTCTAAAAGAATCTTGAATCAAACAAAATATATCTAGTAAAGATGGGGGGGGGAACTCAATATCTAATTAAATATCCATAATTGTTGTCTTAATCGTATAATCTTACAATATCCAGTTCAAAGTCGATGTTGGTGACAAAATAGCCTTAAAATCACTGCCTGTGTTTAACTACTTTTTAGTTATCTTGAATTTTCTGCTTCAACCTAAAACTGCTGCACAGATAGGGAGAAATGTCCTAAAATTTTCGACTACCCCTCAGGGTGGCGATTTTCTAAAATCGCTGAAATGTGTGTTTAATAATTTTTTTCAATAGATTTGTTATCCTAAATTTCTTGCCCCTACCTAAAACTGCTTCTGAGATATGGCGAAATGACCTAAAAGTGCGACCCTAACATTAAACCTTCTTAGTTGGGAATTTCTAAAATAAATAAAATGCATGTCTAAGTTTGTTTTTGTAAATTAGTGATCCTCAAACTTATATGCTTCTATTTAACCCTCCAAGCGTCTTGCAAAAGGGCAAAATTGTAATGTTGTTTTCTTTGCATTTTGTTTTAAATGCTAAGAAAATAGGATTCTTTCAACATTATAAAAATCACTCAATTACAAATATGAATGTAATCCTTGAGAGTATTAATCATTCTTCAATGTATTTAAAATTTCTTAAATCTATAGAATTATATTATCTTAAATATTGCTTGTATTGCTGTGAAACCTGGAGCTTAGTGAACGGAATATTACGCCCCAAACACTTAGAGGGTTAAAACTACTGCTGAGATAAGGCGAAATGATCTAAAAGTTTCAAAACTCCCTTTAATCCTCAGATCCTTTAATCCTCCCTTTAATCCCTTTAATCCTCAGAGGGGGGAGAGGAATTTCTAAAATTGCTGAAATACATATTTAACAGGCTCCCTGACTATCACAAGTTATCTTGGGCACGTATATATTACATTTACAGTATGGAACCATTTATCCAGAAACCAGTTAACCGGAAAACCAGTTATCCGGAATGATATTTCTAATAGACTTATTTCAGAATCTTTGCAGAAAAAAGTGTCATACACTGCCAGTTTGACATATGCACTGCTTGATACAAATGTATAATTTGATGTCAACATCTAGTACTTGAAATGGAAACATATTTAGTTGTATTTTAGATGTTTTAATTTTTATGCAGAGGAAACAGAATACTTTTTGTTCCCAAGGGATTCCCATAAATTACCTACTTTCAAACTCTGGGTAACTTTTGACCTTTCTTACATCTGATTTTTAATCCAAGTAATCTAATAATTTAAAATCAGAAATAATGCCACAATCACACATATTCCACAAAACTTATCAAATGGATGGTGGTTTAATGTACAACCAGTTAACCGGGAAAACCAGTTATCCGGAATACATCTGACCCCAACCATTCCGGATAAATGGTTCTGTACTGTAATTATTATCCTGAGAAAACTCGGGTGTGACATAATGTATCACTACGATTTCTTTTATTAAGTTTTTTTCTTGGCCTGAAGCTTAAAAAGAAAGAAAATATTCTTACATAATATAATAAATTATATATAATATTTGATTGGCAGTTTTCCAAGTTTTGTGATATGAAATGCAATGACAAGATTGCAAAAAACGGCTATTTTTAAAAAAAAAAATTGATAAGGGAAGCAGTTAATTATATTTTGAGTAGGTTTATTTTCTAGAATTCCATGCTCCTACTTAAAACAACTGCTGAGATATAGCCAAATGTTCTAAAATTTTCGACACCCCCCCCCCCTCCCCCCCCCCCCTTTAATAACCTAAGGGAAGAATTTTTAAAAATCACTGAAATACATATTCAACTCTTTTTTTAGTAGATTTATTTTCTGGAATTTCACACTCCTACCAAAAACAACTGCTGAGATATACCCAAATGTTCTAAAACTTTTGACCTCCATCTCTTTAACCCCTTAGGGAGGGAATTTTCAAAAATCCTTTCTTAGTGTCATAAGAAATATTCCCCCCCCCCCCACCCCCCCAGGGCTTCTAGGTCCAGTAGTTTGGGCTGTTGATGATGAGTCAGTCAGGATAAACTCTTTGATATATATAGATAGAAAGATAATCACACTCAAATAAAGTTTTGAAATTTATTGAAAGCAATATTTCATATTAGACTAATACAAAATAAGATTCTGCTACTTAGAAGACTTTTTTAAAAAAAATCCTGTTTATTTCAGTGCTTACAAACATATATTTCAGTTACATACCTGTTCAATTTGTGTTTTATTTATTGATCATGTGTTTTTCATTTTGAACTATTAGCCATAGACAAAGGCTGAAACTATTTATCCTTATCCTTATAATATTATAAATATCAATGTGTGTCCGAATGTTTGAATGAAGTGAACATCAAAATGGATGAATTAATGCTTTTGTATCTTTGCATATAGATAGATTATGAAACGGAAAAGAACATAGGCTATGTTTTATTTATTTTATCCAAATATTTCACTTAATAATTCAAAATTTCATACTTTTTCATACAGAATCAATTGACATTTTCCCGATAAAATTTGACCATTTTTCTTTCCCGTTGCCAGGAAATTCTAAATCTGGAATAATAACTTTTCCTCTACAATTAATTAAAAATTGTAAAAAGAATTCCATAGAAGATATTTATGACGTCCTATTTGAAACGAAAAATGTATATTTTTTTTTTATTATACATGAAGGATGAATATCAGTTACGTTAATAAGGGGTTTTCTGTAAAAAATGGAGTCATAATTAGAAGGGAAAAGAATGAAAAAGAATCCTATTATTAATAAAGTTATTCGCTTGGTAAAATATGATGTCATATTTGAAATAAAACAGATATTTCCACGTATTCGTTAAAAATGCAAGGGACATGAACATCAGTAAATAATGAAAATAGATAAATAATGACGTCATATTAAAACGAATAACAGAAATATTTTTTACTAATGGACTCTATTCTCGCTTTCAGTTCGAAGCTATAAAACAACCATTTTACTAAATTGTGACGTCAAAAGAATACTATCCATACTGATTAAAGAGTGTGAATATAAGTTACAAACAAATGAGAGTTTTCTTTCAAAATTCACGCTATGATTATAAGGAGAAGATATTTTTGGTGGAAGAAAGGGGAATTAAAATGGATTAATAATATATTTTTGAACGCTATTTCCTCATTAAAATAAAAAAAGAATTGAATTTCAATTAGTATAAATGGTACAAAAACATGATTAAAGTAAATTTCCCAAAACTGAAAACACACATCGAAGCTTCATGAATGAATTTATTCCACAGAAGCTAAAATAGTCTGCGGATGTAAATATATCTTCTGTACATTTAAATGGATAGTTATTGCCCAATGTCAGATGGGCGTCTTTTTTGCTGCTTTTTTGCTCCATTCACAATTGGAATAAGCATTGTGAATGGATAATACTTAAGCAAAAAAACCCCCCTGTCTGACATTGGTCTTATTGCCCACTATTCATAAGAATTATGTTTTAAAAAATCATATACTATTTTAATTAATTATTTTTAAAGATGGCAGTTGAAACATGTCACAAAGGCGATTTTAGTAAAAGCTTTATCGTGTAAAAATGATGTAATATTTTTTCATGGAAAGCATTAATTTTAATACGACAACATTAACATATATTTATTTCAATTTCGTCAAAGCGATGTCGTTTTCGTTACACCAGCTTCGAAAGTTAAAACGAAATCTTAAAATAATAATATACCTTTTAGAAATAAAATTTTGCACCAAAAGTCGCATTATTTCAAAATGAAATTTTAGCTTACATTTTAAATATATTTTATTACTTGAAATTTAGTATATTTAATAAAAATAATGTTTCAATGTTTTTCTAAATGTACAATAATATTGGATTTCATTAATCGATTTTATGTTTTAAACAAATTGAAATGCATAGTTTTAAATGATTCATGAAGTGAAAGATAATATATATTTTTTTATTTCGACAAGTATCATTCCATAAGATAAACTAACCTAGTGAAAGCGTCATTATATTTAAATCATTAGCTGCTTTTCTTTCAGAAAATGTTAGCATTTTATAGCAGTTAAACAAAATGGCGTAATTTGCTAAGAACTTAACAATAGCAAATACATAAGTTTAACACCCTTTTACCGTACAATCTCCAGGAACATTGGTTTCAATAAAATTTAATAAATGGCACTTTAAAAAAAGTCGACTTTAAAAAGTTTAGCAAGTAATTTTAATTTGAGATTAGGCTTTACATATGACATCATTTACCTGTAAAAATGAACCAAACCCTTTAATAAAGCAATAAATTTGTCTTTTGCCTCAGATCCCTCTAATTTTTAAAGGCATCGGGATTATCGAAAAGGGCAAAGGAAGAAGGGAAATTTTCTTTCGATTTTAAAATATCAAAATCTATAGTTAAAAATCTCTCTGAAACACAATCTCGGCCCCCCATTGGAGCATATTCCTGCAAATTTCAAAGCTTTCATAAGCCAAAATTAGAGCACAACAATAGATATGAAAATGTTAATTCATAATTGGGGTGCTTTTCCATAAATAGATTTATTCCGCGAAAGCAATAAGCAACTCTATTGCTTAAATAATAAGTATTTAGGCTCAAGAGTCTTCAGAGCATGATAAATATTTTGATATTATTGGTAGATCTACAGTTAATAAAAGTGTGGTACCATGAAATTAAAGTGTAATAAATATTTGAAAGTTAAATATATTTCTTGTACTCTTATTATTTATTTTTGAACTTTGATGCTTCACCACGTTTGATTATTACTTTTTAATACCATTTATCCTTTTTTTTCCTTCCAAGATGTGATTTTTTGGAATATAAACATAATGTTGCATGTTGATTTTTTGATTATTCTAATCTTATCAAAGTCACGTCTGGAGTGGCCTGTTAATAACCACTTTCCTTCAAAAATATTTACTAACATATTTCTTAAAATAATATTCATTGTCTCGAAAACATAAATTAAATCAATGTCCTTGAGAGGAATAAATTTAAAATAGGATAAATATAAATAATAAAATAGAATAACAGAGATGTAAATTTATTCTTCATTTAATCATAGAAAAGGTGTATGAAATTTCATGCTCACGAAAGAAATTTAAATGATCCTATATATATAAATAAAAATAAGCAAATTGGGATCGTCAGAAGCGTTTCTACTATAAAATGTGATAAAAGGCTAATTATATATGCTTTTAGTTATCGAAATTTTTTGCTTAATTGGTGAATTTCTTCTTCTTTAAATGTTACGTGAACGCAGTCACGGGTAACAGCTAGTATTGTCATAATGATGGGAACGAATATATTTTCAACTGGATTAAATCATATTCAAGGCTGGAGTAGCACAGTTGAAGTTTATTCCAACAGAGCGAAAAATGTCCAGACCAGGAATCGAACCTGGAAATAAGAGTGAATTATGTCAGCCAGGTATCGTCCGGATAGCCTAACAGGTAAGGTATTGGCACGGCAAGCCAAGTATCCAGGTTCGATTCCTGGTCTGAACATTTTTCGCTCTGTTGGAATAAACTTCAACTGTGCTACTCCCGCCTTGAGTACTATTTATATTGTTTTAAGTTCAAACATGTTAATCTTCCATAATCGAGCTGCTTGTTTGTTTGTTTGTTTGTGTTTATGACGGCCAATTATAAACACGTGGGATATAGGCCCGGGGGGGGGGGAGTGCCCTACGTGGGGGTCTTTCTAAGGGAACCTAACCCGTATTAACACTTGGAAATCCAAGGTTAGAAGAAAACTACGAAAACTCTGAACGATTAGGCCGACGGGCGCGATTGGGTTCGAACCCAGCACCTCCCGTCTACCAGCTTCGAGAGCAGAACCTCTCGGCCACTGGTGGGGCCGTAATCGAGCTGCATGCGATATCTGGTACCCTTTTAATTCATGCGTGAAAATTACTTTAAAAACCATAAAGTCAGTGAACTAAGAAATTAAAGAAGCTAAATTTTTAAAAGCTGTCTCCGGGTGTCTTGAGGGCATTTTCATAAAAATGCTCCTAAAAATAATCTCCATGTTTCTTTCTAAAATACACTTCATGCCCATCCATCATTGGACAGACATTTTAAAATTCAATTCTGTTTAAAATATTACAACAGATTTAAGTTGTTTTGGGAAGACGGAAAAATACGGGCACACCGCTCAGAGGGTTAAAATAAATTGTTTGAAAAAGAGGTAAATTTTTTTTCCCTATTCGATGGCATAAAAATTTTAATTACACGCTTAGAAGTAATTACATTTTCAAAATAATGGAAATGGATTGCTTAGATTATAGCCATGCCGACATGAAGTCTGTGTTACTCATGGAAATGTTTCTGCTTTTTAACTTCTTCGGTCCCCGGGTCCCCAAACGGGGACCTCTGTTCTTTTCCTTATAAAAACTAAAATGTCCAATTTTTATACATTTTCACATTACTTCTTAATAGCTGAATGTTTTTTGCGTTCAAAGCAAATGAATAAATGGCAGCCTCTAAGCTGATTCCCACATAAAATAAATGTTTTTTCAATAAAAAATTTTGAGGATTTATAGATTATTACTTGTTTAAAGCTCTTAAGTTTGTGATTGCATTAATTTAGTTTAATAATGGTTATTAAATTGAAGTTTTAAGGGGGTTTGTAGTTTTGGATCCATATTTTTGAACCTAAATGACTAAAGCACAAGGTTGCAAAAAAGCCGGCTAAAATTAAAAAAAGCCACGCCAGTGGCTTTTATTGGTTTTAACCGGCTTTTTTTGGCCAAAATTGGCCTTTTTTGGACAAAATTGGCTTTTATACAGTAAAGCATTTTAATTATAAATGACACATTTTTATGTGTTTTTTAATTAATTTTAAAAGCATTTAATTGAGGTAGAAATCAAAAATGGATTAAAACCCAATTTTTCAATATAATGAAGACATTAATATTGGAATAAAAAGCCTTACCAATTGCTTTTTCTGGTTTACACTGACCTTAGCACTCTTTTTTTTTTTCCCCCATTTTTACTGTTTTATGTAATTAAAAAGGACAATGGTTGCAAGTCTTATTTTATTTCTCATAAACATTTATTTAAAATCACACATAAAGTCATTTAATAAAAACATCATTTCTCTCTATTAAAACAGCATTATGAATAAAATATGCATTAATTTATGCATGAATATGCACTATTTTAAATAGCAACTAGCTTTTCAAAATTCTAATTTAACAAGTTTCATGTGGAGAATTTTTTTAATTGTTCTCTTTATGCACACTTACATGTACTAAAATTTCCTCAAATGTTACATCTTTCCTAATTTCTCTTTCAACATTGTTCATTCTGTGATTTTAATCTGTTTTTATGGACATACCCGGAATAAGTTACATAACAGCTTAGTAGCAGAAAAACCTTTTACTATATCATTTTTATAAGTTAGAATATCAATTGCTTATTACCGGGTATTTGTTCTCAAGTATTATATAAGATAATTTCAGTTATTAAATGCATATATGCTATTTAGTTTTATTCAATTTTAAAAGTAAATATCAGTATGTAAGAATGTTTCTATTTTGATGTGGGATATTTTCTTATTCTTTCATATAATCTTTAAAATGTGTGATATGTGTAGAACTATAATAAAGAATTCCAAACCTATACTTTGGAGTCTAATTTAATGTATTCTTCTGAATATTTATATATATATATATATTTTTTCTGACATAATGCCTTCACAGTTGCATTCTAGGACTTATTTATTTGACAAAATTTAATAGAAATTTATATTTTTTTAGTGGAAAATATTTATAAGTGTATTAAAAATAAATTAATCCAAATTTTATATGAATTATTTATAAACCACATTTTTGAAAAATAAAAGCCGGCTTTTTTTTAGGTGGCTAAAACCAAAAAAAGCCGGCCGGCTTTTTTTGGCCTGGCTAAAAGCCGGCAACCCTGCTAAAGCACCTAAAGGATCAATTTGAGAAAAAATATTTTTTCTGTCATTTACGATGTCATTTTGTTTGGAAAAAACCAATGAATAAGCATTTGTATTATTTTAGCTTCGGAACTGAAAAGGATAATATAGATGTACTGATGATTGTTTTCATTTCATCTTTTAAATACAAGATAGATTATATTAAAGTACTTAAATAAAATCAGATTATATTAAAGTAGTTAAATAAAATCAATGTTACATTATATCATAGAATATTTTATAAATCATGGTGTATGTTTTAGAGATGAAACAAATTAAAATCCAGTTAATCTTTTGCTAGGAGAGGGAATAAATAATCCTCCTGTATTCAGGATTGCTTTTATGGTTCATGAAACATCCTCTACTAAGGATAATTACTTAATTTCAATCTTTATAAATTTTGCCAATCTTTACATTTAACACTTATTTAAACATAACACATTATGATTGCATTCTTTTACTGAGTCCCTTTACTTCCATAAAGTCTTCCATAGTTGGAGTAGGGCATTTTTCAAGGATTATTAACAGAGATTCCCCATCATCGTTTTATGCAAAACGGAACTTCAGTTAATTGTTATCTAAATAATGTGTCCCAGTTATTAAAACGTTGTATTTCTAAAGGACAGTGGTTTCAAATCCATAAGAGAACCTTCCGTAAAGCCTGGGATGGGCAATCTGCCAGACTAACAAACTGAATTCATATTCACTTTTCAAGTAACATAAAATTTCACAAAGGTTGGAACTACTAAAACACAGTCAATATCCATAGGCTCTAATGTATTTCATATCTTTTGAGCGACTCTGTATGTAAATGTGTAATTTACAATAGTTCGCTTACTGGGGTCGACATGTCTTAATATCATGTGTATAGGACCCCTTTGACAAGGCCATTTGATATTTTGTTGCTCTATAATAAGTATAGGAATCATGCTTTAAGTGGATAATAATGTAAATGAAAATCATCCATTTATTATACTTAATCGTACATCATAAAACTTGAAGTTTAAAATAAATAAAATGCAGCAAACCCCATAAAGATCCAATCATTACAATTTCATAAGATTTGAGCTGAATTCAATAAGGTGAAGTAAACTATAATTTGCTTTGAAAACCTTTTGCAAGATTCCAATTCACTTTTGGTTACTTGTCGTGTCCCATTCTAAGGAAACAAAAAATTGTTTAAATAGAAGAAACTGATTTCTTTTGTGGGTGAGAGGGTCTTACCTTTGAGGAAGCGGTGCTGACAGACTTGAAATACAACCTTTGTGTTTTCTGCAACAACTGCAGGCCACCTGCTTGAGCCAACACCAACGCATCCGCCCACCTGCCGTCATGGATGCAAATCTCAACAGCTGACGAGAGGTTGCCTGTCAGGAGGGCTTGGGAAATGAGACCGTCTGTTTCTCCTGGAAAAGAAGAGAGCACTTCTTTAAAAAACTTTTGATTAATATTCATGTAAAGTGTAAAAGGTCGATATTAACCAGACAAGATTGGAATCGCGGATGGCATGCAAGGAAATTTTGCTCTCTCTTAGTGAGCAGAATGAAGGTTAAGCATGAATCGTGCTTCAAGCATACATTATGAAACACTTCCTGTAACCAATAGGGTGAAAGAGGATGTCTATGTAAACCATCCATGATTTATAATTTGCCTCTATTCTACATAGCATATGCTAAAATTTAGTTTAGTTACAAAATGCATAATACAATGAAAATTTGCCTTTAGCCATTTCTACCCATAGAATACGCGTACACTTTTGTACAGCCCTGTCTATTACGTACAGATTTTTAGACACGCCACCTATTAAGCTAAAATTGAATGGAGGCAAAACAAACTTAAAATGACTGAAGTCACTTTTCTGGGAATTCCATAGGGGGTCCTGTATTCAGTTTTTTGTAGAACCCTGTCCATGATTGGCTACTCACATTTCTCAGTAGACTCAACGTCGTTGAGCTTGACAATGCATCACTCCAATTTAAAAATCTTTAAGCAATGGACGCTTCTTCTCAATAACGCTCACTCATTTTTTGTGTAGCCCTGCATAAGGTCTATAGAATGGATGCACACCCTAGTCTGCAAAAATGTACCCTAATATTCAAGAGTTTAAAAGATAAAGCCATCCTTGTTTGGGATGAATTGAAATCCAAAAAATGTCCTCTTCATTACCTGGGTCGGTGTGGAGGGTGAGGGGCTCCTCCTCCTTATCCCTCTCGTTGATGGCGATGCTGTCAAAAGCCGAGGAACCGTCCCCCGTGGAAGAGTCACACTGCAAGAAACACACAAAATAATCAAAATCTCTCTCTCTCTCCCACTCTTTAACAGTTAATCTGTTTTCACAAAAATAGAGGTTTTAATCTTAGATCGAGGAAATGAAAACTGGAACTCTTCCAACACTTTGTAATGATGAGACAAAGTGTTGATACTATTGTTCAAGATGTCGTTCGGTAGCTTCATCGCCCCGAGTCCCTTCCCGCTTTTCGGTGTGTTTAATGTGTGTCATTTCCCTTTTAAATGTGTCCGGTTTCAATTTTTGATTTTTTTTTTTTTTTTTTTTTTTTTTCAACGTTGCTTTCACTAGAGAGTCTTTCACTCGGGACGTGGCTGGGGACCTACGAATCTTGCTTCCGCAAAAGAGTCAAACTAGAGTAGAAGAATAAAGTGCTGCAGACGCAGATGGGCCGCTCGCTGTGGTGGTTGACCCCCCCCGCCCATCGAGGCTAATAATGAGCTTGAAGTAGCTAGGATCGTATCGAGGATACCAAACGATAGTATCTCGAGTGACGCAGTTTAAGGCCAAAGTCATAGAATACCATCCCTCAATATATAGTTCAAGATCAAAGAAAAGGCAAAAAGCTGACATCTCAGCAAATACATCATTCTGATTTTTTAAAAACAGTCTTATATCTCTCTTTAAATGCTATTTTGAAATTTCTACATTTCCACATGCAGTCTATTTTGACCCATTATTAAAGTAATTCGGGACCTGTCAGTTTGTCTTTTTTTTTTTCCTTCTAAAATGGAGCAGGGGATTTTAAAAAAAAAATTAATATTTGATAATAATTGATTTTTGTTGAAGCGAGTAAAGTCTTAAGGTTTCCAGAAAAACTTTTGTTTCTGATTTAATTCGGTTCAAAAATGGGACTCTACTTTTTCGCCATTCTATGGAAATTTCATCACACATGCGTGACACGTCATTACTGTATTTATTCGCATGCCTTCTTCTTCACTTTTGGTGAAGGTTGTGTCCTCCTGGATGTTTTAACGTTTCTTTTCAGATCTCTATTAGGTCAGTTAATAAAGGATAGCTAACTGTTATTGCTTTATATTTTAGTGTTATATTTAATAATTGATTTACTTATTATTCAGTGAATTATTAAATTATAGGAACAATCTTCAATGGAAATGATTGAAAAATTAAATAATCTTTCTTGTGTCCCATGGGTTCTTAAATAGGGTTTCATGGGCACTTCTTAGTCGACCCCATGACAGATGCCAAATTGTAAGATTCAATGCTAATAATGGCCCATAAAACCATTCATTCGACATTTTATTTGTATTTTAATTAATATTTTACTAATTTATTGATTCTTTCGTTATTTAAAATAAAAATTATGTCCATTTATATAATTTGGCGAGTGGTTTGGCAATTTATATAATTTGGCTAAATGGGTCGACAGGATCATTAAGAAGTACTGGTTTCATGAGTTTAAGCTTGCTAAAGGATCGTTCACATCCTACATTAAATACAGCTAAAGTTAAATGATAACATCCTTCAATTATCCGTAGTCTCTTTAAAATGGGATTCATTATTATGTTTCTAGAGGCTACAAAGTTTAAATGGGGGTTGGCGAGCCTAGTTTACAGGGAGGCACAGCCCCCTAGTCCTGTAAATAAATAGACAAGACTTTTTGTTTTACGTTTTCTTCAATACATTGTCAATTGTATTGCTTAGTGTTTCTGATTGAGATTTCAAGAGCAACATTCTTCGACTCGTTTATTGGGTGTTTGTTTTCCTTTCTCTCTATGGAAAGTGGCGAGATGAAAAAGTACCCAAAACAAGATAAGCTCTCTTACTGTGGATAAGTTTGACATCTGACTGTTCAGGTCCAGTCCTCCTGGGCTCTCGTTCATCATCTGATTGATCTTGAAACGAAACGGAATAGAATGAGAAAAACAAAAATAAAACCAGAACAATTTGAGTAGAAATAGGTATTCTTCAATGTTACCTCTGTCAGCACTTTTTCATAGTCGTAGCCCAGTAGTGAAAGCATTCTGGTTCTGGGAGAGCTGCTAAAAGTTGCCTGCAAAAAGAAAGAAAAATCACGTGATGGCATAGATTGTGAAACACTTTCCAACACTCCCTGAAAGCTTTAACAAAACTTAGTTATTGAGGGAAATAAGGTACATAAGATAACTAAGATGGAACCAAGAAATCAAAGACAGAACCCTCAGCATTGAGTTCCCAATCCAACTTGGTATGGATCCTGAAGGGATGAAAGACACCTTGCCCACATCTGGAATCCCCTGTAGCAGGGTGACCCATAGGCTACGAGCTTTTTTCTCATAGGAATCATCTGTCATAAAAATAAAAGGAAGGACCTATTGATGTGGAGGGTATATATATGATAGCTCATTAGGGTTTGGCGCTTGTTTCCAAACAAGGGCTACAGTTTCAAAATGAAGCATGACAACAAAGAGGTAGGCAAAGGATAGGGACAGTCATTTCCAGGAGATGCAGTACAGTTGTACAAACAAACGAGTCCCATGGGCCAACCCCAAAACTTTCTTCTTTCTCATACAAGTTGATATTTCAGAAACACCCACTTTGATTTTCATCTTCTGCTTCATTTTACTAATTGGAGTCAAAACGAGTTAATATTCAATCCAATGAATATTTCTTGTTATTCTGTTGTAGCACATCAGCTGCTTGAGAATTCACTGGGTTAGCTGGATGTGAATTGCCTGTCGCTGCATAAACAGCCAATGTACAACAGAACTACAAAAAATCAAGAAAAATCGCTATCGCAGCAATCCCTATTTTCAACTGGGACCTCATGTCCCAGGAGCCAAAAACATATATATGAAGTTTGGTTCCATTATTTGCATAACTTCATATACTTTTTGATGGTACTATATTGAAAATGGCACAAAAACTGCTAATACAGCATCCCCTTTCGACGGATTGTTCCCAAATCCACATGTGACCTGCTGGCCATAGCCAAAATATATATTTATATGAAATTTGGTTCATAACTTCATATACTTTTCATTGACACAAACATATGGACACTCGGATGGACAGACAGACATTTTGTATAAACATGTTTTTGGGGATCTTCGACCCCCTAAAACATGTAAATCAGTCGAAAACCGGAAGTAAAAAAAAAATTTAGAATACTTTCTTCTTTAGAAAGAAGGTGCTAAAAACAAGTGTCAATGACATTCTTTCTACACTGCAACATTATTTTGGCAACTCCAAATCTTTCTGCCTCTAAAAAACGTATAACACTACGCAGCTCTTCTTTACTAACAAACATTTTGCAGTCACAACAACCTATTGCCTGCTAGATGATATTGTTGGCCATGTGCTTCTGTGACACTATATACAGGGTTCATACACATTTCTTTAAATAAAAATCAAGGACCAAAACCAAAAAAATGTAAAGACCTACAAATTAAATTAATATATTATAATATGCATTTTTTAATAAAGGGTTTCATTTTTGTAAATACAAGTTTTAAACATTCAAATGGCCAGGAAGGGGGAATTCCAGCATGTGGCACTAGAAATATAGAAAATTTTAAACACCAGAAGAAAAAAACTAGCTGGATGTGCTAATCTCAAAACTTTCTTCTATTTCATACATGTTAATACTTCAAAATTCGCTATCAGAGTGCCGAAATTAAATGCCTATGTGAAATTAAATACTATGCCCATCATGATGATTCTAAAGATATGAAATTCTGTGCATTAGTTCTTGAGATATGATTATTGCTAAAATCGTGTAAATCGTGCAAAATGCAGTATGGCAGTGCCACTTCCCAAGTAGCACAGTTCCGTTTTTAAATCGTTGAAAAAACGACAACAGACATCGTTGGAAAAACGTTATAAATTCGAAAATATGTCTCGTTGATTCGATTATTTTCCAACGGTAAAAGTACCTGCATTTTCAATGCAATAACAACCATTTTTAAATCGTCGATGAAAGTTGCAATACTGTCATTAATTTTACCCTTTTTTCAACAGCCTTTTAATGCCGCAGAAAATGTTTAAAAATAGGAATAAGTCTGCAATATTGTATTGTTAATAGCACTTTTTACAACGGCATTTTAAACCAGAAAAAACGTTTTAAAATAAGGGAAAATCAGAAACATTAAACCCATTAGTCAATTTCCAAATTCCCCTGGCTAATGTTAAGTCTATGGGCGTGTAACGTACTTGTATTATTAATATCTCCTCAAGAAATTAATATTTCTATTTTTTTTTTCTTTTTGTACTCTTCTCGAAAAATGTTTTACTTTTTTTCTCAGTTCTTAAAATTTTTCTAAAATCTATACTTAATTTAATATTTTGTGTGTTAAAAGATGACGAAGTACGAGTAAAGTTTTTGCACTTCACATAAAATTAAGTATGTATTTTTTGTCAACTAAGGAAAAGGGAGACATCATTTAAGAGGAGAGGTTAAAAATATTAATTTCCTGAGGAGATATTTTAAATATAGAATGTATCACACGCCCAGATTTAACGTTAGCGAAGGGAATTCAGAAATTGGCAAACAGCCTTAATATAAAATTACCTTTTTCGGTAAACTTTCCTTTATACATATATAATTATAACTAGCAAAATTTTTTTTTTCTTCAAACGTGTTGTAAAAAGTTTAACAATTTTCTGTTCCTTAGAAAAACAGATTTATTTTTATTAATCTATGTTTTTCCCATACTATTTTTTATTTTTACTAAACATGATTTATTTTATTAAGAATATACTTTTTTTAGTAAATAAATATGAAAAAAATTATTATTATTATTTTTTTTTTTTTTTACTTTTGAATTAGTAAGAATAAAAGAAAAAGCTATCTTAAAATATCTCTAGAACTTCTTTTATATCCATTTTTTCAGCAGAATTCTAGATTTTAAAACATTTTTAAATATGTGTTTCACTCTTCTTTTCTAGACATAACATTTAATTATAGATGCATTATTGTACTTTCTAAAAAAATTATAGTACTGTATAAGTAATATAGTTTTTTTTTTTTCAAATTTTTCTTCCATGTTTTATTAATTGCTAATTGTATTTATTATTAGTCTTTATTGCAGTTTGAATAAAAAAAAATAGGAATGACCAATTAATACTCTAAACAAAATAAATTTAGCATTAAATCTGAAAAATGACTTCTGCAATAAGCAGGCCTGCATTAACAAAACATCCCGTGTCAAAACTAATATAAAGAACTTATTATGAGTTTTATTTTTCCAAACAACACAAATTTGTTATAAACCATGCTAATTAGTTAATGATCTTTTTCCTTCTACATGTGTCATTTTAAACAATCAATAATTAATAAAATCTCACACTCTTAACTTTAAACATGAAAATAGCAGCTTTGCTTAGGATTGTTTTTATGTAACAGTTTTTAAGAAAGGTTAAAAATTTTATTGGGTATCAATATTTTGATACTATAAAATGATTTTCCTTTTCTTTTTTTTCTTCACATACATTCAGATTTATTACAGGTACATTTGTACTTGAAATACCTGAAATCAATCTTAGAGATCGAATTATTCCCATTTTAGCAACCAATATCTCCAAAAAACAATCTTCATTGTAAAATTAATTTCAAATGTTGTAAAAGATTATTATTTGGAAAGAGTGTTGGCCAAATAAGTGAGAGGCATGTTTACCAGCAATCTTTATGTACACATGTCTCTTTCTCTTTCACGAAAAGAGAGGCAAGAAAGCAGTGACTAAAAGTACTTACAAATTCCAAATTTTAGGTAAGTTGTTAGCAAAAACTTATTATTTTAAAAATTACTGCTTTTCTATTTCAATTCAAATAACAAACATCTTAAAATAACAGGAGAGAGAAAAAAAGGCTTCTAAAATAAGCATGTGTGTGCACAATTTTAGTTAACAATAATAAAAAGCCTGCTCTCTTTACAACACTGACCACTACTTTCTGACGACACATCGTTGGACCAGGAAAAAAAACTACAAAATTAATGTTATGTTGTTTAATTAAACAGGGTGTCTACAGAAATTCTAAAAAATAAGTTCCCTGATTTTTCCATGATTTCCCTGACTATCTTTACCAGACTTTCCTGATTTCCATTATTAACAATACACATACGGTATTTTTTCATGTATGCAGATTCCCCGTGTAACACACTTATCCAGCTTGCTAATATCTCATTTGGGAGAAAAGCATAAAAATTGCCTAATAGTCATTAAGTATTGGTTGACAGTTTTATAAATCCAAACTCAACTAACTTCATTAGTCCAACATCCTATAGAAGCCAATGGATATAGGGTAGCCAGAAAGTTTCCTCATTTTCTGAAAAATATTCAATTCTAAGACTTAATCTAAATCTGATGGGATAACTAATTGGATTAAGCTGGGCACCTGGTCAGGTTATGCTAATGTATCATTTAAAAATGTGTAAATTGCCTTCAATATAAGTGCTACGTACAGAAAATCAGGACATCTGATCACCTTAATTTACGTTAAATATCAAAAACTCATACCAAGCGCATCTTTTAAAAAATATTGGGAAAGATTAATCAGCCTGTGAAAAAATAGGGTACATAAAATAGATGAATCAGTCTCATTGGCAAGGTGAAAATGCAAATATTTTCGCAATAGAGACAAATTTCCCCGATTTTCCAGTATTTTTTACAAAGTTCCCTGATTTTTCCAGAGTGATAAACCTCCCTGATTTTTCCATGATTCCTTGATTTCCAGATTCTGTAGACACCCTGTGAAAGCTTAATTACATTTCTTAACATTTCCAATGTTGAGCTGTGTGGCTCCATTGTTTTAAATGTCAGCATTTATTTGATCTGGGAGCACGGCAGTGCGTCCGCCAAGTTCACACAAGCCGTAAGCTATCTTTTCCTGAACCATTTTGGCATACTTTTTACCCCCTCATAACGTCGTTTTAGGGAGAGATATAGAAATTTTTCTTTTATACACATGTTTGTATGGTCAAACTGAACTAAGGTTCCACAATTTCATGTTTGTAAATTGAGTAGTTTTCGAAATATTAAATTCCGAAAAAGCGCTTTTTTGTCACTGACTCACTTCACATCATCAAATAACTAAGGTACTTCTAAAAGTCGCAGAATCATGAAATTTCACAAGTAAGTCGGGTTTGTAGCACAATTAACCAGAAAAATCTGAAAACACAGAATTTCCGCTTCTAAACCCTTCAAACAGGGGGTGTTCATTTGGCCGTAAAGAGTTCCTTAACACATTCAATTGTGCCAATGTTGGTCGCAAAAACTCGATTACAGAGTTTTGAAGGGGGTCACGTGATTTCAAGCAGAATTACATTTTATATATATGCTTTTCCAAAGATGTTTGTTAATTAGGAAAAATGAATATACCTAAAAATTTTAATCAGTATAGGTTATGATATATTTATGATATTAAAACAATAAAACATTTAACAAAATATAACCACAGCAATTCAGTACGTTTCCGATATAGTAGCCTTGGCGAAATACAGAAAATAGCCTTGACGAGAAAAGAAATTTGATAATAACGTATTTTCTGGCAACCTATTTACTATGTCATATACACAAGCAATTTTTTCCATATGTATACAATTTATTTAGTGTAAGGAACCCGTTTATTTATTTTTATATACCAACATAAATAATTTGTATATAAAAAATAATATTTTATACATGTATAAATAAAATGTTTATATGTATATAAACACATATATAAATAACATAAAAGTTCATCAGGTTTGTTTTCATAGTTGTTTATATCATTTGGCAACATATCTCAGTTTCTGAAGTCTGAATTGCGCCAAGATTTTAAAAAAATGCCAAGGTCCCTATAGTGGAAAAATATCCTAATTCCATATGAAAGTTTAAAAATCTCCTTTTAATTAAATGAAATGTGTAACTAATAAACTGTTTTTAACGATGTGCGACAGATGCGGCGTCCAAAGTCCGCTGTTAATGTTATTATATTGTATTATTAGCCTACTTATTGTTAATTTATTGTTAATTTTAAATCTGTAAAAGAAAGATTATAGTTATAGCTATGTTGGTCGCCAAAACCCGATTACAGAAAATTAGCCTGAGTTATAAAGGTCATATGACAAAGGTTATAACATGATTTCAAGCTGAATGAATTTTTATATACTTTTACAAAAATCTTAATAAGGCAAATCTTTCAGTTTATCTGTCCATCTTTCTATCTTTTACTACCTTAAAACAAATTATATTAAAGACCAGGAGGTGTCTGCACAGATCATCACCTCATCGAGTTGACGGCTGAAATTTTAGGATTAGTTAAATATCGATTAGCGTATTGAAATGTAACTGGTCTGCCAAGTCATATCTTTGTGGAAACCACCTACAGTCTCGATTTTACGGGTTAATTGGTGGATTTTCGATTGTGTTTTCCTGCATCCATTCCTCCATGTTTCCAAACTTTTGGATGCAGGAAAATACAATAGTAAACCTATCAGTTAACCACTAAAATTTGGTCTTCAGGTGGTTTACACCAAGATATGACTTAACCCCCTCACTGACAAGACCGTGTTAATACGTTCACTAAGCTCCAGGTTTCACTGCAATACAAGCAATATTTAAAGTAATATAATTCTATTGATTTAATGTATTTTTAATACACTGAACAATGATTAATACTTCCAAGGATTGCATTCATATTCGTTATTACGTTTTTTTTTATATAAAATGTTCAAAGAATCATTTTCATTTAGCATTTAAAACAAAATACAGAGAAAACAACATTACAATTTTGCCCTTTTCCAAGACAGTTGGAGGGTTAACAGACCAGTTGCATTTAAATATGCTAATCTAGTTTTAACTAATCCTAAAATTTCAGATGTAAACTCGATGAGGGGATGGTGTGTACAGGTGCTTCCTGGTCTATTATAAATGTCGGAATTCTAATCTCAATAGCACTCTGGTCAATCTGGCAATTATCCCTACTATTTATGGAAAACTATTCCTAAGTGCGTTTTAGTGATGTTAATGTCCATATCCATCATACATATTATACATATGCATATAATGCGTAATACATTTGCATCATACATATTATAGGTATGTGTATAATACATATTACATATGCATCATTATGATGTCAGAATAAACAAAACATTTTTGTCACCAAATTAGAAAATTGACATGATATATTACCAAATTTGGAAAAACTTTGCTAAATGTCGCCAAGCTTGGCAAATATTTGACGCTAGTGGCTATTTTTCAATGAGTTAATTATTAATGCGAGCTACCTATTTTTATTTTTCCGCATATCATCTGAATAGTTAAATGATATAACTTACTAATATTTCCAAACTGATAATAGTTTCATCACTGCCCAAAACCTCTGCTATTGTTATTATATTGTACTGTTATTATACTTACTGTGACTATGTTGTTAACCTTCACACCGTTAAAACTTCTGTATTACATAAAGAGAATTTACGGAAACTATTAAAGCATTAAAACTGCCAGTTCTCCTTATGGTTATTATAATTCTATAATATGTAACCTGTTAATCGATATGTATGTTAGAAAGAATCTTCTATAATCTGATTCCTCACATTTTAGTTTTCAGGTTTCGAATAAAATTAGCTAAATTCTTAAAACCATGGCACATTGACTAATTCTTCAACACGATCAGAAGAGAAGAATGATAGATTTTCAAATGGATCATGGCAGCGAGCCAGTAGACCTTCTATTCTTCCGTAATAGAGTCTATTGAAAAGGTTAACGTGAAACAAAACGATATTAGCATCAAATACTGTTCCCAACTCCATTGTTCATATTGCATTCATTTCATTTAAAGATATAAACTTTTCAGTCATCTCAATTAAAATAGATGCATTTCCCTCATTTTATTTAATAGAACATTTAACATAAAAATAATTAAATAAGAAATAATAACATAAACCAAAATATTTTATTTGAAAATCAAAGCATTGTTTCTAATTTACACATCTGAAAAATGAAAACTGCTTGATATCCCAACAAAAAGTTTTCGGTAAAAAAAAAAAAAAAAAAAAAAAAAAAAAAGTTCTCTTTAATGTTTCGGCCAGAAAAAGGAGTGATATCTGAAGTTTGCACAAGTTAAAAGCCAAACATCCCAAATCTTTCATTGCAAATGGCTTCCTGCGACTTGGCCGTTATTGCCTTCGAGAGAGTTTTTCAAATTTTAAAATATGTACAAATGAGCTACATGCCAACTACATTTTTTGAAGTGAAAACTTCTTTAGGCGCGTTGAGCTTTTTTTTTAGATGGAGAAAAACCACTGATTTGAAGACACTGTTACGTAACCGACATGCTAGCATTTTGGCACATATAGACACTAGCGTGCCCAGCAGTGAATGATAGGAACTTTTCCCTCTTCAGCTCAATCCGCAAAAGAAGAACGAAGCTAAAACTCACTTTTTCTCCCGGCGTTCACACAGGAACACACACAAAATTTACATTTTCGTTGCAGTACACTGTTGTGTTTATTGTTAAAGACAAATACTTGATACTTTCATTATTGAAGTGAAAGCTTCTTTGGGCGCGTTTGGCATTTTTTGAGATGGAAAAAACCATTGAACTCGTGATACTGTTATTTTAACCGACACCTCTGTATATAAGTATGTACATGTATTGTGCATAGTTCGGTATGAGGAGGGTGGGCAATTAATTGTTATTGATTGCTTAATCAATAACAACAATTTACAGGCAAGCGAGCCGCATGCTTGCCTGTGCGCTATTAGTTCCCGAAATACACGTACAACAGTTAGAAAAAGGAAATCTCATAAAAAACATCTCATGTAAAAATTATCCAAGTCTCGTGACTCTTGCTAAAATAAAACTACCTTGCTCTAGCAAAATAAAATTATCTTTATTCAACAGTTGTTATTTATGTCAATAGTTGGCGGCAAAAGTGAACTATTCGATCAAATATCGGGTAAGTTTAGTAGAAAAACTCTCTTGTTTTTAAAATTCGTGTTATTTGTGTGTTATGGTGTATGCCACAGCATCAAAATATAGCGATATTTCTAATAATATGGTAGTGGTTTTAAATACAGCAAAAGCATAAATGCAATTATTTATCAAGAAATGTTAACATACTTGCAGAATTATTTGACTTGCAGAAATATTTAAATTCACCAAAACAACATTTCATAAAACAAATTATTATTTTGTTTTTCGTCAGTTAAAATGAATTATACCGTATTCGTGACCTACCTATTTCGTGTAACTAAAAACCGATAATGCTGTATTTTATCGTGTTGATGGTCTGGTCAATGACCAACAGTACTGGCGGGAATTTCGATTATGGAAGATAAAATACGGGGCACAGATGTCAGATACGCACTTGGGTACCTAATTGACACCAAAATGGCGTTACTTTATTTTACAAGGTAACCCGGCTACTGTTGCTTATTTATTAATAAATTGTTCATTTACTTTTATTTTATTTTTTTTTAATTGTACAATTGTTTTGTTCTATAGTTATTAATGAAATTATCGTTTATTTATTGCTGTTTACTTTTTAAAACAATAGAAAATAATTTAAAAATTATATATTGTAACTGGTATTGGAAAACAGGCTTTCGCCAAATTGACGTTAAAAAATCGCACCAAACCTGGTTCGTATATCACATCTGTGCCAAATTCTCGGTTTTTTGATTTTTCGACTTTTTATCCTGATTTTCCGGATTTTTAAAATTTTACCTTTCATTCTATCCCAAACACTACCTTCATACCAAATTTCAAGATTCTAGGGATACAGGATGTACAGTCGTGGAAAAAAAAGTAAACACCCCGTACTAACTTCTCAACAAATAATCATAGAAGAAAGTTACTGGTACCAAATGATTGGAAATAAAGTCTACTTTTAAATGATGTATATAAAATTTGTTTAACTCTCCGACTGTCTTGGCAAAGGGCAAAATTGTAATGTTGTTTTCTCTGCATTTTTTTTTAAATGCTAAAAAAAAAATGATTCTTTGAACATTTTATAAAAAAACTTAATAACGAATATGAATGTAATCCTTGGAAGTATTAATCATTGTTCAATGTATTAAAAATACATTAAATCGATAGAATTATATTGCTTTAAATATTGCTTGCATAGCAGTGAAACCTGGAGCTTAGTGAACGTATTAACACGGGCTTGTCAGTGAGGGGGTTAAAGGGCCATCTACATATTAAAACGAACCATAACTTTGTTTTTTTCAATAGCAGTACACAATTCTTACAGCATAAATGAACTCTACACAGACCTGCCAATTGCTACGAAAAAATCGTAGTTGCTACGATTTGGACCTATGAACTACGATGCTACGAAAATCGGTCTTAAACTATGATTTCTTTTGCAAAAAACACAAAAGCATTTTTTGTTTCTAGTTGCGATTTTTATCCCCTGCAGCGTATTTTTCAAGAGTGATTCTGTTACGAAATTTCCAAGTATTCATTTCCGAAAGTTTTTAAAAATAGGCCATTAGTCCGAAAATTCGGACATTAAAAAATGCTCATGAGAAAAAAAAATTCTGGTCTGCAAAAAAAAAAAAAAAAACTTAACATAAAACACTCTAATCGTGTTTTTGTAAATATTTATACAGGAATTCCGTTCCTTAGAAACAAGGGTGCCATTTTAAGAATTCTGGAGGGGGTTCCTTGAGGGGCAAGGTTTGAAATAGTGTGCAAAATCGCACAATTTGCGATAAACTATCGCGAATTTCGACAAATGACAGTGTAAAAAAAAATCACAGAAAGAAAACACTAATTTAGTCAAAGGATCGTGGTAAAAAATCACAAAATTTGTCAAAGGATCGGGTAAAAAATGCGAATTTCGTCAAAAGTTCATGGTAAAAAGTGTGGATTTCAACAAAGAATCGCAATAGGAAAATATGAATTACAATCGTGGGAAAAAAATTGTGACTATCCTGAAATGATGGCGGGAAAAAAAAATCACAAATTCCATCAAAATTTACTTCACTGGGCAAAAAAATTGAAACCAGGCTCCTTTTACAAATGTTAAAAAAACCCTGCGAAACGAAAATAAACTCTTAAAAATCGTATAAAATTTTTAGAGGAAAAAATTTACTATTATATTGAGTTGAAAGACGAAAACCTTATTCCTTTTACGAATGTCAAAAGGTGGCTGTGAAACACGAAAAACCAACTTCCAGATTAATTTCAATTTTGTGTGCTACGATTTCTCATTTTCAAAGGTTGGCAGGTCTGTCTACACCTTTCAATTAGCCTATAAACAAATTTTTATGCAATTCGTGCCATAAGTTTCCAAGAAATTAAATATTTTAAAACGAGTGTATTTTAAGGGCTGTATCCAAATTGAAGTTCCGAACTCGATTGTTAACCGAGAGAGCCGCCTTCTTGATCAAGGCACATTTAAGCGCCAATGAAACCTGTTTGATTGCAGGATAGCAGAATAAATTAAAAAAATTAACTCACTTCTATCATAGACGGCCACTTAAACCATCATTTTGCCATTTTTTAAGCATAATTTGAAAACTACTTGGAAGAAAAATGTTAAATTTTGGATTTCCATAAAGCAGGACTTAATAAATCTAAATCCATCAAAAAAATTGTATGTTGCAATTCATAATTTTTTTGAATATTAATTTCATAATTCATAATTTATATCATAAAATTATAAAAATTGCAAATTCAACGTATTGGGTATATTACTATTATTGCTACACAAAAAATTAGCTCATTAGGAGCATAATTTCAGGAGATATACATAAAAATCTGAAAATGTAATTTAACATTAAGTACTAAATTTTGAATGTCTATAATTCAAAAGCTTATCATTTGAATGACTTGAAATTTGGTTTCTAGGCATATTTTGAACCGAAGATTTGAAATATCTTGTTAAATTTGGGTACTGCCATTGAAAAAAATGAAGTTTGGATTCATTTTAATATGTATATGGCCCCCTAAGCAAATTTTTTACACAGCATTTAAAAGTAGACTTTATTTTCAATCGTCCGGTACCAGTAACTTTCGTCTACGGTAATTTGTTGAGGAGTTAGTAGGGGGTGTTTACTTTTTTTTTGCCTTGACTGTACCTCCGAGTCATGTACAATGGCGCATTAAATGAAAATTGTAATATAATTTTGGTAGTAATAGTTTATAATAATAAATAAATAAACACTACATTTAAAAGTATTTCCTGTACAATAAAACATTTCCTGACGATTAAAAAAAAAACAACACACGTAATTGTTGAAGTTTTCACTTCTATTGGCACTCCCGGAGTGCCACTGTTTTTTTATTATTATTATTATTTTAGGCATTTTGTGGCACAGACTACAGAAATAAAATACACATTTGAAAAAAGCATTTAAACAACTTCAGTCTATTTAAATGTTTAGAAGTCAAAAATAACAAAATACTTGTATTCAGAAGATAATATCCCTAACTGCTAAAACATAATTAGTATCAGCTTTTAACAGTTTATAAATCAAATACCTCTTCATGTGTGCAAACAAACTATAATAAATGATTAAACGAAAAAAATCTCTTTCGTCAAAACACAAGATTTCAATATTATACAATAAAATATAATGTAACATATTGTGAGATTTGAAGTCAGTAAATTTTGTTTTATTTCTTGGGTTTTACGTTAATGACTTTAGCTTTAGACCGTACAAAATGGCAATTAAACCACAAGTGGACTAAATGATCTGTAATTAAAACTAATGTTTGTTGAAACTGAATGGTATTTATCAGAAATCTTTTACATATATTGTCCTTATGAGAATTTGCCTCTTTGCATTCTAATATTACTTTTAATATTTAAATAATTCATAAATGCGTTAATTTCCAGTCATTAATTTTGAAATGCTGTAGAAGGCATTAACGGCCAAGTCGCAAGGAAGCCATTTGCAAGGAAAGATTTGGGATGCTTGGCTTTTAACTTGTGCGAACTTCAGATATCACTACTTTTTCTGGCCGAAACATTAAAGAGAACTTGGTGCTTTTTTTTTTTTTTTTTTACCGAAAACTTTTTGTTGGGATAAATGGGAACCATATCATTGTTTTCCGTGAATCACTTTATATGAGAAATAAATTAAAATTCCTTACATGTCGCAAAGAAAATTTAATAGGATTGCAACTTAATACTTGAAATAATCTCAAGTGACACTTGGCGATTTATTTTGGTGGTGTAATGCGATGTGCCTTGCACTGATTTGTTAAGAAGAAGTGTCTACAACTGCTCAATTATCAGGACTTGTGTAACCTTGAGAAGTAATCGCGGGATTCTTGTCAACCAATGGGAGAAAGGATCCTTTTCCTCGAGTCTCTTCCTGGGAGACTGGTAAGATTGATGGATTCGCCCCGCCCAGCGTTACACTGGCTTTTATTATATAGAGATATAAATAAATAAATATAGGGAGAGTGTGAGCTAATAGTAGGAATTGAAAAATAGACATGAATAACGTCTTCATATTGGAAATAAAACAAAAATACGAAAAGAAGGCGAATTTAACCTCCATATATCAAAAATAAAAAGAATACGCTTTGAGGTTGAAATGAAAGGGCCTTGTGTTATGTTAATTCTTATTATTAAAAAAAAATGTTACCAATATCTCACGGTTTATCAACTGCACACGGCTAACAGAAATATTTAATTTTTAATCGAAATTTTCAATGAGAAAAAAAAAAACTTTTGAAAAGCAAATAGATAGTAAATGTCAAAATTATGCGCCGCAAAATTATCTGTGCTGAAAATGACGTCATTGTATCGGGAAATATTTTCTTTCTTAAAAACCAAGCATTAACTAGATTGCCTGAAAAAATATTTTTTGACGAGTGTTACTTCTTAATGCCGCCTCATTTCAGAAAATACGAATGAAAATTATTTTATTTTTAAAAGGAAATTACATTTTCGTTCATAAAACCTAAACTTTTAATATAATTGCCTCAATGTAAATCATTTTCTGTCCACCGGTATTGAAAAATAAGGCTCGGAAGTGTGAAAAGAAATCTAAGATTTACAATAATCATTAGCACAATCAATAAAAAGTTATGTATGTAAATTTAATGAGACCATGGGGGGTTCAGGAGGGCGGAGCCTTCCTGAAGAAATCTACTTTATTACCTAAAAAAATGCCAGAATTAGTAGCTCATGAAAATTTGAAAATATCCTTACATAACGTTTTTAATTTAACGCTTTTAATATCTGGAAAGTTCGTATTTTTTTTTATTCTTATAAATAATTAAGTAATTTGAAAACTTTAAATTGCGGTTTGCAGGAAATTGAATATTACCAAAGTGTGTTTAAAAACAATGACTTGCCGAGCTGACATTGAGGCTCCTGATCTGCAGATTTACTAATGAAAATAATACAATTGTAAAGACACGAGTATATTTATACTCTCGTTCTTTTGCTGTTAGTATGTCGGCTTGCCCTTTCCCCTTCCACCTATTAACTCTTGTTTCTTGTATTTCAATGGAGAAAAAAAAAAACATAATTAGTCAGATTGATCTAATCAGAACAGTACATTATTTATTTAACATTGCATTGGTTAGTTCCTTATTGTGAAGCGAAAAAAAATATCTTCATTATCAAGGATTATTGTTTCTTAAAATTTATACATCTGTATTAACCCTTAATCTACTGACAGTAATTAATTTACACATCTGTACTAACCCTTAATCTACTGACGGTAATTAACATTACAATAAAATGACATTAGAATAACTTGCTATAAAATTCCTTTAAGGGCAGTTGGAAGTAAAATTTTTGAAAAAAGTCTTTATTTTTTAAATATTTTGAGTCCTTTATTTTCTCCCTTTTTGAATGGTATATTAATTTTGTTTCTATGAAAACAAGAAGTTAAAGAAATTTAAGTAATTCAATTTAACATTATACATTACATGCGTAAACTTTAAACTGAATTTTCTCAAAATGTTGCTTTTTGAACTTCGATGTATCTTTTTATAGAAACTACTATGCATTATTATTTGGAATCTTGACAAAAAATTTCTTTCATACCTGTGATCAATCTAAAGTGAACTTCTGTTACAAAAATTTTTACAAAATTTTCTTTAGAAAATAGGAGCTAGATTTCTTTTGTTTTAACAAAATTGTTTATAACAAATATTGGAGTAAAATTTTATTAAGTGTTTATGTTATACGCAATGTTTAAAAATGCTCCACAGTAGTACTTAGTGTTTTCTTTTCCAGGGCCGGCCTCGTCTGAATCAAAAAAGAGTGCCCACAGCTCGCCCGAAATATTTCGAAAATCCGTAGGTTTGCAGAAAATGTTTTTTGTGCTATAGTGTTAAACATTCCACTTGAGAATGCTAGCTATCATTTTTTATTTTGTTTGAAATTGTTTCCCTTTTGATGTAGAAGTATCGAAATAATTCAATTTTAAAAGTAAAGTACTATAATTGTCTGATTCCCTTTTCAGAGTCCTGGCGTTGATTCTGGCACTCATGATGATACATTAAAAACTCCTACGTTATCGCCAAGTCTGCAAACAAAACGTTCTATTTCATACCTTGATGTAAGTATCCCTCAATAAATTTCGGTAATTTTGCAGTATAAGGGGCCTTGTCGAGAGAATGAAATTTTATCGCCCATTTTCTTGCATCGTCTCCCCTACAAAAGAAATTTTTCACACAACTAGGAGGCTCTGCCCCCTACGAGCCAACCCCCATTAAGGGTGTTCTCCAATCCAAAAGGGCAACTTTGACATAAGTTTTAATTTATTTTTGTTCGAAAATGCATGAAACGAGCTAGTGCTGTTGTTCAGAAACTATGTCATTGAGCTGTTTTTTTTCCATTTTTTTTTTTTTGCAAACACAATAGATCTTTCAGAAAATAGTGTCAAAGTGAGTGTTTTGAACCGAATTTCCACGCGAAGGAAGAAAGTGCATTCAAGAGCTGGCGAAAAACGTTTGTCACGTGATCGAAATCGCTTATAACTTAGTAGATAATGAATGGATCAAAAAATGGAAAAAACAGTTCAATTCCAAATCGCTTCGCCTTTCCAATTTTATACCTTTCTGTTAAAAAATGAATTTGTAAATGTGTCAAAACTTTTTGTGCTTATTGAGCAGAGCAGTTAAGAACAGTCTTAAACACATTATTTTCAAAGAAATATCTAAAAGGTCTTGCTGGTAGCAATGATTTTACTACTTCAGACTTGAACTATGTCAAGAACAAGAAGAATTACTCTGCAGCGCCATCTTTATACCTCATAAAGAACTAAAATGAGCAGGCCTGGAAAATGACATTCATTTTCAGTGACAATCCTATCTTAATTATGGAAAATTATTTGTAAAATACAGAACTTGTTACTTTCCTCATACATGTGTTATATAAGGAATAAGTAATAATTAGAAATTAAAAAAGAACAGAAAAAGATATTTGTACAGTATAGCCTTTTACTTTGCACACATCAGAGTGTGAAATGCCAGGAAAAGGACAATCTGAAAGTTTAAATCTTTTTAATTGCTTTAATTTTGTATTATTATGAATATAATATCTCTTGAAAATACTTCTAAGAATATTTATTTAGAATGTGTAAAAAAAAAAAAAAAAAAAAAACTGCATTATCTAACATTTAATAGACATCTTATTGTGCGGACTGCAATGAATATGCACATATTCATTTATATTTTCACAGCTGTTTTACATCATTTGGCAGCAAATCTTACTTTTGAAAAAAGGCCCTTCTACTGGAAATAATACCTATATCTCACTTAACTGTTATACTTTTTATTTTCTATTTGATGTATATTTTTTAATCTCTAGGAGTCTCAGAGCAGCAAGAGGCGAAGGAGTTCGACACCACCGCCTTCTATAAGAGGTACAAACACTTTGTGTTATACAGTAGATTCCCCTTAATCTGCACAGCATGGGACCAGAGATGGCGCAGATTTTAGAATTTTGCACATTTCTCGTCATTTTTTCTTTACATTTTTAAACAGTCTTTTTGAATGGAATTTAAATTGTAATGAATGCTTACAATATCGTAAAATATTAAAATAATTAAGTAAAATAATAAACGAACATAATAAAAATTAAGATAATTTTAAAAATGACTATTTACTTGAACTTTACGTTTTATATTTTAATGAATAGAGTGAAAATTCCCTGTGCGACCACACCTCCCTGAACGACTGTTTATTCATGGAACGACATTTATTTCCATAGGGTCAATACTCATTTTACCTCCATTCAGAGACCATCCCAATGGAATTCCCTCCATGAGCGACCCATTTCTTTGAAGAAAAGGAAACAAATTCCGTTTTTTCTGGGTCGCTTGAAGGTTTTATTAGAAAAATAATTCCGGAGAGCGCATTATTCATCAAACTTCTAAACTGTTTGGATTTTTTTTTTAAATTCCGGTAACTTTTAAGCGTTTAAACCCCTTTATGCCTTTTCAGGCAATGAATTGAACTCTGATGACACATTAAAAATGACAGTCAATAAACTCCCCTGCCCTATTCTGTCAGGAAACTCTCAAAGAAATAGATAAATTACTGAAATCGTCATTGTTTCCGTCCAAAAAAATTGCATTTATTTACTCTTAGAAAGGTCTTGGAAATAAAAGTTATAAAAGAAAAAACCGTAAAATCAAAGCAAACGTCGATGTATTAATTTTTTAAACTTTGAAGTAATTAACTTATGTAATTAACTTTTGTTTTGATACGTAAATTTATATATTGTTTTCTATTGTGAAAAATAAATTTTAGTAACTTTAATTGCTACCTTTTTTTCAACAATTAAAATCTAGATTTAAATATGACCTCCATTAACAGAGCGACCAATTTTTATAAGAACGGAAAGTGGTCACTTTAGGGAGGTTTTGCTGTATTTAAACACTCTTAATAAGGATGAGATCTTGAATGATTGAATGAAACTTCCCTATTCATTCACATAAAGAAAGTTTGGTTTCATATAATATTAATAAAGAAATATCTTAATAAAGAAGAAACTTATTTAATACATATATTTGGTAAAAAGATTGTGATTACCAGCAACATCTTGAAATTTTTTTCCGAAATAAATTTATACTTCCTTCATGCAAAAGGCATGAGTTCCGTCCTATTAAGGAAATTTTCATTTAAAATACTGACAAATGATATACAAATTTTAAAAAGTGTGTCATTCTGAAATGAAAGTTTCACTTTACATCTGCAATGATGTGCAGAGTTTGTGTTTGCGGATTTGAGGGAGTCTACTGTGTCTATATATTTGAACACTTTCCAACCGTGTTGAGAAGTCTCTATGAATTCGGTTTGTCTGTCCGTGTCAGGATTGCCATGCAACGCTAGGTCTCGTTCCGAATGGGTAATACGCTCAAAGAATTTCGTTACAGGACGGTCTAGGGCAAGGGGAATCGTTTTGAAGGATGTTATGCTATTTTAGCTTACGAAATTTATAGCTATCAATGGGGCGTACTATAAAGCTGTAGAATAAAGTGTGTATAGAATTTATTTTTAATGCACAGGAATAAAAACTGATATAAATTGGAATCTGATATTTTGAGAACTAAGTAAAAAAAGACATCTTTCAGGAAGTGTACACAAGAAATAGAAGTTTAAAATATTAATTTCCCGAGGAGATATTTTAAATATACGAATGCACCCAATGCCCATAAACTTTACTTTAGTGAGGGGAAATCGGAAGCTGAGTGACCAGCTCCCTTAATTGCGTAATGCGGAAAAAAATTGAAAAGAAGAAGAAGAACACGTTTTTTCCTACCGCAATTAATCTTATATGTGTTCATTATTTTGCAGTTATTTTTTACTCGATATCTTGAAAAAAAAGAAATGTATCTAAAAAATGATCTGGTTTGTTGGCAAAGTTATTTTTCGTCTTTACCTTAATGGGACTTTTTAAAAATTTGACGTATGTATCAATGAAAATTATTTAATAATGTCGTCAAAAGTTTTGGGCTGCTAAAAAGATTAAGAACAATTAAGAATTCACATTGAAGAGGAATTTTGTCTAATACACCACTTGTTGCACAAAACAGTTTAAAACTGCTATAACAGTTGCTTAATTCTATATTTTATTTTTTCGTTTTTAACGATGCTTTCTTCGCAGATGCCTGTACGTCGAGCATGTGTCGTGTGTTAATTAGTATTTCATGGGAAAATACCTCCATATCCGATTTCTATTTTCTCCAGAAAGATAGAGAGCTCCAGAATACAGCATAATAAAAAAAAGTGTCACATCTGGTATTACTACAGAAACCACTGGGTATCTATAGGACCGATATCTAGTTAACTGGAAACCCCTCTGAAATGGTAATTTGTCTTCTTAGGAACTCCCACGTTATTGACTAACAGCATTGAAAACTGAACACAAACACATCTGCGCTTCTCTTTATTTATATTCATCCATTCTTTTGTAAAACGACTTTTACAATTTGAGTGGTTTATCAATTTATTTTAATTACATATGTATTGTTCAATTTATAAATCAGGGTAGTGTTCGAAGTTTAAAGAGGTTAAGCAGATCTGGTTTAAAAAAAAAAAAAAAAAAAAGTTTTTAGATATTGGCTTTTCGGATGCTAAAAATATTATCGAATTTTTAAATAGATATAAAAATTTAACATTTTCTTCTTTCAAAAGCAAAATTTACATAAGTTTCCATTGCAAAATCTTGTGAAGAATTAGTCTTGGTGGACTAACACTTATATTATCATTAAGAAATTATGGAATGCTCCACTTTAGTGGAACTAAAGCATCAGTTTGTGTGTGTATTTGTGAGGAGTGTGCGTGTGTGTGTGTGGGGGGGGGGGGGGGTTGCTATTACAAAAACACGACACTATTAAGTTATTTTTGCAGAGACACTGAAAAAAAATCTGACCAAGTGATCATGATTACAAAAACACGATATTAGTTTTTTCAAAGTTATTTTTGCAGAAGCGCTGAAAAAATCTGACCAAGAGGGCCATGATTACGAAAACACGACATTAGTTTTTTGAAAGTTATTTTTACAGAAGTGCTGAAAAAAATCTAACCAAGGGCGCCATGATTACAAAAACACGATACTAGTTTTTTTTTTTTTTAAGTTATTTTTACAGAGGCGCTGAAAAAAAATCTGTCCAAGGGTGCCATGATTAAAAAAACACGATAATAGCTTTTTGAAAGACATTTTTACAGAGGCGCTGAAAAATATCTGACCAAAGACACCATGCTTACAAAAACACGATATTAGTTTTTTTAAACTTATTTTTACAGAGGCGCTGAAAGAAATCGGACCAAGGGTGCCATAATTGCAAAAACACGATATAGTTTTTGAAATTTATTTTTACAGAGGCACTGAAAAAAATCTCTCCAAGGGCGCCATGATTAGAAAAACACGATAGTAGTTTTTTGAAAAACATTTTTACAGAGGCACTGAAAAAAATATCTGACCAAGGGCGCCATGATTATAAAAGCACGATATAGTTTTTGGAATTTATTTTTACAGAGGCGCTGGAAAAAAATATCTCCAAGGGCACCATGATTAGAGAAACACGATGATAGTTTTTTTAAAGGGATTTTTACAGAGGCGCTGAAAAACAATCTGACTAAGGGCGCCGTGATTAAAAAACACGATATTAAGTTTTTGGAATTTACTTTTACAGAGGCGCTGAAAAAAATCTCTCCAAGAGCGTCATGATTAGAAAAACACGATTATAGTTTTTTGAAAAGCATTTTTACAGAGGCGCTGAAAAAAGTCTCACCAAGGGTGCCATGATTAGAAAAACACGATGATAATTTTTTGAAAGGGATTTTTTACAGAGGCGCTGAAAAAAATCTGGCTAAGAGCGCCGTGATTAAAAAACACTATATTAAGTTTTTGAAATTTATTTTTACAGAGGCGCTGAAAAAAAAACTCTCCAAGGACGCCATGATTAGAAAAACACGCTAATAGTTTTTTGAAAAGCATTTTTTACAGAGGCGCTGAAAAAAATCTGACCAAGGGCGCCATGATTACAAAAACACGATATTAGTATCTTGAGATTTATTTTTAGAGAAGCGTTGAAAAAAATCTGATCAATTGCGCCATTATTACGAAAACACACGATATTAGTTTTTTTAAACTCTTTTTACAGAGGCGCTAAAAAAAATCTGTCCAAGGGCGCCATGATTAGAGAAACACGATGATAGTTTTTTTTAGGCCTGGGCCTTAAATCGATTTAACTCTTAAATCGATTTAACTCTTAAATCGATTTAAAGCTTACATCGGAAATCCGATTTAACCATTGGTCTTAAATCGATTTAAGCTAAAATCGGAAATCACGATTTAGCTAATGTCAAATCGCGATTTAGCCAATGTCTTAAATCGCGATTTAGCCATTATCTTAAATCGCGATATAGCCATTGTCTTAAATCTCGATTTAGCCATTGGCTTTAAATCGATTTAAAACAAAATACTGATTCAGAGCTAACATCGGAAAAACGATTTATCTACTTTGATGTATACACTTACATGGCAAGCTGGTGTTAAATCGATTTAGGAGGATCCGATTTAAGCAAACATCGCAAGCCTCAATGCTTTCCGATTTAAGGAAAACAAGGCAAGCTGGTGTTAAATCGATTTAGCAGGATCCGATTTAAAAGAACATCGAGCCTCAATCCTCTCCGATTTAAGAAAAAGGCGATTTAAAAAAACAATGATTTAAGTAAGAATTGATATTTATTTATTTACTTTGTAAACAAGATTCAGAGTTTAGGAGATTGGAATGTGTATTTTTCAGAAATTAAGAACTTATATAGTGGAAAGTAGAAAGGAAAAAGTAATGTTTAAATCTTAAAATCCAAATTCATCGAATTTCAATTTATATGCTAATGCAATCTTTTGATGATAAATTAAGTTTTCACATATGTGGGTAATATTGCAATATGTATTTTTTATTTTCCAATATTCTGTAATTAATTAAAATGTTTTAAAGTAGAATCCTGCATTGTTTCAAAAGATTGTTTTCCTGAAATTCATTCAGCATTTATATGATTAAAAATAATAATAATAAAGTTTTATATTTAAAATCCAAACTCATCGAATTGCAGTTTATACTTTTATGCATTCTTATGATGAAAAACTCATTTTTGACATGTTTTAGTAATATTTTAACATTTATTTTTTATATTTTCTATTATTTTGTAATTAATGGAATTATTTTAAAGTATAGTCATGCATTGTTTTGTGTATCACTATTTGCCCGTGATCCACATGAAATATTTTTCTTTTACTAATAATATTTTTTTCCTGAAATTGATTGAGTATTAATGGTTGGAAAAAAAGATTAAAGTTTCATATTTAAAATCCAAATTCATCGAATATCAGTTTTTATTTTTATGCATTCTTTTAATGAAACATTCATTTTTCACATGTTTGGGTAATATTTTAATACATATTCTTTATTTTCTATCATTCTGTAATTAATTAAAATATTTTAAAATAGTCATGCATCAGGTTTGACATCTGATTTCAATGCCAGTCACATGGATTGAGTATATTGCTTAAATTGATTCACTATTTATATCCAAATTCATCCATTTTTAGTTTATATTTTTTTGCATTATTTTCATGAAAAATTAATTTTGATATGTAAGGGTATTATGGGAATATTTTAGTTTTAATTTATTATTATTTTGTAATTAATTAAAAATACTTTAATAAAGTTCAGTAATGAGTCAAGTAACTTTATTTTTACAGCAGAATGAGGGAGGGCTGGAGGAGGCATTCATTAGATTTTTCTGCAAATCTGCGATTTTCTGCTTTTTTGACATTTTGTTATCATTAAAAAGAGATATATTTTAAGATTATATTTTATTACTAATCTTAAAGGATGGCAACGTCCGCGAAAAAAATCAGCAATTTCAGTAATGTGCTCCAAGGCTCACACTTTCAATCCTTCTCCATCCGCTATATAAATGTCAGCATTTATGTTAAACAAATCTTATTATAATCTAAAAGTTAAAAAGATATAAAATTGCACCTTATTTCTCATATTTCCCTCCCCCCCCCCCCTTTTTTTACTACTTTTCTCATCATGGTAAATGAATAGTTAAATTCATCATTGAATTCTTTTAATATGCTTAAGTTTTACCTCAATAACTTTTTTAATCTGTGTCTGTAAAAAAAAAAAAAAAGTGTATGTAGGCTGTTAGCAATGAAGTGCTATTTGGGTGGGTTAAGGGAAGTCCCCACCCCCCTTAAGGAATTTCGATTGTAGCAGGCATAACAAATCAGACAAAAAAAAAAAAAAAAAAAAAAAAAATCATTTTTTTTTTTATAATACTTCTTATAGAATGAGTTTATAAAATGTATTACAATAGATCACTAATTTTTAAAATGGAAAAAAAAAAAAAAAAAAAACTAGTGTTTTGGGACATTCAAAGTTTTTTTATGTGTAAAATATACCTCTTTTCAAAATTATTTGAAAAATTAAAAGCTAAGTATACTAAATAATACAGGAAAAGGGGGGGGGGGGGGGGGGCACATAAAGACCATATTTTGTTACTAAAAATTAAAAAATAGGCTTTCAGATTCTAAAATGTAAAATCGGTGTTAAATCGCGATTTAGCACTAAATCGCGATGTTAGATGGATGATAAATCGATTTAAGAAATTTCTACATCGCCCAGTCCTAGTTTTTTTAAAGGGATTTTTACAGAGGCACGAAAAAAAATCTGACTAAGGGACCCGTGATTAAAAAACACGAGATTAAGTTTTTGAAAGTTATTTTTACAGAGGCGCTGAAAAAATCTGACAAAGAGCTCCATGATTACAAAAACACGATATTAGTTTGGTGAAAGTTATTTTTACAGAAACGCTTTAAAAAAATCTGACCAAGGGCGCCATGATTACCAAAGCCGCCTCTGACAATGGGACCAAATGAAATTAAAATGAAAATCTCCTGTTTTAAATTGGCATTCCCTAAATCTGCACCAGGGCGCCATGACTATCAAAGTCTCTGGTAATGAATCCATTTAAAATGAGAATATGTTTCTTATACAGTGTTTCGTCGTTTATACTTGCACAAAAGGCAGAAATAGAAAATGACTGACAACACCAGGGGCGCTAAATACTTAGATGCAGAAAATATGCAAACGTATTAAACGCATACTTATTAGACACTTATTACAAGCATTCTTAGAACAGAACTTATTTAGGCGTATATCTAAATAAGTGAGTACTTAATATTATTTTTCTTAGAATTTATCATTAGTACAGGCTTTGAAACAAAGTCTGCTCCTGGATACTATGTGTAACAATGGCATATCTGATTGTCGATAACTTGTGTTATCTCGTTGTTTATCTAATTGTCTTTGATCACACATAGTTTGCTTATGCTATATACTTTAAAAAATTAAAAGCATTACTTTTTAATTTTCCAAATGAAAATCTTTGAGAATTTTATGGCTTTCAAAATGCGTGCTTTAAAAAGAAAAAAAAAATGTGACGATGGGCGCACCGGGCATTTGCCTCGTTGCTCGGTGGGCCAGTACGACCCTGTTTAAAGCATAGAGTTAAATTATCAATTTTAACATAATGAAGGGAGAAAACAACACGTTTAAATCCATATCGAATTTTATCTATTCGTTTTTTTTTTCTTTCTTTCAATAACCTCTTTAATTTAATGCAGTAATTTTCAATTTATGATTTGTAACCGTTTCTCACAGATGCAATTTATGTTTTTCAATAACATTTGAGCCATTAAAATAAAATAAAAAAAGAAGAGTTAAATGCACCTGCCTTTGATATTTCAAGGGTTTTTTTTTTTTTTTTTTTTTTTTTTTTTTTTTTGTGTGTGTGTGTGTGTGTGTTGCCCACGAAAGAAATAATTCTGTCTTGTTTTCTACTTAAGTAAAATGCCGTTGCAATAAAATATCAAAAATGTAAAAAGATAGTTATGTTAGAAGCCTCTTTAAATCACTTTTCATGTACGTTAAATTTATTTGGCTGTTGTTTTAAAGCTTATGCCTTTCTCGGCATTTCGCAATTATAAGTAGCAATCATTTAACATAATCATTTGTTTAGATAAACATTGTCAGGTTTTACGGCATCTCTAAGAAATACATATGTAGAGCCATTATTTCTGGCAATCACCTTGCATAACTCGTTTTTCATTGTTTTTATCGGGGTTCCTAGATTTTGGGATAATTTTTTGGCTTGCAAATAAACCCTTTGTCTGCTGTTCGTTCACAGTGCTAATGTTTGAATCTGGCAATGTTGTAGTGCCAAGTGTTATATGCTTCTTATGGAATCATGCGCTTTTATCTCGACCTGCGATGACGTAAGACCAGGTGGTCTTGGGTCATGCTTAGGTGTACCTTGCATATACGGATTTTCTCTCTCTCACCGTTAAAACTTATGAGTAATATTCCTTTTGTAACTTACTTAAAAATGTTAAATAAAATTTGTTAGTTCCTGTATTATGGTTGGAGTTTTTTTGCATTTAAGTGAACCATCCCACTGAACCACATCATACAAGTATACCTGAATCTGAAGTTCAATGAAAATTCATGCATAGTTCTTGAGATAGAGCTATAGCAAAATTCGTTAAAAAAAAAAAAAATGCAAGTACTTTTTAAGTGGGGGGGGGGGGCAGAGCAAAGGGAAAATGCTAATTTTGTGTGGGAAGAGAAATTGTCATGATCGATTATTTATTGTGGCAATAAAATGACAAATATAGCAGATTTATTTATTTTTTTAATTAAACAGTTTTAAAGAGTTTTAAAACTTTGAGTACTGTGGGGGAGGGGGGGGGGGGCAGAGCAAAGGGAAAATGCTAATTTCGTGTGGGAAGAGAAACTGTCATGATCGATTATTTATTGTGACAATAAAATGTCAAATATAGCAGATTTATTTATTTATTTTTTAATTAAACAGTTTTAAAACTTTGAGTACTGTGGGGGAGGGGGGGGGGGCAGACAAAAATGGGGAAGCAAAATTTTGAGAAAGTGAAATTCAGATGAAATTTTAATGAAATGAATTGTCAATGAAATATAGGGTTGATTATTTATTCACTTTAAAGTAACAAGTAGAGTAGAAAAAGTTTAAAAAAATTAAGTTTTAAAGATTTTTTAAAACTTTGGTATTGTGGAGAGCAAAAGGAAGAAGTGAAATTTGGGAAGAAGGAGAGGCAAAGGGGAGGGGGGGGGGGGTTAAGATTTATTTTTAAATCAGAAATTCAAAGGAAAGCAGAAGAGTTTTACCCCTGATTAAGAAATAATACAAGAATAAAATTAAGCACTTTTTGATGATTTTGCATGAAAATAAGTACTTTTAAGAACCAAAAATTCTATTTGAAAAATGTACATACTTTTAAGGACTTTCATGGACCGTATGAACCCTGTATATTGGGCAAGTCTATTTTCGCAATACAGGTTGCCTTTCTTACTCCCTGCTCTATCTCTACACTAGGGCTGGGCAATATATCAATAAAACCGATATAAAATGCAAATTGTGGTAACAATATCAAAAAACTCTATGCAACAATATATCGAGAATATCATAACTCTGATGTAAGCCGCAAATAGCATACTTCTTCATTAAACAGCACTTCCTCGACTTCAAGTATTCATGAATAGTAAAGGTGTGAATTCTCCCAACCTAAATCAAAATATTAAACACAGACTCCTCGGCTACCATATTCACAAATACTCTTGACAAAATTCAGGATTTTTTTCCACTATGGTTTGAGAAAATTTAAAATTTTATTCTGTGATTGTCTGACAAAAAAATTACTTTTTTTTTTTTTTTTTTTTTTGTAACCACTTAATGAAATTTATTTTTTTCCACAGCTGTTTGACAAAATTTGAGATTTATCTTCACAATCTCTTGATGATATTTGCGCTACTTGCACAAAATTTGTGATTTTTCTATGATCAGTCAATGAAATTTGTGATATTTTCTATGAATGTCCAACAAAATTCATGAATTTTTTTCTGCTTCAATCCCTCTCCCCCACTTTTTTTAGTTTTTAGTTTTTAATTTTTTTTTTTTTTTTTTTTTTTTTTTTTTTTTTTTTTTTGCGATAAGAGTTATCAAAATCTTGTCAGTATAAAAGTTGTAGATAATATTAAGAAGATTTATAATAAGTAAATAAGTTTAAGTGAATTTGATATCTTAAGAATTGACGAAGTTATGAATTTTTTTCTCCCTAAAATCCTATTTTTTTTCGTTCCTTGAGACCATTTTTAATTTTATGAAAAATCTGACACATAAATATTTGGCCCTTTTCCTAGAAGTAATAATAACTTTAAACTGATTTGATATGTACTATAACTAAGAAGTTATGAGTTTTTTTCGGTTTTTACAAAACTCCTCCCTATTTCCACCCCCTTGGTCTGATTTTGCTCATTCACAAACTTAAGAGAGATTTGCTACCACTTGATTTTATGTATCAGTTTGGAAGTCTGTAACTCATCTAATCATCATGTCCATAAAAAAGTGATACATAGATAAAGCTTTGAACTGTGGGTCCTTTTGGGTTCTAAGGGTCAAGACGGCATAGATTTGCAAAAAATTTTCAGAAATTCAACATAGGGAAAAATGTGATAGGTAGTATTTGTTACGAAATCTACCTAAAAGGAGTCTGTAAACGTGTCTGGAAGCTTAGTGGATAAAAATTTGGCAGAAAATGTGAGAAATTGCTTTCTTTTAACCTACAGAGGTACAAATCTTGCCAACAGCATTTGCATTTTTTTTTTTTTTTTTTTTAATCACCGATAGCAGCTTTTATTTTTTTGTGTGTGTTACAATTGGAAGGATGCTGAAATAAAATAAACTGACTTACAACCTCTTTTTTTTTTCTTTTTCTTAAATGAAATTAGTAAAAGACATGCATTTTAAATGCGTGTAACATATATTTTTTAAAATAAAATGTGTGAAAGGTTTACATTTTAAATTAAATAAATGCAATAGGAATTATGGTAACTGTGTAGGAACTGTATTTGGCAATTTATCACGGGTGCCTGATTAACATAAAAGTAGAAAAAATATTTACCAGATATTTAAATCTTTATGAAAAGTAGTTACCTGCAAAAAACTCCACGTCATCCTATCTTGCTCGTCTTGACTTGATTCAATTTTACTCTGGCAAAAATCAACGAGATTCCCGTTGGCCAATGAAGATTCCAGTTTGTCGGATTTGCTCAGAAGCTCTGGTTCTGTAACCACTTGACGGATGTGAACAAAACGGGAAGGCATGTGATCCGCTTGGGGAGGTACATCTGCTTTATTGCCGAAATGCACTAACTTTCCACCAAACTATAAAGAAATACACATGCTTTTAGTAGGAGTATTTTAAAAGTACATTGAATTTAAAATTTTTTATGAATGAAAATTTGCATTCACAATGTCTCACTTCTATTCCACACAAGCGAAAATTATTTAAATTGTTTTTTCCACACTGAATCAAAATGTAATTAAAATGAATCAATTCATTCGAAATAGCTTATTGTTATTGGGACATTTCTAAAAGTTTATCACACCTGGAAACCGAGTGAAATATCGATTACAAAATTCCATTTACATGTACATTAGGGTGGGCCGAAAAAAACTTTTTTTTTCGATTTTTGATGATGGGTAGTGCGGAAAAGTGGCCACTGGTGGCACTCAGTTTACTCAAAAAATTTGAGATTTCTTGGACAATTTCTTCATTTGCCGCAAATGGCTTCAAGTTTTGCTCAAATGCTGATTCTTGAACTGTTTTAGCAAAAATTTGAAAAATGTTAAATTTATTTAGCTGAATTTACTTGAAATGTCCTGTTTAGTGTACGAAATGTTTAAAGAAGGTCTGATTATGTATTATTTAATAGTTATGTGCATTTTGAATTAGGTGACTTGTACAGTTTTTTCGCATATAAGTGAACAAAAACTGTAGGTATTGTTTGGTTTGTTCGTCAGTTTCTCTCTTTTGTCTTTATTATGTTCCTCGCTCTTCCTTCTGTTTTTCAATGCGTTCAGAATCACCTATTTGGATGTGTCTTGGAACGACGCGCTTTCATTTCATTTCGTTTTTGGTTCAGCCGAGGAGAGAAAATAAGTCACATCTGAACACAGAGAGACACAGCACGAAGAAAACTTTATTTACACAATATACATGGAAAATATATTAAAACAGACTCCCATTGGTTGGGATCAAACATGTAACAGGAGCTCTTATTGGTCTCCTTAAAAACGCGAGCCATATGTCACATGACGTCACGCCTCGGACTCCGCGATCGTCCAAAGAGAAAAATGAAACGGAGGATGACTCGAGGGAAAAACAACATGCGGTCATTTATTGAGCCACGATAGAAAACCCACAAATCTCCCCCTTTCCCCCGACTCACAAAAAACATTTTAGCATGTATGACACACACACACATAATTATACATAATAAAATAAAATACCACAATAATATTAAAGTTTATCTAAAGTTAGCACTTTGGTTCGTTCGTCGTATCAGAAACATTTTGTTTTCCTGAAACATGATTTAAAACTAATAACTCTTTCATCAAATAGTCCTTTATAAAAAAATATTGTGTGTCAATATGCTTAGTTCTCTTATTTTCAACATTATTTTTCAAGAAATAAATTGCACTCTGACTATCACAAAATATTATAGGTTTCTTAATTTCTAAATTTAAGATACATTTATTCATGATGCGAGACAGCCATAGAATTTCTTTTACCAATTCAGATAATGCAATAAATTCTGATTCCATGGTTGATAAAGCTACAGAATTTTGCTTAGAAGACAACCATGATATCGGAACATTTCCCATCATTACAACAAAACTATTTACAGATTTCCTATCATCCCTATCAGCTGCCCAACTTGCATCACAATACCCCGTAATAAAACAGTCTTTTGCATTAGACAAGTTTATACAAAAATTTGATGTATTTACTACATATTGAAAAATTTGACAAAGTAATTTCCAGTTAATTTCAGAAAGTGCATTACACTATTTGGATAACAGTGTAACAGAGAACATTATGTCTGGTCTGGTTCTTGACGCTAAGAATAATAAACTTCCTATTGAAGATCTATAAGGAACATCATTTACAATGCAACTTTGATCATGCACTTTTTCAACAATAATACCTGTACTCGTTGGTAGTTTACATTTTGTTTTAGGAATGTTCTTAAAAATCACACACATTTTCTTAATATAACTCATTTGATGCATTAACAGACAACCATTTTTCATTTCGAATTCTACTCCAAGAAATTTTAAAATAGGACCTAAATTTTTAATATCAAATTTTTCATTTAACATTTTAAACACATGATTCATATAATAGCCATTCTTGGTAAACACTGCAAAATCATCAACATAAACAAGTACAATAATATTCCAATTTAAATGACATACACAGTTACAATTTTTCATTTTCTCAAATCCCATCTCTATAACGTTTTTGTGCAACTCCAGGTACCATTCCCTACCTGATTGATGTAGACCATACAAGGCCTTTTTCAATCTCTACACATAGGATTTGTTGTCACATTCAGTAAAACCTTGTGGTTGTTCAACATAGATTTCTTCGTTTATTTTACTATATAAATAAGCACATTTCACATCTAAATGATTATGTTTCCAACCCAATAATACAACTAATAAAATCATAAAATATCTAACCAACGTAAAGTTTACGACTGGAGAAAATGTATCTACATAGTCCCTCAATTTGTCTGTAGCCCTGAGTAACGAGACGTGCTTTAAATCTCTGAATTTTCCCATCAGAATCCCTTTTCAAATTGTATACCCATTTACTACCCAATACTCTATGCTTTTCAGGTCTAGGAACTATATCATAAACTTCCCTGGTTTTTAGTGTGTCCATTTCATCAGCCATGGCTTCATGCCAATTTTTACTTTCTGCTGATGTCTGAGATTCTAAGAATGACGAAGTATTTCTACTTCAACACAGTGTGCTTCAGCCTCACTGTCCTCATCATGTGAATCTTGCTCAGTTTCCCTTTCAGAAAAATTAAAGTCCTTAGGATCGAAATTTATCTGTTTAGATTTACAATATTCTTTTACATCATTTAGGCTTCGCAATCTAATACTACTTTCTGGATAATAATATACATCCTTTTTCCCTTTTGTTCTCCCACTTTTTCTTACCTTAACTACTCTTTCCCATTGAACCTGTTTATCTTCGGGTGTTACATCTTCAGGAGGAGTGATTTCAAAAGGATCATCTATTGAACTCTCATTTTCATCTGGTGAATTTAGCTGTATTGTGAAATCAGTACTACCCCCATTTGTTGATTTATTAACCTTTGACAGAATGTTTGAATCATCAAATCTTACATGTTTGGTTTCAATTACCTCCCTTGTACTCATTTTCCAAATTCAGTAGCCCTTGGTTCTTATTGCATACCCAATTAAAATTCCCTTCTGTGCACTCTCATCTAGCTTGTTCCTGTGTTGTTTGGGAGTATGGTAATATGCGACACTGCCTATTACTTTTAGGTGTCTAACTGAAACTTTTCTATCTGTCCATACATTTAAAGGTACTTTTCCCCCTAAACTTCTATGTGGAAAACGATTCTTTAAGTAATTCTGTGTGTTTACTAACTCTGTCCATAATGTTTTTGGTAAATTCCCCTGATATAGCAAAGTTCTTACCCCTTCTATAATTGTCCTATTAAATCTTTCTGCGATTCCATTCATTTCTGGCGAATACAGGTTTGTTCTCTCTACTCGAATACCCTGATTTCTCAAATTTTCCTCAAAGTAATTAGCACAAAACTCCATCCCATTCAGTCCTTATTCTCTTTATCCTTTTCCCTGTCTGCCTCTCCATTTCTGTTTGATATTGTTTGAATTACTCAAATGCCTCATTTTTGTGTTTCAGAAAATAGACTGCAGAAAATCTAGAAAAGTCATCAATTACACTCATGAAATATTTTGAACCACCTATGGATTCTACAGGAGCAGGTCCCCAGATATCTAAGTGCAATAACTCCAGAATTCCCTTACTAGATATTTTGTTTATGGGCCTAAAAGATTCCCTATGAGATTTACACATATTACAAGTATCACAACTTTCAATTTGACCCTTAACATTTTCTAAACCATACATAAGATCAGATTTCATCAAGTTACACAAATCTTTTACATTTTGATGCCCAAATTTAATATGCCAAGTCATAATATTATCATTTGTAATATATGCTTCAGGTACAACATTTTCAATTACATTTGCATTAACTACATAAAAATTATTGCTCAAAAATGATACAATGAAAAAAGAACCACTTGGCCTTCTAATGACCAATTTTCCATTTCTTATAATAATACTATAACCTGCATTATCAATTAAACGTGCAGAAATCAAATTTCTCGACATTTTTGGAGCATATAACACTTTATTTAATGTTAAAGGAACCTTACCTCCATTTTGGTGAACAAGTAATTTTACTTTACCAAAGCCACAGATAGGTGTTGATCCTTCAGCTATATTTGCTAATTCGGAGTTCTTTAGTTCATTAAAATTACAAAATATATTAATATCGTTACAAAAATGTTCTGTTGCCGCCGAGTCAATCACAAATTCCACTACTTCAGGTTTCGGTAACACCGCGGACGTCATTGCCGCTAAAAACACATCGGATCCCTTTTTCAGATTACTTTCAGATTTGGCCGGAAGTTCTTTCTTTGGAAAATTCTTACTGTTCTTTTTGCAAAATTTCATAACATGCCCAGGTAGTCCACATTTGAAGCAAGTTCGTTCTTTATAATACTTATTTTCGGCTCTGTTACCGAATTTTAACTTGTTCTTTCTTTCGGTTTCGGAAGCCAGCGCTGTACTAGTACCATCATGCAAACTGGATACAGTCTCTGTATGGTGGCTAAGACGATCGAATTCGGCAATAAGTGCTTTTCGCACATTTTCTGAGGTGAAATTTTTGTCATCTAACTGGTATAACTGAATAACCACAATGTCATAATTCGAAGGAAGTTGATAAAGCATCTGATACGCGATTTCGTCATCAGGAACAGATTTTCCCGCCAATTCTAAATCTTTAGCAGATCTTAAAAGACGACTCAAAAATACAGACATCGATTCATTTTTCTTCAATTTTACATTCATAAAATCGGCACGCAATGATGCAATTCGAACGTGCGTAGTCGGCTCAAAGTTTTATTTTAAAACGCTCCATGCAGCTGCCGCCGATTCACAGTCCATAACCAGATTTTTAAAATCTTCTTCTATGGATAAACAAATCATAGATAATGCTCTTGCATCTCTTTTAATCCAATCAGCGATTTTACTATAATCCGTTTCTGGTTTCTTTTCCGATCCTTCGACAAGCCCATAAAGTCCCTGGTGCATCAATAACATTTTTATGTTGAATTTCCATTGCCGATAATTTACACGATCCAATTTCTGTATTCTAAAAACGGAGTTTTCTTCCCCGGGATTCATTTTTTTTCTTTACGAAAAATGTTCTAAATGTTCTAAATGTTCTTCAAACCACAAAACAAAAACAAAACAGCGCAACCACGCTCTTGCTGCCATATGTCGGGGATCTTGGAACGGCGCACTTTCATTTCGTTTTGTTTTTGGTTCGGCGCTTCTGCCGAGGAGAGAAAATAAGTCACATCCGAACACAGAGAGACACAGCACGAAGAAAACTTTTTTTACAGAATATACATGGAAAATGTATAAAACAGACTCCCATTGGTTGGGATCAAACATGTAACAGGAGCTCTTATTGGTCTCCTTAAAAACGTGAGCCATACGTCACATGACGTCACGCCTCGGACTCTGCGATCGTCCGAAGAGAAAAATGAAACGGAGGATGACTCGAGGGAAAAACAACATGCGGTCATTTATTGAGCCGCGATAGAAAACCCACAGAATGCCGGACCATAGAATGTCTTCACAGCAATTCTAGAAGGAGAGGAGAATGTGGAGCAGCAGAAATCAATGAAAACGCAATCAGTTATCATGAGGATGAGGTAAGAAATAGGAGATGGGAGTAACTGCGAGATGCGATGTTAATTATTTTTCTGCTCTAAAATACAGATATTGTCAGGAGATTTCAATAATGGGAACTTTGAAGCAGACAGTTCGTCTGAATAAGAATTTGAATCAGGGCCTTCAAAAGCAAACACTCCCAAATGCATATCCCTTTCTCACACAGTGTTCACCGCATTTAGAACTGGTATGTCATATAGGTAAATGATGTACCAGTACCACAAGATGAAGCTCTTAACAGATGTGTTAAGAGCTTCATCTGTGTTTTAGAATGCAGGAATTGTGACAACAGGGGATAAGGATCTCGTCATCGATAAAGACTTGGTCAGGAGACAGAAAAGGAAACTTGGAAAGAAGATACAGGAGGAGGAATGTCTTGGAGGATGAAAAATTACAACCCTATTCTTTGATGGTAGAAAAGATAACATGATCTTCATGGAAAAAATGGGGACAAGCAGCACCTTCGAGAGAAATACAAAGCACATATCACTAATGGCATGCGAAAATGTACGTGTCGCTTTCTATGAGCCTATTCCTGTTTCATGGACATCAGAAATGCAAAAGGCTGAATATTTGAGTACTCTATTAATCTAGCCCGTTTCAGTTGGTAAAGGTCTTAGGTCAAGTGGTTCTACCATCTAGTTTAGACAGTTGATGTTAGTGTCAGAGTTGAAGCTCGTATGAAGAATACATATCAAATGTTGCAGTTCTCTTTTTGATTTTTTCCAAAGCAGACTTTATACTGGCTTAGAAAATTATATAATGATTTTGCTATTTCCCCACTGTGACCAGAAGGAGGTGTCAAGTAACCCAAATATTCCGAACCACATTCAGACAACATGATGATATTTGTTTCGTCTTTCAATTGACGGTGCTGCTTTTCCCTTTTTTTCCCCTATGAGGATCGTTTTATTTTTTCTACTATCAAAAATATGCTTGTAATTTTTCTTCCTCCAACAGTTTCCTCCTCCTGTATCTTCTTTTTCTGTCTCCTGACCTTGTCTTTATTGATGACGAGATCCTTATTCCCTATCGTCACAATTCCTGCATCCTGAAGCACAGATGAAGCTCTTTACTTATATGACATACCAGTTCTGAATGCTGTGTGAGAAAGCACTTGGGAGTGTCTGCTTTTGAAGGCCCTGGTTCAAATTCTGATTCAGACGTACTGCTGCTTCAAAGTTCTAACTATTTGAATCTTCTGACAATATCTGTAATGTAGAGCAGAAAAATAATTAACATCTCATCTCGCAGTTTCTCCCATCTCCTATTTCCCCCCTCATCCTCATGATCCTCCCATCGCATTTTCATTGGTTTTTGCTCCACATTCTCCTCTCCTTCCAGTATTGCTGTCAAGACATGCTGTGATCCGTCATCCAAATAAGTGACCCTGAATGCATCGAAAAACAGAAGGAAGAGCAAGGAACATAATAGAGAGAAACTGACGAACGAACCAAACAATGCTTACAGTTTTTTGCTCACTTATATGCGAAAAGGTTATAGAAGTAACCTAATTCAAATTGCACATAACAATTAAATAATACATAATCAGAGCTTATTTAAACATTTCGTACACTAAACAGGACATTTCAAATAAATTCAGTTAAAATAAATGTAATTTAACATTTAAAAAAGTTCAAAAATCAACATTTGAGCAAAGCTTCAAGCCATTTGCGGCAAATGAAGGAATTGTCCAAAAAATCTCACATTTTTTGAGTAAACTTAGCGCCACCAGTGGCCACTTTTCCGCATTACCCATCATCGAAAATCGAAAAAAGTTTTTTTTCAGCCCACCCTAATGTACATAAAGTTAAACAATAAGACTTATGTGAAAGAGCCAACACTATAGGATCTGTTATCCAGAATGAATACTTTACTATTATAAGTATTCAGAAATCTTCAAAATAACTGTGTGCGATGTATAAAATAGGAATAATACATCTAAATCCATCATTACAAATTTGCTAATTGACACAAAACAAAAAACATTTAAACGACAATTGAAATTAAAAAAAAATAACATCAACCTATAAAATTTTAGGATTCTTTGATCTGGGTTTTTGGAACATTTCTATTGCAGTGTCTCTTGCACTCGTGGCTCCTTTACACTGGCATTATTTGAGCTCCTTTGCAGCATGCCGCACATCGGTTAAAAAGATATCCCTTGCTTTTGAATTTTTTTCATCATCATCACTTCCATTAGATCTCACCTGCATCTTCTTTATCAGCATTGAGGCCATTTCACACTGCCTCTTGATCCGGCCATTGAGCTCCTGAACATGAAACTCCTTTAGCATAGACCAGCCGATCATTTCCTTCTCCTTGGAAATTTTAAAGTCCTTCCTCTTCAGTCTCATTCACATTATCCAAAAAAATATTGAAGATGGCCACACTGTATTGTACCACCCATGAATGAGTCCATTTCTACCTGCTGCATCCCATAAAATACATTTTCAGTTTTTACATTTTTGCACTGAAACATTGGTTATCATTTTGCATTCCAGTGATTGGAACACTGTACACAGAGATGAGATGGGTTCAGGCAGAAAGTGAACATTTTATGGATCCACCCACTGAGCTTCCTGTTGGAGAGAATTTGCTCTCTTGAAAGGGAACGGAATCACTTACACAAGAAGATGTCTGACTCAGAACTCACTCTTTCAGAACGACTGGAAAACAGAACCCTCTACCCCAATTGTACAATGACAATCTTAAAAGAATTTCGGACAGCTGTTGGCTATCCATGACAAATTTACCATTTTAAACAGATTTTGTCATGAAAATGGTGTCATTTAGGACCTCTTTCTAGGGACGATTTTTAAATCAATCTTGAAATAGTATTAAGCGTTTACGAGTGCACGCTCTCTGTAGTGGGCTCAGGTGACACACACTTTTTCGGGCTCCCACTCATCTCGAGTCGTACAGGCACTCCAGGAAATTTCAGGATGTACACTGTTTAATTTTGGATACCCACTGCCTTTAAAAATTTCAAATTTATTTAAGCTTAGGAAAGTGAAACCAGGCATGAAAGTGTGAAACGGGAAAAAAAGGTGGAAATTATTTTCCATCTAAACAATAGGCCAAACTCGTATAATTTAGACACATTTTAAGAGTTATTCATACAATATAAAATGAATTATTATGGTAGATAGGATTGTTATTTTCTTTTTGTAACTTAGAAAGTATTCAAATAAAAAATAAATAACAATAAATGTATAAAATCATTCAATCAAAAAAGAAAATTGGAAACAGTTTGCTAAAAGTATAAATCCATCCAAATGTACCGGATGAACTCATGTGAAGTACAGAGATTCATTTTTCAAAATAAATGTATTATTTTGAATGATTTCACTGTTTAAAACTTTACTTAAAAAAAAAAAAAAAAATCTATGCTAAATATATGCATGCCAAATTGATCTTTACTCCAGAAATACATTTCCAAATATGCATCAACGAAATGACCCAGAAGTGTTTTATAGGTAAATAGAATAAAATATCCTATTCCAAAAAGAACCTTATTGAAACTTCACTTTCAGATGCTCATAATAAAAGCTCACATAGTACAGCAATACAGAAACAAACTCCAAGGATTTGAGTAGACAAAATGTTTAATTATTAAGTTTTTTAGACACACCCCCCCACCTCCACAAATATGCTTCTAATATTTTCTTTGCATTTTTCCATCAATCCAGAGAATGTCGAAATTTGCTTTTAAAAAGGTGGAATTCCTCCTTTAGGAGGAACTCTTCCATGCCTGTGAAACACGCAAATTCAAAGCAAAAAATGCATAGAGATTGGGTATAAAACCGAGCCAACGTTCATGACTGTCTTATAATCTGCATTAGAGTCAACAAAAAAATCGAAAAGCCATGAAAATAGTAACTGAAAAATTTTCACTTTCTAAAACTATTTGCATCCTGGTGTACAAGGTTTCCGGAATCACCCTTTCACATTCCATCCATTGTGACAAAAATGTCACATTTTCAAATCAAAAACTAAACATTCCGAAGCAATCTTTCATTGTGTTCCGTTCTAAACATGGCATTGTGGAAGTAACAGTAGAAGCAGTTGCAAGGCCTTCAGCATCTACTTCTTTGTAAGATACTGAAGAAAGTGTGTGGATGGGAAAGAAAAAGTAGCACAGTCTAAATACTTCAACAATAATATATATTGAATAATAATAACACAATCTATCCATTATAAATTGAACTCATCCTCGTAAATTGAATCGTTTCTAAAATTCCTGAAAATGAAAATACGATTATTTTGGACTTTCAACACAGAGAAGAAGAAAAAGAGAAAAGAGCCCAAAAGAGCTCATGTCATGTATGTATTCATCCGTACAGGCACATATCCATAATATAACTATTTTAATAGGCATGTATGGCAGGCAGGCATGAAAGGGGGAAATAGAAAAAAGGTGGAAACTCGTACCAATTTAGACACATTTTAACTGTTATTTATACAATAAAATGAAATATTATTGTATGTACGATTATTTTTTTTTAATAACTTAAAATTAGTAATTAAAAACAAATTTAAACTAACAATTTTGCAGGTTTTTTGAATCAAAATAGGAAATTGAAGACAGTTTGCTAAAGATGTAAAATCATCCATATCGGATGAACTTATGTGAAGTACAGTGATTCATTTTTCAAAATAAATATTATTTTAGAAGGCCTTTCTGTTGAAGGAAGGTCGAGATATTTCCCCTCATCTTGGAAAAAAAAATCTCCATACTGCCTCAACACAAGCAAGTGAAAGTGAAAATAACTCCAGAAATACATCTCCAAAATGGCATCACTGAAATGACACTTTTGTGTCATCATTACTTTAGTGTTACATCATTAAGAAAAAATATTCTATTCCAAAAAGAACCTTATGGAAACTTCTTTACCTTATAAAGTCTTAAAAAATCAGTCTAGAAAAACATTTTAGAAACAATTGACATGACTTTCAGATGCCTATTCACCTTTGATTGGATGGTTTTTTTTTTTTTTTTTTTTTTTTTTTGCACAGTCATTCAGAAACAAATTCCAAGGATTTGAGTAAATAAAATGATTATTATTAAATCCCACCCCCCCCCCCCCACCCCCTCCAATATAAGCTTCCAATATTTTCTTTACATTTTTTGCATCTTTGCATTTTTTGCAGAGACTGTCCAAAATTGTTTTAAAAAAGGAACTCTTAAGGGGGCTGGTCATTCAGCTTCAGAATTCTCCTCCGTCCTGTTAAGTCTATGGGTGTTTGTTGCATTCTTATATTTAAAGTATCTTCTCAAGGAATTCCTATTTTTAACATCTTTTTTTCTGTGTACTTTTCTAAAAGGATGTCTCTTTTTTGCTTAGTTTTCAAACTATTTCTAAAATGTACGTTTAATTTAATATTTAATGCATTAAAAGCGGGCAAACTGTGAGTAAGATCCTATAAAATGAAGTCCCTACTTCAGAAATAGTTTTGAGAACTCAGAAAAAAAAGTGTACACAAAAAGTTAAAAATATTCATTTCCCGAGGAGATATTTTAAAGAGACAAATGCATCCAATGCCCACAGACTTGACATGAGTGAGGGGAAATCGGAAGCCGTGTGACCTGCCCCCTAAAGATCATTTGCCTGGGATTGTCAGAAAGTTTTGTCATGGGGTTTGCAGCCCACTGACCTATTTCAGCCAACATCACTTAACACACCTTTCTTACAAAGCCCTCCAGTAGTGGATCCAATTTCTGAAATTGTTTTAACGCTGGAAATGAGTATGGTACGAGACATCCTATTTTTGTCTGAATGTTGGAGCACCTACTTGTCCCATTCTTGTCCGCTGTCAGAGAAAGCCATTTTAGGAATATATATTTTTTTTTAATTAGACAATGTAAAAATATAGTTTTGGAGGAGCCATGATGGTAAGTTAAAATAATCCACTTCCATCTTGCTTATTTCAAATAATACCATAATTTAGGGAAGAAACGCCACAGCGTTTACGAGTTTAAGAGTTAAAATTTCCGAAATACGGCGTTTACGAAAATTTTGAGCAAAATATTCAGTGTTTCAAAAGAAAAAAAAAATCACTTTTTTTCTTTTCTTTTTTCCCGTGATCACAATGTTGTCGATCCTAAATCAACGAATGCAATACATCATGAGTCCTTCTTTTCCAAGAAATAGGGAGTAAGCAGGGAAGGACAGCAGAGAAGCATGTTTTTATTGCACTGCACTGTAGAAACATGGTATTGGAAAGCCGGTTTTTCTGAATTTTGCAGTTGAAATTCACTATTATAACCATCAGAAAGAAATATTTTGTTAATATCATGGATTGTTTTAACTTTTATTTTAACAATCTCTCATTAAAGGAGGATTTTGAAATTCCCTTTCTTTTGACAACCTGATAACACAGATTTTTAAAATCTTTTTGATTATTTATTAAATAATAATTTAGGAACTTTATTTTTAAATGAATTTTAAATTCTCTTTTATAACAATCCCCCGTTAGCGCAGAATTTTGAAACTCCCATTCTTACGACAAACTGATGCCCAAGAAATTATTTAATATTTTGGATTATTCAATAATAATTTTGGAGGTTTATTTTTTAAACGAATTTTACAAACTTCCTGTTAGTGTAGAACAGGGCCGAAACTAGGGGGGGCAGAGGGGTCACGTGCCCCGGGCGCCGCTTTAACAGAAGGTGAAGGGGGTGCCAGAATGAAGATTTTGTTTGACATTTGATACAAGAATGTATATATATATATACGAAATTTGTACAAAAATGTCTCGCAGCTGGAAAATTTAAAGGAAAACTTAATCAAATGCATTACACTTTACAAACAGATAAAAAGATTCATCTACAATACAAAATTGCAAATGAATAAGAAAAAAAGGCTTTTTTCATTCTCCCATTCCAAAAGTATCATGACTATGCCTTTCATCTTCACCTTTGCCTTCTATCTTTCACTTCCTGTGTAGGAAAATCACTACCATTTTTCAAGGTCAATCTCTATTGTCGGACACTGTCCATTACTGATAACTACCAAGTGCGAAGCGACCCCTCACAGTCTGAGTTTTCTATTAGATAAAAAAATTCCATGAAAGCTGTTTGTTGTTTTTCCACTAAGCAGCGTTGAGTTTCTTTTCTTTCTTTTTTTTTTTTTTTTTTTTCCGTCTTGCTATGGGCGATGGCTGCCCGGAGAATAAAAACGAACAGGAGGGGAAATGCACAAAGTAAAATTCTTAGTAAAATCGTTTTTCGTTTAAGAGTACAGCATTTGTAGTGGGACGGTAAAAAATCTTGCACAGGACGTCATCACGTCATAACTAGAAAAGCAAAGCCCCCGCCTTTATCGCCCAAAATGATTTTTTTTCTCGTCTTTCTGGCATTTCTAGGCGTTTTGCCACCCTGCAGTGGCGTATCTAGACTCGTCATTTGTGAGGGGGCTGAGGTGTAGTAAAAGTTTCTAAGAGGGAATCACAAGAATCGGGAAAAATTCCGCTTTAAACATTTTTTATCATAGCAGGTAACACATCTATTACACAATAAACCTACTATGATGAAAAAATACAAACGTACAGCAAGATGTCGACCTCATTTAGGACTATACAAAAAAATTCCTTTTGATTCCGTTTTCAATGTTTTAATGAATCAATGTTTAGCAAAGCTGATTACGTAGTTCAGTTTTATGTATTTTAAATTTAATAATAAGTTGTCTATTAGATACTTAGTAAAATTGTTTTTGTAAATTTACTTTGTAGTCGAGGGGGGGGCACCATGAAGGCTAGTTTCGGCCCTGGTGTAGAATACTGAAACTCCCTTTCTTATGATGACCCGATAGAGTGCAGTTTTTAAAAAATCTTTTTAAGTTTACTTTTTAACCCTTTAACCAGCTGGCCCAGATTTTTCTATTTCTAAAAATCATGTTAAAATGGCTGTAGACAAAAATATTTTAAACAGAATTTTATTTTGAACCCTATATAGGAAGAAGTGATATTAAAGACAGTATAGCATCAAACTGCAATTAATAAATATATATACATCCTGGAATTTACAAGCATTCTTATAAAAATACGGGGAAAGCCCTCGGACGGTCAAAGGGTTAAACGAATTTTAAAAAGTCTGTTATAACAATCCTCTGTTATAGTTGGATTTTGAAACTCCTTTTTTACGATGACCTGACAGAAAATAAATTGTTTAATATTTTATTCAATAATAATTTTCGAAGTTTATTTTTTAAAATGAATTTTAAAAAGCTCTGTTATCGATTACCCGTTAATGTGGATTTTTGAAACTCCTGTTCTTACGACGATCCGATAGCGCAGCTTTTTTTAAAATCTTTTTTATTATTTATTAGTCATAATTTAGGAAGTTTAGTTTTTAAACAAATTTTAAAGTCTGTTATAATGATTTCCCGTTAGCGCACAATTTTGAAACTTCCATTTTTACGATGACGCGGTAGTGCAATTTATGTCTTTTTGTAATTTATTCAATAATAACTTCGAAGTTCTTTTTTAAATGGATTTTTATGTCACTGCTCGATACCCTGTTAGTGTGGGATTTTGAAATTCCCGTTCTTATTTCTGTTTGTGCTGCTGAAATCATCTACATCATTTAAAATATCTTATTTTTTAACTGTTAATAATAATTTTAAATTATACTTAATTAAGTATTGGCAAAGGAGGCTGTTTGCTGGGAGTCAAAAATTGAGGGGTGCTAAATTTATTCTCCCTTTGTTTATTTCTTCATTAAACATCCATTGATAATTATTTTCTTTCGTCCGAAATTATGAAACGCTTCACTTAAACATTGCTTAGCTAGTTAATGAAGCTGTTATTAGAAACGTGTATTCAAATAATATATGTATCTTTAAATTTTGAAAATAAGCCCCATTCCCCCCTGTCTTCTCCTGACAATATAAAACATTAACAAAAGTGAGAAAGGCGCTTATAAATGGAATTTTCTGTAAAATTTCCTCAATACTATTAATATTAATGTCCATTAACATAAATTAATTGATACAAGTTAAGGCATATTCCATAAATATTTGAAATTTAAAAAAAAATCTTCCAAGAAAGTTTTAAAATTTTTTCAGTAAACAAAAACGAGAGAAATTATTCAAAGTCTATTCTTTTATATATAAAAAAGACTTCGTGAATGTACCATCAAATTCACGTTGTTTGAGTGTGGAAAAAGAAATTATTCAGTTGCAAACAAAAAAAAAAAAAGAGAAAGAAACGATAAGCAAAGCGTGTTTTCTTTCTTACTATTAAAAAAAATAATCGATATCTTCTCTGATAATTTTCAGATTTTGTTCAAATTTTCAGCAAATTGCAATAACAGTAAATTAGGCTGTGTAACAAATTTTTATTAAAATACTAGCTGTACCTGGCCACGCGTTGCTGTGGCTCGGTCTGGCTAAATGGAAAAGAAAGAAAAGAGAAAGTGCACGTTTCTAATATGTTTAATTTCCCAATACTTGCAGATACAGAGATTGTCTGATTTGCCGATTCTAGAACACGAAACATATAATTGCCCATGTGAGAAGCAATTCATGTCTAGATCTAAACAGCAGAATTTTAAAGCTTGGCCCTAAGCTTGGTTGATGGAGATTACAAATGCCAATCAAACAGATAATTGCTGTTAGGAATTCTAAGCTATTTCTTATTGCTTCTATTGCCTTTATTTCCATATCACTTCTATCTACATTTTGTTTACTGTTTCTGAATTAAACTACTCTTATTTCTGTTTAAATACATTTAAATATCTTCCATTATACATTATTAATTTTACAGATATAATGGACTTGCCTTTATTCAGGCATTACTTGATTCTAATAACTATTCTACTATTTTATTTCGCCGTTAACTTCTTTATTTACATCTCTCTGCAAACTACATTCGTCGTTCCTGCGATCGTTCTGGCCGTAGTTACTTCAATTGCTAACAGATGGCGGTAGCCGTCTTAGCATACGTTTTTCCTCTTTGACGAATCTGCACAGATTACTTCATCAGAGAGTTCCAGAAGATCGAAAGGCACGTGGACGAGTTGCGTGGTGTGTTTGTCTTGACAGAAACATATAAATACTGTCTACGGCGTGTCTAGTGCAGCCTCGTTAGTTTTAAGTTTTAGTATTGTTTCAAATTGAGTTTTCACTTCGGCGAAATACTTTTTAACATTATTGTTTGAGCTAAAGTTTATCATCAATAGCATGCTCGTATCCCTGTTTGAAGTTTAATATAAGGTGTGTCCAAACAAAATAAAGCCACCGTAATTTTGTGCCGTAACTGGACACGAAACAAACAAATATATTAAATAAAAAAGAAAAGTGCCCAGCTAAACTGATGGCATTGAGCTCACAGGCTATTCGCACTAATTGTATATTATACTCTTATTTTAAAGAATAATGCCCCTCAACAAATAAGTGAAGGGGGATTAGCCCCCTTTTCCCCCTTTATCCTTAACCAATGAATCCCCAAAACTAATCAGGGAAGCTCCTTAACATAATAAACCGGTATACCAAATTTGGAGCAAATCGAATAATCCTGCAAGAAAAACCCATTTATCTAAATTAAGGGGTGGGGGGACTAGCCCCCCTTTTCCCCCTTTATCCTTAACCAATGAACCCCCAAAACTAACCAGGGAAGTTTCTTAACATAATAAACCGGTATACCAAAATCGGAAATCGAATAATTCTGCATGAAAAACCCATTTATCTGAATTAAAGGAGGTGGACTAACCCCCTTTTCCCCCTTTATCCTTAGCCAATGAACCCTCAAAACTAATCAAGGAAGCTCCTTAACATAATAAACCGGTATACCAAATTTGGAGCAAATCGAATAATTCTACATGAAAAACCCATTTATCTAAATTAAGGGGGTGGACTAACCCCCCTTTTCCCCCTTTATCCTTAACCAATGAACCCCCAAAACTAATCAGGGAAGTTCCTTAACATAATAAACCAGTATACCAACTTCGGGGCAAATCGAATAATTCTGCATGAAAAACCCATTTATCTGAATTAGGGGGGGGGGGGGGGTTGAACTAACCCCTCTTTTCCCCCTTTATCCTTAACCAATGAACCCCCAAAACTAACCAGGGAAGCACCTTATCACAATGAAACTAGAAAAAAATTTTGAAGCAAATAGGATGTTTCTATCAATAGTTATCGCGTTACGTATGTACATACAGAACCGACGGGCACATAAGCTCTCAGGCTTTGATAGACTGTGAGCTAAAAAGTCTATATACAAATACATATTTACAAGGAGTAACTCATTCCCTGTCCCACCAAAGCAGGAGAAAAAGATGAATGCATAAAAAAAGAGGGGGGAAAGTGTCCCGCCGAAATAAAGCCACTGCCAATATTAGTATTTATTGTAACCACCGACATTCGAGCTGCTGCAGTTCAACATGTTTATGACGTCAGGAAGTTGTCAAATACTTGTTCTGTGCCAGTCGACCTTTGTGCAGACTTTAGAAGGTTGTATTTTCTGTTTCTCTTGCAGTATTGCAATCGGAAAGAAAATCTAGCTATCAAAGTTCGAGAAAGGGCAAATAGAAGCTTTTAAGGAACAAGATCTTTCACAAAGACAAATATCTAAGCAAATTAAATGATCTAAAACCATAATAGACAATTTCGTAAATCAGGGCAATGCGTAAGGCATGGTTGGCAGGTTTTTGACACATGTCAGTTTTTGACAGTTTAAACTGCGGTTTAAACCGTCATGTCAAAAACCCCTTGTCAAAAACCTCAAATACTTACAGTGATCTGTAAAATTTCATATTAAATGTCACACATTAGATGTAATATTTAAAATTCACTATTACTGTAATTGTATAATTAGTATATAGTATTAGTAATAATTACAGGGTTGGCAGGTTTTTGACATGTGTCAGTTTATGTCGGGTTTAAACCGTCATGTCAGAAACCTCAAATACTAAATTGATCTGTAAAAATTCAAATTAAATGTCACACATGACAACATTACATGTAATATTTTAAATTCACTCTTACTGTATATCAGTAATTAGTACATAGTATCAGTAATTAGTAAAGTATTATTGTTAAGTACAACTTTTTAACAGGGTAAAATTTTATTTAGTTTTTTTTTTTTTTTTTTTGTAAACTTGTGTTTTTCTAAAAAGCAGACATTAAGCTCACCTGAGCTGTACATTTTTTCTATTACTTAAAATCGTTTTAATTTCGCTTACTTTTGAGAGCTTAAAGCATTAGCTAGCTTTTTTTATGGGAAAAAAAAACTTAGAAAAGTGTAGATTTTTTTGTATATATAACAAGATAATGTGCATCAATGTTATTCTAGTCTAGGCAATAACCATTCCATTCAAAATTGAAATTGGATTATTAATTTTAAACATTTACAAAATAAGGGAAGTAATTAAAAAAAAAAAAAAGCTTAAAGTCAAAATCTTTTTAAAACATGCTTTCTTTCAATATATAAAAATGTTTTCGATTTTAAAACTGAACAAAATTGGCTCGGTCATCTAAAAGAAAATTCCTGTAAGCCCATATTGAAAAAGTGCATAATAGAAGGGATCCAATCATGAAACCATACCATTGTTTGGCTTATACTTTGTATCCCAACCATCAGGGGCAAGGATTGACTGCTGTATCAGTTGATTCAGCTCACGCTTGAGCTACAGAGAGAGTTTATGGATGCTTACCCATACTGATTGTGTATGAAGCTAAAGAATTCCCTTTCCAGTCTTCCTATTTCAGTGCTATAGGAAGGACTCCATTGTTTGGTGGAAAGGTATCACTCAATGCAACAGCTTTTGAGCCTGCTTCAAAACTTGCTCATCTAGAAATGCTTTTGCTATCAAGTCCTACTCGCTCAGCATCCATTAAGAGACAGACTATTTTCTAACGCTTCATACACTCTAAACTCAAAAATCTTTTGGGTGCAAATAAATGTGCTAAACAAGTGGTGTGCTGCAGTATGCTGCGGGTAAAATTGATCCGGATTATTTAATTGTACAAAATTATTTTCTTCTGGTTGAAAAATCCCCCCCAAAAAAAATATTTTATAGAAAATAAGATATTTTTTAAATTATTAAATTTCAATAAAAGATCCCATAAATCATTGACTTATTTAATGTTTATCTATTGTTAAAATGTTTTAGCGTGTTACATGTATTTGGCAGTTTTCGACGGTTTAAACCAATTTATGACAGTTTTCGACAGTTTAAACCAGTTTTTGACGCTTGTCATGTCAAAAACCCAACCCTGGAGGGTATAAAAAAGGAGGCGTACATGTAGAAAAATGACTTCCAGGCAGGAAAAAGACGCTTTGTGTCGTCTTTCACGAGGTGGTATTGTCCTAAAACAGTTGGCAAAGAGGATAACATCCATCTGACAAAATAAACCCTGCCACGAATTGAAAAACGTACAAGCATCTTGCGATATAAGAAAAGGAAACAGTCGCCCATGTTGAAAGCTATCCACATGCAAAGGAGAGTCGATTGGGCCAAATATTATCAAATCTGAAAGGACCAGTGACATCGTGTTATAGTCTCAGACGAGAAAAAAATTAATTTGGATGGGCCAGGCGGCATTGCTTTCTATTGGTATGACATGAGGAAAGAAGAGGAAATTTTCTCCAAAAGATAGCAAGGTTGAGGCTCATTAATGGTGCGGGGAGGCTTCGGTTATGGAGGTAAACATAGCCTGGCTTTTCTCTCAGCCGCATGAAGGCTACCGATTACCAAGAAATTCTAGAAAACAATTTACTCTCATTTTCAAAGAGAATTGGTGGACTAAGTTGGATTTTCCAGCAGGACAAGACCTCCATTCACGTTGCTAAATCCTCCTGAGAATGTTTTTTTGGAAAATCGGGTGCATGTCATTTTTCCCTGATCTCAATCCCCAAGAAAATGTTTGGGGTATCCTCAGTAGGGCTGTATATGTCAATGGCAGACAGTTTCAGTCTATGTCAAAATTGAGGGTCGTCATCATTGAAGCGTGTGAAAATATTGATGTTACTGTCGTCCAAGGATTAGTAAATAGTATGCCACATCGTATATTCCAAGCCATATATAACCATGACGGATATATTGTCTATTAACAGTAGTGGCTTTATTTCGGTGGGACACTTTTACCCCCCTCTTTTTTTACAAATTCATTTTTTTCCTGCCCAAGTAAGGCAGGGAGTGAGTTACTCCTTGTAAATATGTATTTATATATGGACTTTTTTAATAAGTTTGTTTCGTTCTTATTGATTTGTTTCGTATCCAATTACAGCACAGAATCACGGTGGCTTTATTTCGGTGGGACACACCTTATACTTACAGTAAATCTCATTATACGATAAGTGGGATATATGTTTTTATGAAATTGAAAGCTTCTTTTAACTTTGTTGATATTCGGCTACTTCGTTATAAGCTTAGAGTATTTTGTTTCTAAGTCATGGCTGCTGATACATCGTTTGCTACAAAGGACCAGTGGATATATATTGATGACTTGGAACTGTGTAGTTATGTCATCATATTTTTCACAAGTTTAAGATATAGTAATGGCCATGTTTTTATTGAAAGCCGAGTCGACCTTTCCATTGAGTGCCGTGGTAATGTTTTTACTTCTTTCTATTTTCGTTTGATATGCTGGGATTTCTTTTTCAATATAGATCATCTTTATTTAAAGCTGTTTGAGATATGATCAATTAACTTAAATCTATTACTGTTAATTTGAAGCTAAGTTTAACTGTTTACTTAAAGTAAATCCTGTGAGATATTTTTATCAATTTAACTTTTAACTTTAGTCATATGTTCCAGTTCGGTTGGTTTAAATTAAAGAGCATATAGCTAAGTAATGGAAGTTGATTTGCATAAGGTTTGAATAATATATTTCGCTGTGAATGTTTTTCCAGCAGGTTATATTACACCTGGACTTAGATACTCCATTATGTTAAAGATGAATATTTGTTTTTCTTTTGTTAAGTTTTTGTTTTATGTTATTTTTAATAAAGTTTGTTTTCGTTTTTAAAAGTTGTCAGTTTTATTTCCAATTAACTTTAGTTTGATTTAGTAATAGATATATTGTTTTTCAGATCAACATTGCAGATTCACTTTTACTTTTAACTGCTACAATACTTTCAGCTTTCCTTAAGCTCTTTCAACTGCGTACTGTCTTTGACAGCCTCTGCTCGTTTCAATTATGCATCAATCCGATTTCCTTTTTAGATGCATAACCTGTTATATCTATATCTTGGTATAGTATAACAATTGTAATCTCTTAAATTGAAATGGTGCATCCAGTGGAATGCAAGGAATGAGGACATCTTCACCTTTGAAAGGTCATGTCAAGATTGTTGCTTCTGAAAAGTTGCTCATTATTTTTTTACTGCAAGCCTCATGCCGTTGCAAAGATTTGGCTTGTGAATATTTCGCAACATCATAATTGGCAGGCCGATTGTCAATTGCAGTACGTGCGGTGGCATCCCTGGCAGACTGAGTTAATTAAAAATATATGTGCCGAGTTAAACTTATGGCATTGAGCTCACAGGGTATTCACACTAATTGTATATTATACTCTTATTACCCATTTATCTAAATTAAGGAGGTATGCCCTAGTTCGCCCCTTTATACTTAATCAATGAACCTCCAAAACAAATCAGGGAAGCGTCTTATCAGATAGAACCTATTCCCAAAATTTGAAGCAAATCGAATAATTCTACAAGAAAAACCGAGTTATCTAAATTAAGGGGGGGGGGGGGGGAAATTAGCTCCCTGTTCCCCTTTGTACAATCAATGAAACACCAAAACTAATCAGGGAAGCACTTTATCAGAATGAACCTATTTACAAAATTTGAAGCAAATCAGACAATTCTGCATGAAAAACCCATTTATCTAAATTAAGTGGAGATTAGCCCCCTGTTGCCCCTTTTATGCTCAACCAATGAACTCCCAAAACTAATCAGGGAAGTACTTTATCAGAATGAACGTATTTACAAAATTTGAAACAAATCGGAAAATTCTGCATGAAAAACCCATTTACCCAAATTAAAGGGGGATTAGCCCCCCATTCCCCTTTTATACTCCCAAGCACCTTATCAGAATGAAACTATTTACAAAATTTGAAGCAAATCGGATATTTCTGTCAAGAGTTATCGCATTACATACATACGTACGTACATACAGAACCTGCGGGCACATTGGCTCTCAGGCTTTATTAAAGCCTGTGAGCTAAAAAGAAAAAAACAAAGAAAAAACAAATACCATAAAAAATACTGACAAAATATTTCAGAAATGTGTCCCTCCAGAGGGGAGATGCATAATATGAAAGAATGGTCAAAGGGCTTTCTAATGTTTTCCACATAATGGGTGTCGAAAAATATTTAAAAAGTGCCCCGTGGGATGGAATCGGGTGAGGGGGATGCAAGGTTCATAATAGTAATATAAAAACACGTGTGCATTCAAATGCAACACAATCGGTAAATTAAAAAAAAAAATCGATGAAGAACTTTCGGAGATTTAAGATTTTATACAAACGAACATTTACATTGTTTTTTATATAGAAATGTGCCCCCACGGGGAGAAAGGGGGATGAGAGGATGGTGGGTGCATAATTTGAAAGACTAGTCAAAGGGCTTTCTAATGATATGTCACATGACGCGTGTCTAAAAAATTTACAAAAGCACCCCTGGTAGTGGCGAGGAAATTGGAGGACGGAGGAGCGAGGTTTGTGATAGGTATATAAAAACACACACGTATTTGAATGCAACACAATCTGTGAATTTCAAAACAATCGGTGAAGAACTTTCGGAGATTTAAGATTTTATACAAACGAACATTTATATTTTTAGTTATACAGAAATGTGCCCCCATGTGGGGAAAGTGAGTGCAGCGAGATGCGAGTCGTATAATATGAAACAGTAGTCCAAGGGTTTTCTAATGATATATCACATGATGGGTTTAGAAAAAAATTTAAAAAGCGCCCCCTGATTGCAAAAATTTAAGAGCGAATCTAATGTCATATCGCAGCATTTCTTGCCGATATCGAAATACGGCATATATATCAATGTTTAAAGTCGTTTTGCTTTGCGGCACAATTCTGAGACTGCTCGGTATCGATGTTTGTCTTCTAGTTCAGCTACGAAATCTTTTCAGCTTTTAACTTACAAGCGTTTCATTTTTCTGACGATATGACATCATAAATTTACGAATTCCATGCATCTGGAGATGAATGACTGAATTCCAACTTAGGTATTGCGTCATTTTGCCGATGATGTACGCTGTTTTCTAATTGGATGATTTCTATAATTGCATGTTTCACTGTTAGTTACGAAGTTGATTTCTGTTTGTATGGTATATATTGGAGCGACTTCATGTTCAGATGGCTCGTTTTGTATGTTATGTTTTTCAGTAATGTAACTAATATTAAGTAAAGGTTCTATAAATGAGCTGTTTTAAGTTCTTGGCCGAAGTTATGGCCATATATTGTTATATTTAATATATTTAATCGTGTTTTTAATTGGTTTTAATAAAGTTATGTTTGAATTATATCTTAACTTATTTCTGCATGTCAGTGGGCATTTAATCTTAAACTCTGTTTTAAATTGTTGTGGCTTCTAGGCCTAATTTGCCCTAGCAGCCTGTTATGGGTTATGGGCCCAGCCTTGATTGAAGCCCACGATATGCAGAGGGGTTAGGTATTTTAAATTTGTTCTTGTGTTCCTCAGTTGAATAGTTCAAAGACATGTTGTCTTCATCAGGCGCCGAGTTTCTTCCCATCGATAAATTAACATCATATAATTACAGTACGTGGAAAGAGGATGTTCGTGTTCTTCTGATGGAGAAATCTTTATGGGAATGCGTGTCTACAAAACTACCGGAAACCGACGATCCAACGAAGGCTCCTACTGCAGCTGAGTTGGCAAGGAGAGTCTATTCCATTCTGTATTTGAATGTGAGTAAAGATTTGAGGCCTTTATTAACTGGTATCGAGGATCCATATGTGGCATGGCAAGCATTAGAGAAACATTTTCGTCCCAGTAGCCGTGCACGTATTGTGAAGTTGACACTCTCTTTTTTTTTAATGCAAACTGCAGCCTGGTGAGGAACTGAATCTCTATGGTGCTAGATTGAAAGATATCATCACATGCCTGTAGCTAGGTGGGTGGAAAAATATTTGCCCGGCCTAGCACAATTGACTGGACATGCTGACACATTAAATTTCCAAACTTTTTTTTTTTTGTTGTTGTCTCATTTAAAAAAAAAACTTTTTTTGAATAGACCTAACAGACACTCATCCCTAAAACTTCTTAATTCAAACAAAACAGTTTAAACAAAAAATTCCTTTGTACTTTTGTACAGACTTTTTTCTTTCATTCCAAGAGCTGTAGGTTATCTTTCACTTTGTTTCTTTGTAGAAATTTATCTTACCGCCTCCCCAAAGAGTCAAACTGCAGACTTTACAGGATAATAGGGTTTAGAGATTATCCCCTTTTCTCAAACTAATTCTGACGTCCGCGAAAATCGTTTTCTTTGTACAACTGTCATACATGAAATTTATTGAAATCAGGTAAGGTTGAAACCAAAAGCTTGGATTTCAGTTGCAGTTGGCTACATATTTTATGGCTTAACATAACAAGTTCCACAAAACAGGCAACTAGCATGCGTTATAATCATGTGGTTTTGTCATTGTTAACTTCACTATGTTGCTTTTGGGGGCTTTTCAACAAAAGTAGAATATGCTCTCCCCATCCACCCTTCTTTTTTAGTTGTTTTGTTCTTTGCTTCCTATATATAGGATATAAATATCAAAATATCACACAGTTTCTATATGAAAAAGGGGAAATAAATACAAGATTGTGAAGCGAATATATAAATTGAAAAGTTAACAAAAGTACTAAACGCGCATTAATATTTTTTAGCTATGAAATACTCATTTTTGTTCTGGTATTTTCTTAATTTATAACTATAGTTTACAAACAATAATCAATTACGGCTGTTTGTAAAAAAAAATTTTGTTCACCCGACTTTGCGAAACTTTATAATGCATTCGCGGGCTTATTTTCAAATGTATAGGCATGACATTCGCAGGCAAGATTATTGGTTCAGAATCGAATAGCTTTTTTCATTTTTTTACTTTCTTCTATCTTCAATAGAAGAAAATATTGTAATCGAAAATTTTTTCGACTTCCGGTTTTCGACGGATTTACACGTTTTATGGGTCAGATGTCCCAAAAAACATGTTTATAGAAAATACCTGTCTGTCCGTGTGCCCGTCCGTCTGTCTGTCTGTTGCCATTGTACCATCAAAAAGTGTATGAAGTTATGCATAGAATTGAACCAATTTTTTTTTAAGCTTTTGGCTATAGCAAGCAGGTCCCTTCCTTCATTAGGAAAAAATCGGCCGGAAGGGGGCACTGTAATAGCGATTTTTAATATTGTACCATTGAAAAGTGTATGAAGTTATGCATAGAATTGAACCAATTTTTTTTTTTTTTAAGTTCTTGGCTATGGCAAGCATGGCCTTCCTTAATTTGGAAAAAATTCGCCGGTAAGGGGCACTGTAATAGCGATTTTTGTGTGATTTTGAATATTGTACCTTCGAAAAGTGTATGAAGTTATGTATAGAATTGAACCAAAATTTTTTTTTTTAAGTTCTTGGCTATGGCAAGCAGGTCCTTCCTTCATTTGGAAAAAATCCGCCGGTAGGAGGCGCTGTAATAGCAATTTTTGTGATATTTTAAATATTGTACCTTCGAAAAGTGTATGAAGTTTTGCATAGAATTGAACCAAATTTTTTATGTATGTTTTTGGCCATGGCAAGAAAGTCCTCCCTGAATGTGTAAAAATTCTGCCGGAAGGGGCGCTGTAATAGCGATTTTTGTGTAATCTTCTTAATTTTTCGTAGCTCTGTACAACAGTGGCAAGTGAATCGACGGATCCTGTTAAGCCGACTATTCGGGATTTTAATAAATATCATGTTTGAGATTAACTCGTTTTTACTCCGATTCATTGACTGAAGCAGAAATTTAAGATGAAAATCAAAGTTGATATAGTATTGAACTAATAAAAATGAAATATTGACATCTGTAACGACATTTTGAAATATTAAAATATATAGGATAGAAGAAAGTTTTGGGATTGGCACATACGACTAGTTTATAAATGCATCGAATCTTGAGCTTTAAACGATAGTGTCTCAGATGGCCTTTCCCAGCTTCAAAAATTGGTTTATAACATCTATTTTGCATTTTTTTTACTGAAATATTCTTTGTCTTTATAGAAAACAGAAAACGCTATTTGTTATCGTAAGATCCGAATAAAAATAATTGTAACTTTATGGCATTTAAGCATAAAAATATTTTTGTGATTGTGTTAGAGAATAGAAAGTTCGAATGGAAACCCCAATAGTGAATCATATTGACATACATTTTCATGATAGTTTTTATTTCTGTGTACTTGCTGACCAGCCCGGCGTCACCCGTGATGTGATGATATTAACCTTAAATTTGTTTTAGTTTATTTATACCTTTTATCCGAATTTTTGAAATTGATACTTTTAAACAAAAATATTTCCTAACTCGCATTGGATCCCCCACAATATTTATACTGAATGCGACATTTTAAAGTAAAATGTACACTCTTTAAAGTATTTTATGTATTTTTCCGTATTTCAGCAAAAAATAGCGGATTCGGAATTTTAAAGAGCGCGGATTTTAGGTAGATTTCATAAGAAATACTACCTATTACATTCCCCCCTATGTTGGTATTTCTGAAAATTTTTTGTAGGTCTATGCCGATCATGACCCCAAGAACACAAAATAACTCCCAGTTAAAAACTTTATCTGTCTATCTATCTATATCACTTTCTTCTGGACACGATAACTTCCATAATTCTGCACAAATCTCTTCCAAACTGACACACAAAATCAAGGGACAGAAAATTTCGTTCAAGTTCGTTAATGAGCAAATTCGGTCTTTGGGGATGGAAATAGGGAGAGGTTTTGAGAAAACTGAAAAAAGCGTAATTTCTCTATTATATTACATATCAAATCAGTTTAAAGTTGTTATTACTTCTAGGAAAAGGGCCAAAAATTTATGTATGAGAGAATTTTGATATCATTAAAAATGTCCTCAAGGGGCGAAAAAAATAGCGTTTGAAGAAGAAAAAATTCCTAACTTCGTCAGTTCACAAGGTATGAAATTCACTTAAATTTATTATAAATCTTCTTAATACTATCTACAATTTTTATATTGACAAGTTTTTGATAAGATCAACTCTTATAATAAAAAAAAGGAGGGGGTTGAAGAAGAAAAAAATTTCACAGCTTCGTCAATTCAGAAGGTATCAAATCCCCTTAAATTTATTATAAATCTTCTTAATATTATCTACAACTTTTGTATTGACATGTGTTTGTTAGGATCCACTCTTACACCAAAAAATAAATAATAATAAAATTATAAAATAAAATAAAGGGGGGGGGGGGGGGGGTTAGAAGAAAAAAATTCACATCTCTGTTAATCTGCCACAAAGGCAATAATAAAAAAAAGTATCATTGGCGTGATGAAAATTTTGGGCAACCCTTATTAGAGGTGCTGTATATAGGTTTGAATTATTAAACGTGCGCATGCCTCAATAAAAAGATCGTCAGAATTTAAAATACAGTGTGTGGTTCATTTAATGAAAAAATCACCACACTGTTTAAATTTATTATGTAAATCTTCTTAATATTATCTATAACTTGTGTAGTAACAAGTTTTTGATAAGATGAACTCTACTAATGGATGATATTATTAAAAACATTCTGAAGGGATGAAAAATATCGGGGGTGAAAAAAAAATTATATTAACATGATTCTGATAAAACCAACTCTTGCAGAAAAATGAAATTAAAAATTTGTCAAAAGCAGCCAGAAACGGATGACGAATCCCAGAATATCGGGCATTCTCGGATCTCAAAAACAAATTGCTCCACTTAGAGGTTTGCAAGGGACTATTTTCATTCATGACACTTGGGCCGAGCCCAGGCCTATCTTTTACTGAAGGATCGGACCGAGCCGAACCTAACTCATTTTTTCCGTACCGATGCCAGTACTGGCTTCATTCTTCCTAGGTCTGCATGTGCCGAAACTTTCAGTCCCAGTCTCGAGCCAGCCCGTAAGAAAATCCTTATCGGGGTATGGCCTTTGACACGGCCCAAAAATTTTATCAAAACAAGCGTATATTTTTAAATCGCCATCATTCTACAATTAAAAATTTAAAAGTTATTCTTTTTAAAGAATAGTAGCTTTCTAGGCATTAAAATTAAAATACAGTAAAACTTTTGAAAAAGAACATGTGTACGACGGAATACTGTCTTATACGGAAAATATGCTGATCCATGCAAAATGGATATACTTGAGAAAAAAATATTATACATTGACGCCTGCTAAACAGGGAACTTGTCTATAACGCATTTTTTTTCTTTCCTATGCGATACCGTCTTAGAAGATTTTACTGTATAGCATTTTCCAGATTTTTAAGTCTCTAATACATGAATTAAGGATTAATGGAATAAATCATAACTGAAATATTTACATACAAATAGAGATTTAATAAAATAAAAAATATATATTGTAGCCTAGCGGGCTTCTTTATAAATGAAGATTATAAACATGAAAAACAAAAAAGCTAAAATATGTATTTTTTGTCAGAATTCCTCGTACGAAACAATTTTTTAACCATATCGACGTAAAAACCCATGTATTGTAGATTTACAATCGGGATGGGCTGTTATTGGGTCGAGATTTTACCTTTCTTCCTAGTCGGGCCAAAAAAATTCTCGGGGTTTGGGACGAACTTTTATACTGGGCCAACAGGGCCCGATTTCTTTTTTCTATGATCAGGCTGATCCCGAGTCTGGAAATTTCGGTCCGTGCAGTACTCTAGTTACACGTCTATTAGATCTATTTAAAATTTCAGAGTGAGGATTTGATAAATGAACCACAAACATAAACTCTCATAGTGAAATTCCAGCGTGAAACTAGGCTCGTCTGGACAGCCTCTAAGATGCAACAGCTGCAAAAACACACCTGCTGGAGAGCATCCTGAGGGAAACACCAGACAATAGGGAGAAAAGCTTATTGTATTTTTTACCGTAAAGGTTTCTCGACGCTCGTCAGAAGATTTCTATGCTCTCAAGAGAGGCCCGTCCATATCTGTGCTTTCCGAAAACGCTCGTCTGACATTAGCCTAAAAGCTCCATACTGTGAACCAATCCGGGATAATCTCTCCCGCAGAAAAGTGCTTAAATTCAACACTGCAATTATACCTGATAAGATGGAAACTTGTGTAAAAAGGAGTGTTTTTCCCTATCCCTAGAGATTTCATTTTTATTGATTTTACTGTAAATGAATTTCTTGTAATAATGTATTATTAGTTTATAATTAATAAAACATAAAACTGCAAGTGTGCAGGTTTTTTCTGCAGACAACAGGGGAAAGTGGGGGGTCTACAGAAAACAGGCTGGTGACGCTGTTGTAGCAATCCTCAACAATATCTAACATTTTTGTGGAAATCCATATTACCTGAACCATATTTACAAAAATTAGTTTATGGATAAATAGCGAGATGAAAGAATATCACTTTTCAACTACTTTAGGAAGAGCTATAAATTTATATTTAACACGGGTAATATACTATATTTTTAAGGGAGCGTAAAAGTCTAAAAAAAAATGAAGAAGTAATTTTGCCCCTCTTGGAAAAACATTTGCCTGACCTGGAAGAGTCGTCTAGCTACGGACCTGTATCATCATGCAACTAAAGGATGCTGGTCGTCCCATTTCAGAGTGGTTAAAGCCGTTTCAGCTGATTAGACATTTGCCTGATGAGTACAGAAGTATTGTCCAGCTTATTTACCGTTTTTCGGATAAGGACTTTACCTTTGAAAATGTTCTGAACGAACTTTTATCTGAGGAAGCAAGATTAAAGTTGTTTAATTGTTCTTTTAACAAAAATTCTAATTTAAGTATTTTTAATGAAGTTGCTTTACATAATAGTGAAAATAAATATAATGATGTGAAGTTGAGGAAATTTACAAATCAGAGGTCTAGATCTTCTAATAAGCAGGTAAGATCCCAGTGTTAATTTTAAATGTAATGAATCTAGAAATTGTTTTAAATGTGGTTTAAGTTGCTAAAAATTTTAGAAGGTTTAAACATAGGGTTAGTGAGAAACATGGTGAAGTGGGTTTTATAGCTGAAGCATATTATAATTCAAGTACTGCCTGGCTGTTTGACACTGCCGCTAGTTCCCATTTTTGCTCACTTATTTTGGGATTTTGAGCCAATTTCTGGTATGGAAATAAAAGCAGCAATTAATGGGGTAGCTTGTGAAGTTCTAGGTAGAGGAACTATAAAATTTAATTGTAAAATTAAGGACAGAAATCAGGTGGTTGTATCAAACAATGTCTTATATTCACCTAAATTACGACATAATTTGATGGCGGGCCATCTCATTGAAGAGAAAGGAGCCACGTTTGTTGGTAAAAATGGGCGAATAGATGTATTTTTAAATGGTGGTAAATTATTTTCAGCTATTCGAAAAAATGGCCTTTACCATGTTTTTCCTCAGTATATTAAACGTAATGACAAAAATTTTCGTAGTCCAGAGGTTAACCAGGTTAATACGGAAAACAGCTTAGAAACATGGCACCGCAGGTTTGCCCATATTAATAAAGATTACATACTAAAAACCGTTGATACAGTTAGAGGAATGCCTTCACTCAAAAATGAAGAGTTAAATTGTGAGCCTTGCAAAATTGGTAAAGCCAGATGTGTTTCCTTTAGACCAATTGGAAAAATTAGGTCTGTAAAGCCGTTAGAGCTGTTGCACCTCGATGTAGCAGGCCCGTTTAAAACAAAAAGTAGAGGCGGTAATAGGTATTTTCTAACTATAATCGACAATTTTTCCAGAAAAGTTTACTTGATGAGGGAAAAATCTGAGGTTTTTAACTGTTTTTGTAAAATTTCAAAAGCGTGCTGAAACGTTTACTGGGAACAAAATTATTAATATTCGAACTGACAACGGTGGTGAATTTTGTTCAAGGGAATTTGAAAAATATTTAGATGATAGAGGTATTAAACCTGAGAGGACAAACCCATTTTCTCCTGAAATGAACGGACTTGTTGAGAGATTCAATTTAACAGCCCTAGATGCGGTAAGAGAAGCCCAGTGGTGTAGTGGTCAGAGCCTCTGACTGCCGCACCGCAGGTCGCGAGTTCGACTCCCGACTGGGCAAGGTTCACTCAGCCCTTCATCCCTTTGGGGTCGATAAAATGAGTACCAAGCCTGCTTGGGAACTAAACACCGAGGGTCTCGCGTTAGGCTGACCACCTGGCCGGGACGCATGCTGCATAGCACCTCGGGGCCCAGGGTCAAGAAAACAGAGATGGGCACTGTCGGCCCAGATCCTTAATGGATTGTATAGCCACAGAGTTTAGTAGTTTAGTTTAGATGCGGTAAGAACGTTACTTAATGAGTCAAAACTGCATGAAAGATTTTGGTGGGAGGCTTTGCTATTTTTTGTCTATACCTTCAATCGTACTTGCCATAAGAATTTCACTAAAACACCGTTCGAATTATTTGGGGGAAAAGTACCATCTGTCAAGCACCTAAGAGTTTTCGGTTCCACTGCATATGTTGGGATTCCTAAACATAATCGTGGTAAACTTGATATGCGTGCTGAAAAGGGGGTGCTTGTAGGTTATGCTCTTCGCACAAAAGGCTATCGTGTATGGATTCCCGAAAAAGATAAAGTCATCGATACCATCAATGTTAGAATAGAGGAACCAGTTAAAGATAAACAGGTTTCTGACCGAAGTTTATTCCATTTGGATGCATTAGATTTAAACGATTCAGAGGTTTCCGATGCTGAAAAATCGTGTGTTGAACACAATAAACAAGTTAAATTAAATTGAGGGGGAGTCGGAGAGTTCAAAACCGATACAAGCAGTACCCAAATCTCCTACGTTAACTAAACCAAATATCGAGTGGTTTCGAAAGGCTGTTCCTCGTTCAGATGGATCGTGTACTGATATTATAGTATACTGGGGACCAACATGCATTTAAGGTCCCAAAACGATGCTAAAACTTATTGCGAATCTAAAAATATACCTTTCAATTCAAAAATATTTGACTTTAGTGGTAAAAATAACTTTACGGGTATCGTAAATCAGGAACTGGAAGCAAATAGTTTAAATGAATGACAATTAAAGAGGGATCAGGTGAACATTCCAAATACATTTCATGAAGCAATGCGTTCCCTTCAAGCTGAATTATGGAAGCATGCAATGGAGGAGGAAATTAAAATTATTAAAGATCGAGAAGTTTGGACTTTAGTAGAAAAACCTTCGAATGCTAGGATCTTGGGAAGCAGATGGGTTTATACTATTAAATGCAATAAAGAGAACGAAATAATTAGATTTAAGGCTCGTCTCGTTGCACAAGGCTTCCGACAAGAGAAAGGCATTCAGTATGATCAGGTTTTTAGCCCAGTGGTTAATTTCACTATAATACGTTTATTTTTCTCTATTTTAGTTTGTGGATTGAAATGGTATCATATTCAAATGGACGTTGGCTGTGCATATTTATATGCCCCTTTGTCGGAAGTTATATATATGAGACAACCAGTTGGTTTCGTGGAATCAGAAATACCAGATCACGTTTGTTTATTAAAAAAAGCTCTGTATGGATTCCATCAGAGCGGGCGTGAATGGTTTTACGAACTTCATTCCGTCTTAGAAAGTTTAAATTTTAAGAAGTTCGAGTGGACCAACTGTGTTTATTCTCTTAATTCCGAAATTGTCTTGCTGTTCTATGTTGATGACATGATTTTGTTAGGAAAGGATAAAGATTAAATGTTTAAAGTTATAGATGTATTAAAACAAAAGTTTGACATTAAAGTTTTGGGGGAGAGAGTTAAACTGCTTGGGGTTAACTTTGAACAAAGTAAAAATGGTATTTCTATTCAGCAAACGGATTACCGTATTTTCTGATAATAACGCCGCAGTTACTTAAAAAGCAAAACAAAAAAAAACCTAGTTTAACGCCGCACCCAGTATAACGCCGCATCGGTATATCACCGCTCTGTGTATAACGTCGCATACGTTATAAAAATCATACCAAGTGCAATTAATTAAAATTATTAATTGGCTGACATAAAATTAAACATTTTGAACTTAAATAAATAATTTATCTTTTAATTAATTGAACAATTAATTCCATTATCAACGTTATTTATTTTAACAAACGGGAAAAAATAATAATACAGTAGCAACGAATAATTAATGTTATACATTCTGAAACTCCATCAAAATCTTTGTCCTCAGTATCAATGTGGAATAATTTTTAAATCTCAGGTGAGAAACTTTGATCGGTGTCTATGAAATCATCTGCATCATCCGTGAAATTATGAAAAAAGCGAGCCGGCAGATCGGATCTCATATGTTTTGGATTGGGCGTGCAACCGTGCACGCTTGATTGTGTTTAAGATTAATCGAGCTGTTGCCAAACGTGAGTATACATATCTTTTTAATGCTGAAAGTCATTACGAACACAGAGAGTTTTCCAGTAGATTTATCGGAGCTGGCGCAGAATTAACGAGGGAGAAAGTGGGAGGAGTTATTCCTTATATGGCATGCAAGATGCTATGCGCACGTGAGGAGAACTATTGTGATTGAATGCGATGCCCGGATAAAGTGCAGTTTTTTGCTCATGAAAATTGTATTGTTTGTAAACACGTTGATACCTTTCCGCTGTGCGAGACATTGTTTTTTCTTTTCAGAAATACGACATAAGATCATAGATTTTTTTTTTTTTTAAACCAGATTTCCAAATTTTTAAATAAAGATCGGCAGTAAATTTGGTACTATTTACAAGCCGCACCTAGTTATTGGCCACATTTTTGTTTTCAAACCAGAAAAATCTAGTTTAACGCCGCGGCGTTATTCCCGGAAAATACGGTACATTGAAAATATTTATGACCAATTTAAAGAATATTATACTCCTATTGTTTCTTTACCTATTTCAAAGGGGGTTGTATTTCCCAAAAGGGATTGCCCTCAAACTAATGATGAAATTGCTGAAATGGAAGAAATTCCATATCGTAACTTAATTGGATGTTTGTCCTTTTTGGCCAGTGGGACACGTCCCGATATTAGTTATGTGATTAATCTTCTTACACAATTTCAAAGCAATCCTGGTAAAATACATTGGTTAGCTTTATTAAAGGTACTTGGTTATGTATATCATACAAGATATGAAAAATTAAGTCTTTCTTGTAATGATAACTTTTCAATAAATTGTTTTAGTGACGCCGAGTATGCATCAAACCGAGACAATCGAGTATCGATTGGGGGTTTTATTTTATTATATTAAATGATGCTGTAATATCTTGGCGAACTTCTAAACAACGTTGTGTAGCTCTTTCCACTATGGAGTCAGAGTATATTTCTTTAACCGATGCTGCTAAAGAACTTATTTGGATAATTAACATAATAAAAGAGAGTAAAGAACTACATATCTTTCCATCCCATTTTACAGAGTTTAACTTATATTATGATAACAGAGCTGCTATAGATTTTTCTAACTCTCCTATAGAGAATAGTAAAACTAAGCATATACACGTAAGATATCATTTTTTAAGAAAATTTAGTATATGATACGTTGCTTAATATAAAGTATGTATCTAGTAATGAAAACTTAGCTGGTTACTTTACGAAACCACCTACTAAAATTACACTAGAAAATTTTAGAAAGAAAATTTTTGAGAATTAAAGTTAATTTAAAATGCTTTACTTTTTCTAGTTGTGCTTAACTTTTTCCATATTGAACTGGGATCTTGCTGTACTGGAAATAAAGATAGAAGAGAAAAAAAAAACTAGCATTCTTTTGGAAGATATTTAAATACCTTTTTAATGAAACTGCATATAAAGTTTTGAATTTGTTTCATATTTTTTTGTACAGGTTTGTAACACTGTCCTGATGTGTGGAAGGCGGGCCAATAATGTCATATCGCATCATTTCTTGCCGATATCGAAATACGACATCTATATCAACGTTTAAAGTCGTTTTGCTTTGCGGCACAATTCTGAGACTGCTCAGTATCGATGTTTGTTTTCTAGTTCAGCTACGAAATCTTTTCAGCTTTTAACTTACGAGCGTTTCGTTTTTCTGACGATATGACGTCATACATTTACGAATTATATGCATGTGGAGATGAATGACTGAATTTCAACTTACGTATTGCGTCATCGTGCCGATGACGTACGCTGGTTTCTAATTGGATGATTTCTATAACTGCATGTTTCACTGTTAGTTAAAAGGTGGATTTCTGTTTGTATGGTATATATTGGAGTGACTTCATGTTCAGATTGCTCGTTTTGTATGTTATGTTTTTCAGTAATGTGACTGATATAAGTAAAGGCTCGATATATGAGCTATTTGAGTTTTCGGCCAAAGTTATGGCCGTATACTGTTATATTTCATAATCTTTAACGGTGTTTTTAATTGGTTTTAATAAAGTTATGTTTGAATTATATCATGACTTATTTCTGCATGTCTGTGGACATTTATTCTTAAACTCTGCTTTAAGTTGTTGTGGCTTCTAGGCCTAATTTCCCCTAGCAGCCCGTTAGAATCAGTTGCTGTTAAGACATCCAATCGTTGTTTTCATTTTTGATTAAAGAGGATCAGTTAAATATTTGAAAAGAAGCTAAAATAAAATGAATTAAGTATTCAGAGTCTTTGTCTTCCGATATTTTAAAACAATCTCTATAACAATAGCCTAAATCATGTGACTATCATCAAAAGTTTCCGGCGGAACACTTCGTATTTTATACTCTATGTGCCATTTTGATACTTTAATGTTATCCAGGCACAGGTGATAAGTAGCCAAATATTATTCTATCCCCATCATTTCATCTATATTATACAGTTCAAGTCATCAAATGCCATAAACAAATACGGTCTGATCCCTTCGCCTTTCATATGAAGATTTGGCACAAATGTCATATATGCCCCATACTGGTGTGTTTTTTTTTTTTCCAACCCCAAATTGGGGAACGCATCAACAGCATGAACAACAACATCCGGCTTACCATATTAAGCAAAATAACGATACTTTGGCGCCAGTTAAGTACCCGTTGCGTATATGTCATTGACGTCAGAAACAAATCGCACCAATATGGGGCCGTATATGACATCTGTGCCGAAAGAAAAAAAAGCTGGGTGCAAATCTCGCCAATATCTTTTTTGCAACTCGCCAGTTAGAATTTTTTTATTCTTCGAGTGGTGAATTATTGTTCATCACAGCTTAAGCATGATATTTTAAAGATTCATTTTTTTGAATTTTCGACTCATTTCTACGATGAGTAGTGGGAAAAGAGCCATTCAAGAAACTGTTTACTTATCATTTTGTGGCTCTTTCATTTCAGCAGGTTTCATGTTTGCCACTTATGGGACATTCAGTAAAGGTCATAGCCATCCCGTTAGTTTACTTCTAAAACTTAAAAGGAATAAAAACCTTATTGGATCCACCCCTGGCTGGATCACCCTACCCTTTTCAAACAATCTGTTAGTGAGAAAGGAAAAAGAGTGATGATATAGATTAGGTAAATAGAGATAGGACAAGTAAAATAATGCTATAAAAAGTGATAAAATATCTTTATTAGGATTGACTATCACTTCGTCGCACCAATGGCGACATTTTCAAAATCATTCATGATAGAAAATATTTTTACATAATTTAAAAACAATAAACATAGTAAACAATGTCACGAGACAGGATGTATAATGAAAAAGATGGCAAACATAAAATTAAATTAAAATTAAATTAGCGATTTTTGAATGTGGATTAATTTTCATATAATTTAACAAAACAATAACATGGTAAACTGTCACGAGACAACATGCATAAATGAAAAACTTGCAAAACATAAAATTATCTTGGCTATTTGCGAGCATGGATTAACTTTTACTATTGTTACTAAAATTACATAGCATCTCTTTCCAAATTTTAGGTAAATCAAGGGACACTGAATTATTGCAAATATTCTTGTTGCGTAAAAATATCTCTATTGATTCTCGGATTATGGAAGGTAAATAAAATCTTGATGTATAAATTAACTTGCTATTTTTAAAATCGATCTGTAAAGGTTCTTCGCTGCATAATCTGGCAAAAGCTATGGTTCTTCTGTTGTATTTGGTGTCTGCTATATGTTCTTTGATTCTGGTCTTAAGTTTTCTACTTGTCATACCAATATAAAACTGTTTTGTTCCATCTTCTTTGGTGAAAGGTATTTTGTATACTCCTGATAACAGGTTTCACTCTATTGGATCTTCTTACATACTATATTTTTTAATTTCATAGAAGGTTTTGCGACTTGGGAGATATTGAATTTATTGAGTTTATATTTCAAACGTTCGAAGAACCCAGGAAAATATTGTAAAGTGGATAACATGGAATTTTGTGGATTGAAATTTCTTTTCTTTTTATTCTTCAAGCTCTTAATTAATTTTTCTATGGTGCTTTCTTTGTATCCATTGTTTCTTGCAATATCATATATTTTATTTATTTCATTATTTAACTGCTCGGGGGTACAAACTGTGAAAGCTCTATGAATAGAATATCTAAAATGCATAAACTTTGTATGAAAAAGGTGCTTGAGCATTATGAGGGATAATGGATTGACTGGCTATGGGTTTTCTGTAAACAGTGCGTTCTATTCCTTGGTGCGTCTTGATTAGTAATACATCTAAATAAGGTAGCGTACCATTTTGTTCTATTTCCAATGTGAATTTAATTTTAGAATCAAGGCTATTAATCTGGTTTAGAAAGTTATTGAGTAAGGTATCTGCATGTTGCCATATCATGAAAATATTGTCTACGTATCTGATCCATGCATGGGGAGTATAATCCAATTTGTATATATCTATTTCAAGTGGTCGTAATATGAATTCAGCCAATAATCCTGATATAGGAGAACCCATTAGAGCTCCATTATTTTGTTTATATATTTTGTCGTCGAAAGTGAAGTAATTATTGTTAACCATAACATTAAGAGCACTCTTTAGTGTAGTTTTCATATTTTTATTAATACTCTCCATGCGGTCAAAGCAGTTATTTATATTTGTAACGGCTTTTTGGGTATCAATAGATGGGTATAAAGAGACTACATCTAGACTGGCTATTAAATAATTCTGAGGTAAATTAATGTGATTCAAATATTGAATAAACTCATACGTTGGATTAATTACATGATCAGAGCTGGGCAAAATATTTTTCAATAAAACTACAACAGCTTTTTCCATAAAATATGTGGGGCTTGAGCATTTAATTACTATTGGCATATTTATTTCGTAGTCATTGAGTCTGCCGACAATTGCTGGGATTACTGCTAACTTATTAATTCTCATTAGAACTTTCATATTATCAGGCCAGCTCCCTTTATTAACCAATTCATTAACTTTTTTGTTAATTATGTTAAGTGTATTCTTCTTGACAGTCCATATTGTTAATACATTGTACCTTTTTTTGTACCATTGTGGGGGCCAAAATATATTTTTCCAACTAAGCCTAATTTAAAATCTATCATTCCAGAACTTGAAAATATTGTACAGTTGACTCATAACCATCATAATGAAGAAATTCGCAATGTTACGTACAATGAACTGAAGAAGTTAATCAAGCAACCCGCAAGGATACCTAAAGATGAATTGAATATTTTGAAAAAGCTTTAACTTGATCCAGAAATCATTTTAATCCAAACGGATAAATCTAATAAATTAGACACATTAAATACAGATGACTATAAAAATAAAATGGTACAATGTATTAACAATATGGACTGTCAAGAAGTCAAGAAGAATCCACTTAACATAATTAACAAAAAAGTTAATGAACTGGTTAATAAAGGGAGCTGGCCTGATAATATGAAAGTTCTAATGAGAATTAATAAGTTAGCAGTAATCCCAGCAATTGTCGGCAGACTCAATGACTACAAAATAAATATGCCAATAGTAATTAAATGCTCAAGCCCCACATATTTTATGGAAAAAGCTGTTGTAGTTTTATTGAAAAATATTTTGCCCAGCTCTGATCATGTAATTAATCCAACGTATGAGTTTATTCAATATTTGAATCACATTAATTTACCTCAGAATTATTTAATAGCCAGTCTAGATGTAGTCTCTTTATACCCATCTATTGATACCCAAAAAGCCGTTACAAATATAAATAACTGCATTGACCGCATGGAGAGTATTAATAAAAATATGAAAACTACACTAAAGAGTGCTCTTAATCTTATGGTTAATAATAATTACTTCACTTTCGACGACAAAATATACAAACAAAATAACCGAGCTCCAATGGGTTCTCCTATATCAGGATTCTTAGCTGAATTCATATTATGACCACTTGAAATAGATATATACAAATTGGATTATACTCCCCATGCATGGATCAGATACGTAGACAATATTTTCATGATATGGCAACATGCAGATACCTTGCTCAATAACTTTTTAAACCAGATTAATAGCCTTGATTCTAAAATTAAATTCACACTGGAAATAGAACAAAATGGTACGCTACCTTATTTAGATGTATTACTAATCAAGACGCACCAAGGAATAGAATGCACTGTTTACAGAAAACCCATAGCCAGTCAATCCATTATCCCTCATAATGCCCAAGAACCTTTTTCATACAAAGTTTCTGCATTTAGACATCTGCATCTATTTGCAATGATTCAGTGTCCCTTGATTTACCTGAAATTTGGAAGGAGATGCTATGTAATTTTAGTAACAATAGTAGAAGTTAATCCACACTCGCAAATAGCCAAGATAATTTTATGTTTTGCAATGTTTTTCATTTATGCATGCTGTGTCGTGACATTGTTATTGTTTTGTTAAATTAAGTGAAAATTAATCCACACTCAAAAATAACTAATTTAATTTTATGTTTGCAATCTTTTTCATTATGCATCCTGTCTCGTGACATTATTTACTATGTTTATTGTTTTTAAATTATATGAAAATATTTTCTATCGTGAATAATTTTGAAAATGTCGCCATTGGTGCGATCTTAATAAAGATATATTTTATCACTTTCTATAGCATTATTTAACTTGATTATTATACATGTTTTTATAGAGATCGGTCATGATACTCTGTTGGATGCCAAAGATCTGGCATGCAACATCATTTATGAAAAAGGCCATCCTGCAAAAAAAAAAAGGTTTCGAACCAGCCTAAGAATTGAAATAGCCTGTTTCAACAGGGCTCCAAAATGGACCCATAAAAACAAAAGAAAGGAGTTACCGCAAAAGAGGCACCGACAGGCTTGCGCAACCACTTGGGAGGTTTCTGAAGAGGCACAGAAATGTGACGGTGGATGGACTCCACATTCAGCGGCTGACTCAGGGTGTCCGAACCAGGAAACGATTCAGCAATCTAGAGGGAGTAAAGGGAAAAGGGCTCAACGGTGACACAGGAACAAGGCTGAAAAGTGAAAATAAAAGTCCCCATGACAAGGTGAAAACAGAGGAAAGTTTATATTAAGAATGAATGAGTATCCAATGACTCCCCCATAGAGACACGCAAAATTTTCAGAAGAATCTAGACTATCGTTAAAACGGATGGGTCTGTTTTCTTGTGTCGTGCCTACGGAAAAGTCGATCTCAGAAATGGGCTCTCCTTCCTTTGGAGGCATCTCTCTGTTTTCACCCTGAAAAGGGTTCTTATTCTATTTCATACTCAGGAAGTTCTTGTTTGTCAATTAATATTTTAAAGGATTTCAGAGTCGTTGCAAAATGGCACCTAAAAATGGCTGACACACAGGCACCTTTTTCTCAGATACAACGAAAGCTATTTCAATGCTTTATTTTTGCCAGCCTATCCATAGACTGTTTGACAAGGAATTTAAAAAGAAAAAAAAAGTTATGCCATTTTTCAAACAAACGAATCACATGTAAAACAACTAAGAGATCTTCTTCCCGGGAAAGACAGATGTGTTTTGTCAGAAGATAACTATAAGTGACTCATAGACTAAGTGAAACTATAAATGTTTGGGTTGGCAAGTGATAAAAATAAAATAGTTTTTTTTTTTTTTGGTGTGTGTGTGTGTGTAATTTTTAATGCCATTTCTGTAAGGGTGGCCACTGAAGTACTCCATTTCCATAGAAAGTAAAGGTAAAGTAGACTATCTTTTTGTTTCCCTTTTCTCATAACAACTGAAAAAAAAATGTCATTAAAATACAGGCTATGGCCAAGAATAGAGTCTGCTATAAAAATGTATTTTAAAGAACATTTGTGTCGCTTATTTTTTTTCGCATTGACATAATTTCTAACAAAAAGATGAAAGAATATCATTTTATGAATGTGTCACAACATTTTCAGAATTTTGAAAAATATAAATAAATGATTTCTGATAAGACAGGGGGCTATTATATAAACTATTTAATTTTCAGTATCCCTATTAATGTTGTAAAAAAATAAAGGCCTGTGAATCATGAGATACCAGATTTTTTTTGTTGTTGTTGTTCGAGTTTCTTGAAGGACAGCATTGCTTTTTGTTGGGTTTGTATATTACACCACACTAGAGATATCCTATGCCTACTTTTCTATAGATGTTGCTTAAAACTGGATTCGTTCATGTGGAATTCTTCAGCAGATGCACATGATGTAATTTTATATAAAATAAAAGTGTGTACTTTAAGTCTTAAAAACTGAAATATGTTTTGTACTTAGATATACTAGCTGCAATACCCTGCACCGCCCGGGTCAGAATATATTGCACACTTTATGACATGAGGACCAGACTCCTTAAGTGATGTGTTTCAGCAATGTTGCAGTTCATTGCTTCAGCATTGAATAAAGATATCACGATGGCTATATTTGTTATCCACAATTATCACTGCAACTTCAATGACTTGAGGTGCATTAAACCTTTGTTGATGCTCACCGGCTCATCTTTTGTCAGCCAGAATGACGATCTTATAGTTGTCTGTAACCATTCGTTCTAGTCTTGAACACATTGATTGATCACTTGATTATGGTTATGGAATAGATGTTGTAACCCTTGAACAATTTCTTGTTGTAGCCCCAGAATGTGAGTACAATGATAATCTATTTCGAAGTTTTTCTCACTAACAAAATATATTTGTAGGAATTTCGGTATTTCATTTGGTATGGGCATTAGTGAGCCTATTCGATGATAAATTTGCCATTGGACTTTAAAAACTGGGCTGAAATTTTCAACGTTGTATATTGATGTAGCCCCGAAAGAACTCATTTGAAAGCAAGAATTGTTTCGACGTATATTTTGTATTTCCTAATGTTCCTTTAAAAACGTAATTTAGAAAGTTTTTAAAATGCTTGCTGTTCCTGTCAAACCCGAAGTGGTAGTGGCACCAGCTTAAAATGTAGCCTGTGTCGTATCAGAAATTGTCACCATTGATTCGCAACCATTACTTTCGGAATAGGTTCATTATTTTTTGAGATTGCATAGAAATCGTAATTTAGGACATTTTTAGGACATTACAATTTAGAAAGTCTTTTGCTCCTGCAACCTCCAGGTGACAGTAACACTGACATAAATAGAGGCTATGTTAGAGTAAGAGCTGTCACCATCAACTTCCGAAGTTTCCAACTATTACTTTCGGAATAGATTCATTATTTTTGAGATTGCATAGAAATCGTAATTTAGGACATTTTTAGGACATTACAATTTAGAAAGTCTTTTGCTCCTGCAACCTCCAGGTGACAGTAACACCGACATAAATAGAGGCTATGTTAGAGTAAGAGCTGTCACCATCAACTTCCGAAGTTTCCAACTATTACTTTCGGAATAGGTTCATTATTTTTTGAGATTGCATAGAAATCGTAATTTAGGACATTTTTAGGACATTACAATTTAGAAAGTCTTTTGCTCCTGCAACCTCCAGGTGACAGTAACACCGACATAAATAGAGGCTATGTTAGATTAAGAGCTGTCACCATCAATTTCCAAAGTTTCTAACCATTACGTTTGAAATCGATTTTATACTTCTGGAGATTGCGTAGAAATCGCAATTTAGAACGGTTTTAGAACAGTTTTCGCCCATTTTTACCCTTTTTAAAATTCTAGTTTTTCAGGGAATGTTCTTAAAGATCATTTATATCTAACAAATAACTACCATGCCTAATTTCAAGTTTATAGTAATACCAAACACTGGTTTTCTCATCGCCTCCTACATCCTTTCTATCATAACTTCATACTACAATCATCATTTTTATTTACAAATTCATATTTTACTTCATTATAATATCTCATAATATCAGTAATAAATATATTCCTAAAACTTAACTTACCTTTTACTTCATTTTTGGACTTTATCTATCTGTTTTACATGCTGCATTAATTCTTTAACGTCAATAGCTTTTCCGTTCACAGACCTTTTTCTTTGCAACCTACATCAGCAAAACTACGTTCTAAACTGATTACGTTTTTCTGTAACACTATTATTCCCGCCAGATGGCGACTGGGAATATCGTATCATTTATCGAATCCATCATCGAATCTAGCTTTTGCATCGATTCGATGCCGTTCCGTGATTGGCCCGTTTCATGGGTGTTGCTCCGAAACATTGTTTTCAATTTCATATAAATATCATTTCATATAAATATAGGATGCAAACATTGTTAGATCGCATTTTTATCTTCTTTCAAATGGAAGTAATATTTCTTGTACTGAATGTTGGCTGGTCCACATTCTGGATGTATTATTTTAACATACTTATTATCTGAGTTTATTTCAATTAGTATTTAATCTAAAGTAATGTATAGTAAAGTATTTCTTCATGTCGTAAGCAAGCCACCATTGTTATGGTGTATCCACCTGTGTTCAAGAATGTCAGCTGTGATAATGTTCACGTTAATTGCCTGCTGTAACTTCATCCTGTGTCATCAAGTAAAATAAACCTTATTCGTTTGAGTTAAGATTATCTTAGTTAAGAGATCGTTTTTACACTTGCTCATTTAAATATTTTACTTCCAAATGTCCTCATTACCAGCATACACCTCCACTGGGTTTCCTGTTAATGTATATAAACCACTAAAGGGACACATTACATTCAAGACAAGATGTTAGACACTGTGGTACCACAAAATCGCAATTTAAAATACAGACCAAAGCTAAAATACTAACGCATCTTGGAGAGGATTATTTATTAAGATTTGAAAATGAAATGTTTTCCAGAGAGAGTTTAGTATTAACATTTGGAATCGGTACTAACAAGAAAAAATAAAGGAAGTAAAAAAGCTTTCACTTTCATTTTCTTCGAAGGGCAAGTTCTTCCACCCAGCTCCTCTTTTTTTAAAAAAATAAATAAATAAAGGGAATCCCCTCACCTTTGAGCTGCAGTGCACCTGCTGCTGTCCTCCCATCAGAGAGAACACACCGACGTGACCATCGCACGAAGAATTAGCGATGATGGCAGGGTTGCGGGGACACCAGGCCACATCAAAACTCCACTGGTTGCCGGTGGGTAGCTCACAAAGCACCTAAACAAAGCAATCAGTTTATTCACTCAGGATGAACAACTAGAACAACATTCATAAACTTTTATCTACAATAATAAAGAAGTTTGTGTGTTTATGTGTGTCAACAATGTTCTAAAGAGCATGTAGAGCAACAAAATTGGGTAGGAAGGTACAGTCGTTGGAAAAAAAAAAAAAGTAAACACCCCCTACTAACTCCTCAACAAATTATTGTAGACGAAAGTTACTAGTACTGAACGATTGGACATAAAGTCTACTTTTAAATGATGTATATAAAATTTGCTTAGGGGGTCATCTACCTATTAAAACGAATCCAAACTTCATTTTTTTTCAATGGCAATACCCAATTTTAGCGAGATATTTCAAATCTTCGTTTCAAACTATGCCTAGACACCCAATTTCAAGTCATTTGAATGATAAGTTTTTTAATTATAAACATTCAAAATTGAGTGCTTCTAATGTTAAATTACATTTTCATATTTTTATTTATATCTCCTGAAATTATGCTCCTAATGTGCTAATTTTTTGTGGAGCAATAATTCTAATATACCCAAACATAAATACGCTGAATTTGCAATTTTTATAATTTTATGATATGGATTATGAATTATGAAATTAATATTCGAAAAAATTATGAATTGCAACCTACAATTTTTTTGATGGATTTAGATTTATTAAGTCTTGCTTTATGGAAATCCACAATTTCATATTTTTCTTCCAAGTAGTGTTCAAATTATGCTTAAAAAACGGCGAAATGATGGTTTAAGGGGCCGTCTATGATAGAAGTGAGTAGATATTTTGAAATTTCTTCTGCTGTCCTGTAATCTAACAGGCTTCATGATTGCTTGAGTGTCACTGAAGTTGCCTTGATCAAGAAGGTGGCTCTCTTGGTTAACAATCAAGTACCGAACTTCAATTTGGATACAGCCCTTAAAATACACTTGTTTTAAAATAATTTCTCTGGAACTTATGGTATGAATTGGATAAAAATTTATTTTCAGGCTAATTAAAGGGTGTAGAGTTCATTTATGCTGTCAGAATTGTGTACTGCTATTGAAAAAAACAAAGTTATGGTTCGTTTTAAGATGTAGATGGCCCCCTAAGCAAATTTTATATACATCATTTAAAAGTAGACTTTATTTCCAATCATTCGGTACCAGTCAATTTCTTCTACGATAATTTGTTGAGGAGTTAGTAGGGGGTGTTTCCTTTTTTTTTTTCCACGACTGTACCTCTAGGCATGTAGTTTTGCACCTCAAAGCCCGATTTTAAATTTTTTGATTCTTTAATGCAATTTTTAGCACTTTTTTTTTAATTTTGAGGTGATTTTCCAATGTTAACAAAAATAATCTGGCTTCAATCTTTTAGCCCAATATAGAAAATTGTTCTTTTTTCAATAAAGTTTATTCAGAATTCATACAGCAATTTTTGAAATTTTTTTGCAAATTTTTGAATGTGATTTTTAGTGGAGTTTTTTCTATTTGCCCAAAAATGCTATCTTTTTTATCTGAAAATAAAAAAGCTACTTTGATTTGAAATTGCAGGTGATGGAATTTTCTAATTTTAACAAATAATTGAATATTAAGAAAAATGTTCGAAGTATCACCATGAAATTCACCATAGAAAAATTTTGTGCATGTGCATATCCAATTTTTGTGGAAATTAACCCGTAATTTTTCTTAATTTTTGGGGAAAAAAAAAAAAAAAACACGACTCAGACAATACGAAATTTTAGAAACTAAACTAGACAGGGATACGCATTCATTAAAAACTGAACTAAAAAGACACCCATTTCAGCAGATACGCCGACCCCCTATCCAATTTGGAATACGAAAGGAAATTAATTATTAAGCTTTGACAAATGCGAAAGACATAATTTAAAAGGATTTTATCAACTTCAACAAAGATTATTAGTGTGGTCTACTGCAAGAGTCCCTCGATATGAGTTAAGACACGGGTGCAGCTAACGGGGGTTTGGGAGGTTTAAATCCCTCCCAGAGCTACAAAAATTACTATAATTGCTGCTTATGAATTGTTAGTTAAACAAATTAGCCGCTTTTATGAATCAAAACAAAAGTTAATATTAAAATTTTTTGGCTTATTTGGAGTCTGTGGCTTTGGTTCTATTCAACAAAGTGACTCACTTAAATGCCGAATAGTGTACTTCAAACTGTGTCTATTATATTATTGCATGCATTATTGGTTAAGTGAAAACCAGTCATTTGTTTTGAAAAGGGGCAGTGATCACATTTTCGAGATGTCTTCGGCTAAGGTAATGATTGCTGTGGATGCTTTCAATATTATACAGTGTACAGTTTTTTTAATTGCATTTCTGTCTTTGCTTCGTTGGAAACGATAATGGACTTCCAGACAAAAACACACGCTTTATAGGTCTCTTTCAGTTTCAAACTTCTTGTTAGAGGTCTGTACAGGCTTAAATTTCCTCACCCTGAACGTGAACCGAACTGTAGAAAAAAATTTCTGGCCCAGTCCGGTATAAGAAGCAAAAATTTCGACCCGAGTTCGGTCCGTACAAAAAATTTATGGGTCCGGCCCTTTGTAAAAGCTAAAATCTTGGCTCGTTATGAAATCTAAAAGGCCTGCACCCTACAAAAAATTAACTAGCCCTGTACGACTGAATTTCTACAAAATAGAGAGTTTTACCCAATAGGGTTAAAAATTATCTTGTACGAGGAGTTGTGACAAAAAAATACTTATTTTAGCTTTTTTCATGTTTGTATTCTTCATTTAAAAAAAAAAAGGTCCTGGGCTGCGATATTTATTTTGTTAATGAATCTATTTGTATTTAATTAACTCTTATTATTAATATCTTTAATCCATATTCCCTGTCTTGGACACTTAAAAATCTGAAAAATGCTATGTCGTAAAATTTTCTAAGCCAGGATCGCATAGGAGAGCAGAAATGTTCGTTATAGAGAAGTTCCTTTCTTAGCAGGTCTATTGTAAATGTATTATATTCTTTTCACACATATTATTATATTCATTTTGCATGGATCAACACTTTTTTTTTTTTTTTTCGTTTAAGACAGATTCTTTTTCACACATGTTACCATTTAATTTTATTGCCTGGAAACTCATCTTCTATAACATTTATTACCTATCTTGTATAATTTTATTGCCTAGAAAATGACAATTCTTTAAAAAGAATAATTTGAAAATTTTAATTGTAGAACAATAGAAATTTTAAAATATATGCAAGTTTGGCAAAATTTGTTGGGCCGGGCAAAATTTTAATAATTTTTACACGGATATATTATAATGTCAACTACATTCTAAAATTCAACACTGTTAATACACGGATGACGGTAAATTTCACCAATTCTAGTGATATTGTTACATCTGACACAAAGCAAGGTAAGTGTTGAAAATTTTGCTAAAATTGTTTCATTATTTTTTAAGTTAGGAACAATAATTCGGAATCGTCTTGGGATGAATTTTTGACTGAACAATGGATTCCTGATTTTCCGTACAAAAATTGTTTGCTGTACAGTGCTCTATCATATCTTAAAGTTTGCCTCATCCTTTTTTAAATACTTTATATAAATCTAATATATGGTTTTCTTACTTCATTGGTGCATTTTATGTTTTGTAACTCTAATATTGTAAATGCTGTTTAAGTGAATCATAACCAACATAACTACTGGACTGATTCTGCTAACTGAGAAAAAAGAAAAAGCATGATTTCATTCATTAACTAGACTGATTTGATTAAATGGTGATTCAAGTAACCGGCGATCACCATTATCAACATTTCAGCCCCACCCCACCCCCCTAGAGCCGAATGCTGGCTGCGCCACTGGTTAAGAGCTTGTTCTGTCCGCATGGGTTCCCTTTAGTTACATTTAAAAGTAGGTGGGAGATTTTCTGCACTCAATAACATTATTTTAAGTCAGTTCTTTTATTCAGGCCTTGGAATACACATTTTTTATAAGGTATAAAAATGTTAAAGGGAGCAAACAAATTATTATAACTTTTAGAAAACTACTAACCATTTTTAATTTTTTATGCAGCCCTCGGTTGCATATTTTTTACAGCATATAAAAGTTTTAAAGAAGGGGGAGGGTAGAATGTCAGGAAGGGAGAAGGGGAGAGGTGCCAGAAAATTATTAAGTTAATTGCATTTTCTGAACTAAATATTATTATTTTAAGTGAGACTTTTTTATGCAGCTCTCGAGTACATATTCTTTAATACATATGAAAATTTTAAAGGGTGTGTAGAATTTCAGACACTAAAGGAGAGGGGGGGGGGGAAGCACATCATTAAAATCGTCGCGTTTTCTGAACTAAAATATCATTATTTTAAGTTAGATTTTTTATGAAGCTCTCCGACACGTGTATTTTATAACATATTGTTGTCCCAGTTTCCCAGTACTATTCTTATGGCTTTACATCAAAAGTTCAATTAATATAGGTGAAAACTGAGAAATTGAGTTAGTAGCCAATGGCCGGTAGACTCAGTTTCATTAGTGGCCACTTTTTGAAGTTAGTGGCCACTATAATGTTTTAAACTTTCTTGACATCTAGATAAACTATAATCGTTGTATATATATACATATTTTTCTATATGTCAGAGTTTTATACCAGCCAACTATTGATGATAAGAATAGGGAAGCAGTCAAAATTCAAGAAAATTACTTTAAATCCACAGAATCTGTTATTAATTTTTTTAGAATATATTATTAGATTATTTGTATTAGAATATATTATTAGATTATTTGTATATGTTCATAAACACTATTATCAATCAAATTACTATTACTTTCTTTATATAAAAATAACTAAATCAAAATTCCAACAGTTGGTGCATACAATAATAAAAAAAAAATAATCAAAGCATAATAAAATGTTATTTGGATTTTATTTAATAAGTAAATGTGTTATTAACATACTACACACATTACATGCAGTTGAAATCTAAGCTGGTGAGTGTATTTTGCAGGATTAAACAGTATCTCTTGAAGAAAAATATTCTATGTGGCAGGAGTCAAAATATTGAAAATACTGCAATGTCCTTAACATCCGTTTGCATCCGGTCAAAAAAAAAAGGAATAAATTATTTGATATGCATGTGGAATCAAAGCTGATGAGTATATTTTGCAGAATAAAACTGTATTTCTTGAAAAAATAATCCAAGAGCAACTGAAGAGCAATGGCGAAAAGCCGAAATATTGAAAATACAGCTAAATCGTTGCAATCTGCTTGCATCCGGTTGGAAAAAGAATTAACCAGTTTGCTAATTAGATGTAACCAAAGTAGAGATGCATATTTCTATGAAAAAAAGCTATATTTCACTTGGCGATCGATAACAGATTTTTTATCGTCACTTGGCGAATGGCGACTAGGGTGGCGATCGATGGCCGATTTTTTAATCGCCACTTTTACAACTTTAATCGCCACGTGGCGAGTGGCGACCGCCAATTTTCACCTATATCAATTAAATATATTTTTACTGCTTACAATTTTAACCAACATATCATCTATTTTTATCAATTCATGCTTTTTAAATATAATCTAGCCCATAGCATTTCCTTTTTTCATTCAAATCAAAGGGAAACTTCTCTTTATGATTTGTTTTTTTCCCCCCATTTCTTTTGCCGCGATGTCCTAATTCTCCAACAGATGGTATTAGGCTCTTAAAACGACAAAGGAGATATCATGGGAGATCTGTGTAAGCTCTGTTTAAGAGTTGGGAAAGTTGACTTAGGTCACTTTCCCAACAGAATCAAATACTAAAGGTATATATAAATATTATACAGACATAAATACAATAAATACAATTAACCCAACTGGAGTGAAAAATTAGCCAGAGCCAGGAATCTAACCCGGGACCACAGTATACAAGACTGCTGCTCTAACCACTGAGCTACTCCGGCCGATGTCTGAGTCTGCAATTTCTCACTAATAAACCATGTTGTCACCAGCCATCTATACGACAGCCTTGGATGACCAGACAACGATGAATAGATTTTACTATTACATCGATCTACGATACTTTAGAGCTAGGTTAGATAGGTTAGAGCAGCAGTCTTGTATACTGTGGTCCCGGGTTCGATTCCTGGCTCTGGCTAATTTTTCACTCCAGTTGGGTTAATTGTATTTATTGTATGTATGTCTGTATAATATTTATATATACCTTTAACTGTTGAATGCAGGCGTTATTTATGTGTGTATGTGTGTTTTAATATATATTGTAGTATGAGTATTTTATTATAAGAATCAAATACTGTTTTTTTTTTGGGTGGAGGGGGAGATAGCTGAATAGTCATTGACCAAACCATTGGGGATATGGAATAAAGTAAGATATAAATTTCATACTTCTGTATCTTAAACGCCGTAATCACTTTGAAAAAATAGGGTTGTTAACCATTTGAAAAAAAAAATTCCTTTTCTCGATTGACATTTTCTACCTCTTGGCAATGCTCCGCTAGTACTCTATTTCAGAAGTACCAACTTACAAAAAATACATTAAATGTGAGACTTTCTCTTGGTTTTGAAAAATAAGAATTTTATCCCTTTAGAAAAAATTCAAGCCTCCCGAAGACGATCTTTTCTCTACTCTAAAAGTAACTAAAAATCAGTATTGTGACGCAATCTCTTTAGAGTGGGCATGTCAAACTCGTTTACTGCTGCAGGCCAAATTAAGCATTCTATAAAATTTGTACATACAAAACTCAGCCATGTTAAAGAAATATTCATGTAAAGTTCCAAAGTTATTATTCATTGTTTATTTTATCTTATTTTTGCAAAAAATACTTGACAAAATTTAATCAAATTTTCTAAACTGTGTTTATTTTAAAAATTGATTGTACCCGCTGGTCTGTTAATCTTTATCTAGCAAAGGCATAGCTGTCAATCTTCCGGATTTTTTCTAAGTAAAAAAAAAGTCTTGAATCAGAAAATTCATTTAATAAATTGTGTCTTGTATCTACCCTAATTTCCTGCCTATAATCCGTGGCGGCATATAATCTGCAGGTGTCAATTTCATGATATTTTGGAAAAAAAACATCGTATAATCCACAGGTGAAATTTTCACTTTAAAAAAATTCATAAGATCCACAGGACTAACTTTGAGCCACAAGGAAAAAAATATTGAATCCAGTGTAAAATATTTTCATTTTTAACGTTTGTATTTAATATACCGCTTGATAAATAAATAAATAATTGAAAATTCAGTGCAAATATATTTGCCATTCTATTAGGTACACACAAGTAAGAATAAATTTGGAAGGATTACATTACTACTTAGTATAAAAATTATAATTAAATAAGTTAATTACATAAAATTAATTACATATGTTTAAATGAAATCTCAATTCCTTAAACTAGTTTTTTCGTCTTATTTTTATTTTAATATAATTCGGTCCTAATAGTCTATATGATATGCTTTTAACATCTGCAGTGATGGCGCCATCTACCAAACAATGAGAAAAATATTGAAAATCAAGCAAGCATTATCCCAGAATACACTAATATTATACAGACGTGTGAAAATTATTAGAATAATTATGAAAATTACAAGAAAAACTTGTTATATTAAAGAAATATTTAAAAAATATTCATACATTTAATATTTAGTGTACATCCCCTTGTTTTTTATTAAAGAAATGGTGGCATACTTGTCTTGGCATACTTTGTATGAGTTTTTGGCAATTAATTTGTATTTCGTTGTCATGATGCCAAGTTTGGATGGGTCTTTCTATCAGACTAGTCTTGTTTGTGATGTTATATTTCTTTATCTTTTTCTTTACAATGGCCCAAAGGTTCTGTTTAGGGTTCATATCTGGAATGTTTCCAGGCCATGGAAATGTTTTCTTTAATTAAATTAAAGAAATGAAACATCACAAACAAGAATGTTCTGATAGAAAAACTCATCCAAATTTGGCATCATTACAACAAAATACAAATTAATTGCCAAAAACTCATACAAAGTATGCCAAGACGTATCGAATCTTCAATAAAAAACAAGGGGATGCACGATAAATATTAAATATCAATATATTTTAAATGTATTTTTTCTTTCATATAACAAGATTTTAATATAAATTTCACAATTATTCTAATAATTTTCACACATCTGTACTTCCTGATAAAAAATAAATAAAAAACAAATGAAATGAAAAGATGTTTTAGTTTAATCAAAGGTCTTTGTTAAAAAATCAACACAGATTTAATAAGTTGCACTGTTTTTAATGTTTATTCAAAAATGATAATAATGAAAATAGAAACTTACCCATTACGTTACATCACAAACTTGTACGTCCAAAAATATAAACAATTCTTAATAATTTATTTAAATGAAATATCCTTTAACTGAAATCCTTTAACTAATTTTTTTGTCTTATTTTTATTTTAATAGGATTCGGTCTTAATGAGTCTATATGCTTTTAACATCTGCAGCGATGGCGCCATCTACCGAACTACGAGAAAAAAATTTAAACGCCAGCAAGCATTATCCCAGAATGCACTAATATTATATTTCCTGATAAAAAATCATATGAAATGAAAAGATGTTTTAATTTAATCAAAGGACTTCATTTTAAAATTAATGGAGATTTAATAAGTTGCATTGTTTTTAATACATTTATTGAAAAATTATAAAAATGAAAATAGAAACTTACCCATTACTTTACATCACAAACTTGTACGGCAAAATTATAAACAATACTTAATAATTTATTATAGAGACGTAAAAAATCGGATATACTCTTGATAATAAAATAATTTAATTAAATCTATCAAGTTCAGAATCCGAAAGTGATTATTCTCATCACCCGGTGAAAATGAATCAGGTAGCGCCATCTGTTGATTTTTAAGAAAAATAGTTGTAAATTTGCTTCAAAAAATTATATTTATTGACATTTAGGAAGATATCGCATAGGAAAAAAACTCGCAGATAATCCGCATTACAAGAAAAATAAAGTTTTTTAACGTATACTGCCCACATCCACGGATTATAGGCAGGAAATTAGGGTATGCGCTACGCATCTGATTATTAAACACATTTTATAGTTCAAATTATGTTTATTTGACTTGAAAAGGTCATATAAAAGAGTGCTAACGAACATAGCTATTATATGCCACACTATACTTTAAAAGAATCGCTTGATTCAGGTAATCACAGAAATATGAAAACCCCATATCTGTATGTTTTCACTCTGATATGGAATCTCACTGAATTTTGATTAACTGCAGCAATAAAGTTTAAACAACAATTTAACATCCATCATTAGGGTGTAAGTAAATAGATTAAATTGATTTCCATATTTCTTGAAATTCAAAAATCTTCTTTTTAATTAATTTTTGAATTTATTTTCAGTGCATTCTAAAATTTCCAGTCCGATGATTTTTGTAATAATGGCTGGCAACATTTAAAACGAAATACATTTTCTTTTTGTCCAAGTAATAAATGCTATTTGAAAACGCTAATACTGATCCAGTAACATGATTATGAAATTTGGCCTTGACGTTTAACTCAGGCGCTTTTGTAATTTCAAATGAAAATGCCCAAGTACTTTGTCTATGGGTGGTCCACATTCATAATTTTCAATTTAAAGTGAAAGTGGTAACTTAGTTTAACAGTTAAAACTTTATGATTGAAAAGCCATCAAATTTCTGTATAAGAAGATAGCATGACGATTACGATGATTAAGCATGTGCTTACAAATACAATGCAACTTCATAAGCACACATCCGGCGTTAATAAATTTACCCGGCTATACAACTTTCCAGCACAGGTACTTGTAGTACTTATAGTATTTTGAAATTCCTTTAACTGCTCTGGCCATCATTTCTTCCATTTCGTAGTAAATGATTTCGACTCATGTGATATTTAATGTAATGAAGACAGTTTTATAAAGCAAATGCATTTTCTTTACTAGGATTTGTGAAAGCTTGTTGTTTCCTTTCAAGAAATATCAGTTTCAATTATAAGTTTATTTTTCCAGTGTTTGGCCAAATTTTTATGAGTTTTCTTTATACTTTTTCCTGTCTTAATGTTAAATTCTTTCCAAACTCTAACAGTGTCAATATATCAAACAAATAAATTTTAAATTTTATCTAATTTCCTGCCTATAATCCGCAGATTATATGTTAAAAAACCTTATTTTTCTTGTAATGCGGATTATACACAGAGTTTTTTTCTTACGCAATACCTTCCTAAATGTCAATAAATATACAGTAAAGTCTGTCTAAGGCGGAAGCAATCGGGACCAAGAAAACTTTCCGCAGTAGACAATATTCTGCCTTAGACAAATTTTACTCGATGTCTATGCATTCACAGGGACTTGATCATCTTTCCGAGTTAGACAGATTTCCGTCTTACACAGAGTTTACTGTAATTTTTTGAAGCAAATTTACAAATATCTTTCTTAAGGATCAACAGATGGCGCTATCCGATTCATATTCACCGGATGACGAGAATAATCCCTTTCGGATTCTGATTCTTCCGATTTTGATGGATTTAATTAAATTATTTTATTATTAAGAGTATTATGTGATAATATCCTTTCCAATAAAAATTTAAAAAAATATTTTAAAATATTTAAATTGAATCAATAATCCTTTTTACTTTAAAATTTTAAATTCTCCCTTTAAATATTCATTAATTATCGTTTTCAGTTAAATTTTACTTAAAAACAATTTTAATTTATTCAACAGAAAAGATCGTTAAAAATTATCAATAATAAATATTAATACATTCTTCCGAAATAGAATATTTTTATAATATTTTACAAACATAAAATTCAAATTATCGCATAACGATCTTTAATTCAAACTTCTATTACTCTGTCTGGTATCGTTTTTAAATCAGCCAATCAGCGTCCTTCGTGCCGAATGCTCGTTGGTTCGTAGCGTCATCTCCCCTCTTAAGCTTTGGACAGCAATGTGCCAACAAGGGCGCATTGCCGCTCCGCAAAAATCACTTTTTTCCGTTGGTGTAATTATTTCCTGAATGCCGCAAAGATGTTTATTTCAATCATTAATTGTAATGTATTCTTCGGTTATTATATTTTACTTAAAATTCAAGGTTACGTTTATGCAAAATGGACTGTGAAATTTTATGTTTCTTTACACCATTATCATCCAACGAACGTCTATGATTTTGGATTGACAGCGAGAATCAACTATTATTATACTAGGATATATCATTGCTCATCCTCTCTCAAGATGTTTCATTGTGTCAAAATAAATCATATCGAAAACACACAAGAATCCAGTGTGCTAAGTGATGAAAGAATGATGCATTTCAATCTCAAAGTGAAATTAGTATATAATGAATATGCTTTTGCGTGATCTCGGATCTCAAACCTCAATTCGTGGAGAAGTGTATGTTCAAATATATGAGTTTCAACATCGAATTATCCTCGATCTCATGACAAGTAAACAACAACTATCCTTTCTATTTGAATATGTTTGGTTTGATATATATTATCATCGTGATTGGTATGTTGATAATGATGAAAACATACATCAATTTTATAAGAGGTCTGATTTCAGAGATCCTTTACATTTTGTGAACTTTTAACATATAATTTATTGACAAGTTCTGTATACAAGTTTGCTTGCAAATCAAAAATTTGAATAGATGAATAATTTGTTATGATTTATCTAAAAATTCTTAATCAATTTTATATAAAAATTTAACTTTCTAACTTATATAAATTTTCCTTGTAATGGAAATCTGCGCAGTTTCTATTTCCTTTTTATTTTATGTAATAAAGAAATATGCTCCTGTAATTGTTTGATTGTTCATTTCCATAGATATAATATTATTATTTTAAAATAATTCTCATTGTTTATGTTATTTGATGTCAAGTTAATATGAAAACAGTAAAGTAGTATATAATTTAAAATATGCTCGAAGGAATCACGATTTCAGGTGTGATAAATTAAATTGATCAGTTATCTTGAGCTGGTTCAAGTGAGTTCAATTTCATTATTGTATTTTCACCATGAAGTTATCAGTTTACGTTTACCTTTTTTTTATATGTAATGTACTTTATTTATTAACCACTAACGATCTTTTGGCCATAATTAATAGTAAACTTTCTACTTTCTAATTCATACTAAAATCACATAATAAATTTAAATTCCTTTTCTCTAATTAAGTTAAATAATGCTATAAAAAGTGATAGAATATCTTTATTAAGACTTACGATCGTTTCATCGCACAATCGGCGACATTTTCAAAATCAATCATAATAGAAAATATTTTCACATAACTTAAAAACAATAATATAGTAAACAATGTCACGAGACATGAAGCATAATGAAAATATTGCAACCATAAAATAAAATAAAAATTAAATTAGCTATTTGCGAGCGTGGATTAATTTTCACATAATTTAAAAACAACATGGTAAACAATGTCACGAGACATCAAGCATACTGAAAAGCATTGCAAAACATAAAATAAAATAAAATTAACTTGGCTATTTGCGAGTGTGGATTAATTTTTACTATTGTTTCTACAATTACTTAGTATCTCTTTCCAAATTCTAGGTAAATCAAGGGACACAGAATCATTGCAAATATTCTCGTTGCGTAAAAATATTTCTATTGATTCTCGGACTATGGATGGTAAATAAAATCTTGATGGATAAATTAACTTGCTATTTTTAAATTCAATCTGTAAAGGTTCTTCGCTGCATAATCTGGCCAAAGCTGTGGTTCTTCTATTGTATTTGATGTCTGATATATGTTCTTTGATTCTAGTTTTAAGTTTTCTGCTTGTCATACCTATATAAAACTGCTTTGTTCCATCTTCTTTGGTGAAAGGTATTTCGTATACTCCTGCTAATTGGTTGGACTCAATTTGATCTATTTTCTTGCATACTATATTTTTTATTTTCATGGATGGTTTTGCGACTAGGAAGATATTGAATTTATTGAGTTTATATTTTAAACATTCGAAGAAACCAGGAAAATATTGTAAAGTGGATAATGTGGAATTTTGTGGCTTGAAATTTCTTTTCTTTTCTTTTTGTTCTTCAAGCTCTTAATTAATTTTTCTATGGTGCTTTCTTTGTATCCATTGTTTCTTGCAATATCATATATTTTATTTATTTCGTTATTTAAATGTTCAGGGGTACAAACATGTGTTACATGTTTTTATTCCTTTTCTCTTCTACTCTTATTTATTTCTTTTTTTTCTACCTAACAAAGAGTATATCCGATTTTTTACGTCTATATAATAAATTATTAAGTATTGTTTATATTTTTGCCGTACAAGTTTATGATGTAACGTAATGGGTAAATTTCTATTTTCATTATTATAATTTTTGAATAAACATTAAAAACTGTGCAACTTATGAAATCTGCATTAATTTTCAAATGAAGTAATAAATTAAAACATCTTTTCATTTCATATGTTTTTTATTTATTTTTTATCAGAAAATATAATATTAGTGTATTCTGGAATAATGCTTGCTTGATTTTCAATATTTTTCTCTTGTTCAGTAGATGGCATTATGACTGCAGATGTTAAAAGCATATAGATTCATTAAGACCAAATCATATTAAAATAAAAATAAGACAAAAAAACTATTAAAGGAATTTAGATTTCATTTAAACATATGTAATTAACTTATTCAATTATAATTTTTATACTAAGTAGCAATGCAATCCTTCCAAATTTATTCTTACCTGTGTTTACTTAATAAAATTGCAAATATCTTTGTACTGAATTTTCTATTTTTTTATTTATTTATTTATCAAGTAGTATATTAAATACATACATTAAAAATGAAAATATTTTACACTAGATTCAATATTTTTTTCCCTTGTGGCTCAATGTTAGTCCTGTGGATCTTGTGAATTTTATTTTAAGTGAAAATTTCACCTGCAGATTATACAATGTTTTTTTCCAAAATATCATAAAATTGACACCTGTGGATTATATGCCGGCGTGGATTATAGGCAGAAAATTAGGGTAATACAATGGTATTGTAAATCACCTTTTGAAAAAAATTGTGTTTCATATTCAGTTAATCCTATTTATTCATACCTGATAGAGAGCTTTAATAATTTTTTTAACCATTTGGGAAAATGGTTATTGTCCTTGGTCAAGGTAGGAAATCAAAAACATATCTGAAGCTTTTCATTAGTTGAATCCGCATTTTATTCGTTTTCTGATGGGTCTATACAGTAATCTGTATTTTCCCTTTACTTTCAACAGAGATGGATACTTCTGTTGCCACTGACAAAAAAGTAATAAAAACTACAAAAAAAAAAATAATAACTCAGAAACAAATTGAGATACAGCTTTCAAACAAATTGCATTTAAAAGTACATTTTTTTCTCAATACGACGATGTAAAAAGTAATACTGTGGGATGTTTAGAAGTTTAAGAATGAAATTTCATTTAAAATTGGTCCACGAATATTAATGTTTAATCCAAGGCGTACGTAATGTATGACCAGCTCCGTAGAAGTTTAAAATTTTACTGTACCAAAAAATGTAATTCATGGCGTACGTAATGTATGATCAACTCCGTGCGATTTTTTATGTCTTAAATTTTAGTCTTTGAAAAAATCATTTTCCAAATGGTCGTTGTAATTTGTTAAATTGCATTTTTTTTTTTTTTAATCCTGGGATGCATGTGAGTATGAGTGAGTGTGTGTGTGTGCATAAATAGAAAAGAAAAGAAAGATCATGCAGGATTCATTAAGAACATCACATTTAGTAACCTAAGTAATGAAAATAATTAAAAAACTTAAATGCAAAATCCATGTGCTCTACTAAAACCAAAGTGAAGAACCTGGATAACATATTCGGGGGTTTTGTTCAAGCACAAAAGTGATAATTTGTGTTATATTCAAAGAAATTCATTTAAACGTTATTTTATCTTATATGTACTATGGGGGCTCCCCTCCCCCTTCTCACTACGCTCACCAACCCCCCGTATAATCGCTTCGCATTCGGTATCGCGAAGCAATCCCTATTTTCTAGCCAACGCCAGACGTAATTGTTTCGCGTTTCCATTCTTGATTCCCTTATTTTTTATGCATTCAATTTTTAGATTCCACTTGGCAAAAACGCGCTCCTCCCCAACTCCTGACAATTTTATTTTCTTATCTCCAAGCACATAATCATTAGAGCTTACAGAGTTTCATAATTATAAGAATTATTAAATATAAAATTACAGATACAGTGCTACGAATATTGTAAATAGTTAGTGTTTTGTGCTTAAAAATAACGTAAATAGTTCAATTAAGTTCTAGTCATAAGCTAATAGTAGTTTTTGTTGCATTGAAATATCTCAATTTGTTGATTATCTGCCAGCAAGTAACCCCTATTGGATTTCAATGGGAGTCTATGGAAATTTGGCAAATACTGGAAATAGCACCAAGTTGGCTTCCCTTTTGACGTCTAATTTTGGTCGCGAAATTTGGCGATATATCGCCAAGTTGGAGACAAACCTGGCGACGTTTGGTGACAGAGGCCCCTCTTGGTAACTCACCTTATAGGTCAGAAAGCTCTGACCAATCAGATGCGTTTTGCGATACCTATGCAGATTTTCATTGGTCCATTTCTAAATCGTTACTTTTTTTATATATAGAACAATATGTATTTTTTTAATTTAAACTGTTCTTAATTAGTGCTGAATTTTAACTTTACATTTCTAACTATTTAACAAATACACTTATAGAGCCATTAATCACCAGACACTTTCAATTTTAGACATTTCGTCGAATACTTCCAAAACATACTTGTCGGATTCTTCTGGAACTTCAGGATTACAGAGACTATGTTTGACCTCCTATTTATCAATGTCAATATGATAAGGAGGACGATTAGAGGGCTAACAAAAAATCAAAGAAAAATAATATTTGGGATCACACGGAAAATTAAAATGCACGAAATGATCTATCGCTGCAGAATACAAATATGTGAATACTGTACAATAACATGTTTACTGATTTGTGTAAGATTAACACGTACATTCATGGAGATATAGCAATTTTTTTAAAGTTAAAAAAAAATTCTAGCATGTTTTTAGCTTATATCAAGCAGGGTTTTCAACCCAATTTAACACGCCAGTTTCAGAAAAATTAGCAAAATGTAGTAGAAACAATAGAGTGCAATTGATATATATATATTAAATATTTTATGAAATATGAGCAGTTGTATGTGATAGGGGATACAAGAGTACTCCCTATATTTAAAGAGTGTAGCAGAGATATAAGTAAATAGTAGTAAACATAGTTGCTGACGTTTGAAAAAGCATACCGAATTAGATTTAACCTAAAATTACAATTAAGCTGAAAAAGAAAACTTGAATTAAAGTGGTGGATTAAATAAAGACAACGAATTAAAAACAAAATAACATGTTTATTAAAAGCTTTGAGATGAAAAACGAAAGCATAAAATAAAACTATTTTAAATAAATAAATCAGTTAACATATAGAAAGGCACTTATCTGAATTTTAATATCACAGGAAGCTTGTTTTATCATGACACGTAAAAGATATTAACAGGCATGAGAGTGGGTAAAGAACAAAAAATCTGAAAATGCACATAAGCTAAAATTTGGTAAAAAACTAAACAACCGCGTGCGAAATCCTATTTTGCATAAAACAGGCAAAAAACACAAATTTTGTCAAAGGGCTTTGAAAAAAATGGGAATTTTGTTAAATGGTCGCTGGAAAAATGCGAATTGCGTCAAAAGATCACGGGGAAAAAATACGAATTGCGTCAAAAGATCGCGGAAAAAAGCAAATCTTGGCAAAAGATCACAGAAAAAAAATTGCGAATTTCGCCAAAAGATTGCGGAAAAAACTAGAATTTCGTCAAAAGATCGCGGAAAAAATGCGAATTTCATCAAAAGATCGCGAAAAAAATGCAAATTTCGTCAAAAGATCGCGGAAAAAACATGAAATTTGATATCTATTCACTATATCTCCATGAATATATGTGCTATTCTTACACGAATAATTAAACATGTTGTGCAGTATTGACATGTTGCGATTTACATCACCTACAAAAATTTTGAAACGTTTGGATGATTAGAAGTATTTTAAAACATAAAGAGAGAAATTTTTGATTTAAACTTAAAATGCTATTGTGGAGCGGCTTTCCTATTTTCACTAATAAATATGTATATTATTTCACGAAATTTCAACGAGGGTTTCGATATAGTTATGTTTATAATCTATGAAATTTTCAGAGTTGGAACAACAAGAACTTTTTTATGTAAAGGACTTGACATGGAATTTTTTTACAACTAGAAATAAATATTTTTTTTCACGAAATTTTTACATGAGCTGCAACAAAATAGTTATATATTTAAAAGTGATAGAAATTTCAAAGATTTTGGACAACCAGAATTTTTTTTTTTAATTACGAAACACACTGGGTATGAGATAAATTCCCACAGTTTTTAAATTCTATATAATTTATTCCTTTTTAGCACACGTCATTATTATTTCGGTCCCCTATTTTTGTTCCAGTTCTGCAGCGCAACATTAAGTCTATTCATCGGCTACTAGCACAGATCACTCTTTTACAGCATTTACAAAGAGTGCTTTTTATTACCAATGTGCTTTCTCTCTCTTGCACCTGTTTGTTTTGCGCATGCACCACTTGTAGCTTTTGTTTTCTCTCACTGTCACCGAGCATGTCCCTCCTCCAAGAGGCATGCATTTGTTTCACATCTGCAAGTTAAAATTCCTCTTTTAAATTAGTTTCCCATTTGAGACTGTCATTATTTTAATTATCTAAATCAATCTTTACATTTGATTACTTTTTTAGCCCCATGGATTTTGTTCAAGTACAAAAACTCTTTCATTTCAAGTCAGAATTCTGTTTGGCTGATTGCTAATAGGACGTGAAATTTATATTGTAGTTTCCGTTTGGCTGAACGTGGGCTTGTGCCTGCCATTCAAATGCCGGCTAAAGGGAGGGTGCTGAAAGTCTAAAGACTAAAAACGCTGAAGACTAAAGACACTAAAGACTGGATAGTCTTAGTGATGTGGAAAAGTATGTCAAGCCATAATAATTAAATAATCAGTGCTGCCTCTCCTTCAAATTAAATTTAAGGAATCCATGAATTGTTTCAAGTTTTCTATTTTGTACGAATTTGCCAACTTAATAAATTCACAGTGATCACACACAGTAGGGATTTAATAACCTTACTACCGATAACATTCCTGAATTAACAAGTTTATTATTTTCACCAAAATGGCATCTTCATTTGTCTTCTTTATTCTGCACTTCTGTAAAGTAAGATTCTGGGATTTTTATTAAAAACTTGACCTAAAAGAGCCGCAACTTTGTTGCATCGGGTTTATTGCCACCATCCATACACAAAGCAATTTCTCAGTACAATATTTAATTTAAAATAGCACTCAATAGTCTTATGTTTTTTATTTTAAAAGGCATCCATCAATATTAATATCATCACACTGGGCAAAAAATAAAGTGAAAAAAAAATTGTTGAATAACAGACATCAGATTTGCCAAGTTCTGTGAAAGCCAAAAATTAGGAGAATTTTTGAAACATACATGCACAGATGCACCAGGGTTGCCATTTTTTTTGTGTGTGTGTACCATTTTGGCAAGAAAATCCCATTTTTGAATACCTGTTAGGCATAACATACAAAAACAACATGACACTTTTAATTTATTATGAAACAGTTTATTCTATTATAAAACACACACAATGTCTAATTTAACATTTAAACACCCACAATGTCAAGAATTTGGCACCCAAAAAGAAACCCCAGTGCATCTGCGACATCTTTACCAATGAAAACTTATTCCATTTTAAATGTTTAATTTTTAAAAAAAAATGCTTGTTTATCATTGGAGTCTAAGGCTTCTAGCATGCTAAAAGTAACTGAAATTGAGCATGATTTTCAATCATAAACAACAGAGAGAAATGAATTTTCCCTCAAACACACAACAGTCTTGATTGGACATGTGCCCTTAGTCAACCCTCATCATCAAAATGATCACATAAAATACGAGTGGTCCATCCTACTAAAGAATGAGCCATCCCAAAGCATTCGAGGATACCGTAATGGAATATTTAAAAACGTGTCAAAAATCAGGGGCGTAGCTACGGTGGAGCATGTTAGCCTAAATAAACCTTCCTTGTTCACTTATACACTATTGAATTCCTTTATTATTCACATCTTTAATCTAAACTTTCTTTTTCAACTTCAACTCAAAACAGCTATTTTTATTTCATCAATCCCTTTTCAATATCTAACTTGAGTTTATTTCCAAACTCCTTTTCAAAGCTGGCTATGACTTCATTCCTCAAGTTATGAAACTTGCCATGACAATCTATATTATAAAGGACAAGCATATCAGTGCGTAACGCATATGTCATTTTGCAAATGGCAACACTTTGAAATTTGAAATAAATTTTTGGTTTTGCAATTTTCTCTACTGCAAATTTTTAAAATTCTAAACATAGCACATTTTAAATTTTTACACCGTCGTATAAGGAAAAAATTGCTCTTTTAAATGAAATTTGTTTGAAAGCTGTATCTCAATTTATTTTTGGGATATTAATTTTTTTGTAGCTTTTAATACCATTTTTCTTATCGTGGCAACAAAAATACCCCATTTTTATTGAAAGTCATTGAAAGTAAAGAGAAAATACTCGAAAATGGGCGATACTGTATCTTTTTGTTGTTATTTTCTCATAAAACCTGAAAAAAAAAGTTGAAATTAAATATGGGCTATGTCAAGAATATTGTCTATTATTCCGTGATAATGACATCATATGCACACTTTTCTATAGACGAAGTTTAAGACTGAATTGTAAAAGTGAATTGCTTTAGCGGATGCAAATGACGTCATTTTATAAAAAAGCGTGTATTTTAATTCTTAAACCTGAATTATGTTTTGTAGAAGTGCATCATTTTCACAGCCCAGCTGCTTTGAAATTTGTCACAGGTGAAAATGCTTCACTTTTGAAAATATTGTAATCGAAATCACACACTGATAAAACGCAATGTTTTAGAAAAATTTAGAGTGTCTTTATAAAAGAGAGGTGGCATGCAAATAATAGCGACTTATATTACAGAAATTGATGATTCTCGCCTGGATGGATTGGCTTCGCCGAGTTAGACAAACAAACAAATAATTCGTGTTTTAAAATAATATCGTGTTCCTGAAGTTTTTGTTCAAAATTATCTCGAATAATAAAATTTTACTGCTATTCTTTAGGACATTCTACTACAATTTTTATCAAAATAACACAATTTGCTTAATTTAATTTTTTCTAATTTTATATAATCTATATATTTAAAATACAAATGTGTTTTTTAGTCATCTGCCCTGATCTTTCTGTTGAACCAATTTTACTAATATTTTTTTTAACTGAAAGCACTTTCTTTGTAGATGTGATTGCACTATTTTTTTTTTTAAATATCCCAACTTTTATATTTTAATTTTAAAAGCATTTTATGAAATTTCTTCAAAATGATGAAAATTAGATAGCTTTCATTATTGAAGACAAACGAGAAATAATGAGGTATTTTTAACTTTATTGATGCTATTTTCTGATAAAAATTCAAAATTTTTGATGAAAATTGTTGTATAGGGTTTAGTGGCGCAAATTCCCATTAGGAGCAGAATATTATATTAGGGGCATAATAACGGAAAATGACATACTGCTTTTGAAAATACGCATTTTTCCTCATGAATTTTCTATATTGTTTTTCCTTTTACATGTGTACTGATACTAAGTTTCAGACACTAGGGGAAATGCTTATTTAAGTAAAAATGAAGTCATATTTAAAAGAAAACGATCATTTTCTTAGATAAAACTAAACATTTTAACACAAATGAGTCTAATAAATATAAATTACGGAAATTTTTACTCTCCGGAATGGAGATTAGAATCTCAAGTAAAGGGTACGTCTGTTCACATAAAAGATGTTGCTGACAATCGTGACTTCAAGTTTTGAGCTAAAATGATTTTTAAATGATCAAACAAAATACAAATTTTTTTTAAATGATGAATATGGATATGAGAAGTGCCTATGGAAATTTTGAGAAGGTGAAAATTGCTGTTTCTGACTATTTTTGCATAACGAAATTAATACTTCCTTTATAAACAAATAAACGAATAATATTGAAAAAACACAAATCTAACATATTTGTAATCGTACAATTTAAATTTTTAGATCACCAAATAGGATTTGTTTTTTCAAATGGAATTTGTTTGCAAAGTTCATCTCAGTTTACAGATTGTCCATCGTTTAAAAAAAAATTAAAGCATGAAATACTTTTTAATTTATTTATATCGCACGGAGCTCGATTACGAAAGATTAATCCGTTTACCCTTAAAACAAAATAAAGAGTTCATTTTCTTACAGCTAATATCCATTAAAAAAACTTCCCTGTGAATAAATAAATAAAATAATATAAATAAAACACAAATTTACCAACATGTATAAGCTCTGAAATTATCAGAATATAAAAGGATGCCATAAGTAGCAAAATCTTGGCAAATAACTCTTAGTATGCGGCTAATAGAAAATATCGCTTTTGGTAAATTTCAAAAATTTGATTGTATAATTCGTATTTTCCATATGAGAATTGCTTTTTTAATGTAAGTGGTCAATCTAAAAAATTTATTGCATATTAAAAAACATTAGTTTTCAATTTAAAAAAAAAAAAAATGATTTCACCCATATTCTTTAACCCGGGAAGCCCGGATGCCATCACCTAGTAGGTAATAATTTCCAAACACCCTATGGCTTTTTCTGTCATATGTCAATGAGTGAATGACAGTAACGCAACTGCAGTTAAGTATTTTAGCTTTGACGTTTGTTATTCTTCACAGCAGTTCTTCCGATAGATGTTGTTTGGGGGAAAGTTTGAGACGCTGGTCCTGAAGTCATGTGTTAACAAGAAACCACCTGTGTTTTAAAAGCAGAATGAATTACTTTGAGATAGGTTTTCCATATCAATAAACACAGCCTATTTTCACTTTAGTTGTTCTTGTAATAAAATTACAAATGTTTTACAACGAAGCTCTTCTCTAAATATGTTTAAACTGTTGTGCTATGAATTATATTTTTAATGTACGGACAGTCCGATTTAAGCGACGCAATGTTAAAGAATGTCAAAGTTGAACGACGCCTGTTTTACAGTGCCATTGCTCGTACTAACATACACAACTGAAATGAATTGTAAGTTAATTTTTTTTTGGTACTTGTTAGTTATCCCGTCAACCCAATCACTGTCGCCAAATTGTAAGATTAAATATCAATCATGGTGGATCGTAAATGTCACATTCATTTGACAACACGTGTTTACGTCATCAATTCATTTTTATTTCGACGTTTTATTTGTATTTTTATTAATTTTATACTAATTTATTTGTTCTTTCGTTATTTAAAATAAAAATTATGTCAATTTGTATAATTTGGCAAGTGGTTTGGCGATTTATATAATTTGGCGAAATGGGTCGACAGGATAACTAACAAGTACCTTTTTTTTTTTTAGTTGATATCTAAGTTTATTTTTCATTTATTTATTTCAATATATTTTTGAAAATAAAAGTTTAGTTATTTTCAACTTACCGTAATTTCAGGTAGATAAGCCGCCCTGGCGTATACGCCGCTACGTACGAAAATGGTAAAAAAAACCTGAAAATCCATCGTATACGCGCACCGGCACATAAGTCGCACTTATTGAAAGTGGTGTATGTACTACTATAGACGCCATATTGAAGATTTTCGCGCATTTTTTAAAACCATTTTAAAAATTAGAATTTTAAATTTAATTCAAATAATGAAAATAAATAAATAACTCTTGGTTTGTGAATTTATCCAATTGCATCACACATTTCAGCCTTGGATCGGCAAGTAGAAATATATTTTATGGAATTCTTATAAAACATAACGCTAGTATTACAAATAACACTATTTTTTATTCGAATCCATCAATTAAATAACACAACGTGAAATTCTGAAAATAAGTAATGATAAATAGTCATTTTGACAACATGAACTACTGGCAAAAGTTGGGAGAGACGTATAAAGAGATTTTTTTTTTTTAAATCCCTTCACTACTAACTGTAAACATTAATGTCTATTAACAGAAATTAATTGGTACTCGATTTGATATATTCTGTAAATATTTAAAATAAAATGTTCTAAGAAAGTTTTAAAATAAACAAAAATTAAATACATGCGTTCATTATTGAAAATAAAAAATACAACATTCGTAAATGCACACTTAAAGAAAACTAGGGAATCTACTTTCTTTTCTATTAAAACGCCGCGAAAAAGGATTCCTTAAATGTGTCAGCGACTTCACTTTGCGTAAGTGCAGTCAAAAGAAATTATTGAGCTGCAAGCAAACAGAAAAAATAATTTAAAAGAAAAAAAAACGAAAAGCAAAACCCGTTTTTTCTTAGCTATTAGAAAAAAAAAAAAAAAAAAAATCTCCATTATTAATTGTCCGATTTTGTTCAAATTTTCAGCAAGTTGCAATAACAGTAAATTAGGCTGTGTAACAAAATTTTATTAAAATATAAAAAGTTATTAGAAAATTACAGCACTCCCCAAAATCCCTAGTTTATAAAAAGGAAGAGAGCTATCTGCAGTTTGTTTATTCAACTCTGCAGAGTTGTAGTGGAGCGGGAAGTTGAACGTTATCAGAATGAGATCATTATCTTTGAGTAATACGTTTTGTTATGCAGAAAGAAACCATGCATAGATTTTTTTCTTTTTTAATGAAATAAAAAAGAACTTCCCGATATTTTTTCAAATGATTGTTATTTCTAATCGGTGAAACATTTTTAATATTGTTTTTCAGATTTTCACTCTATAATATTACATGATCTGATTTATTTTTTTTTCTGGAAAAAATCGTTTTTACTTCGTATACGTCACACCGACAGATAAGCCGCAGAAGGTAAAATTTAACTTTTAAACACGTATAAGCTGCTGCTTGTCTACCCGAAATTACGGTAACTACGTTTCATTGTTAATTATTTAACATCTGCCATAGTTATTTCTTTTTCAGCCTACTTAACGTACTTTGGTTATAAATTAAATGCTTTTGTTTCAGAAGACCGATGTTTCAGGATATTTTATGGCCGGCCCACTATACCGGGCCATCAGAGCAAATTGCTCCAGGCGCACGAATCCTAAGGGTGCAAAATTAGAAAGAGTGAAATAAAGATTTGTAAAAATATTTGCATATTTTTTCATTAGTAACCAGATATTATTGATGAATCTTGTTGATATCCCTATGATATTTACTTTGCATTTAACCTCAACTATTTCGATTTAAAACATGTTTTTATACACAGTTTAAAGAAATTACTTCTATTCGCGAAGTTTTAATTTGAATTCATACCATACTGTAGCCTCAAGTAACTTCTCCAACACCGTTTCAGCATGCCTGATTATTTTTTCTGGAAATTTTCCGTAGATGACAGTTGAAGATTTTCAAATCTTAACGTAATCAAAACTTCTTTACAGAGCTCTCATCGGTCACTTTATGGGCTACCACTATTTCCAAACGATAATCTTAATGGTACATTTTTATTGAAAATGTTTAAGAAATTTAGGATGATTACTGTTTGGAAATAATGGTAACCCAAGAAGTCACCGCTGAGAAACCTACATTTGCGATGTAACAACAATGCCTTAGCTATTTAGTTCTTTTACGATTACGATTTGAAACAAACAAAAACAAAAAAGTTTGATAATTTGAAGAAAATTACTGGCTATTTTACCAAAAAAAAATCTTGCTAATTTTGAAGATTTTCTTTTTTCCCTTTAACGAAAAATGCATGAATACAGATTACAAAACAACGATAAGATCCTGATTTGGACCTATTCCCACATCAGTCCACCGCGACAAAATTGACAGGGGAGCTGAGGGGGGGAGGTGGCGATTTAAGATTTTGAAAATAGGACCCATCTCAAAATGCAGATTTGATAAGAATTTTCCTTCAAAAAGAGGGAAAAATTTAAGTATCCGTGTTCCTTATGATCATCACCTATACAAATTTACACCACTTTTTTCGAATAGTATTTTTTACACAATAGACGCAGAATTTTAGCATTAAATTAAGGCAAAACATATTTTTTTTAAATGGTAATGTGAGTTTGCTTAGGCCCGTAGTCAGGTTCTGCCCTTCCCCCCGCCAAACACACACACGCAAACACACTTCCACCCTCCGATATCACATATTCGTAGTCATTGAATTTTGGAATTATAAAATGAAAAAAAAAATATCTGCAATGACTCCACTCAACTTTCTGAACAGTTTACAGAAATACGGTGCGTTCAAAAGAGTATAACAATGAATAAAAACAGATCCTGATTTATACAGAGGTGAATGAAATATTTCTACCTAACGTTTTAAAAGAAAATTTGCGCTTTCATTCCTAAAGCTTAAATATATTCCTAATGACATTATTTTCATTCTGCCCGTGCTGAAACAAGGCCTATAAATTAAAAAAAAATAGGAATTTACTAAATTGAGTCCCATTTGTGTAGGCTCGGTCAGGCAACCGACCTAGGGTGCATCCTAAACCAGGTGAAGCTAATAGTTACAAAATTTGCTACAAGTATTAGATTTGAGCAGTTTTAAATAATTTAATAATAACTTTCTGAAGCATTTTTTTTCCCTTAAAAGTTTCTTTGTTTCAGAGAACCATTAAAATCTTTTAAATCCTAATGTATATTCTGTAATTCTATCTGCTGCCAATAGCCACATGATCTGTCCCAAGAATTTTTAGCTTGTCTGGCACCAAAGAGCATCGCCTTTATTTCAAAATATATATATAGGTGCTTTTTGGGGTTTTTTTTTTGGCTAAATCATTTGTTTGAAATGTGTAGGCTTTGTTTCGTACAATGATGCGATTGTAATTTTTGCACTTGTTGCACAAAAATATTCATAAAGAATATTTTCGGCAAGGAAAAGGCCAGTCAAACATTCGTTTTGTTGAAAATTACATTTTAATATGAAAACAGGACTGTTACAATATTGTTTTTAAATGTGATAATGAGCACGGTGTGGTCAGCTATTTTGTATATACAATAAGAGTTCAACGTGGCGCCCTTTGAAGGTTGTTTTTTCGTCTCTTCGATTATATCCTTTATACCCTGTGGCTAGTTTTTTATTTTTATTCTTTTAAATACAGGATCTTCTGCATAAGACGGCAATCTGTCTTACATAAAGCTTTAGACAGAGTTTCTACTTTAATGATAGGATACTTTGCTTTAAAATCAAATCAATACTATTTACCTGTTTCTTTCTTAATACTACTAGCAGCATTAAGACTTTTTATCCTCCCGTTGCAAAAAATGTTTTAAATAGGACTCATGAATCATAACATTCTCATTCAGTACTAAAATTCTGTATAGTTAGAATCCTATACAAGTCACTCCTATCTCGACCAGCGGTTTGGGTTAGATATAACATTTTATCTTTACGGTTTGGGTTAGAGTTGATTTTTTTCGTTGTGGCTGGGTTAAGATCAGTTTCTGGTTGAGATTTGATAGTTATGGGCCAAGATTGGGTTAACTCCATTTCACAAAAGAAAGTCTAGACTATTGCTTAGGATGAAAAACTATGTTTCAATATGAATGAATCTTTTTACATGTTTCTTTTTCTACATAAAAGATAGAAGATTGATAGGATTGTAGACTAATTTTATCATTAATTGTATTAAATTTTACAACTTTTTTTTTGTTTTGAGTTGGGTTTAGTTTGAAGTATTTTGGGTTTGCTTTGAGGAACTTTTTTTAATTTTTTTATTGAGTTCAGGTAGGTTTTTGGGGTCAAGGGAAATTTTTTCGAAAGGTTTGGATTGGGTTTCAGGTTGACTTCAAGTTGAATTTTCAGTGATTTTAGAGTGTTTTCTGCTCATTTTACATTTTTAAAACCAATGTCAGAGGATTTTCACCACCCTGTCCATTATCCCATTTTTTAGCCCTGACAGGTTTCAAAGGAATCATTAGAATGTTGACTGCGTTGTTCCCTCTGTCTGGGTGCAAAACGATGATAGAGACATAAAAAATAGCCTATGTTAGAGCAGAGACTGTCACCCTTATTTTTTTTTTTAATTGGTTTGGTAGTTCCAGAGATGAATGCCTACAAATAAGCAAGCATTACTTTGAATAAGCAAACATAGTACAGATATACACACTGAAATCTTCCTGGTTCTTAAAAGAAACTTTAGAAAAAGGAGAGAGAAAGGAAGTACCTCTCCATCTTCAGCACTTGAGTTTGGATTCCAGCAGAGTATTCGGTTGTCTTTGCCACACGAGAGCAACAGATCGGGATCTTGAGGACACCACGCGACAGACAGTACACCTCTGAAAGAACAAATTGATTCTATTACAGGACATTTCTCTCCAATCATGTTTCCATGCAAGCATCAAAACTAAAAATCTGACACAATGGAGTAAAAAGAGAATACTTCAGTTCTCTGAAAAAGGCAGAACAAAAGAAAAATCTAGGATTTGCATTAAAATAAATAAATGTTCGCTTGCATGCGAGTAACATTTTGATTACATTTTCACTTCAGCATCAAAACAACGTAATGTAACTAGTATAATTTACGCTCCTTCATATTGAAAGAAAATTTTTATATTAAAAAAAAAAAAATCACAGAAATCTTACATTGAATAAATGAAATAAAATTTGATAATGACACACTGTTATTTAACTTAATTTGGTTCATGTATGTGGAGCCGCATTTAGTTTCCCAGGCACCTCCCGATTGTTGGGAAATACAAATGTATCTACCAAGGGTTAGGAAATTGCAGAGCTGCATTAACGCAATGGAAAAATGCTATTGCTGATTTAAAACTACAATTAAAGGAAGTAAAACATTAAATAACTGAATTAAATAAAAAGATTAAGATATCAAACTAATATAATGATAAAAATAACAATTTAAGACGAAATACGTTTATTAAAATCATTAAAAGCAAAATATATTAAGATCCCATAAAGAGACTTATCTGACTTTAAATATCACAGTAGATTTTTACATACCTTATACTATGAATCCCATGATGTGGAATAAAAATATAACACTAAATATGTCGCAGAATATTAACATCTTAATTAAAGTCAAAAACATATTTCACAAAGAAAATATTACGTCTGCAGCCGATTGTCGAAACTGTTTAAGTTCAACGAACTTATATATCCACTGTCCACAATGCAATGTGAATTCTACATTCATTCTTCTAAAAGGAACCCATGGAAAAACTAAGTCACCGAACTTGCTTCAAGAACTTTGTTTTAATAAGACGAAAATCTTTCAAGTAAACTATGACTTTTATACTTAAAACTGTAAGCTGAAGATTAAAACTTGGCTCTATTAAGTTGACGACACAATGATATCCCTTCAACTGAGTCAAGTTCAGGACAAACGAGCATGACCGTCGTTCTCTCTAATGGAAATGAATTCCAGGATTAAAATACCAAAGTGTATGAAATTCCTTTGTAAATACGGCTAACACAAGTTCCTGAATCATCCATATATAAATGAGAGTCAAACACGTTAGGTTAAAGATGGAAAAACCATACCAGCAGAGTATCAAATGATTCCATATAAAACAAAGCGATATCACATGAGAAAAACTTTTTACACTTATATTACTTAACTTCGGTTCTTGGACCTGTGCAAACACCTGTTAAAATACTTCTTTCATACTTTAAAGCTTTATCTTTCTTAAATATAAAGTTTTCCTTTTTATTAAAATACTTTTTAGTCTTACTTATCTTTAGGTTTGAAGCATACCTTTCTTTTTAAACCTCCCTAAAAGTCATTAGAATCTGTACTATCGTTCAACTACCCTATATCTGTCACTCACGCTACTCTGTTTACAAAATCCCTGTGATCGCTCAACTTATATTCTTATAGTTTTTTTTTTTTTTTTAACCCAACTTTCTTTCCCAACTTTATCTTCTGACTGTACATAGCTTAAGATTTATATTATACATAATTTATATCCAAATTAAAAGAATTGTTTGATTAAATGAAATATACACATTTGATGTAATTAGTCTGTGTTTTTAGGTAGATTTCGTATGAAATACTACCTATTGCGTCGTTCCTATGTTGGAATTTCTGAAAATTTTTTGCAGATCTACACCGATCATGACCCCTAGAACCCAAAAACCACCATCAGTAAAAAACGTATATATATATCACTTTCTTCTGGACACGATAACTTCCACAATTCTGCACAAATCTCTTCCAAACTGATACATAAAATCAAGGGGCATAAAATCTCACTCAACTTCGTGAATGGGCAAAATCGGACCAAGGGGATGTAAATAGGGACGGGTTTTGTGAAAACAGAAAAAACCCCATAACTTCTTAATTTTTGTACATATCAAATCAGTTTAAAGTTTTTATTACATCTAAAAATAGCACCAAAAATTTGTGTATCACAGATTTTGGATAAAATTAAAAATGGGCTCAAGGGGCGCAAAAAATTGGGTTTTTGGGAGAAAAAAATTCATAACTTCGTCAATTCTCAAGATATCAAATCCAATTAATTTTATTATACATCTCCTTAATATTATCTACAACTTTTGTATTCACAAGTTTTTGATAGGACCCATTCGTACCGCAAAAAAAAATTAAAAACGAAAACAAAAAAAGGGGGTGAAGTAGAAAAATTTCTATAACTCCGTCAATTCACAAGATATAAAATCCCCATGAATTTATCATATATCTTCTTAATATTGTCTTCAACATTTATATGGACAAGTTTTTGATAGGACCCATTCTTACAGCAAAAACAAATTAAAAATACATAGCGGTTGAAGAAAAAAATCATCTTATTAAGAATGTATTCAAATCCAAACTGCATTTTTTCTTACTCATTTTTTAATTAATTTTTGCTCTCAAACGCGTCCAATTGATAGATTCTCTTCTTCAGAAACTATATAATGTACCATAATGATCGATTTTTTGATAGAGGCAGAATATATTTCAAAAAATGATATCAAAGTGGGCATTTTGAATAGAATTTCCCGAAGCTATTTTGTTAGAAACGAAAAATATTGCCCTACTGAGAAAATAATTGTTTATTAATCAAGTTTCAATTAATTGAAAGGAAAAAAAACACATGTCGCTTATAAATCTTTTCAAAAATCACGTCAGCAAGTTTCGTATTTTTTCTATTAAAAATTAATCTGAAAATGTACCAGAAAATTTTGAGTTGTTGAGCATGGAAAAGTACTTTTTTTAATTACGCCTTAACATGATTCTGATAAAACCAGCTATTATATAAAAATGAAATAAAAGCTCGTCAAAAGCCAGATAAAACTGTTAAAGTGGATTTATATCTAATCATGATTTAGTTTTTATTGGTGGAATTAATATACTTAACTTCGAAATCTACCTCCGCCTGTAGGCCGGGCCGGCAGGGATTTTTTTTTTTTTTTTTTGAACATGTGTAGATTATTTTTCTCCTTGTAAATGCTTATTGCTTTTATGCATTTTTTCACAATGTGGCGAATGGATTATTTGGGTTTAGGAGTCACTGGCCCCTTAAAATTTTTGGGAATCTGCACCTACACTCGTAACGTCAGCAGGAACTATCGAGAAGCTGACTTGGAAAAGATCGCAATACAGTGTAAACAAGGTGACGTCCACAGCATGGAAAAGTACATTGAATTGGAAATGCTATTGCCAGTTGTAAAGACATTTTAAAATAATTATTTAAGAAACTTTAATATAGGTTATTGAATGATAAAACGGAGAATAAAGAATTAGTATAGATAAAGGTAAGTGGGTTCATATATCTATATGAATAAAGATAATAGGTATAAATAAGCATGTGACAAGAAGAAGAGGATGCATATTCCTGACACTGATGTCCCAAGCAACTGCTAATAAAAATGCCATCCATTTGTCACTTGCGCTTGCTGACAATAGCACCGTAACGATGACAGGCATACAGGTATCACTGCCTAGATATTTTATCCTATTTTTTCCTCATTTACTTCATCCTAAATAAAAGTCCACTTATCTCTCTACTGGAATAATCTTTTGCCTTTAAATACCTTATAAAGTAAATTTCCTTTTAGTTATTTTTATCAGACATATTATTTCAAATTACTGCCATCCATATCATGTTGACATCAATGTTTCCCGTTGATAATCGGGCCAGTTCTCCCAACCATCACTAGATGGCATTGTTGCTCCGAATCATTGTGTTTTGCCGATGCGTTACAACACAGCTCTCGATCTTTCTGGTTCACGCTGGGAAGCCTGGGATGTCTGCTCTGTGAATTGCGTAATGAAGTTCTTTTTAAGCATCTGGATAGTATATAAGGTACTTTTCGGTTAGCCGGGCGCCAGTATTATATATACATATATATGTATATATACATGTATGAATATATACATATATATTTACATATACAGTCGAACTTGGATAATTTGAACATCTTTAATTCGAATTCGTGGATAATTCGAAGTTTTTTGTCAGTCCCTTGAAACTCGTATTCAGTTAATGCTAAAAAACCTTGGTTATTTCGAAGTCCAACTTCTTTAATTCGAAGTTTTTACAATTTCAAAAATGACAAAATCTAGTTTCAATACAGTTTATTTGAAAAGTGGTCAGGTTATTTTCAGCTATTGTGGAAATTTCGAAGTCCAATTTCTTTAATTCGAAGTTTTTACCCTTTCAAAAATGACAATCTAGTTTCATTGCAGTTATTTGAAAAAAGTCCGCGTTATTTTCAGTTATTGTGGAAAATTCTTTAGGGAAGAGAAGGGGGTGGGAGAATATTCTTATCTGTTCTAGGAAACAGAGCAGGGATAAAGGGAAGAGAAACGAACGCCCTTTCCCTTGTAAGTGACACATGCTACTCTCGCCAATGCGATAAATCTTAGATGACACGCGTTGCAATTCCTTCGAAACCATGACTATAGTCGCTTTAGTTTTCTTCATTGTGTTTTTAGTTTTTGTGGTGAGAGTTCAGTGCAAGCATGTCATTGAGTAAGCCCCGTGTCTCGTATAAAACCTTATCTTTCGATGAAAAAATTGCTGTGATTCGTGACACGGTTTAAAGAAAACGGGTTTTCGAAAACGGTTTAAAGAAAAAATGCATCATCGCAAAAGAGTATGGAATAGCACCTAACACTCTTTCGACCTTTTTGAAAAATAAAGAAAAATTTTTGAAATCTAATCGAAATCGCAAACGGGCTAGAGAACCTGATAATCCTGATATGGACAAGTGTGTCTTGAAGTGGTTTAAACAAGCGCGAGACAAAAACATCCCTCTCAGTGGAACTCTTGTTTGTGCAAAAGCGGAAGAATTTGCTGTCAGCTTAGGAAACAACAACTTCAAAGCAAGCTCCGGATGGTTAGACGGATTTAAGGAAAGAAATGAAATTTCCTTTAAGTCTGTGTGTGGTGAAAGTTCAAGTGTGAACCAAGATGCAGCAAATGAGTGGAAAGAAAAAGTTGTTCAAATCATTGAGCATACACAGGACAGAGACATTTTTAATGTCGACGAAACTGGACTCTTTTTCAAATGTACCCCTGCAAAGACTTTGGATTTTAAAGGTGAAAAATGTAGTGGAGGAAAACGCAGTACAGAGTGAATAACTCTACTTGTGGGAGCAAACATGGACGGCACTGAGAAGTTACCTTTACTGATGATTGGAAAATCACGAAATCCAAGGTGTTTTAACAATGTCAAAACAAAGCCTATAGAATACCGTTCTAACACGAAAGCCTGGATGACGGGGAATCTTTTTGAAGAATGGCTGCTATGTCTCAATTGCACGTACCAAAGAAAAAACAGAAAAATCATCCTGTTTATTGATAACTGCGCGGCCCATAAATCGATACCCGCTATGGAAAATGTCACGGTTGAATTTTTTTCGCCAAACATGACATCAGTGGTGCAACCAAAAGGATCAAGGCATCATTAAAAATCTGAAGCATTTCTACAGATGCCTAGTCGTTCAACACCTCCTTACTGAATCTTCCCAAAAGCTTCCCATTACCCTCCTCGATGCATCAAGAATGTGTTTAAATGCATGGTCCAAAGTGAGCCAAAAAACAGTAGCAAACTGTTTCCAGAAGGCAGGATTCATCAGGAACACTGCCCCTAGCGAGCTTTTAGATGAAGAATATTTACCTCCCCCAGTTGCATGGGAAGACAGCATACCAATAGATAATTACGTCGACATTGATAAAAACTTAGACATTTGTGGAGAGCTGTCTGATACAGATATTCTATCAGAAGTTCTAAACGATAAGAACATTGCAACAGAAGACGAAGATATTGAAGATGAGGTAGAAGAACAGAGAACGATTCCAACTTCAAGTGAGGCAGTCTTTCATCTAGCTGAATATCGTCGTTATGTAGAAGGACAATCTAACATGAGTGAAGCTGTGTTTCGAGTTGTAGATATCCTTGAAGGTTTTGTTAAAAAAAATCAAGTAAGCTCTTTAAAACAATCTGAAATATCTCAATATTTTAAAAAGCTGTATTTTTTTTTATTTAAAATTAATAAACATATTTTTTTTCACAATTTCTGTTCCGATTGATTATTTTACGACATAAAAATAACTTTTTTTGGATAATTCGAAGTTTTGCAGTAGTCCCTTGCACTTCGAATTATTCAAGTTCGACTGTATATACCGGGTGTCCCAAAAAGGACTGACTGATTTTAAAATTCAATAACTTGCAAACGGTGACAGATATTTAAAAAATTTTTGCAGGAGGGTTATGCATAAGGTAAAAAGTTTTTCTACAGTGATTTTCGATTTTAGTTCGAATTACAAACAATAGATGGCGCTGTAAGCAATAGTCGCTAAATACAGGCTCGATTTCTGGTCCTTTCTCTTGTTCCATGCTGAAAAAGGAGATGGAAATGTATTATCCGGGCCACGAAGTACCAAAAATCGAGCCTGTATTTAGCGACTATTGCTTACAGCGCCATCTATTGTTTGTAATTCGAACTAAAATCGAAAATCACTGTAATAAAACTTTTGACCTTATGCATAACCCTCCTGCAAGAATTTTTTAAATATCTGTCACCGTTTGCAAGTTATTAAATTTTAAAATCAATCAGTCCTTTTTGGGACACCCGGTATATATGTGTGTATATATACAATCAATACAAAAACCCTTAACGGGTTAAAAGTTTGTGATGCAGCACTTTATCTTTAGCTCTAAGAATTTTAAATTTGGAACTTAAAAATAATGATATCAAATTTTGAGTGGCGCAATGCTATTAATTTACCTATACATATATATATCAAAATTTATTCATTGATGCTTTATCATTTACATCTCATAAATTCGAATTATGAATTTTAAAAGATATGATATGAAAATTTAAGTGACGCCTTGATGTTGCTTAAAACGATTAGTTTTAAAATTCAATTTAAATTTTCTTTTGGCTAAATACATTTACACATCTAAACAATACTTTTCATTTTCAAATGCACTGTTGAATATATTACTTTCATTGAATCTATATAATGCACTGAATTGTATTCATTTGAATAAATTGATTTATCTTTTGTGCCACGCTATCCAAAAATCAAAAGTAAAATTTATGTAAATAGTTTTTTGGTCATATTATCCATTTGCATACATTTAACTTAGTTTGGATACAATGACGCAAAAAACTATTTACATAAATTTTACTTTTGATTTTTGGATAGCGTGGCACAAAAGATAAATCAATTTATTCAAATGAATACAATTCAGTGCATTATATAGATTCAGTGAAAGTAATATATTTAACAGTGCATTTGAAAATGAAAAGTATTGTTTAGATGTGTAAATGTATTTAGCCAAAAGAAAATTTAAATTGAATTTTAAAACTAATCATTTTAAGCAACATCAAGGCGTCACTTAAATTTTCATATTTATATCTTTTAAAATTCATAATTCGAATTTATGAGATGTAAATGATAAAGCATCAATGAATAAATTTTGATATATATATGTATAGGTAAATTAATAGCATTGCGTCACTCAAAATTTGATGATATTATTTTTAAGTTCCAAATTTAAAATTCTTAGAGCTAAAGATAAAGTGCTGCGTCACAAACTTTTAACCCGTTAAGGGTTTTTGTATTGATATCATTACTTTTTTTAGGTTAGTGATAAAAAGATAAAACCACAAAAAAAAATTAAAGACCAATGCAATAAATTCATAGTCGTGATTTCCATTGACCTTTACAATCCTCCATCTAAAACGAATCAAAGTGTCACAAGAATTTATGAAAACAATTTGTGTGTGCATATTCCAAGATTTCATTAACTAAAATCGAGTTAAAGAAATCTTTTAAAATTTGAACTATTTAACACTATAGGTTACTCATAAACATGATTCAAATAGAAATAAGTTATCTAACTGAAACTGTTTTAGCCAACATTTCAATAATTAAGTGTAAAACAATCAATATTTGGAAATTTAAGCGTTCCATATTTTTAAGAATTTATATTTCCTTTTTACATGTTTCTATGAAAAAGCAGACAGTTTTTATAAAGATATTTCATTTTTGCTTTATATTCTTAATGTTTTGAACTCTTGCGCTGTAATACACCAAAAGTCTTAAAATTTTTCAACATTGTATGAAATATGTTGAAATTGATAGGAAAAATTCTTATTTTTTTATAAATACTTGTAAAAACTTTTTCACATTAAGATCCACCTTTGGTTTACTAAACAACCATAAATAAATAAAACAAATCAAAGTGTCACAAGAATTTATGAAAACAATTTGTGAGTGCATATTCCAAGATTTCATTAACTAAAATCGAGTTAAAGAAATCTTTTAAAATTTGAACTTTTTAAACCGTGAAAACAGAAAAATAATTTAACTAACTGAAACCGTTTTAGCCAAAATTTCAATCAGTAAGCGATATTTGTAAATTTAAGCGTTCCATGTTTTTAAGATTTTACGTTTCCTTTTTACATGTTTCTATGAAAAGCACACAGTTATTATAAAGATATTTCATTTCTGCTTTATATTGTTAATTGCTTGAACTCTTGCATTGCAATACACAAAAAGTCTTAAATTTTTCAACATTGTATGAAATATATTGAAATTGATGAGTTTTGTACCATGCATTTGAAAATAATAATTTCAGCTAAGCGTTTGTTTGGTTATGCTTAATGCAAACCTATGCTTTGCTCAAGCACCAATGAAACTTTAACAATAACTTATTTTATCTCAATAAAGTTTTTGCTTATTTTATAACACACAGGAATATTTCCTCCAGTAAAATTATTGCTAATGTATTTATACCTACTTCTGCATGCTATATGTGATTATTCCAAGAAATTATGTCTGGAATAAAAAAAAATCATGATCCATGTAGCGCTTTCAACTGTTCAAATGCTAAAAATGATCAAAAAAATTGGATGCTAGACAGCCAGTAAATTTTCATGTGAAATAATTTAACATAAATCTGAGCAGTGTGTTTATGACATGAAAATAAAATAACACAATATCATGCTGAAAGTGATTCAATTGCAGAAATAAACATAAATGGGATATGAATGTTTAAATTTTCTTGAGCAACAATGTAATAATGGACTAGAAATCATAATGAATGCTTATAATAAAGTGAAATACAGTAAACTCTGTGAATTCCACAAAATGCATAATCTGCAAACATCTATTATCTGCACTACGTGGAACATAAGTAATGAAACTCATTTTAACATTTAAGTTCATAGATGAATTTAAATGATGCGTTAATTTTCACTAAATAACAAGTTTTCCTTGAAATAAACTGTGATTTAAGAAAATTCATACATTTTGTACCCAGCACTCGAAAATAACAATTTGAGCTTGACCTTTGTTTCTTTGGTTAGGCTTAATGCAAACCTATGCTTTGCTCAAGCTCTAATGAAACTTTAACAATAACTGATTATATCTCAACAAAGTTCTAGTTTCTTTTAAAATACACATGAATATTTCCTTTAGTAAAATTTCTGCTAATGTATATATATATATATGTAGGTATATGTGTATTATACCTACTTTTGAATGCCATATATGTGATTATTCTAAGGCATTATGTCTGGACTAACAAGAATCACGATTCAAGTAGTGGTTTTACATTGTTCAATAGATACAAATGATCAAAAAATTGGTTGCTAGATCATCAGTGAATTATCTTGTGAAATAATTTGCCATAAGTCTGAGAAGTGTGTTTATAACATCAAAGTAAAATATCATGCTCAGGGGTAGGAAAATGCATCATTTTACTAGCCACTGGCGAGTGAATTTTCTGACAGGATGAGTGAATTTTTAGGTAGTTATTAAAAACTGCAAACTATACAGGTATGCCGAAAACGTTTTTTTAATAAGTAGTTAGCTATATTTTTCAACTTTCCTAATTACTGCGATGTAAACATGATACAAAATTCTATTTTATGTTAAACTTTCATCTCTTGTTTATATTTCTCAATTTTATAGGAAAGAAATATATGAAAATGCATTACAGTAATCAGTGCCGGAAAATTTTTTATGCTCCAGCTGCACTACGAGATAAAATACTGTGGCTCCAGGAACTGCTTCAACTCGGCACCGACTTCGCACTTCTGAGTTGCAGATTTTAATTTACACATTTAATTTTTTGCTTACAAATTCATTCTTTCTTTACCTTCATTAAAGATCTGACAAAATGCATTTTTCTTCTCAACAAACTTGAAATGCTTGTTCAGAAAATATGACATCTTTTAGCTTTTGCTTTTAAAATAGAAAGTTTGGTGGAATTTTAAACACAAAAATCTTAAATATCTTCTACGCTTTTCAAACAACCAAAATTGTACGTGTAAACAACAGGCAGTCATATTTGTTTTCAAATAGTGTTGCCACTTAGCTCAAGTAGAAGTGAAGTAGTGTTACCATATTTTTGTGAGAAGTTTTACATCTTTAATTTTAAAAAAAAACCTTAAAAATGATATAATTAAAATACTGAATAATGATGTAATTAAAATATTTTAAACCTGGACATTTAAAAGACTGAAAAAAAAAAGATTAAAAAAAAAATAATAAAAAACTAAAGGAGCCCTGAAGGAGAGTAAATTTTAGAGCGCTAGCTCCAGGGAAAATACAGCTCCGGAGCACTCCGGCTCCGGGCTACGGTTCCAGCACCAGGTCTCTGACAGTAATAGTAACCAACTATTTTGAGTTGTGTAATTTTGTCATAAATTTTTTAAACTGTACATTGCATTTTACTAGCTGTTGAAATAAATCCTTGGCTGGTAAGATTTTCTAGAAATTCTCCATCCCTGGTCATAAACATAATAGAAATAACTTATCTAACAGGCACTTTTTTATCCAACATTTCAGGTGTCTGACTATGTACAGAGCAATTGAACTATTTAATTATTTTTTAAACGTATTTTTATTAAGATTATGACTAGAAAATATGAAAAAAAGCAAAAAATATATCCTTCATTGATAAAATTTTGGTTAATGGAGGAATTTATAGTAAAATTTAGTGAAATTTGGCCCAAAATGCTCTAAAGAAAATTTGGTACTTTTCGGTTAGCCGGGCGCCAGTGTTATATATATACATGGATATGTATATACAGATGTATATATATACATCTATATACATATACAAATATGTGCATACACATGCATATATGTGTGTATATACAGATGTATATATATACATCTATATACATATACAAATATGTGCATACACATGCATATATGTGTATATATACAATATATGTATATATACACATGCATATGTGTGTATATATACAATATATGTATATGTACATACCGTATTTACCCGCGTATAAGTCGGGAAATTTTGGACAAAAAAGGAGATTAAATTTGGGAGGGTCGACTTATACGAGGGTCCTTAATTTTTTTATTTTCACAGAAGTCAAAAATGCCCTCGTTTACTGTCGATTTTCATACCAGGAGAGAAAAAAAGGAGACTGAGGGACTGGTTTGGTGCTGGCGATGAATGTACGCCTACTACCCCCCCTTCCTCTGAGAGATCAGTAGATAAAATTCCGAGAATGTATCACCCCTATGTGCAATTGAATCGTTCGCAAGTGGCTAGAAACACATGACTCTCTAAAAACACATGAAAAGCGTAATATCTTGATTGTTCTTGATAGTACACTTATTCATTATTTCTTCGTTTATTCTAACTGCACTTTTTCTCCTTGTTTCTACTGATATGGCTGATTTAGTTATTAGAAAGCAGAAATACAATTCATACGCAGCTGGATTTAAACTTAAAGTTATTTCTTTTGCGGAAGAGTCTAACAACTGTGCTGCTTCTCGTCAGTTTGGGGTTTACGAAAAATTGATTTGTGATTGCTACAAGAATAAGGCAAAGCTAGAAAACATCCCAAAATCAAAAAAGGATTTGTGCATGGAAAATCGCCCTTTCCAGGACTCGAAAACGTATTGCATGATTGGGCTGTAGAGTGCCGGCAGAATGGTTTTCTTGTCACTAGAACTGCAATACGTTTATGAGCAATGAAGTTTGCAAAAGAAGAAAAGTATGATATTCCAAACACGTTTCGTGCATCAGAACATTGATGCACTAGATTTATGAATAGTCATGATTTGACTTTACGCCAGTGCACTAAACTGGCACAAAAATTACCAGCTAACTTGGAAGCACAGATTATGAAATTTTAAAAATACGTCATCGATCAAAGAAAAATTAAATCTTTTGAACTTTGCCATATAGGAAATATGAACGAAACACCCATGTGTTTCGACCTACCAGAAAATAAAACCGTGAACTGCAAGGGGGAAAAAGCATTTTGGTAAAAACGACTGGGCACAAAAACACTGGTTTCACGGTCGTTTTTTCCTGTTTGGCCGACGGTAATAAGCTTCATCCGTTGATTATTTTTAAAAGAAAAATGTAGCTGAAAAATGTTGAAACACTTCCATCTGGGTTTGCTGATTCAAACCCATGAAAAGGGGTGGATGGATGCTGGCAGAACAGTCGGCTGGCTTAAAAATGTGTTGGGGTAAAAAAACGTGAACTGTTTTCAAAAAACCTTCCTTTTTAGTTTACAACTCGTTTCGTAACCACTTTTCTGAAAACGTGAATAAAGCCACGAAAGAACTGAAAACGACTGTAGCTGTAATCCCGAGAGGGTTGACATCCGTCCTTCAACCCCCTAGACGTTTGCCTCAAAGCAAATGTTAGAAAATATTGGGCAGAGTGGATTTCATCCGATTGTCCAACATTTACAAGGGGCGGTAATGTTAGAAAGCTCGACATTGCATTGATTGCCCAGTGGGTTAAAGATGCGGGAAATCAAATTCCTTCCGAAATGATTATAAAATCTTTCAAGAAATGCTGAATAACCAACGAATTAGATGGCACAGAAGATGATGTCATTTTGAAAGTGATAACGACGAGGAAGAATGTAGCGATACAGAGATTGAAAACGTGTATCATGATGAGCCGATAACGTCGGAGGATTTTTGTGAATATTTTGGCGAGTCCGATAATGAATCGGACGTTGAGTCAGTTTAACTTTGTATATTACTTTAATATGTTATTATCTTCATCTATATATATAAAAGAAAGTCTGAATTTTGTATTAATCAACGCGCAGCCAAAACTACTGAACCTAAAATCTTGAAAATCGGGGTAAAAATACTTCTTATGATATAGAGTGCCGCTAAGAAAGGATTTTCCAAAATTCCACCCCTAAGGGGGGTAAAAAAGAGAACGAACTTAAAAAAAATTCCTTAAAAATCTGATTTTATAGTTGTTTTTCAACTGATAACATATTTTTATGTATTTTTGAATGCTGAATCGAATGGTACTAACTAAATTCTTTTAAGCCCAATAGTTCGAGAGATATTTCATATTTTTCTAATTTGGCACTATCTTTGGCGCCAAAACCTGAATTTTTCAAGTGATAATTTCTGAAAACTCATTCTTTCCATTCTGTTACTATAGCAAGGGAAAAAATTCTAATTGAATAATTTTTTAACCAATCCTTTTGGATAAATAAAAACAACTTCGTCAGTTTGAAAAAAATAATTCAAGCGCCTCAAAAACTAAAACTAAATATAAAAAAAAAAAAAAAAAAAACCTGTGGTACTTTTTCGTTCTAATTTTCGTCGCGATACTGTGCCAAAATGTATGGTATCGCGCCATTTATTTCAACCCTAATCGTGCAAACGATTTTTATTGCAAACCATGCCACACATTAAGATTTGCTAATTATTGAACGTGAATATTTTTATGCAGGAATTTTTAATGATGGAATTTATTTTATTCTATCATAATCTCGCAAATCTTTTTAATTTGTTATTTTTTAAAAGAAAATATTTATTACTGATACTGATATATATTTTACCATTTCGCAGTTATCTGATGATGAGGAAGCTACAATAAAATTATTTCAGAAGTTAGGAATTTACATATAAAAATGTTTTTTTCAAAAAACCATGAATGTCTTCATTGAAAGAATGAAATGTTTTCTGCAATGAGAGACATAAGTATTACGTACGCCATGCTTCAGTAGTAAAAGACATTTACAATTTCAAGACTGCAGTTTAAATTGACTATATTTTATTACTTGCAAAATATTTATTTATTCTTATATTTTAAGCATTTATTCTGGTACCCGTCGACCAATTTCGCCAAATTATATAAATCGCCAAACCACTCGCTAAATTATGCAAATTGACATAATTTTTATTTTAAATAACGAAAGAACAAATAAATTAGCATAACATTAATTAAAATACATTTAAAACGTCGAAATAAAAATCACCTGATGACGTAAATACGTGTAACTTGCTTAAAGTCAAGTGAATGTGACATTTACGATCAACCATTATTGGCATTTAATCTTATAGTTTGGCAATAGATTTTTGGTCGGCGGGATAACCAAGTAGTACCATTATTTTTATTGATTTAAAAAAATGGTAGGTCAAAGTCTGTAATTTTCAAAAGTTATATTTTTTAAATGCTCATTTTTTTTTATAATTTTTTTTTTTCAACTGTATCATTTTATTTTTGTGCCAACCATTACGCTTGGTGACAATGGTGATGGGATAACAGGGAAATACCAAAACAGTTACTGATTTTATTTCAAATGTAAAGAAAAAATGTTTAATGAGCAATAAATATTGCAAATATGACTATAACTCAGATTCTACTGAGCAGAATTTTGTAGAACTTACACTGTTAAATAGTAAATTTGGTTTATAAATGGTATAATGTAAAAACCATCATTCTAAGTTGCTACGGGAGTTCTAAAATTAGGTGAACTCGATTATGAAAGATTTCAACTAATTAAATGCACATGCACAGTAAGTTGGATAATCATTCATTCTGTGTTGTTTAGTTACGGAGCAATGCGGAAAAAGTTCTCAGTGGTACAGTAAAAAAATTGGAAGATATACGCTAGAGAGATAGGGTATACTAGAGAGTATATATGCTATAGTTATGGAAGTTGAGCTGAGTTCCTTAAAAAATTCAGAAGTGATGCAGTATATACCTACCCCTACCTCCCAGAGAGTTCTATAATCAGGTTAACGCAATTATGAAAGTTATATTTAACTATCTCAATATATATATAATACAAAGAGAAATTTCATTCCGGCCGATTATCTTGAGTTCTGCTGAATAGATTTTGACGGGACTTACATTGTTAGTTAGATAATTTTTCAGGAAAGATGTAACTATAAAACATAACGTTCTACGTTGCTTAGTTAAATAATTATGTGGAAAGTTCTAAATCAGATGAACCCAATTTTGAAAGATTTTCTTTTTTTAAAGGTTCCACTGAATGAATTTTTATGGGATTTAAACTGTTAATTAGATCATTTTTAGGAAAGGTTTCGGTATATTTTCCAGTTTAAAAGATTCTGCTAAGTGGATTTCGATGCAACTTGATCGGTTAGTTCATTTTTCAGGGAATGTTTTAGTATAAAGCACATATCATTTGCTGTTTCTTGGTTGTTAGGTTGCTTGATTGCAGAATTACACATGGAAGTTCTAGAATTAGGCGAACCCAATTATTATGAACGATCAGCCTTTTCAATAAGTCCAATTAACAGATTCTGATGAGACTTGCATTGATAATTTTTCATGAACGCTTTTAGTATATTACATATTGTTCTATTGTTCTTTACCGAATCCTACACTAACAGATCAACTAAAGAAATTGGTTCTTAACAGTCTAAATTTTGTATGACTCAATAAAAGATATAATAGCGTAATGACATTCATATTGCTTTCAGCAATTCGGTTGGATACACCAGGTAAATGTCCATATTGCTCTAAAACGCACGATCAAATTCACAGATATATTTTGTTTCATTCAAGATTTCTTTAGAAAAACTGACCAGCGTAGCGGGCGAAGGCGGCTAGTTATTGTATATTTTGTACTTTTTTTCATATGATTTCGAATAAATGAAAACAAAATTAAAGTTTCTATATTATTGTATATTTAGTACTTTCTTTCTTTTTCCAGGTGATTTTGAATAATGTATTTAAAAAAAATAATAAAATTTCTCGATCGGAAAAGTGGGGGGTCGACTTATATGCGGGTAAATACAGTATATATGTATGTATATCCATGTATTTATAACACTGGCACCCAGCTAACCGAAAAGTACCAAAAATTTTACTGTATGTTAGTTTCCTTTGTACATTTCATATTTATGACATTGTGAAGGCAATGAACTAAAATCTAAGAAACGTTTTAAATGTTTCAAAACTTATAGCATATTGCACTTGTTTAGATGTTAATTTTCCCAAAATTCATCAATGTCATTCCACAAAAACATCCATAAAACAAAAAATTTTTATTTTAAATTTAAATCTTTAGTTCATTGCCTTCACAATAGTGTAAACAACATAATATTTTAAATTTCATAGTGATATACCAATAATTTTCTGAGGAATAATGTTTTGCGTATGGAATTTTCACCGAAAATTACATTATCCAAAAAATGCATTTAAAGTTTAGATTTTTGTTTTACTATAAGAATTTCAGTAATTATACATCTAAACTTCACTGTTTTTATAAGTCACTCATTTCTTTAAAAGTACTGACCCTTTTCTAATCTCTAGAAGGTCATGTTTTGCCCCCACCCCCCCCCACCCCCAGTTTTTTAACAAAGCAAAGCATGACATTTCACATCAAAGATGCGACCGTTATCACAAACACCATATTCTTCAGTTTTAAGTGACTTGGATTGTTTGCGGCTTATTCAATACCTTTTAATTTCATGTATAATTAATTATTATACAATTTTACAGGTAAATAATAAGAAAACAGAGCTCGTCTTCTGTATCTAGGCTAGTCAGTGATGATTTGGCACCCAGAAGCAGAATTTTCAGTATCAATCTGCAGCAAACCAAAATTTATCTGCGACCCAACAATACTGAACCAAGCTACTATAATAAATACTCACAGTAACCCATAAAACTAGTAAATCTGCAGATCAGGAGCCTCAACATCATCTTCGCAAGTCATTGTTTTTTAACACTCATTGCGTAATCAGCAGCGTGCGAAGAGAAAACTGTGCCCGGGGCAAAGTTTCAATTTGCCCTCCCATTTTCAACTTTTCTTTGTGACAGGTGTCACAAAATTGAAAAATGCAGATGCAGAAGCAATTTCTATTGAATACATATTTCGCGTTTATTTTGAAACTTTAGGTTTAATTTTAATTCAGAAATTTCAAAAAACTAAATAAAATTGCACTTATATTTTGGCAAAGGGTATCTGTAAAATTGGTGTCAAAAAAATATTTCTAACAGTACATTATAACAGTTGTTGTGAACCGTTTTATATTCCAAGAAAGAACCCCTATGCTATTTTGAGATTATACGTTTTTGCCACAAGCACAGACTCAGAAAAGATAAGGTTAACAAAAGAGACTACGACAAAAACCCAAAACAAGTTTTGAAAAGAAAGAAGACTTTATTCATAAATTTGTATTTTGGTGTGGGGTAAAGGACAATGCAATAACTTTGAAACGAAAAACGTATATACAGTAGAAGACCTTTATAACGCAATTCTATATAATGCAATTCTCCATATAACGCACAACTTCTCAGATGTAAACAATGATTTTTGCAGTTAAAAAGCACCTGCACTTTCACATTGTAAAATATTGTTACTCTCTAGAGGACTAAATTTGATACATTAGTTCAACTTTATCTTCTAATTTAAGACCTTTTTACTGAAAAAATGCAATTATTACAATAAACATTTTTGAAAATGTCTAATATAAGGAGATGGTTATGTTAGTTATATTTGGATCATGTTTATAAAGTAAATTTAACAAAGTCTGACCTATACTATGCAAAAATTTATAATTTGGATAACTCTTGGTAACAAGGAATGCAGTATAAATATATTCTAATGCATTTTGATATGTTTCAGACATATTTGGCCAAATTTACAAGGTGAATTTAATGATATGATCCATATAATGCAAAATTCTATATAACGCACAACTTCGCGTTTTTAGGTTTGTGTTATATAGATCTTCTACTGTACTTTCATTGGGAAAAAAATTCCCAATATATAAATGTACATTTTTTTTTTTTTTTTTTTTTTTTTTTTAAAAAAACAAAAAGAAGAAAAAAAGAGGTTTGTACTATAAATTTGGCGCCCCCTCAATTTCCGCACCCGGGGCGCCTGCCCCCTTCGCCCCGTGCTTCGCATGGCCCTGTGCATAATATTCAACTTCCTACAAATCGCTTTTTAAAGTTTTCAAATTAGATAAATATTTATAAGAAAACAAAATTTAGCATAAGTTTCACTAACGTAATTGAACGTAGTTTCAATAACGTAATTGAATGTAAAGTTTCAGAAATTAAAAGTGTTAAACAAGTGGTTATACATTGATGTTCTGAAATTCTGATGAGCTACTTATTCTGGTAACTTTTTAAATCAAAAATTGCATTTCTTCAGGGGGGCTCTGCCCCCCTGAAACCCCCGTAGTCTATTTAAATTTACATTCGTAATTTTTTATTGATTAAGCGGATGGTTATAGTATATATTAGATTTTTTTTACGCTGTGATTTAAAAGTATAAGCATAAGTTTTTTTTTATAAATTAATAAAATTTAAAATAAAATCTTCATGTTAACCGAACGCAGACAATAAATCTTGAAGTGACGCCAAAAATGTAACCCTAAAATCCGCTACATTCGGCACAAACACAACGACGTGCTTAAAAGAGCAATATTTTTAGTAATATAATTTTTAATTCATAATGCAATCAAATACTATCTTAGAATGCTTAAATATAAGCAGATCATTTTCATTTTACAGAAAAAAGGCACGGATGAAGTCAAAGAATTCGGTCCCTGTTCCACGTGCTTATTTTGTTTGGGCCGAATGAGGGCATTTAAATCTGAGCAATAACGCACAATGTATTGCAAACTGTTTTTACGGCATACTGCATCTCCATCTATCTCTTTCCTCCGTGAATAATAGTACATTTTATTTTACCCAAGAACTTTTTATTCCAACATCTTTGTTATCGAAAATGATGTCTAATTCACCTGCTATGCGTACTTACTCAAAACTTTTGATCTTGTTATATTAAGAAATACTCGAGAGTTTTCTTTTTATTTCTAATATGCCGCCATATTAATTTTTCTATTCTTAAATTTTTTTCCTGTTTCACGTCAAAATATTATTTCGGGTTTTGATTTTCTCTTGGCAACAATTAAAGAAATATTGGTAAATGTTATGGAAAAATGTCACATTATTCTCTATGAAAATAATGAACTTTTCTATTTTTAAGCAAAATATTTGAATAAAATAAATAAAATATTGCCTATTTTTATTTCCAGTCTAAAATCCATCTATATGCAAAGATACCTCCATTAATACCTCCATTTTGACGCTGGCTTTTCTCAAACATTATACACGCAATTATACTAATATTATTAGGACCAAATACGTTGCTAGGCAACAGATGAAAAAAAAGGAAAAAAATGAAATATGTATTATGTCAAATTGATAAAACAAAATGCTTTATATTATTGGAAAACATGCATAAAATTCCCCCAAAAATTATAAACCTAATTAAAAAAATCTCTCAAATATATTGACAAAATTTCAAACTAATTTCAATAATATAATAATTTTATTTAAAAATTTCAGCTTCCAAAATTTACCATTTAAATCCATTTTTCATATGAGCCATTTCTTTCAACAAATGAAAATCTGAAAATCGTCTGACTTGCCATAGAAAAGCATTATAGAACAAAATAAAATGTTCTATACAGTAAAATCTCAACTAACCGGCATGCTCGGGAAACGCCGATTGCCGGATACTTGAAAAGTCCGGATAGTTAAGTGCTACAAAATCTGTCATGAAAGAACGGGGGTGGGGGAGGCATCGACGTAACAATGAAGCAGGAAAATGATTTTTAGACTATTTTCCTGCCATTAGGAAGTCGATCAAATAACTCTTATTATTATTAAATTTGCATTTGATAAAGTTATTCTTTCCGAATAAAAAATAAAAGTAAACAAATTTCTATATTTATTTATTAATCTTTTGTAAAGTTGTATTATTTTTAATTTGACATCTCCACCTTCCGAAAAAAAGCACATGGAAGCTTGGAAAATTAACTTTGGTATGATTCACTTGTGTTACCTCAACTAACCTCACAGTAATAATGAATCTTTTCTGCATAGCTAAAAATGTTATCAGATGCAAACAGATAACGCACGAATTCTCCGATCACGATAAAAACAAACTACACAGTCACTAGCTTTTTTTGTTTTTCTTGTTGGAGTGGCTCAGATAGTTGAGTCTTTTGGGGGGGATTTCTAAATTTCTGAAAACTTATTGTAAATTAATATAAATTAGGTAAGCGGCCTAATTTATTATTATTTGAATTCGGTGAAAATTTGAACACAATAGGGCAATTAACAACGGAGAAAGCAATTTTTTTTTAATATAATAAGCGAGAGGAAAAAAAAAAAGAGTATTGTTTCGTTCTTTTAGGTAGCTTTCTTTACAAAAAGCTACCTATTGCAGCCGTTCGGAGGAAAGCGATTTCAAAAAATTTTGGTATATTTTCATCGATCATGACCCCCAGACCCCGAAACCACCCTCCGTTCAAAATTGATATATATATATATTACAAAATTTAAATTTTTGCGCCAAGTTTAAAGTATTTTATGTAAATTTTCCTTTTTCAGTAATATTCTGTACATTATACCGGCTTATTAAATTAAAACCCTAGTCTATTAATCTCTAAGATCTTAATTCATATTTATTCCAAATTGCGTAAATCTAAAAATGGCTCATTTATATTTCTTTAATAAAACTTTTATTATTTAAATTCCTATTAAATTCCGCTATTAAATCCCGGTATATCATATTCCCCTTAAATCTTTATTTAACTGCTAAAATATTATTCTGTCTTAAAGAAAAAACCTACTTATTTCAATTTATTCTTTTATTTAAAATATCCAGGTGTAATTAAAATATTTCAAAGATTAAAACTTTGCAGACATAAATTCATTTCTTTTATCGTCTGAAGGGGGGAAAAAGGGTTATTTTTGCATAATCTCGACTACAGATTTTAACATTTGTTTATGCTTTAGATAGCTGGGGCGAGGATATAAGAATTTTCTAGAACAATCTTTTCAGCAGAGTATAAATACGGATGGCGGGAACCAGAGAGAAGCATATAGCATATAGTAGAGGAGCTGTGAGTTTAGAAGCTTTTTAGTTATTAGCATGTAGAGGTGAGCGTGGTGGATTGCAGTCGTAGCAAACTGGATATTCAATGCGATTGCTCGATGGAGGTAGTAAAATGTTGGATGAATACTGTTTATTATGTGAGTAGAATGAGGAAGCAACGATATCGTAATGGGTGATAGATGTTAGATATTAACGGATTAAAGACTAGAACGCAGTGAAGAGATGGAGTGTTTTTAAACTAATTGTGACAGGAAGAATAGACTTTATTCTTTTTACCATGGAAGGAGAGAGCATCTTCCCTAGATTTAATCGAGAGTGTGGAAATAAAGTGAATAATGTTCCAAGCGACTGCCTTATGTTAATTCCTCATTTTTCTTTATTATTTTAAACCCAGTCGGCTGCCACCTGTGTAGTGTAGGAATGGAAACCCTCATTTTTTTTCGACAATACCAACTACTTGCCGTCAAAATGTCACATATATCTGACCTATGTCATACTGTAACTCTCGTATTTATGAACCGATTTGGATGTAATTCGGTGTGTACATAGTACATACCAATGTCTCGACCGAGTTCGTTGGCCAGCTTCATCCGCCATTTTGTTTCAAAATGGCGGCCATTTAAAATTTTTTTAAAAATTTAAAATTTGAAATGTGGTACCAAAAAATTAAAAATGGAAAAATATTTTTTTCTTATGTATTTGACCTTTATACAAAGACTCCGTAGCAGTTTTTGTTTCGTCTATATCTTAAAAAATGGCTGAGTTATAGCATTTTGAATTTCTAGCGTGGCTGACATTTTGAAACGCCCTGATATTTGCCACGTGATAACAGACGTATTTATGAACCGATTTGGATGTACCTTGGTGTGTACATAGTACATACAAATAACTCCACCGAGTTCGTTGGCCAGCTTCATCCGCCATCTTGTTTCAAAATGGCGGCCATTTAAAAAAATTCTAATTTAAAATGAGATGCCAAAAAATTGGAAAATGAAAAAGATTTTTTCGTATGTGTTTGACCTTAATACAAAGATTCCGGAACAGGTTTTGTTTCGTCTATATCTAAAAAATGGCTGAGTTATAACATTTTGAATTTCTATTGTGGCTGACATTTTAAAACGACCTGATTTTTGTCTTTTGATAACAGGCGTATTTATGAACCGATTTGGATATTACTTGATCTGTACATAGTGCATACCAATGTCTCGACCGAGTTCGTTGGCCAGCTTCATTCGCCATCTTGTTTCAAAAGGGTTGCGATTTTTTTTTTAAATGTATTTTAAAATTTAAAATGAGGTATTAAAAAATTGGAAAATGAAAAAGATTTTTTTTATGTGTTTGGCCTTGATACAAAGATTCGGAGCAGTTTTTGTTTCTGAAAATTTGTTCTTTTGTTTATATCTTAAAAAGTGGTTGAATTATAGCACTTTGAATTTCTATCATGGCTAACACTTTGAAACGATCTTGCGTTTGTCACGCGATATCACATGTATTCGCCTATTTCGATGGAAGAAGGCATGTGGATAGTATACATCAATATCTCGACCAAGTTCGCTGGCCAGCTTCATCAGCCATCTTGTTTCAAAATGGCGGCCATTAAATTAAAAAAAAATTATATTTAAAGTGAGGTGCAAAAAAATTAGAAATTTAAAAAGGTTTCTTTCTTAAGTATTTGACCTTGATATAAGGATTCAGGAGCATTTTTTGTTTGCCTTTATCTTAAAAAATGGCTCAGATATAGTAGTTTCAATTCCTAACATAGGTGACATTTTGAAAAATCTGATTTTTTGCCTGCGACAGCACTCGTATATATCAACCGATTCCGATGTGAGTGAGCATGTGCACAGCAATTACTAAGGTCTCGACCAAGTTCACTGGTTAGCCTCATCCACCATGTTGTCTTAAAATGGCAGGCACTTTAAGAAATCGCTGAATTTGGCAGCCAAATATAAGTTACATTAATTAAAAGCAGCTTGGATAAAGCTGACTAATTTCGCGAAATTCTCATTCATAATGATTTTGTATTGATAAAAATTAGTATTGAATCTCCTACATTCGGTTTCCACTTAATTGAGCTTCGTGTGTTTGAATAATATAAGTTGGCTTTTTTAAAATAAGGAATATGAAAGCTACCTCTTCCTCCCGGCACTGGCCGGAAGGACTTTTTTTTAAATCTAGAATATTATTATTATTATTTCTGTTTACTGTTTAGGCTGATGAAAAATATTTTTCCTCGCTAATTCAACAACGCAAAACTTTGATGGCTTTTCTCCCGGCTGAGGAGAAAAAGTTTAACTGATAAAAACCCAACAATAAAACAAAGCAAAAAGAAAGAAACTTACCCTGCAGCGTCTTTTCTTTCTTTAATTTCCAGTTAAGTATAGTTGATCCAAACACATCCGATAAAAAATATTCTTGTGTAAATATATTTAAAATACAATTTGGTATAAAGATCTTTGTTACATAATTCTTTTAAAATAATAATTTCTTGTTCTTGAGTAAATAAAGAAAAAAAAAAGTTTGGGACATAATTTCTCAGCAGTTACTGTGCGTTTAATTGTGTTTCTTTCGATGTGCCAGGAATACAACGAAATGCATGTCTGATGTCCGTGTGTTTGAAAGAAAGTTCTATTTTTTTCATGAAGCGTTCTTTTATGAGATGCAGTTCTAAAACTTCTTGAGCCGAATACTGCGACTTTTTTTCACAAAACTTTAAAAAAGTAGATAAACTTTTCTCAGCTTCACTCCACGAAATTTTCTCCTCGATTTCATTTTTGGATTCTGAGGAACTATCATTTGTTTCTTCCTCTGGAGCTATCATTTTTTTAATTAACTGCTCTTCTGTTAAAGTTTTGGTGACAGGAATATTTTTATCTATAGCTATCCAATTTTCGATTTCTGGCATTTCCAGTTGCGATAGAGATAAATTAGTATTAGGCCCATTTTTTAATGTTTCCATAATTTCATGCAATTCGTTCCTTTTCTTGGGTTTAAATCCTTCGAATTCTTCATCTGATAAATCAGAACAAAAGTTTACTGTAAATAATAATTTTCTCCATCCCCTTCGAAGAGTTTTCGGTTTTACGGCATTCCATGCACTGGCAAGATCATAAATGGCATATTTTATTGTGAAAGCTGATTGAAATTCTGCCACCGTTGTCTGTGCATTTACGAGCTTACGCATGAAGTGTTTTCGATAAATCATTTTTACGTTTTGTATGATTCCTTGATCCATAGGTTGTATCAGAGAAGTTACATTGGGTGGGGGGTGGGAGAAACACCACTGAAATATTGCCATATTTCAATTCTTCCTTGCTGGGATGCGCTCGGCAGTTGTCAATTAGAAGAATTATTTTATTTTCTTCCAGTTTTTTTTCCCCTTAGCTTCAAGCTCGCTAATTACAGATGGCACAAAAACTTTTTTAAACCAGTAGGTAAAAATATCTTTATCCATCCTAGCACTTTTTTGATTGGTGTAAACTACAGGGAGATGTTTAATTCCTTTAAGTGCTCTTGGATTCTTCGACTTTCCTATTACTAACAGTTTTAATTTATGGGAGCCAGTTGCATTAGCGCAAGTCAGAATCGTTAGTCTGTCTTTGTTTTTCTTAAAACCATCTGCTGACATTTCATTAGGACCAGCTAATGTTGAGGTCGGAAGGCAACGGAAATAGATTCCGGTTTCATCAACATTATAGATATGGTTTAGATCAATATTTTTTTTAATAAAATCTTCAAAAAAAGTAGAATATTCCTCTGCACTATCGTTATCTGCTGATTTTCGTTCTCCAGATATGTCAATTTTTCTAATTCCATGGCGTTTTTTGAAGCAAGAAAGCCACCCATCTGAAAACTTGCATTCCGTCGCAATATTTAATTTTTCTGAAAAATCTCTTGCTTTTTCAATCAGCATAGGCCCAGAAATAGGAACTCCTTCTTCTCGTTTTAATAGAAACCACTGATATAAACTTTTATCAGTTTTTCATGCTGAGGTTGCTGCAGTATTTCCTTTCATCTGTTGCTTTGCTTAATTCTGCAGAGGAAGCAAATGCCATCAACTTTTCTTTCTACTATTTAATATCGTAAATCGTTGAGGATCCAATGTTGAATATACGCATCAATTGTTGTTTATTTTCCCCTATTTCTAAACGTCTAATAATGTCTAGCTTCTGAGTTACGGTTAAAAAAACTCGTTTCCTTTTATTAGGATTTGACTGATCTGCCATTTTTTAATTTGACAAAAAATATGACAGAACACGATTAATAAAGGTTGAGAGCAGTTTACTAGGCTAGCTGATTAAACACAAGCGAATGGCAGTAAAATAGTGCCAAAACGAAAAAAAAAAAAGCATCAGCGTGATTTAAGTCAAATTCTAGTTGGTCAAACTGAATGTGTAGACCCAAATGGGCGGGACAGATGGAAAGTTCTACAGACAGATGGAATTTTCTAGTAACTCCAGGGAGGGGTGGGCTACTGTGCATCTGAGGAAAAAAATACGATATCTGAAATGACCATATCCTCATACCAATTCTTGGAAAACAGTTTTCCTTCATGCTCCTGGCTTCCTCACTTAGCAGTTCAGTTTTCGGAAAAGATGTAGCTTTCTACCGTTTATCACGCCTCCCCCCCTCGCCATCTAGTTTCGCCAAGAGCAGAAAAGAAAGATCAAGCCTCTCTTCTCTTGTCTGCATTTTCCACCCCCTCCTTCTCTCTTTCAGAAGGAAAAACAGCCGGTGCGGCGAACTATCGCAGACTATGACGCAACATGAAGTTATTCTGTGCTAACGAGCTATAGACAGTTCTTTATGCTATATATTTATTTTATAACGTTCACTGTTACGAACATACACACAGATCTGTTTTACGCCGAATTAGTCGCTGAGATAATTTGAGAATGCTAACAGTAAATTTCCTAAAATAGTAGTAAAAATTTTGCAACTGTTTATGGGGGAAAAAAAATAAATGATTTCTCTGAATTTTTCCGGCTAGTTGAGCTTTCCGGTTACTTGAATGCCGGATAACAGAGCTTTTACTGTATATTCCGAACAAATGAACCAAATTTAACCAAAAACTATACAGCTAAATCTGGGGACCTCACCAACATGCATCCTTAATTTCAAGCTAATTGGATGCTTTTTACGGCAGTTATCATGGGACAGACAGACTAACAAACAAACAGACAGACGGAAACCAAAAACTTTTCGGGTCTCCACAGTAAGCCTTCACTGACGTTTTGGCAATAAGCAAAATTTACATTTTACAAAGAAAATTAATAATAAACACAATAACTCCTAAAACAAAGTAAATTTGTGACTTTTTTTTAAAGCTCAATATTTATTTTTAAGCTGGTAAATAGATCTGCAAGGTCTAAAATAATCTGCAGCGCTGCTGCCGTGCTGCACAGTTTCTGCTATGGAGATTTGGTACACAATCACTTTCTACGCCATGTCATTCATATCATTCCACAAAAACACCCATAAGAAAAAAAATATTTCTTCTAAATTTAAACCTATTTTAAATTTCATAATGATATTCCAGTAAGTTTTTGAGAAATCATGTTTTGCGTATGGAATTTTTACCGAAAATAACTTTTCCAAAAAATGCATTTAAAGTTTAGATTTATGCTTTACTACAAGAATTTACAGTACTACACATCCAAACTTCACTGTTTCTACAAGTCATATTCATTTTTTTAAGTACTGACCCTTTCTTTATCTTTAGAAGGTCATATCCCCCCACCCCTCCCGGTTCTTCAACAAAGCAAAAGATGACGTATCTCATGGATGTAACCGTTATCGAAAACACAATGTTCTTCAGTTTTAAGAGACTTGGATTGTTTATGGTTTATTCAATACTTTTTAATTTCATGTATAATCCAATATTATGTAATTTTACAGGTAAATAATGAAAAAAAATACAACTCGTCTTCTGTATCTAGGCCAGTCGGTGCCGATTTGGCATGCAATCACTTTCTACGCCAAGGTTGTCAATCCAAAATTCAGACATCATACAGGCTCAGCAAAAAAAAAAGCTGAACTTTCACAGCCTTGTGGAATTTTGACGAAATTCACATTTTTCTGTAGCATTCAGATGAAATTTGTGCTTTTTCTGCGATACATTGACGAAATTAGCGTTTTCCCCGACCACTTGACGAAAATCACGTTTTTCTGCAATCTTTCGAAGAAATTCGGGTTTTTTTCTCACGATCTTTCGCCAAAATCATGTTTTTTCTGCAATATTTCGAAGAAATTCACGCATTTACCACGATCTTTCATCAAAAATAGCACGTTTTCCACGATCTTTTGCCAAAAATCGCACATTTTCCACGATCTTTCGCCAAAATTCGCGCATTTTCCACGATCTTTCGCAAAAATTCATGCATTTTGCATGATCTTTTGACAAAATTCACATTTTTTTATCATCCGACAAAAATCGCATTTTTTTGCGATTTTTTGACGAAATTCACATTCTTTTTTCGCGATCCTTCAACGAATTTCACGTTTTTTCCATGACCTTTCAAAGAAATTCGCTATTACACGATCTTTCGCCAAAATTCGCGTATTTTGCACGATCTTTTGCCGAAATTCGCATATTTTACAAGATCCTTTGGCAAAATACGCTTTTTTCTGCAATCCTTTGACGAAAATCGTGTTTTTCCAGCGATCCTTTGGTGGAAGTCGCATTTTTCCCCGCGATCCTTTGAAGAAATTTGCGCTTTTCCTGCAATTCTTTGAAGAAATTTGCATTTTCCCGCAATCGGTTGAAGAAATTTGCTCAATTTGGTGCGGTTCATACTCGCGTTTTTGTTGTATTACATCCATTCCCGCTAATCCTCCCCCCCACCCCCCCCACCTCTATTAAAAATGTCAACAAATTTTAATGCATATTTGCATCGATCCCAGAGATAATAAAATTCACTGCCGAAAAAGTGGAACTCCGCGTTTTCGCGGAAAAGTAACATGTCTGAAAATTATATGTGTTTGCCAAATTACTTATACATTTATCAACAAGCTTGACAGAGCAGCCCAGAAGTAGAATTACACCCAAAAATAGAATGTTCATGAAATTTCAAGCAAAATTTATATTATGTAAAAGTGAATAAAACATACCCTATAAACAAAACAATGCTACCCAGCACATACTTCAGGGAGGGGGGGAGGGGTTGGTGCCAAATGAAGATATTGATTGTTTATAGTTTCATACAAAAATGTATGTATATATGAAGTAACAAGATACTCGCAAGCTCATGTTAAACTTATGGGAGCGTTCTTTTCAAATTTGTGAAATTGAAAGTAAATTTAAAAAAAAAATCTGCAACCAAAATCGAAAAAGTAAACACTAACCCAGTTAGAATTCAATCTCAGCTATTCTAAGCAAGAAAAATAATCATTTAAAACTATTAATACGCAAGGGAGAAATTTTTAAATGTACGCTCCCATAGGTTTAATGTCAGCAATTCCAGTTTCTTCTCATGACTTGTGCAGATTCCTAACCTTCAAGTTAATGTTAATCCTATGAGAGTGTTGTTTACATATTCCTTGCTAGCAAAAATACATTTTGAAAACATGATTGTAAAAAACGAACTTTGAAGCAGGATATGAAAAAAAAATCAAAAGAAAATTATTTAAAGCTTTCTTTTAAGAATATTAACTTTAAAATCAAATAAAAACAAGTATCTTACCTTTGCAAAAAAACTATTACATCTCTTATTTACCTATAACCTTTAATTACTAAATAAACAAAAAGAACATGAAGAAAATTTGTACTTTTAGAAGCTCAAAACAACTAGTCGGGATAATATGATTCCTTTTGAGCTAATCGTGTGCTCTGAACAAATTATTCACGTGTCTTCCGATTGGCGTTATAGCAGTACGTCGTTTCCTGCCAGATATAATGTGCAAATATCACAAATTTTCTTTTAAAATAGCATTCTATTCTAATACTACAAAAGAAAAACACGATGTCTCTTTCCCCTTCATTTTGATCTCAAATAACAATCAAGTAAGTTAAACATCCATTGCACATATCATCGGAGTTGAAAATTAGTTTGTTTCAAGTTGGGAAATTTTTTAATCCCCCCCCCTCCCCCCCAATAAATATCTGTCACTACGCACCGACGAATCGATCAGGGGCGCCATTTAGAGGAGGCTATGGGGGGCAATTGCCCCCCTCAAGGAATTTGATATTTCAAAATGTATCAGTCATCACGTGTTGCTGAAAAAAAAAAAATCTGAAATTGCACAAAAGCCAAAATAACGTTAGATTTTACGAAAACAAAAAGTTCTCCTTAAAAAAGCACTTTAAGCACAGAAATTGACAATTATCAATAATATTTTCTAAAACCTTGTTATTAGAAGATTCTCAAAGTGAGATGTACTTATTATTAATGAGTACTTTGGCTAATTTTTAAAAGATGTGTGATAAACGACATCAATAATGCTTCGCTTCAATAACGCAATATATAGAGTGCTCGTCAGATATACTCAACAAAATCCAAAGAAATGTTTGCCCCCCTCAAGAAATTTCTGAAATGACGCCCCTGGAATCGATAAGGAAATGACGAATTTAAACACTAAATCCATCATTATAGCGAATTTCTGCCCGTTAACAAGTAAACAAACAAACGTGGTTTAGGATTCAATTCAACAAGATTCAATCTTATGGATTCAATAAACGATTCAAAATGCGAGCTACGCTCATAAACAAGAAATTGAAAATAATTTTTTTGAAAATTGAAAAAAAAAATTATAAATAACAATTATATTGAAAAAAAAATTTCCCTATTTTTAAAAATTAATCTAAATATTTTTTCGACAAAAAGCAGAAATGTGAAATAATAATTTCTTCATAACAAAAGAGAAAGATCGAATATGAATCGAAATTCCGTTTAATATATTTAATATTTTAAAACACATAATAATTAGCATTTTAATATTTAAAAAAAAAAAGATTTACTGCCTAGATTCAGATTGTTAACTCAACTTAGAATACCTAAAATGACTTTGCAAATTTTGTTTCTGATTATACCCACAGCAGATGGATTAAGACTCCTCCTACATATGAAGTGACATCAAACCTATTCACCAATCACAGACGAGAAAAGTAAAAAAAGCGATTTTTAAAAATAAAACGAGTTTTCCCAGAAAAAAGAAAAGTGTTATTCACCTTGTCTTAATCAGATTTATATTATATATCAATTTAAAGAAAATCGTTAGTACCGTTTTCGAGATTTTGAAATTAGGAACTTCTTACATACCGTACCAACGCTTTCACTTTAAAAATGGCTATTTAGATCTCAAAATATACTGCACATAGAAATGTAAAAATTTCAGTATACGATTAGACTGCAGATGTAAGACTGTTCTAGAAAAATCAGAACAATAGGACCTATATCTGCTGAGTTATTAAAAGGCGGCTTTTCATGTTTTCTTTGATGTCGAGTTAGCTGTATATATGAGTTCTGCCATCTACGAATTCTACGATACGATACGATTTTAGGCTTAAGGCTGCATCACTCGGAATACTACCGTCTTCCATGATATGAGTATATGTATATATATGTATATTTACATATATGTATGTATATAAATATGTATATATAATACTGGCACCCGGCTAACCGAAAAGTACCGTATATAATGTACATATGGATTGTCTTGCCTTGCTTTTTCTTTCGGATGTGTTGTGTTACTGTTCCTATTTTAACAGTGGTTTATCATGGAGCAGCGATGTATTTTTTGGCAGTATTCAAACTAAGTTTTTTCATTATCTTCAATAGTTGATTTGTTTTTCTTTTCCGTGGAGGATTGAACTTTTCTGGTGAATGTTCTCCCTTTTTATTGCTTGCTGTGATTCTAGCGATGCCTGTTTAAGCTGCACTTAGAATCGTAAAGAAAGTTGTGTGCTTTTTAAATGGATGGATCCAGCAACAGCATTAACATTTCTTAGCACTTTTGAATAGTTAGACTCAAGTGATCTACATTACGGAGGTTGATTTCAATGACGTTTGTTTTACAGAGAGGCAGGGTGGTCACAAATCTTATGTTGAAATTCCCTGCTATTTCCAGGTTAGCATTAAAATATTGAAATTTTGACAGATAATTTCTTTTACAACATTACTCTAATACATACAGTTATTACTTAGTAAAAGTTCATATTTAAAAAAAAAATTACCCTACAAGTTTTTGCACAGTTAATCAAAAATATAGACATGACTGCTTGTTAAATCTTGTGGCACTGTACAATGTAAGAGGGCGATTCTACGCAAATAGGCCATTTTCATCATAGTGATGAAGAAAAAATAAATCATGTCAGAAGTTTCTAATTTTTTGTAACAAGACACTAGAAAAGCTCCTTATTGGAAAAAAAATAGCCGTCAGGCTTAATATTAAGAAATTCTATATAATTTTTAGATTTTTATTAGAATGAGGGGATGATTACAATGTGAGGAAATGACAATTTTGTGAAAAACAATTTCAAATAATATTTTTAAGAAAGCTTTTGTCCAGAAAGATTAAATCTACATTCTCTACTATTAAGAGGCTCTAGAGGTTCAATTTTTTTTAAAACAAAGTCACATGTTGTCATAAATATCCTCTTTCATATGCCACTTAAACTTTCCATTGCCTGTAGGTTCAACAGAATTTATTTTGACTCATTTGTCATCAATTTCCAATAGTTCTCCATTTTAATTTCATGCTCCAAAATTATCTAATCCAAATGATCTAAAGGTACTGCTAAATAAAATGTATTGAGTCCCCATTGTTTGTACACATATTACCCTTGTTGCCAATCTCTTTTTTGAAATGTATTACCTGAATTTCTTCAAGGAATATACAAAAAAAGTTCTCGCTGAAATCTATATGCAATAAGATATAGTTTTGTGCTTAAGATGACTTTATTTTCTTAATTGCTTCATATTAATAAGCTACATTTCTGCTGTGTACCAGGAATATTTTCAACTGAATGCTAAATTCTTACACAAGTTATTTTGATGAAATTTCTTCACGAGATTTTTTTGGTTTCCTTGCTGACTTTTCTTTTACCTTTTGCATAATAAATAATATTTTATACATTGATTTGCCTAAAAATACGCATTCATTTTCATCAAAAGCATTAAATTTTCAACAAAAATATCTTTTCTACAAGTTTTTAAAAATAATAGAACAATTCTCTCACATGAGAATCATTCCCTCACATGAGGGAATGACTAGTGAGGGAATGATAAAACATACATTATTAGTTTTTAAAATTTGTACTCATAAAGTAAATTTAAAAAACAATACATGTACTCAAATTATCCCTTCAGAGAAAACTAAAACACCCATTAATACATTTTTAGAAAATAAATTATTTTTATAAATTTAAATGAGGGAATGATAACATCATCTTAACATTTGCCCAATCTGTCTCTTAAATTATTCCTTACACACTGAAATATTTTCCCAGGATGGCTAAAAATTGTTTTATGGACAGGTAAGACCCATGTGCTGAGCACATATGCAATGTTTCAGTCTACAGTAGTACCACCTATCTTAAATATCCAGAATTATTAACGAGGGAGGGAATGATCGAAAATATGAGTTGCAAACTTTTTTGCCAAATAAAAATTGCATGTGCAGACCAAAAAAATAATGTAATACAAAGAAATAATACTTTATGTGTTCATATTAAAAAACAGAAGTCAGAATTTTTTTTAAAAAATAGTTCAGTAAGAAATGGTATTTTTTATATTTTTGGGTGGTAGTACAGTCAAGGATCTATAATCCGCACACCCATAATCCGCAATTTTCTATAATTCGCATTGCTTAATGAATGTAAACAATTGAACAAATTTACAAATTCTTGATCCAAAAATGATTTTTTAAAAGAAATATCTGAAATTTTTAAATATAAAAGTGAATATAATCAATTTTTTTAATACAAGAATTTGAAAAATGCATTTTTTGGGATAGCATATTAAATTAATTATTATATTTCACATTTTTCTTTTCATGTTACACTGAATATGGAATTGAAATAGTGTCCAGAAAAATTAATTATTATATTTCACATTTTTCTTTTCATGTTATACTGAATATTGAATTAAAATAGTGTTCAGAAATAAGAAAATGAGATGTAATCCATAATACTCCATAATCCGCAATATTCCATAATCTGCACAACCTTTGGTCCCAACTTGTGCGGATTAAAGAACTTTGCCTGTAGTTGCATGTGAGGGAATGATATTTAATAGGTTTAAAAATTTATTTTAAATATATGTTTTAATTAATAGTTAAATTTCATGAGCTAATATGATAAAACCATGTCTAAACTACATGTTAAAAAAAAATGCATTAGGTTTTTCTGTTGAAAAAATTTAAATATCCTCCAGTTTCATCATTATGGCCTATTTGCGTAGAATCACCCAAGAATGTATTGCTAATGTACAATGTATCTAGCAGGGAGCGGAATGAAAAAATACTCTGCAGCTTGGTAATGACAATAGGGAAAAATTTCAAATAAAGATAACTTGTCAATTATCCCTCAACTACTTTTCATAAGAGGGAGAGTTTACACGTGTTTGTTAGGTCCTCAAGAGATTTGTTCATTAAAATAACAATCATGCCATTAAACAATGATGCCTTGATTAAATAAAAAAATAAAAATAATTACAATGTGTAGAACCTATCCATTTCTACTGACCAAACATTTATCCACACAAGTCGAAACGCTAATTAAGAAAAACGAATTAAGAACTCCAAAATAACAAAAGCGTAAAATAATGTTTGATTTTAAATGTAACGCTAGCACCTGATGTACATTTTTATTTCGTGAATAAGTCAGTTTACTGTTTCTAATGAATGATATTTGTTAACTTTTATTTCTATACTTTCTCTCAAATTTTGAGAAAAAATGATACAGATCAGTGACCTGCAGACCTGCCAACTACTACGAAAAAATCACAGTGGCTACGATTTGGACCTATAAACTGCAATGCTACGAAAATCGGTCTCAACTACGATTTAAAAACATTTTTTTTTTCCAGTTGCGATTTTTATTCCACGTAGCCTATTTTTTAGGAGTGATTCTGTTCCGAAATTTCTTAAATTTTAAAGTATTTGGTTCCGAAAGTTTTAAAAAATGGGTCATTAGTCCGAGAATTCGGACATCAAAAAAGGTTGAAGGGAAGAAAAATAATCTGGGCTGCAAATCAAACTTCTTAACATAAAACCCTCTTAATGGATATTGACCACTAGTGTAAATATTTATACAGAAATTCCCTTCCTTAGAAACAGGGGTGCCATTGTAAGAGGTTCTTGAGAGGCATGGTTTGAAATGTTGTGCATGCGATTTACACACAGAAAAGAAAGGTCCTGCATAATGAAAAATGCTGTGCAGAATTTCCCTCTGCATATTCTTTCACACACCTATGATTCTTCTGAGAGTATATTTAAAAATTTCTTGGAAGTCCGTGATTTTTTTTCTTTTATGGAATTCCCCTTCGTGAATCAGTTGAGAAAAAAATGAGAATTTTTTCAAATGATCCTGGAAAAATATCAGATATTTCATCAAAGATTGCAGAATAAAATGACTAATTTCATTAAACAGTTCAGAAAGAAATTGCAAATTTCGTCAAAAGATTGCCCAAAAAATCACGAATTTCAATAAACTACCAAGGAAAAAATATTGCAAATTTCGTCAAAAAGTCACGGAAATGAGTAGGGAATTTTGTTAATGGGTCGCAAAAAGACATTCGAAAATTTTACCGATCGGTCGCGCAAAACTGCTGCGAATTTTATCGATCGATCGCACAAAACTGTTGTGAAATTTGCTTATCTGTCGCAATAAACAATCACAAATTTCGACAAACGACTGTGAAAAAAAAAAAAAAAAAAAAAAAATTAGTCAAAGGATCATGGTAAAAACGTGAATTTCGACAAAATATTGCAGAAAAAAAATTCGAATTTCGTCAAAAAGATTGCAGAAATAAAAAGCAAATTTCAAGTAAAGATCAGAAATAAAAAGCAAATTTCATGTAAAGATCAGTAAGGAAATGCAAATTTCATTGAAAGATTGAAAACACGAATTTTGCCAAAGGATCGTGTAAACAATACAAAATACATCAAAGGCTCGCTGTAAAAAAATGCAAATTTTGTCAAAAGTTCAAAGTAAAAAGTGTGGATTTCAAGAAAGAATCATGATAGAAAAATGTGAATTATGATTGTGAAAAAAAAATGGGAATGTTGTAAAATAATCGCAGAAAAAAAATTGCGAATTTCGTCAAAATTTACTGCACTGGGCTAAAAAATTGGAAACGGGCTCCTTTTACAAATGTAAAAAATGCTGCGAAATGAGAAGAAGCTCTACAAATCATATAATAATTTTTAGAGGAAAAAATTTACTATATTAAGTTGAAAGACTGAAACCAGCAAATAAATAAATAGAATGCTAAATTCATCTTTAAAAAGTTAAATTTAAATTTACACTATGTACAAATTACTTGATGAAAAATACATAAAAAGGTGTTAAATTTACTTTAATATCCTTAGTACTTTCAACTATACACATAGTCTGCATCAGAGAATCTTTAAGGGGCCTATAATTTTTGCACCTTCGAAATTAACTCGTATATTCAAGTCTTGACCAGCTTAAGTAATTTGCACATAGTGTAAGACTGAGTTTAAGTTTAAGACTGAAACCTTATTCCTTTTAAGAATATCAAAAAATAGCTGCGAAACACGAAAAAACAACCCACCTCCAGATAAATTTGAATTTTGTGTGCTATGATTTTTCATCTTCAAAGGTTGGCAGGTCTGGATCTGCCATCTAAAGAAAATGAGACAATAACCTATTTTCGAAACTATGGAATTCTGGCGTAAGAAAAGTGTGAGTGCATTAACGGGCATGATATGAGAGTGCCTATAAACTGATAAACGGAGGTGATCTAATGTGCAAAACCGTTATAAAAGAATATCCATTAGAAAAGGAAACTGGTTGGATGGCTGCAAATTAACATTCGTAACTGCATTAAGGTTCATTTATAGCTCTTGTGATTCATTTTTAACATCAACAAAATGGGAGAAAAAAGCAATTGGATTCAAATCATTGTACAGTTACTGATTGGAATAATTATCTCAGAGAAGTTTGTATGTTTAGCCTTCTAATAAGAAAATCTAGAATAATTGGACAGCTAAAAGAAACTGCGGAGATCCATAAAAGTCTCTTTTAAAAGTGAAAAAGGTTCAATTCTTGCTCAATAATGATTGTCTGGAGGATTATTCCGAGAGACTGGTGAATATTTTACGGTAAAAGTTCCCGATAGAAGTGATAGGAGAAATGAAAGAATATATAGAAGATGGCTCTATCCATTTTTCAGATTCATGGCTTATAAAACTCACTCAATTAAACATTGTAATAATTTTGTAGATCCAGACACATGCAAAACACCTCTGGGGCTCAGCTAAATGATGAAATAAGAAACACGTCAACATTTAGATTCATGTTTAACTCATTCATGTTTATATGGCATCTAATTCATAGAAAGGAGGATTATTTTGTCACTATTAATGAATAGCATCAGACATTTTTGGCTATAAATTTTGACTAATGTAATGTTTATGAAATGATCTTTAACATTTTTTCTAATACGAATGAAATGTACATTAGAATATAGTTTCTTACTGCTCAATTCACTTTTTTATATGTATCCTATTAAATATGTGAAATAAAATATTCATATTTCATCCATAAATGCAATATCTAAAAAAAATCATTTTTGTTTAATTTAATAATTCTACATTTAAATTATTAAATTAGCAAATCTTCAGATCAGAGGCCTGAATGTCAATTTTTCAATAACGTTTAATTTTCACCTTGCTTCACATAATATAGGGTGGCTTGAAATCTGCAGTTATAACAATGTAAGATTATTTTGTAAATTTCTAAGCATATAAGTTTTCTTATTTTTTAAATTGTCAGATTAGGTTGATTTCCTTTAATTTTCTTTTTGTGATAGGTTATAAAATTTAGTCACTAGGCAACTCTTAAATTAAAAACAAATAATATTAAAAAGACATACATATTTCAAAATTGTCTGAACAAATCAAATTTTATATCTGGTATGTTGATACTTTTATATAAAGGCACCTTATTCTTCAGTGATTTTTTTTTAACTCTAATTTCCTTAATATTCTTACGTACAAAAGTTTGGAATGGCAACATTCTTTAATTTCTTTATTTGACATAATTTGGCAATTATTATTATTTTTTTTTTTTTCAGAAAGTAGTTGGCAAGATAATAGACAAGTAGCGGATAATTAATTGAAATGTTTTCTGTTTTGACTAAAGTGTCAAATGTGTAATGAATAGAGACGGGAAATATACTCCACATATAATCATTGTATTTGTTCTAAAGCTTTCCAAATCTTAAAAATAAGGATTTCAATTAATAAATTTCAAGTCTGGGGCAAGCCTTGGTGATATTTACAACTTTATTATTTTTTTAGATATTGCTTTTTTTCTTTTTTTCTCCTTCATATTTTAAGTGCATAATGTAGTGAGTGCTTAGATAGAAAAGATCATAAAAAGTTTAAACATTCATAGTTGACTTGATTAATTCCAACTTTTTAGCCAAGCACATAAAATTTCCTATTATCTGAGAATGAGTCGCACTTCAAGTTTTGTCAATTATAGGTTTGTTAAAGGAACGTACAGTCATTTCTTTTTATCCTAGAGGATAAGTTCAGATTTTTTTCCAAACTAAGGCCGATACCGAAAGTACACAGCAGGAATTTGCATTTAACACACACACGGGTATAATGGCTTGTAAAACGAAAGCAAGAGAATATTTTTATTGGCCATCCATGAACTGTGAGACTTTAATTGAGAAATGTAAAACTTGCCAGCAGCATCAGCATAACAATCAAAAAGAAATTCTGTTTGATCAAGATGTTCCAGAGAAACCCTGGCAAAAGGTTGGTTGTGATTTTTAGGTAGATTTCATATGAAATACTACCTATTACACTCTCCCCTATGTTGGAATTTCTGAAACATTTTTGCAGATCTACACCGATTATGACACCTAGAACCCAAAACCACCCTCAGTAAAAAACTATATATATTAAAAAATCCATTATAATATACTATAAAAATCCATTTTTCTTTTCCTGTTCATTTTATTAATTAATTATTTTTCATATTTAATAGTAATTCTTAAAGTTTTTTATAATTTTATTATATATAATTTATTTTATGTTATGGCATATAGCTATATAATATTATCAATGTTATAAAATTATTTAAATTCTCCGTATAGATTAATTGGGTGTGGTAGTAGAATATATTGTATGCGTTATATTAACATTTGTATTTATTTAATATCTTTGTGAATAATGATATATATAGGTGCCAACCTCAAACTAATCTTCCGTAATACTTATGTTAATTTGACCCTGGTTTAATAAGTATCGTACCAGAAATATTTTTAAGAAATGCAATTAACTATGTTCCACATAGAAACCTGGAATTAAATAAATAAGCATTCGTGAAATAAATTTTCTGGTTCGAAATGTGGTTAACCTGTGTTAAATTAATCCAGACATTACAGAAGATTAGTGGAAAGTTGGCAGCTATGGATATATAATATGGTATTATTTATTTATTAGGATTTGTGGGGTAAAGCAGTTGGTAAAATTTGAAAGCATTAGCTTCAATTTGGTTAGTATTATGATATTTGATCACAATAATTTTAATTTATCATACTAGATGCCAGCACCAAAATTTAATTTACATTTTGTCTGTAGCTTCTATTAGAGTAATATTTTCAATTTTCAACACTAGGTGGTACTAAATGCTGGTTATTGGCGATATTGTAAAATAACAGTTTTGGGATTTTTAACTTTAGTTAAGATATTTAAAAGTGTCAATAGGTATTTTAAATACTAATATAATTATTTTCTATTTATATTATACTAGCAAACCCCGCGGCTTTGCTCGCGTAATAGTTGAAATATGTCAAGCGATATTTGCATGACTAATTTTTATTGGAAGAACACTTTTTGAAATAATTCAAAAGTTACAGATTACGCCACAGTTTGACTAAACTTCATTATAAAAGTACAACAGACAAAAATGAGATTTTAATCAATAAGAAGAACTAAAACTAATTCCAATTAAATGATAATTTAGAATGTAGTTTGAGACTTTTATGCTCATTTCAGTATTCCTTTAAAGTTTTGAATATTTTAGAAACCATCTAAACACATTTACATCTTAAAATTAACCATCATGTCAAATTTCAAGCTTCTTGTTTAACAGAGTCTACCACCTCTCTGCTGTTAGTGGCACCAACATAAAATGCCGAAACAGAGTTGAAATAGAATGTCATGAAAAATGTTGAAACAGAAACTGTCATAATTAATTTGCCAACATTAACCTTGAAATCGGTTGGTATTTCCTAATATTCTATAGAAAACAGAATTTAGATGTTTTTAAAAGCATTCTTGTTGCTCCTTCCAACCAGGTGGTAGTGATACCGGCATAAAATATAGCCCGTATAGGATCAGGGACTATCTCTCTTGATTCGCAACCAATAACTTCTGTAATCTGTTTGTTATTTCCTGAGATTCCATAGAAATCGTAATTTAGAATTCTTTCAGAATGCTTTTCGCTCCTTCCCTTCGCTTCACCCTTTTTTAATTTCGAATTTATTTTCCACTGTTCTAAGAGGACATTTATATTTTATAAGAAACTACAGTGATATAGTTTGTAGCCACTTCAGTACCTCAGAAATTGCAATTTAGAAAGTATTTTGCTCCTGCAAACATCGACATAAAATGTAGCTTATGTTTGAGTAGATTCTATCACCATCAATTTGCAACCATTATGTTTGAAATCGGTTTCGCATTTCATACGATTGCATAAAAATCGTCATCTAGAACGCTTATAGAACGCTTTTCGCTCACTTCATCCTTTTAAATTTGGAATTTTCTTTTGACAATTCTTAGAAAGCATTTGCATCTTTGAAGTAATTACCATTCCAAATGTAAAAAGTTAGACCCCCTCAGTAACACAAAAAACGCAATTTAGAACATATTTTGCTCATACAAACCCCAGGTAGTAACAACAACGTAAAATATAGGCTTTATTGGAGCGGTGACTGTCACCATCAATTCGAAACCATTACTTTTGAAATTGGATTATATTTCCTGAGATTGCGTTGAAATTGCTATTTAGAACATTTTTAGAACTCTTTTCGTTCATTTTCACCCCTTTTAAATTTCAAATTTTTAAGGAACTCTTCTCAGAGAGTATTTAGATCTCATAAGTAATTACCACGCCAATTTCAAGTTGCTAGGCCCTTCAGTATCACAAAAATCACAATTTAGAACTTTTTTGCTTCTGCAACCCTTAGGTGGTAGTGACACTAAATGAAGTAGAGCCTATGTTGGAGCAAGGGTTATCACCATCATTTTAACACCATTATTTTTTAAATTGATTTGGTACTTCTTGAGATTGCGAAAAAAATCGTCATTTAGAACGTGTTTTAGAACTCTTTTCGCATATTTTCCACCCCTTTTTAATTTCGAATTTTTTAAGAATTACCATTCCAAAATCCATGTATCTGGGTCCTTCAGTAACACAAGAATCGCAATTTCGAACGTTCTTTTGCTCCTGAACCCCCTTTAGGGGTAGTGGAACCTACATAAAATGTAGCCTATATTAGAGCAAGGTTTGTCACCATCATTTTAACACCATTATTTTTTAAATTGATTTGGTACTTCTTGAGATTGCGAAAAAAACATCATTTAGAACGTGTTTTAGAACTCTTTTCGCGTATTTTCCACCCCTTTTTAATTTCGAATTTTTTAAGAAATGTTCTTGGAGATCATTTATATCTTATAAGTAACTACCATTCCAAAATCCATGTATCTGGGCCCTTCAGTAACACAAGAATCGCAATTTCGAATGTTCTTTTGCTCCTGAACCCCCTTTAGGGGTAGTGGAACCTACATAAAATGTAGCCTATATCAGAGCAAGGGTTGTCACCATCATTTTAACACCATTATTTTTTAAATTGATTTGGTACTTCTTGAGATTGTGAAAAAAATCGTCATTTAGAACGTGTTTTAGAACTCTTTTCGCGTATTTTCCACCCCTTTTCAATTTCGAATTTTTTAAGAAATGTTCTTAGAGATCATTTATATCTTATAAGTAACTACCATTCCAAAATCCATGTATCTGGGCCTTTCAGTAACACAAGAATCGCAATTTCGAACGTTCTTTTGCTCCTGAACCCCCTTTAGGGGTAGTGGAACCTACATAAAATGAAGCCTATATTAGAGCAGGGGTTGTCACCATCATTTTAACACCATTATTTTTGAAATTGATTTGGTATTGAGATTGCGAAAAAAATCGTCATTTAGAACATTTTTTAGAACGCGTTTTGTGCATTGTCACCCCTTTTTAATTTAAAATTTTTTAAGAAATGTTCTTAGAGATCATTTATATCTAATAAGGTACTACCATGCCAAATTCCCTCTATCTGGGCCCTTCATTAACACAAAAATTGCAATTTCGAACGTTTTCTTGCTCCATCATCCCCTTTTGGCCAGTGGCACGGATATAAGATATAGCCTATGTTCTAAGTTGGACTAACACCATCATTTTGATACCATTACTTTTGAAATCGGTTCGGTAGTTCCTGAGCTTACCTCCTACAAATAAACAATTTTTACCTCTTTATAATATTAAGTATAGATTAATAGCATTTATCACGATATTTCAAAATGGATTAACTGCAACCATTAGGTTTTAATATCTGTGTTAACTTAACTGCAAAAATAACCTTAAACTTATCGTGCTTTTGGATACCATGTGTAGGTGTATATTTGGATTAAATAAAACTGGGATTATATTAGGTATGTTGTGTAATATTACTTTTTTTCATTGCTATAAATTAAATATTTAAAAGGTTGTATTGCTTTTTCCATTTCATGGCATTTAATATTATTCTGTTTTCATCTTGAAACTGTTCTTTTGGTCATATTAGTCGTTTGAGTACAGGAGGAAAAAAAAATTTCAGCTTTTAGCTTTTTTTCTCACAGAAAACAACTATTTTGCTTATATAATTTAATTCTGTACTCTTGATAACGTAATTCAATATATAAGCTTTTCAATTATTTTTTTGGCATCCATATTTTTCTTTTTTTCTTCCATATTAATTCTCATAATATAGTACAAGGGACTATATTTTATACATAGCAGCTTATATATTCTGTTTTTAGTATCCATGTTAAGTGTGTTGGGGAAACTGTGTTACTGTCATTTCATTCATAATCACAATTTTTGATAGTGGTCGGTAATGTTTATTTAATGGTTATATATATATATATATATATATAATAAATTTGAAATCACAAATATATGAAGAAATTGATAAAGTTCTAAAGATGATTTAGAAATGAACATATGAAACCAGTATGTAATGTATATTATATATATATATATATATATATATATATATATATATATATATATATATATAATATATATATATAATATATATATATATAATATATATATATTATATCTACCCTATATATATAAAATCCTAATGAAACGAATTTATGAAACGGCTGAAATGTAACGATTCTTTGAATCGACTGATTATGTTTCACGGCGATTTCTCCTAAAATATGGAATACTTTGCGATGAAATTTAACACCGAAAACCAATATTGATCCGCAGATTTGAAAACTGGTATTAGAATTTTTAAATTCGAATTAGTTTTCGAAATATTAATTTTTTTCTAATTTTGTATACATTTTTCTAATGATGGCAACTCAAATTTTAATCAAACAGATATTTTTTTTCTTCAGATTTTAGAAAAGGTTACTATTCTAAACTAATTTGGCGAGAAGATTGGCCTCCCTTAAATGTATGCTAAGAAATGTATCATGTTACTTTTATTCATAATTCAATTTGTATTTCGTTATCATTTTATTTAATACAAACAGAAACATTTAAAATAAATGGCTTTCACTTCTTTATTATTTTAAACGAAATGAAAAGAAAAATATTAGGCACAGATGTCATATACGCACCGGGGTACCTAATTGGCGCCAAAATGGCATTATTTTGGTTGATATGGTAACTCGGCTATTGTTGTTTATTTAATAATAAGTGGTTATTTACTTTATTTTCTTTTTTTTTTTTTTGAATTACATAAATTGTTTTGTTCTATAGTTAATTATTTTTTTGGTTATTTTCCTTTAAAAATAAAAAATAATAGAAAATAATTAAAAAATACGGTACTACTTAGTTATTCCATCGACCCATTTCGCCAAATTATATATATCGCCAAACCACTCGCCAAATTATACAAATTGGCATAATTTTTATTTTAAATAACGAAAGAAGAAAGAAAATAGTATAACATTAATAAATATACAAATAAAACGTCGAAATAAAAATCACTTGATGACGTAAAGACGTGTAACTTGCTTAAAGTCAAGTGAATGTGACATTTATCAACCATTATTGGCATTTAATCTTATAGTTTGGTGATAGATTTTTGGTCACGGTATAACTAAGTAGTACCAAAAATACATATGTAACTGGTATTCGAAAACGAGGATTTCACCAAATTTTCGTAAAAAAAATCACGCCAAACCAGATGCGTATATGGCATCTGGCCAAATATTAAATGATGTAACAAACGATGACATTTAATTTCAACTTCAAAGCAATGTTTTAATTTACCACTCGAAAAATTTTTAAAAAAATGCTAACTGGCGAGTTGAAAAATAGTTATTGGCGAGATTTGCACCCGGCTAGCGTAACAGTACCAAGAATTCTTTGCAACAATGCTTTTATGTAGTATTATTCAAAAAAAAAAATTGATTTTTTAAAATGGAAATGGAAAACTTTCGGCACAGATGCCACATACGGTCCCATATTAGTGCTATTTTTTTCTGACGCCAATGTCATATACGCAACGGGTACTTAACTGGCGCCATAGTATCGTTATTTTGCTTGATTTGATAAGCCGGATGTTGTTGTTTATGCTGTTGATCTTTTCCCAAATTAGCGTCGGAAAAAAAAAATCGCGCCAATATGGGGCCGTATATGATATCTGGGCAAAACTTTCATATGAAAAGCGAAGGGATCAGAGCGTATTCATTTATGGCAGTTACATGACTTGGACTTATTATATTATAGATGAAATGATGGCGACAGAATAATATTTGGCGACTTATTACCTGTATCTGGCTAATATTAAAGTACCAAAATGGCACCAGGAATATAAAAAGCGAAGTGGTTCGCCCGGAACTCTTGATGATAGTCACATGACTTAGGCTATTGTTGTAGAATTTTTTTTGAAATACCAGGATACAAAGACTCTATACACTTAATTCCTTTTATTTTTAGCTTCTTTTCAAACGTTTAACTGATCCTCTTTAATCAAACACGAAAACAACCATTGGATGTCTTAACAGCAACTGATTTGGCCTTAAATTTTTGAAATCAAAGGAAATTGAATGGAAACCCATTTACAGGGAGATCTGCACACCTTTTTTTCAGTATAATTCAATCTTCTATAATATTTTTTAAACCAATCAGATTAGCGTGTTTTTAGATTCTGCAGTGTTTGAACAGGGGTTGGCGAGCATAGCTTGCAGGGGGCAGAGCCCCTAGTATATATATATATATATATATAATAAATTTGAAATCACAAATATATGAAGAAATTGATAAAGTTCTAAAGATGATTTAGAAATGAACATATGAAACCAGTATGTAATGTGTATATATATATATATATAATAAATTTGAAATCACAAATATATGAAGAAATTGATAAAGTTCTAAAGATGATTTAGAAATGAACATATGAAACCAGTATGTAATGTATATACCGGGTGTCCCAAAAAGGACTGACTGATTTTAAAATTCAATAACTTGCAAACGGTTGCAGATATTTAAAAAATTCTTGCAGGAGGGTTATGCATAAGGTCAAAAGTTTTTTTAGAGTGATTTTCGATTTTAGTTAGAATTACAAACAATAGATGGCGCTGCGATCGATAGACGCTAAATACAGGCTCGATTTCTGGTCCTTTCTCTTGTTCCATGCTGAAAAAGGAGATGGAAATGTATTATCCGGGCCCCGAAGTATCAAAAATCGAGCCTGAATTCAGCGTCTATTGATCGCAGCGCCATCTATTGTTTGTAATTCGAACTAAAATCGAAAATCACTGTAAAAAAACTTTTGACCTTATGCATAACCCTCCTGCAAGAATTTTTTAAATATCTGTCACCGTTTACAAGTTATTGAATTTTAAAATCAGTCAGTCCTTTTTGGGACACCCGGTATATGCAGGGTGTCCGGTCTCAACGGTGTCCAATGGCTAATTCCTTAACCGTTAGTCATAGACATATAGTTTGAATTACAAAAATGTTTTAAATGAGGTAAAGAAGTATTTTTAAAGCGATTTAGGTCAAGAAAAACATTTATTTAAAAATTACGAAATTTAAATTTTTATACGGTCCCCTGGTCCTATAAGTAATATTTAGTAAACTTTTCCTATTTCTGTAAAAAGTACGGCAAAAAAAGTCCCATTCATCTAACACTAAATTTGACCGGGTTATGACATTTTCAATTTTATGACTTAAACCACTTTTCTGTAACTGAAAACAGATGAGTTGGACCAAGCTTTCAGGGGTCATACACGAAGTGCTTAAAGTATTATAAAGGGCGTTAACTCAAACGATGTTCAATGGCTAATTCCTAAACGGTTAGTCAAAGACATATAGTTCCAATTACAAAAAGGTTTTAAATAATGTAAAGAAGTATTTTTAAAGCGATTTAACTGAAGATACTGCCCCCATATAAATATCACGGTAGTGTTAATTTTTAGTAATTAACTTTCAGATTGGTTAAAATAATTGAAGAAGTGAGTTTCAAAACTCGCCTTATCGAGATAATCAAATTTTGAGAAATCTCGTAAAACCTTTAAATGCGCCCAATGATATCCAATGAAAATTTGGAGATTGTACTGTTTGATTGATACAGTTATACCGATAGAATAGATTGATAGAGAAACACGATTTTTTTAATTTCGGATAAGGCGAGTTTCGAAACAGACGTCCTCAATTATATTTGGGCATTTTTTCTTTTTTCTTTTTTTTTTTTTAAGGAAATGAGTGTGTTTCTTTTGATGATTTTATTTTAAAAAGTTGTATTATTTTTATAAGCTTTTAACTTACGACGTTCGTATGTATGTCTTCCTAATTCAAAATTTGTATTCCAATTTTAACTCACTTCCAAATATCCGATGAAGATTAAATTTTGCATAATTATGTAAATCTAATGACAATGTAATATTAATATGATTTTAGGTACGTACTATTTATATTTATTTTACAGGACCGCTCCAAAAATTTCGTATACATTATTGCCTACAAACAGAAATTTTAAAATCAAAATCAGTAACATTTATGTAAGGCATTGAGATTCACAATGTAATTTTTCCAAATGAAAGTGCGTTGCGTTTATACTTTTTATACAGTGCCACACAAAAGAAGTCAGATATATTACAATGTATGAGTAGGGATTGTTTGATGATATTATGCTTTTTTCAAATTCAACTTTTTAGTTCTTTATAAAAACTTGTTTGAAAAAAATATTTTAGAGACCAAAATCAAAATGCAATTTCTACTTGCTAAACAAAAAATAAATATTAAACGGTGTGAAAATTTTTGCTGTTGGACAAGGAAAATGAGATAAACAACTTTATTTGTACAATAGATGTGTCAAAACACTTGCTGTCTCAAATCATTCATATACAAATACTTTCTAAGGTATAAATGCATATTTTTTTCCCAACCATGTTTTGCCAATCTGTAATCTGATTGGCCAGAGGTTTCGGCGTCAAAGTGACTCACCTTGACGATATTCGTGCTTGGCAAGTGTTTAATGGCAAAAGTGATTTCTATGCTTTTGAAACTTGCTTAGCGAGAAGTACAGCAAAAAGAAAAAATATATAAATTGTTAAATGTTAAAATTTAATACTTTAATATATGTTTTGATTTAACAATATTTTTCCCTAATTTTTAATTAAAAATAATTAAAAAAAATAACTGCTCTAATGAATATTTGCTGAGGGGAGAGACAGTGGAATTTTCAGAAGGAGTAATGTAAAAATAATATATTTTTTTTTATCATTACAATAAATGACAAATGGAATAAAATCTTAAAAAAAGAAAATTAATTAAAAAGAGAGAATGTGGGCGGTTATATGATGTCCGACCTTTAATCGATAAATCAGTGTTCTATTAGAACAAAATATTAAAATATTGTAACACATTTTCAAAAAGGGACACATTAATTTCCTTAACATATTCAGAGCAGCCATTCAACATTTATGTATAAAAATATACGCATAACCCCCCCCCCCCCCCCAAAAAAAAAAAAAACATGGAGATGGTACAAACAAATTACTTACAAATTGAGTTTTCTTGTGTGTGTGTGGGGGGGGGGGGGGGGGGAGATGTAACAAAGTTTGGAGCGGAGATTTCAAGGGGGAATATATACGACTGTTTAGTGTTCATTATTACTACAACAAATATTGCTGCATAAAAAATGTAGTTTTCAGGATTATAAACTTTGTGTGTATGAGAGACAGTGAGGGAAAAGTTTAAATTGCAATTTCAGGTGAAATTTAGATTATGGATTACTTATTAATTATTGCAGCAATAAAGAAAACGGACATTTTTTGCCCAAGTCCTGAATGCTCATCCTGAATGTAGTGTACGAGATATTAGCTGAGTGTGTGGATATTCAAAAAGTCAAGTATGGAAATTTTAAACAAGTATGGTGCTTATCCATATCGATCAATACTAGGACAAGAATTAGCACCAGGAGACAAAGAGCATCGTTTTAATTTTTGTAATTTTATTTTAAACAAGCAAGATGAAAGTCCATTTTTTGTGAATGAAATTATGTGGACTGATGAATGTTAGTTTACAAGACAAGGGGTTGTAAATACTCAAAACTTTCACTATTGGTCCCTGGAAAATCCACACATTATTCGCCCTAACAAATATCAAATACGTTGGTCCATAAATGTTTGGTGCGGTATCTGGAAGACATCCTTAATTGGGCCATTCATCTTCGATGACACTTAACATCAGAAAAATACGCGGATATGAATGAAATTATGCGGACTGATGAATGTCAGTTTACAAGACAAGGGGTCGTAAATACTCAAAACTTTCACTATTGGTCCCTGGAAAATCCACACATTATTCGTCCTAACAAATATCAAATACGTTGGTCCATAAATGTTTGGTGCGGTATCTGGAAGACATCCTTAATTGGGCCATTCATCTTCGATGACACTTAACATCAGAAAAATACGCGGATATGAATGAAATTATGCGGACTGATGAATGTCAGTTTACAAGACAAGGGGTTGTAAATACTCAAAACTTTCACTATTGGTCCCTGGAAAATCCACACATTATTCGCCCTAACAAATATCAAATACGTTGGTCCATAAATGTTTGGTGCGGTATCTGGAAGACATCCTTAATTGGGCCATTCATCTTCGATGACACTTAACATCAGAAAAATACGCGGATATGAATGAAATTATGCGGACTGATGAATGTCAGTTTACAAGACAAGGGGTCGTAAATACTCAAAACTTTCACTATTGGTCCCTGGAAAATCCACACATTATTCGTCCTAACAAATATCAAATACGTTGGTCCATAAATGTTTGGTGCGGTATCTGGAAGACATCCTTAATTGGGCCATTCATCTTCGATGACACTTAACATCAGAAAAATACGCGGATATGAATGAAATTATGCGGACTGATGAATGTCAGTTTACAAGACAAGGGGTTGTAAATACTCAAAACTTTCACTATTGGTCCCTGGAAAATCCACACATTATTCGCCCTAACAAATATCAAATACGTTGGTCCATAAATGTTTGGTGCGGTATCTGGAAGACATCCTTAATTGGGCCATTCATCTTCGATGACACTTAACATCAGAAAAATACGCGGATATGAATGAAATTATGCGGACTGATGAATGTCAGTTTACAAGACAAGGGGTCGTAAATACTCAAAACTTTCACTATTGGTCCCTGGAAAATCCACACATTATTCGTCCTAACAAATATCAAATAAGTTGGTCCATAAATGTTTGGTGCGGTATCTGGCAGACGTCCTTAATTGGGCCATTCATCTTCGATGACACTTTAACATCAGAAAAATTCGCAGATATTTTATCTGGACCAGTACCCTATTTTTTAGAAGAGTACGTTTCATTACAAGATTTGTCTAATATGTGTTTTCAGCATGATGGCTCGCCAGCACATAGATCGATAAAGTCACGCACTGTCTTAACCAGTACTTTTATAAATAATATTATCAGATATGGAGGTGGAATTGAGTAGTCTCCCAGGTCGCCAGATTTGAGTCCTTTAGATTTTTTTCTTTGGAGTTTTCTGAAAAATAAGGTATATGAAAGAGAATCCACTAGTCGAGCACATTTGTGGAATCGTATTGCTATGGCGTACAGATCTGTAACACCTACAATGTTGAAAAAAGTAGAAGAAGAATTTATTTCACGTATACATTTCTGCACTGTAGCCGAAGGGAGTCACTTCGAGCACATTTTAAGATAACCTTAATTTTTATTAATTAAATTTTAGGTTAGGTAATCTAACTGTGTATCATTTTCTAAAGAGTTGTGACTGTTTCTTTCATAATCATTTAACAAAATTTCTGTTCTTTTTTTTTACTTATACTTTTAGTACAAATTGTATATTTTGTTTTAATGTGTCAGAATGAACAAAAATCATAAAATATAACTGTAGTGTTAATTTACTCTCAATGTTTAATATTACATTTTATATATGATGATTATTTTTATTTCTAGTAAATTTGTGACTGACCCCTATTTTGCAGCAAAAAAGATACTCCAACTTTAAACATCTATTACTCAGTCAGTTTTAATCGCAGAGGAATGGGACTTTTTTTGTCTTACTTGTCAGTATAATAGGATATTTTTACTAAATATCACTTATAGGACCTGGGGACCGTATAAAAATTTAAATTTCGTAATTTTTTAATAAATGTTTCTCTTGACCCAAATCGCTATAAAAATACTTCTTTACCTCATTTAAAGCATTTTTGCAATTGGAACTATATGTCTATGACTAAAGGTTTAGGAATTAGCCATTGGACATCATTGAGACCGGACACCCTGTATATATATATACACTATATGGCCAAAGGTGAATAGCTAGAAAAATACATGAGGAATTAACCTGAAACTGCAGGAGCGTAAACAGTATAGCATTAGGTCATATATTTCCGCAAAGATTTTTTCCCGAAATTTTCTTTTTTGGTTGTTATGAGAAAATGACAACAAAAATATATAATTACTATTTACTTTCCACAGAAATGGAGTATTACCGTTGCCAATACAGTAAAAGCTCAACTAACCGGCATGCTCGGGAAACGCCGATTGCCGGATACTTGAGCGCTAATATGTCATGAAAGAAGGGGGGGGGAGGCATCAACGTAAAAATGAAACAGGAAAATGATTTTTAGGCTCTTTTCCTGCCATTAGGAAGTCGATCAAATAACTCTTATTATTATTATTATTAAATTTGCAGTTGATAAAGTTATTCTTTCCGAATAAAAAATAAAATAAACAAATTTCTATATTTATTTATTAATCTTTTATAAAGTTTTGGTATTAGCGTTGAATAAAACCAATAAGTTTTCTGTTAATTGGAATGGTCCTGGCACAGTGGAAAAGAAAGTTTCGGAAACAAATTATATAATAAATTTACCTCATCGTAGTACCTCATCGTATAGTAAATTTACCTCATCATAACGCCTTCTCAAATTTATCATGTAAATTTACTCAAACCCTACCTTCAAAGAGAACAGTTAGTGAATTTAGTCATAAAAGAACATTATGAGCCCAATGGAAACGAATACGATTTAGAGATTCCGCAATTAACTAGCACCCTGGAAGAATACGATTTCCAAAAAATAGTGACAGACAGTGCTTTAGGAGAAAAGTGCTCGTCAGACCAGATAACGGAGTTGGCTGAAGTTTTATGTGGGAGGAGGGATGTTTTCTCTAACGACCCGGGCAAAACCGATTTAATTGAGCATGACATAGAGTTGACTAGCAATGTACCCGTAAGGCTTTGCCCTTATCGAAATTTACTAAGACAAACGGAAATTTTAAAAGCAGAGATAAAGCGAATGCTAGAATTAGGAGTGATAATTGAGGGTGAGTCGGAATATAATTCTCCTATGATACTTGTAGAACCCCCGGGGCGAGATCCTCGTCCTTGCATTGATTATCGGAAAATTAACGCAATAACCCGTCCCGAAGTGTTTCCTTTACCTAACATAGAAGAGAGAGTCGAACGAGTGGCAAGGGCCAATTACATAACTACCTTGGATTTGACGAAGGGTTATTGGCAGATCCCTATGACGCCGAAAGCTCAGAAAATAGCAGCTTTCGTGACTAGTTGGGGCTCATTTCTTCCGATCATGATGCCATTTGGGTTGATAGGAGCGAGCTATAGATTTTCAAAATTTATGAGTACATTACTTAGAGGCCTGGAAGATTTTTGTCTCCCATACTTAGACGATATGGCCATATTTTCCGATGATTGGAATGACCATATGAGACATCTAGGAATAGTTTTAGATCGAATCAAGGAAGCCAAAATAAAAGTAAAATTATCTAAGTGCAAATTTGCGCAGCGTACGGTCAAATATTTGGGACATGTGGTGGGCGACGGACAAGCGCACCCCTACAGAGTCTAAAATACAAGCGATAATGGAATTTCCAGCACCTAAATCGAAAACCGAAATACGCCGTTTTTTAGGGATGTCGAGGTACTATTCTAGATATATTAGAAATTATGCCACGATAATAGAACCTTTGACGAGGGCTTTGAAAGGGAAAGAACGTAGGCTAAAATTAGTTGGACTCCAGAGATGGAAGGAGCATTCCTCACTTTAAAAAGGAAATTGACCGAAAACCCTGTTTTATATGCGCCAAATTATGCAGAGGAATTTATCATTCAGAGTGACGCATCTGACCGCGGTATAGACGGGTTGCACATGACGTCACATGTCTGAAATCGCTTCCTATGGCGCCCAAATATAACGCGAATTTCGTGCTCTCCATTTGATTTTTTAGCCTTATTTGCACTATAATAATTAAAATAAGGAAGCTCTAAATTAAAGATAAAGATAACACGTGCTTTTAACGGCAGACTGGGAGTTCTGTGCTCCAAGTGTGTGCTCCAGAATCTATAGTATCAGTAGTTGCTAATAGCAACGTGACATCAATGCAAGGGGTCTATAGGAATTATAATGGCCCAACGCGTAAATGGTGAAGAACACCCAGTCATATACCTCAGTAGGAAATTCACTCCTCCAGAGCGAAAGTTTTCTGCGAACGAGAAAGAATGTGCTGCTATAATATATGCGATAAAAAAATTAAGGCATTATTTAGACGGCCAGAAGTTTAGTATCGCGACAGAACACAACCCTCTGATTTGGCTTCAAAAGAACGCTGGAAATAATCCGCGACTGATCCGTTGGTCCTTCATACTTCAGCCTTATCATTATACAATCAGGCACCGTCCGGGGAAAGAAATAGTGCATGTCGATTGCTTAAGTAGGACTGAATAAATTTAGGAAAATTGTATATAACTCTCAAAAAAATTGCTTGCATCATAAGGTATAAATAATTTTCATTTTGTATATATTGTTGTAATTGTCATAATAATGTTCCTGGAAAAGAGTGTAAATTTATGTGTGATTAGTACAAAAAAAATGAATGGTGAACCTCTGTGGTGAACAAATTTTAAGTGTAACACTGACTTCACTATAGATTTTCCAGCTACGTGAAAAATCTCTCTTGGAGAGGGATTGCTGTAAGAACTTTACTAATTGCCCCTAAAGACTAATTATTCACGAACTATTATTCGAGAGAAGATTCCTCTGGAAGGATCTTCTAAACTTTCCCACGCTAAATCTCATCGGTCATTTCTGAACAAAGCCATGGCGCCGTCAAGGCTAGAAATATCAATGGAGAAGACAGTACAATTTCGTTCCGGCACGTACTTAATATTCCACTGAATTGCAGAGAGAGCAGGAGTTTCAGCCTTCCAGTAAAAGAACGGTGGCAACGACTAAGGAGGAGAAAAGACTAGTTCTCCTAGAACCGGGAGCTTCAGCCTTCGAGAATTAGGCGGTGGCAACGGCCAAGGGGGAAAAGACTGGTTTCCCTAGAACCGGGAGCTTCAGCCTTCGGGAAAGGTGAGGTGGCAACGCGGAAGGAGAGAAGAAGGAGAAGGACTTAGGAAGCGGCAGAGTAAGGACGCTTACGAGGACAGGTCTTGCTTGGCCTGGTGGTGGATATCGAAGTGAGGAGAGATAGATGATCGTCCCGATCAGTCCTCTCTCAGATTGAAGCACTATATCTATGGAAACATCCCGTTAATTGAACTTTTTGTCCTGTTTAGAATTGACTAGAACCCAAGACTAATATTATTTAAGTTGTAAATACTCTTCATTAACTTAGAAATTGATGTAAATAAAGGACTTAGAAAAAAGAAACACTACGCTACCATTTCCTCTTGTCCAGTGATATCTAAGTCCCTACACCCTCTTTCTAAACGTCTAATAATGTCTAGCTTCTGAGTTATGGTTAAAACAACTCGTTTCCTTTTATTAGGATTTGACTGATCTGCCATTTTTTAATTTGACAAAAAATATGACAAAACGCGATTAATAAAGGTTGTGAGCAATTTACTAGGCTAGCTGATTAAGCACAAGCGAATGGCAGTAAAAATGTGCCAAAACGAAAAAAAAAGCATCAGCGTGATTTAAGTCAAATTCTAATTGGTCAAACTGAATGTGTAGACCCAAATGGGCGGGACAGATGGAAAGTTCTACAGACAGATGGAATTTTCTAGTAACTCCAGGGAGAGGGGGGGCTACTGTGCATCTGGGGGAAAAAATACGATATCTAAAATGACCATATCCCCATCCCAGTTCTTAGAAAACAGTTTTCCTTCATGCTCCTGGCTGCCTCACTTAGCAGTTCAGTTTTCGGAAAAGATGTAGCTTTCTACTGTTTATCACGCCTTCCCCCCCCCCTCCCCATCTAGTTTCGCCAAGTGCAGAAAAGAAAGATCAAGCCTCTCTTCTCTTGTCTTCATTTTCCACCCCTTCCTTCTCTCTTTCGGAAGGAAAAACAGCCAGCGTGGCAGACTATCGCATACTATGACGCAACATGAAGTTATTCTGCGCTAACGAACTATAGACAGTTCTTTATGCTATATTTTTATTTTATAATGTTCACTGTTATGAACATACACACAGATCTGTTTTACGCTGAATTAATCGCTGAGATAATTTGAGAATGCTAACAGTAAATTTCCTAAAATAGTAGTAAAAATTTTTGAACTGTTTATGGGGGAAAAAAATAAACGATTTCTCCGAATTTTTCCGGTTACTTGAAGGCCGGATAACAGAGCTTTTACTGTATTAAGCAAATTATGCTAAAAATGACAAAAAAATTAATATCTCAAAAGTAAATTGAGATGCAGGTTTCAATCAAATTGCATTAAAAAGTACTTTTTTTCCCCAATAGGACGGTATATAAATTGAAAATGTGTGATGCTTAGAAGTTTAAAAAATTGCTGTAGAGTATTTAAGAGTACAAAGATACATCTGCTTTATTTTACGGCTGACTTATACAACGTAACGTTATTTTTTGGAGATAACACAAAATAAGCTGGGAAAAAGAAGTAGCATAGCAGGGCTAAAAAACTCGACATATTAAACGAAAACATACAGTGAAAAAAAATTCTGGCACTGGCATCTAGAAAATAAATTGTGGCTCTAGAAAAAATAATTCCACGTCATCCTTATAAATTCTAGTTCCCTTTGCTGGAGAGTTTAGTTATCCCTGTTAAAATTCAAGGGCATTTTCCTCTATTATCGCGGTCAACCTTATTTAAAAATCTCCGGCAAACACAAGAAGTGAGTTTTAGTAACTGTAATTCTAGTTTATGAATTAATTCTAGAAACCTACTGATAATTTCTCACACTTCTAACGATTCATAATATAATGTATCGTTTCATCCCCTAGAAAACGATAGACTAGAAATTCTCGATCATTTCGTCTATTCAGTTTACACTTATGGCCAAAGGTGACCAGTCACTTGCGATTTTAGATGTTCTTTTAAATAGCTTAAAAATACACGAGGAATTATCCCGAAACTGCAGGAGTGTAAACAGTATAGCATTAGGTCATATATTTCCACAAAGATTTTTTCCCGAAACCCCATAGGGGACCGTCAAAAAATTGAAAAAGAATGAATATCTTTTGGATAACCCTGTAAAAACTGATGTAGCAAAAGCGTTCAAACACGAGATCTAATAAGTGGCTTATTGTAATATACTGTGTTTATTTTTATGAGGATAGAATGTATACTCATAGAGAAATTAAGGTTTTCATAAAAACAGCCCCAAATTTCGCCAAGTTTTTTCCTTATAATTTGCAGAGTTCTTAATATAAAAAAAAGTTCTTTTCAGAAAATATAACAAACAATATTGTACACAATACTTTGCAATCAGAATTAAAAATAATAAAAGTTGGATGGTGCGCGAATGCAATCAAAATACAATGTGCATAATGTATTAGCTAAGTATGTAGAGCAACTTTTGTGAAAGTTTCAAAATCACAGCTTGAAAATTCTGAAAATTATCGTTGATAGAATAAGCTCGAAATTTGTTGTTCCCAAAAAGAAACAAAAAGATGAGGGATTGTATCAAATATCTGTTGATTAGTGCCAAGATAGGGTACACAATATTGCACATACTACTATATTTGGATACATCCGCTCATCTTTTTGCTTCCTTTTGGGAAGAACGGATTTCGAGCTTATTCTATCGACGATCATTTTCAGAATTTTCAAGCTGTGATTTTGAGACTTTCACAAAAGTTGCTCTATATACTTAGCTAATACATTATGCACATTGTATTTTGATTGCATTCGCACATAAACAGTGAAATATTTTTTTAGTAAACCTGCTCATTTTTCATCCAATTTTTATTATTTTTTAATTCTGATTGCAACTTATTGTGTACAATATTGTTTGTCATATTTTCTGAAAAGAACTTTCTTTTATATTAAGAACTCTGCAAATTATAAGCAAAAAACTTGGCGAAATTTCAGGCTGTTTTTATAAAAACCTTAATACAGTTAACTCTGTCTAAGGCGGAATCGATTGGGACCGAGAAAATTTTCTGTAGTAGACACTATTCCGCCTTAGACAAATTTTACTCTATGTCTACGGATTCGCAGGGACTTGAAAATCTTTCTGAGTTAGACAGATTTCCATCTTATACAGAGTCCGCCTTACAGAGAGTTTACTGCATCTCTACGAATATACATACTATCCTCATAAAAATGAACACAGTATATTACAATAAGCCACTTATTAATAATCTCGTGTTTGAACGCTTTTGCTACATTAGTTTTTACAGGGTTATCCAAAAGATATTCGTTCTTTTTCTATTTGTTGACGGTCCCCTATGGGGTTTCAGGGAAAAAATCTTCGCAGAAATATATGACCTATACTATACTTAGCCATATACACCAGCAGTTTCAGGTTAATTCCTCGTGTATTTTTCTAGATATTTAACAAAACGTCTAAAATCGCAAGTGATCGGTCAGCTTTGGCCATATAGTGTATATATCCAATCCATATATATAATAATCCAATATATATATATATATATATATATATCACTTTCTTCTGGACATAACTTCCGTAATTCTGCACAAATCTCTTCCAAACTGATACATAAAATTAAGGGGCATAAAATCTCAGTCAAGTTCGTTAACGAGCAAAATCGGACCAAGGGGATGGAAATAGGAAGGGGTTTTGTGAAAACAGAAAAAAACCCATAACTTCTTAATTTTTGTATATATCAAATCAGTTTAAAGTTTTTATTACTCTTTAAAATAGAGCCAAAAATTTATGTATCACAGATTTTTGCTAAAATTAAAAATGGGCTCAAGGGGCGCAAAAAACATGGTTTTAGGGAGAAAAAAATTCATAACTCAAATCCAATTAAATTTATTATAAATCTTCTTAATATTGTCTACAACTTTTATATTGACAAGTTTTTGATAGAACTAATTCGTACCACAAAAAAAAGTAGAAATGAAAACAAAAGGGGGGGGGGGGGTTGAAGAAGAAAAGAATCCATAACTTTGCCAATTCACAAGATATAAAATCCGCATGAATTTATTATATATCTTCTTAATATTATCTACAACATTTATATTGACAAGTTTTTAATGACCAATTCTTAAAGGCAAAAAAAAAAAAAAGACATAGAAGTTAAAGAAAAAAATCATCGTATATTAAGGGAGTTTTTAAATCCAAACTGTTTATTTTCTAACTCATTTTTAAATTCATTTTTGCTCTCAAAGGCTTTCAATTGTTAGATTCTCTTATTCAAAAACTATATAATGAACCGTTATGGTCGATTATTTGATACAGGCAGAATATAATTCAAAAAATGCTGTCAAATTGGTCATTTTGAACAAAATTTCCCAAAGTGATAGTGCTAGAAGCGAAAACAAATGATCGTACTGAGAAAATAATTGTCAATCAAGTTCTAATTAATTGAACTAAAAATAAAAACACAGGTTGCGCTTATAAATCTCTTCTAAAAAATCACGGCAGTTAGTTTCATGATTTTACTTTTAAAAATGAATCTGAAAATGTGTCAGAAAATTTCGAGTTGTTGAGTGGGGAAAAATATTTTTTTTTAATACCGACTTATTATGATTCTGATAAAATGAGCTCTTACAGAAAGATAAAATAAAAAATTCATCAAAAACAGCCAGATAAAAGTGTTAAACTGGGTTTGATTTAGTTTTTGTTGATGAAATTAGTACTTAACATCAAAATCTACATCCGCCTGTAGGCCAAACCAGCAGGGATTTTTTTTTTTTTCTATCTAAGAGGTCAGCAATATCTGTTATTAATTGATTATTTCTCAAAATATGCTGAAGTTCAAATAGTTAAGAATAATAATGTCATAGTTGCCTTCAAATCTATTTTTAAGCAAGACATGGAATTCCAGGGGAGTTGGTCAGCGATGGGAGACCACCACTCAATTCAGTGGATGTGCAAAATTTTTTCAAAGAATGGAATGTGGAACATAACCTCACATCACCATACTTTCTTAGAGCTAACGGTCAAGCTGAAACAGCCGTACAAGCAATAAAAAAAATCCCTAATTAAGGCATTACAGGATGGAATATGATCTATATAGTCTTATTAGACTATCGTATTCAACCATCTCAAGATCCCCCTCTCCAGCTGAACTATTAATGGGCAGGCGACTGAGGTCTCTTTTGCCATGTCATCCTGAAAAACTTAGGCCAAATTTTCTGTTAGCGGAAGCAAAAACAGTCTTTAGAGAAGCAACAGATGATTCAAAATAAATATGCTAACAAACATAGTACACAACTCTCAAATTTGAAAGATAAGGCAAGAGTTAGGTTTCGCAAAAAGATGAATGAACCATGGAAGCAAGCAACTGTCATTCCAGTTGGTCCTCAACCTCGATCCTACATTATTAAAGGCAGCGCTCGAAATCCTTGGTGGTCTGCTAGACCACCAAAAATTTAATCAGACCACTCATTTGAAAAATTTAGTGGTCCACAGGACCAGTAGGTAATTTTTTTCACTCTCTGTAAACGTACATTTTACCAACTCTGAGAAAACTGCAACCAAACACAAATCACACAATTTTATTTAAAAAAATAAATCTCTCTATTCTAAAAAAAAGTAACTCCCGCTGTCACCGCCGCCGCCGGTTTTGATTTTTTTGTGACCGGAGGCCTTTCTTCGTTAATATTAACAAAAATAATGCATACAAAAACATGAAAATCGGTGGTTTTATACAGAAATGTTTGATAAACACGCTGATGCAGACAATTTTCAAATCGAAGAATTATTTTAAGAGTTATTTAATGCTAAAGTTGGACAAAATCGTTCCACTAAAAAAGTTTTATAGCAGCAAAAACTATACAGGGCAGTGTAAACATTTTTAGATCATTTTATGCGTTAGAATTTGCCGGAGTGCAGATTGCATTAATTTTTTTATTTTGACTCATTTTTTCAGGTTTTATTTCTATTTTAAATTCAAATTTTCAGCATTTCTAGAGATATTTTTTACAGATTTCAGAAAATTGTACTAATTTAAAATGTTGCCATCTGTATAAAAAGCGCAAGCAATAATGTTTGCTTCAAATTAAAAATTTATTTACACGTGACTATTATAAACAGTAAAAAAACTTTCAAATTAGTATTAAATAATTACGTATAAAAAGCAGGAACTTATTAAAAATTACGTCATAAAAAGTATACACGTGAATTTTATAGGAGAAAGGATATTGTAAAATAATAAATTCATTAACATGCGTTAGAAGTCTTAGGAGAAATTACGTCATATTTACGTCACATCATAGTTATTACATAAAATGAACACAAAATAATATTGCAAAAAAGTTTAAATTTAGAAATTGCGCTAGACATTTATTTGATATTTTGAAAATTAATTTAAAATGTCTCATTTAAAAGAACTTTCTTTTCGCTTTGTTAAAAAATACCAAGAGACAAAGACTCTCTTTACTTAATTCCTTTTATATTAGCTTATTTTGAAATGTTGTTACAGGTGTATACGTCATCAAGTTATTTTTATTTCGACGTTTTATTTGTGTTTTTATTAATGTTGTACGAATTCATTTGTTCTTTCGTTATTTAAAATAAAAATTATATCAATTTGTATAATTTGGCGAGTGGTTTGGCGATTTATAAATTTGGCGAAATGGGTCGACAGGATAATCAAGTAGTACCGCAGCGGATTTGGCGTTAAAATTCCCCAATCAAAGAGAAATGAATAGAAATTCGTTTATAGGGAGATCGCCACTGTTTTTTAAATTATAATTCAATCTTTCGAAATATCTTTAAAACAGATCAAATAAGCGTGCATTTAGAGTCTGCGGTGTCTGGACGGGGGTTGGCGAGCGTAGCTCGTAGGGGGCCAAGCCCCCTAGTAATAGAAAAAATTGCATTAAACCATACAGTCAGTTGAAATAATCGAAAATAAAATATCTAATTCATAATTTTACAGCATTTGTTTATGTGCTGTTTATTTAATTTTTAGCAAATTATAATTTTACATTTTATTATGCTGAAAATTTTGGATAACTGCAAAGGAAGACTGGTCTAGGAGGTGAGGTGGGGAGTCACTCAGAGTGTTAGAGACAATAGAACTTTATGTAGCAGGCCAGTGATGATGGCTGCCGACCAGTAAATTTTCGTGCTTACTGGACCTCGGGACCCGTGGCTTTTTTTTTTTTTTTTTTAATCAATTCTACCGCTGAAAGGGATAGATGGTAATATTTACAGAAGAAACAGATTTTACATCCACCTTGATAAATCTGAATTAAGTTAATCTGTAAGACCTGTGAGATCAGCAGAAGATTTTTATTCAGTAACTACAGGTTCAACGAGTGTTCCTATGCAGATTTCAGATACAATAGATAATAAAACAGGTAAGTTACAAACGGTGTTGCCTCAAGAGCTGGTACAGAAATCTTTCAGGACAATTGTAAAACCTCAACGCTATAGAGACAGTTGAACTAAACTATGTTAAATTTATTAAAATTAGAAATCATTTAAAGTTCTAAGACTTTAAATGATTTCTAATTTTAATAGTTTTTAAATATTCATTGCCTTCATAACTACCATGTTTAATTTTTTTTTAAAAAGGAGCATGCAATGTATTTAATAGTTTGCACTTGATGGCAGCACATACTATCTACTTCTACTTTAACTTGGTTGTCTTGGGTGTTCCAATAAAATTTATTAGTAAGATATTTCAGATTATATTCTACCACTTCCAAATGGAGGTAACTTGGTTTGAATTTTAAAAAAAAAAAAAGAAAAAGAAAAAAAAAAAGAAAGAAAAAAAAACAGCAAACACAGAGAATACAAATTTGTATTTACCACATGCCAATTGATAGTAACCAAACACTAGATTAATTTTAACACAATTATACGAATTAGTAAACAAATCATATTAGATGTAAATTTCCAACTGGGCGAAAAATGTCCGGACCAGGATTCGAACCAGGGACCTTCTAGCTGAAGCCTCCTGGTCCAGACATTTTTCACCCAGTTGGAAATTTACATCTAATAGTAACCAAACAAATCAAGAAAAATATAATGTCATTTATGTATTCGTTATATGTATGTATGTATATGTGTTTGTACAAGTTTTCATGCCTTACTTTGACAAGGTCACCCTGCTAAGTTTAACATTTGGTTTAACCCTTCTCATGCAAGGCAGAAAGAAGGGCAACCCTAAACCAACAAATGTGTTTTCATATGCATACAGTATAAGGAATGTATTGGAATCATGAACATGAAAAAACACGATTATGGACACATTGGCATTATTTTAACATTTTGAGGTTCTCTGAATTCGTTTTTGCTATTTTTAAATCTATTCTACTTAATTGTGACAGTATCTACAGCCCACCCTTTCAGCCTCCAAGCTCGCCACAGGCTGTCATGGTGGATGATTATCATGGACCCTTTCTAACTTAAAGACAGACCCCCCTGTGTCAACCTTTTCCTAAATTTTGGTAAGATAAAAATGTTTCATGACCACGAACTCGGTTACATACGATGTCACCCACCACAAACCCCAGGGTTTAACTTTGTTAAAAATTGCTGTGCCTAAAGGAGTTGTCGCTTGTTCATCATTTTGAGGACGTTCTCACTGAAGTGCCTTTTAGCAAAGGATAGGCCTCGACCCCATTAAAAGAATGATTAGCATCTCAGCATTATCAGAAGAAACTGAACTAAACACTTGAAAATGAAGCTGTGACACCTGCTATTGCAAATTTACTTTTTTATATTATTAAACAGTAATTTTTTTTTTTTTTTTAATGTTATCTTTTAAGTTTATGTGACTTAATATTTCGGCACAATAGATGCCAGTATCAATTTAGAATATCCCTTAAAAAATATATCTCCTACCGCAAAATTTTGAAAATAAGCCTCCTGAAATATTGGCAAAAGGGAGGAAGGGTCTTATAAATGGAGCTTTCTTGAAAATTTCCTCAATACTCTGATATAATACTTTAATATTAATGTCTATTAACAGAAATTAATTAGTATACCATAAGGTATATTCCGTAACTATTTAAAATAAAATGTTCTAAAAAAGTTTAAAAAATTTTTAAAGCTCATTTTAATTATCCTCTCAATAATAATATTAAATTCATTACAGAGAGAGAGAAAAACTATTCAAATTTTATTTTTTAATGAATAAAAAGGACTCTGTGAATGTGTGAGTGTTGTTTGAGTGTGTGTGTGGGGGGGGGGGGGGGAATATACTGAGCTGCAAGCAAACAGAGAAAATAATTAAAAGAAAAAGATTGAAAAGCAAAACCCAATTTTTCCTTAGGAGAAAGAAAAAAGGAGAGCTTCAGTTTGCTTTGTTTATTCAATTCTGTGAAGTTGAACATTATTATCATCAGCTTTGTCGTTACGCAGAAAGAAAGCGTGCATAGATTTTTTCAATAACAGAAAATAATGTCACATGTTTTAAAGGCAAGATATTTCTAAAACATGAAAAATGGGTAGGTCCATGGCGCTCTTTGAAACACATGAAACGGGCAAACTAGGAAGCATGACCACAAAAAAAGTAACCTTGGTGCACACCGTCATTAAGGGCAGACTTGTATAAAACCAAAAACTTTCTGTGCACACAAATATTGGGTCAAAAATTTTCTGCAAATTAATTTAACGTTTACTAAAATAACGTGTTATATTATTTTGATGGCATGAATTTTAAACAGTAGTTTTAAAATAATTACCATTTTACATTAAAAATAAATTGATATTAATTAAATAATAATTGTTTTGGTTAAAAAAATAATAAAGCTAAATCCATGATAAGAAATGGTGAATTCTTATCCATTCTTTTGTCAATGCATTTAGAAACAGCCCAATCCTTAATAGTGTGACCTCTTCGCACAAAATGCCAGTCACTCTGTTCACAGAAATAATGTGGCATTGCTTCTGAAACAACTGAATCACATTTTATAGGGAGAGGTCCATTCATAGGTATCATCATTAAAGAATCCAATGAGTTTCTACCGCAGCCCTTTGACGAAATTCCGTTTTTTCCGCGATCATTTGACAAAATTCCCATTTTCTCCGCGATCATTTGACAAAATCCCGTTTTTTCAGCGATCATTTAACAAAATTTCCATTTTTCCCCATGATCATTTGACAGAATTCCTGTTTTTTCGCGATCCTTTGACGAAATTCGCGTTTTTTCTGTGATCCTTTAACGAAATTCGTATTTTTTTCTGCGATCTTTTGACGAAATTCGTGTTTTTTCGCGATCCTTTGACGAAAATCGTGTGTTTTTTGCGATCCTTTGACGAAATTCGCATGTTTTTCGCGATCTTTTGACAAAATTTCCATTTTCTCCACGATCATTTGACAAAATCCCGTTTTTTCAGCGATCATTTAACAAAATTTCCATTTTTCCCCGTGATCATTTGACAGAATTCCTGTTTTTTCGCGATCTTTTGACGAAATTCACGTTTTTTCTGTGATCCTTTAACAAAATTCGTATTTTTTTCTGCGATCTTTTGACGAAATTCGTGTTTTTTCGCGATCCTTTGACGAAAATCGGGTTTTTTTCTCGATCCTTTGACGAAATTCGCATGTTTTTCGCGATCTTTTAACAAAATTAGCGCCTTTTCCGCTATGCTTTAACGAAATTCATTTTTTTTTTTCGGCACACTTTTGACAAAATTTGCGTTTTTTCTGAGATTCTTTGACGAAATTAGCTTTTTTCGTGGTTCTTTGACGAAATTAGCTTTTTTCATGATTCTTTGAGGAAATCAGCTTTTTTCAGCGATCTTTTCACGAAATTATGTGTTTTTCCACAGCCCTTTGAGGAAATTAGTTTTTTTTTTTCGCTATTCTTTTATGAAATTTGTGGGGGTTTTTTTTTTGTGACCCTTTGACGAAATTCGGGCTTTTTCCTCTATGCTTTTACGAAATTCGTTTTTTTCCCTGCGCTCCTGTGACGAAATTTGCGTTTCTGTGATTCTTTGATGAAATTATCTTTTTTTTTTTCACGATTCTTTGAAGAGTTTCGCGTTTTTTTCCGCGGTCCTTTGACGAAATTCGCATTTTTTCGAGATACTTTGACGAAATGGGTGATTTTTACTGCAAACGATGGACGAAATTGGTTTTTTTTTCGGTGATTATTTGCTGAAATTCGCACTATTTTTCAGTGATATTTTTTTAGTGTCTGAATTTTCGGACTGACGGCCGATTTTTTTTTTTAAATTTTCGGAACCGAATGCCTTAAATTTTCGGAAAATTCAGAACAGAATCACCCATAGCAAACAATAAATAAATCGTACACAAAATTGGGGAATATTTTTAATTTTTCGGTATTTTTTTTTTAGTTACTAGAACAAAAATTAAGTTTTTTTTTTTTTCCTAAAAAAATTTCCACAAAGTTCTGAATTTTACGGAAAATTTTCCGCGCACGGCATGCGCATGTGCGTCTATATTATACAACTCTGATTAAGGGGTGGATGAAAGCACATTCCAAACAAAGATATTGGGTAGTGGGGGTTAATAAACAGAATTTTCTTGAAAAATGGGGAGGGGCTTATTTTCTGAATTTTGCAGTACATTAAATGTAATTCTTATGTATCTTTAAATATGTAAATGTATACAAGCCTAAGTATACACATCTTCCCTTAACAGCACTTACTGACATCCTTCTGTATGAATGTATGTTTTTCCTAACTTTAATGCGAGTCAATGTAATGGTATGAGTTTCTTACCTCTGATGATGATCGAGTGTCTTGAGAGGGGAGGTGGCGAATCTCAGGTCCCACAGCTGGATGACCGGACTGTGGTCGTCTTCAGAGGCCAGGCACAACTGGGTGGCCACTTCTGGGTGCCACGCCACCACTTTGCAACGCAACTGTAATAAAGAGGAGGAAAGATACAATTTTGCTACTTTTCGCTTAGCTGGGCTCCACTGTTATATATATACATGTACAGTCAGACCTCGTTATCCCGTCACTCCGCTTATCCTGTCAGTTTTTCAAAGTCCCAATTTTCTGTATGTTTTTTTAGTGTAAATAAACTCCGGATTTTACATCTGCGAATAATTTTCAACTGCGGATATCTCGACGATTTAGGAAAATTTTCCATTTTTCCTAATCCATCTTATAAGCACGGAAATTAAGCGGTAAGAAATGTCTTTAAAACTTTTTCACACAAGTGTCTAAAGTACCCATTGCGATAAAGGAGAAATTTTACTTCCATCTTTTATCTGAATAAATAAATCCACACACTATGAATGACACACTTAAGCTCCAGGTAGACATATCAGTCTACTCGTGGGCTTTTTGTTCTGGTCAGGCGGTGCTTTCTTTTGGCTACACGGCATTTTTCATCCGACTAAAACCGAAGCATTGCATTGCATTGAAATGATCAGAGATTATCTAACATCATTTCTGAAACAACGAATATTGATTACAATTCACTGTATAACATTGAAAGAAGAATTAACGTAAGCACATCCAGGGATAAGCAAACATTAATTCATCATCATTTCATGTAACAATAAAAAAAACAAGTCATCATAAATCAGATTTTTATTCTTTTCAATTTTGTTTTTGTGTTTATTTTGTTTAATAATAATGTTTTATTGCATAAAACTGCAAGAATAGATATGAATTTAAAATTGTCTTAAATTAATTAAGAATACAGCTTTTTATAAACATATTTTTCTTCAACTCCGGTTACCGCGACACTCCGCTTATGACGACACTTTTTTCAGGTCATTAAAGTGTCGGGATATATATACATACATATATTGTATATATACACATATATACATGTGTATGCACATATTTGTATATGTATATAGATGTATATATATACATCTGTATATATAACACTGGCACCCAGCAAACCGAAAAGTACCAAAATTACTTCACCACACTTTGGCAAAAGCTATAAAAGCCTACTTTGAACCCACATAAATGAGCAAATCAAGGAAAGTGAAACGATTGCTTACACTATTTGGCAACAAGACATTTTACAGATTCAAGTATAATTGTATTTGTCTTCTAATGCAGTAGTTTAAAGACATTTAAATTTGGAAATATGTATATTATCAAAAAAAAAAAGGTTGTTATAAAGGGTGTTGCCAAGCCATAAACTTAAACCGTTAGCCATTAAGGAAATGTGATATCTATTTTTGTACCATCTATATCATAAAGACGTACGTGACTGAAGTAAACAGTTATCAGATGTTGAAGAAACTGCAATAAAAATGTTTCAAAGCCATGAAATTATACATATATAAAAATGAAAATTTGCCTGTCTGTCCATAATTCTAAAATCTATACAAATACACAGTTTGGAAGCCAAAATTGAGAAATGTTGTGTACATATGTATTAAAACACGGCCGGGGCAACTCAAGAAATCTGGAATTGAAATAATTTTTAATGAATAAAAAAACCACCCATTTAACAGCAATTTCCTATCCAATATAAACATTTTTTCCTTAGACCAATGATTAAAAATCCATAGTAAAATTCTTACCACAACAATTACTTTTCCATTGCAAGATTTCCACGAGAAAAATGTAATAAATAGTTAAAAATAGTGATGTCATAACTTTTCTATCATAAGATTTCCACGTAAAAACTGAAAATGAAATAAATCCTTTGACAATTTTTTTTTTTTAAGTGAATATTATGTAATATTGGATATATAATGGACATCAGCAGGTACATATAAACGTCATATGAGTTTGAAAAAACGTATTGAAACATGACAAAAATCCGATTATGGAAATATTGGCCTATTTTAACATTTTGAGGTTATCTGAATTTGTTTTTGCCATTTTTAAATCCATCCCATATATATATGTGTGTATGTATGCGTGCATATTAGAATTTTCACAAAAGGTCCCTAGAGCTCATTTTTAGTGAAGAACTGAAATAAAGATTTCTGATTTTTTTTAAACGAAACTCATAGAATTTTTGTACATACCATTTTTCTTTAATCATGAAAAAATTATTTAAATAACAAAACACTCGGAAACAACTTTTCATCAAAAGTTTTTAATCTTGAACTCAATCCAGATCCTATCTACTAAGTAGGTAGGTAGGTAGCAGGGATATGGATACACATGTCCATCACGAATATCTTAAAAACAGAAATCGAAATGCAGGTTGAAAAAAATTGTTATAACACAAGTTTTAATGATAGTGGATGATGGGTTTAGCCCAACATCCATCGAGAAATAGAAGTAGATGCCGAATCCATTTTGAACGCAATGTCAGTAACCATGTGTTATGATACTAAAATTTGTATGTGCATTTTTCTTTCTTTTTTAAGTACTATTAATGAAATATTTCTTTACAAGTCTTCTGTCCAATTTCACAAAATTGTAAAATTTAATTTATTCCTCAATGCTTACTTTGTAATATTGTACACACATACAGTAAACTCTGTCTAAGGCGGAATCGATCGGGACCGAGTAAATTTTCCGCAGTAGGCAATATTTAGACAAATTTTACTCTATGTCTATGGATTTGCAGAGACTTGAAAATCTTTCCGAGTCTGACAGATTTCTGCCTTACAGAGAGTTTACTGTATTTTTAATCATGAATAAAATTAATTGTTAATCAATCTACATTATTACTTATTAATGAGATGTTTGTATTATTACTATGCTTTCTCAGTTTCACAGTACAGTAGAACCTCGATTATCCGACCCTTGTTTAACCGGAACTCCCTGTAAACCAACGATGGTTTCCTGACTTTTTTTTTTACTTTTCATATGTATACATGTGGTTCTTTCTGAACTATGAGTACAGATAAATATTTTGGTTCCCCTTTCTTAGAATTCCTTTGAGCTCTTGCAAGCTCCGATTCTGGTATAAGCGTTCTCTTCCACCCACCCCTTGTGTACATGTCCCTGTTCTAAATTTTAAACAAGTTGGAAATTGCTCGTCAAACGTGGCAAATGAGGTGCGTTCGTACTATAACTAGTTTTATAATTATTTTTTGCACCCCATATTGTACTGAATGTATAATTTTTTTGCACTTCATAAAGCGCATAGTCTGATACATCATTAAAATGCACTTCCAATATTTTTTTCCCATTCCCCGTAATGTAACGGAACACTTTTGACTGTCCCTGTAATTAAACTATACATCCGATTTTCCTAAAATTTGAAATAGCGCAACAAAATTTTGCAACAATTATATCTTTAAAATTTCAGACCATTCGGAAGGCTGTAATATCATTAAAATGCACTTGCAATAATTTTTCCCATTGGCCGTAATGTAAAGAAAAACTTTTGACTGTCCCTGTAATTAAACTATGCATCCGATTTTCCTAAAATTTGAAAGGGCTCGACGAAATTTTGCAACAGTTATATCTTTAAAATTTCAGATCATTCGGAAGGCTCTAATATCATTAAAATCCACTTGCAATAATTTTTCCCATTGGCCGTAATGTAAAGAAAAACTTTTGACTGTCCCTGTAATTAAACTATACATCCGATTTTTCTAAAATTTGAAAGGGCTCGACAAAATTTTGCAACAGTTATATCTTTAAAATTTCAGATCATTCGGAAGGCTCTCATATCATTAAAATGCACTTGCAATAATTTTTCCCATTGGCCGTAATGTAAGGAAAAACTTTTGACTGTCCCTGTAATTAAACTATACATCCGATTTTCCTAAAATTTGAAAGGGCTCGACAAAATTTTGCAACAGTTATATCTTTAAAATTTCAGATTATTCGGAAGGCTGTAATATCATTAAAATGCACTTGCAATAATTTTTCCCATTGGCCGTAATGTAAAGAAAAACTTTTGACTGTCCCTGTAATTAAACTATACATCCGATTTTCATAAAATTTGAAATGGCTCGACAACATTTTGCAACAATCATATATTTGAAATTTCAGACCATTCGGTTGGGTAGTTTTTGCTCTGTTACATGCGGACAGACGGACGGACAGACGGACGGACAGACGGACGGACGGACGGACTGAACGACGACTATAGGTGCTACGTATTTATATAATTACGAACGCACCTAAAAAAATTGGAAGGAGGAATCAGTGTCCTATTTTTGCTATACACTCTATTGGCACGCCTACCCTTTGTGGACGATTCCACTTCAGAAAGGGGTGATACGTTTAGATGAGTACTTTGAGGAATTCTAGCATGCATGTGTTTGTTGCTGTTATTTCCGATCAGAATCTTTGTCAGTGCTATTAGTGAAGTGGGTAGTTTTGATCTTACACTTTGTCTTTTGCTCTAACTTTTCATTACTGTTGCTTTCAGCACCTGGTTCCCATACTAAGAGAAAACGAGTCATTCTAACCAATAGACGAGAAATAGGATATTGTCACGCAATTAAAATCAGGAGAAACTATTACAAAACTTGGAAAGGAGTTTAACGTTGGCGTGTCAACTGTTGGTGACATGAGAAGGAAATTTGAGAAAATGAGCACATTTTCTGCTGAATTAGACAGCGGGAAACTCGCCAAATTCCGAAAAACCATGAAATCAGCTGATCCTATAGATTTCGATGCTGCTTTGTACAAATGGTTTGTTCAAAAAATGTGTGAAGGGCTATCTGGGCTGATGATACAAGAGAAAGCTTTCATTCTGAATTCTAAGCACGCTGGTGGCTAGAGAAATTCAAAATTCGCCATCGTATAAGGCAACTCAACGTTGAGGATGAAAAGATGTCTGGAAATATCACAGCAGTTGATTCAGAAGACAGAAATTGAAATGTGGATTAAGATGGTTCATAATACACCTGAGATCCAATAAAATTCAAGAACTATTCCCGCACTATTCAAGGACTGTTCAGATACATGAAATATTACATGCATAAAAATGGCATTGAATAACACATAAGGAAAATAATCACCCCATTGATTATCTATTTCAATGAAATGTTATCCGATCTTTTCATTTTTATAAAAGTTATTTTCAAGGCATCATAATATTAGAGAATTTTTAAAGAACAGTGTGTTTTAACTTAGTAAGGCACCATGGAAAGATATTACATGTATAATAAAAAGTTAAGAAAACAGAGTATGTTATTTTATTTTAAGTGTCAAAAAAATAAATAAATAAATAAATAAAATTAAAATTAAATAACAGCATTTGCATGAATTTGTACAAAAATAATTGAAATAAAGGTTTGAGAATTTTCTTTTTAAATACAAAAGATTTCTTAAAAAATGAATACAAATTTTATTATCGGCTACACAGCGAAAAATTTGAAATTGGTATAATTCTGTTAAGTTTTTAATGATTGGACAACATTAGAGATTTCTATAAATGACCGATTAAGAAATTACACACTATTTTTTTTGCAACCGATTAACAAATTTTAGTTTTTTTTTTTTTTCAATGGCCGATGGACTTTATTAGAGAGCCCCTCCCAGACACTGAGATTAGACTATAGTTAAAATTTTCAAAACTTATGAAAGAATGTTATTATTTTTAATAAACCCATAAAAAAATCTGAATTTTTGAAAAAATATTGATTTTGTCCCACAATGTTTCCTCTTTTATAAATTTTCTAATGAAATTCGAAAGATTAGCATGTTTACTAATTTAAAAAATTAAGCCCCTGCAACCTCTTGCTCCCCCTCTAACCTTCATAATATTTTAATAATAAGACATTAAATTGTTTGATTGCAAACACTTTAAAACTATCCAAATACAGTAACATACACAAAAAAATTGTAAAAACTAAGATATATTTTAAGTACACTATTTCATTATCAAACATGTTAAAAGCATTCAGAATTAGCCTTACCAAAACTTTCCAGAGTTTCCTCTGGCTGGTTACCACTCCGCTCAAGTCAGCAGAAAAAAAATGTAAGTCAGAACCCGAGCTGGCACATCCCATCGAGTCAAAGAAAATAAAACAGAGCTGGGCCATAGAACGAACCCGATCTAGGCACACACAGACCTCTAAAATATGCTAGCCCCCTCCAAAACGTATTCCTGGATGTGCCACTAGGGCGGAGGACCAATATGTGATATCTACATCAAACTGACAAAATGTGATTTTTTTAAGAAATTAACGAAATCTGTATTTTTATCGATGACCAATGGACGAATTTTGCAATATTTCCTTTCCCGGTGGATTGATAAAATTTGTAATTTTTTTCAATAGCAGATTGAAGAAATTCGTGATTTTTTTCTACATAGAATGGATGGAATTCGCAATTTTTTTTTCTGCATCAGACGGATAAAATTTGTAAATTTTATCGATGACTGATTAACGAATTTCTTGATCTTTTTCCAAGATCAATTTACAAAATTTACATTTATTTTCAACGATGGATTAACAAAATTTGCGATATTTTCCTTATGTAATTGACGGAATTTGCGATTTCTTTCTGTTAGATAGAGACAAAATTACCGATTTATTTCTGTGACAGAAAAAGACTGTTGTGGAAAATAATCATGGATTATATTTCACAATCACAGTGATGGAACAGCATGGACCTCATTTTGGAGCAGCAAAAACGCTAATTTTGGAGCAGAAAATAACTATTTTGGAGCATCAAACTGTCATTTTGGTATTCTTTGGCAAAATTCCCGTTTTTTCTGCAATTCTTTAACGAAATTTGCGTTTTTCCTGCGATTCTTTCACAAAATTCGCTTTTTTTTCACAATCCTTTGACAAAATTCGAGTATTTTTCAAAATCTTGTGACGAAATTTGCAGTTATTTGTGAACTTTTGATGAAATTTGTGTTTTTTCTGCGATCTTTTAACGAAATTTGTGTGTTTTCCTAATTTTTTGAGCCCGCTTTGTTTGTTTTTTGACGAAATTAGCGATCCTTTGACAAATTTCACGTTTTTTTTTCCGCGATCCTTTGACAAAACTCGCGTGTTTTTGTCAATATTTTGACGAAATTCACATGTTTTTTGCGACCTTTTGATAAAATTTGGGGGGGGGGGGGGTTCGCGACATTTTAATGAAAGTAGCGTTTTTTTTACGATTTTTTGACTGTGTTTTGTTACTTTTTTGACGAAGTTAGCTATCCTTTGACAAAATTCACGTTTTTTTCGTGATCCATTGACGAAATTTGCATATTTTTCGCGATCTTTTGACGAAATTTGCGTTTCATTCGCGATCTTTTGATGAAATTTGCGGTTTTCTTCGCGATATTTTAACGAAAGTAGTGTTTTTTCACGATCTTTTAACCCCGTTTTGTTCGTTTTTTGAGGAAATTAGCGATCTTTTGACGAAATTCACGTTTTTTTCGTGATCTTTTGAGAAAATTCGCGTGTTTTTAGCGATCTTTTTACGAAATTTGCGTGTTTTTTGCGACCTTTTGATGAAATTTGCTGTTTTTTTCACGATATTTTAACGAAAGCAGCGTTTTTTCACGACCTTTTGACCGTGTTTTGACAATGTTAGCGCTCCTTTGACAAAAATCAAGTTTTTTTTCGCGATCCTTTGACGAAATTCGCGTGTTATTCGAGATCTCTTGACGAAAATCTCGTGTTTTTCGCGATCTTTTGACGAAAATCTCGTGATTTTCGCGATCTTCAGTCGAAATTTGCGACCTTTTGATGAAATTTGCGTTTTTTTCCCTATCTTTTGAATAAATTAGCGTTTTTTTTTTCACGATCTTTTGATCGTGTTTTGTTCGTTTTTGGACGAAATTAGCGATTCTTTGACAACATTCACGTTTTTCTCGCGATCCTTTTGTAAATTCGCGTTTTTCTCGCGATCCTTTTGTAAATTCGCGTTTTTTTCGCGATCTTTTGACGGACTTCGCATGTTTTGCAAAATCTTTTGGCAAAATTCGCGTGTTTTTCGCGATCTTTCGGCAAAATTTGCGTGTTTTCGCGATCTTCTGACGAAATCTGCGTTTTATTCGTGATCTTTAAACGAAATCACGTTTTTCCGCGATCTTTTGACGGAATTCACGTGTTTTTCGCGATCTTTTGGCGGAATTCACGTGTTTTGCGCGATCCAATGCTGTAGTTGGGTGGGAACGCGTGGGATCGCCGTTCCCAGAAATATTTGGTTTGTTACTGTAAAAAAATAAAAATAAAATAATAAATAAATAAATAAAAAATCGCATACGAGCACAATTTTTTTATTTTCAAGAGAAACTAGAATCTATGCTAGTTTTAAGAAGGTCCGTTTCACTTATATTCATAAGCCGTGTAGGACATCCCTTAATTTTTTTTTGTCCTGAACTATATGTGAAATCTTGGTTGCTATCAGGAAGAAGATTATCAGATGAGACAGCTTGTCGTAAATCAGAGGGCACAGAAAACACCTCTCATCATCGTTCTTTTGGAAACTTCTACGATAGATGTGCCAGCAAGTAATAAATAGATTTATTTCTGTTATTTCAATTTATTTTGATTCATAATGAAAAATGTTACTATGACATTGATTAAATATTGCTTTTAGATGGATGCTATATAAATAGAATACTATAAAAACTAGGATATAATAATTATAACTGTTAATTGGAAAAAGTCGGCTTTAGGCTAAATTATTTAAATTGGATTTTGGCTTGGCAAAAATCCGGTGGCATCAAGATCTACTCTATGAAAAGGTGAGTTCCCACAAATATTTTTTTCCAACTACAGCACTGGCGCGATCTTTAGGCAAAATTCGTGTATTTCACGATCTTTTGATAAAATTTGTGTTTTCGTGATCTTCTGACGAAATCTGCGTTTTATTCGCGATCTTTAAACGAAATCACGTTTTTTCGCGATCTTTTGGCGGAATTCACGTGTTTTGCACGATCTTTCGACAAAATTCGCGTGTATTTCGCGATCTTTCGACAAAATTTGCGTGTTTTCGCGATCTTCTGACGAAATCTGTGTTTTATTCGCGATCTTTAAACGAAATCACGTTTTTCCGCGATCTTTTGACGGCGTTCTGTTCGTTTTTTGACGAAATTAGCGATCCTTTGTTAAAATTCATGTTTTTTTTCCGTGATCATTTGAGAAACATCGCGTGTTTTTCGCTTTCTTTTGCACAAATTCGCAAGTTTATCGCAATATTTTGGCGAAATTCGAGTGGAAAATGGTCGGTTTGGCTCAAAAATTATTATCGAATTGGCGCAGTTGGGTGCAATTTTGTAGAAAAATGATCGTTTTGGCGCAGAAATGCACAGCATTATCGATTTGGCGCAATTGGAGCAGCTGTTCCATCACTGCAACCAATTCACAAAAGTATTTTCTTTCAACAAAAAACTGAAAAATTTGCAATTTTTCAAACGTATAATTGACGAAGTTTGCAGGGGCAAACTGAGTTTAAAAAAAAAAAAATTTGAAATTGACAGCAAATTTTCTGAAACATTACAGCAGAGTGTGGAGGGGGTAAAATCCCTTCCTGGTGCTAGTTATGTATTTTTTTGGCAGTCCTTTGGCGAAATTGGTCTTTTTTCACGATTCTTTGACAAAATTACCTTTTTACCCACAATCCTGGGACAAAATCCACATTCTTTCCGGGATTCTTTGACGAAATTCACTTTTTTCCGCGATCCTTTGACGAAATTGTTGCTTTCTAAAACAAGCTTCTAACACATTTGTCTCATTAAAATCTTTCAACATATCTTACAATATCTTTTATTTTCTTTCTAAGGGAACCTAACCATACTCATGCAAGGAAATTTAAGGTTCAAAGAAAACCACAGAAAACTCCGAACGATTAAGCCGACAGGCATGATTGGGTTTGAACCCAGCACGTCCCATCTACCAGCTTTGAGAGCAGAACCTCTCGGCCACTGGTGGGGCATGGACAGTTTCGGATTCGTTCTAGGGGAATTATGATGTAGACATGTGATTAATATGAGGTAGGAGTGTAGGAAAGTTAAGACAGGTCGGATGTACCAATCCCAAAACTTTCTTCTATCTCATACATGTCAATACCTCAAAATTCGTTATCAATCAATGATCATCATGAGCACTGAAAATAGAAGTGTCTTAAATTTAGACACATATGTGACTGAGAAAGAATTTTAGACACTTAAGTGTCTTAATCTGAAAATTAAGACATTATAGGTGTCTTAATTTAATATACATAAGTGTCTTATTATGACCATGGTGTAAACGAACTAAGAATAGTGTCTAAAATATCCGCAAACGTCTTATTGTAAGACACTTCATTGCTTTAAACGAGTCTGAATTTAAGACGTTTTGATTCTTCCGACACATTAACCACCAGGGGACACTCAGTTGCGCATGCATTTTAGATGTCTTTCGTTCGAAGTTGGTATACGTTGTAATTCAAACTGAAAGTTTGTATGTATGCGTGTATTTTAATTCGTTTTTTGCAGAATGTGAAGTTCTGTGATTTTAATTCATATTCACTTGGGTTATTTATTTACTAGTATATAATCCCTGTCAAAAATGACGGAAAGAAATTGATAAATCTTCAAAACAATAGTTAAAAAAATATTTTTCTGGCTTTTTTAAAAAAAAAAAGATGCCTCATGCATTTTGTTAATCAAAAAGTATTATCCTTTGATTTTTCATGATTAGAGCAAAGAAATTATGTAAACTACAATTTAGTCACCAGCACTTAAACACGCCATTTCCAGCTACACATTCTATGACTAAAAATAACGGAAAGTAAACGACAAATCTTCAAAGCAATAGTTTAAAAAATACTTTTCTGACTTATAAAAGAAAAAAAAAATGATGCCTCATGCATTTTGTTAATCAAAAAGTATTATCCTTTGATCTTTTATGATTAGAAGAAAGAAATTATGTAAACTACAATTTAGTCACCAGTGCTTAAATGCGCCATTTTCCAGCTACACCTTCTATGACAAAAATGCTTGTTTAGGTTCCCTCTACATTAAAAATTTGTTGTTTAGCGGGGATTTTTTATTTGCTACAAACTATGTTAAAATTCATATATTTATCTGCATGATAATTAAAATATGTTGTACCGATAAGAAATATTCATTTTATTTGCAATGTCTTCAAATCTGATGAAATGCTATGTAAAAAAAAATACAATTACAACAGAAAGTTGACGGCAAAAGAATTAGCAAGAAACATAAGCTCCTAATTTATTGGGAATTAACACAGCCTACAGAGGCGCTGCTCGCAGCCTTCAGTACAGAAAAAAATGTCCCCTTTAACCCTTTATCTACTGACGGTACTTATAAGTACCATTAAAATAACTTGTTATAAAATTAATTTAATACACAGATTAGTAGTAATACAATTTAGAATGAGTTATAGATGTATTACTCTACGATGTTCCAAAAGCATTATGGCTTAGAAAAAACAAAAATATTTTTTAAAGGATGATTTCTTTGGCCTTTGCATCTTTTCTGCTTTCTTGGCGTTTGAGGGGGGGGGGGGGATTTTTCAATTCAGAAATATTTCTATTGTAAGAACATTATATTTGTAGATTTCCTAATTCCTACAAAATACTAAGAAAAATATTTTTTTAAAAAGATTTGAGTTGGGTTATAAATATTACCACAAAATCCCTATAAATTCAAATTTAATGAATCCTTCTAAAATTTATTAAATGATTATATAAAGCTTCTAATTTTGTTTCAAAATTCACAAAAAATGCTTTAGAAGATGAAATTTTCATGAATTCATAATTCAGTACATAAAGGGTTAATTTCCCTTTAAATAATGCTAAAGTGCCATTAAAATAATTCTTCATTGTAAATGCATTTGAAAGTTTTAGATATTCAAATTCAGATAACTTTTACTTTGTCATATAAAACGAAAACAAATGTCACAGGAAATATGAAATTGTGGAAAAGATTAATCATTCTGAATAAATTAAAAATACATGTAATGCAATGTGCGTGAACGGACATTTTTAGAGCGAAAGTTATATCTTTTCTCCACTAGATGGTGATAGTTATCCGTTATTTTTAATTCAGAACTTGTTGTTGTTGATGATGATGATGATTTGGCCTTTAAATTTAGAGTTTTATAGTTTTTGAAGGTTTTAAACAAAGTTAAAATATTTAAAGGTTTTAATAAACTATTACAAATATTTTAAGACCAGCATCGGCTTTAACTTGTATTTTTTTTTTTAATGAAGCGTTCAAAGAGTCATTCATTTGTTTGTAGATTTGCTGGAATTTGAATCTGAATGGCAACAGTATCGTTTGTTTAGATCGGATTTCTATGTTTATAATAGCTTAATTTTAATTTAGAACTTAATACATTATAAATGGATATGATACACATGTTTTATGTGAAATTATGCTGAACAAACATGATTTCAAATAGAAAAAATTATCATTTAGCAATCATATGCAAGAATATGATTTTCATTAAGCCTAACATGGCGTTTAGCTACGGACCAGAAGAACGGACCTGTAGACCAGAGTGGTTCGCACTGGCATGGTTCCGATGATTTCCTGCACTCAGATGTTATTATACGTAGATAGATTGAATACATACATCTGACGTGTGTGCTTGACATCAAGTGTCTCTTAGAAGCTGTCGTCGATATATGGACGGGATAGACACAGAAGTAGACAACGCTTGAAGATTACACCCGGGAATTCTACAAAGCATGTGCAATGGACTTAGTGTTAATTCATATTAATTTATATCAATAATATTGTGTTATTCATCTTCGTCCTGTCAAAGCTGGCAAAAAGAAAAACTTGTCTGGCGGGTTATGTTTTGAGGATGAAATATTTCATTCTTTAAGTATGGCTAGTCTGGTATATTAGGGATTTCCATTTAAAATGATGCAAGTCTTTCTCCCTCACTGTGGTAGTTTTTAAAATTTCAAATCGAGGAATTTTTCTTACCTCTTGCAAAGAGCGACTGAAGTGTCATAATTTCTTTATAGTACTAAAATCAGTGTCTTTTATGATTAAACAAAATCTTGCATAAAATTTAATTAGTTTTGAATCTGTTTTCAAAAAAAAAAAAAAAACTAATTCTAGAAGTATATATTTTTAAACTTATGACGACGTCTTTTATTACAAATTATGTATTCTTTATTCTCATCTTTTTTTCCAAATTTAAAGTAATAAATATCACTAAAAAACAGACATTTTAAGTTAAGTTCATTCGCTTTTTTTTTAATATGGCAGTTCTTAGTTTCAATTCTTATCTCACACTAAACGACCACAAGGAAATAGAGAAAAAAAAAAGCTTTGAAAGATCTCCTAAAGCTTTCTTACTTCCTAGCCAGAGATTACAATCCTGGATTGAGATCCCAGGATCTCGCTTTAATTTTAATACCGAAAATCACAGGATTTTTGCTGGCAAATCCAGGGATTTTCAGGATTGTCTTTTTTTTTTTAAATGGAACAATATTCAGCTGAAATTAAAAAATATATTTATAGACTTTTGCTTTTGGAAAAAAATCAATTGATTTTTATGAAATTTATATATCATTGAAAAAGAATATATATCTGAAGTATTTTTTAGATATATTTCTAAAGCTATTAAATCTTTTAATGTGGAAATCTTTTGACTTGAAAACAGATGTAACAGTCAGGAAAAATGAAATCATTTGTTTATTTCGATTTCGCTGCGTGTGTAGAAAATATCTTTCACTTCGAAGGTCATTTTCCAATTAGAATTTACTGATAAGTGTCGCATGTGTGTATCATAGTCATTATTATGTGCTAACTTCTTTTTTTTTTTTTTGCGGCTTTATACTTATTTTGTTCAAAGATGTCTAATGAAAAGGGTTTAGCAGCTCAAATAAAAGATAACGATAAGGAATTGCCCGTGTGGCAATATAAATTTTTTTTAAATCTAATTTTTAAATGATAAGGATTTTCTTTTTCTTTTTTTCCTGGGAGGGGGGAGATTTGGTATGAAATTTTCGTAAAGCTGATACCTTAAATCTTGTACTGATTATAATGAAAGTTTTGAACTTTTAGAGTAGGACAAGATTAAAAGCACAAAATATAATCAACAAAATACCGAAGCAATTTTTTTCTCAATATTAAAGTAGAATATATTTATTTATTTATTGATACTTAAATAGCTGTTGTGATTATCATCTGATATATATGTAAAATTGCCTATGTGGCAATATAAATTTTTAAAAAATCTATTTTTTAAAATTATATGAAGTATAGAGTAAGACAAGATTACAAAAAATATATATATTTATACATGTACCTTAACAGCTCTTAATAGCCCTTGCCATTGCATTTGTCCAATCACTGGACACCAATGAAAATGTATCTTGAATGAAAGTGTCGAAATATTTATTAATTTAACTTGCTAATCATGAATATGGCAATAAAAAATGGAATTTAGCTCTAGTTATTTTGTTATGTTGAGATTTTACTTTGTATGATAGGGATAAAAGAACACACTAATAATAATGCATTGTATGTCATGATTCCAATTTAATTTATAAAGAATGTGAGAACATAAAGTACAGTCTTACAAATACATACAGTGCATAATAAAAGTGATGACATAATGTACAGTCTTACCAATGTTATTGACGAAATCACTTGCTCTTTCGCTTATATTCCACGTACTGATTATCTCTAAAAATCGTCCAGCAGTTGTCTGCAAGCATAGATGCAAACCATTTTCCTTGATAACGTTGCTCAATCACTGACATATCCTGGTGGAAACGTTTACCACGCTCGTCGCTGAATTTTCCGCAGTTAGCAAGGAAGAAATACAGGTGGGAATCTAAGAAATGTAGCTTTAGGGACATTCGACATCCAAATTTCTGATATAAAGCCAGCATGTCGTTAACGAGATCTTCGCAATATTCGGATCGGACGTTTCCAAGAAAATTAGTGCAAACGTGACAGACTGAATCCCATACTTCTTTTTCGTCATGATTTAACAGGTTTTCAAATTTTGCATCCTTGAAAATATCTCTAATCTGTGAACCCACAAAAATTCCCTCTCTAATTTTTGCCTCACTCAGTCTGGGAAATTTTGTACGCAAGTAAGCAGAAGCTGGTTTATTTGTATCCATAGCTTTAACCAACTGCTTCACAATACCCAATTTTATGTGTAGAGCAGGCTAGATAATTTTATCTGGAAAAAGAAGCAATGTGTTCTTGATATTAATTTTTCCAGGTGTAAAATACAGCCTCGGAGGCCAGCCTTTCTGGATATAGTGTAGATCTGTAGCACGACTGCTCCATTTACACAGGAAGCAACAATATTGTGTAAATCCCATCAAAAGTGCAACTATTTTCAAGTCAGCACAGACACACCATTAATTTTCAGTCTATTTAATTAGGTGTAAGAGCTGTTGCAGGTGTTCATAAGTCTTTCATGCGTGCAGAATAAGCAATAGGAATGGATGGTAGTTCATTTACCATTATGAAGCAAAATCATATTTAAGCTTATTTTGGACGCATCTATAAATAGACGCCACTCGTTTCCATCAAGTGTTAATCCAAATTCATTCATCAAGCCTTTAATATCCGAGCAGAACACAATTCATTATCACACATATCATTCATCGGAAAATAATGTAGAAATTTTATATGTCGGTTACGAAATGAAGACACTCTGACATGTTCTTCCAAAAGATTCCACTGTCGTAGTCTTGATGCGAGTAGTTCTGCTTTGTCTTTCGACAGATCTAAATTACGAACACGATCATTAAATCATTCAATGTAATTTTATGTACTGCAGAATCAGAGGGAGATATAGATGACAAATTCTTGCATTTTACCTATGATATTTATTTTATTTTTTTAAATTCTTTTTTTTTTCTTTTTCAAAAGGTTTATTTTATTACACGTTTTATTAATTCGTATATGCATGTGAACATATAAAAATGAAATATTATTTATTATAATGCACAATAAATCAGTTTATTCTTTAAAATGTTTTAACAAAAGTGACATTTAAGAATTAGGTACATTATATCTTTGTACCCCTTAATCTCAGAAACAAGAGCCAAAAAACAGTTTTTATGGTGATATTCGTGTTCAGCACGTTGAATTCATTAAGAATTGGGTGTTTTCAATTTTGATACATGAACTTTGTTAAAAATTGTTGCCCAGTGTAATCAGAGATGTCTGCTTTTGTGAGGTAAAAATATACAAATATGTATACCTTGCAGATTAAAAAAGTATTCACTAAATAGAGGTTTCAGCTATCCGGGAATGTCCATTAACCTCCACAACGGATACTCCAGAACACTGGACATCTCAATTTAGATAACCATAATGCAGGGTTGCATTTCAAAAGAACTTCTTGATTAAAGAATGGGCCGTGCCCATCCCCCTACGTTTTTAGTGCCCACAAATTTGATGTGCAATATTTGTAAAGCTTATATTTTAAATCTGTTTCGAAATTGTACTGATTATAATCAATATTTTGAACTTTTAAAGTAAAATAAGATTCAAAAAATTAAGAAATAAAAAAAATCTAATATTTAGATAAACATTTTTTGTTTTTAATCTTGTTCCACTCCTGAAGTTCAAAATATTGATTATAATCAGTAAAATGTCGTAAAAGATTTAAATTATCAGCTTAACGAAAAAATTTAAATTATCAGCGAACGGGGGGGGGGGGCAGGACCCCAGCCAAATATTTTTCCAGGATTCAACGTGGTCAAACATGGCTACGTATAATGCTTACAAAAAAAAATGGATGCTATTACGACAGTTGAAGTGTCTGAAATTCAGACGCATAAAGTGTCCGAAAAAATTAAGACATTTTAAAATGTTTGAAAATTGAACATAACGGGCTGCTAGGGCAAATTAGGCCTAGAAGCCACAACAACTTAAAGCAGAGTTTAAGATTAAGTGCCCACTGACATGAAGAAATAAGTTAGGATATAATTCAAACATAACTTTATTAAAACCAATTAAAAACATGATTAAATGTATTAAATATAACAATATATGGCCATAACTTCGGCCAAGAACTTAAACAGCTCATATATTGAGCCTTTACTAATATCAGTTACATTACTGAAATATAACATGCAGAAACGAGCCATCTGAACATGAAGTCGCTCCAATATATACCAAACAGAAATCAACTTCGTAACTAACAGTGAAATATGCAGTTATAGAAATCATCCAATTAGAAACCAGCGTACGTCATCGGCACGATGACGCAATACCTAAGTTTGAAATCAGTCATTCATCTCCAGATGCGTGGAATTCGTAAATGTATGACGTCATATCTTGTGAAAAACGAAACGCTCGTAACCGAGAAGATTTCGTAGCTGAGTTAGAAAACAAACATCAATACCGAGCAGTCTCGGAATTGGGCCGCAAAGCAAAATGACTTTAAACGTTGATATCTATGCCTTATTTCGATATCGGCAAGAAATGCCGCGATATGACATCAATGACCCGCCTTCCACACATCTAGACGATGTTACAAACCTGTACACAAAAACATGAAACCAATTCAAAACTTTATATGCAGTTTCATTAAAAACGTATTTAAATATTTTCCAAAAGAATGCTAGTTTTCTTTATTTCAGTACAGCAAGATCCCAGTTCAATATGGAAAAAGTTAAGCACAACTAGAAAAAGTAAAGCATTTTAAATGAACTTTAATTTTCAAAAATTCTCTTTCTAAATTTTTCCAGTGAAATTTTTGTAGGTGGTTTTGTAAAATAATCAGCCAAGTTTTCATTACTAGATACATACTTTAAATTAAACAACTTTTCATATACTAAATTTCTTAAAAAATGATATCTTACGTGTATGTGCTTAGTTTTACTATTGTCTATAGGAGAGTTAGAAAAATCTATAGCAGCTCTGTTATCACAATATAAGTTAAACTCTGAAAAATGAGATGGAAAGATTTGTAGTTCTTTACCCTCTTTTATTATGTTAATTATCCAAATGAGTTCTTTAGCAGCATCGGTTAATGAAATATACTCCGATTCCATTGTGAAAAGAGCTACACAACGTTGTTTAGAAGTTCGCCAAGATATTACAGCATTATTTAAAAATAAAATAAACCCCCCAATCGATACTCGATCGTCTCGGTTAGATGCATACTCGGCGTCACTAAAACAATTTATTGAAAGTTATCATTACAAGAAAGACTTAATTTTTCATATCTTGTATGATATACCAAATACCTTTAATAAAGCTAACCAATGTATTTTCCCAGGATTGCTTTGAAATTGTGAAAGAAGATTAATCACATAGCTGATATTGGGACGTGTCCTACTGGCCAAAAAGGACAAACATCCAATTAAGTTACGATATGGAATTTGTTCCATTTCAGCAATTTCATCATTAGTTTGAGGGCAATCCTTTTTGGAAAATACAACCCCCTTTGAAATGGGTAAATAAACAATAGGAGGATAATATTCTTTAAATTGATCATAAATATTTTCAATGTAATACGTTTGCTGAATAGATATACCATTTTTAGTTTGTTCAAAGTTAACCCCAAGTAGTTTAACGGTCTCCCCCAAAACTTTAATGTCAAACTTTTGTTTTAATACATCTATAACTTTAAACATTTGATCTTTATCCTTTCCCAACAGAATCATGTCATCAACATAGAACAGCAAGACAATTTCGGAATTAAGAGAATAAACACAGTTGGTCCACTCGAACTTCTTAAATTTTAAACTTTCTAAGACGGAATGAAGTTCGTAAAACCATTCATGCCCACTCTGATGGAGTCCATACAGAGCTTTCTTTAATAAACAAACGTGATCTGGTGTTTCCAATTCTACGAAACCAACTGGTTGTCTCATATATATAACTTCCGATAAAGGGGCATATAAATACGCACAGCGAACGTCCATTTGAATACGATACCATTTCAATCCACAAACTAAAATCGAGAAAAATAAACGTATTATAGTGAAATTAACCACAGGACTGAAAACCTGATCATACTGAATGCCTTTCTCTTGTCAGAAGCCTTCTGCAACGAGACGAGCCTTAAATCTAATTATTTCGTTCTCTTTATTGCACTTAACCCATCTGCTTCCCAAGATCCTAGCATTCGAAGGTTTTTCTACTAAAGTCCAAACTTCTCGATCTTTAATAATTTTAATTTCCTCCTCCATCGCACGCTTCCACGACTCAGCTTGAGGGGAACGCATTGCTTCATGAAATGTATTTGGAACGTTCACCTGATCCCTTTTTAATTGTCATTCATTTAAACTATTTGCTTCCAGTTCGATTTACGATACCCGTAAAGTTATTTTTACCACTGAAGTCAAATATTTTTGGATCGAAAGGTATATTTTTAGATTCACAATAAGTTTTAGCATCGTTTTGGGATCTTAACCGCAAGTTGGTCCCCAATATACTATAATAAATATCGGTACGCGATCCATCTGAACGAGGAACAGCCTTTCGAAACCACTCTATATTTGGTTTAGTTAACGTAGGAGATTTAGATACCGTTTGTATCGGTTTAGTACTCTCCGACTCCCCCTCAATTAATTTAACTTGTTCATCGGGTTCAACACACGATTTTTCAGTATCAGAAACCTCCGAATCGTTTAAATCCAATGCATCCAAATGGAATAAACTTCAGTCAGAAACTCGTTTATTTTTAACTGGTTCCTCTATTCTAACATTGATGGTCTCGATAACTTTGTCTTTTTCGGGGATCCATACACGATAGCCTTTTGTGCGAAGAGCATAACCTACAAGTACCCCCTTTTCAGCACGCATATCTAGTTTACTACGATTATGTTTAGGAACCCCAACATATACAGTGGAACCGAAAATTCTTAGATGTTTAACAGATGGCACTTTTCCTCCAAATAATTCGAACGGCGTTTTAGTGAAATTCTTATGGCAAGTACGATTGAAGGTATAGACAAAAAATAGCAAAGCCTCCCCCCAAAATCTTTCATGCAGTTTAGACTCATTAAGTAACGTTCTTACTGCATCTAGGGCCGTTAAATTGAATCTCTCAACAAATCCGTTCATTTCAGGAGAAAATGGGTTCGTCCTCTCAGGTTTAATACCTCTATCATCTAAATATTTTTCAAATTCCCTTGAACAAAACTCACCACCGTTGTCAGTTCGAATATTAATGATTTTGTTCCCAGTAAACGTTTCAGCACGCTTTTGAAATTTTACAAAAACAGTTAAAAACCTCGGATTTTTCCTTCATCAAGTAAACGTAAACTTTTCTGGAAAAATTGTCGATTATAGTTAGAAAATACCTATTACCGCCTCTACTTTTTGTTTTAAACGGGCCTGCTACATCGAGGTGCAACAGCTCTAACGGCTTTACAGATCCAATTTTACCAATTGGTCTAAAGGAAACTCGCCTGGCTTTACCAATTTTGCAAGGCTCACAATTTAAATCTTCATTTTTGAGTGAAGGCATTCCTCTAACTGTATCAACGGTTTTTAATATGTAATCTTTATTTATGTGGGCAAAACTACGGTGCCACGTTTCTAAGCTGTTTTCCATATTAATCTGGTTAACCTCTGGACTATGAAAATTTTTGTCATTACGTTTAATATACTGAGGAAAAACACGGTAAAGACCATTTTTTCGAATAGCTGAAAATAATTTACCACCATTTAAAAATACATCTATTCGCTCATTTTTACCAACAAACGTGGCTCCTTTCTCTTCAAAGAGATGGCCCGCCATCAAATTATGTCGTAGTTTAGGTGAATATAATACATTGTTCAATACAACCACCTGATTCCTGCCCTTAATTTTACAATTAAACTTTATAGTTCCTCTACCTAGAACTTCACAAGCTACCCCATTAAATGCTGCTTTCATTTCCATCCCAGAGATTGGCTCAAAATCCCAAAATAAATCTTTACGCGAGCAAAAATGGGAACTAGCTGCAGTATCAAACAGCCAGGCAGTATTATCAGTGTTTGAATTATAATATGCTTCAGCTATAAAACCCACTTCACCATGTTTTTCACTAACCCTATGTTTAAACCTTCTACAATTTTTAGCAAGGTGGCCACTTAAACCACATTTAAAACAATTTCTAGATTCATTACGTTTAAAATTAACACTGGGATCTGCTGCACTTACCTGCTTATTAGAAGATCTAGACCTCTGCTTTGTAGATTTCCTCAACTTCACATCATTATATTTATTTTCACTATTATGTAAAGCAACTTCATTAAAAATACTTAAATTAGAATTTTTGTTAAAAGAACAATTAAACAACTTTAATCTTGCTTCCTCAGATAAAAGTTCGTTCAAAACATTTTCGAAGGTAAAGTCCTTATCCGAAAAACGGTAAATAAGCTGGACAATACTTCTGTACTCATCAGGCAAATGTCTAATCAGCTGAAACGGCTTTAACCACTCTGAAATGGGACGACCGGCGTCTTTTAGTTGCATGATGATATCCCTCAATCTAGCACCATAAAGATTCAATTCCTCACCAGGCTGCAATTTGCATTCGAAGAAAGAGTCCGTCAATACGAGCACGGCTACTGGGACGAAAATGTTTCTCTAATGCTTGCCAAGCTACATATGGATCCTCTATACCACTTAATAAAGGCCTCAAATCTTTACTCACATTCAAATAGAGAATGGAATAGGCTCTCCTTGCCAACTCAGCTGCAGTAGGAGCCTTCGCTGGATCTTCGGTTTCCGGTAGTTTTGTAGACCCCATAGAGATTTCCCCATCAGAAGAACACGAACATCCGCTCTCCACGTACTGTAATTATATGACGTTAATTTATCGATGGGAAGAAACTCGGCGCCCGATGAAGACGACATTATGCCTTTGAACTATTCAACTGAGGAACACAAGCACAAATTTAAAATACCTAACCCCTCTGCATATCGTGGGCAAATTTCAAATCAAGGCTGGGCCCATAATGGGCTGCTAGGGCAAGTTAGGCCTAGAAGCCACAACAACTTAAAGCAGAGTTTAAGATTAAGTGTCCACTGACATGCAGAAATAAGTTAGGATAGAATTCAAACATAACTTTATTAAAACCAATTAAAAACATGATTAAATGTATTAAATATAACAATATATGGCCATAACTTCGGCCAAGAACTTAAACAGCTCATATATTGAGCCTTTACTAATATCAGTTACATTACTGAAGTATAACATGCAGAAACGAGCCATCTGAACATGAAGTCGCTCCAATATATACCAAACAGAAATCAACTTCGTAACTAACAGTGAAACATGCAGTTATAGAAATCATCCAATTAGAAACCAGCGTACGTCATCGGCACGATGACGCAATACCTAAGTTGGAAATCAGTCATTCATCTCCAGATGCGTGGAATTCGTAAATGTATGATGTCATATCTTGTGAAAAACGAAACGCTCGTAACCGAGAAGATTTCGTAGCTGAGTTAGAAAACAAACATCGATACCGAGCAGTCTCGGAATTGGGCCGCAAAGCAAAACGACTTTAAACGTTGATATCTATGCCTTATTTCGATATCAGCAAGAAATGCCACGATATGATATCAGAACACTCCCTTTCAGACACTTAAATGCCTGAATTTCAGACATTTTACTTTAAAGTGAGGATTCTAAACAGATGAAATTCTGTGCATTAGTTCTTGAGATATGACTATTGCTGAAATCATGTAAATCCAGCAAAATGCTGCATAGCAGCGCCACCTATAGTGTGATTTGCACCAGAATCTAATCATAATCAACTTATGTAAACGTCTAACTGAATATGATGTTTGGGGAAAATTCGTACATTAGTTCTTGAGATAGAGCTATTGCGCAAATCATGACAAATGCAGCATAGCAGCGGCACCTGTTGAACGATTTACACCAACACATAATCAGCAGCAATATTAATCAAGTTATTCTTGAATCTGAAGTTTGATGAAAATATGTGCATTAGTTCTTGAGATAGAGCTACTGTGGGAATCAAGTATAAATCCTACCAAATGTAGCATAGCAGCGCCTCCTGTTGGGCAATTTACACCAAAACGTAAACAGCACCAACTCATATCACAGAATAACTGAATCTGAAGTTTTATAAAAATCTGCGCATTAGTTCTGGAGATAGAGCTATTGCGGAAATCCTGCAAAATGCAGTCTAGCACCTGTTGGGCGGTTTACACCAAAAACTAATCAGCTCCAATATATATCAGGGACTACCTGAATATAAATTTTTATTAAATTTGTAACTCTTTCATGTTGTTTTCAAATTTCCCTGACTTTTCCAGGCTAGGCGCCCAGGAAAAAAAAGATAGAAGTTTTCTGTATGTGTGTTTGTGTTGAAGAGATTACCCCGTACAGTATAGCACAAAATTAGCACTCGCCACTCGCCAGGCGTCGAGTAACACTTAAAACGTGGCGTTAACTTTATTGTCCTCACTCGCCAAACTCAATGGGCACCACTCACCAAACGCGACTGTTGAAAGATCGATGCCAGGGAGGAAAAGGGTGAAATTCGTTCGGAATTTGTGGCGTTCAGATCGGCGATTCTCCCGAACGTAAGAAAAGAAAGTAGCAGGGGTGATTCTGTCTCGAATTTTCCGAAAATTTAAGGCATTCGGTTCCGGGGGAAAAAAAGGTCATCAGTCCGAAAATTCAGACATGAAAATATCACTAATTTCGATATAGTCGCCGAAAAAAAATCAATTTCGTCAATCGTTCGCAGAAAAAAATCTCCAATTCCGTCAAAAAATTGCGAAAAAACGTGAATTTTGCCAAGGACCACGTAAGAAACGCAAATTTCGCGAAAAGATGGCGGAAAAAACGCAACTTTGAAAAGATCGCGGAGAAAACGCAACTTTCGTGAAAAGATCGTGGGAAAAACGCAACTTTCGTGAAAAGATCGTGGGAAAAACGCAACTTTCATGAAAAGATCACGGAGAAAACGCAACTTTTGTGAAAAGATCGCGGAGAAAATGCAAATTTCGTCAAAAGATCGCGGAAAAAACGCAACTTTCATGAAAAGATGGTGGAGAAAACGCAACTTTCGTGAAGAGATCGCAGAAAAAACACAAATTTCGTGAAAAGATCACAGAGAAAACGAAATTTTAGTCAAAGAATCACAAAATTCTTCAAAGTATCGCGGAAAGAAACGCAAATTTTGTGAGAAGATCGCGGATAAAACGCTAAATTCGTGAAAAGATCGCGGAAAAAACTCAAAATTCGCGAAAAGATCACAGATAAAACGCAAAACTCGTAAAAAGATAACAGGAAAAACGCAAAATTTGTGAAAAGATAACGGGGAAAATGCAAATTTCGTGAAAGATAACGGAAAAAAATGCAAATTTCGTGAAAAGATCGCGGAAAAAAACCAATTTCATCAAAAGATCGTGGGAAAAATGTAAATTTCACGAAAAGATTGCAGAAAAAAAACACAAATTTCGTGAAAAGATGGCGAAAAAACGCAAATTTCGTCAAAAGATCGCGGAAAAACGCAAATTTCATCTAAAGATCGCCTAAAAACGCAAATTTCGTCAAAAAACTTCGAAAAAAAAATGTAAATATTTTCAAAGAATGGCGAAAAAAACCCACAAATTTTGTTAAAAAAATACGAAAAAAAGCAGATTTTGTGAAAAGATCGCTGAAAAAATGCAGATTTCGTCAAAAGATCCCAAAGAATGCAAATTTTGCAAAAGATCCCGAAAAAAAATCGCAGATTTTGAAAAAGGTCACGAAGAAACGTGAATTTCGTCAAAAGATCGCGAAATTCGTTAAATGGCTGCAAAAAAATGCATATTAGTTTGTGCCGCGGGGGAAGCGGGGATATTCCTCCTCTGCTGTAACCTTTCTGAAATTTTCCTGTGAATTTATTTCATTGCAATTAATAGTAAAAATAAAAATTTTCGGTTGAGTGTAATCATATCGAATGGTCGTATTAGTAAATTACAATGTTGATAGTTAGAAAAAACACAATTTTGTATGGAGCGTACATAACTTTGTTACTGGCCAGTAGTTAAAAAAAACTGGCCAGTGAAAAAAATCAGTGTACTGGCCAGTGACCAGTGGGTTAAAATGTTAATTTTGACCTATACCGTACAGAGCTACAAGATCTGGAACGTATGCACCTTGAAGCCAGTTTCTGAATTTTTGGATTCCATTTTTTTAAATGCAATTTTTTTTTTTATGAGGTTTTTTCACATTTCACGGCAATTTCTCCACATAAGTAAAATAATCTAGTTCAATTCTTTAGCCCAATGTGGTAAATTTTGTCTTCTTTTCAATAAAGTTTATTCAGAATTTCTACAGTGATTTCATTTTTTGCAAATTTCAGCTTTTTTTGCATTCTGCATGACTTTTTATCATTCATAAAAGGAATTTGGTTTCAAACTTTTTGCCCTAATGTAGTAAACTTTGCTCTTAAGCAATTGCTTTATCTGGCTTGATTTGTGGCAATTAAAGAAAAAAAAAATCTCTCCTGTGACGATTTTTTCCCATTTGTTAAAATATCTCAGCCTATTAACAGTACATTTTGCCTTCTCCGATTTTAATTTTTAGTGATTTTTTTTTTTTTTAAATACAATTTTTATGTAGTGATTTTTCCACATTGGTAAATTGAATCCAGTTTCAATTTTTTAGCTCAATATACTAAATAGTGTCCTCTTTTTAAATATGTTTATTTAGAATTCATACAGCTATTTTTGAAATTTTTATGCGATTTTTAGAGTTGTTTTGCATTTACGATGATTGTTTAATGTTCGTAAAAGGATTCCTGCTTTAATCATTTAGCCCAGTTTATTCAATTTTATCCTCTTTCTATAAAATTTATTTGGAATTTGTAAAACGATTTTCATTTTTTTTTTTTTTTTTTTTTTTTCATTTTGTGGCGATTTTTTGACATTCAGTTTCAAACTTCTAGCTTAATGTAATAAAATTTTGTGTTCTGTAATTTTTTAATGTAATTGATTTTTGAATTACTTTTTAACATTTTTTTTTGCATTCTGTGGCGATTTTTTGACATTTGTGAAAGAATTCCAGTTACAATGCTTCAGCCCTCTCTAATAAATTTTGCAGCGATTTTTCTACATTAGAAAATTAAAAGATTTTTTTTTTTTTTTTTCCAGTGACAGAAAGGGAACTAAGTAGACCAAAAAGCATAAAAGGGGGACCTTTTTCTAAAGAGGATACTTTAGGGGTAAAAGAAGATCATTTGGGAGACTTCCGATTAACACTGGCCTGTAAAAAGGTTAAGACTAAGTTATGCAACTAAGAAAAAATAAAGAGAGAACATACCCGTGCTGATGAGTCCGACACTTTGATGATGGGTTCGTTTTTTCTCAGGTCCCAGACGACACAGCGTGCCGGAAATGTGGAGGCCAAGATATGTTGGACCTGGCAGTTCCAGGCCACACATGTCACATCTTCTGGAGGCTGAGGGGGGGAAAAAAAGCACAAAATAAAATTGAATGCCAAGTCAGGGACATTTAACATTATAAAACAGTTTCTTAAAAATGGGGCTGATAGAAATTAAGAAAACAACAGTAAAAATTAAAATACAATTTCAAGTCTAATCTTGTACCCCATTCAGCTTAACTTTATACTCATCTCATGTTAACATGCAAGAAAAAGTATGTCTTTTTGTTGGCGGATGTGTCAGGGTTGTAGTGGGTAGCTGCCCGCCCGGGCTGGGTTTTTTATAAAAAACCCACTTAAAAAGCCCGGGGTTTTTTAAGAGTATTTCTGGAAAGGAACAAATGATGTATTTGTTGTTCACCCAGTAGCAGAAACAGTGCAGCACGGAAGCGGGCGCTGCAGATTATTTTAAACCTTGCAGATTAATCCACCAACTTAAAAATAAATGCTGGGCTTAAAAAATAGCTGAAATTTGCTTTAAGTCTCTAGATTTATGGTATTTGTTGTATCCTTATATTATATATATTTTTTATAAATGGAAATTTTGCTTACTTTAAGTGTTTTCTGTTATTTCTTATGATAGTAGGCTTATTCGGTCGCAGATAAATTTTTGTTTGCTGCAGACTGACGCAGAAAATTCTGCTTCTGGGGATAAGGCGAGTTTTGAAACCAAACCAATATTTTAAGAACCCAAAAATAAAAGATAAAAATATTTTTTTTACAGATTATAGTGTTTTTTCTGTGCAGGTTTACCAATAGAATAGATTGGTAGAGAAAACTCGATTTTTTTAATTTTGGATAAGGCGAGTTTTGAAATTCACGTCCTCATATATAAATTTTAATTAAATTAATTAATAATTGACGTATTTCATTCCAATTGCTTATAACTCTCTTAACAGTCTACTTAGCAGATTTTTGTAGAACTTACATTATTAGCTAATTTGTCTGAAAAATGTTTTAATGTAAAACTCATGTTTCTACGTAGCTTAGTTATAGAGTTCTAAAATTAGGTGATCCCAACTGCAAAAGATTTAAAAGGTTAATATGGAGCTATTACTGTTAGCTATATAATTTTTCAAAGAAGGTTTTAAAGCATAACATATCGATCTACTTTGCTTTGTTCTAGACTTATGGGCAAAAGTTGTATAATCTGGTGACTCTGATTATGAGAAATTATGAGCCTTTTTAAAAGATTCTACCAGACAGATTTGCATCTTTAATTTTTTAGACATGATTTTAATATATTATACACATTCTTTACCAAATCCTGCTGTAAATGATCCACTAGATATATTTCGTTCGATTCAAGGTTCATTCGGAGAAACTTAATTAGGCTTAAATAATCAGGCTACAGTAGACTCCCTCAAATCCGCACAGCTTGGGACCAGTGCAGATTTTAGAATTTTACAGATTTCTGGTCGTTGCTTTGTTCGCATTTTTTAAACAGTAATCTGAATGTAATAATGCAATCAAAATTATAATGAGTATTTGCAATACAGTAAAATATTGAAATAATTAAGTAACGTAATAAACTACAGAGGTGCCAAGTATTACGGTTTGTCTGTAATTATTATGGATACGCAACAAAAATTACGCCGAAAAAAAAACGTGAATTTTGTCATAGGATTGCAATGCGAATTTCGACAGAGGATCGCGGAAAAAACACTAATTTCGTCAAATGTTGCGTAAAAAGTGCAAATTTCGTCAAAAGATCGTGGACAAAGCACGATTTTAGTCAAACAGTCGTGCAAAAAAGCTAATTTCGTCAAAGGGTTGCGGAAAAAGCGCGAATTTTGTTGACGGGTGGCGGAAAAAGCGCAAATATCGTCAAAAGGTGGCGGAAAAAAGCGCGACTTTAGTCAAGAGATCACGGGAAAAAGCGTGACTTTAGTAAAAAGATCGCGGGAAAGGCACGATTTATATTTAAAAAAAATCACGGAAAAAGCACGATTTTAGTCAAAAGATTGCGGATAAAGGGAGAATTTCGTGAAAGGGTCACGGAAACAACACAAATTTCGTCAAAAGATCGCGGAAAGAGCACGATTTTAGTCAAAAGATCGCAGAAAAAGCACAATTTTCGTCAATGAGTCACAAAAAAATGCTAATTTCGTCCCCATTTTTGTATGCAGAATCACCCCCGAACTCCGATATATTTGCTCCCTGCAAATACGTCTATATTTTGTTTTATTTATTCACTTCTTTGAATCTTAGAAAATATATTTGTACTAATTTAATTGCACTTTTAGATTGGGAACCCTATAATTTTAAAACGTTTTAGCTTTTAATTTAAAATGTAAATTTAAGCTTTTCAGTTAGCTTCAAGAGTATTATATTTACTAAACTCATTATATTTATTAAATTGTTTTATGTACTTTTTACTGCTGAATCCGAAAATGACCTTCATTTTTAACCATCACATCAGGAAAATTAAATAAAAAAAGTTTTACATCTGTTTTATAGTATCAGATATTTGCTATATTTTAACTTTGACATTTACGATTTGCAAACAAATTATAATGTGATGGTTAAAAATGAAGGTCAGTTTCAGATTCAGTGCTAAAAAGTACATAAAAATCAATTATCAAAAGTTTAAAAACTCAGCCGTTTCTTCTATTTTATAGTATTTGATTATTTTTGTTATTTTTTAACTTTGACAATTTGTGATTTGCAAAACATCCTGACATGATGGTTAAAAATTAAGGTAATTCTCAGATTCAATGTTAAAAAATACATAAAAGTTAAAAAACACAACCATCGCAGTCTTGTGTTATCTAATCTAAAACTTTTTCTTAAACTTCTTGGCAGTAATCTATCCGAAATTTTTTGTGTTATCCTGTAAAATAAGTATGAATGGTAACCACCGAAAATCATAATAATATTAGAGTGTCATCGGATTTACATCAGTATACATGTAAAATTTAATCTCGATCGGATATTTGAAACTTCAAAGTGAGTTAGATTTCGACTGCAAATTTTGAACTGGAAAAACATACATACGATCGTTGAAGTTAAATAAAATAACATAACATTTGTTAAAAAAATCATGAAAAGAAGTAGTCTCAAATCCTTACAAAATAAAACATATGTTAAAATACAATAATTTTAGCCAATCTGAAACTTAATAAAAGTTAACTCAATCATAACACTTTACTATTTTTTTCAAAGCGCAGATACACATGAAAAGTTCTTTGAATACTTTAAGCACTTAGGATATGACCCCTCAAAGCATGGCCAAACTCATTTGTGTTCAGATGGAGAAAAGTGGTATAAGTCATGCATTTTTAAAGTTTCATAACTCAGTCAATTTTAGTGTTATATGAATGGGATTTTTTTTTTGTCTGTCTTGTCAGTGTAATAGGAAAATTTTACTAAATATAACTTATAGCACTGGGGGCTGTATAAACACTTAAATTTCGTAATTTTTTAAGAAATGTTTTTATTGACCCAAATCGCTTTTAAAATATTTCTTTGCCTCAAATGAAAACATTTTTGTAATATTTAAACTATATGTGTATGACTAATGGTTTAGGAATTAGCCATTGGACACCGTTGAGAGTGGACACCCTGTATAAACATAAGAAACATTTTTGTTGTAAGATATTTTTATCACCATTTGCTAATCTTATGATAATTTCAAAGGAGCAAGTTTTTTTAAAGTTAGGTATATTTATATTTTAGTATTAAATAACACAGAATTGATAGCTTTGCAATATAAAATTTGTTTATTATTTAAATTAAAGGGATCATATAACATATATATGTATTTTAAGAACAGAGAAAAATATTGAGATCCTTATTAAGACTACGAAGTCATTCCCATCTATTAGACTATGAAGTGTTTGTTTACAAAGATTGTATTTGAGATCAGGATTGCCACTTGTTTCGGCAATCAAATTTCTTGCAATTTCCTAAGTAAAAAATTAAATTTTCCCTAATTCCTCTGAGAATTTTCAAAATTTCAATGGATAAATTTTGCAAAGTACCAAATTTACCCGGGGAAAATTGCCCATTTAACCCGGGTTTTTTAATAAAACCTGCCCGGGCTGGGTTTTTAACAAAAAACCTGGGTTTTTTACAACCCTGGGACGTGTGGTATCTTCTGGTTCAACTTTTCCCAACAGTGCTTTATGAATCTGGCCTGTCTGCTCTATCAGTCATTAATAGACTCTTAATGCCATGACATTTTTGCCGAAATGTCAGTGAAGGCTTACTGTGGAGACCCGGAATTTTTTGGTTTCCATCTGTTTGTTTGTTTGTTTGTTAGTTAGTTAGTCTGTCTGTCCGTCCCGCGATAACTGCCGTAAAACGCATCCGATTAGCTTGAAATTAAGGATGTATATTGGTGAGCTCCACAGATTTAGCTGTATAGTTTTGGGTTAAATTTGGTTCATTCGTTCGGAATATATAGAACATTTTATTTTGTGACATAATGCTTTTCTATGGGAAGTCAGGCGATTTTCAAATTTTCATTTGTGGAAAGAAATCGCTCATATGAATAATAGATTTAAATGGTAAATTTTGGATGCTGAAATTTTTAAATAAGAGTATTAAATTATTCCTTTTAGTTTGCAATTTTGTCAAAACATTTGTCAGAGCTTTTAAATTAGGTGTATATCTTATGGAGGGATTTTATATATGTGTTCCAATAATATAAAATACTTTCTTTTTTTAATTTACTTTTTTTCAATCACATATTTCATTGTCTTAATTTTCTTTTAACTGTTTCCTAGCAACGGAAAGGTGAATTTGATCTCATATATCAAAAATAAAACAAATACGCTTTGAGGTTGAAATAAAAAGGGCTTGTGTTATGATATTAATTCTTATTATTAAAAAAAACGTTACTAATATCTCACGGTTTATCGTCTGGACGCAGCTAACAGAAATATTTAATTTTTAATCGAAAATTTCAATGAGAAAAAAAAAACTTTTGAAAAGCAAATTGATAGTAAATGTCAAAATTATGCACCGCAAAATTATCGCTGTCGAAAAGGACGTCATTGTATCGGGAAATAAATATTTTCATTCTTAAAAACAAACATTAACTAGATTGCCTGAAAAAATATTTTTTGATGAGTGTTAGTTCTTAATGCCGACTCATTTCAGAAAATATGAATGAAAATTTTTTTATCTTTAAAAGGAAATTACATTTTCGTTCGTAAAACCTAAACTTTTAATATAATTGCGTCAATGTAAATCCTTTTCTGACCACCAGTATTGCAGAATAAGGCTCGGAAGTGTAAAAAGATTTACCATAATCATTAGCGCAATCAATAAAAAGTTACATATGTAAATTAATGAGACCACGGGGGGTTCAGGGGGCAGAGCCCCCCCCCCCCCCCTGAATACTTTATTATTTACAAAAAATACCAGAATTAGTAGCTCATGAAATTTCAAAATACCCTTCCAAAACACCATTTTTAATTTAACGCTTCTAATGTCTGAAAACTTAGTATTTTTTATTCTTATAAATAATTATGTAATTTGAAAACTTTAAATTGCGGTTTGCAGGAAATTGAATATTACTAGAGTGTGTCTAAAAACAATGAATTGCAGATCTGATGTTGAAGCTCCTGATCTGCAGATTTACTAGTAAGGTTACTATAGAACAGGGCTGTCCAACGTAGTGCCTGCGGGTGCTATGGTGCTTTTTGATGGGTTTTTTGGCACCCTTTTGCATATCAATGTTTTTGTAAGGAAAAAAATCCATTTTATAGAATTTTTTTTAAAATAAATAAGATTTGCATAATTATTTAACTGTTATTAGAGCATTTAAAGCTTATGGCTGCTTCCTCTACAAAATCTTTTACACAGCCCCCCTTCTCCCTCACTCTAAAAAAAAAATGAGTACTATTTAGTTATCCCATTGACCAAAAATCTATCGCCAAACTATCTATATTATAAAGGACTAACATATCTGTGCATAATGCATACATCATTCTGCTAATGGCAACACTTTGAAATTTAAAATGAAATTTCCACAACAGCAAATTTTTAAACTTTTAAACATCGCACATTTTCAATTTTTACACCGTCGTATAAGGGGAAAAATTGCACTTTTAAATGCAATTTGTTTGAAAGCTGTATCTCAATTTATTTTTGAGATATTATTTTTTTTTTTGTAGTTTCTAATACCATTTTTCTAATCGTGGCAACAAAAGTACCCATTTCTATTGAAAATAAACAGAAAATAGTCGAAAAGAGGAGATTACTATTTCTTTTTCTTGCCATTTTCTCACAAAACCTTAAAAAAAAAGTTTAAATTAAAATGCGTGCTATGTCAAGAATATTGTCTGTTATTCCGCGATAATGGCGTCATATGCATACTTTTCTATAGATGAAGTTTAAGACTCGATTGTAAAAGTGGATTGCTTTAGCGGATGCAAGTGACGTCATTTTATAAAAAAGCGTGTATTTTAATTCTTAAAGTTGAAATATGTTTTATAGAAATGTATCATTTTCACAGCCCAGCTGCTTTGAAATTCTTCACTGGTAAAAATGCTTCACTTTTGAAAATAACATAATCCAAATCACACACTGATAAAACGCAACGTTTTACAAAATCTTACAGTGTCTTTATAAAAGAGAGGTCACATGCAAATAATAGCGATTTATATTACAGAAATTGGTAATTCATGCCTGGATGAATTTGCTTCGCCGAGTTAGACAAGCAAACAAATAATTCGAGGGTTAAAATAATATCATGTTTGTAAAATTTTTGTCCAAAATTCTCTCGACTAATAAAATTTTAATGTTATTCTTTAGGACATTCTACTATAATTTGATCAAAATAACATAATTTGCTTAATTTAATTTTTGATAATTTTATATAATCTATACATTTAAAACACAAGTGTGTTTTTTAGTCATCTGCCCTGATCTTTCTGCTGAACCAATTTTACTAATATATTTTTTTAACTGAAAGCTGTTCATTTGTAGATCCCAACTTTTATATTTTAATTTTAAAAGCATTTCATGAAATTTTATTTAAAATGGTGAAAATTAGATAGTTTTCATAGCAGACAAGAGAGCAATAAAGAGGTTTATTTATCTTTATTCACGCCATTTTCTGATAAAATTTCAAAATTGTTGTATAGGGTTTAGTGGCACAAAATCCCATTAGGGGCATAATATTTCGAACAGAAAATAACATCTGCTTTTGCAAACACGCATTTTTCTTCATAAATTTTCCATATTGTTTTTCCTTCTGCATGTGTACTGATACTAAGTTTCAGACACTAGGCAAAATGCTTATTTAAGTGAAAATGACATTTTCTTAGATAAAACTAAACATTTTAACACAAATGCGTCTAAAAAAACATAAATTACGGAAATCTTTACTCTCCGGAATTGAGATTAGAACCTTAAGTTAAGAGCTAGTTTCATGGTAGGTAGGACAAAAATTTGAAAAAAAAATAGAAATTTATATTGGTTGTTTATATTGGAATGTAGAGTCTTGCGCTAGGTCGGGCAAAAAATTTTCCAGTTCGGGCACACCTAGCCACGGGCCTGCATCCAAGTCCTACTGATGAACTCTCAAATAGGTTGGATTCCTAAAAAAGGATGCCCTCTCACCAGGGTTGCCGGCTTTTAGCCAGGCCAAAAAAAGCCGGCCGTAACTGTAAACCAACTTTTAAAAATAAAAGCCGGTTTACAGTTAATTCGATTTAAATTTGGATCAATTGATTTTTAATGCACTTAAAAATATTTTCTACTAAAAAAATTATTAATTTTTGTCAAATAAATAAGTCTTTATAACTTCTGAAAGGCAACTGTGAAGGCAATTATGTGTGAAAAAAAATTATTAATATTGAAAAGAATTGCTAGACTCCAAATTGGTGTTTTGAAATTACATATTATATAGTTACACATATACAGTAGAGTCTCAAAAATCCGAACAGCTTGGGACCGGAGGCTGTGCGAATTTTAGAATTTTGCAGATTTTAGAGTTTTGCAGATTCTGGATTAAATGATTTATTTTTTTTTTTTTAACTTACCTGTGTCCATTTACAAGAAGAGCTTGTAATAATTCAATTTAAGCAAATCAAAACTTGAATCCCTTTTATTTACCTGTACATTATAATTTTAATACCCAAAATTATTTTTTATTACAATTTTTAAACATTTCTTCTATAGTTCTTTGCTTGAGAACTTACATTTTATCTTGATGAAGTTTCTTTTGAATTCTGTAAACAGTCGTTATTTGCTGTTGGTCTGTACAACTTAAAGCAAATGCAAAATAATAATGAAATGAGTGTTGCCAACTTCACATGAAATATAAAATTAACTAATTCGCTACTTTCTATAGTGGCCGATAGATTGTGCCATTACTAAAACCTTTATGGGCTTGTTTATGCTTTGCATCCATTTCTATTGTTTTACATTTCGTTGTGTGTAGGTTTTTGTGAATATCCAGTGTAATTACTATTGTCTCATAAATTTACATTAAAAATAATTTTATTTTCATTCGCTGATAGTTGGAATAAAAATTGTAAGTAACACTTCTTAACTGGGAATTTCATTGTTTACTTTTTGAAATGCAAGTGGATTTCAGAAGATTGTGGATTTTAGAGACTACTGTACTACACATTTTAAAGATTATATTTAATTAAACAATGACAAAATGTAGCACACCATGGAAATTCTGATGTGCCCCTATGGAAAGATAAAGTTATAAATGTTAAAAGAGAAATTAGAAAGGATATAATATTTGAGGAGAGTTTGGTACATAAGTGTATAAAAAATGGAGCATTTAAACAAGAAAAAAAAAAATTCTCTAAAAAATTTTTTGAAAAGCTTGTTGCTAAGCATATTCATGCATATGCTATTCATAATGTTTTTAGAAGTGAGAAAGGGTGTTTTTATTAATATGACTATGTACTTATAATTTTAAATGCTTACTACAAATAAAATAAGACTTGTATATTAATAGGTCTTAAAATTAAGTAATAAAACATGTAACTCAATAACCATTGTCCTCTTTAATTTTATAAAGCAGTAAAAATTGGGGGGTAGGGTAAAGGTCAGTGTAAACCAGATAAATCAGTTGGTAGGGCCCTTTTAAAATTTAGCTGACCTATTGGCTATTTGGACTACCCATCACCAGCGAAACCAGTTTTATTCCAGTATTGATGTCTTTATAATAATTGAGAAATTGGGTTACTTATTAAACTCTAAACCAATTAAATGTCTTTAAAACTAATTAAAAACCCTTTTTAAAAATGTAGTTTATAATGACAGTGCTTCGTTGTATAAAAGCCAGTGATGGCCCATTTTGGCCCCAAAAAGCCGGTTAAAACCCATAAAAGCCACCAGCGTGGCTTTTTTTAATTTTAGCTGGCTTTTTTGCAACCCTGCCTCTCACAAAATAATGACATCCTTTGAACTGTGTGTGGGAGAAGATTTAAAAAAATCACCTGAGACTTGGCGCCCAGCGTGACAGGTGCTGCTGGATTGTTGAGATCCCAGATGAAAATCTCCGATTCACTGGCTCCCGATGCCAGGAGGCAATCCTGAAATGAAGAACACAATTAAAAGCATGACTCTGATTATTATAGTAGGCCACAGTTTCAATAAGATCACCCAGAGAACGGAGGATAAGGCATACCATGCGCTCTTTAAGAGCAAGAAAAAGAGCTTCTTTCATTCTCACACCATTAAGATTTGTTTTACATCCATGTTGTTCCGATAAACAACATTATTTCACCTACTATTTCTGTAGATCTTTCGTGAAAGCACACAGGGTTGTCATGTAGAAGGCCTATCTCCCTTTTGGAAGAATAGACACACCCCATATGTTTTACAGGTTATAATTGAGTCCTCCCTACAGGGTGTGTTTAAGTACCTCCAGATTTTGGTTCACAACTTTAACCCGACTGGCTGGCACACATTCTCTATTAAAAGAATTATATTTTGAAAAGTATATGGATCTGAAAGATCTCATGCTATTAAACTGGGATTAGAAACATGTTCTGCGATTTACAAGGCGCCTCATGGAAACAGAGAAAAGAGTTAGTTAACAACAACATTTTCAATGGAATCCCTTTACAACATCTCCAGAACCCCACCCAAACAACACAGACGGAGGATCACCCCCCTTTCGCACAAACGGAATTGGAGTGACACCACCTGTACGGAGAAGCAGATGCTCTTCTATAAGACGATCACCACGTCACCTTTCAAGACACACACCAGTAGAATGGGATATAACTTGACAAGGGGGTGGGTTGCCCTACTATCAGAAATCTACTTCTATTGGTTTCTAATGTGTCAAGGACTCTGCTATTTAGAATGAGTTCATTTCACAGGAGGACTGCCATTTATAGGCAAAATCATTTCATACTCTATTGGTAACATTTCCCAGTCCAATGAACAGATTTTTAATCAACCATTAGAAGAAGGAAGGGATGGACTCCTTCTGTCATTTATGCTTATAGCTGTCCTTTGATGGCCGGCTACGATAAAGAGGGTCTTAGTCTAAAAAAAATGTTTTAACCCCCCTCCCTCCTCATAAAAAAAAAAAGAAAAGAAATTTAAAAACAATATTTATGAAGGACCCTGTCCCCGTCCTCATTCACACTATTTGTGAATGAACATGTCCCCATCCTCACAAAAACTACCAACTGCCATGAAATTTAAATACAGCAGCACTCTTCTTTCCAAAAATAAAACTGCACTCACATTTTTTTTTTTTTTTTTTTTTTTTTTTTTTTTAACAAGCAGCTCCTCATTTATCGAAAATCAAAAGTGTTGTTGAGACGTTTAAAAATAGCACCAGGAAATAGAGCTCACTGTAGGATCCTGTATTCTAGTGGAATTTATTGTACAGTCGTGGAAAAAAAAAAGTAAACACCCCCTACTACCTCCTCAACAAATTATCGTAGACAAAAGTGACTGGTACCGAACAATTGGAAATGAAGTCTACTTTTAAATGAAGTACCGTAATTCCATGTATATAAGCTGCAGCAGTAGATAAGCCACAGCTTATTAAATTGTTGTGTAAAAAAATAGTAGCATTAGATAAGCCGCACCGGAAGATAAGCCGCGGCTTATGCAAGATCTTGGGACGACTGAAGCTGATGGGCGAGTGGCGGCCATCTTCGATTTTTTTTGCCATATTAGCCAATGAAGAAATATTTTTCTCCAACATATTTTTATGCTTTTAAGAACTGAAAATATAGAATTTTTTTAAAGCAATTGTAAAAAAAAGTTTTACTTAGAATAATTATTGAAATGGCAGCTTTTGACTTGAAAATAACGTGCCAAATCCAAGATAGCCGCCGGGCTTCTACTAGCTTTAGTAAGGAAAATAAAAAATTACAACTACCGTATACAAATGTGTCGTAAAAATATGAAATAAGATTTATAATTTATACAAAATGGTTTGACTTGACTTCAAATCCGATAAAGCACTGTATAAAAAAGGATTGCCGCAAATTCGTTCTCATGATTTAATAAAACATGGGCCGTTATCTAACTGAAAATCCCCGCCTCCCCATCAACTGAAAAAAATAAAATTGAAATTTATAACAAATAAACTTTTTTATTTGTATTTTTTTTTTTTTAATTTCCTGTAAATACACGATCAATAAACGATCAAAATCAGACTCACCAGTGTCAGATACAAAAAGATTATCAACTCTTCAGCTTTCTCAACCACTTTGAATTTGAAATCTGCGGTGTAGCTCTTTCGCTTTTTTGGACATATTTTGAAAACACGTGCAATCATCTCCACCGCATACAGAAGAGAACAGTCTCAATTCTACACCGTTACTACGGCGAGCGCGAGAGAGAAAAAGCATTTGCATATTTTGAAAACACATGCAATCATCTGCACCGCGTACAGGAGAGAACAGACTCAATTCTTCACCATTACTATGGCGAGCGCGAGAGAGAAACATGGAAGAAGGAATACAATCTATTTCCAACTTCTTTGGAGAGAAAAAGCATTTTCATCGGAAGGAGTAGTTGCGCAGAGCAGATGCGTGAAGCAATGGTGCACGGAAGAAAGTTTCACTCCGAAATCGCGGACAGAAGAAAGCAGACAAATCGGCGCTGGGCTGGGACTTTTGGACTGTTTCAATCCAATTTTGTTTCCGGGGGAGGTTGGCCGTTCCGAAAAATTCGGTCGACGGGATGAGGATGTCAATAGATAAGCCGCAGTGTGCAAAAATCGGCATTTTTTATAAGATAACCTGCGGGTTATCTACACGAAATTACGGTATATAAAATTTGCTTAGGGGGCCATCTACCTATTAAAAAAAATCCAAACTTCTTTATTTTCAATAGCAATACCCAATTTTAATGAGATATTTCAAATCTTTGGTTCAAACTATGCCTAGACACCCAATTTCAAGTCATTTGAATGATAAGTTTTTGAATTATAAACGTTCAAAATTGAGTGCTTCTAATGTTAAATTACGTTTTCATATTTTTATTTATATCTCCTGAAATTATGATCCTAATGTTTTAATTTTATGCGTAGCAATAATACTAATATACCCAGAATTTGCAATTTTTATAACTTTCTGATATGAATTATGAAATTATGAATTGCAACCTACAATTTTTTTTGATGGATTCAGATTTATTAAGTCCTGCTTTATGGAAATCCAAAATTTGACATTTTTCTTCCAAGTAGTTTTCAAATTATGCTTAAAAAACGGCAAAATGATGGTTTAAGGGGCCGTCTAGGATAGAAGTGACTAAATATTTTGAAATTTCTTATGCTAGCCTGTAATCTAACAGGCTTAATTGACTGCTTAAGGTGCCTTGATCAAGAAGGGAGCTCTCTCGGTTAACCATCGAGTACCGAACTTCAATTTGGATACAGCCCTTAAAATACGCTCGTTTTAAAATAATTAATTTCTCGGAAACTTATGGTACGAATTGCATAAAAATTTGTTTTTAAACTAATTGAAGGGTGTAGAGTTCATGGATGCTGTCAGAATTGTGTACTGCTATTAAAAAAAACAAAGTTATGGTTCGTTTTAATAGGTAGATGCCCCCCTAAGCAAATTTTATGTACATCCATTAAAAGTAGACTTTATTTCCAATCGTTCGGTACCAGTCACTTTCTTCTACGATAATTTGTTGAGGAGTTAGTAGGGAGTGTTTACTTTTTTTCCCACGACTGCACATGCTTCATTGAGGAGAGATTTCTGTAAACCCATCTTCTTGAAAATAATATCGTCATTGTATCTTTCTATAGCCTATTTTAAATAAAATGATCAAGGGTTCTGGAGGAACCCTTAAATTTTTCCCTATACAATGGTATTCTGTAAGGAGAAGGGAGAGGATTTTCGACATTGTTCATAACAGTTTAAAGGTATATGTATTTGATTTGATTTGAATAAATGGTACATTTTTTTAATCCCATTTTTATAGTAGACATAATGCGTAGGACTCCCCTTTAGTTTATAGAGGATTGCAACACTCAAAAAAAGTAACATTTTCTGTAGCCACATACAAAAAAATTCAAAGAGGATGACATTTCTCTCGACTCTCTTCGTTCGTAAGTAGTCAGAAAAGGGTCATTTGTAAAATCAAAACCCATCCAGTACTCTTAAGGACATGGATTGCACGCTTAGGCTTTCTTTCATGATGCGTGAAATCAATGTCATTTCAAACAGAAATGGATTTCGAGCTGAGTGAAAAATGTCTCACCCATGAACTTTTTTTCACTCACCCATTCAAATGAAATGACCCTCCAACATGTCCCAGCCTTGACGGCTGGCCTGGACATTTTTAACTCGGTCGGATTTAAATGAAATTCTCACAGTGTGGGAGATCAAAGTGGTCCCAACAACTATCTAATCTAGAAATGAAAAATAAGTCAATAAATGCTGTTAAGATTATTTCAGGATCACATGGATGTTCCCAACTTACAAAAATATGCATTTCTTTTTTCTTGGGTTTTTGTTTTTTTTCATAATTTCAAGAACACGGAATGAAAGGAACACTACACATAGAGGGGTGTTTGGGGGAGTGACAGATAGAAAGCAGGGGATGTCAGTTCTACATTAAAAAAAAAAAACCCTGATTGCTTAAAATAAATCCTATTTTACATCACTGCATTATTAAAATACGTAAATACTCATTTTAGAAATAAAATGTTTAATCAAATTCACATCAAAGCACAGATACTACATGTTTTCCCATTTTCAGAATGCTAACAGTTATTTTCACGTTTTTATACCTTCATTTGTGAGAAGTTTAGTAAAAAAAAAGGGAGTTTTACTTTTCATGACATGAATAAATGCAGATTATTTTAATTTTTAATAGGTGAACAGCTATAGATTATTGTACATTAGGGTGGAACTTAAGTATAGGGTAAAAAAAAAAACTTTTTTGTTTTAATGTGTAATAGTGAAAACTTTTTTCCTTTTTGAATGTCTAAACTTTTGGCTGAAAAGGTTTTTTTAAATTAAGTTGTTTTCCGGTTCCTCAAGGAGGTCAAAGTTTTGAAATTTCAGTATAAAGTAACTTAAAGTAAACAACGTAGCTGTTAGCTCATATCTACTTTTATTTAGCAAATACTATCCAGAAGTCACCACGAGGAGGTGGTTAAATATCGACTTCCTCCCTCCTTACCTCCCTTTGTTATGGATTAATTCAATTGGATATTCAACCTACTGTCTTTTTAGGCAAACTTTGTCATAACATTGTGGGAATTCAACTTTCCCAAGATTAAGCCATCTTTTGCTTAATATTTAAAGACAGTTGACGCAGCTTGCGGGACAATTTTGACACACGTTTCCACTGTTTGAGTATGACAAGGAAAATCTAAAATTCAGGTGTATCCCCTGTTTGTACTTTTTTTAAGTGCTTCATCCAATCAGTCCGTCAAGATAGGATCAATATTTTTATAGTCTATAATTTCAATATGTTTGCATTGTTTCAAGTCGCTTTCCTACTGGTCCAGAAAATCCTTTTGACCCGTCGTTTTTCCAAAGAGATGTTGAAATAAGTATCTAAGAAAAAAGTTCATTTGCATGTAATAATCAAATTATCCACTATAAAGTTTTTAGGGTATTACTTCTGATGTTTTAACAACTCCAGATTTGCATCCTGCATTAAAGGCGTTTCTGTTTCACCCAATAACTTTCAAACTTGAAATGTCTGTATTATTATTCTGAAAATACACCAAAATTGCAGTGGCTATATTAATATAAGAAGAAGATGTCAATGAAATATGACCAATATATTTTTATCCTGGTTTTTGGACTGAGACCAGGTGTTCGTCATTAATGATTCTTAGTTACACTTTTTTTCCCCTGCTTCAGTTATCATAGTGTTATCCTTTCTGCCATCAAAATACTAACCTTTTAAAATTAACTCATTTCGTCTTTCCTGTTCTTCCAAATTCTTCCTTTTCTTTTTTCTTTGTCGTCTTCAAGTTCTTCTTTCACTTACCTTTTCTTTATTATCAACAGAAATACCCATATCTTCTAAGGTACCATTTGCAATAATATTTGCAGTTCTGTCTAATACTCTGGTTCTTTCACCTTGTTGATTATCAAATTCAGGTTTAGAAAAATAACCGATTGAATTATTTCCTTCCGAACTATTTTTCACACTTGACGATCATTCAATCAAAAGATCATTTTTTTTTGTTTTTAAGTAACTTTTTTCCTTGATATTTCATTTTCCAGTCTTGCTACACATTTTTTATAGTTTTTATATCTATTGATTCTATTGCCATCACCCCATCTCTCTTTGGTCTTTGATAAAGTGACGTTCTTGTTCTGATACACGATAATATTTATTGCTTTTAAACAAATAAATGTTTTTTGCAGGATTACCTAACATTTTGCAATTTTATATCGGATGTGGGATTATTCTTTCTAATCTTAATATTTTTCTTCTAATTTTGACATTTCTCGCACTAGTCTCTAAACATTTTTCATGATTTGTGCATCAGAAACCGTTGGAATTGAAGGTCTCAACAATACACTTTTAATTGTATCATCAACAGCTTTAGATATTTTAGAAATAGTGTGTACCAGATTCCATCTGTCAGATTTTAAGTTAAACGGAACCCAAAAATAATGTTTCATAACATCTTCATATGTTCGTCAAAGATGGCAGTCAAATGTTAATTGTTTTGGTTCAGGAAATACAGGACACTTCAACAATTATCTAGATTTAGGTACGTTAACAGACTTTGTCACTTTTGACATCGAATGTCTATTGAAAAATAATTAAAGAACTGTTAACACACGTTAAATCGGACTAACTTGTTATGTGTCGCAACCAAATAAATCAGAGACAATGAAAGCTGACGCCCACAACGCTGGCATCTACAAAAGTCAAATAAAGTGGGGCTAACTTTTCTAAGGCACTCAAACTAAATTATTCTCTCTATTACAAGACATTAACACTTAATGAATTTAATTTTGCAAAATATAAATTTAACAATAAGCTTAAAAAACTTTTCATGCAATTATAGGCTTTTTTTCGTTTTTTAGAGAAAATCAGGCGGTTTGAGGAACCGGAAAATATCATTTTAAAATTAAAAGAAAAATATTTTCTTTTTATGGAGTTAAAAAGGAAAAAAATAATTGCTATTAGAATATAAAATTCGAAACTTCGTTTTTTAGTTCCACCCTATTGTACATGCATAGTGCAATTAAACTTAAAATTACACTATGTGCAAGTTACTTGAAAGATTTAAAAAGACGTTAAATTACTTTAATACTAGCTGCCCCACCCACCGTTGCCCGGGACCGTAATAATAATTTTAAATAAACCTTAAATTTGTATTGCATGTTGGTACAGAGGGGTGGGGTTGGGGGGTAGAGACTTTGCAAATTACCAGGGCCCAACTTTTGTTCAGTTGGAAAGTTGTGTAAAGTCGGTGGTTAAGGTTTTGAATTTTTATTTGTCTCACACTTTAAACTCTTTTATTCAAAATGAATGGGTGAATTCAATTAAAATTTAATTATGTTTTCAATATTTAAAATTTTTATCAGTCAGTTTTTATTTAAAATCTTTACATGAAAAAGTAATTACAAATGCATCCTAAACTGTAATACTGAAAAAAAAAATAATAAAATGACATCCATTATTTTGAAGTTAACAGTATTTACTGTACGTACTTATTTACTTATTGCCATATTGATTTTAAAATACTTTTTTGCGCGGAACTTTTCTCACTTTAGATACCCTTAAAAAAAAAAAAAAATGAAATCTTTAAAATAGCAAAAATCTACTCATTCAAATGTCAACTCAGTCGTACCCAGTATCGAACCAGAGTACTTTCGTACAGAAAACTAGCTTCCCTATTCGCAAATCATTCCTTCTTTTCTTTTTTTTTTTTTCGCGTTGCTTTCATTAGCATAACAAAATAGAGGGTTAGTGCTGTACGAATTCTCTGAAATTTTAATGAATCGTAAACATAACTAAGACCAAACCCTTTTTAAAATTTCATAAAAAAATATGTTAGAGGGAGAGAATTTGCACCGAAATGTAAATCCTCTTAATGAGGTGTAAAGTGACCGGCGTTTGACAGTGTGTTTCAAAGGGTTAAAAAAACTCATATTTTTAAAAACCAATTGCACCATCGATTCGAAGAAGGTTTCAGCTTTATAAGCATATTTTTGGTTTGTCAGTACCTTTAAAATGGCATCATGGGGGGGGGGGGTTACAATAAGGGAGAAAAACGTTTTTCGGAAAAAAGATCCTTTTTGAAATTTTTTTCCAAGGGGTTGATTGTGATATATTTTTTAATGGATTGCGGCATTTGAGACGTAAGAGTACGATCTTTCAGAACATGTCTTCCGTTTTTAACTTTACTAAGAAGTTTAGACAATAGTTAATAAATAATGACAAAATACTCCGAAATACACTTTTTTTTCGTTCTTCATTGGCATATCAGCCCCTTCAACGCATACGTCAGAGATTTTCCCCTCTTCCCAACGGCAGAGATGGTTTTTTTAATGAGAGTGAGTTACGGTTGTTCATTAATAATTCAACTATTCATTGGAATTTTAAAATTCTGAGAACCAGGTACATGAGGAGAGACCTTCGACTGCCTTCACAAAAAAATTTCAACCTCGTACGTGCCATAGATTTTGCTAGCCATCGCAGACACAGACACACACACACACAGAGCGATTTGTTCTTTTATTAGTATAGATTATTAATAATAAATAATAATAATAATAATAATAATAATTAAAGGTGTTAAATTACTTTCAACTCTATACATAGCCTTTGTCAGAGAATACAAGCATCTGATTTTCAAATTTCATGTAGTGGGCGTTGAAAGGAGTGAAAGTCAATTTTCAGATCAAATAAACATTGGTAAACAAAAATAGGGATAGAGAGGGAAGTGAAATAGGACACATTTTATGATTCTATAAGCAACAAGCAAACTGAGTGAAATTCTGTGGATGTTGTAGGATAAAGCATCCCAAAATACCCAGAATTCGGCTCAGTTTGCTTAAAAAATAATAAAATACGTAATATTCCACTTCCCCCTATATCCATATTTTTATTTCCCAATGTTTTCCGGATCTGAAAATTGACTTTCACTCCATTCGACACCCACTACGTGAAATTTGAAAATAAGACGCTTGTATTTTTGTATTCTCTGACGAAGGCTATGTATAGAGTTGAAAGTGCTAAGGATATTAAAGTAATTGAACACCTTTTTAAATATTTTTTAATCTTTTAAGTAATCTGCATAGAGTGTAATTTTATGAATTTAGCATTCTATTTATTTATTTGCTGATGCATAGTGTTGTGCAGATATTAAAATCAGGCATCTCCTTTATTATTCCTTTTAAGAGGGATGATTCCTATTTCAAGAGGAATGCCAAGTTAAGTTTCGCCCACATCCTCAGACATGTCATTGATAACTTTCGAATGGAAAATTGCAATCCTATCTAATTTTTAAATTTACCATTGCCATTTCATAATATTTTAATACATTGCATGCGGGTCTATTTCGTCACAGACCTAAGTGTGTGGCACGTCTGTTTTTTCATGAATTTTGTTGGAATTGAGTCATTTGATAAAAGCGCAATAAATCAAAAATGACTTCATTTTTTAAACAAAACTTTTTTATTTTGCAGTCAAATACGATTGATGTTTAAAAAACGAAAATTTTTGAATAGATAAATATAGAATAGCGAAGTAGAAATGAAAACTCTCCTGCACAAATCTACCGTAATTTCTGGTAGATAAGCCGCGGCTTATACGCGTTTAAAAGTTAAATTTTACCTTTTGCGGCTTATCTGCCGGTGCGGCATATGCAAAGTAATAACGATTTTTCCCACAAAAAAAAAATCAGATCATGTAATATTATAGAGTGAAAATCTGAAAAACAATATTAAAAATGCTTCACGGATTAGAAATAACAATCATTAAAAAAATATCGGGAAGTTTTTTTTTTATTTCATTAAAAAAGAAAAAAATCTATGCATGGTTTCTTTCTGCATAACAAAACGTATTACTCAAAGATAATGATCTCATTCTGATAACGTTCAACTTCCCGCTCCACTACAACTCTGCAGAGTTGAATAAACAAACTGCAGAGAGCTCTCTTCCTTTTTATAAACTAGGGATTTTGGGGAGTGCTATAATTTTCTAATAACTTATTATATTTTAATAAAATTTTGTTACACAGCTTAATTTACTGTTATTGCAACTTGTTGAAATTTTGAACAAAATCGGACAATTAATAATGGTGTTTTTTTTTTTTTTTTTTTTTTTTTTTAATAGCTAAGAAAAAACAGGTTTTGCTTTTCATTTTTTTTCTTTTAAATTATTTTTTCTGTTTGCTTGCAGCTCAATAATTTCTTTTTACTGCACTTACGCAAAGTGAAGTTGCTGACACATTTAAGGAATCCTTTTTATGCTCAGTTTTGCATAATCGCGGCGTTTTAATAGAAAAAAAGTACATTCTCTTGTTTTCTTTAAGTGTGCGCACTTGCGAATGTTGTATTTTTTATTTTCAATAATGAACGCATGTATTTAATTTTTGTTTATTTTAAAACTTTCTTAGAACATTTTATTTTAAATATTTACAGAATATATGAAATCGAGTACCAATTAATTCTGTTAATAGACATTAATGTTTACAGTTAGTAGTGAAGAGATTTTCAAAAAAATTCTCTTTATACGTCTCTCCCAACTTTTGCCAATAGTTCATGTTGTCAAAATGATTATTTATCATTAGTTGTTTTCGGAATTTTACGTTGTGTTATTTAATTGATGGATTCGAATTAAAAATAGCGTTACAGTACAGGACCCATTATCCGGAATTCCAAAATCCGGAAAGACCCGAAATCCGGAAATTTTTTTTTTAATTTCCTAAATTTGTAAATTTTAATAAAATTTTGCATTTTCTGAAATTTTTCAAAAATTTTACAATTTCTAATTTTTTTTTGGTCGATTGTGTTGCAATGTGTAACCACCAAAATATGTTACATCAGTTATGGGGGGAACACTGTCTCCCCCCCCCAACCCCCCAAATTAGAAAAAAGTCATTTTTCTGTCGAATTTTAGTTTAAAATTAATTTATATTTCGATTCTTTTTTTTAAATCGTCACATATTTCACACCCTTCCTTTCACTTTGACAAAATATTATGGCTAAACAATTGTGTTACTTGAATCAGGGGTGATTTTGGGTAAAAAAAAAAATATTAAAAAAAATCTAAAATTCTTTTAATTTTTTCTAAAATCTTAATTCTCTAAAATTTTTTTAATTTTTTAAAAGTTTACAGAAGAGGGGGGATCCTCTTGGCATTTATGCGTTTTTCCAACAATCCTTTGATGAAATTCGCGTTTTTACATGATCTTTTGATGAAATTAACGGGGTTTTTTTTTTTTTTTTGCGATCCTTTGAAGAATTTTTTGTTCACTATCTTTTGACGAAATTTGCAGTTTTTTTCACGAAGTTTTGACGAAATTTGCATTTTTTCCTGTGATCTTTTGACTAAATTTGGTGTTTTTCGCGGTCCTTTTACGAAATTTCGTTTTTTTTTTTTTTTTTTTGCAATCTATTGACGAAATTTGCAGATTTTTTCGCCAGGGTTGTATTCAAACACTTTTCTCCGAGAGGTGGCTCCAAAGGGACATCGTAGAGTTCTGGTGGGGAAATTACACTTTTTGACCATTGAAAACACAAAACTTCCGAGGGGGAAACATCTCATTGCTCTGGGGGGGGGGGATGTCCCCCCATGCCACCCCCTGAATTCAACACTGTTTTTCGCGACCTTTTGACGAAATTGCAGGAGGGTGGGCTTTTTCGATCCTTTGAAGGAATTTTTTTTTCACTTCATTTTGACGCAATTTGCGTTTTTTTTTTTTCTTTTTTTGCAGTACTTAGGCAAAATTGGTGTTTTTCCCGCGATTTTTTGACGGAATTCAGGAGAACCCGAAATCCGGAAAGCCTTCGGTGCCGAGAATTCTGGATAATAGGTCCGGTATTGTATTTGTAATTCTAGTCAAAAATGGTAAAAAAAAAAAACTGAAATTCCATCGTATAAGCCGCACTTATTGAAAGTGGTGTATGTACTACTATAGACGCCATATTGAAGATTTTCACACATTTTTTAAATCCATATATTAAGAATTATATTTTTATATTAGTTTTAGTTTTATATTATTTTAGAGTTTTATATTAAGAATTCCATCAAATATATTACTACTTGCCGATCCAAGGCTGAAATGTGCGATGCAATTGGATAAATTCACAAACCAAAAGTAAGTAATTTATTTATTTATTTAGTTTCATTATTTGAATTAAATTTAAAATTCTAATTTTTAAAAAAAAATGGTTTTAAAAAGTGTGTGAAAATCTTCAATATGGCGCCTATAGTAGTACATACACCACTTTCAATAAGTGCGGCTTATACGATGGAATTTCAGTTTTTTTTTTTTTTTACCATTTTCGGACGTAGCAGCGTATACGCCAGGGCGGCTTATCTACCCGAAATTACGGTACTAAAAACATACTGTTAAGTGACCGGCGCTCAAGTGACAGACTGCAAAAAATGTAAAAGTATGTTTCCCGCATACAATGTGTTAATTATAACTTATCAATTACTATGACAATAATGTAATGATAGGTGTAATGTTTATGAAAGTGATTGTACTGCTAATGTTTTTGCAAATTCATTATTATCATGACACATAATTGCTATTATAATGACTCATTTACGATTGTCTAATGTAAGGATAATTATAATGTTTAGGATTAGGATTGTAATGCTAATGTATTAGGAAATTCCTCATTAACATATGTAATTGTAACTTTACAATTATGTTAACACAATGTAATGCTAACTATAACATTTACGATTAAAACTGTCTGTTTGCAAAATCATCATTACCATTGCATCTAATTATAACTTCTCAAATATCATTAGCATAATGTAAATATAATTATAGCTTTAACGATTAAAGTAGTAATGGTAATCTATTTCCAAATTCATCCCTGAGATGCCATGACATTACAAATGAATCAGATTACAAATCTGATATAAGGTCTGAAATACTTTGTTTCCTCTAGGTTTTAGATGGATAATAACAGATTAGATTTAACATTTATGCTGTGGCTGGAGAAGGATTATAAGTTCCAGTGTAATGTTTGATGCAATTCACGAAATGTGTGACCCACTGACAAAAACCATGACTTTTACGGGACCCATTGCAATTTGTGACTTCTGTAATGGGTAGAAATCCTGGGGTAAAAAAACATAAAAATTGCAGATCTGCAGAAGAATTATGCATGATGCAATTTTTCACATTGCATAGCCATTGTTTATCCATTTTGACATGCAGTGCATTAACAAAGTTATACATTATGGATGTAAACTATAAAATGTTTGGCACCAGACTTTACTGTCAACAGGAAAGTGAACTCTACATTTTTCTACAGGGAAGCAAGGAATGAATGGATAATAATAACTGTATTAGGATGGACTTACCTGAAATTTGTTGAAGTCAAGGGAGTGGACGGGGCCAGTGTGTTTCGTGTTGTGATGCAGGATGGCAGAGTCACCCTGTATCAGTTTGGCGGCATCGTAAATCATGATGTTGCCACCATCCGCACCGCCCACAATCACACCACTGCTCAAATCCGATGTTTTCATGCCTTCACAGCCCCATATGATCTTGTGAAACCTAAAACAAATCACGATAAGTACAAAAAAGCTTAAATTCATAACATCTTTGGGGAAAAGACAAACTATTTCAATTATTATTTTTTAGATTAATGATACCCTGATTTATAATAGTATCAATTCTATTCTGTACTTTCTTATTATAGCAGCCCCTACAATCATCAAGTTCGTTAAGAGTGTATACAAAAAAATAATGAAATACAAGTATAAAAATACACACATAATCAGAGTTCGAAATCCTTGGTGGTCCGCTAGCCTGAGACCACCAAAAATTCATTTGGACCACTAATTTGAAAAATTTACTGGTCTGAAGGGCCAGTGACTTTTTTTTTCCTCTCTGACAGGCAAACATAAATTTTCTCGGCCCTAACAAAACCACAACCAGACACAAATCACAGTTTTATTTTATTTAAAAACATAAAATTAAATAAATAATCAAAAAAAATATTTGCACTAAACCTTACAGCCAGTTGAAATAAATAATTGGAAATAAAATATCTATTTACTAATTTTATAGTTCTAATTTATGTCCTACTGTTGTTTAATTTATAGCAAATTATAACTTTAGATTTCAGAGTTTCCCCTAGACAGTTTCAGGAAGGCGCCGCACCCTGCCTGCCCTTAGGTTTACAAAATTGCACCCCTCTTGCTGTCTATTAAATATTAAAAAGTAGTTTTAAAAATCAAACCTTTAATAATTTCAAGAAATGCCCTTAAGAATCGAAAACATGCCCTTCAGAATCTAAAAGTGCCCTTTTCCCACAAGCAGCACCCTGTCCTTTTTTAAACCTGGGGGAAACTCTGGATTTTACTATGAGGAAAATTTTGGATAACTACAAAGTAAGTTTGGTTTATATTCTAGGTGTGTGTGTGTGGGGGGGGGGGGGGGCACTCAAAGGGTTGAAATGATAGAATTTTATGTCACGGGCCAGTGATGATGCCTGCGGCCCAGTAAATTCTCATGGTCACTGGTTCTTGGGACTAGTGACCTTTTTTAAAAAATTCTAATGCTGATAATACATATGTTTGTATGTATTAAAACAATTGTTGGGTGAGATTTTACAATCTTAAATTGGCAATATATGTTTGTTAGAATTGTGAAGACAGCAGACAAACTCAAATGCCTAGAATGGATTGTTTTTTTTAATTCAACGTCTGTCGCCGAACTTTAGGTAATGGAACTGGCAACGAGAAGAGAACAATTATCAGAAGAACTGGGAATGACAGAACAGAGGAGAAGCAGGAAATGAAGCATAGAGATGTAGTGTATGTTTACAGCAATATTTGTGAAATGTGAAAAGTATATTGTAGTGTTTGATTTTAAGGTGTTGTGTTTTAGATCAATAAATTTGTTAAGATTTATCTTCGACTGGCTTGAAAGATTTACATGGTTGTTTGTGAAGTGTATTTGATGTTTCTCTGCATAAGGAAAATAAGATTCATTTACGAGTCTGCTTGGTTAAAGAACTTACGTTAAGTGGAAACTTCAGCAGCGCAGCCGATAAGCCAATGAGATGGTAAGGGGGGGGGGGGGGGGGGCACAGACCCAGAAAAGAGAAAGTTAACAAAAGAGGTTAAGACAAAGAAACAAAACAAGTTTTGAAAAGAAAGAAGTCCTTATTCATAAATTTTTATTTTAGTGTGGGGTAAAGGACAATGCAATAACTTTGAAACGAAAAACGTTCGTACTTTCATTAGGAATAAAGTTCCCAATATGTAAATATACAATTTTTTTACACAAAAAGAAGAAAAAAAAGAGGCTTGTAGTATAAATTTGGCGCCTCCTCAACTTCTGCGCCCCCCTTTTTGCACGGCCTGTATGTATGTTAAATTGAGAACTGAATAATTCAGAATATGTAATGGTTATTGAAACTTTATAAGCAGTTTATATATTTTCAGATGAAATTTTCTTATATAAATTGTTATGTATTTAGCAATAAGTGTAAAGCATGGTATAGCTGACTTGTATATGCAGGTTTTTTTTTTCATTTGCATTATGGTTGGTTGGTTCAGATGCTAAAATTATTGATTTGTGAAAATCTTTATAACTGCTGTGAATTAGTTTTTCTTTGAAATGGATATTAAGATATAAAATTGATATATATTTTGATAAATGTTTGGATAAGTGTTGATAAATGTTTTTGATAAATGTTGTGAACTAATCATATGTATGTAGTGCACGGTAATTTATGAGCTTGCAGTTTGGGATAACTGAGTGGTGGATTGGTGATATCGAATTGAATTGGGGTCTTTCACGAATTGGTTGAACAATTTTAAACTTTTTGGTCAGGCTGTTGAAAAAAAACAATGAAAAAAATGTCATTCTTTGGAAAAGGTCGTAAGGAAGATTTGCAATGTGTGGCCGAGGAGTTTGGAGAACAGCCTAGTCCGGATGCAAGAATAGCTGATTTAAAGGAATTGGTTATGGCAAGTAAGAATTATGTAGCCGAATTCGTGAGGGGATTATTGGAAACAATTGTAGAAGCAGGGTTGCAAAAAAGCCGACTAAAATTTAAAAAAAGCCACGCCGGTGGCTTTTATTGGTTTTAACCAGCTTTTTTTGGCCAAAATTGGCCTTTTTTGGCCAAAATTGACTTTTATACATTGAAACATTTTAATTATAGACTACACATTTTAAAGTGTTTTTAATTAGTTTTAATGACATTTAGTTGATTTAAAATACAATAAGTAATCCAATTTCTCAACAATGAAGACGTAATACTGAAAAAAAAAAACTTAGATGAATCTGCTACTGATTTGAAGTGAGAATTGGAAATATGTCAACTAAATTTTAAAAGAGCCATACCAACTGCGTTATCTGGTTTACACTGACCTTTAACAACCCCCCCCCCCCCTTTTCTTCTTCATTTTAACTGCTTTATAAAATTAAAGAGGACAATGATTACTAAGTTACATATTTTATTACTTAACAAATTTTAAGAGCTATTAATATACAAGTCTTATTTTATTTCTCATTAATATTTAAAATCATACATAATAATATAATAAAAATACAAGTTCTCCCTATTAAAAACAATATTATGAACAGCATATGCATGAATATGTACTCTTAAATAGCAGCAAACTTTTCAAAATTTTATTTCTATTTTACTTACAGAATGCATTTTATGTATTTATTTAATTTGCATAATTGCTAGATTTATTTTTATACACTTATGTACTAAACTCTCCTTAAATGTTATACTCTTTTCTAATTTCTCTTTTTACGATTATAACATAATCTCTCCATATGGACACGTAAGAATTAAGAATGTTTCCATTTTGATGTGCTACATTTTGTGATTGTTTAATTAAACATAATCTTTAAAATGTGTAGTATATGTGGGGCTATGTAATATAGAATTTTAAAACACCAGTTTAAAGTCTAACTTATATTCTTTTCAATATTTATAATGTTTTTTTAGATATAACGCCTTCTATGTTGAAATTTATAATTCTTTTAGTAGAAAATATTTATAAGTGTTTAAAAAATAATTAATCAAAATTTAATATGAATTAGCTGTAAACGAACTTTTAATAATAAAAGCCGACTTTTTTTAATAAAAGCCGGCCTTTTTTAAGTGGTTAAAACCAAAAAAAGCCGGCCGGCTTTTTTTGGCCTGGCTAAAAGCCGGCAACCCTGTGTAGAAGCGAGACAGGAAAGGGAAAAACTTGCATCAGAGAGAGAGGAAAGACAGTTTGAATTGGATAAATTAAGGATGGGAAAGAGTCAGGGTTGTTTGGTTTAAACCACGCTGGTTTAAACCGTGGTTTAAACCATGATTTAAACCAAATGGTTTTTTTTTAAAAACCATGCTGGTTTTTTTTCATGTGGTTTTTTTCTCTTTTTCCCTAATGTTTTCCTTTATTTTACACATTATTGAAAAATGCAAAATCCAAGTTATGCAGAAGCTACAAGCAAAGCTTTAGAAAAATGATGAATTAATAAATTTTTAAAGGTGACAAACATTTTTAATCAATCAAACTTTTCTTATAAGTTTTAAATCTACATAGCAGACTAATTTTTCAAAAATTATCTGGGAAGAAAAAAACAAGCAGTTAGTTATTTTTCTTCTTCTTTTTAAGCCTTTTATTTTTAAAAATAGCTAAAATGGCAGATTTGAGCTAAAAATACACTTTTACTACTTAGATTGCTTGATTAGTTAAAATTTACTAAGAATTACATATGCCTCAATGATGACATAATCATAAGTAATTCTCCCCATTGGTTACTTTTTGTTCTGTATGATAATGAATGATTGGCTGTGAGTTTTCTTTGCTATATCATGGCTATTAAGTTTAGTAAGCCTTTATTTTTCTTGTTCCTACATTGGGATTGGGGTTTTGCATTATGATTTTATTCTGTTACCAGCTGGATTGGCACGGTTTAAATCATTTGGTTAATCAACTGTTTTTTTAGAAAAGATCTAATATAATATTTTCTCATTTTTGTAATTTAAGTGTTTCAAATTATTGGATACAAATAATTTCTTCTTTTAACAGTCTTATACCAGCAGTCACCGTGAGACATAGTGAGCATAGGTTATATTTATATGCATGTAGAATACAAATTGCATGTGTTGATGAGCTAATCTGAAGCTCTAAAGATAAAATTTAAAACATGTGAATGTAGCAAATTTAAAATAGATTAAAAATATTCAATATTTTGAATAAAATATTTTCCTTTGAGAAAACGCAGATTATTTACAATTAATAACATAAAATGACCTTTAAGATTTCAGTCAAGCTGCAATTTTCTTGATCGGGAAGATTATCTTTTAAGGCTGTTCTCAACTGCTCTACTAAACAAGCGCAAAATGCTTTGACACATTTACAAATTCATTTTTTAATGGAAAGATATAAAATTGGAAGGCCTGACTGGAAGCGATTTGGAACCAAACTGTGTTTTCCATTTTTGATAAATGAATTACCTATTGAGTTATAAGCAATTTTGATCATGTGACAAAGATGTTTTTAACCTTCCTTGAGTAGTTATTTTTCTTTTGCACAGAAATTCGGTTCAAAACGCCAACTTTGACACTATTTTCTGAAAGATCTATTGTGTTTGCAAAAAGAAAAACCTGGGAAACACAGTTCCATTACATAGTTTCTGAACAACAGCATCTGCTAGTTTCATGCATTTCCCAACAAAAATAAATTAAAACTTATGTCAAAGTTGCCCTTTCGGATTTGAGAACAGCCTTAAGAATAAAAAAGAAACTCAAGATATGAAGTCGAATAAGAGGACATTGAATAATTGGGTGCTAGCGAAGCACCTGTTTACTTTTAACTAAAATATGCAATAAGATATATTTAAATCGTCTATTGCATAATCGAATCCACTATTTAGATCTGACAAAAAAAATAGGTAAAAATTGAGATAAGGTTCGCGTGAGACATAGCAGAAAAAAGTCTCATAAAAAATGCTAAAAATATATATTATTAATTTTTAGTTTAGACATTTAAAAGTAATACGTATTATAAAATAGCTTAAAAAAAATCCCGTGTATTAAGTCTGATGGCTGTTTAAATGTTTTAGTGGATGACAACTTTTATAAATCTACTTTACATTTTAAGAATAATGTTTAACAGTAGTCTAAAAAGCTGGTAAATAGGTATTTCTGTTTATTTTACTGTCGCCTTTTTTCTTTTTCTTTTTTAACCTGACAGTTTCTGAGGAGAAGTGTCATGACAATACCCAATACTTCTTGAAACGTGTAAAGACCCTACTGCTAAATTCAAATCATTCCAGGAATTCTTTATAAAAAGCTTTACTTTCAATAAAAGATAATAATTGTTCATGTAGTGTTCTAACAGAAAAATCAGATATCTCAAATTGCAAGTATTTCAAAGAAATTATTTTGAATAGCCATGGGAATATCATTCATATTATATTTATGAAACTACACCATATATTTTATTTATAGTACTAGTAATCAAAAGATTGTTTATTAAAATTTTCAAGGTATCAATGTTTCACTATGTAGAGCATTTTATTCATGGAACATAAGACATAGCTTTTACTAAAAATGTTTACATTTTAAATTATTTCAATTTTCTACATAATTGATTGTAATTATTTAATTTAAATTATTTTTAAATGAAGTTATATTACTTATATATCCAACAATGTTTATTTTAATCAATAAATATGCATGTATATATAATAGGGAAATATATTTTAAAAAAAAACAGTTTAAACAAAAAAAACCTGGTTTAAACCAAAAAAACCGGGTTTTTTTTGGGGGGGGGGGGGGGGGGGGGTTTAAAAAAACCCGGTTTTTACCAACCCTGGAAAGAGTAGTGAAATTAAGGAATCCAAAACTGGAGTAGATATGACAGTTTATAATTATGGAATGGAGTTTACAAAACTCATGTTGAAATTTAATGTTAGGGAAGATAACATTGTTCTGTATTTGTCCTTTTTTGAACGTCAAGCAAAGAGGATTTGCTTGGACCCGAAACATTGGGTGTCAAGTTTGTTGGCTTTATTGCCATCAGATATTATTTGGATTCTTGCACGTGAGTCAGAGGAAAAATTTGAGGACTATGATTATATAAAAAAGATTTTGTTAAAGCGATTTAAGTTGAGTCCCGAAAAATTTTGTAGGAAGTTTATGGATCACCCATGAAACCCCGAACGGACATGACAAGAATTCGTGTGTGAAATAAATGGTTATTTTCAGGAATGGGTTGATGGACTTGAAATTGTCGATTTTAATTCTCTGAAAGATTTGATGGTCAGTTAAAAAGAAGAGATCATTTTGTGGATGAATGGCCGAAAATAGTGTCCCCCACTGAGTTGGCTGAGAAGCTTGATCTGTATGAAAGCGTGCAAGAAGCTAACTAAGAAAGATAAGTTCCCTGAGAGGAAAAAAAATTTTCCCTTTAATCCTAAGTATGTTGATAACCAGGAGTGCTAGTTTTGCATCGGATCGGAAACAGGATTCAAGAGCTAGTACTTATGAAGCGGGGACACTGATACCTCATAAAGTTACTTGTCTGGAAGGGGAGGTCATAAAGTTCCATTTTGTCCAGATAAGCATGGTGTTGTTCTAAGTGCACACAGACAAACTCAGTTCAATCTGCTCAAAAAACCCGGGGATGATCGATCATCAATACTGACTGCCAAAATAACAATACCAGCATCTTCTTATGTAAGGAAAAACAGAGAGTTTGATGAAGTGGAAATAATGAAAATTAGATAGAATTTGTGATTCTGCTGCTCAGATTTCGGTGATACAGGCAGATTTAGTAAAGGATATACCTGGAGAGGGAGAAGGAAGGGTTGAGATAGCATCAGCATTTGGAGAGAGTGAAGCTTCTCCGTTAAGACCAATGAGAATAGATGATAAAATCCATGGAGAGGTTCCTGTAACGTGCGCTATTTTCCAAAAAACTGGTGAATGACATGTTAATATGCTTACGAAGCGTTGAACCATAATGTTATGCTATACACTAGGGCAGTGACTATCCCCAGGCTTGTTTGTGATGCTGGTTCAGAGAATGAAAATGATGCAAGAATAGACAATGAGGTTGATGGAAGGCAGAACTTTAATTCTGAGGAAGTAGAGTGTAATATTGATGAAAGTTTATTAGACCTTGTGCACTTGTTTAATGGAGGTTCTGTGAGGGGGAAAATGATGTCAAGTACTGATAAAGCAGAAGAGGAGGCAAAATGTTATAATGATGAAACTGTCCACAGCAATTCAAGAGCTTCGCATTTTTCATCAGCTGAAAATCAGTCATTGGCTAAGAAACTAAGTAAATCTTTTGAGATTGAAATGAGTGATACCGTAAACATAAGTGAAGTGCTTGAATTGTCACAACTTCAAAACATGAAAAGAGAAGAGGGAAAACTGATGGAGGAGCAAATGGTGAACTAAATATTGAAGGATATGGAGAACTGTGTACTCTAACACAAAATAGAAATTTTAGAGATTTGAGTGAAGCCAGTAATGAGACTAATTTTGAAATTAATCCTGGATTTTCTAAAACTGATATTAAGGCGTGTTGTACAGATGATGATCATAGCTCTTTTGTTCCTAATAATCTGGAAATTAAGGATAAATTAGATATTGTAGTTGATGAGAAAGAGGACAGCCTTAATGCTAATGGTGATTATTTATATGAAATTCTTGAGGTTGGAGCTAATGGCAATACTGAACATGCTATGACTAAGATGAGGGAAATAAATCACGGAGAGCAAGCAAAACCCTCCTATGGTAGAAAGGGCAATTAAAGTGAAAGATGAACCTTATCTTGAACTTGATTGGTTATTTGAAAGAGGCGAAGGGGGAGTACTTATCCAGGAAGGGAAATGTGCAGAGAAAGATAATGGGAACTGTATACGATCAGAGGGAAAAAGATGAAAACCTGCACAAAAGAGAAAACAGAGTTGCTGACATTGTGATCAGAAAGAGAACCGATAGAAATGAGAGACATACTTCTGGTGATAAAGAGTGTTGATAAGGAGATGGAGAGAAGAGTGGAATGGAAACCAGGGAGAAAAAGGATGAAGAATCAGAAAAAGAGAAAGAAATTTCAACAACGCCGACACTTGATCCTGGCTATCATACCTTGATTAGCGTTATTAAGTGTTATTAAGTTTTACAACTTTTATACAGTTATATTAAATGGTATTAATTATGTGAACAAAAAATGTATATTACTTTTTTTTTTTTTTTTTTTTTTTTCCAGTTACGAAAATAGTAGAGAAAAAAAATCGCTCTAATTCAGATTCTATGTCAACGTTCTTTCGATCAGTCTTGAAGTGCATCATAGTTCTTTATTTTATTTTATGAAAATTATTAGTTTATGTAATTTTCTGATATATATATAACTTTGTGATATTGCTTCAGTGTATGTGCTCAGGGGTCTGTCCACACTTTTCTCTCAAGGTCCTGTTTTTGTGAAATTGTGAACAGCTTTTTTACATGCGTGAAAGATCTAGTCCTAATTTTGTGAATTTGAAATAACGTTATATACTCAGGTTCTTTTTCGTGTATTTTTTAAAAGACATATGTATGTAAAATGCACGTATTTTCTTTGTATGTGTAAAAGTGTCAGTCCGGATTTTACTTTTAAATGATTAAATTTGTAAAAGGTTTAATTTAGAGCTGGAAAATTTTTGTAAAAGGCCTATTTTTAAGACAAAGAATTTTGTGAAGGGCCTTTTTATAAGTTGAAAAGTTTCGTCAAGGGTCCTGTTTTGAGATGAAAAATTTTGTGAAGGGTCCTTTACAGAACCTGATTTCTTCCTAAACAGACCCCTGGTGCTGTACTATGTTTAATGTTTTACCATTATTATACTAATTATCTCATAAAAATTTATTTCAATTGATAATGTTGTATATGTATATATGTGTATTATCAATGGTTATTAGTTTAAGTATTTAAAAGAAAATGGGAAGTCCACATTCATCTCACCCTTGCAAATGAGTGTGTTTATATGTGGTTTTAAAGTTTCATTGTGACCAAAGCCACGAATGAGCTCTTTTAGGGGGAAGTTGTCAGAGTTGTGAAGACAGCGGACAAACTAAAATGCCTAGAATGGATTGTTTTTTTTAATTCAACGTCTGCGCCCAAACTTTAGGTAATAGAACTTGGAACGACAGGAGAATGATTATCAGAAGAGCTGGGAATGACAGAACTAAGCAGAAGCAGGAAATGAAGCATGGAGATGTAGTTTTATGTTAGTGAAATGTAAATTGTAGTGATGATTTTAAGGTGTTGAGTTTTAGATCAATAAATTTGTTGAGTCTTCGAATGGCTTGAAAGATTTACATGGTTGCTTGTGAAGTCCATTTGATGTTTCTCCGCATAAGGAAAATAATGTTATGCATCAATTACCTAGTGCTTATTTAAACATTCAGTAAAGTTTAAATTGAATGATAAAGCTTTAAAGTTTTTACTTCCTATTGATGCACGTTTATTTTTCACCCTCTCTTGTTCTTGTTTACATCCGAAACGACCGGCAATTTCATTCATGCGTATTAGCTCTTGAGGCAAGTGCCGTTACTGAATAACTGTCAGTAACAGTGATTTTTGGGATCGTGTCTTTCGCCGTGAATGGCTGACTTGTGACGTCATAGTTTGCAGCCAATGGCGTTTCAGCTGTGTTTGTATGATCGGAGTTTCGGATGTATTTTGTGTAAGTTTGTATTTACTGATTGGCAACAGTTTTTATGCAAAACAATTGCTGTTCCCGGGTGCATAAAAGTCTGGACTGATTATGGATCAATAGCTTCATGAATTTTTGTATGATTATGTCACCTATCATGATGTAGCAGCAACAGATATTATTTTGTTTTTTTATTATGATTTGACGGCGAAGTAAAGCTGTTATAATGTACATCATCATTTCATCTTGCTTCAAATAAATTGAATTGTTTTAGAACTGGTGTCTTGAAAGTCTTCCATATTAACCACAGCAACTCTGTTTGGCCAATGTTTTAATTGGTCAACAGGTTATGGGCCCAGTAGCCCTGTGGAAGTGAAGATAATGTTTTTTCCTGCTGAGCGCTGATGAACTTTTCCTTTTTGCTAAAAGATGTACCTCTTTGCAGGAGTTCCGATATTCGTTTTCGGCGATGTTTTTCAACGTCTCCATGGACTTTCGTTATATTTTCGCCAATTCTTCGAATGCTTTTTTCATGAACTTTACCAACATTGTTGAAGTTTATTTGAAATTGCTTCAACGGAGGCCGTGTTAAAGATGGAATTATATCTAACATTGCTCTTTTGACCTCCACGAATTGGGAAACATGGAAGGTAGAAGTGAAAGTCCTGTTAATGCATTTTGGAGCTTCTAACTACATCGAGAATCCTGATTCAGAAAATGAGGTGAAAGAAAACAGTGCATCGTCAGAACCGAAAGAGGATAAAACAGTTCCTGTAACAGACCAGTTGACTTGGAGGGAAAGAAACGAGATGAATTTACGAAAAGCTAGGTTGTATACAATAATCTATCAGACCTTATCGCCTGAGTTTAAGCCTTTAATCGCCGGTACCACTAGTGGAGCTGCTGCCTGGAAAATTCTAAAAGACCATTTTGAACCTACAACAAGAGCCAGAGTGATACAGCTTTTGGATGAATTTTTTAATGTGAGATATGTTCCCAGTGAAAATCTTGGCCTTTTTCTCTGTCGAGTGAAGCAAGCTGCCGAGCACCTTCGAGACGTGGGACATACTCTGTTGCCTCTGTATTTGGGGTATCAAATGATGTTGAGTTTACCCGAGGAGTTCCAATCAACAGTCCAGGCGATTTACCGTTGGCCAGATACCAAATTTGTTCCGGACAAGATTGAGTCTGAATTGCTGCTGGAGGAGAACCATTTGAAATTAGCAAACAAGTTGGAAATTGCTCGTCAAACGTGGCAAATGAGGTGCGTTCGTACTATAACTAGTTTTATAATTATTTTTTGCACCCCATATTGTACTGAATGTATAATTTTTTGCACTTCATAAAGCGCATAGTCTGATACATCATTAAAATGCACTTCCAATAATTTTTTCCCATTCCCCGTAATGTAACGGAACACTTTTGACTGTAACTGTAATTAAACTATACATCCGATTTTCCTAAAAATTGAAATGGCTCGACAACATTTTTCAACAGTTATATCTTTAAAATTTCAGATCATTAGGAAGGCTCTAATATCATTAAAATCCACTTGCAATAATTTTTCTCATTGGCCGTAATGTAAAGAAAAACTTTTGACTGTCCCTGTAATTAAACTATACATCCGATTTTCATAAAATTTGAAATGGCTCGACAAAATTTTGCAACAATCATATATTTGAAATTTCAGACCATTCGGTTGGGTAGTTTTAGCTCTGTTACATGCGGACAGACAGACGGACGGACTGAACGACGACTATAGGTGTTACGTATTTATATAATTACGAACGCACCTAAAAAGGACCTTGTTGACAATGCTGCCTTTTCTGGAGAAGTAATTAAATGTAAAACAGGTCTTCTTCTAAATCTGATAATTTTGTAAATCAACGTAAATTTTCTAAATTTAAGAATAATGTTAAAGAAAGTAAATTAATTGGTCCTTGTTATTGTTGCAAATCATACGGTCACTTAATTGCTAATTGTAAATTTAAAAATCAATCTAAAAATTTTCAAGGCTCTCAATCTAGAAATTTTCAGTTTAAAAATAAATTTTCAGAAACTAGTAATATTGAATTAAAGTGTAATAATGTAAAATGTAGTAAAGTAAATTGTGATAAAGTAAAATGCAATAGTATAAAATGTAATAGTGTAAAATGTACTTTCTCTGAACAAGAGGCTAGTTTAATTGAAATATCTCCATATGAAGCTAATTCATCTGATTTTGGCCAAAGTGGTAGCTGGGTCTTTGATACAGCTGCTACGGCTCATTTTTGCAATGACAAAAATTTGTTTTTGGATTTTGAACCTGATTCAAATAGGCAGATGTCACTTGCTGTTGGAGAGAAAGAAAGCCCTGTTCAGGGAAAGGGCACTGTAAATTTTTTTGTAAAATGTAAAGATATAGCTTTAATCAAATTATCTTAAAGAATGTTTTGTATAATCCAAATTTACGTAGAAATCTCTTGTCTGGCAGTAAACTTGAAAAGTTAGGAGCAAATTTTATAGGTAGTAAAGGTAAACTTGTAGTATATGACAAAGATTGGAATTGGTTATTTTATGCTGTTAGAAAAAATGATTTGTATTTTTTGAAACCTTCTCATTATAATTCCATGTGTAAAGGAGAAAGCAACTCGGTTAACATTTCAGCTAATCCTTCTGAAAAAGTTAATTTGAATGAATTATGGCAGGAAAGATTTTGCCATATAAATAATGAATATTTAATTAACACATATAAAAATGCGAGTGTTAATGGACTTCCAGTACTGTCAAGGTTAACCGAGGATTGCATCTCCTGTAAGCTTGCTAAAAATAAAAGAACATCACTTAAAGTAACAAACAAAATAAGGTCTAAAACTGCTCTGGAGCTCTTACACATGGATTTGTGTGGGCCTTTACAGGTGACATCGCATGGGGGGAGTAGATATTTTTTTACCATCATTGATGACTTTTCTCGTTTTGTTACTGTGTACACCATCAGGAATAAGTCTGATGTTTTTCAGACGTTTTTGAAATTCCAGAGTAGGGCCGAAAGGCACTTAAATAAGAAAATAATTTCTATCAGGACTGATGGTGGCATGGAGTTTTGTAACAAAGATTTTGAGAATTTTTTAGAAAAGCAGGGAATTATTCACGAAAAAACGAATCCGTACAGTCCAGAAATGAATGGCGTTGCGGAGCGTTTCAATTTAACTGCTCTTGATGGTATAAAAACTCTCCTCAGTGCTAGTGGCTTGTGTCAAAAATATTGGGCTGAAACCTTAATGTGTTTTTCATATACCTGGAATAGGGTATGTCACAAACAAAATAAAAAGACCCCTTTTGAGATGTATTTGGGCAGAAAACCCTCGGTTTCTCATTTGAAAAAGTTCGGTTGTTTAGCATATGTTGGAGTGCCCAGGCAGGTCAGAAGGAAGCTTGACATGAGAGCTAAACTAGGGATCCTGTGTGGGTATGCTCAGACAACAAAAGGCTACCGAATTTGGTTAATAGAGGAAAATAAAATTGTAGAAACTATTAACGTTAAGTTTGATGAAACTAAAAGGGGGGGGGGGGGGGAGGGGGGTAGATATTGTTTCAAAACTAAAAGAGCAAAAATTCAATTTTTCACTTTTTGATTTTCCAGAAGATGGAAACATTTTTGATGATGAGCCTGAGAGTACACCTCAACTGGGGAATGACATAGAAAGAGTTAGTGTGTCAGATCAAGACCAGAGTTCAGAGCAGATTAGTTTAAAACCTTGTAGATCTATTCCATGGACCCGTAAGGCAGTAACACGTAAAACAGGAAAGGATAAAACAGACATTTATTATGGCATAGAAGGAACCAACACTAGAATTAGATCTTTTAATGAATTAATAGATTATTGTAGAGCAAATAAAATAGAATGTGATAAAAACTTGTTTAATTTCAGCAGTAAAAATAAAGAATCCGGTAAAGTAACTAATCTTTTAAATGTAGGTGAAGCTAACTTAACTGAAATCAAAATTCCTCAAACCTACAATCAGGCCATAAAAACCCCTGAAGCATCAAATTGGAGGGACGCAATGAACCAAGAATTAAATGTTATGCATGAGCGTAACGTCTTGTGACACCACCAAAAGACGCTAAAATTCTTGGTAACCGTTGGGTGTATACCTTAAAAAGGAACGAGAGAAATGAAGTAGTGGGGTATAAGGCTAGATTGGTAGCGAAAGGTTTTAACCAAGTTAAAGGAGAAAATTATGAGGAAGTTTTCAGTCCAGTCATAAGTTTTTCACTAGTTAGATTATTCTTTGCCATATTTTCATATCTGTTAAAATGGGTTAATGTCCAGGTAGACGTCAACAATGCTTATCTTTATGCAAATCTGGATGAGACTGTATACATGCATCAACCTGAGGGTTTCATTAAAGAAAGAAATAAAGTTTGTAGATTAAATAAGGCCATTTATGGTCTGCATCAATCCGGCAGACAGTGGTTCTTTGAAGTGGATGATGTTTTATACAAATTAGATTTTCATAAACTCGATTGGTGCAATTGTGTATACATGTTTCAGTCCAGATTGATTCTTTTACTTTATGTTGACGATATTGTTCTTTTTGGTAAAACTAAAGATGATTTAGATTTTGGGTTAGATTTACTGCAAAAACATTTCAATTTAAAAATTATGGGGACAACCAGAAAGCTATTGGGCATAGAGTTTGAAGAGATAGGAAATCATCTGTACATTCACCAGACCTCGTATATTGAGAAAGTTTGTGAAATGTTTGCAGAATTTAAATTTCCTGTAAGCTCTGTACCTATTCCCAAGGGTTTGGTTTTGTCAAAACAAGATTCACCTTCCACTAAGGAAGAAATAGAAATTATGTCTAAGTTTCCATACAGAAATCTTATAGAATGTTTGTCTTTTATAGCTGGGAGAACTAGACCTGATATAATGTATGCAGTTAATTTATTATCCCAATTTCAATCAAATCCTGGAATTACTCACTGGAATAGTTTGTTAACCACTTCACCGGCGAAGGGTATAGGGAAACAGTGCTTTTACCCCCGACTTAACTCGGGGCAGCCGTTGAAGTGGTTAAAATTGTTAGGTTATTTAAAATATACTAAAGAATATAAACTTGAGTTATCCAGAGTCAGTCAATTAAATCTTTCATGTTATTCAGATTCAGATTTTGCAGCAAACAGAGACGATCGTGTTTCTATGGGTGGGTATATTTTGTTTCTGGATGAAACGCCCATATCATGGAAGACTTTTAAACAAAAATGTATAAGTCTTTCTACCATGGAAGCCGAATATGTCAGTTTAACTGAAGCTGCAAAAGAATTAATTTGGGTCAAAAATGTTTTGCAAAATGAGGTGCTTAACTTGAACTTGAGGGATTGTACTCTGTTCTGTGATAACCAAGCTGCAATAGCTTTTTCGAATTCTCCTTTTGAAAATCAGAAAATCAAACATATTCATATAAAGTATCTTTTTCTTAGAAACCTAGTTTTTGATAAAGTATTTAAACTTAGATATATTGCTAGTAAATTTAATCTTGCAGACAGTTTTACAAAGCCACAAATTAAAGAGCAGTTATTGAAATTTTGTAAGAGAATTTTTGATATTTAAAATTTTTATTGGGGGGGGGGGGGGGGGGGGGTGTATGATTTTTCACTACAATGTTCTTTACTCTGGTCAATGCCTTGCCAATAAAGTCTTATATGACCTGACATTGATCAGATTGTTGTTTTTGAATTTAAAGTGTAACCTTTTTGTTAAATTTTTTGAAGTTTTTACATTTTTGAACTTTTTGAAATTTTTGTATCTATATGACCTTTTCCATATTTCTGTAAAGCTCAAGAGATGGTGAAAAAGGAGGTCGATTGTTATGCATCAATTACCTAGTGCTTATTTAAACATTCAGTAAAGTTTAAATTGAATGATAAAGCTTTAAAGTTTTTACTTCCTATTCATGCACGTTTTATTTTTCACCCTCTCTTGTTCTTTGTTTACATCCGAAACGACCAGCAATTTCATTCATGTGTATTAGCTCTTGAGGCAAGTGCCGTTACTGAATAACTGTCAGTAACAGTGATTTTTGGGATCGCGTCTTTCGCCGTGAACGGCTGACTTGCGACGTCATAGTTTGCAGCCAATGGCGTTTCAGCTGCGTTCGTATGATCGGAGTTTCAGATGTATTTTGTGTAAGTTTGTATTTACTGATTGGCAACAGTTTTTATGCAAAACAATTGCTGTTCCCGGGTGTATAAAGGTCTGGACTGATTATGGATCAATAGCTTCGTGAATTTTTGTATGATTATGTCACCTATCATGATGTAGCTGCAACAGATATTATTTTGTTTTTTTATTATGATTTGGCAGCGAAGTAAAGCTGTTATAATGTACATCATCATCATTTCATCTTGCTCAAATAAATTGGATTGTTTTAGAACTGGTGTCTTGAAAGACTTCCACATTAACCACAGCAACTCTGTTTGGCCAATGTTTTAATTGGTCAACAAATAAGATTCATTTGCGAGTCTGCTCGGTTAAAGAATTTACGTTAAGTGGAAACTTCAGTATATTGGTTGTCTGGTAATTCATACTTGGGAGCTGCTATAATATAGAAATACCTTTTATTTTAACATACAGACTATTTCATGCCTTTGCATCTGTATAATCTAGGAAATCTAAAAAACATTCATGAAACGCAATTAATACAAATAATTTATTATGATTATCCATTATATCAATGGGGAAGAAAAATCTTCAAACACTAAAATCTACTTCAAATTGTGTTTTTTCTTACTTATTGTTATAATCATCTTCTCTATTATTTACTTCTTATGATCTTCAACTTTGATAAAATCTGGCAGCCAGCAAAAAATTCTATTGCCCAGTAAAAAAATTTTATCCTTCTGCCTCCCCTGTCTTTAATTTGCAAAAAGCACAAATGTATTTTTACGAATTAGTTGAAGAAAAAAAAATAATAGTAGGCATACAAGACTTATTAGTTACATAGTTTAGAAAGATGATATAAACTAGAAAATGATAATTATATGCATCTGAAAAAAAATACAGTAGACTACCTTAAATCCGTGACTCTAAAATCCACAAACGCCTAAAATCCGCGCATTTTTTAAGATGTAAACAAAAAATTTACAGTTAAGTTGCAGGAATAAAATTCAAGATGGCGCCGAAATCAGCGACTACTGGAATGTTTTTTTTATTAAATTTTTTGTTAATCATTCTCTTTTGGCTATTACAGCAGATTTATTACTAAATAAATTTACATTACTTTTGATTTTGATATAAATTAGCATATCTATATAAAAAATGCCAGGGTTCGAAATGGAAAAATCCACAAATCGGAATGCTATTTTAAAATTTTTGTTCGCGGAATTTTTTAAAAAAAATTATAGACAAATTTACTTCTAAACATACAAAGCAATATAAGGAAAGCATTCAAGACTAAATAACAATGAAAAAAGTTACAGAGAGCACAATAAGCTATATATACTGATAATAGCATTGATGTATCGATCTTACGATGCCTTGCCGTTCTCCGTATGTAAAACCGTCCATGTAATGCTAAGAGCGAATAATGACGTATCTTATGATCGCTTTACCCCTAGATGTCAGAATAGGACTTCTGGAATAGAATTGAACCAATTTGATTGGTAATAATTTAATATTTCTCTAAATTTTTATTTTACATAATTATTTTAATAATTACTTTTAAACTAATGAATTATTTTAATATTTTACTTATTTTAATGTTTCCCTTTATTGTAAGCATTCATTAAAATTTGTCTTGCTTAACTACCCATCCAATTAATGTTTCAAAAATGTAAAAAATCAATGACCAGAAATCTGCAAAATTCTAAAATCTGCATAACCTCTGGTCCCAAGCGGTGCGGATTTGAGGGAGTCTACTGTATATATATATATATATATATATATACAGGGTGATTCAGCTCGTCGGTGACAAACTTTAAGGATCGATAGAGCACACCTAGACGAACATTTTTGAATAGGGAATGTAGGGTCCCTGACGCGATGGTAAGGCGCTAGGCGCTTTCGAAAATTTGGGTGCCGAAATTCGAAACGTCATAAAAACTAGGGAAATGGTTAGATTTTCTTGCTTGTTGCGTCGAAATGATTCTGTTTGTTCAGACTTTCTTATGTACCAATTTGATAAGCGTATCTCTTAAAACATGGATAGGGGGCGCTGCAGACTTTGGAGAGCTAGACAACAACTTTAAGCCCGTTATTTTGATAATTTAACACATGCTCGCCAAAGTTTATACTCTAACTTAAAGTTTGAACCCAAAAGTAGAGCCCTGCAAAAAGCGTAAGAGCCGGAATAAAATGTCAAAGTACAGGGTGGTCGAAACTCGAAGGCTCCTAAGAGATAAACAAACAGATTTCTTGACTTATGGCATGCATTTTCATGATTCTGTTTGCTGGGGCTCTCTGAAACTCAGTTGAACGGTACAAAAAGAAACATCGATAGGGGGCGCTTTGGGCAAAAAACATAATTCGTTGACATTTCGGACGCTAACTGGAAACGGGGCGCTACGATCAGTTAGTAATAATGAAAACACATTTTCTACCTCTGCTCAACACTTCTGAATAAATTTAGACCAAAAACATCAATGATACTGGAAATTTATTTACAAAAAATAACACTACAGAAGATGCTCGAAATTTCGACCTTGGGCCATGATGCAGGCTTCGCACCTCCGTCGCATTGAGGAGTGTGTGTTTCCAACAATGCCAGGAGTATCTCTGATCTGCCCTGCAGCTGCCACAATGCGCGCCACAAGTTCTTCAGCACTGCTGACAGGTGTATGGTATACCTCGGCCTTCAGGTAACCCCAAAGGAAGAAATCCAAGCAGGTGAGGTCTGGTGATCGGGCAGGCCAGTGAACTGGACCCCCACGCCCGATCCACCGCTGGCCATACCTTGCGTTTAGATGGAGACGCACGTCGTTCGTGTAATGGGCCGGAGCTCCATCGTGCTGGAACCACATCTGGCGACGCGAACCTTCGGGTACGTGCGCCTCATCCAGAAGCTGCGGCAGCACTTGATCCAGGAAAATCAGGTAATTTCCACCTGTCAGCCGTTCAGGTAACAAATAAGGGCCAATGAGGCAATCCCCCAGAATGCCGGCCCACACATTTACTGAGAAACGCTCCTGGGCTGCTCGGCTTCTGGTTTCATGTGGATTTTCATCACACCACACATGACTGTTGTGGGCGTTCCACATTCCCTCCCGGCTGAAGGTGGACTCGTCCGTAAACAAAATGCTGTTTACAAAACGGGGATCCCTGGATCTCATCGGCAAGTACCATCTTGAGAATTCCACTCGAGGGCCAAAATCCTGCTCTCTGAGCAACTGCACCCGCTGGATGTGGTAGGGGTGCAGATTCCGGGAACGTAAGATGCGCCACGCAGTTGCTTGCGAAATGCCAACATGTCTGGCGATATCTCTCGTGCTAAGACCTGGGTTGTCCTCAACCAGGTTAAGCACAGCCTCTTCGTTGTCGGGGGTGCTCACTGATCGCTCCCGTTCAGGCCTGCCTCCGTCGAAAGATCCCGTTGTGGACAACCTCTGGTGTACTCGAGCGAAGAAGGCATGGCAGGGGATTTGCCTGTTGGGGTAACGCTCGGCGTACAACCGCTGAGCGGCTCGTCCATTACAACCAGCAGCGCCATACGCCAAATGCATGTCAGCCAATTCAGAGTTTGTGTACCGTTCCATCCTATTATCGATCTGCAGACAAGTAACCCGAAGCTTAAGTAGGTACCGCACGTTCAAAAGACGTGTCTGCGCATACAACTACGTCATCTCGCGTTGTGGTCTACGCATTACGTATCTTTTGCATATCGATATGGTACGATATCTTTTGCATAAATCAGCAAAAAGCACCTTATGTAAATTTTATTGCGCGCATTGTGCATGATTGAAACCAGCTATGTTTGTTAAAAAAAACAAACAAACTGCAGTTTTAATAGCTTCTTATGATAAGTAAATTACTCTCTTGTTTTGTTTCTAACTGATCGTAGCGCCCCGTTTCCAGTTAGCGTCCGAAATGTCAACGAATTATGTTTTTTGCCCAAAGCGCCCCCTATCGATGTTTCTTTTTGTACCGTTCAACTGAGTTTCAGAGAGCCCCAGCAAACAGAATCATGAAAATGCATGCCATAAGTCAAGAAATCTGTTTGTTTATCTCCTAGGAGCCTTCGAGTTTCGACCACCCTGTACTTTGACATTTTATTCCGGCTCTTACGCTTTTTGCAGGGCTCTACTTTTGGGTTCAAACTTTAAGTTAGAGTATAAACTTTGGCGAGCATGTGTTAAATTATCAAAATAACGGGCTTAAAGTTGTTGTCTAGCTCTCCAAAGTCTGCAGTGCCCCCTATCCATGTTTTAAGAGATACGCTTATCAAATTGGTACTGAAGAAAGTCTAAACAAACAGAATCATTTCGACGCAACAAGCAAGAAAATCTAACCATTTCCCTAGTTTTTATGACGTTTCGAATTTCGGCACCCAAATTTTCGAAAGCGCCTAGCGCCTTACCATCGCGTCAGGGACCCTACATTCCCTATTCAAAAATGTTCGTCTAGGTGTGCTCTATCGATCCTTAAAGTTTGTCACCGACGAGCTGAATCACCCTGTATATATATTAAACAAAAACCTAATTTGCAGAACAAATTAAAAAAACAAAATTTATTTCCTAAATTGTTTAAGCCCGAGAAGGGGCAGATATTAAGATATTTCATTCAATTCATTCTACAATTTTTGTAACAAATAAGCTGAAACAATTGAACATTAAAAAATAAAAATGAAATTCATACAATATAATGTTTTAAACACCTATATACTTAGATTCCGTTCAAATGAAATTGAAATAAATCTTAGACTTTTTATAAAGTTTTGTATTTGGCATGTACCTTATCATATTATCAGACCTGCCAACCTTTGAAAATGAAAAATCTTAGCACACAAAATTTAAATTAATCTGGAGGTTGGTTGGTTTTCCGTGTTACACAGCCATCTTTTGACATTTCTAAAAGGAATAAGGTTCCAGTTTCAACTCAATATAGTATTTTTTTTCCTCTGAAAATTATTATACGATTTTTAGAGTTTCTTTTCGTTTCGCAGCGTTTTTTTTACATTTGTAAAAAGAGACAGGTTCCAATTTTTTAGCCCAGTGCAGTAAATTTTGACGAAATTCGCGATTTTTTTTCCCTTGCGATCATTTCAGGATATTCATAATTTTTTTCCCACAATCGTAATTCCCATTTTTCTATCACGATTCTTTTTTGAAATCTGCACTTTTAACCATGAAATTTGACGAAATTCGCGTTATTTACCACGATCCTTTGACGAATTTTGCGTTTTTTACCACGATCCTTTGACGAAATTAGTGTTTCTGCGATCTTTCGGTGAAATTTGCGTTTTCTTACTGATCTTTCGATGAAATTTGCATTTTCTTACTGATCTTTCGATTAAATTTGCATTTTCTTACTGATCTTTCGATTAAATTTGCATTTTCTTGCTGATCTTTCGATTAAATTTGCATTTTCTTACTGATCTTTCGATTAAATTTGCATTTTCTTACTGATCTTTCGATTAAATTTGCATTTTCTTACTGATCTTTCGATTAAATTTGCATTTTCTTACTGATCTTTCGATTAAATTTGCATTTTCTTACTGATCTTTCGATTAAATTTGCATTTTCTTACTGATCTTTCGATTAAATTTGCATTTTCTTACTGATGTTTCGATGAAATTTGCATTTTCTTACTGATCTTTTGATGAAATTCACGTTTTCTTTTCTTTCTGTGATATTTTGACAAAATTCACGTTTTTACTACAACCCTTTGACGAAATTTATTTTCTTCTGCGACCAATTGATGAAATTGATTTTTTTTACACAGTCATTTGTCGAAATTTGCGATAGTCGCAAATCTTGCGATTTTGCACACTATTTCAAACCTTGCCCCTCAAAGAATCCCCCCCCCCTCTTTCCAGAAATTCTTAAAATGGTACCCTTGTTTCTAAGGAAGGGAATTCCTGTATAAATATTTACAGAAACACGATTCACCCGAGGTTTATGTACATAGAGAGTGTTTTAAGTTTTTTTTTTTTTTGCAGCCCAGATTTTTTTCCCAATGAGCATTTTTTAATGACCTAATTTTCGGACTAATGGCGAACTCTTTTAAACTTTCGGAAATGAATACTTTGAAATTTTAGAAATCTCGGAACAACTCCTGAAAAAGTTCGGGATAAAAATCGCAATTAGAAACAAAATATGCATTTTTTTTTTTTTTTCAAAAAATCGTAGTTTAAGACCGATTTTCGTAGCATCGTAGTTTATAGGTCCAAATCGTAGCAACTACGATTTTTTCGTAGCAGTTGGCAGGTCTGTATTATGTACAATCGTCATAAACATAATGCAAAATCTGCAGTACAAATATTTACAACTTAAAAATGGAAAAAGTCTAAGATTTATTTCAATTTTATTTGAACGGAATCTAAGTATATAGGTGTTTAAAGCATTATATTGTATGAATTTCATTTTTATTTTTTAATGTTCAATTGGTTTAGCTTATTTGTTACAAAAATTTAACATTAAATGTAGAACGAATTGAATGAAATATCTTAATATCTGCCCCTTCTCGGGCTTAAACAATTTAGGAAATAAATTTTGTTTTTTTAATTTGTTCTGCAAATTAGGTTTTTGTTTAATATGTCAAGTTTTTTAATAACTACTGCATTCAGACAAACACATTTAAAAATTAATGGAGGATATCATCATGAGGTTTTGATTTGTGCGATATCGCATCACAATTTGTGATGCAATTTACCTATGTATAATTCAAAATGTTTCACCAGTGCAGTAATGCAGGTTGTTGTAGTTTGGTCAAAAAATTACAATCTAAACTTAAAAAATCTGCTTGAAAATGTCATTTTTTTCCCACTATGACGTCATATTCATCTTCTTTTTAATTCTTAAAAAAAAAAAAAAAACTATTTCAGTTTCTTCAGTTTCATGTTTCACGTGAAAATCATTCAACTAAAAATAAACAAATTATTATTACGGCTTTTGAATTATTTACAACAATGAAGGAAAAATGTTAAATTTTATTAGAAAATGTCCATTGATTTTCTCAATGAAAAAAGCGAAATTTGGAATTATTAAGAAAAATATTTGAATAAGGTAAATAAAAATTAGCCCATGTTACTCTCTAGATTATAATCCACCTATATGCAAAGGCATTTTGTGATCCGTTTTGATCCTGACATCTGGCAAACGTTTTTACACTTTGAATTTATAATATTATTAGAATTAGCAAAGAATTAAAAATGAGTGGCATCAGGGACAAAAAGGTGGGAAGAAAAAATGAAAAAGTTATAATCTCCATAGGCTTTTCTATGTTAAATTAACATTGAGAAGTGACACTGGAAATAAGTATTGCGCTGCCGCGCAATACTTAAATATACAGTCGAACCCGGTTAAGACGCGTTTCAAGGGAGTGGACAAAAGTCGCATATTAAGCGGGATCGCGTATTAAACGTGATTTGTATAACGTTGCAGAAACTGTGCACCTATTTACACATCTAATCGTCTAAATGAACTTTAGAGCTTTCGGTTAGATGTTTACGGTAGAAAATTGTATCTTAATTTAATTGTATTCAACTTTAACTCATTATTATCTTTTTAGAAACGACTGTAATAATAACTGAAAATAAAAAATGAATTTATACGGCTTTATTGTAGATTATTAAGTTACAACCAAAAATTTTAAAAAAATAACTTTCAGCTGAACTCATTTTTTTTAACAGAGATAAAAAATATTAAACTTTTGAATCACAATCCAGTTGTTAAAATAATATTTAGTTACTTATGATAATGAGTACCATTATAATCTATCCTTTTCATTATAAGAAAAAACTATCTTTATTAACCTTTTGGTAAAAAATATTGTTAACATACAAAAAAGAATTAAACAATCTCATTCTTATTTATTTACCATTTACGAGTTTAATATATTTTTTTTTTTTTTTTTTTTTTTTGCCTATAATATGCATTTTAAAACATAGTAGGTATATAAGTTACATTGAAAACCTCACTAACAATAGGCATAATCATCTTTAATCATAATTTTATGACATATCTGAGTATCCTGAATTCGCCTTTCTCTCTCTACAGTAAAAACATACACGAAGCGGGAAATACAGATACAGATTGTTAGGACGCGGGATCAAAGAATTCCAGTGCTGCTAATTTAGCAGGATTTTTTAAATTCAAATAATTACCACTATTTCCGATTAATAATGTTTGGCTTAATTAATCTGTTATTAAATAAAGTAAATATTGTTATTTGGAGACACTGTTTTTTATTTAAATATAAAAAAATCCCTGCCGGCTCGGGCTTACAGGCGGAGGTAGATTTCGATGTTAAGCACTAAATTCTCCAACAAAACTTAAATCAAGATTAGAGATAAAACCAAGTTTCTTCAGAAAGAGTGAGCTGTAGGGAGCTAAACTTTTTGTGAAAATTATAATATACACGAATACACACACACATGTATATGGGATAGGTTTAAAAAATGGCTACAAAAAATTCAGAGAACCTTAAATTGTTAAAATATGTTAATATCTCCATAGTCGGGTTTTTATCATGTTTTAATACGTTTCTTCAAACTCACATGACGTTACATATTCACCTGCTGAGGTCCATTATATTTCCAATATGACGCAATATACATATTTTTTAATTCGTCAAACTGTTTATTTTATTTTGAGTTTTCATGCTAAAATCTTGCTCTAGAAAACTTATGACGTAATATTCAATTTGTTTCCAATTTGTCAAACTATTTAATTTTACACGTGAAAATTTTGCAAAAGAAAAGTAATTGTTGGGGTGAAAATTTTATTGTTTTTTTTTTTTTTTTTTTTTTTTTTTTTAATTGTTGGCAACTGGTATAACGAAAAACTTTCATTTTTTTCCTGCAATTGTTGTGTAAGAGCTGGTTTAATCAGATTCATGTTAAGACAGTATTCAAAATTTTGAACCCTCCCCATTTCCATCCTCTTGGGCCGACTTCGCCCATTTTCAATCCCCGCCGTGATATTAGCCATATCAAAGTTGTTGGCGAGTTTGAGGACAATCCGTGCATAATTGCGACTTTTATCGTGCGGACAAAATTTAGTACATACATACATACATACATATATATATATATATATATATATAAACTTTTTAGGTGGGGGTGGTTTTGGGTTCCTGGGGTCCTATAATGAAAAGTTATGAAGGAATTTTTCAAAAGTCGCACCATGGTAACGACTGCAATAGGTAGTATTTCTTACGAAATCTACCTAAAATCCGATAAGTTGGTAATACTGGAAAAGAGACAAGGAATTCGCATCTTGATCAATGAATTCGCGTCTTAAGCGTGATTTTTTGCCTTAAAAGGACCGAAAATCTTTCGCGTATTAAACGTGATATTTTTGCATTAGCCTTATAGGCAATGTTCAAGGCATCGGAAAGAATTCGTGTATTAAGTGGGATCGCGTATTAACCGTGAGCGTCTTAACCGGGTTCCACTGTATATAGTTTAAAGGCTGATTCAAGTGGCATGTTCAGGAAATGCCTCAAATATCTGGAGAGTGGAGTGCTACAAAATCTCTACCGGATGAGGAAGTGAAGCAGAAAAAGACGTGGGTCTGATTTTATTGTTTTTAGATATGCATTTCATGAAGTTATCTTTACCGGATTCAAAATAAAACTTAATATTTTTAAAAGTTTATTTCTTAATAAATTTTGCAATAGGAGTCATCTTATGAGAATTTCAATTTAACACTATGACTAACAAAGAAATGGTAAACATATGGGTTGCAAACATCTAAGCTTATTTATGTTTATGAGATGGCTTCAATAACAAAAATCTTATAAAAGAAATCGAAATAGGAGAAATATCAAAACTGATTATGCTTTCAAAATAAATCAAGAGTTATTATGTAACTAGCCGACTCGCCCAGACGAATGAACCTCAAATTTGTATGATTTTATACCTTTAATTCTCTTTTGTCAAAATTTATATTTTTAAATGAAAAAAAATCACAAGAAAAATATTGAATCGAAGGTACGTGCTATTTGGTGTCTTTTGATTTTTGGAGTCTATGCGTACCGAAAGCGAGCGAAACCGCAACAAAACACCCAAGTTTTTACTGATTTCGTGGACATTTTCACACATTTTATTTTGTAAAAAATATTTCTACTCATCTGAGCGTTTCAAAATTTTTGTACATGTCAATCTGGGCTATTTAAGATGCTTCAAAAAGATTGTGTTAAAATAAGAACGTTGACTAAACTAAGATATTTGCTTTACTATTCGAAAATAGTGGTTAGATCAACTTTCCACCGACAGAGAGCCCAGTATGTTCTATACAAACATTACTCTATGAAACAGTGGTCAAATGCTGTTAGGACTTACCTGAAAGTTTTAAGTCGATCGGTTAGTTTGTTTTCTGAATTTTAAAATATTTGCATTCATTCTCTATTTAAAAAAGCATTTCTTTTTCTTTTTGAAAATAGATTTTTTTTTTATAAAACAATTCGATTCTGAAATCAACGATTCTGAATAAATTTTTTTGAAATTTACATATTCTTAATTATAGGCCAGATGCATAAATTTCAAATCTCTAAATGCTGTATTTTTTTAAATTTTTGATTTAAATTTGAACTTCCTTTAAAATTTTAAACTGTGGTTTTTATCCACTCTCCAAAATGAAAACAGGTGTTTTCAAAGCAAACATGTCTTTAATTTCTGCAAAACATTAGCCTCGTCTGACAGCTATTGAGATTTCAAGGGGAGCGTTTTGATTGGAGTCTTGTGCTAGCCTCTGAGAGGGGTCCAAATCTAATCAGGTTTTGAGGAAATAAATGCTTTTTTTAATTGGGCCTTTTGATGGCTTTTTAATGAGAGTGAGTTACATTGTTCATTAATAACTAAAATAATTATAAGAATTTTAAAATTCTGAGGCTCAGGTACATTAGGATGCCTTGGACTCTCTTCATAAAAACTTTGAGCCTTGTACGTACCATAGATTTTGCTAGCCATCGCACACAGACAGACACGGAGATAGAGTGAAACTCTGCTTTATGAGTATAGATATGCAATGCATTGCTTACATGAAGTGTCCAAGTGGGTTCTCATTTCGGGTGACTCAATGTTAAACTATGGCTTTAAACAGTGCTGCTCGAAAAGCAAGCAACTTTTTAGTGTCGGAGCCATTTTATCAACTGGCCTTCAAGAATGGAAGCAAAGCAATGTCACATGGAACAGCCAATCCAATGCTTGGAAAACTGACAAGGAAAAAGCATTTTTTCCCTCCCAAACAACCCATGTAATGCTTGGAAAACAGATGCATTACTGGCAATTTTTGACGCTTCATATTCAAATTTTCCCACATAGTAGCACTTTTAATCAAACCATTCTCCTGCACTAAGTATTATGTAAATGGAACTGTCAGGGGAGGGAAACAAAAGGTTTATTTTGATTAAACAACCTACAATAAGTAAGAATTTGAAGATTTAAAAAAAAAAAAAAAAAATCTTACCCTTCTGAATGATTTTGCTTATTTCCATTTACAGCAGATTCCAATTCAAAATACCCCAAAGTAAATAATGTGGTCACACCCCTCTCACCCCTGAAAAACTGGAAATTAAACACACTGGGGAAAAACATTAATAAACAACGCAGTATCAGAAGGGTGCTTATCTATTTTGCACACAGCACAATAAAAGCACCAAGATTTTAAGTGAGGAAGAAATACATAAAAAATACCCATTTGATGAATGTTGTGACATAAAATTTCATTATTAAGCTAAAAGGAAGGCTAGAGCATTCTTATACGTTGTATGCCATTTACTTACATTTAATCCTATCATCTCGAATCTGCAACAACCTTCCCCACAAAAATGGGAGCTCGGCCGGGATGAAAAGATGTGATGAGAAGCAGTGGTGTAGTCGTAAAAAAAAACAGAGGGTATACGCTCAAGGAAGAGCGTATACCCTAGAGTGTATTATAGCTTTCTTGAGAAACAGAGGGTATATGGTGTTCCTTAAAAAAATCCAGAAGGTATACGGCGTATACCCCCGTATACCCTCCACTACATCCCTGATGAGAAGAGATAATAGGAACTTTTCTAATGCTTACGGAAAACTCTGTTCTCTGATGAATCACTGGCAAAAATGGAAGAACTGATCGTGAATCATGGACTGATAAAGTAGGGTTCGTGAACTTTTTCAGCGAAGAAAAATAGAGATGACCTACTTGCGGATGAAGTCATCTCAGCAACAACATTTTTTATCTCTGGTGAAAGTGGTTTTTTTTTTCTTTCGTTTAATAGAAAGGCAGCTTTATTAGTGCACATGAGTGCAGTGTTTTATTTTTTTGTACTTGCAGTCGGCAGCCTGAGTCTATAATGATATATTTTTTGTGTATGTTCAATAAGAGGGGTTTTTTTTTTTTCCTTCATGCAGAAAGTGCTCCTTTTTAATTCTGCATTTAGCAATAAAGAAAATTAAGGAAGTTGCTCTTTATAAAGTAAGAAAGTCTGCTGTACTTTTTTTTTTTTTTTTTTGAAGACTTAAAAGAAAAAAGAGGAAATATGCAAATCGTCATACTTGTATAAAAAAGTTAATATTTTGTGTTTTATTTTTGCAAAAAAAAAAAAAAAAAAGAAGGTTAAAATTAATTTGAAAATGGATTTCATGTTGACAAGTAAGTGACACTTTTACATATGTACTTTATTATCCTATTAGTTGAAGTGAATGAATATTTTAAAAAAATAAGAAAATTATGTCCTATCTGGGGAGAGCAAAGAAGGTCGACTTGGTGACTTTAGTAGATGAATTGGGTTATGAGGTCACCGACAATCCCAAAAATGCTCAGTTAGCCAATATTGTTTTAAAGGCTAATGGGTTTCATCTGATGAATGAAACCCCAAAAAAGGACGTCCACCCCAGTGGCATCTGTGACATCGACTCCTAAATATTTTGGGGACTAAAACTGTAAGCACTAGAAGGGACCTCATTTGAAAATTATACAAAATAAAGGTTTGAATGAGAGCTGAGAGGAATTAAAAGTCTTACCTGAAATCGGAGACAACGCTGCCCTTCATGCACATATCCAAGCCAGGTTCTGTTAAATTCAAAGCATAGATTTCCAATGCAGCCGTTGTGCTGAAAGAAACAAAAAATAATCCCTTCAGGTCAGGAAGAAACATTCAAAACATTACTTTCCATTCACGATCCACAAACTGGGATCTGGTGAAGTCAGGTTTATTTTTTGCCCAAAAAAGAGGACAGCCCCAACCTCTCTGAATAATCACAGAAATAGCCATTGGGTTGCCAAATTGTCCTTTTTTTTTTCAATTTAAAGTGAAATATGTTTAACACGAAACTAAGGGGATCAAAAAAATTTTTCCGTGTTAAAAGAATTTTGCGTTAAGAGATACGTAAAAAAAGAACAAAACTTACAAATTTTTTGATGTCATCCAATTTTATTTCGATTTCATGTTAAACTAGTAGTAAGTTGCATCCATTAGGATAACAAGCAAGTAAAAAGATATTGTTTTTTGGGGAAAAAGTCAGACATCTTTTTTTAAGTGTCTTTTTCAGCATTCTAAGATCTAGCTTGTTTGAACCAAAAAGCAAAGATGCCTCTAAATCTTCGTGCTTGGCAGTTCTCATACGTTTTCTCTCTGGCTTAAACATACTGCGCTCAAACCTTAACGTAATGGGATACTTGTTTTTTATTATTGTGTATAAAGTAGAATTGGCATTGCCAAACTCCTTGCAGATTTCTGTTTTTGTCCTCCTTTTTCATCCACTGCATGTAGCTTCACCTTCATTGGAAGCGAAATAGCAGTTTGTTTTCGCACCCATTTCTCAGCCATTGCGCTCATAAAACATAAGCTAATTTGCAAAAATCATGAATTCACTGATTTTCACCCAAAATTCAGTGGTTTTAACACAAGATTCACCCGTTTCAAGTCAGACTAACTAGCTCGAAAGTGAATTTTTTTCGTGTTAAATGATTTTTTGTTTTGTGTTAAAAGAAAAAAAAACGTGCATTATGTTGCATAATAGACTGCTCTATCATTTTGGGTTAACCGATTTTTACTGCTAAGTGTTTCCGTGTTAAATGTATTTCACTGTATGTTTCAAGAAGTTGTCATCCTGCTCCATACCCAACATCCATTTGGCTTTTAGAGTCACCCAAATGGGAAGTCCAGTGGCTTAGGAAAGTTAAATTCATTTGTAAGGGTGGCTTAAAACTCACTGCAATGTCATTTTAGTTTCCCTATTTAAAACTTCCAGAAATGAATGCGTGTTAAAAAAAATAGGTTACAATTCACACGCAAAGTGTGACTGCAAAAATGTAGCATTCAGAAATCTGGCATCCAACTCATCTCCCCCTACTCTTTTTTTTTTTTTACACTCCAACTTACGACAGAAAGAAAGACAGCAATTGTATTAAAAACAACAAACATTTAGCAAGCAGTGAGATGGCTGACGCTGTGCTGAATGGAACCCCAGATAACGCCAGTCCATCTGAGAGGATGAGGGACTGGCAGAAGAAACGGTGCCTAAAATTGGACGAGAGAAACATCTTCTTTAGAGAAACAAGGCTGTTGTTCCAAAAAACAGATATTCTTCACTTGCATACATCATAAGAAAATAGTGTTAAAGAAGGGCCCAAAAAATGGACATCCCTGTTTCAGAAATTGCATGAGAAGAAATGACTTCCCTGTTTATTAGATTCTTTTTTGGTAACATAGAAAATATGAATCAAAGTAAGTTTTTTCATTAAGAATTCTCACCAGTTAGATTATTTTTCTTCATGAGATATTGTTTAATCCTGCGAAATACATTCACCAGCTTAGATTTCAACTGTATGTGATGCATGTAGTATGTTAAGGGGCTCAGGGCTTGAAAACTTTCAAAAAAGCGATTTTTTTTTTTTTTTTAGTATCTATTTTGTTTATTGAATTAATTCCGAACACAGTGCAAAAAACTGCATAAAAATATTTGCATTTTTAACGGAGTTATAAGCATTTTTGTAACAATTGCTTTGAAAGCTGCACCCATTTAATTGCAACAAGTTGCATTTTCTCAAAACTTGATTTTTGACGACTATCCGTTAGATTAAAAAAAACTATTTGATGGAATGGCTTAAAAGATTTTTTGCATACATATAACATCATTATCTATAGAATGAATTAATATATTTTAGATAGTTTAATATTTTGAGTATTTTTAATGGAAAAAAAATGTATTTTTGGAGTTTTTTAAATTTTCAAATTTGAGAGTTTTTTTTTAATACTTTGAGTGATATATATCCTTAATTCATCCTATAGAGTAAAGTTTCCTGATCATTTTAAAGGAAAAATTAGGTTCTTATGTCAATTCAATGTTAAGATATCTTACGGATGGTGATATGACACCTAATTTTTTTTTTTTTTTTTTTCGAAAATTATGTTATATAAATCTTGCTATATTTTTCATTTTATTACCGTAAAATACTGTTAATCCCCCCCCCCCCCAAACACGATGGAAAATCGTAAAAAAATCAGAGGGGGTGCTTACATGGTATTAAAATTTTAGTAATGTTATCTATGGATGGTGGAGTGGGAGATGGTAATGGCCGATCGTCGGAAAATATGCATTATTTTAATGAAGTGAGGAAAGAAAAGCATTTTGAAAAAAAAAAAACTATATACAAAATAGAAAAACAGTAAAACGATGCGATTAACGGCGATTTCAAATTATAGAATTAATTTTTTGAAAAAATTTGGTTTTCAAGAAAAGCGCGCAGGGAATGTTCCAAGGCAGCCCCCTCTCTCTCGTTTATCCTACGTCATAATGTCATATATCCTATTTGTTGAAAATTTTGTCTAGTTTCTGATTTTCGTAATGTTTTTCCCCTAAAACAATAAGAAATTTAAGTTAAAAACAACTATTTGGGGGGTTTTCGGGGGAGGGGGGGGGATTTTGGGGGTAAGTTAAAAATTCGGATTCAGCGACCCAAAAAACATCTAGTAAACCGATTTCCAGTACTACCATTAATTTTGCTAGGTAGAATCCCTATACGGTCTATATTGCCTGGACTAAATGTTAAATTATGGAAGCTAGTAGAAAAAAGGGATAAATATTGGTCTGATGATTTTTTAAAGTAGACAGTGATCTTTTCCATGTTCTAAAACGTATGTACAGCAAGTTTCGTGCAAATCTGTCTAAAATTGAAGATTTGTATAAAAGACACACACAGAGAACGGCTTTTATATATATAGAAAATATATGGAGTTGCCTGACGTTCAAAAGAATAGTCCAGATATCTGACATTCTAATTAGTTAATAGTAAGGGTATAAAACAAACTATTCAATTTTCAGGTACTATATTTATATTTTAAACAAACATTAATCAATGTACAAAGTGTACGCATGTTGATAATTTCAAATAACAAAATAAAATGTACAAATGAACATAACGATATTTCAAATAACAAATTAATCAATGTATGTGTGTCAATTTTAATAGTACTAACACTTTCGAAAAGGGCCTGGGTCAAATTCTGGGCGAGGCATGGAGATGTTGTCAATGTGCTTAGGTTTGGATAAGCGACGCCCTATTCCCATAGGGAGCCTATTTGAACGATATCGTTGGACCCAACAATTTTTTTTTGTAATACAAAGAATAAATATATCTGACCAGAATTCCCATAAGAAATTTCAAAAGTTTTTAATTGCTTAAAGTTTACACATTCAAAAAATAAATGCAAGTCTTCTTCATAGATTGAGAGCAAAAGTTCGTATCGATAGTGTAATGCTTCCTAGGCACTGTATCGATAGTCGGTATTCAAATGTTTTAACAATTGGGTTGTTGATGGGTGGGTTAAACTATGCCAGTCCGCCCCTGTATGTATAGAAAACACTGGCACCCGATTTAATTATACGCCAAACCACTCTCACTAAAATAAGCCAACTGGCTGCGAAACAGTACCATTGTAGTATTTTAATCACTAAAAAGCACAAAATAAAGTATAAATAAAAATAAAGAGTGGCATCCTTTTTCTTTTTAGCTTTTATTATTTTTTATTTCACAGTACGAAAATAAATTTCTTTTTTTCTAAGCTTGATGTTGAGTTAAGAGCTGAAAATGACAAACGAAGCCATTTTTTGAAAGGCTGTTATCCTTAACAGGTGTAGGGAATTTCCTCATCAAGGATTCACACGACAACAACATTACTGACCACTGTTCTAGAAAATGACAACACTCGGAGCAAAACTGTCATTGCAGTCCAAATGACAATTTACCTTCATGAATGTTGTTAGACTAAGCAGCTGGAACACGCCCATCGTATGTGTGTAAAAAAATCAAAACACTATAAGGGGAGTCTTACCTAAAAGTGGCATCCAGCTGTTGCGCAGCAGTTCCTGCAGCCAGATAGATGGGGTGGTGCGCTGCCGGAGACCATGCTATGTTGGCTGTTCGATCAATCTCTTTTATCTTCATCTTGCAATAGCTACAAATACAAGAGCATTTTTAAAAACATCAACATCTCTTTCACAGCCTTATCAAAGAACAGATTGAAAATACTTTCGCAAAGGATGGGGTAAAGCAGCCATAATGTTGGGTAAGGATACACTGGATATTCGGTATCTATTCAGTATTCAGCCACGTCACCCAATATTTGGTTTGGCCGAATATCAAACTATTTAGTATGCCGAATAGCAAACTATTCAGTTTGCTAAATATTCGGTTTAGCCGAATATTGAAATATTCGGCAGAACCGAATACTTAAAAAAACTTTTAAAACATACATTTTTAAAAGCCTTATACAATTTTTATGTTTAACAGTCCACTTATAAAGATATTCAGAATAATTAAAAACAGAATCCTATTTAAATAAAAGAGAATGTTTTACATTATTTATTTCCCGATGGTCAAGTATTATTTAAGAAAATTAACCCACCCTAAGGATTTTCATAGGAATTAATTATGCACAAATGCAAGTTCCTGAACAGTGTCCAACCTGTTTCTTGCTAAGATTTTAAGAACAACGGTTACAATCTCTGAAAATGATCGTGATTTTTCTGCGATTATTTGACAAAATTTACGTTTTTTCTGCTTTTTTTGACAAAAATTCGCATTTTTTCTGAGATTCTTTAATGAAATTCATGGGGTTTTTTTTTTTTTCAGAGATCCTTTAACGAAATGAGCATTTTTTTTCTTCAAGATCCTTTGAAAAATTTTGTATATTTTCTGCGACTTTGACAACATTCACGTTTTTTCACAATTCCTTGACGAAATGAGTGTTTTTTCCGTGATCCCTTGACAAAATTTGCATTTTTTTTTTTTTTTTTGCGATTTTTTGAAAGCAATTTTCATTTTTTTCTGTGATTATTGGACGAAATGTGTGTTTTGTGGAAGCAGCACACTTTTTACTAAGTCCTTTTTCAACTTCATTTTGAATTAAGTGTTTCATTTACTATTTAAAAAGATGCCTCTTTACTGCATCTCAAATGATAAAAACTACTCACTCACCAAACTAATCTTAATCTCCAACAAGCATCCATGTTGTTTGCACATTTTGTTTAAATGGTTCATAGTTGAATGGTAACACTACTATCCATTAAACAAGAAGCATGCTTTTCAAAGTGTATGCAACAAGTGGTGATGGGTTGCAAACCATTATAAAATGAAAGATTCAGCTAGAAACATTCTTGCTTTAGTGTTGTACACATTGAAGATGTTTCCTGATCCACCTCATAAAAGCTGTTGTATTTTAGTGGAGGAAGTCTTCATTTCTTTCCGACTACTTATTACTCTGAAAGTCATCCACCCCATTTCTTCTGCAACACTCTTCCAATCTCTAAGCACACATTTTATATTTCTACTCAGAAGATGGGAGTGACTACGTAGTGTGCTATGAAATTAAAGATAGTTAAAATTCATAATTTTTAAAGGAATGACACTCTGCTACAAGACCCTAAAAATCCCTGCCTACAGGCAGAGATAGATTTCCAAGCTAAGTAGGCTCATTTCACCGACAAAAACTAAATCATGATGAGAGATAAGCCCACTTTAACAATTTTATCGGGCCGCTTTTGTCGACTTTTTATTTCATTTTTATAGAATAGCTGGTTATCAGGATCCTGTGCAGGCAGTACTCAAAAAAATACTTCTCCAGGCTCAACAACTCGAAATTTTAGGGCCCATTTTCAGATTCATTTTTAATAGAAAAATATGAAACTGGCTGATGTGATTTTTGAAGACATTTATAAGCGACCTGTGTTTTTATTTTTTGTTCAATTCATTAAAATTTGATTTATAAACTATTATTTTCTCAGTAGGACACTATTTTTCGTTTCTAACACAATCGCTTTGGGAAATTCTGTTCAAAAGGCCCACTTGGACACACTTTTTTGAAATAGAGTCTGCCTCTATCGAAAGATCCATCATGACAGTACATTATAGAGTTTCTGAATAACAGAATCTGCCCATTGGATGCATTGGAGAGCAAAAATGAATTTAAAAATGAGTCAGAAAATAAGCTGTTTGGATTTGAATACACCCTTAAATAAGATGATTTTTTTCTTCAACCACTATGTATTTTTAATTTGTTTTTGCTGTAAGAATGGGTCCTATCAAAAACTTGTCTGTATAAATGTTTTAGACAATATTAATATTAAGAAGATATAGGATAAATTCATGGCAATTTTATATCTTGTGAACTGACAGAGTTATGGATTTTTTTCTTCAACCCTTCGTTTTTAATTAATTATTTATTTATTTTGCAGTACAAATGGGTCCTATCAAAAACTTGTGAATATAAAAGTTATAGATAATGCTAAGGAGATATATAATAACATTAATTGGATTTGATATCTTGAGAATTGACAAAGTTATGAATTTTTTTCTCCCAAAAACTATTTTTTGCACCCCTTGAGCCTATTTTTAATTTTATCAAAAATCTGTGATACATAAATTTTTTGCCCTATTTTTAGAAGTAATAAAAACTTTAAACTGATTTGATATGTCCAAAATTTAAGAAGTTATGGGGTTTTTTTGCTTTTCACAAAACCTCTCCCTATTTCCATCCCCTTGGTCCGATTTAGCCCATTAACGAACTTAACTGAGATTTTATGCCCCTTGATTTTATGTGTCAGTTTGGAAGAGATTTGTGCAGAATTGTGGTTCTTCTCATCTAATTAACAATAATATTAAAAAAACTAATTTATGACGCATTAAATCACGGTTTTCCAAAAAAATTCATATATTCTTTAACATACAATTAGTACTTACATGATTTTTTTTAAAACAAATTAACACATGTGTAAACAAAATTACAAACAAATTATAAAATAAGAAAATATTTATAAAAAATTAAAAATTGTAAAATAATAATTTAAAAAAAAATTATTATAGGACGGTTGTGGGTGGGTAGATGTTAGAGTACGGAGGAGGGTGGTGTTGTCTGGATAACACGCAATGGTTAATTTATTATAATAAAAAAAAATTATGGGGCATTTGAATTACAACTACATTGCTAATACACATTTTATATGGATATTGATTTGATATTTTATTTGTATATGGTGACTTTATATTTATATCTCAATTCATATTAAATTTATTTAGCTTAATTAATATTTAATCAAGTTAAAATTAACTCGTTTTTAATTTTTAGTCTACTCAGGACAATATCATATTAATTTCTAATAGTATACCATCTTTATAGAGTATAATATGCATTATGCATAATACGTTTATTTGATATAATTAATGTTATTACAGTTTGTATTAAAAAAGGGTTATTAGTTTTTTATTATTCCTCTATACTTTTTAATATTGTTTAATTTTGAACTTAGTGTTCAATGATTAATGATCGGTTTTATGTGTATGTTAGTCCCAAATTCATATTCTTTAGCTTTCTTTATGGCTAATATGAAAATAATCCACACACTTTATTTGTGCTCTTTAGGCAATTAGGAACTGAAGATTCTGACAAAATTCTATAAACATCCATCTTTGTTTTCCTGTTCATTTTATTAATTTTTTTTTATATTCAATAGTATTCTTAATGTTTTTTATATTTTTATTATATATATTTTATTATATATAATTTAATTTATGTTATAGCATATAGCTATATCATATTATCAATGTTATAAAAATTATTAAATTCTTATAGATTAATTGGGTATGGTTAGTAGAATATATTGTAAGCATTATATTAACATTTGTATTTATTTAATATTTTTGTGAATAATGATATATAATATGGTATTATTTATATATTAAGCAGGGCTTGAATTTCAGGGCGGGATGGCGGGATTCGCGCCCAAAATAATATCATTGGCGGGAGACTCCCGTCCAAAAAATTTCACAATTTTCCTGAAAATTTTGCATTTTGAAATTACGATTAACTCCCGCGAACGCCTTGCAAAATTTCCCGATATTTTCGCGCGACTAATTGACACATTTTACAATTCAGGGGTGATTCTGTTACGAATTTTCCGAAAATTTAAGGCATTATGTTCCGAAAATTGTGAAAAATCGGTCATCAGTTCAACAGAAAAATATCGCGAATTTCGAAATGACCGCCGAAAAAATCAATTTCATCAATCGTTCGAAGGAAAAATCGCCAATTTCGTCGCAAAGGATTGCGAATAAAACACAAATTTTGTCAAAGGATCGCGAAAAAACGTGAATTTCGTCAGATTGCGGGGGAAAAACTTGAAATTTATCAAAGGATCGCAAAAAAAAAAAACGCAAAATACATCAATGGATAACAAAAAATAATAAATTTCGGTCTAGGAAAATGGAAAAAAGAGAACTTCGTCAAAGGATCGCGTAAAAAGAGAATTTCGTCAAAGGATCGCGGAAAAACTAATTTCGTCAAAGGATGGCGGAAAAAAGCTAATTTTGTCAAAGAATCGCGGAATAAACACGAATTTAGTGTTTAGTCGAACGGCCGCTGAGAAAAACCGCGAATTTCATCAAAGAATCACGAAAAAAAAAACGCAAATCTCATCAAAGAATCGCGAAAAAAGACTAATTTTGTCAAAGGATCGCAAAAAAAATGCGCAATTCGTCAAAAGATTGCGAGAAAATGCGAATTTCGACAAAGTATCGCGAAAAAAGCCCCCCGAATTTCGTCAATGAATCGCGCAAAAAACTCTAATTTCGCCAAAAGATCTCGAAATAATGGCAAATTTCGAAAAAAGATCTCGAAATAACGGCAAATTTCGCCAAAAGATCTCGAAATAAAGGCAAATTTCGCCAAAAGATCTCAAAATAACGGCAAATTTCGTCAAAAGATCTCGAAATAACGGTAAATTTCGCCAAAAGATCACAAAATAATGGCAAATTTCGCGAAATAACGGCAAATTTCGCCAAAAGATTGCGAAATGACGGTAAATTTCGTCAAAAGATAGCAAAAAACGCAAATTTCGTCAAAGGGGCACGAAAAAACGCATAGCTTGTGCTGGGAGTGATCCCCCCCCCCCTTCATCCCCTCTGTTATAACCTTTCAGAAAATTTGCTGTCAGTTTCAGAAATTTTTTTTTAGTCAGAATCACCCCAGCTTTCTTACTGTTTTAAATAAATAAAAAAAAAAAAATGCATCATTATTCTGAATTGATTTAAATTGCTTCAATGGTATTTTTTCATGCCTGTATTAATACAGACATGGTAATATAATTAATGCAAATCTTTAAAAAGCACGTAAAATAACAGTGGGTTTCAGATTTTTTTTTCTCCCTCCCAAATAGCTCAACTCTCCTCCATTTATAAATGTTGGTAGGGAGACTCCCCTCCTATGAAAAATTGAATTTCAAGCCCTGTATAAGATTTGTGTGGTAAGAAGTTGGTATATTTTGAAAGCATTAGCTTCTATTAGGATCATCTTATGATATAAAAATAGCAAATAAAGCCTTTGTGCAACAATATTAAAAAGCAGAAAAACCAACGTTTAAAATGCACAAATAATATATGAAAAGCAGCAAACAGCTGTTTCGAATCTACTAGCGAGATTCTTCTTCAGTGCAAAAGGAACAGCGTGCTAGAAAAAGCAAGGCTGAGCAAAATCATAGACAGAGATGCGCTGGCTTTTATACCTTATGCGGGTGGCGAAGGCACCAAAACAACCAATGAGAGAGAAGCAGTGGAAACGACTGGGTGGACAAGTAGCGACATCTACCAGAGAAGTAGAGAAAAGAAACCAAAAAAGGGGGATTAAATTAACGCTTTCCAAATACTTGGAAAATCTGGAGTACTAGATAAGTCATTGACTAAAGAGTGAGAATTTTTAATGATATGGTAAGCTTCCCAAAAATCAAGATCAAGGTTAGAAGAACATTTTTGGATAATGATGGCTGAGGAAAAATCGAACCTATGTTGAGAAGACCAAGAATGTTGAGCAATAGAAGAACGTTTGAGCTCCTGATTTTTAACATAACCTTCATGCTCTTTTAAACGAAATCTAAGAGCACGTTTAGTCTGACCAATATAAGAAAGACCACACTGACAAGAGATCTGGTAAATGCCCCAATTATCTAGGCGATCAACGGGGTGTTTGAGGTTTGAAAAAGGGATTTTATTAACAGGAGAAAAAATAACTTTAAAATCAAACCTTCTTAGGATTTTAGCAACTTGCTGACTGATTTTGGGAAAAAATGGTAATACAACTGAAGTATTAGAGTTGGAATTAGAATGCTTTTCAGAATGGTCGGATTTCGTCAATTTCTTATAAATAGAATCGATAATATTAGAGGAATAACCACGATTGACAGCAATAGCTTTGAGGTAATTAAGTTCAGCACTAAGTAACTGAGGAGTGGAACAAATATTAGTAGCCCGAAAAACAAAAGTATTGAAAGCAGCGAATTTCTGGTTAGGGGGATGAGAAGAATACCTGTGAGGTGGGAGACTGACAGCAAAATGTTTACGAAAGACGGTAGTCTGAAAGCCATTTTCACAATGAATAACAAGGACATCCAGGAAAGAAAGACAGTTATTGGTCTCAATTTCAGAGGTAAATTGAATGCAGGGATCAATGGAATTCATAATAGAGAGAATATGATTAATATCCGAATTCATTTCAATCAGGACATAAACATCATCAACATAACGAACATAGAACGGAAATTTTAAGATTTCAAAAAGCTTGACCTCAAAATAGTGCATATAAATATCGCATAAAATTGGACTAAGAGGATTACCCATAGCCAAACCGTCAATCATACGGAAGAAATTACCATTGAAAACAAAAGTATTTTGCGACAAGCAAGCGCGAGTGAGAAGTATAAGTTCCTCGATTTCAAAATAAGAGAAATGGAATTCACAAAGCCTTTTCTTGAGGCAATCTAAAGCCCCCTCAACCGGAACGTTTGTAAATAATGATTTAACATCAAAAGAAACCATCATGTGACCCTGCGGCTTAAAATTATGAAGTTTTTTAACAAAATCAAAAGAATTCTTAACAGTGAAAGAGTTACTGCTCAAAAGTGGGGAAAAACAGAAACTAAATATTTGGCAAGCTTATAAGAAGCTGTACCGATACTAGAGACAATAGGTCTAAAAGGAATGTCAGGTTTATGGACCTTAGGTAAAGCATAAAACCTGGCACAATGCGCAATAGACGGAATAAGGGACTTCTTAAAGTTAGCAGGAACAATGGAAGAAGACTTAATGGCAGACTTAATAGAGTTAATTTCACTAGTGGAAGGGTCTTTGCGGATATCCACATACGGACCATCATTAATTAATTTATGGGTTTTTACCAAATACGTAGATTTGTCGAGAAGAACAATCTGACCACCTTTGTCGGCCTTAGTAATAATTAAGTTTGGATCAGAACGCAAATTTTTCAGGCATTGTTTAACAGGATGTTTAAGATTGGGTTTATAAACATTAGAATTGAAATCAACAGTATTGGCAATGAGATGCCTAATAGACTCTTTTTGAGAAGAAGATAGAGCGCTATGCTTAAAGGCTCTTTCAATAGGAGCAATAAGATTAGGTAAAGAAGGAATAGCAGAGACAGAAAAATTGTTATTCAATTTGAGAGCATCGAGCTGATTGTTACTTAATGGAACACTAGAAAGATTGACAACAGCATTTTGGTTAACAAGAGGCAAATTACTGCAGTTATTAGCGACAGAACTTCCACAAAGCGCATTAAATTTCTTCTTTAAAACCGAACAATGAACAGAAGAAGCTGTGAGAACTCTGCTCCATGACCTTCTGTCAATGGACTGAAAATCAGGAGTAGAATTAGCGAGGCTGATATGTAAAGAATATAACTCGCGCTCTATATGAGCAATTTTGTGGCGAGTCTCTTGAATCAAAGTTCTTAAAAGAGCTAATTTAGAACGAAATAAGACCTTCTCAATCCTATTTGAAGAAAATAAATTACAACGAATGGAAATGAATTTAGGAATAACCTTCTTACGCCTACAATCAAGTAGGAAATGTAAGTGTTCCAAAAACCTGTACTTTTTTAATCGTAAATTACAAAACCTATTGATTTGAGACATTGCAGAAAAAAAAAAAAAAAAAAAAAATTACAGAAGAATAAAGGCCCGTTAACGCCAAATACATAAAAATAGCAAATAAAGCCTTTGTGCAACAATATTAAAAAGCAGAAAAACAAACGTTTAAAATGCACAAATAATATATGAAAAGCAGCAAACAGCTGTTTCGAATCTACTAGCGAGATTCTTCTTCAGTGCAAAAGGAACAGCGTGCTAGAAAAAGCAAGGCTGAGCAAAATCATAGACAGAGACGCGCTGGCTTTTATACCTTATGCGGGTGGCGAAGGCGCCGAAACAACCAATGAGAGAGAAGCAGTGGAAACGACTGGGTGGACAAGTAGCGACATCTACCGGAGAAGTAGAGAAAAGAATTTCAATTTAATTTAATCCCCCTTTTTTGGTTTCTTTTCTCTACTTTTCCGGTAGATGTCGCTACTTGTCCACCCAGTCGTTTTCACTGCTTCTCTCTCATTGGTTGTTTCGGCGCCTTCGCCACCCGCATAAGGAATAAAAGCCAGCTCGTCTCTGTCTATGATTTTGCTCAGCCTTGCTTTTTCTAGCACGCTGTTCCTTTTGCACTGAAGAAGAATCTCGCTAGTAGATTCGAAACAGCTGTTTGCTGCTTTTCATATATTATTTGTGCATTTTAAATGTTGGTTTTTCTGCTTTTTAATATTGTTGCACAAAGGCTTTATTTGCTATTTTTATGTATTTGGCGTTAACGGGCCTTTATTCTTCTGTAATTTTTTTTTTTTTTTTTTTTTTTCTGCAATGTCTCAAATCAATAGGTTTTGTAATTTACGATTAAAAAAGTACAGGTTTTTGGAACACTTACATTTCCTACTTGATTGTAGGCGTAAGAAGGTTATTCCTAAATTCATTTCCATTCGTTGTAATTTATTTTCTTCAAATAGGATTGAGAAGGTCTTATTTCGTTCTAAATTAGCTCTTTTAAGAACTTTGATTCAAGAGACTCGCCACAAAATTGCTCATATAGAGCGCGAGTTATATTCTTTACATATCAGCCTCGCTAATTCTACTCCTGATTTTCAGTCCATTGACAGAAGGTCATGGAGCAGAGTTCTCACAGCTTCTTCTGTTCATTGTTCGGTTTTAAAGAAGAAATTTAATGTGCTTTGTGGAAGTTCTGTCGCTAATAACTGCAGTAATTTGCCTCTTGTTAACCAAAATGCTGTTGTCAATCTTTCTAGTGTTCCATTAAGTAACAATCAGCTCGATGCTCTCAAATTGAATAACAATTTTTCTGTCTCTGCTATTCCTTCTTTACCTAATCTTATTGCTCCTATTGAAAGAGCCTTTAAGCATAGCGCTCTATCTTCTTCTCAAAAAGAGTCTATTAGGCATCTCATTGCCAATACTGTTGATTTCAATTCTAATGTTTATAAACCCAATCTTAAACATCCTGTTAAACAATGTCTGAAAAATTTGCGTTCTGATCCAAACTTAATTATTACTAAGGCCGACAAAGGTGGTCAGATTGTTCTTCTCGACAAATCTACGTATTTGGTAAAAACCCATAAATTAATTAATGATGGTCCGTATGTGGATATCCGCAAAGACCCTTCCACTAGTGAAATTAACTCTATTAAGTCTGCCATTAAGTCTTCTTCCATTGTTCCTGCTAACTTTAAGAAGTCCCTTATTCCGTCTATTGCGCATTGTGCCAGGTTTTATGCTTTACCTAAGGTCCATAAACCTGACATTCCTTTTAGACCTATTGTCTCTAGTATCGGTACAGCTTCTTATAAGCTTGCCAAATATTTAGTTTCTGTTTTTTCCACACTTTTGAGCAGTAACTGTTTCACTGTTAAGAATTCTTTTGATTTTGTTAAAAAACTTCATAATTTTAAGCCGCAGGGTCACATGATGGTTTCTTTTGATGTTAAATCATTATTTACAAACGTTCCGGTTGAGGGGGCTTTAGATTGCCTCAAGAAAAGGCTTTGTGAATTCCATTTCTCTTATTTTGAAATCGAGGAACTTATACTTCTCACTCGCGCTTGCTTGTCGCAAAATACTTTTGTTTTCAATGGTAATTTCTTCCGTATGATTGACGGTTTGGCTATGGGTAATCCTCTTAGTCCAATTTTATGCGATATTTATATGCACTATTTTGAGGTCAAGCTTTTTGAAATCTTAAAATTTCCGTTCTATGTTCGTTATGTTGATGATGTTTATGTCCTGATTGAAATGAATTCGGATATTAATCATATTCTCTCTATTATGAATTCCATTGATCCCTGCATTCAATTTACCTCTGAAATTGAGACCAATAACTGTCTTTCTTTCCTGGATGTCCTTGTTATTCATTGTGAAAATGGCTTTCAGACTACCGTCTTTCGTAAACATTTTGCTGTCAGTCTCCCACCTCACAGGTATTCTTCTCATCCCCCTAACCAGAAATTCGCTGCTTTCAATACTTTTGTTTTTCGGGCTACTAATATTTGTTCCACTCCTCAGTTACTTAGTGCTGAACTTAATTACCTCAAAGCTATTGCTGTCAATCGTGGTTATTCCTCTAATATTATCGATTCTATTTATAAGAAATTGACGAAATCCGACCATTCTGAAAAGCATTCTAATTCAAACTCTAATACTTCAGTTGTATTACCATTTTTTCCCAAAATCAGTCAGCAAGTTGCTAAAATCCTAAGAAGGTTTGATTTTAAAGTTATTTTTTCTCCTGTTAATAAAATCCCTTTTTCAAACCTCAAACACCCCGTTGATCGCCTAGATAATTGGGGCATTTACCAGATCTCTTGTCAGTGTGGTTTTTCTTATATTGGTCAGACTAAACGTGCTCTTAGATTTCGTTTAAAAGAGCATGAAGGTTATGTTAAAAATCAGGAGCTCAAACGTTCTTCTATTGCTGAACATTCTTGGTCTTCTCAACATAGGTTCGATTTTTCCTCAGCCATCATTATCCAAAAATGTTCTTCTAACCTTGATCTTGATTTTTGGGAAGCTTACCATATCATTAAAAATTCTCACTCTTTAGTCAATGACTTATCTAGTACTCCAGATTTTCCAAGTATTTGGAAAGCGTTAATTTAATCCCCCTTTTTTGGTTTCTTTTCTCTACTTCTCCGGTAGATGTTGCTACTTGTCCACCCAGTCGTTTCCACTGCTTCTCTCTCATTGGTTGTTTCGGCACCTTCGCCACCCGCATAAGGTATAAAAGCCAGCGCGTCTCTGTCTATGATTTTGCTCAGCCTTGCTTTTTCTAGCACGCTGTTCCTTTTGCACTGAAGAAGAATCTCGCTAGTAGATTCGAAACAGCAGTTTGCTGCTTTTCATATATTATTTGTGCATTTTAAACGTTGGTTTTTCTGCTTTTTAATCATCTTATGATATTTTGATCATAATAGTATTAAGATATCATACTAGATGGCAGCACCAAAATTTAATTTGCATTTTGTCTGTTGCTTCTATTGGAGTAATAATTTCAATTTTTAACACTATGTGGTACTAAAATACAAGTTATTTGCGATATTGTAAAATAATTGTTTTGGTATTTTTTACTTTAGTTAAGAAATTTAAAAGTGTTAATAGGTATTTTAATTACTAATAATGTAATTATTTTCTATTTCTATTATATTAATTGCATTTATCATGGTACTTCAAAATAGATTAACTGAATCCATTAGGTTTTAAAATCTGTGTTAACTTAACTGTAAAAATAACCTTAAACTTACTGTGCTTTTGGATACCATGTGCAGGAGTATATTTGGGTAAAAACTGGGATTTTATTAGGTATGTTGTGTAGCATTACTATTTTTCCTTGCTATAAATTAAATATTTAAAAGGTTGTATTGCTTTTTCCATTTCATGACATTTAATATTATTCTGTTTTCATCTAAAACTATTCTCATGGTCATTTTAGTCATTAGAGTACAGGGGGAAAAAATTTTCAGCTTTTAGCTTTTTTCTCACAGAAAAATACTATTTTGCTTATATAATTGAATTCTGTACTCTTGATAACGTAATTCAATATATAAGCTTTTCAATTATTTTTATCAGTATCAATATTCTTTTTTTCTTCCATATTAATTCTTGTAATATAGTACAAGGGACTTTATTTTATACATAGCAGCTTGTATATTATGTTTTTGGTATCCATATTAAGTGTGTTGGGGGAAACTGTATTATTGTCATTTCATTCATACTATCACAATATTTGAGGGTGGTCGGTAATGTTTATTTAATGGCTATATATATATATATAGATAGATAGATAGATAGATAGATAGATCTATCAAAAGTAAATTATTTATGAAAACCATAAAAAAGAGGGTGCAAAACAACAATAGAAATCAATGAATATTCATAACTAGAAAAACAACAAACAAACAACTCCCTGCTCTTCGGAAAGTGGGGGGAGTTAAAAAACAGGTACAAAAAATAAAAATTGGATCCTCACAGGTTTCGCAAGATATAAATAGATAGATAGATAGATAGATAGATAAAGTTTTTTACTGAGGGTTGTTTTGGGTTCTAGGGATCATGATCGGTGTCGATCTGCAAAAATTTTTCAGAGATTCCAACATAGGGGAGAATGTAATAGGTAGTATTTCATACGAAATCAAGAGCATGTTTTTTCTGTGATTTTTTGACAAAAATTCTCTTTTTTTCTGAGATTCTTTAACGAAATTCACTTTTATTCAGAAATCCTTTGACGAAATTAGCGGGTTTTTTTTTTTCAAGATCCTTTGAAAAAATTCGCATTTTTCTGCGACTTTGATGAAATTCACGTTTTTTTGCAATCCTCAGACGAAATTCATGTTTTTTCTGCAATCCTTTGCCGAAATTGCCGATTTTTTCTGTGAACAATTGGTGTAATTGATTTTTTTCAGCAGATTTTTTTAGAACAATAAAAAAATGTATAAAAAAGAACAATTTATAATACAGGGTGTCTACAGAAATTCTAAAAAAAAAGTTCCCTGATTTTTCCATGATTTCCCTGACTATCTTTATCAGACTTCCCTGATTTCCATTATTAACAATACACATACGGTATTTTTTCATGTATGCAGATTCCCCGTATAACACACTTATCCAGCTTGCTAATATCTCATTTGGGAGAAAAAAACAAGAGAAAAACATAAAAATTGCCTAATATTCATTAAGTATTGGTTGACAGTTTTATAAATCGGAACTCAACTAACTTCATTAGTCCAACATCCTATAGAAGCCAATGGATATAGGGTAGCCAGAAAGTTTCCTCATTTTCTGAAAAATATTCAATTCTAAGACTTATCTAAATCTGACGGGATAACTAATTGGATTAAGCTGGGCACCTGGTCAGGTTATGGCTAATGTCAGGGTTCGTAAATATCATGATATTTTCAAAAATATCAAAAATATCCGATATTTTGATATATATCCGATATTTTCGATATATATCTTATATTTTCAAAATAGTCAACTTACTGCTAATAATAAATATTTTCAAGCATAATATAAATTAGAAACTAAAACATATTGCACTTAACATGAAAACTTAAGCAATGTACTAAAAAAGCATTTCCTTTTCCCTTTTTATTTTTTTACTTAGAACAAAATTGAAGATCAACTAATTGAAAACAGAAACAATTTGCTTTATACACTTATATATATATATATATATATAAATGCTATAGGATTCAGAATCAACTATCAAAATCAAAACAAAATTTAAAATACAAAATATTGTTTTAATTGAAAATTTTTAACATAAAATGTAAGTTTATCTTATTTTTTATTCCCTAACATGCTGTACAGTTTAAACTGAACTAAATACCAGAACAGATTCTTTTCTAATAAAGCTGTATATATAACTGAGTATCTAAATTAGACAGTTTATCTTTCAGAGTCTGTTTTAAATTAATTACTATGTCCCTCATAGTCTACAGTTAAAAGTAAAAAATTCAAACATAAAGCTTAGAAAAGACATTTGTTTTCTTCTTCGACTAAAAAAGTCACTATCAGAAACAAAAATTCTTTATTTACAAAACAACACAGTCAATAACAGTTGGAAATTTCATTGGTACTTGTTTTGACTGAAAATATCAAAAATATCTCGCACAGTGATATTTTGAAAATAAATATCAACATACAGAAAAAATCACACATCTTGATATTTTGAAGAAAAAAAAATCAAGTAATATGAAAATATCGAAAATATCAAAAATCTTCATATTTTGAAAATAAATATCGGATATATATCATGATATATATCGATTGATATATATCAACGAACCCTGGCTAATGTATCATTTAATTTTTTTTTTAAATGTGTAAATTGCCTTCAATATAAGTGCTATGTACAGAAAATTAGGACATGTGATCACCTTAATTTACGTTAAATATAAAAAACTCATACCATGCGCATCTTTTAAAAAATATTGGGAAAGATTAATCAGTATGTGAAAAAATATGGTACATAAAATAGACGAATCAGTCTCGTTGGCATGGTGAAAATGCAAATATTTTCGCAATATAGACAAATTTCCCTGATTTTCGAGTATTTTTACAAAGTTCCCTGACATTTCCCTGATTTTTCCATGATTCCCTGATTTCCAGATTCTGTAGACACCTGTAATAGCTGAAGAAAACGCCAAAGATTTCGCTACATGCAGCAGCCTTTTTTATTCTGATCATTTCAATGTTTTAAGCAAATACTTTGATGACATGTCTGCTCAATTTCTGTTTTACATATATAACTTTATTTATTTATTGATAAAGTTTTAATTTCTTTACGGATTATTAATTGGAAACAACAAATGCTAAACTATTTATAGTGTTTAAAATAATGAGAACAGGTTAACTTCCATAATCATTTGAATGTCGTAAGGTGTTAGATTATTTTTAAATCATGCTGTTGAGTGATTCGCACCAAAACACAAACAGCACTAATTCATATCAAAGTATACTTGAATCTGAAGTTTGATGAAAATCCAAGCATTAGTTGTTGAGATAAAGCTATTGCAGAAATCGTAAAAAATGCAGTATAGCAGCGCCACCTGTTGAGCGATTTACACCAAAATGTACAAAACTTCAATTCATGTCAAGGACTAACTGAATTTGAAGTTTGATGAAAATCCGTGCATTAGTTCTGGAGATTGAGCTATGGCGGAAATCGTGAAAAAGGCTACATAGCAGCGCCACCTGTTGAGCGATTTACATAAAAAACTAATCAGCACCAATCTATATCAGGGACTACCTGAATATAAATTTTTTTTAAAATTCCGTGCAGTAGTTCTTGAGATAGAGCGCCCACAAAATTTGTGTGACATACAGACGGACAGACTCACAGATGGACATTTTGTAAAAACATGTTTTTTGGAATCTCTGACCCCTAAAATGTGTCAATCCGTCGAAAACTTTCATGAATCCAATACTTTCTTCTTGTAAAGATAGAAAGAAGAAAGTAATAATAATATCTGGGATCACCCTGTAAATTAAAATGCACGAAATGATGTATCACTGCAGAATACAAATATGTGGATACTGTGCAAAATGTTTACTGATTTGCGAAAGAATAGCACCCATATTCATGGAAATAGGGTGACTTTTTTAACAAGTTAAAAAAAAAAAATCTAGCACATTTTTAGCTTGTATCATGCAGGGTTTTTTCAACCCAATTCTTCGCCAGTTTTAGCAAAATGTAGTAGAAGCAATATAGTGCAATTAGAATATAAATATGAATAGTTGTATAAAATAATTTTTATCTGCGCATGCACGAACAATAACAAAGATTTGACATAATTTAATAGTCAACTCTATGGAGCAATACAGACAGCCTCACAGATGCACACTCACAGACAGACATTTTGTAAAAACATGTTTTTCGGTATCTCTGACCCCTAAAACATGTAAATCCGTCGAAAACCGAAAGTTGAAAATTTTCACGAATCCAATACTTTCTTCTTGTAAAGATAGATAAAAGTAAAAATGCACTTTTTTTTTTTTTTTTTTTTTTTTTGACAAAATATATTTCCAAATTAAAAAATGTGCTAAAAATAAAGCAAAATAAAATATTACCCTACAGAAAAAAAGAATTTTGTTTTGCATTTTTCTACTGACAAAGTGACAGGTAACAAAAAAGAAATTAAAAAGTCGTCTGCTCTAGCAAATTTACTGAAAATTGTTTAACTAAACGATTTTCCATTTTTTTTAGAGTTTAATAGTATTAATTCATAGTACTCTTGTAGGTACATAAAAATCTTCGAACAAGTCAAGCTAAATAAATGGCTCATAATTCATTAAAGAAAAAAAATGAACATTACATTGCATTCTCATTAAAAAATGATTATGTGTGAAACTTAAAAGACATAATTAACTTTAAAAGAAAACATAAGGCAATTATTACATTTTGTGTAACATTTCCAAGACTTCTACTCATTTCATATTGTGTTTTTTAAGAAATCCAAAGGGTAACAAAGGGCAGACAATTTAAAGGAGAACATAAAATTATTTTACCAAAGAACTTTATTCACTTTTTCCCTTCTGCATTGACTTCAAGAAAGAACTTTCCCTTTTCTTTTTCTATTATTATGATTTGGGTGATAGCTTTTGGATGTCTTAACCACTCATTTAAAAAGATCCCTAAATCAGTAAAATGGGGTAGAGGGTGGATGTACCAGTTATGGCCACTTTAAGAGAATTTCTTTTCATAAAAAAAAAAGTAACAATTGCAATTATTAATAGATAAAATTACAAAATATACCCTGTTGTAACAAATTTAATTAGCTTTCAGATTTTAACAAATGGAGACAAGTTACACTACTGATATATTTAAAATTTTTAAAAAAGATAAAAATGACATTTTGCACCCGTTATGGCCACTTTGTGCCAGTTATGGCCATCCGAGTCTCACATTAAAAAGTATATATTTCAGTTATCCCCGTCCTGATCTTTATCTGTGCATTCCATGCACTAGAATAACACTCTTCACCATCTAAATCTGGAATACCAAATTCAAATTTATTTACTACATAAGGTTTAGGACTGCGCATAAAGTGACATTGTCTCTTGCATTGGTCTGGTCACATTGTATCCAGGTCCTTCCTTATCTTCTGATACCCAGCTTGCTTCACACACATTATAGTTCCAATCATCACTATTGTCAGTACTTTTCGGTTAGCCGGGCATCAGTGTTATACAGGGTGTCCGGTCTCAACGGTGTCCAATGGCTAATTCCTAAACCGTTAGTCATAGACATATAGTTCCAATTACAAAAATGTTTTAAATCAGGTAAAGAAATATTTTAAAAGCGATTTGAGTCAATAAAAACATTTCTTAAAAAATTACGAAATTTAAATTTTTATACGGTCCCCCGGTCCTATAAGTTATATATAGTGAAATTTTCCTTTTACCCTGACAAGTAATACAAAAAAAGTCCCGTTATTCTACGATTAAAATTGACCGAGTAATAGCTGTTTAAAGTTGAAGCATATTTTTTGCTGCAAATTTAGTCACAAATTAAGTCACATTCACAAATTTAGTCGAAATATAATTTCGTCAGATATAAAAAATGTTTGGGAGTAAAATTAACATTGCAATATAAATTTGAAATCTTTAATCATTCTGGCATATTAATGGAAAATATACAATTTGTAATAAACATTTAAAAAGAAAGAAAAAACAGAATTTTTGTTAAATAAAATGATTCTAAATTAACAGCCTCAATTCTTTACAAAATGATACGTATTTTAAAATATTATTAGATTGCACAAGCCTGCAAAAGTTGGGTTATGTCATGTTTTTTAGCTTTTGATAATTGATTCTTATGTATTCTGTACCGCTGAATCCGAAATTGACCTTCATTTTTAACTATCATATCAGGATTTTTCGCAAATTGCAAATTTCAAAGTTAAGAAGTTCAATGTTAAAACTGAATTTCCTCCCCATCTTATCGGACCACTCAGCTGTTTAGCTGTAAGAATCCCAGGATAAGCAAAAATATCGAATAAATTTTTTAATAAAATAAAATAAAATAAAAAATGTTTTACATATGTTTTATAGTATGAGATTTTCGCTATATTTTAACTTACACACATTGCGATTTGCAAAAAAAATTCTAACGTGATGGTTAAAAATGAAGGTCATTTTCAGATTCAGTGCTAAAAAGGGAGTAAAAATCAATTATCAAAACTTAAAAAACACAACCATCTACTCTACTTTATAGTATTCGATTTTTGTTATTCTTTAAATTTGAAAATTTATGATTTGCGAAATATCCTGACATGATGGTTAAAAATTAAGATAATTTTCGGATTCAGTGCTAAAAAATACAGAAAAGTTAAAAAAAAACCCAACAATCGCAGTCTTGTATTATCAAATCTAAAACTTTTTCTTATACACCTTGGCAGAAATCTATCCGAAATTTTTTGTGTTATCCTGTAAAATAAGTATAAATGGTAACCACTGAAAATCTTAATAATATTAGATTGTTATCGGATTTGCGCCAGTATGTAAAATGCAATCTCGATCGGATATTCAAAAGTGGGTTAAAGTTCGAGTACAAATTTTGAACTGGAAAAACATACATACGATTGTTGAAGTAACATAAAAACTTATTAAAAAACATAATTTTTGTTAAAAGAAATCATAAGAGAAACAGTCTCAAATCCTGACAAAATAAAACATATGTTATTTTAGCCAATTTGAGACTTCATCATAATACTTGTAGAATTTTTTTTCAAAGCGCAGATACACATGAAGATCTTCGAATACTTTAAACACTTGGTATATGATCCCTCAAAGCCAAGCCGAACTCATTTGTTTTCAGAGTAGAAAAGTGGCATAAGTCATGCATTTTTAAAGTTTCATAACTCTCTCAATTTTAGCGTTATATGAATGGGACTTTTTTTTGTCTTACTTGTCAGTGTAATAGGAAAAAATTACTAAATAGAACTTATAGGACCGGGGGACCGTATAAAAATTTAAATTTCGTAATTTTTTAAGAAATGTTTTTATTGACCCAAATTGCTTTTAAAATGTTTCTTTACCTGATTTAAAACATTTTTGTAATTGGAACTATATGTCTATGACTAACGGTTTAGGAATTAGCCATTGGACACCATTGAGACCGGACACCATGTATATGCAATGCATGCATATATATGTATACATACAATATATACATATATTGAACCCGAAAGCAGAATATTTTGCAATGTTCTGCAACATACTTTCAGCTGACTAAATATGCTCTGCGGGAGTAAAAAAGAAAAACCCAAGGGGATGTTCTTGTATATGTAGGAGTGATTTTGCATTTTTATAGAAATGCATTCTGTACAAAAGAGATATTTTGAACTGGTCTATTTAAAGTTCCGATTTATTAGTAGAGTTTCATGATATTTTCCTGCAGCAGATTGATAAATTTGGAAAATTTTTTCCGGGGCCGACTGAATTTCTCGATTTTTCCCCGACCGATTGATGAATTTCGCAATTTTTCCTCATGACCGATCGGCAAATTTCACAATATTTTTTAGATTTTTTCCCCCCCCCCAATTTTTGTCTGCTTCGATTAGTGAATTTCACAATATTTTCCTTCTATAGATTGCTAATTTTACAATCTTATCTTCAAACTATAGGAGAACATCGTGAATTCCCCCACCCCCGGCTGATCGATGGTTTTTTTCCACGCCTTTTTAATCTCGCAATTTCTTCTGATGATCCAATGACGACTTTCGTCTTTTTTACGCACAACTGATTGGCGAATTTGGAGGTATTTTCCTTCTACATATTGGCAAATTTTGCATCTTTTTCTTGTGACTGATTGGCAAAATTTGCAGGTGTTTTCCGCAACTAATTGTCAAATTTCATGATTTTATCAGACGATCCACTGACGAATTTCGCGTTTGACTCTCACCTGATTTGCGGATTTCATTGAATTTTGTTTTTACTAAATGACAAATTTTGAAGTTTTTTCTGGCTGTCAATTGGCAAAAAACGGGGACTGTTAGACAAATTTAGCATTTTTTTCTGCTACCAGCTGAAGAATTAATTTCACGACTTTTTCTTATGATAGACAAATGAATTTTGCAATTTTTTCCTGAAATCGAATGATAAATTTTTTTTTCAACAATCGACTGACGAATTTTGCATTTTTTCCAATGACTGAATGGGAATTTTTGCATTTTTTTAGATGACTGAATGGCGAATTTCACTTAAAATCAGAATTTGAAATGTTCTGCAGAGAAGTCTGTTGTTCTGCGACGTACATCGCAGTTTTAAGCATATTCTGCTTTGGGGATATTGTATATATACACATATATAGGTACATATATATCCACATTAAGAATGCACCGAATATTCAGTATCTATTCGGGTATGTTACCGAATATTCGGTTTGGCCGAATAGCAAACTATTTGGTATGCCGAATATTCGGCTTGGCTGAGTAACAAACTATTCGGTATGCCGAACAGTTGGTTTGGTCGAATAGCAAAAAATTCGGCCGAGCCGAATATTTAAAAAATCCCACCGCTGCCACCAATTTGTCGGAGTTTCCTCTTAGTCAGCACAACTTCAAAGAAAATCCTTATTATTTATAGGCTGCCACCACCGATATGATTACGTGATATCGGTCACGCACTGACAAGATTGTTTAAATGAAAATCAACGCTTTCAATTAACTAAATTAACAGTTTATTTACACACTATTTACACAACAACAAAACACTATTTACACTTACAAACTCGGATATAGATGATCTGGTTCAACATTAAATTGAATACAGTAAATGCTGGCTGTGTACTGTTAAACTACGTTAAATCACTCTCACTCTACACACGTTAAATTAGCTTTCCAGAGATCAATCTCCCAACACATATGTGCTCTAAGCCTAAGCCCTCCGAGCCTCACTCAATCCTACGCTCTATCTCTATGAGCTATACACAGTGACTACCTTGCGCTTGGCTCCAACTGAACCCTATGCTCTATCTAAGAGCTCCAAATAGCAACTCACCTTGTGCCTTGCACGCCAACTTTCAACTGACTCCCTCAGCAGAAGAGACTGCTTTCCAGCAACCCCTTGCTCCTTCTCAACGTAACCCCTCTGGGGTTTTCTACCTGGCTCCTATTCCAAGCTCTTTTCTTCGTTTGTGGAATGCTTTTGTCTCCCCATCTTCCACAGAGATCTCAAAAGATTGGTCACACCCAGGGTTGCCGGCTTTTAGCCAGGCCAAAAAAAGGCGGCCGGCTTTTTTTGGTTTTAACCACTTAAAAAAAGCCGGCTTTTATTTTTTAAAGTTGGTTTACAGTTAATTTGTTTTAAATTTGGATCAATTAATTTTTAATACACTTATAAATATTTTCTACTAAAAAAATTATAGATTTCCATTAAATTTGGTCAAATAAGTCTATAACTTCTAGAAGGCAAATGTGAAGGCATTATGTCTGAAATATATATATATATATATAAACATTGAAAATAATATAAGTTAGGCTCCAAATTGGTATTTTGAAATTCTATATTACATAGCTCCACATACACTACACATTTTAAAGATTATATTTAATTAATGACAAAATATAGCACATGAAAATGGAAACATTCTTGTGTGTCATATGGAGAGATAAAGTTATAAATGTTAAAAGAAAAATCAGAAAGGATATAATATTTGAGGAGAGTGGTACATAAGTGTATAAAAAATAGAGCATTTAAACAAAAAGAAAAAATTCTCTAAATAAAATTTTGAAAAACTTGTTGTTAAGCATATTCATGCATATGCTGTTTTCGCAATGTTTTTAATAGTGAGAAATTGTGTTTTTAATAATATGACTATGTATAATTTTAAATGTTTACTAGAAATAAAATAAGACTTGTATATTAATAGCTCTTAAAATTAAGTAACAAAACATGTAACTAAGTAACCATTGTCCTCTTTAATTTTATAAAGCAGTAAAAATGAAAAAATTGGCAGTTGGTATGGCCCTTTTAAAATTTAGCTGGCATATTTGCAATTCTGACTACAAATCACTAGCAAAACCATCTAAATTTTATTCCAGTATTAATGTCCTCATGATTGAGAAATTGGGTTACTTATTAAACTCTAAATCAATTAAATGTCATTAAAACTAATTAAAAACACTTTAAAGTGTGTAGTTTATAATTACAATGCTTCATTGTATAAAAGCCAATTATGGCTAAAAAAGGCCAATTTTGGCCAAAAAAAGCCGGTTTAAACCAATAAACGCCACCGGCCTGGCTTTTTTTAATTTTAGCCGGCTTTTTTACAACCCTGGCCACACCCCTCTCCAACTATCTTTTTTCCCCTTCATATCATCTATACATTTTCACCGGCTTAGATCCAGTTTTAGATAAGGAAAGACTTATTTTGAAATTCCAGTACACAGCCCATACAATATATAATATATATGAGGAATTAACTGAGAGGAATTAACTAAAGGGAAGGTTAAAAATACTGTACCATGGGATGAAAGGGCAGAAGAAGCATTTAATACAATTAAAGAGGAGTTATGTAACGTGGCGCGTTTGGCTACACCTACCGTAGGCTGGGAATATCAGCTTCACGCCGATGTTTCAGACCTGGCAGTAGGGTGTTGTCTTACTCAAAAAGATGAAAAGGGTCAGTTTAAACCGATAGCTTTTGTCAGTCAGAAATTATCAGGGGCTCAGCGTGCTTGGCCGAGTATCGAGAAAGAGGCTTGGAGAGCTCTTCGAGTTGCGGAAGTTTGAAAAATGGACATATGGATCTCAAATTGAGATCATAACAGATCATAATCCATTAAAATTTCTCACTGAAACAACCCCAAGGTCCCCCAAACTCACTAGATGGGCTCTTGCCTTGCAACGCTGGAACTTGAGTATTTCTTATTGTCCAGGAGCTCAACATTTGAATGCTGATGCAATTTCCAGGCTACATAGGAAGAGCTGGGAAGAACAGCCAATTGCTAGCCCATCGGCATCAATGACTAAATAGTGGACAAACCTTAAAGGGGTGTCATCACGTTTAAAATTTTTTTTTTTTTTTTTTGTATATGTGTAATTGTATATGAATTTTGTGTTATAGTGTATTAGCATGTGTAGTTTTTCTGTAATAAGAATAGTGGTACATGGTTCATTAGAGATGCCAGTAGAGAATGTTGAGACACCTTGATATATATATGTAATAATAATAATGAAGAAACCTGCAAAGAGACTATTAAACTCTTCTATGATGTTACTATATGTTTGGGGAAAATTAGCCCCTAAATGGCATATTTTCCGCTAAGGTGGGGGGGGGGGGTGTCAGGTTCTGAGAAATATCTGCTATTAGAACTGGGGTTCTATATTATTTTTGTCTTAATATATTATATATTATATGGGCTGTATACTGGAATTTCAAAATAACAGTCTTTCCTTATCTAAAACTGGATCTAAGCTGGTGAAAATGCATAGATGGTATGAAGGGGAAAAAAGATAGTTGGAGAGGGGTGTGCCCAACCTTTTGAGATGTCTGTGGAAGATGGGGAGACAAAAGCATTCCATGAACGAAGAAAAGAGCTTGGAATGGGAGCCAGGTAGAAAACCCCGGAGGGGGTATGTTGAGAAGGAGCAAGGGGTTGCTGGAAGGCAGTCTCTTCTGCTGAGGGAGTCAGTTGAAAGTTGGCGTGCAAGGCGCAAGGTGAGTTGCTGTGTGTAGCTCTTAGATAGAGCATAGGGTTCAGTTGGAGCCGAGAGCACCAAGCGCAAGGTAGTCACTGTGTATAGCTCGTAGAGATAGAGCGTAGGATTGAGTGAGGCTCGGAGGGCTTAGGCTTAGAGCACATATGTGTTGGGAGATCGAGATTGATCTCCGGAAAGCTAATTTAACGTGTGTAGAGAGAGAGTGATTTAACGTAGTTTAACAGTACACAGCCAGCATTTACTGTATTCAATTTAATGTTGAACCGGATCATCTATATCCGAGTTTGTAAGTGTAAATAGTGTTTTGTTGTTGTGTAAATAAACTGTTAATTTAGTTAATTGAAAGCGTTGGTTTTCATTTAAACAATCTTCTCAGTGCGTGACCGGTATCACGTAATCATATCGGTGGTGGTGGCAGCCTATAAATAATAAGGATTTTCTTCGAAGTTGTGCGGACTAAGAGGAAACTCCGACAGCAAACTATTCGGTATGCCGAATATTCGGCTTGGCTGAGTAACAAACTATTCGGCAGTTGGTTTGGCTGAATAGCAAAATATTCGGCCGAGTCGAATACTTAAAAAAAACTTTTAAACAGATTTTTAAAAACCTTATACAACTTCTACATTTAAGAGTCAACTTATAAAGATATTCAGAATAATTAGAAACAAAATCATCAGTGTTGGGCACGCTCACAAAAAAATCGAACTAATTCAAACTCAAGTTCAATTTCTCAAAAATGAGTCAAGTTCACGTTCAAGTTCGAAATTTTTCAACCGAACTCGTTCAACTCAAACTCATCTATAAAAGTGAACAAAGTTCACTAAAAACTCGTTTTTTTTTTTTTTTAATATATTAGACCTTTATCGTCCAAATTTACAAAAATTTGTGAACTAATCTTTTGGTTATTCAATGTAAGGGTCTTCATGGGCCCGACCCAATTTTCCTTCCTGACACTCGGCCCGCGTTTGGTTTGGGATTACTTTTTTCTAGAGGATCGGACCCAGATGGGCCGGGACTGGATTTATTTTCCAGACCACGACGGGGTTGGACTGCATTCTTCTTGAGATCTGAACAGGCAGGAATTTTCAGTCTTAGTCATATGAAAATCGTTAGACCGGCACGGCTCTTACCTGTCCAATAAAAATAATTGTAATATTTGGCAATTTTTTTTCAAAAAATACACGTATTTTTAAATTACTATTATTCCACAATTAAAATTGATTGTTTTTTTCCCTTTTTTTAAAGATGGGTAAATGCACTTTTAGGCACTAAAATTAAAGTACGGTAAAACCTGAGAAAAAGAATCTGCTTATGATGGAATCCCGTGTTTAACAAAACAAAATGTTGATATATTTGAAATGAGGATAAGAGTAATTGTGAAAAGAATGTAATGCATTTACAAATAAACGGTCATGTGCAAGTATTACTCGCGCTCAGAGGGTTCCGTACAATATATGTATATTATTAACTGTTTTATTAAAAAATCGTTACTAAAAGAAAAATAAGACTTTGTAAAAAACTATAAATCGTAGGGTTTGTTATATCTGTATATATACTAGAAAAGTATGAAGGAGTACACCGTAAAAGTTCAAAGAGATATGAAGCCTAAATAATATCAAATATTGCTATTTTGTATAACTCTTATTTAAATGTTATTCTAACCTGTTTATGATGAACTTAATTCAGCACTGACAATAAAAGTAGCACATATTTAAACTTCATTTGGCATTTCATAAAACTATATTCAGCATCGTAATAATAGTTTCTTTTTACAGTGTAGCTGAAACAATGCCCTTGTTCAAAGTTTAAACTTGGCATTTTGCTAAGCACGCTTCGAAAGGAGGTCGCAAAGTAGCAACGCCGCCCTTTTCCAGATAGGTTTTTAATTAACTTTTAAAGACATGGGAGGCGTATTGAGAGATCTACTCAATGCAAACTAGTCACGAATTCCAAAGTATTTATGTGATTAATTCTAATTACATTAGTCTGTTTTTAGCAATTTGACGTTTATTGCTTTTATACTGCTACTGGGCATTGTATTGCATAAATGTATCATTAAAAGTTGTTATCTAGGCTTTAAAAACCGATGGTACGTAGAGTACGCCGCCCCTGTCATTGTGTATGTCCAATTCGTCTATGTCTTTAAGGGTTAATATATCAGCTAATTACATACGATTTTTTTCAAAAATCATTATCAACAATGCTTTTATATTTCTGCTACGATAGGTACCTCCAGCGCTCCTCAATACCTTTACTGAATGCCCCGCAAATCGAAATTTGTGTGAAACGGAAAAATGCGCTTTTCTCAAAAACTATGTGACCTAGGTTAATCGTCATAATTTTCCTGCAAGGTTTAAATTAACATCTAGTACCTCTAATTTTTTTCATAATTTTAGGCTCAGTAGATTCGGAAATAGATGGGGGGAACATATTTTTGCACTACATTTTCGACGATATCTCTGAAAATACAATGCCTAAAATTAAAAGAAATGTATTTTTGAGTTCAGCGTTACGAAAGCTTTCACACGATATACAAATAACTCACACAATATACAAAGAAAAGATATATTTTTTAAAGTAACTTAATTAGCCACTGTACATTTTTCCTAAAAATATTTGTATATGTTTAATAATACATTACAATACACATACAATATACAAAGAAAAGATTTTTTTTAAGTAACTTAATTAGCCACCATACAATTTTCCTAAAAATATTTGTAAATGTTTAATAATCTGTAAATATGTGGGTCAATAGTCTTTATTACTTCCCCCAATTTGAACTTTCCACGTGCCATAGTTTACGAATAAAATGTCTGTGATAGACAGACAGACACAGGAGTGATCTTAGAATTGTTCCGTTTTTACTTTTTAAGTACGGAACCCTAAAAACGATGAACGTGCTCATAGGGGAACTAGCCCATTATGGATTTTTCTTATTTTCTATGCAATTCCGTCTTAGAAGATTTTATTGTATTGAATTTTTAAAATTTTTAAATCTCCAAGCCATAGAATGCGAATTAACGATATTAATGGTAACTGTGATTTTACATATAATCAGATGCATTTAAAAAATATATTCCACAGCTCCGAAAACTTTTTATTTAATGAAGAATATAAACATGATATAAAAAGATAAAATACGCATTTTTAGTTAGGACTTCCCGTAAAAGACAATTTTAACCTTATAGGCGTAAAAATCTATGTTCAGCCCGGTCGAGCCTAGCCGAGCCAATTAATTTTTTGTGCAATGCTGGGCCGAAGTTTTAGTTTTTATACCGGATTTCTTTTTCAATAACTTTTTTGAACGGGCCGAGTTGTTCTCGGAGCAGTTCTGTCCAAACTTAAAACTTTTTTACTGGGCCAAAAGAAAAATTGTGTACGGTTTGTCTCGGTCGCGCTCGGCCTGAAAATTTCCTTCCGTGCATACCTCTAATTCAATGTATTTTTTTATATATCGCATCTGCACGATAAGTTGGCGTTTTTTATTCTTTACAAATTTATATTTTTTAATGAAATAATTGTATATAAAACGAAAGAAAAATAAAGTTTAAATCTAACGAGCATGGAAGATATATTTTCAATCGTTCAATGGTACTAAAAATTTATTATTTTATTTTTTATACTTTTTCATTTATACAAAAAGGTGATTGTGTAATAATTAGATATTCGCATCATATATTCATATTAAAAGTTCGTCTCTTTTTAGTTTCATAGAGAAAATGGAATGCATTAAAGATATAATAGTCCTTATTATCCTCCCACCCCTTAAAAATAAAATAAAACTGCTGGCCCCCTTTTATTTTATTAAACAATGACATTGATAAAGATTCGGAACTCACTATAGTAATGTTGGAATTAAATATAAATATATATATATATATATATATTTAGAAATATATAATAGTTTAAATTGATATTTGTTTAGAATCGTAATTCATCCTAGTCCCTTTTATACTCAGAGAGGTTGGTTGTATTTATGTCGGCCAATTATCAACACGAGGGATGGAGGCCCTAAGGAGGGGAGTGCCCTTCGTGGGGGTCTTTCTAAGGGAACCTAACCCGTATTAACGCTTGGGGAACCAAGGTTCGAAGAAAACCACGAAAACTCCGAACGATTAGGCCGACGGGCGCGATTGGGATCGAACCCAGCACCTCCCGTCTACCAGCTTCAAGAGCAGAACCTCTCGGTCACTGGTGGGGCTATACTCAAAGAGGATTTCCATGCTTAAGTAATTTAAGCTGCATTGCTAAAAAATATAAAATATATATTTTAAATCTCTCAAATTTACTGTGAAATATTGGAGATTGTACTTATTAAAAGAAGTTATATATATTTTTTGGAGGAAACTAAAGTATCGTAAGCCAGCATAATATCTTTATAATTATTACACGTGCATCATATCTCATTATCCCATACGAAATGCATGATTTTTTATTTATTATTATTGTCTTTTATTCTCAAATAGTAGTGGTTAAAGATCAATCAGACAAAACAAAGTTAAAATTTCATTTAATAATACTTTATGTTTTATCAATATATGCATTCACGTCAAATATACAAAATATCTAGGTAAATAATTCTTATTAAAATACCGCAGTATCGAGACAATACAATTCGGCCGTTCACTAATTATTTTATTAAACTGCTGTAAATTGAATATTTAATAGGTAAAAATGAATCAAACCAAACATTTTTCAAGTAGCTTGATTCAGTTATTTATTTCGCTTAAATGAGAAATTTTCATGCGAATGTGAAACATAGCACAATATTTAAGGTTACAAAGCATGATCGTAGTATTTCAAAGTTGTCAGTTCTTGAAATTACGAAGGACATTGCGCCCTAAACTCAGAGCGACGAAACAAGGGCCTATATGGCGCCCTGGTGCGTAAGGCAAAGATTCAGATGGGACCCCCTATAACATGCTTTTAGCCACAATTTCTACTTATTAAAAAAACGATTTTGGGGTTTGAAGTGGGTTGTGGGTATTTTAGAGTTGAGAGCCTGGGCAGCTACCTCTTTTGCCCTTGCGATAATCAGGCTCTGATCGGAACCAATGTTTCTTTCAGGCACATATCGTGGAAGGTAGTGCCTCTCTGGCGCAAGACCCCCTACTTGGGAAATTTTTCGATCAGCAGTACAATTCTTTTAGTGTTTAATTATTCCAATATTTATCATCTTAAAGGGCGGCCGGAGCTCAATTGACGGAAAGAGATTAAATTATTTCTTTTTTTGTTACAGGCACACATTTGTTCCAAAATCTTCCCACTTCAGTGATTTCATTCAGCCCTATGCCATATTCTTTTAATTTACGCACTGCCCAGTTTTCCGAAACGTGCTCTGAAAGGAACACTGAGCGGAAGGCCAGTAAAAAATAACGTCATAAAAATATACAATTGCGTTATAATAATGCACTGTATCATTCATCATTAGGGATTGTTTATTAGTGGAATATAAGTATGGTTTATAAGTGGAGTAATCGCAATACTGAAATTAAAATAACGGAAATTTTAAGCAAATATTGATAATTTAAAAATAAAAATTGCTGGAAATTTAACTAAAATGAAAAAAAAAAGACTTTTTTGGAATCAGATTATGTATTTGATAGTGAGTCAAAGGTTACCTAAACCGAAAGGGAATTCTATTCAAAATTACAGAGATTATTCATTATTTTGTTAAATAATTTGCATCTTAAGTACTGGAAGGACGAAATCTGCTTAGGGGTAAGGTTTCTTTGGGATAATATTGTTCTAAGCCTTTTTATTGTATGCATAGACTTATGCCCAAGCGCAATTTTTCCCTTAGTGATTTATTATTTAAAATTAAGCGAAAAAAGTAAATTTTACCCCCCCCCCCCTCTTTTTTTTAAATCATCTACAATGACGAATTTTTTTTTTTCAAAAGGGTGGAGCAAAGGCCCTTCCCCTTGCCCCCGCCCTCCCTCTCCCTCCCACCAGCACCCATGACATACACTTTATTATTTGTTAATCTACTAAACAGAAGTTTATAGTAAGGTTACTTTACCTTGATTTCTCATAAACAGGAGAAAAGAGCGCGTTGAATAAATCAATATAAGCTTTACAATGTAAAATTGTGAAACTGGAGTTTATTTTAAAAAAAATATATATATAATAATAATAATAATAATTTATCTGCATATAAATTTTATTTTGTAATCGTCTTGAAAAAATGTTTCATTTAATACATTTATCGTTAAATAACTTTTTTTCCATTTAGTGCCCGATACGTCAATTTTTTTATGATGTCCTACACCTATGATTTTATAATGACACTTTCTTTATCCAATTTCAGTGCGGCGCCGAAACGTAAATTTGGAATACTTAAAGATTTTCTTTGGATGGTTTGTTTAATTCTAGTGTTGGCACCAGTAGAATGAAATCCAGGAAACTTTTTTTTTTTGGGGGGGGGGGGGGGGGGATTTGTTAACCGTATTCTTTATTATTATAAATACAACTCTTATTCTCAGTCATAGTTTTTTCTTAGTGTTTAATAATTTAGGTTACTTAAAAAAATAAATTTTTAGTAAGTTATTTTTTATTTTTTTCGTAAATATCATCACAGAGATTGAGAACCATTCAAAAAATGAAAAGAAAGAATAAGAATATTTATGTTTCCGGAATTAGCTGAAGAGAAAACAGGGTTTTTCATTGTTTCGAAAGTTTTCACCATGAAAAGTGAGCCCTGTACGAAAATCGATATTTAAATATGACATTTATTCGTACTTTTTATGTACTAAATAATGAGACAAGATTATAGTTTTCATCTTTCATAGTTGCTATTTACTAGTAGTTCCGCTTCTTTATTTTGTAATATTCCAAACAGTATTCTTCTAAAAAAGTTTATTTTAATTCATTAACTTATTATTGTTATTTTCGTCCAATATCATGTGCTGTGTACTTGTGTTTTACATTTGTACCGTAATGTTACACATTAAGATTGATAATTACTGTAAAATTGAAATTTCCCTGATTTTACAATTTACCAAATACAAACTCAAAGATGGGATTAAATTTAAAATCTTTTACCTGTTTTTAAAATACTTTAAATTAATACCTTAAATAATTAGTAATAGTATATATAAAAAGTACGAATATTTAAAAAAATTAAGACTATGTCAAGCAATTTTTCTTGTGTTTATGGGGGGGGGGGGCGCCCCTATGGGTACTCGCACGGGCGCCTAAATGTCCTTGGGCCGGCCCCGATTACTTATATTCTATTCAACAAAGCACAAAACAAACATCTTTGGCGTCCCTTCCTGTTGTCTTGTAACAATGCCATATCGAAACGGTATTGCGACGGTATACCTAAGCGAACTTGACTTTTTGTCTATGGATCCATTCAACATGATGTGGGGTCTTTCCTTTGTACGCTTTCTCTATCCTTTTACGATATAGTCTGGTATCTGGGATCTGGGACAAAGATATTATCTCTTCCACAAATTCTCCTGTTTCTTTAAAAGAGACTTTTTCATCCTAAAGATAAGACTATTTTATTTCCTCATGGTGTGTGGGCTGCGAAAATTATAAGTGTTCGTGGTTATCGGGCTTTTATATTTTCCCAATTAAAACTTAGAGGGACTCTGAAAAAAAAAAGGGGGGGGGGGAGACAATGCAATGAAAAGTGCGTTTTGATTTATTTTTTTAAACATGAAAAATAATAATTAAGATTTAATTTAATTGTTTTGCTTTCTCATTCGTAAAAGATAGAGTTGCCGTTAATTGAATTTCGTTTACCTCTGATTAGAATCCTGCATCGAGTCGGGTTGCCCAACCCGACCAGCGGCTCGGATGGAGTTGGCTTGGCGTGATGTTATTTCGTTGCTAGGCGGTTTCGGATTAAGTTCACTTTTACTTTCTTACTGCAGGTCGGGTTTAGGTCGTGTTGACTATCCTTTTTCGGGTTCGGATTGGATTTTGACTCTTGTGATTCGGGTTCGGGTTGACCAGATTTTTCAAAAGAATATCCAAAATAGTTTTTCATTCCCTTTCACCGTCCGAGGGTTTTCCTGTATTTTTATAAAAATGCTTGTAAATTCGAGGATATATATATTTATCAAGTGCAGTTTGATGCTATAATATCTTTAATATCACTTCTCTCTATATATGGTTTAAAATAAAATTATGTTTAAAATATTTTTGTCTACAGCCACTTTAACATGATTTATAGGAACGGAAAAATCCGGGCCAGACGGTTAAAGGGTTAAAAATCTATATACAATAAGATTTTCATAATGGATACTCCTGAAAGTGCACATCTAGTCAGCGAATATTTTTGAGATGATTGATTTTTTATGAATATTTGAATATTAAACACTTGCCTTTTTTTCTATAAAAACATAAAATTGGTAGTAGAGATATAAATGTAGGTTACTTTTCACAATTGCATTAAAACATAATTTACTTTCCTTTCATTTCGGGTTCTGGTCGAGTTGCTGATCGCCGAAAATTATTTTAGTGCGTTCGAGTCGGGTTGCGGATCGAACTTATTCTTTTTGTCGGGCTCGGGTCGGATTGCGGTTTGATTTCAAATAGAATTTTTGGGTTCGGGTCGAGCTCTCGACCAGGGTTCTATGTCTGATATGATCTGAAAAAAAAAAAAAAAAAGTAAAATTTACTCGTCCTAAGTGGCGCAAAAAAAAACACTAAGAAAGAGAAATTTGCGCTCTGAACACCCCGTGGAAGAAAATTTTTAATTATGTTTTTCTTTTTACAGTTAGAATAAAATTTTCAATACTAATTTTCCTTTATTTTATTTACGAAATATTTATATTTATAATAATAAAAATAACTATTCAAACTTTCTGGGAAGAATTTGGAATTTCTTAAGGCTGTTCTTAACTGCTCTGCTCAACAAGCGCAAAACGTTTTGACATATTTACGAATTCATTTTTAACGGAAAGGTATAAAATTGGAAAGCCTGGCCATGGAAGCCATTTGGATTGAATTGTGTTTCCATTTTATGATAAATAAATTACCTATTGAGTTATAAGCGAATTCGATCACGTGACAAACACGTTTTTCGCCCGCTCTTGAGTGCTCTTTCTCCCTTCGCGCAAAAATTCGGTTCAAAACGCCCACTTTGACTCTATTTTCTGAAAGATCTATTGCGTTTGCAAAAAAATGGAAAAAACAGCTCAATTACATAGTTCCTGAACAACAACACCAGCTAGTTTCATGCATTTTCGAACAAAAATAAATTAAAACTTATGTCAGAATTTTGCCCTTTTGGATTTGAGAACACCCTTAATGATAGTTTTTATAAATGTTGCATAAAATGCATCAGCAGCCCATATAGTGTTCATTCTTCTGTAAAGATATTTATTTTTACGTCCATATGTTTAAAATTTGGTCATGTGCGAAAGCGTTTTGACAGAAAAAACTAGTCGGATGTGGCAATCCCAAAACTTTCTTCTGTCTCATACATGCTAATACAATGCAGCCAGGGCTTTATTTCTAAGAAAAAAAGTATGGGAGTTCTGATATTCTGCGATAACGGTACTAACAGTTGTACCGTTCTCCCCCCCCCCCTCCCCTTGTCACTCCAATCTCCATATTTATATTTCGTACATTATTTGCAAAATTTAAAGCATTTTTTTTCCTTTAGCAAAATAAAAATTTTAAGTAGTATATTTATCAGCATATACTCGTACTTAGCTGTTAACAATTGCACTTTTTAGTTATCACTCCTTCTGAATAGTAATATTTGCCTAATTTTAATGTTAATTAATGTCACAATTCTGAGATTAAATATGGTAAGCATTATGATTCGGAAATAGTGGTAACACATAAAAGGAATAGTTCGCAGCTATGCATTTTTAAGAAAAAAATTAATGAAATTTACAGCAATTAATATTGTTATGCTGAAGAATGGAACAAATATTTTTAATTTCCTATAAAAGGTGCATATCTTAAACTATAATCGATTCTTTCCGCATAACAATCTTTTGTGCTGAGTCCCTGAAATTAGATTAATTTAAAATTTTGACATCGGAAAGATTCTATGCTTTTATAGAAAAAGAAGGAACACCGCTCGATTGTATTTCTATCAGAATAACAATGCATGGCAATTATATCTACTTAAAATGAAAGTGACTTCATAAATGTGCAAAGCAGAGACTTAGCATAAGCAGCGTTCATGATACATAATAAATAGAAAAATCAGTAACGTGATTTTAATACTCGTGAGCAATAGTTGAGAAACAAACCTCAAACAAAAAAAAGCCCCTCAAGCTGATGCTCGTAGGCTAAAAACAGAAAATATTCTTTTCAGGTTAGATATCTAAATAATAATAAAATAAAAAACAGCCAATTAAAAATTATCCTACTGTCACAAAAGAAAATAGAACTGAAAGCAAATTCATTGTTCAGTCTCTTTAGTGGCACTATATCAACAAGTCGCCAACATAAATTTGAAATAGAAAAACACGATTTCTGTTTTCCCTTCATTCTGATCAAAATAGCATTAAAATTAAAATTTTGAATGTAAGACAGATTGAGCTCGAGTCGGTCCAAGCTCCAAAACTGATATAAAAATTGAGTCCGTTTTATCTCCATCTCCTGCGTGTGCGACACATTACGTCAAATATAAGTGTTTTGATAAAAAAGAATGGAAAAGCTTGGAGATGGGAAGGGAAGGGAAGGATAATTTAGGCTTCGGTTTTTCGGAAGCACTATTGCATTGGGCTCCGGAGCCGTGTATTTATGAGCTCCGGTGAATGCCGACCAATATTTAAAAAATTACTAAAACCAGAAAAGTACCGCAGCTGGGCTCCGGCGCAAATTAAGCCCTGAATGCAGCACAGCACCGCACCGGTTAGGTGATTTACACCAACAACTTACGTGAACTTCTAACTGAATTTGAAGTTTGATGAAAATCCGTGCATTAGTTTTTGAGATAGAGCTATTGCGGAAATTGTGAAAAGTTCTGTTTAGCAGTGGCACCAGTTCGGCAATTTACACGAAAAACTTGCCAAGATCAATTTATATCAGGAACTAACTGAATCTAAAGTTTGATAAAAATTCATGCATTAGTCCTGGAGATACAGCAATTGCGGAAATCGTGAAAAATGCAGCATAGTAGCGCCACTTGTTGAGCGATTTACACCAAAAAGTAATCAGCACCAATTTATATCAGAGACTAACAGAATCTAAAGTTTCATTAAATTCCGTTCGTTAATTCTTGAGATAGAACGCTCACAAAATTTGTGTCACACACAGACAGACTCACAGACAGCCATTTTGTAAAAACATATTTTTCGTGATCTTTGACCCCTAAAACGTATAAATCCGTCGAAAACTGGATTCGAAAGTTTTCACGAATCCAATATTTTCTTCTTGTAAAGATAGAAGAAAGTAAAAATATTTATTTCAGTCTCTTTTTCATGTTTATACTGTTCATTTTAAATAAAAGTGTCATAGTCCAGAGATCTGCACGGGCTTATTTTCATTCACAGCAAACGGGCCGGGTCCGGGTCGTACTTTTTTCTGAAGGTTGGGGCCGGGAGGGGCCTAGTCACTGCACTTTTTGGGCCGGGCTCGGGCCTTTTTTCCTGAAGGACCGGGCAGGGCGTCTCTTTATTTTCTCCGTACCGAACCGAGACTGGTATGGTATCATTCTTCCTAATCTTCACGGACAGTCCTGATTTCAGTCCTGATTCAGTCCTGATTTTGATCCAGCCTCGTATGAAAATTATTGTCTCGGCGTGGCATGGTCCATTCAAAAACCAGTAAAATTTGGCCAGGCAGAAAATTTTTTGGAAAAAGTGCATATATTTTTAAATCGCCATTGTTCTACAAATAAACATTTAATTTTATTCTTTATAAAGAATAGTAGATTTCTAGGCTTATTAAAATGTAGTAATTGTTAAAATTAAAATATAGTAAAACGTGTGAAAAAAAAACCTGCCTATGGCGATATCCTCTATTAACGTGAAAAATATGTTGGTCCATGCAAAATGAATGTACTAATACATAAGAAAAGAATATATAATACATTTACACCTCCTAAAAAGAGAACTTGTCTAAAACGCATTTTTTCTCCTTCCCTATGCAATTCCGTCTTATTAGATTTTACTATATTACATTTTTCAGATTTTTAAATCTCTAATATTTTGAATGTGGATTAACTATATTAATTATAACCGAAACATTTACATAGCACAAATAGCGATTCATTAAAATAATAAATATCGCAATAACTTCTATAAAAATGAAATCTATAAACATAACAATAAAAAGTAAATATAAGTATTTTTGGTCAGAACTTCCAAATTTTTAACCAAATCGACGTAAAAATCAATGTTTTGTAGAAATTCATTCGGGCCGGGCCGGTCTCGGTCCGAACTTTTAGCTGATACCTGGCCGGGTCGGGCCAATATTTTTTTCTCTACGGGACGGGCCCACACGAACTGTTAATGTTTATACCGACCCGGGCCGAATTTTTCTTCTATGGATCGGGCCAGGCCTTGAAATTTCGGCCCGTGCAGACCTCTGTCTTAGATTGCATAGTACTGGGAACTGGGACATCCGCTCCAAAATACTGTTTCTACTACATTTCTTTCTATATATCCTATTGTAAGCTATATTGATTTTTTAATCAACCTCTATTTATAAGTAAATATCTGCATTATTATTAATACCATTAATCTATTTACACGGCTTAAAAACTTAAAAATGTGAAAAATTCTATATCGAAAAACCTTCTAAGACGGAATCATATAGGAGAGAAAAAAAAAATCGTTATAGCTAAGTTCCTTTTTTACCAAGTATGCCGTCTCTTGCAAATGTAGTATTTATTTTCAAGCGGATTATTATATCCATTTTGAAGATTCAGATCCACCTATCAAGAAATTTTTCCGTTTAAAACAGGATCTCGTCAGACACAGATTCTTATAACAGGTTTTAAAGTACTGTATCTCCTGCCTCCTAGAAATGTATATGTAGTACTATTCTGTAAAGAGAATTTTAATTGTAGAACAATGGTAAATTTAAAAATTATATTTTTTCGGAAAAAATTATTGACCCAAGGTAGGTTGTTCCTTAAACAGATTTTTCCACGAGTCAGACTGGGACGGTGCAATAATTTTCATACAAGCAGGGGCGACCGGGCCAGAAAATTTCTGTCGGTGCAGACTTCTAGGAAGAATAAAGCACAGGTCCAGAAATAAGTTCGATTCGGCCCGGCCCAAGCCTCCAGAGAAAGCAAGGCCCGGGCACGACCCTGAAAAACTGATGATCAGACTCGACCTGTCCCGAGTCGGTTTAGGCCTCTAAATGGCATTTGAATGGGAAAAACATGTTCTTAACGGCTGGAAAAATTTAAAAATACGTTATGAAAAAAATTGAGTTTGAGTTGTAAATTTCGTTCAAACTCACGGATTTTTTGAGCTTTCGCTCAGTTCACGTTCGTTTATCAAAGAGTGAATCAAGTTCAACTCAACGTTCACAGAAAGTGAGCTAAGTTCGTGAACTTTCGTTCAATGAACGCGTTCATACCCAACACTGAAAATCATATATAGAGACAACAAAAAATATACAAAATATACAAAATCATATATAAAAGAGAATGTTTTTGCATTATTTATTTGCTGTTTGTTAAGTATTATTTAAGAAAATTAACTAATCACGAGGATTTTCATAGGAATTAATTATGTACAAAGGCAAGTTCTTGAACATTGTAGTAACCCACTCCAGACACTGAAGTAGGATGCATTAAAAAACTTCCTTGCTTAATCAAAGGGAGTAGAACAGTTATTCTTGCTAAGTTGCCACCCTATAAAATTTGAATAGATTGTATTATTTACTTTTACTTTAGTCTCTTCCTGACAAACAAATAATACAATATTATTCTGTATAATTTTTCTTCCAATTTTTTCACAATTTCTCTTTGATTTAATTTTTTTTTTTTTTTTTTTTTTTTTTTTTAGAATTTAAGAAAATTTTATTCATCTGTTTTAATTCACAGAAGAAGCCATAAAATTTAAAATTTTATCAATTAAAAGAGTTTTATAACTATCCTCTTCTTAAATAACTCAAAGCAGATTTTTTTCAGCATAAAGTTTATATGAAAAAAGTTCTTGTTTATTAGAATAAAAGTTTGTTTTAAATATTATGTAAAATTGTTTTCAAATGTAGCATTTTAGTGCCTTTAAACATTGAAATATAAAACGACTCGACAAGCCGAACATTCGGTATTCAGCCAAATAGTCGGTATTCAGCTAGCCGAATATTCGGTTCACCAGTAGGCCGAATATTCAGTATTCGGCCAAAATCACTATTCGGTGCATCCCTAATCCATGTATATGTATATATATACTATGTATGTATACTATGCATACAGACATAATATGGCGGCCGGCTAACCGAAAAACACCCTATTATTGTCTTTAGTGTTTTTAAATTTTTTTTTTTGTTTGATTTTCCTTTTCCCTCTCCTTTGATTCTAAATATGCTTGACCTATGTCATTATACTTTCTCTTTTTTTGAACCTGAAACTTTCACTTTATCATCTAGCCAATATAATACATTTTATAAAATTCCGTCCATGGATCTATTCAATGTGAAGCAATCCCTTGATGATCATGAATGACTGCACAGTTGCCAAATTATACACATTTTGTTCTAAGTGTACGATTGTATGGTTTTGCGTGCGGAAAAAACAATCACACAAACTTCGTCAAAAGAACGCAAAAAAAAAAAAAAAAAAAATTGTCAAAAGATCACAGAATAAATGAGAATTTTGTCAAAGATCGCAAAAAAAAATGCAAATTTCTTCAAAGGATCACAGAAAAAAACACTAATTTCTTTAAAGGATCGCAGAAGAAACGCTAACTTCAAAAAATCACAGAAAAAATGCTAATTTCTCCAAAGGATTTTGGGGGGAAAAAATGGGAATTTTGTCAAAGGATCGCGAATTTCATCAATAGATCGCAAAAAACGCTAAATTCATCAAACAATCGCAGAAAAAATGCTAAATTCATCAAAAGATCGCAGATAAAAACACGAAATTCATCAAAAGATTGTGAATTTTGCCAAAAGACTGTGGGAAAACAAGAATTTCACCAAAGGACCTCAGAAAAAATGCAAATTTCGCCAAAAGAATGCAGAAAAAACACATAATGCTGAAATGGGATTATTCCCTCCTTTGTTGTAACCTTTCTGAAAATTTACTGTGAATTTCAGAATCACCCTTGTATTTTGTGGCGTATAACCATACGCCACAAAATGTGTGGAACACCTGACATTGGAACACCAAATTTTCAGCTTGCTTTTGAAATGGGCATACCTTTGCGAATTGCATGCAGTACATTTGATACCTTAGAAGCCGAATAACAAAACCTTTTAACTTTAACTGGTGCCATGGAGGTTGTGTAAAAAAAATCATGATTTTTTTAATTTAAATCAGATTTTTATGATTTTTTTTCCCAACATTCAAATACTGAATAGCTACAAAGAGTTTTAGGCTTCCAAAACAATTAAACCACTAATTGTTAAATATAATCTATGTTTTTACACTTTAATTAATAAAATTATAATTATTAGTTTGTAATTACAGAAATTATAAATCTCCAAATTCATAGTTTCATTAGTTAGTATCTATATACGTTACAATAATGCTATATACATTAATATTGTAATAATTATGTAAAACTTTATTAAATACTAATGATATTTAACATTCATTACAATTAACGACATCACTGATAATAAATGTAATGAGAGCCAGTTATATCTGAAATCCTCAAAATATTTATATAACAGCATTATTACCTGTCAGTGGGGATAATTAGTTTTCAATGGTTAATTTTTTTTTCTTTTTAAGAAAAGTTTTGTTGCCTTTTCAATCCCTAATTAGTTTTTTTATTTAGCATATATGAGTTACAAAGTACAAAAAAAAACATTTATTCAACCTATACCAAAGAAGCTCTTGCTGTGCTTAACATTTTTATACCAATTAGTTCTTTTTCTCTTAAGCATTCATTTACAATTTAGCTGTTGAACAGATGTTACTCTTTCATTCTTCTTTGACTCGAGATTGCTATTAATTTATTATTACAATAAATGAACAAGAAATTAAGGCACTGGCTATTTATTCTTTTACTTGCAGAAATTTATTACACTTGCTATGTTTATTATTATTTTATATAAAATAATGCATAAATTGATTACCTAAAGGAAATTATGACATTGCAAATTACATTAAATATCATTTTTAAATAAAACTGTTTTGTGTTCGATAAAAACAATGTTTTTTACAAACTTAAGTGTTTTTAAGTTTTTACAATACTCGGTAATTAAGCTTAGAAACAATTATTTAAAGCTCTTTTTTTGTTTATTCAAAAATCAAAATACCTGTAGAAACTTTCAAATTATGTTCATCTTAGATTTTAATACTTTTTTTGACATTTTAAACATTTAGAAAATTTTTGATTTTAATCAATGATTTTTTTAAAAAAATCAGTTGATTAAAATCACGATTTAAATCGCTGATTTAAATCAACTGATTAAAATCGCTGACACCTTACCTAAAATTAAGATTTTTTTTTTTTTTTTTTTTTATAAGTCTTCATGGATAGTTGAACTAAGGCTTAAAAATCTTTGATCACCAGAAACTATAGTTTGATAAACCGTTTCAATAAGTTGGGTGTCATTTTTTTCTTTTAAATTATGTGCTAAATAAATATATAACTAGAAAACAGGAATTCTGCTTTTTCAGAATTTAGAGTCGCCCCAGATGAAGAAAAAAAAATATGTATATATAAATAGTGTAAAACCTATTTCAATTTTAAGTAGGGATGCACCAGATATGGATTTTTGCCGGATACCGAATATCCGGTACACAATTTTACCGAATATCGGGTATCCGGCCGAATAATTTCTCATTTTTTATTTTAATAATAATACAGTACAGGACCCATTATCCGGAATTCCAAAATCCGGAAGGAAAAGACCCGAAATCCGGAAGAAAAAAATTTGAAAATTTTCTAAATTTGTAAATTTTTACTAAAATTTTGAAATTCCTGAAATTTTTCAAAAGATTTACAGATTCCTAATTTTTTTTGGTTATTGTGTTGCAATGTGTAACCACTAAAATACGTTACATCAGTGATGGGGGAACACGGTGCCCCACCCCCCCCAAAAAAATAGAACAAAAATCATTTCCCTGTCAAATTTTAATTTAAAATTAATTTATATTACAATTCGTTTAAAAAAAAAAAAAAACCTTCAGATATTTCACACCCTCCCTCTCACTTCGACAAAATATTATGGCTATACAATTGTGTTACTTGAATCAGGGGTGATTCTGTGTAAAAAAAAAAGAAAAAAAATCTGAAACTTGCAGCAAATTTTTTTAAAGTTTACAGAAGAGGGGGGGGGGGGGGGACCCTCCTCGGCAGGGTTGGCAAGTTTTTGCCATAGGCGGAAAAAACCACGGAAAAAACCGTCCCGGCAAAAATAGGTTGTCCATTTAATTTTTTTCGCAGTAAAAGAGAAAAAAATATTTCATGGAAGAAAAAAGAAACTTAATACTTAAAAAATCAATACTCTAAATTTATTTTTGAAATCTTTAAAGTTAAATAAGTATAATTAGGCATTTTATGAACAAATACCAACTTTTATAACATAATTTATAAAATGAAAAAAATATTAATTTTATATAAATGAATAGAAAACTTGATTGTTTATACAATTATTAATGATTATTCACATAATAGACCTGTGGAGGCTCTAAATGAGTAAAGCATTTATGTTTATATGCGTTAGAAATTCAAATAAACAATTATATTCTAAATTCAATTTTTTAATATAAAATTATATTTAAAGCAGAACGCTATTCAATTTCAAATAATTCAGTGATATCTCCATCTCAACCTAATTTTGGCTGTTTTAGCATAGCATAACAATAAACTAGTTTAGATAGAGTATTTGTTGACAGTTTATTTCGAATTTTAGTTTGCACAAATGAAAAAATTTAAAAAAATCTTTCAATAGCAGCACTACTTGCTGGACATACTTGAAGGTGTGCGACTAATGAACAGAAGTCTTTTGAAATCTCACAAGCTTTTTCGATACTTCTCCACCAATTATGAGCACTGACACTACTAATCACTTCTTCTGCAAAATATGAATTAGGGAAGGGTTTTTCTTTTAGCTCGAAATTAATAATATAAGATATAAAGTCGGGATTAATTTTACACAACCATGCTTTACAGCTTTCCTTTTGTTCATAATTTAAAAGTTCACCTCTGTACTTTGGATGTAACAAATATGCTACAAGATGACATAGCAAAACTGCTTGTTCAAATCGCTTTTTTAATTTTGAAAAATGTGGTAAGCAGGGTGCAATACTCTGGTATTTTGTTATCTGTCTTGTGGTCATTTGACAATAGACTGCTGGATTTGAGAATTTCAAAAGAGTATTTTATTTGTGGGGAGGGGGGGGGGTGAATATAATACAAAAAGATAAAATGGCTACTGACTACTTACTGAAAGTAAAGAATGTAACTTTTTATCCCTTTCTTGGAGTGCAAGAAGGAGGTAAAAAAATTCTAGCTTCCTAACAAGACATAACATAGTTTTTTTCAATATATAATATTCAGTTTAATTTAATTACTTTTTTATCTGTAACACACTACTTTGATCAGATAAATAATGATAAATTAGTACCAAAGACTTAAATATTTACATATTTTTAAGACTCATTACATAAAACAAAAGTAACAACGTTATAACCTTTATATAATTAAAAAATATATTAATGCCTGACAAAATACTTTACTTAAGGAAAAAAAAAAAAAAAAAAATAGATATGTAATTTTTAATTTGGTTCTTAAATTCCTAAGCATTAGACTGAATTCTACCTATTTTAAAGATTTAAAATATGTAAAAATATTTAATTATATTTATTAATTAGCAAATTAAATAAAAATATTAAATGATATGTTATTAAAATAATTGTTTATATCATTATTATCCTTATTAGCTTAGAGATTTTATTACACATTAAAGTCAAATAAGAATTTGCCCTTTTTGCCGGTTTTTTCCATTTTTGCCACTGTCCTGGCAAAAATACCTTTGTGCCGGCAAAAATGCCAACCCTGCTCCTCGGCACTAATTATGCGTTTTTTCTGCGATCCTTTAACGAAATTCGCATTTTTTGCGGTTAAGGGGGTTTTTTTGCGATCCTTTGAAGAATTTTTTTCGCTATCTTTCGACGAAATTTGCGTTTTTTTCGCGAGATTTTGACGAAATTTGCCTTTTTTCCCCGCGATCCTTTGACTAAATTTGAGCGTTTTTCGCGATTTTTTTGTGATCTTTTGACAAAATTTGCGGGTTTTTTAAATCTTTTGACGAAAATTGCGGGTTTTTTCGCGATCTTTTGACGAAATTTGCCGATTTTTTCGCGATCTTTTGGCGAAATTGTGGGGGGCTTTTTCGATCCTTTAAAGAAATTTGTGTTTTTTCGCGATTCTTTGACGAAATTTATGTTTTTCCCGCGATTTTTTGCCGGAATTTAGGAGGACCCGAAATCCGGAAAGCCTTCGGTCCCGAGGATTCCGGATAATAGGTCCTGTACTGTATTTCTATTTTATGCATGATTAAAGAAGAAAAACTTTAAATTATTACAATTTTGTGTCATGCAAGTAATTAATAGATTTTAATTCATTTAGTGAAAGTTACTTAAAAACAAATAGTAATAATTAAATATTATTAAATTTAATAGTAATAATTAAATATCGAAATTTAATCATATTTTGCCTTTTCATTGTTACTTACAAATCTTCTAACGTGACATGCATATTTTTTTCTACCTCTTTAGCCTCTATCACCAAGTTTAAATGGCATCTTGATGTTTTTTTAGATGCATGTGTATCGGTTAACTGACAAAAGAAAAAAAAAAAAAGAAAAAAAAATTGTCCAATTGACACATAATTAACAATAATTGAACAGTTATGTATGTTACTCCAGCCATCCTGAGTGAGACGAGTTACAATTTTCCTATTAAGTTCTTTTTGCAGAGTAGAGTGAGCTTTCGAATGAACTTTATTTAAAAGCTCACCTGTAATTTTATCATGACTGAGTGACTTATAACCAGGCATAATTTAATTACGCTTTGAAAATTTTTATTAAAATATGTTAACAGAATTAAAAAATTTAGCAATTTATATATTTAATGAATTTCTTTTTTGTTCTTTTGTTTTTACCACAAATTTTTCTGTTGCTGACTGCTTAATTTGGGTAATTGATGTTCCAGCAAAATTTGAATGGTGTTCTTTAATATCAGCACCATTTTGTTCTTGATTTTCTACACAAACACACTTTAGATCTGGAGTATGAATATTCATAATAAACTGTTTATTTTGGTGGGCACTTTTACATTTTTCTAGGTGGTTTTCCATCATCAATACTTTGGCATTTACAAGATTGTATACATTTCTGACTCAGAATTTTTGATATATTAACAGCAACTTCATAAAACTTTCAGATTGGATTTTCATACATTCCTCTTTTGTTGATATGCATAATTCAAATTAATAATAAAGTTATTGACAAAACACTTGAGAAGAAGTGTGAAAGCCAACTACGACAGCTATGTAAAAACAAGTGAAAGCAAAACAAAGTTGAAGTTGTAGTTAAAATTCTAGTTTTGGTTTTATAATTACAGTTATGACAGAATAATTGAATACTGCAGTTAAATTTTAACTAGTGAAAATTGCAACAAAACACTTGAGAAGAGGTGCAAAAGCCAACTACTTTATTACTGCAATTCGAGAACAATTACGAAAAATAAAAATTTGAAGTTGTAGTAAATATTCTAGTTTTCGTTTCACAATTACTTATAAGTTATGGCAAAATAATTGTTTTGTGTTCCTATGATATAAATGCAAATATATGTATTCTCCACTCCAGTAATTTTGTGTTGATTTTATTCCTGTGTAGTAGAATGAGTACTTTTACTAAAACAAAGATCCCAGTTTGGAACTTTTTTGAGATTATAGATGATGATAAAATGAAGGCTAAATGCAAACTTCATAAAACTTCTGTTTCTAGAAGTGGCATAGGAAGGAAAGCTTCTACCACTCCATTGTATAACCACCTAAAGTTTAAGCATCCAAATCAATGCATTAAAGACGATGTTAATACAAGCAATGTAGAATCTTCAGTGCTTGATGCAGATCAAGATCAAGATGATCCATGTAGTCGTCGTGGTATGAAAAGAAAGCAACAAACTTTAGAGGCTTGTTTTGAAAAGAAAAAAATATGGGACATTAATGATAGATCAGTTGATTTACATTATGCCATAGGTGAAATGATCGCAGTCGACAACCAACCATTTAGCATTGTTCATGATATTGGCTTTAAAAACCTTATGATGAAAGCCCCACCCCCAGTACCAAATGCCATCACGAAATTATTTTACTGATATAATTATACCAGATATTTATTCAAAATGTAAAGCTAAAATATCATCTGATGTAGCAATGGCAGAAGCGATTTCAGTGACATCCGATATTTGGACGTCCATGAATAATGATAGTTATATTAGTTTCACTGCCCATTGGATCACTTCTGATTTTGAAAGGAAACGTGCTGCTCTGAATATAAAACCAAAATATAAGTGAAATCCTACAGCAGCTTTCAGCAGACTGGAATATATCTGACAAATTGCATCTTATAATTCGTGACAATGCCTTTAACATGGCCAAAGCTGTTAAGGAAGCAAATATAAATAGTAGTGCATCTTGTTTCATCCATAGTCTACAGTTAATCATAAATAATGGAATTGAGTCACAAAGAATAATTAGAGATATAATTTCATAGTGACACACTTTAATCATTCGCCTATCGCTTGTTCAAATCCGAAAAAAATTCAAAAAAGAAGAATTGCATATATCCCCCAAGAAACTTACCCAAGACATCAGTACACGCTGGAATAGTACTTTCTACATGTTGGAACGCTTACTAGATTCTTTATTTTCAACAGAATATGGGCTTGATAACTGCAACTTGAAGGCAGAGCAGTGGGGAACAATGGAGAATATTCTTTGGCTACTGCAACCATTTGAAGAAGTTACAAGAATTATGAGCAAAAATGAGTGACTTTTTATCTGAAGTTATTCCAACTGTAGCAACTTTAAAACATTACTTGTCAAAAAGTGGACCAGAATTCTTTGGGGTTGGTAGCATGAAACAAACTTTAAAAACTGAACTAGATGACCACTTCTCTAACATTCACGAAATTGATTTTTTTTTTGTCAACTCTGCTTGATCGATGTTTTAAAACTGCCTTTTTTAACAATGATGATAAGATTCAAATGGCCAAACTTGCTCTTACAGAAAAAATGCAAGAAATTGATTGTAATACTGATTACATTATGAATGATATGAATACTAAAAAAGAAGAAAATGATTCGCTCTCTGAGAAAGTGCACAATTCATTTTGGCAATGCTTCAATGAAATTACTGGAGAAACAGAAACATCTGAAAGTTTATCATCAAACTATTCAATTGAATTGAATTGTTACTTATCACAGCCGCTCATAGCAAGGATGGACAATCCATTGACATGGTGGCGACAAAATCAACATTCGTATCCTGCTGTGTCAAAGTTAGCAAAGAAATACTTGTCTGCCCCTGCTACTAGTGTCGAAAGTGAACGTTTATTTTCTGAAGGAGGAAATATTTGCGATCGGAAACGTAATAGATTACAGCCTGAAAATGCTGAGCGCCTGATGTTCCTACATCATAATTTACCTTTAATAAAATTTAATTATAAATAATTAGTTGTCATATTTTAAATATATATTCATTTACATATAAACTTTATAATTTCATGTTTATAAAAATATATGATATTTAATTTTGTTAACATTGCTTTTATTCAGGCAAATTTTATTATGGCAAATTAATTTTACAATAACTTTTTTCAGAAAATGTAAAAAATAGAATTTTAAAAAAGTTTCACTATCCGGCAACTGGATATTAAAATATTCGGCCGGACCGGATATCCAGTTTGAGTGCCGAATAAGCAGGATATCCGACAGGAGCCGGATATCCAGTGCATCACTAATTTTAAGACTTAAAGCACACACTTTTATTTTATGTAAAATGACGTCATTCGCATCCGCTTAAGATTTCCACATCTACAGTAAAGCATGCATAAGGGGATGTCACTATCGCAAAATAAGACACAAATTCAGCAAAAAGATGCTGTCATTCAAGAAACTCGACAAAAAAAGGGCTATCTAATGATTCATAGGCATTCATTTGTTTGAACATTAATATAGACGATTTGGTTGGAAACTGACCCCAAACAAACGTTTTCTATGTTGTATTTTCTATTTTGTTTGTGTATTGCAGCTATATCTTATATCTATTCTATATCCCACATCTAAGTTTTTTAATACTTGATACATACTGGTAATAGTTTCCACAATTTATATTTAAAAAGAAATGACGCATAGCAACCGTTTGTTTGGTTCAGTTTCCAACCCAAACGTCATGACTGACGTCACACTGAAAGCGTTTACAGATACTTAAAATTAAATTTAGTTTATAATAGCTCCATGTTCTAACAGAAATTATTCATTTATATTTTTTCAAAATAGCACGTATTATAATTACATTTTCTTTCGGTTGTTATGAGAAAATGGCAACAAAAAGATATAATTGCTATTTTTCAACTATTTTCCCTTTACTTTCTATGTAAATGGAGTACTTGAGTTGCCAAAATGAAACAAATGGTGCTAAAAACTACAAAAAAATTAATATTTCAAAAATAAATAGAGATACAATTTTCAAACAATTTGCATTTAAAAGTACTTTTTTTCCCCAATAGGATGGTATAAAAATTGAAAATGTGTGATGCTTAGAAATTTAAAAAAAAAAAATTGCTATACAGCATTTAATCGTACAATGATACATCTGCTTTGTTTATTGCTAGCTTCCACAAGGTAGACAAAATATGCTGGGAGAAAAAAATAGCATACCGTCCCAGGGGCTAAGAAGATACAATAGATATCTAAGAGTGAATATTTAATAATAAATAAGTTAAAAGATAAACACTGTTAGAAAATGACAAAATGTTTAAACTAGATAACACATTAAGATTAAATTACTCACTCATTATAACATGGACTGGACAGCCATGTTGTATTTTTGTTCTGGTACCAGAGCCGATACTAGCCTTTCTTGCACCCGGGGCAAACATGGATTTTGGTCCCCCCCCCCCGAGTGCAAAGTATATTTATAAAGAGAATTTTACTAATTTTCTAATATCAGACTTATTCATTTTAAAATTAAAAATATGTACTACGTAATCTGATTTGTGAAATATTGATTCATTAAAATTGAATCGAAAAGAATTCCACTTTATATAGGATCCTTATGCCCTATCATCTCTAGATTATTCTATGCTTTGGCATACCCCATGCAGGATGATTTTAACAATACCGTGCTAAACATAGATGTGAGAAAAATTGACAAACAAAACCTTCGTTATGACACCCTGGCTACATAACTAGCACTAATACTAACACAGTTATGTTATGGCCACAACTGATGTAACTTGGAAGCACTAGTTTTGGCCATATGCATTTGACAGTATTTAAACTTTAATAATGTGAGAATTACCTTTCACTCAGTTCAAAAAAAAATTTCAGAATCCTAAGAAATAAATTTGATATTTTCAGATTACACAATCTCAGTCCTTAACACTTTGCTTAAGTAAGAGCAACATCAAGCATACAAAAGTTTTCTGATTTTTTTTTTTTTTTAATATCTTAGAACTAGAAATAACCTTGCCAATGGGAGTGATCAAGACAGGCAATAGGGTAGAAGAAATGTTAAAACAAATTCTGTAAGTTTGGGAGATTTCAGTGATTCATTGGGGAGAGTTTTGCGATGAGCTGGCCATAACTAGTAGAGTTTTCAAAGAAATTAGATTTCTAATGACATGTTTTTCCAAATTTCGCTGTGCAAAAGTTGAAATGGTTCAATTACATAGGGCTCATTCCACGTGTCTTTATAGTGGAAATCACATAGCTAATAACTGCTATGCTTCTTTGCCACCCTTGTTTTCAAAAAGTTTGCTTGGCCTGATTCAATTAATAAGATATCTCCGATAAAATAAGTCGCATTTTTCCATTCTAATAGACTGGTAGCCAAATAGTGTAGCATGTGACTTACACTACAAGTACTCATGGTAAAAGGCATATAGGATAAATTTGTATTTTTAATATACTATATTCAGGTGTCAATCCAGACAAAATCTGGGGCCTGTTTTGGGCCCTTTCACAAAAATCTGATTAACAAAATAGGCAGGGTTGGCATGGTTTAAACCAAGTGGTTTTAATCATGGTTTAAACCACGGTTTAAACCAATTGGTTTTTTTGTCAAAAAAAAAACATTTGGTTTTTTTTTAGAAAAAATCTAATCTAATATTTTCTCTTTTTTGTAATTTAATTTTTTTAAATTATAGATAAAAGTAATTTCTACTTTTAACACTTCATCTCAGCAGTCAATATGAGACATAATGAACCTAGGTCATGTTTCTATGCATGTAGAATGAAAATTAGCATTTGCTGATGAACATATCTGGTATCCTAAAGATTTTTCTTAAAACATGTGAAATTAGAAAAGATAAAATAGGTAAATAGTATTCAATACTTAGCATAAAATATTTTCATTTAAAAAATGCAGATTATTTACAGCAGTTAATAACAAAATACAAATCTTTTAGATTTTGGTTAAACTGTAAAAATTTTGGTTAAATTGTAAAAGAAAATTTTCTGGATAAAGAATTTAAAAAGAGTGACTCAAGATATCAAATTGAATAACACAGCTTGCAAAAATTGAGTGTTAGTTATAGCATTTCAATAATACCAATCAATCTTTTCTGTTAGTTGCTGAATCTAATGGTAAAAAATGTTGACTTTGGACACTTGGAGTTATCACTCAGAAAACAAAATAACCAGAAGTATTTGGATATTAAAAAAAAAATAATAACAACAACCACAGAATAATATATTATATTCATGAAACTGCATCAAATGTTTATTAATTGATTATTATATTATTAATCAAAGGATTCTTCATATGATTTTCAAGGTATCAGTGTTTCACTGTGTAGAGCAGTTTACTTTGAACATAAGACATAGCTGTTACTAATAATGTTTAAATTAGAAATGATTTCAATTTTCTATATAATTGACTGTAATGATTTAATTTAAATATTTTCAAAAGTTATATTACTTACATAATATCCAAAAATGTTTATTTTATCAGCAGATATGCATCGGTATGCAATAGGAAATTATATTTTAAAAAACCCGGTTTAAACCAAAAAAACCTGGTTTAAACCAAATAAACCGGTTTTTTTGGTTTTTTACAAAAAAACCCGGTTTTTTTCCAACCCTGAAAATAGGCCCCTTCACAAAAATAAATTTAATAAAATGGGTCCTTTCACAAAAATGAATTTGGAACCGATGTCATAAATTCCCAGGGCTACCATCTTGGAATTTTTCTTGGTGTGAAAACCTCTTTTCCACCAAGTAGTAAATGTCGCCAAACAAGGTTTATACGCATGTTAGGCTTAATGAAAATAAAATGTAAATAATAAACAAAACTCGCTAAACTAGGCAGTCAGTAATTGTTGTATGAGCACCATGCGCTCATTAACCGAAAAAAAGCATTCTCAAAATTCAGCAGTTCTTGTTGTGTCGCCATCTCAAAATGTCAAAAACTCAAAAGGCAAACAAATATACATAAAATTATCAACATACCTTAACAGGCACTCGCTAAAGTGGCAATCAGTAATCGTTGCATGAGCGCTACGTGCTCATTAACTGAAAAAAAAAAATCACTGGATTCAGCAATTCTCGCTGTGTAGCATTCTCAAAATTCAGCAGTTCTCGCTGTGTAGCCATCTCAAAATGTAAAAAACTCGAAAGGCAAACAAATATACATAAAATTATCAACATACCTTAAAAGACATCTGCTTTCTTCAAAGCTCAAGCATGAAATACTGTCATAGCATCACCGTTATTTTCAAAAATAGGCTTATGAATATGCAGACACACTGTAAATAAACCTCCTTTTTTCATCAAAATTTCCTCAAATTTCTTAATTACTTCAGCAAGAGCGTTTAAACGAACTACAAAAACCATAGTTAATCTAATAAATCCAATAAATTTAACATAAAAACAAAAAGACAGAACAATACAACACAAAATCAAACCACATCCACAATACCCTAGCCGAAAATTACCTTCTCAGGGGTTGCCAAAGTATGACATGCCAAACACACACGTCACACGGGGTTCCACATATCGATAAACATTGCCAACATGAAATCAAACTATATCCACACTATCCTAGCCAAAAATTACCTTCTCAGGGGTCGCCAAAGTATGACATACCAAACACACACGTCACACGGGGTTCCACATATCGATAAACATTGCCAACATGAAATCAAACTACATCCACACTATCCTAGCCAAAAATTACCTTCTCAGGGGTCGCCAAAGTATGACATACCAAACACACACGTCACACGGGGTTCCACATATCGATAAACATTGGCAACATAAAATCACCAAGAAATCTCAAAACATCTAAGATGGCGGCCATCTGGGTATATAACACATCTAAAGCCATGAATTTAATAAAATAGGCCCCTTCACAAAAGTGAATTTTAAAAAATGGGCCCCTTCACAAAAATGGATTTAATAAAATGGGCCCCTTCACAAAAATGAATTTAATAAAATGGGTCCCTTCACAAAATTCCTTTTAATAAAACAGGCTCCTGCGCAAAAATTGTTTTTCATAAAAACTGTTTTAAAATATGTAATTTTGTAAATAAAACCAGTTGACCCAGAACAAAAACTTTAGCAAGAGAATTTGAAGAAGTTTTTGGTTAATGAGTGCTTGGTTTGAGTAACTGTATTTCTTTCAACTTTCTTTACAAAATGTTATTTTTCACAAAGATATCATAAAATTCCCAAAAATAACTTACTTTTCACAAAATGGGCTCCAAGTAAAAACCTGCATCGACCCCTGATATTCTTTTACTTATTACTGGATGAAGCTTTCATTTCATTATGGAAAATTAGCTGGACATAAATGCTCAACTATTTATATTGTTTTAGGTGCCAATTCTTCCATAATAAAGACAGCACGCGATAGAGATTGAAATTTATTTAAAAAGCCATAATAAATCAGACAGTTTTTTAAAAAATTGCATTTAAAAGTAGATTTTTTTTTTCCTATATGACGGCATAAAAATTTTAAATCTAAGTTATTAAATATATTAAACCAATGTTGCATCAGTTTGTTTTTTTTCCATTGTAATTTTCTTAAGCTGTTCCTAATTTATAATCAGACTAAAAAATAAAATGCAAACAAAGAGATGATCTATAATCTGCAAAAATGTATAATCCACAAATCCCTCAGTCTCTAGGTGTACAGATTTCACAGAGTTGACTGTGTATACAATATATGTAAATATACATATATATGTATGTATATATATAACACTGGCACCCGACTAACAAGGGTTGCCGGATTTTAACCACTTAAAAAAAGCCATCTTTTATTTTTCAAAAGGTAGTTTATAGATGATTCATATAAAATTTGGATTCATTTATTTTTAACTACACTTATAAATATTTTCTACTAAACAGGGGCGTCGCCATGGGGGGGAACCTCCCCCCCCCCCCCCCAATATATGTGAAGTTGGGAAATTTGAGCTTAGAATTGGGAAATTCTAGATTTTTGAAACATTTTCTTTTTTAAAAGTAATAGTAAAAAAATTATGAAATTTTTATTGTTTTGGTGATTATTTTGAGTACTGCAACAGTAAACAAGTTAAATTATCAAAAGAAATACAAAAAGAAATCAACCACACTCAATCTATCATTGTATTTTTCAGTTCTACAAAAATACTGTACATCTACCAGACCTAAATTTCTCTACTCCTGTCCATTAGAGATGGGTCATTTGTTGAGGAACGACTCCAAAGGAACGATTCCGGCAGTGAAACTGAAGGAACGATTCCATTCTGTAAAAAGGAATCTGTCCTTTTCGGAACGATTCCGAAAAGGAACGACTCCTCGGATTCGGTCCTTTTTGAAATGGTGCCTCGGATTCGGTCCTTTTTGGAACGGCGCCTCGGAATCGGTCCTTTTTGGAACAATTTCGAAAAGGAACGTCTCCTCAGAATCGGTCCTTTTCAGAACGATTCCTCGGAATCGGTCCAAAATGTACCGATTCCGAAAAGGACCGATTCCTCGGAGTCAATCCATTTCAGAATCGTTCCAAAAAGGACCGATTCCGAGGAACCGTTCCAAAAAGAACCGATTCCTCGGGAGTTGGTTCTTTTCTTGTAGACTGGCCAGTTTTAATAAATTAAAATAAGCTATTTTATTTCAAAATAACAGATTTTGATTCTATTAAAGCTGACTTTATTGCCAAAATATCCTTCTAATGTGTGTGCCCCTCCCCCCCCCCCCCCTGTAAAGGTGTTCAGTGGGATGGTTCGCTTAAAATACAAAAACTCCAACCATATTACAGGAACTATTTCTTTATTAAAAAATCTTATAAAAAACGGTGGTTCAAGTGGAGCGAAAATGGGAGAGAGAGACCCCATAATACATGGGACGCCGAAGCGCCTTTTCTTTTTAGACAACTTTACATCTCGAGAGCTGAAACAGAAGTCAAGTTTTTTGCATGAAATCAAGAAATCTTGGCGTTGCACAGCATCGCCAATTTACAACTTTTGGTGACCGCGCGAAAGTGTACAAAGGCTTTTGGCGATAAACATTACCGCAAAAATGTGGATTGCAAGTAAGCGCTTCTAATTAGGATGAGAAAAGTAACAGACAAACCAAAATTGTTTATCTTGCAGATAGGCCTTTGCCCAACTAACTGTTACATGAAATTGCAGACTGCAGATTGCTCGATGAGAAGAATGCAGAAAATTCAGGACATCTGGCTTTTAGCCCAACCACATAACACGATAAATACATGCTTCCCATAAGATTCGTTCATTTTTACTTTTTATTGTTAATACATTTTCAACGTTCACGTATTAGTAGCGATAAAAATTTCTTATCACTGCGGCGGGGAAAAAAAATCCAATGCAAGAAAATGAAATGAGACTAGCAGCTGTGCTATTTAATTCTTATTTATTTCTTTGCACAAGCAGCGGTAACGGGTAGATACAGATTAAAATAAGAAAGGGAAAAAAAGAAAGGATTATTTGAGCGCTTTGAATTAAAGATGATTTTAGAAAGAAGAAAGAAATCACTTTAATAAACTCTGGATGGTTTTGAGAAATGAATTTAATCACATATTTCATTATAGGAAAGAGGGGGGGGGGGGGGGGGGATAATATGATCTAAAAGTAAGAAAGTTATGTTTTAAATTAATTTTGAATAAAAATGATAGCTATGGGACAGAAACGCTGTCACACCCCCCTCCTCAAAAAAAAAAAAAGAAAAGTAAAGAAAGAAAGAAAAAAGAAATTGAAGTGCGGGGCGGAGTATGGCGTTTAATAAACATTACTATTTCATCTTCTTGTGCTAAATTAATCTGAAAGAAATAATTAAAAAAAATATTTTATACGAATTGGATTTTTTACACCTGAGTGAAAAAGTGCCCGAGATGGGATTCGAACCCAGAAACTTTAAGTGCTTTACCGATTGAGTACCTGGACCCCGAGGGTAATGGAACACCATGTGTACTTTAATACACTAATACATTTTCTAATTGGTAAATGTATCATATGAAATGAATTTTTTCTAAATGAATTCTTAAGGTTATTCTCAAATCCAAAAGAATAAATTTGTGACAAAAGTTTTAATTTATTTTTATTCGGAAATGCATGAAACAAGCGGGTGTTGTTGTTCAGAAACTATGTCATCGAGCTGTTTTTTCCGTTTTTTTGCAAACGCCTTTCAGAAAATAGTGTCAAAGTGGGCGTTTTGAACCGAATTTCCGCGCGAAAGAGGCATAATTTCTCAAAAATGGGCGAAAAACATGTTTGTCACGTGATCAAAATCGATTATAACTCAATAGGTAATTTACTGATCAAAAGATGGAAAACACAGTTCGATTCCCAATTGCTTCCATGGTCAAACATTCCAATTTTATATCTTTCCGTTAAAAAATGAATTTATAAATGTGTCAAAACGTTTTACGCTTGTTGAGCAGATCACTTAAGAACAGCCTTAAGAAAAACAAAGAAAATGCTTGTTTAATTACTAGTGAAAAATATTTTTTTAAATCTGACTAGAAACAGTTTTGAATAATATAAGAAATATATCACTAGGCCATAAAAATTGCATTTTAATAGGATAATAATAACTGATTTTCAATTATTTTAATAATTGTAGTGTTACACACTTTCATGCATATTTCACTATTTCATGTTTTTTTCTCAAACATAATTTCAATTTGAGAATCCTCTTTGTCAAAATAAATATATGACCAGTTACGAGCGCTCGAGTACCACTTTATTTCCACAGTTTGGCGTCTTGTTTTTCTCTCCTGAAGAAGATGATTAGAAAAATCTCGAAACTAACTAAGATTGTTCTTTTAATCAACTTACATTGAGGTTTATTACATAGAGTAAAATCTGTTAGAACAAGGAATTTTTGTAAAACGTTTCTTTCTTTCTTAAGATAATGAATATTTCAAAAAGCATAATGTCTAATAATAATAATAAGATAACAGTAACAGTGGTGGGTGGGATTGAAATAATTTAACCGCGGTTCATTCTCTTAATGGCCGTTTTGAGTATAAAAACGGGAAAGAAAAATCACGTGCTACATATAGATTATCGGACTTTCTCCAACACTGCGACATATATGTAAAGCTGCATATTTTATGCTTGTTTCGGTTTAATAGATTTATGTTAACCCTCCGCCTACCAGGGGGGTTCAATGGCCCCAACAGGTACATTTATAATGATATTTCTAATTTATTTTAAAAACTGAAATTTCTGTAAATATGTGACTTTTTCTGGGATGTTTCTATTCTTTTGAGTAGAACATTCCAGAAAAAGTCACATATTTACAAAATTTTCATTTTTTTAAATGTGAAAAATCAATTTGAATGTATCTATCGGGTCTGTTGCACCGGTCTGGTATACGGAAGGTTAATATTGCATTTAAAAAGTTTTACAATATACGAATTTAATTATTGGTTTCCAAAGAATTCACGTTGTGATTTTGTACAGTTTTTTCAATTGTTATTTTACTTCTATTTCTTGCTAAATAATTAGAATTTAAAAAACTGTGACTTTGTTTTAATTCAACGTAAAATAAAAGCAAAAAAAAATCATTTATCGTAATAATTTCTTATAATAATTCAGATTTCTTGATTGTTATTGATACTCGTAAATCCCGAAATCAATGCCACGATTAATGCCTGTTACTGTGGTGATGGATAATACATATCTGAGTTTAATTTCGATCAAATCAAGGCTCCCTTCATGCTAAACTAAATTTAATGTTTCAAGCCTAATACCAAATTTCCGTTTTTAAACTTACTGCAAATACGATACTAAATTTTATATATTTTCCTTTCTTATTGTTATTCTTTTCACTTAAAAGATTTATTTATTTATTTTCTTTTTTTTCTTAAATTACATAAAGTTTTCTGAAAAGTTCGAATTTAACAAAATGTTTTATCTATTTTAAATAGTTTTGACAATAAAAAGTTTAACTCCGAATAAAAAATAGTCAAATTCTCAAAAAATTAAGGTTGGTATTATCTATAACATGTTTACAACAGATATCTTTCATTCAACGGCCGAAACATCGTCAAAAGGCTTTATATAGTACTACACTCTGTAATAATAATGGACATACTTTTAATTTGTTTAATTTAATTAAGCCAATAAACTGTTTTTCAGTTAAAATGTTAGCAAATTTTAAATTTAAAGAAATAGAACTTTGAAGTTTAGTGAATCACTATATCTTTTGGCGGAGATAATATGCACTATATATGAATAAAATCATATATATTACTATATATATTATAATATTAATGCATATAATATTATCTTATAAATATCACTAGCCATAGCCATGCTGCTAATGAATCTGTTTACAAATCATCTGAAGGAACTTCTACCCTTTCGTGTAGCACAAGTGTTCCATGACTTCATGAGTTATGAAGCTCCAAAGATCCCAATCCAAACAAACATATTAGCATTGCAATTTACTCACACCGAACTGAGGTTCTGTATGATATAAGTGGAGAGAGGGTGACGGCGGATGAGGGTGTGAAATTAGAGAAATTCCTGTAGGTTCTCGTGAAATTGGAGATTCAAAAAGAGTGGTAAGTTTATTGAAATTCTACGTAGTTAACAGCAGTTCACAAATAGCGATGTTAGGGTAAAAGACAAGACATACATCAGTCACTCAGGAAAGATAGTGTGCAAAAATGTGCTTTACTTTTTAACTCTTTCCAATAAAGTTTGTGTTTATGAATGCGGTTTGTCTGTCCGTCAGACCGTCTGTTCACGCTCTAAGGCAAGTCACACACTAAGGCGACACATAAGACATGTCGCTTGAATTCGCTAGAAAAACTGGTTTAAAACAAGTTTGCAACAACTTCGTTCTTTGTTTCGACCGGTTTTTGCACTTAATGTTGCGCTTTGTGTCGTTCTGTGGTCTCAGTGTGTGATATACCTAACTCCCGTAAATATACTCGGATTCCCATGCAATTGATATATGTTAATGATGTTTACCATGTGATGTTTCGTATTCAACATGAAGAGTGTAGCATTAATAGTTTATTTACAGGGGCACTCAAAAGTATTTCATTACATTATGGTCAACGGGAAAAAATCATTTGCAGCGCATTTTAATGACATTAAGCTATTTCAAATGCATTAAAATTGATATATATCACTGATTTGCACTACAAGATGATTGCTATAGAATAGGGTGTTTCACTTCTGAACCAGATCCTGAAGGCGGTAATAATAATGTTGATGAATTATGCGAAATATCCTGTGTGCGTAAAGTTAGGGAGATGAGGAGATAGACGATAAAGGTGATAAAGTTATTGAAAGTACGGACAGTGGAACAAAAATGTAATCTACTTTAACTAGTTACATATCCAAACCAGTAGGGCCATCCAAATTAGGGATTGACCGAATACCGAATAGTTGATTCGGTATTCGGTGGTTCGGCATGTAAACCGAATATTCGGCTCCGGCCGAATAATTGCAGATAAGTATTTTTTTAGAATTAGAAGAATTCTCTTTTACTTAGCAGTAGAATAGGCTAAACAATGAGTTTTAATATTATGTGCATGAGTTCAGAATTCAGCTTGCAGTACAAAAAACAAGTCAAAGGCCATTTTTTATTTAAAAAAAACTTTTTCCTTCCTAAAATAGTCTACATAGGGGTGAAATCAAAACAACTGCCAACTAGAGAAAAAAAAAAAAGTACGGAAGATGCATATCTTTCCCTTATCATTTAATTTTAATTACTTCTATATTAGTTTTTTTTAATTTAAATTTATTTAATATGTATTTTCTTTAATATACACATCAAATAAGTATATTAGAGTTCATATCTGTATATCTAAGGTTATTAAAGAAAATACACACATCCAATAAGTATACCCCAATGCTTATCCTATAGCTTTTATAACCGGTATATCAAAATCGCTTAAATTTGTAATCTTCATCACCACAGCGTTAAAATATTAATAAAAATATAAATATCTATCAATAATTTGATAGAAAATAGTTAAATGTACAAATTGATATACCTTTTGTATTTTGAGAACATTTCTATTCAATATGTTTATAATTAGACAATCAGTAAATCAGCTTAATAACAACATTGTTTCTTTTTATTTGAATGAACTTTTGTTTTTTTGGCAATCCTTATCCTTAATAATAGCCCCCCTCCATAGTAGGGTGGAGCGAAAAAAATTATTTTTTGAAAATCAAAAACAGGTAGGTGCCAAAAGTTGCCTTTATACTAGTACATCATCTGTGTGCAATATTACCGCTGAAAAAAAATGGCTTGAGTCTGCGCTTTTGGTCCAAAAGTCGAAATTTTGGGTAAAATTTGACATTTTTTCAAAAATTTAAAAAAAATTCTATAGAGATGGTTATTATTTAAAAGTGTTATTTAAACCTTTATTATTAATGACTTAACATATTTAAATGAAAAAACTATATCTTTGTTCTGTATAACTGGAACAAAACTGACAACTTTTGGTGAAAAAAAGGCGTTTCCACTCTGTTGTGTCATACAACTAATTGTTGTTTGGAATACAGCTCTTACATAGTTGCTTTCAAAACTACCCAGGAGGTACCACGTGGAGGTGGCTGCATTTCATGTCACAACAGTGCATAGCTCGACCACCCTACCATCTGAACTCAATTTTTTATTTATACAGTGAATTGTGATTTTGTATCAAAGGCTGGCATAAGTTTTCTATATATCAACCTGGTACATCCAATCTTTGGATCCACAGACTTTGAATGCTGCTGCTGTGATCTCATTTACGTATTTTTCTACTGTTTGTGTAAGAGAAGACAAACAGCGTAATGCAGTGCGGATGATATTAATGTAATCTATTCAGCTTTCTATTATCTTCATCAAGATTGCACACTATAAATGCATATTGATTAGAGGTTCTGTTACCACAACACTTTTCCAATGAGTTAGATTTATGTAATTATCCGCTTCAAAGTTGATTGTCGATATTTCCGATTTGCGTATGCCATCATTTACTCTCATCTTTCGACTATTATGTGCTGAGCAGCTAGCTGTTTAATGTGATGACAATCGTCAGAGAGCATTGAAATAAGAATTTCCTCTGTGTATGCAAAGCAATCATTGTCCTAAATAATCTTTTTTTTTAAGTATTTTTCTTATTCCGTTTTGTGTGTTGTTTAGTATCCAAGTTGTTTTTGTGTAGCCAATTTCCCATGAGTTTTTAGATCCCTTCTTTAGCTGTGGATTACATTGGTTTGTAAACTATTCTGGAGCCAAACTTGGATAACATAGTACTTTTTGAGTGAACGTAGAGACTCTGATGGGCAGTGAGTGCTCATTTGAAGGCAGATAATTCTGTTAGTCGTTGTCATCCATTCTGCGAGGGGAATGTTTAGAATGAACCATTACAATTGATCATATGCCTCCTCCAAGTCCAGTTAATTTCCTTTGTATCATTTATTAGATAAAATCGTCGGCAAAAATTAGATTCTAACCCACAGGGATGCGCCGGACCAATAGGAAAATCTTTGTCCATGTGCTTATTCCCTTCTTATTTCAATTTTTGAAGCCATAGAGAGTAATTTTTAAACATTATTTCCTGAAATCAAGAAAAGGGTACTCAGCACATACCAGAAATACCTGATAGAGTTATTTCATCAAGATATTGCTCAGAAGAACTAGCGAATGGGAACACAAGAAACTTGTCCTACGCATGATGCCCACAACGGCGCATAAAATTATTCGCCTTTATATAAGCACTGAACTAATTGACCATCAGAGTCTGGTTCACTCACAAAGTATGTAATCCAAGTTTATGCCACATGATGGCTTACACCAAATAAAATTCACATCTAAAAAATTGATCTAAAAACTTATGGGAAATTACTCGACTACAAAACATCACAGAAAACGCGGCAAAAAACAAATACTAGAAAAATTTATTTAGGACAATGGTAGCTTTTCACATCAAGAGCAAATTCTTATTGCAATTTTGATGACGATCACCATCACATTAAACAACAAGCTTATCAGTATATAAAAAATTCAAGAGGTAGAGTAAATGATGGCATACTCAAAGATGAAATACCTAAATGTTGTAAAATGTTGTAGGAACGGAACTCCCAATCACTATGCAGTAACTGGATGTAATTTTGGTGAAAATACTAGAGGGATGAATAGATTCCATTAATTCCACTGCATTACTCTGCTTACCTTATCATACACAAGTGGTAGAAATATACGTGAAGAAGTGTCACAGCAGCACCCAACGTCTGTGGATACAAAGAAGAGATGGATTAGGTTGATACATAGGAATCTTATGTCAGTCTTTGATAAAAAATCACAATTCAATATATAAATAAAACATTGTGCTCAGATGAAAGGGTGGTTAAGCTATGCACTGTTGTGTCATGAAATGCAGCCACTCCCACGTGATACCCCCTGGTAGATTTGAAAGCAACTACGTAAGAGCTGTATTCCAAATAACAATTAGTTGTATGACACAACAGAGTGAAAACGCCTTTTTCTCACCAAAAGCTGTCAGTTTTGTTCCAGTTATACAGAACAAAGATATAGTTTTATCGTTTAAATATGTTAAGACATTAATAATAAAGGTTTAAATAAAACTTTTAAATAATAACCATCTCTATAGAATTTTTTTTAAATTTTTGAAAAAATGTCAAATTTTACCCAAAATTTCGACTTTTGGACCAAAAGCGCAGACTCAAGCCATTTTTTTTCAGCGGTAATATTGCACGCAGATGATGTACTAGTACAAAGGCAACTTTTGGCACCTACCCGTTTTTGATTTTGAAAAAATATTTTTTTTCGCTCCACCCTACTGCATAGTTTCAATACTTTCATAGGTTATTTTTGGGTATTGACTACTGATAAAATAATAAAAAATAAGTGATGGGTTAGTAAATTTGTGAGTGGAAAGAAGTCATTAAATTATTTGTTAATTAGATTTAAGAATAAAAATGTAACTGAATTAAATTATTGAGAATTTCATTTCAATTAAAGTTTATTAAAAAAGTTAGTATATGCAAAAATGTGTATTAAAAATTTTCAAGTATTCGGTTGCCAAATACCGAATATTCGGTGTACACTTCGACCGAAGCTTCGGTATTCGGCAAAATTGCTGCTTCGGTCAATCCCTAATCCAAATGAAAAAGGAGATTCAGAATGAAAAATGAAATTAAGATTACCTAGAGGTAGATTTTGAAGAGGAATCTATGAGACTAAAAATTCCTAGACCCTGGTGACAAATATCAGAGCAGTAATAAAATTTCCTATACAGGATGTCCACTCCCAACGATGTCCAAAAGCTAATTCCTAAACTGTTAGTCATAGCCATATAGTTCCAATTACAAAAATGTTTTAAATGGGGGTAAAGAAGTATTTAAAAAGTGATTTGGGTCAATAGAATCATTTCTTGAAAAATTATGAAATTTAATTTTTTATACGATCCCCGGTCCTTCAAGTTATAGTTAGTAAAACTTTCCTATTACATTTACAAGTAAGACAAATAAAAGTCCTATTATTCTACGACTAAAATTGACCAAAGTAATGGCTATTTCAACTTGGAGCATATTTTTTGCTGCGAAATAGGGGTCATTTACAAATTTACTAGAAATATAAATAATCTTCAGATATATAAAAAAAAATTTTTGATAGTAAAATTAACATTGCATTATAAATTTGAAATCTATAATCATTCTGAAATATTAATGCAAAATATACAGCTTGTACTAAACATATAACAGGAAAAAAATAATAGAATTTTCGTTAAATAAAATGTTGAAAAGCAACGGCCTTGATTCTTTACACACTGAATCCAAAAATGGTCAATCGTAAATTTGAAAGCTAAAAAGTGAAAAATTTTCGGAAATCTGATTCTGATAGTATAAAATAGATGTGATTGTTATTTCTTTAACTTTTGATAATTGATTTTTATGTATTTTTTACTATTGAATCCGAAAATGACCTTCATTTTTAACCATCACCCCATTTTTAACCACTTCCCACATCATCGGATCCCCGAGCTGTTTAGCTGTAAGAATCCCAGTATAAGCCAAAAATTGAGTAAATTCTTGAATTAAATAGAATTAAATTGAATAAAAGAAGTTTTACATCCATTTTATAGTATCAGATTTTCGCTATTTTTTAACTTTGAAATTTACCATTTACAAAAATGTCTAACATGATGGTTAAATATGAAGGTAATTTTTACATTCAGTGCTAAAAAGCACATACAAATCAGTCGTAAAAGTTAAAAAATACAACCATCGACTCTATTTTATAGTATTAGCTATTTTTTCAATTTCGAAATTTACTATTTTGAAATTTACTATTTGTGAAAAATTCTGACATGATGGTTAAAAATGAAGATAATTTTCGGATTCAGCGCTAAAAAATACATAAAAATCATAATTTTAAAAATACATAATTTTAAAAATAAAAAAACACAACCATCGCAGTCTTGTGTTATCTAATCTAAAACTTTTTAGTAAACTTGTTGGCAGTAATCTATCCGAAATTTTTTGTGTTACCCTGTAAAATAAGTACATAATGGTAAGCACTTAAAATCATAATAATATTACATTGTCATCTGATTTACGTCAATATGTAAAATTTAACCTCGATCGCATATTTTAAAGGGAGTTGAATTTCGAGTACAAATTTTGAACTGGAAAGACATACATACGATCATTTCAAGTTAACCCGTTACCCGCTGGTGTTGCGTTCACGCAACGGTCAAAATAATTGCTCATGCTTACATTAATTACTTTGTCACCACTATTTTACAATTAAAAAAAATTGCCTTATTTATTGGCAGAAATTTTGATATTTTAATAAAGTGGAAATTACCTTTCTGAATTTGTGGTGACAAGCGACTTTCAACAAGAAATTTGAAAATTCCTACTTATAGTTTTGGCGGTTAATAGGTTAAATAAAAGCTTATAAAAATAGCATAGTTTTTGTTAAAAAAATCATGAAAAGGAACAGCTTCAAATCCTTACAAAAATCTGTTGTAATACGATTTCTTTCAAAGCGCAGCTACACATGAAATAAATCCTTCAAATACTTTAAGCACTTTGTTTACGACCCCTAGAAGCATGGCTAAACTCATGTGTATTCGGATGCAGAAAAGTGGCATAAGTCTTGCATTTCAAAGTTTCGTATAACTTCATGAATTTTAGTGTTAGATGAATGGGACTTTTTTTTGTCTTTCTTTTAAGAGAACAGGAAATTTTTACTAAATATCTCTTATAGGGCGGGGGACCGTATAAAAAATTAAATTTCGTAACTTTTTTAGAAATATTTTTATTGATCCAAACGACTTTCAGAATAATTTTTTACCTTATTTAAAACATTTTTGTAATTGGAACTATAGGTCTATGACTAACGGTTTAGGACTTAGCCACTGAACATCGTTGAGAGTAAAGACACACTGCATAAAATAATAATATAAATGGACGGTCATTTGACAACATATTTTCAAGAGAAACCAATGATTACACTGAAAATCGAATAGACCTTGCACCGCCCTTAAATTTCCAAGAGGAATTATGCTTTATACCATAAATCATAAAGTTAGAAATAACTGCAAATTAATTGCACACACTGATCAATGAAATGAACTCTTAAAAACAAAATCATCTGTCCAAAACATTACAAAATTAAAGCGACTGGATGCGTAAGAAAATGGATAGGTACATAAGAAAATAAATTAGTAAAAAATATTATGGATTGCATGTGGTTCTCTTTATCTCGGAAGTGTTTTTTTCCCCTTGGAATCCTTTATTTTCAAAATCGTTCTTTTTTTCTCAGAATTGTTCCCTTTTTCTCGGAATCGTTCCTTTTTCTCGGATTCGTTCCTTTTTCTCGGATTCGTTCCTTTTTCTCGGATTCGTTCCTTTTTTTCAGAACGATTCCGAAAGGAACGACTCCAATGAACTCGTTCCTTTCGGTGAACAATTCTGGCTGGAACGATTCCTTAAAAGGAACGATGTTGCCCATCTCTACTGTCCATCAATAACTGACTAACCAGTTACTTTATTTCCCCCAAAACTTTGTTCCTTTCTCAAAAATTTCACCCTACCTCCCCTTCTCCTCCCAAAAGAGAATCCAGCTATTTTAATCCAAAGGGATCGCAGCTTCTTTTGAAAATTAGAGATCACTTGTAGCACAACAGAAAGGAATGTAGTAACCTACTTGAAACACAGCTATGGGCAAAAAGATTTGATGAGTTTTCACAACTTTGACTAATTTTGCGATTTTTGGACAATATTTTACTCATTTTCGTGATTTTTTTGCAGCAAAAATTAGTTAACCCTTCGCTGTCAAGTAAAAAGCGTTATATGAGCAAATGCGGATGTAAGAAGTCGTTAGTTTAGATAAATTTGTCACATTTTACTTTTATTTGTGTGCGGAAATATATATCAGTGCTGTTCGCTTATATTTATATGTGTTTATAAAATTTTAAACCAGGTTTGCCGGCTTTTAGCCAGGCCAAAAAAAGTCGGCCGGCTTTTTTTGGTTTTAGCCACTTAAAAAAAGCTGGCTTTAATTGAAAAAAACCGGCTTTTATTTTTCGAAAAGGTGGTTTATTCATATAAAATTTGGATTAATTTATTTTTAATACACTTAAATATTTTCTACGATAAAAATATAAAATTCTATTAAATTTTGTCAAATAAATACCTTATAACTGCTAGAATGCAACTGTGAAAGCATTATGTCTGAAAAAAAAATTATGAATATTCAGAAGAATACATTAAATTAGACTCTAAAGTATTGGTTTAGAATTCTTTATCATGGCTCTACACATACTACACATTTTAAAGATTGTATGAAAGAATAAGAAAGTGTCACACATTAAAATAGAAACAGTCTTACATATACTGATATTTAGTTTTAAAATTGATTAAAACTAAATAGCTTATATGTATTAACTGAAATTACCTTATATAATACTTGAGCAATAATAAGCAATCGATAATAAGTAATAAGCAATTGATATATAAAAAATACTTATAAAAATGATCGACTTATGAAAATGATATATGCAAAAAGTTTTTCTTCTACTAAATTGTTATGTAACTTGTTCCAGATATGTCCATATCTACAGATTAAAATCGTAGAATGAACAATGTTGAAAGAGAAATTAGGAATGATAGTATAACATTTGAGGAAATTTTAGTATGTGCATAAAATAAAGGGAAAAAAAAATCTCCAAATAAAACTTGTTGAATTAGAATTTTGAAAAGCTAGTTGCTATTTAAAATAGTGCATATTCATGCATAAATTAATGTATATGTTATTCATAATACTGTTTTAATCAGAGACCATTCTAGGCGTTTTTCGCGGGGCAAGTCGCCCCGCCTGCTTTTCTTTACAAAATTTGACGCCCCCACTGTCTGAAATCCTCGCCCCGCGAGCCCTATCACTCTGAAAATCGACCGAGGGAAAAATAGCACCCTTTAAGTTAATTTCATCGCTTATTTCAAGCAAACTCTAAACTATTTGAATTTGTAAACATTATATAATGTCCTTGCCCCATTTTGCTCCTAATCTGTTCCTTTTCACTCCCCCCTCCCAAACATCCTCATACAGACACCAATTATTTTCATAAAATTCCAGCACCGACCCAGCCATAAATTTCTGTCTCTCTCTGTCTCTATAACCCGTTTCTAGTCTACCGTGAATATTCAGCCGAAATTAGAAAGAAAAACAAACCGGAAAGGTCCTTTGACAAAATTGACGTTTTTTTTGGCGAACATTTCTCAAAATTTGCGATATAGTTTGTCCAAATTTTTTAAAAAAAAATAATTTTCAGATTTATGACCAATTTTTTTTTTTTTTTTCAAAAAAGAATCACCCCTGCACTGCAAAGTGTAATAAATGATGTAAAGGGGTAGTAGCAAAGACTTTTTAGGGGGGGAGGAGAGTTATTAGTTGATTATTTATCATTACATTAATGTGCCCTTTTTTGCTCTAAAGTGCCCTTTTATGGCAAAGTGCACCCTGCCTGCCCTTGATCCTAGAATGAACTCTGGTTTTAATAGAGAGAAATGGTGGTTTTATTACATGACTATGTGTGATTTCAAATAACTGTTTATGAGAAATAAAACAAGACTTGTATTATTAATATCCCTTAAAATTAGTTAATAAAATATATAACTAAGCAACCATTGTCCTATTTTAATTATATAAAGCAATAAAAATTAAAAAAAAGATTGTTAAGATCAGCGTAAACCAGACAAAGCAATTGATATGACCTTTTATTCCAATATTAATGTCTTCATTATTCAAAAATTGGGTTATATTGATTTCTACCTCAACTAAATATCTTTAAAACAAATTAAAAAACACATAAAAATGTGTCATTTTTAATTAAAATGCTTCACTGTATAAAAGCCAATTTTGGCCAAAAAAAGCCACTGGCATGGCTTTTTTTAATTTTAGCTGGCTTTTTTGCAACCCTGTTTTAAACCAAAAGTCCAGTGTTCTGTGTTTAAAGCTGTTCTAAAAAGTTACTATAAATCTCAGGACGAAGAAACCCTTCATAATATGAAAAGAGTTCTCGTGCAAGATTTTGGAGCATCTGAAAATCCATTCGAGGATGAAAAAGGTAAACAATGGACGATTTTAATTTGGAACAGAAATATGACCATGAAAGCAGTCCATCAACTGAAGAAAAAATCGACATGCACTGTAACACTGACACGTTGCACTTGAATAAAATTTTGAAGAAATAAAGATTTCCTTACAAACCAGCTCACAAAAGATTATGAATATTAGGATGTGGCTGGAGAAGCTGAGTTCCGAAAGCACCGTAGGAAAATGGTTTCACCAAAGGCAATAGATAAAAATAATAGCACAGCAATGGACATTGATACACATAAGTTTTACAGTAAAGAATAATAAGAAAACTTCGGGAATTTAGTAATGGGCTTAAATGACAATGTTCCCTATATCAAGAGAATATTGCAGCAATGCATCCCATATTTAAATTACAATTGTGCAAGGGAAAAGTTAATAATGTTTCCACCTGGATATGAGAAACCGGATGTACATGACTTGCAGAGTCAAATAGAAATAAAAACAAATCCCAACTCACTTAACAAACCTTTTACTCATGCCATGAAATTCAAAGACTATTTGGGTCACGCCGTCAAACTATATACTCGTACCTTAACATTCACAGCAGCTTATCTTTATGGTGTTGCATCTAATGAAATAATCTTTAGTCAAATAAAAATTTAAAAAATATACAGTGTGATTCATAAATATCGAAACAATAGGCTATCTCCTTAAATATTGCCCCCAGGCACATACTTCCAATTGCAAAGTTTCATAAAAAAAGCTGCCACATTTAATGACATAAGTTGTAACTCCATGGGGGGTCTATTTGAGAAAATACAAAAACTATTTTTTTATACGGCCCCCGTTGGATAAAATTTTCAATTAGGAAATTCTCTTATCCCTTCCTGAATTAAACAGCAAAAAAATTGTCTCGGTACCTGCAAAACTCGCAGAGTTATTAAAATTCCAAAATTCGCGACTTACACCATTTTCCCATGCCTCTGAGTGACGCTTTATTGACTTATTTTGAATGCAAGATAAGGATCATCCACAAATTGTACGTTATTAAATGACGATTTAAGACAGTTGTCCCTTTTAACTATATAAAGCAGTAAGAATGAAAAAAAAAAGAGGGCTAAGGTCAGTGTAAACCAGAGAAAGCAATTGGTATGGCCTTTTATTCCAATATTAATGTCTTCATTATTGAAAAATTGGGTTATATTGATTTCTACCTCAATTAAATGTCTTTAAAACTAATTAAAAAACACAAAAAATGCGTCATTTATAATTAAAATGCTTCACTGTATAAAAGCCAATTTTGGCCAAAAAAAGCCGGTTAAAACCAATAAAAGCCACTGGTGCGGCTTTTTTTCAACCCTACGACTAACCGAAAAGCACCGGTTTTTTTTTAAGTACTATCGAGCATGTTTATTTTCAAATACAATAAAACCTGTCTATAACGATATCCTGCTTTAAACGGAGAATTTTCATGATCCCGTTAAAAGAAAATATTCCTCCTAAAACCTAATACAAACGGTCTAAAATGGAATTTTCAAGCATCCTTTGCGTTTTCATCTTACGAGGCAGCGGCTTAACTGTATCATACTTATGGTATTTGTGTGTGTGTACGGGGAAGGGGGCAGTATTAGAAGTATTACCCAGATCCTTAGGTCTTTCAACATACGGCCCAGATTAAGAGTAATAAAAAAGTTTTTGTCAGGACGTTTAAACTCATTTTCTGCTTTTTTTATCATTACTGTCAAATAGTACGTCATATTAAAGTTTCCACTTAGTCTCTGAAGGTAACAATGCTTTCAGTTTATTTTAACGTGAAAATAAAACTACATTAAAATAGGAAATGGCAACAAACTTCTACGTAAGAAAATATTAATCCGTTAGGGTCAAAATAATTCTCCTGTGCTTGTTTATCAACATCAAAATGAAATAAAATATAGTAAATATGATTCACCGGTTTGGGACTTCGAATTATAAATCATTCGAATTCCTGCAACAATAACAAACCATAAGAAATTATTATTACATAAAAATGAATATTTGACAATTGAAGATACTTTATAAATGCAGGTAAACAAAATTCATTACACTATCACTGAGTCAAAAGACTTACCGACGTGGCCGCTTTCTGCTAGGGACGTGTACGTTATTCGTAAACAGAAGAAATCATGATCATCTGCGAATAGTTCAGTTCTTTGCGAATGACTCGCTTGAAGAATGATTCAGTGACTTTCCACAAAAAAAAAAGACATATAAAAATTAAAGTACCTTTCTTTGTCAGAGTAATGAAACGTAGGAGTTTACTGAAACTGTACAAAAAAAATAATCATTCTGAACAAAATAAAAATACAATGTGGTTGATTGGAATTTTCCTGAAGCGAGAAGTTATATACTTTCTCCGCCAGATAGCGAAAGGAAATGAGCAGAGACATAAATGACGTCACTAGAAGACGTCACATGTCTGGCATCGCTTCATATGGCGGACAAACATTAGGCGAATGGGGTGCTCTCCATTTGACTTATTAGGCTTATTTGCACTATAATAATAAAAATAAGAAAGATCTAAATTAAACAGAAAGATAACACGTGCTTTTAACGGCAAACGGGCAGTTCTGTGCTCCACGTGTGTGCTCCAGATGCAGTAGCATCAGTCGTTGCTAATAGCAACGTGACGTCAATGCAAGGCGCCCGAGGCTAACGAAAAAGACAGGCTACCGCGGTGGGTCCGATTCTTCTTTTTTTACAGACCGCTGGAGTCACGTGATGCTCGAATGCACCATTGAAGGTGTGCGAAAAGAGCATCACGTGACTCTAGCGGTCTGTAAAAAAAGAAGAATCGGACCCACCGCGGTAGCCTGTCTTTCCCGTTAGCCTCGAAGGCGTCTATATGGGCTGACGTCTCACACCGCCATTTAATTGCCGGTAGGAGAAGAATGATTGGCCACGCCGAGTGGACAACAATCGCTCATTGGTCTTGACGATTCAGCCTGTATTATAGGAGCCCTATACACCCCCTACTACAGCGCCTAGAATATACAGTGTGGAAAACGGCTATTCCTATAATGCTTTAAAAAGTGCTAAAAACTTGTATCCCATAAATCTCCAACAATGCTCAGAGGCAATATCCTGATACGAGTGCCATCTCGTAACTCTTTTCTATATAAACACTGTGTTTTCAAAAATTATAGAATGTTAAATATCGGAAACTATAAATATAAGATATTTTGGTCTGTTATAAGCTAATTTAGTTAAGGAATGACGTGAAGTAGGTTAAAGAGTCTCTTTTAGAATGACTATCGTTTTTAAATCACTACGATGGCGCTACGATCGACATCTTGTTATTCATCATCGTTGTACATTTATGGGATTCAATTTTTTAGCACTATTTTGTAGCCGTTTTCCACACTGTATCTTCTAGGCGTTGTACCCGTGCTTCGTGACCAACGACATAAAAGGCCAATCCACCGAGGCTATCGAAAAAGACAGGCTACCGCGCTACATTTCAGGTATCTTTTTTTACAGACCGCTGGAGTCACGTGATGCTCAAATGCAGGTGTACGAAAAGAGCATTATGTCACTCTAGCTGTCTGTAAAAAAAGACACCTGAGATGCACCGCAGTAGCTTGTCTTTTTCGTTAGCCTCGCAGTCCACGGTGTGACGTCAAGGTAATCACATCACGACCATGAGATTACTCGGTCGGAGCACGACCAACGAAATCATATAGTTAATACGTTAACACGTTTTATAAATTTAGAAACAACGTTAAAAAAGCCAGAACAAGTAAACTATGAGCAGACTAGTTTCGATAGCATTTAGCACATCCAAGGCTAGCGAAAAAGACAGGCTACCGCAGTTCATTCCAAGTGTCTTTTTTTACAGACCGCTCGAGGCTAACGAGAAAGACAGGCTACCGCAGTGGGTCCGATTCTTCTTTTTTTACAGACCGCTCGAGTCACATGATGCTCTTTTCGCACACCTTCATTGGTGCATTCGAGCCAGGGGAGGACCGGCCCACCCCGCTAACCCGCGACCGCGGGGTAGGCCAAAAAATAAATTTTTTTGAGTTTTCTTTCTTTTCAACAACAACAAAAAAATAATATGAAACTTAATTTTTCTCTTTTTTTTTTTCCCTCGTGAAGCGGTTTTTTTTTTTTTTTTTTTTTTTTTTTTTTTTTTGATCGGGTAAGTCCTAATTTCTCCTTTCACTCTCCCATTATCAATCTTTGGAAGATTTGTGCAAATTACTCATTTTGTATAGAAGTCGAGAACAAGGGGATAAAGCAGGGCTTAATTTGCGCCGGAGCCCACCGGAGCCCAGCTCCGGTACTTCTCTGTTTTTACTAAAATTTTAAATTTTGGTTGGAAATCACCGGAGCTCATAACAACAGGGCTCTGGAGCCCAGTGCAATAGCGCTTCCGAAAAAACGAAGCCTAAATTACCTTTTCCTTTTCTTCCCATCTCCAAACATTTGCATTATTTTTTATCAAAACACTTATATGTGACAAAATTTAGAGGAGGTGAATATAAAACGGGCTCAATTTTTATATCAGTTTTTGGGCTTGGACTGACTCAAGCTCAATCTGTCTTACACTCGAAATTTTGAAAAGTTTTTGGGCTTGGACTGACTCAAGCTCAATCTGTCTTACATTCGAAATTTTGAAATTGAAAAACATTGTTCCATTCTTCAGCATATAAATATTAATTTCTATAAATTTCATTCATTTTATTTTCATAACAATACGTAGCTGTGAACTATCTCTAACACTTTTTTCTGTATCATAATCCTTATCATATTTAATCGCAGAATTCTGCAATTAATTAACATTAAAATTTGGCAAAGATTACTATTCGGAAGGACTGATAACTAAAATGTGGAATTGTTGACAGCTGATAGAGATGCTCATAGATTTAAAATTTTTATTTTCCTAAAGAAAAAAAATGCTTTGAATTTTGCAAATAATATACGAAATAAAAATATAAAAATATCCAGATTGCAGTGACGGGGGAGGGACGGGACGGTACAACTGTTAGTACCAGTACTGCAAAATATCAGGGCTCCGGTACTTTTTTTGCTAGAAATTAAGCCCTGGGATAAAGTAAAAAGTAAACATGGTCAGTGAAGGGTGGGATGGGTCTGCCTGCGAACAATTGCATAGTAACAAAAGATAGGCAAAGATTAGCTTGCATATCTAGGGATGATCTACAGATCAAGGATTTTGAAAGGCAAGGATTAACTTATAGAGAAAAACCAGAGGAGGCGGCGGCAGACACGAATAATAGGAAACGGCAATTTTTTAAATTGCTAATGTTGCTATGTAAATATGATCAAATTTTGCCCCGTTATGTAGCAAAGGCTATCAAGAGAAGCCAAGAAAGATCTTTAAAAAGTATGAAGAAGGATAGAAAAGAGCAAAAAAAACAACAACTTGAAAATCCTACATGGTATGGAAGAGGTTCGTTGATTACATTCCTGTCCAAGCGATTTATAAATAAGTTAATTGCTCATCTCTCCATTCAGATCTAAATAAACATTTCCGATGAAGTAAACCAGTCAGGTTCTTTGAGTATTTAAGTAGATTTCGCACAAGATATAAAGGACAAACATATCTGTGCGTAACGCATACGTCATTTTGCGAATGGCAACACTTTGAAATTTGTAATAAAATTTTGGTTTTGCAATTTTCCCTACTGCAAATTGTTAAACTTCAAAACATCGCACAGTTTAAATTTTTACACCGTCGTATAAAGAAAAAAAATATACTTTTAAATACAATTTGTTTAAAAGCTCTATCTCAATTTATTTTTGAGATATTAATTGTTTTATAGTTTTTAGTACCAATTTTGTAATTGTGGCAACTGAAGAACTCCGTAACGCATACGTCATTTTGCGAATGGCAACACTTTGAAATTTGAAATAAAATTTTGGTTTTGCAATTTTCTCTACTGCAAATTTTTAAACTTCTAAACATCGCACATTTTAAATCTTTACACCGTCGTATAAAGAAAAAAATGCTCTTTTAAATGCAATTTGTTTGAAAGCTGTATCCCAATTTATTTTTGAGATATTAATTTTTTTGTAGTTTTTATTACCATTTTTCTTATTGTGGCAACAAAGTTACGTCCTTTCTATTGAAAGCTCAGAGTAAAGATAAGAAGCAGAGGCCGAATCCCATTGTTATTTCGGCCAGAACTTGAGGCACACATGTTTCCGCTTTCATCGCCAAAAGGTTCTCTTTTTTGGCGGTGATCACCTTATTGGCAACTGTCGGATTTGATTTATGCGAGAGAAACGCTCGACGCAAGAAAGTTTCAGCGGGAACCAGAGGAGAAAAACCGGTTTGGCGCGTTTTCTCTGCCCACCATCACGTGACGGTGGGTAGTGATCCCGGCGTCAAGAAAGGGTTGCTATTTCTGAGTCCAGTTATATGAGAAGTCTATGATTGAAAGTCATTGAAAGTAAACGGAAAATAGTCAAAAATAGGAGATATTGTATCTTTTTGTTGCCATTTTCTCATAAAACCTGAAAAAAAAAGTTGAAATTAAAATATGGGCTATGTCAAGAATATAGTCTTTTATTCCGTGATAATGACGTCATATGCACACTTTTCTATAGACGAAGTTTAAGACCGGATTGTAAAAGTGAATTGCTTTAGCGGACCCACCCATACAACCAAAGACTGCCTCCGGACGTCCTATATGGTCCTATATAGAGCCGAGAGGTCCGATACCCGTCAGATCCTGTACAGAGCCTAATTTGGACGTTCGCAGGACGCCAGAATCCGGACGAACCAGCAACGATCGTCCGGTGTTGTCCTGAGAACATCCGTGTCACCTGTACGCATGCGCAAGAAATTCTGACTTCAACTGCTCTGTCCGGTTGTTGTTGAAACGAAAGATTTTTTTTAAACAACTGTGTTCTATTACTTATTTCTTTTAATGAGGATTGAATTTATCCTAAAGGTAAGTAAACTTTCGAATCTTAACTTTTTAGAGTGAACTTTTGAGTTTTGCACTAAAATATAAGGCTTTTGTCGTAATCTATACCATGAGACAGGCAAACTTTCATAGAAAACATATAAACAGTTATAAGCATTTTTCATATAAATACTCGAAATAATAATGTTGTATGATCGTAAAACAAACCTTTGTTTCGTGAGTCATCAAAACATTGTTTATGACCCATTGTTTGGGTGTTGTGTTAGATATAAAAATACATTAAACATAAAAAATCTAATAAAAATACTCGTTAAGTATATTTCATTCCAAGAATAACCTGCTTATAAAATTAATTTTGTATAAGAAGGATTTTTAAATTTTCTAACTAAGCCTACATGTGGCCCAATAGCAAAGATCCAGTTGGGGACCCTGTGTGACACTTTAACAGCTTCAATTTGCCTTCATTTATACATATATACTGTATTAAAAAAGTATATATAGCTGGTTTTTAGCTTGCTTTTTTTTGGATGGGGGGAGTTCAGTGAGACACACAGCACCCCTGAAAAAAAGATAAAGTACACTGTTTTAATTCTTCATTTTAAAAAATGTGTCACAGTTGCTTTCTATTGGGTTTTTGTGTTGCATTTCTGTGTTGTTTGTTGTTTTGATGTGTTTAAAATCTGTCGTATTTTCAAAGAAAAGATTTTTAGAATAGCTTATTTCATCTGTTTTTCATTATAAATAACATTTTAGCCTTGTCTGTGTTCCCTCTAAGTCATTATTTAAAGACGCTGCACCTGTCTTTTTAAAATTGGCAAAATACACCTTGCTTTCTTTTTTTAATATAGGGAAATGTACCCCTATTTTTGTAAAAATGTCTCATAAAACTCTTCGACGAATCGCAGTATTGCAGTATTTCAAAATCCGTGTGCCCTCCTAGAGCTTTCAAAAATTATAGAACTTCCTTATTTCTTTAGGAAAACAGGTTATTCAATCATCGTAATCCAATTGAATGTTCCAATTGAACGTGATTTTTAAATTTTAAATCCATAAAATCATTTAAAGTTAATGTTTCTTTGTTTACCATACATAAAAATCACATTTTTTTTTTTTTTTAACAATCACTGCTATACTAAACATGCTAATGCAATTTCTCTTGAAAAAATAGTTCAAAATATAAGAAACACTCTATATCTCAAGTTGAAACATCATGTAGGTGCAAATATTTGCACCTGTTTAGTAATAAATGTTTTTGAATCATGTAATAATCACATTGTTTTATTTATTTTATTTAAAGTATTCTTCCCTGTATTTATTTTCTGTTTACAGTAGTAAACACTAGGCCTGGTAGCAAAATTTCTTCAAATTCTTGCTCCATCCCATATATTTTGTTAGTTCTGCAAGCCCAGTAGCAGAAACAGTGCAGCACGGCAGCGGGCATTGTAGATTGTATTAAACTTTGCAGATTAATCCACCAAGTTAAAAAGAAATGCTGGGGTTAAAAAATAGCTGAAATTTGCTTAAGTTGCTAGATTTATTGTGTCCTTATATTATATTTTCTTTATAAAGGGAAATTTTGATTACTTTAAGTGTTTTTGTCATTTCTTATGATAGTAGGCTTATTGAGTCGCAGATAAATTTTAGTTTGCTGCAGACTGATGCAGAAAATTCTGCTTCTGGGTCTGCAAGTGTACATGATCTTAAAACTGAAAGTAAATAATACCATTTTTCAGACATAGCATTTTTATTTTTTAATTTTTATTGGTACTTTTGTAATAATTTTAACTGGATGTCTAAACTCATTATTAATTTCAGTACTTCTCTGTTATCCCATCAATCACTTTTCTTAAAAAAAAATTATTGCCAAAAAATTTCAACAACTAATAAATAAAAAGTAAGAATGTTATCATCAAAGTTAAAAAAAAAATCAGAAAAGCTCTGCTTACTAATTTGCTAACTATCAATTTTAAACGATATATTTTATAATATACTATTATTGAAAACTGAAATAAAAATCTTGGATATTTAATACATTATTTTTCTCAACTGTCCCTCTCGTCTGATGAATGTTTAAGCGATATCAATTGAAACAAATCTATTATATGAAACTATGCATCATAAAATTTGTTCAATAGTTTTTCCTCTTTTAATATCATTTTGTTGCTGTTTAAGAACATAATTGTTATTTTAATCAACAAAATATCTAATAAATCAGTAAAACATCATTAAAAACAGATATAAACACATTTGACATCAAGTAAATGTGCCGCTACGATCATGTAATTTTGGCATTTAATTTTATAGTTTGATGGTAGCTTTTTCGGTACTCCTCCATTATCTTGTCGACTGCTTTCAATAAAAATAACTTTGGCTAAAATAGGATTAAATGCCAAAGATATATGATTGTAGCGTTACATTCACTTGATGTCAGATGTTATTTTAATCCATAATATTACTAGTATTAAAAAATGCTCTGACGAGCACCAAAAAAGGCTAATATGTTTTTAAGTATGAAAAAGGGTTTGACAAGTGCTTCTAATTGAGCATGAAAAAGGACAAGGGGTACCTTCTTGGCTGCAGCTCACTGTCAATGCCAACTTTGAAAAAATCATATTTGCGCTTATTCCATACAAAAAAAAAAAAAAAAAAAAAAAAAAAAAAAAAAAAAAAATCGCAGTACTTTAGTAAAATTTTCCGTCGTGCTTTACATGTTAACTGAACTGTTCCACTATTGTACTGCGCATGCGTCTGCAATGAAACTTTGTACAGTGCACTGTGTACCATTATTTCTCTACAAATTATACTACACTGTACATTCCTATTATGCATTTGAACCTCAGTGCACACTCACATTGTGCTTTTGTACTTCCGTATTAAAGGTGTATGCGTCTAATGTTCGTTTATAATTTACATATGCACTGTTGTACTGCATAGTACATCTTACAGCCATATCCACTTGGATATAATTTCAACAATCAATGAATGCATTATATTGTAATGCATGCACATGTGGAATTGTTCCTATGCAGAGTGCTGCATCAGTCTACACTGCACTACAAATCAGTTTTCTGTACAGTTCTACACTGCGGGAGTGCTTGGTGGCACTGCATGAGTGTGATACGCTGCAGGAACTAAGATTTTTGGTACTATGTCGCCTTACATTCATATTTAATCAGGCTGCGTCTTTACTGTCTGTGTCTTTACACTACACATTTTTATCGTAACTGTGGCTGATTATTTTTTATATGGAATAAGCGCAAATATGATGTTTTCAGAGTTGGCATTGACAGTGAGCTGCAGCCAAGAAGGTACCCCTTGTCCTTTTTCATGCTCAATTAGAAGCACTTGTCAAACCCTTTTTCATACTTAAAAACATATTAGCCTTTTTTGGTGCTCGTCAGAGCATTTTTTAATACTAGTCTTTTAGATTTTTTGATAATTATGTATTGAATATAAATAAACCTGAGTTCTTTTAAATATTCCCAATACTTTTATCTTATTTCGCACAATAACGCACTAGTTAACCAAGTAATGCACACTGTTTTAAGAGGTTCAAAGTTTTTAAATCAAATTCAAGTTATTTTTATTCATAATTTAATTTACTTGGGCTCCCTTAAATATAATTAATATAATTCCTTAAACTGATATTAGTTTTTGGTGCATTAAAATATCTCAATTTGTTTATTCTCTCTAAACAAGTAAACCCTATTGGTTTACAATGGGAGTCTATAGGTAATTGGTGATATATCGCCAAGTTGGCGATAAACTTGGCGTAATTTGGCGACAGAACAGGGGCCAGCCTATGGTAACTCCACTTATATGTATGGAGATGTATTAAATACTGCTCTATAAACAATGAGATACGTTTCATTGGAGCGTTGCCATTAAACAATTAACAAATAATCGTGATTTCTGTGACACATACGATAGCGTAATACATATACAGATTAGCGTGGAAATCGAAGATTTAGGCCACATGGTATTGCTTAGCTAGACCGGTTATACTAACGTCGTTCTCATGTTTTGCTACAATTTCTTTTATTGAACAGTAATTCGCTTAAGCTTCTTACTACTGCTATCACTAAGCACTTTTTCATTCTTAGAAGTCATAATGAGAGCTAATATTAGCGCAAACCTGAGTAAAAGTAAAACAAAAAGTTAATTTTTTTACAGTAATAAAAGTACACAAAACACTCTGATATGCACCACCTTACTCCAAACTTGACTAATAACAACAGTTATGTGAAGGTTGCCAACTGAACTATTCGGCAGCCTTGGTCGTGAACCGAGATATTGCACGCCAACCGAGTCAAATTTTGATCATCGAAGTTGGACATAAACCGAACTGGTCGTAAACAGAGGAGGTCGTGAACCGAGGTTCCACTTATATTTTGACCTATAAGTTTGCAAATATGGCATCATTTATATATTCAGTGGTGATGATCATTAAGCATCTTGGCGATTTTGGCGATGAAACTCACCGATTTCAAAGTAACGTTCCGAAGTGTACTTGAACCGCCACAGATGTCATATGAACATCACGTTGACGCGTTTTTTTCTGACGCCAATGTCATATACGCACCGCACCGGGATACTTAACTGGCGCCAAAGTTTTGTTATTTTGCTTGATATGGTAACCCGAATGTTGTTGTTTATTTATTAATAAAATATTTATTTACTTTTATTTTATTTTTTAAAATTATATAAATTGTTTTGTTCTATTGTTATTAATTAAACTTTTATAAATTTATTGTTAATCCCTTTTTAAAAATATATATGTAACTGGTATTCGAAAACGAGGTTTTCGCCAAATTGGCGTCAGAAAAAATATCGCGCGAACGTGGTGCGTATATGACATCTGTACCATACTTGGTACAACTTGATTATCCTGTCGACCAAAAAATCATCGCCAAACTATAAGATTAAATGACAATAACGGATCATTGTAAATGTTACATTCACTTGACATTAAACACGATATACGTTTTTGTTACGTCATCAAGTGATTTTTAATTCAAGTTTTGGCACAGATGTCATATACGCATATTGGCGCGATTTTTTTGACGCCGCCAATGTACAACGCACCGGGTACTTAACTGGCGCGAAAGTGTCGTTATTTTACATGATATGGTAACCGGATATAGATGATATATTAACGATTTTTTTGTCAAATTGGCGTCAGAAAAAATCGCGTCAATATGGAGCGTATATGACCAGTTTTTATTAGTATTTTTATTAATGTTTTACTTATTTATTTATTCTTCCGTTATATAAAATAAAAATTACGTCAGTTTGTATCATTTTGCGAATAGTTTGGTGAAATTGGTCGACGGGATAATCAAGTAGTACTGTATATTTTTGCTGTACTTTTCGACAATATCTCAAGCAAAAGTATCTAGAGTTAAACGAAACCCTAATTATTTAAGGCACAGATGTCGTATACACAACGGGTTTGGCGCGAGGTTTTTTCTGACGCCAATTTAACGAAAACCGCGTTTTCGAATAGCAGTTACAGATATATTTTTAAATTACTTTCTATTATTTTAAAAAGGAAATAACAATAAATAAAGAAAAGTTTAATTAATAACTATAGAACAGAACAATTTATATAATTTAAAAAAATAAAATAAAAGTAAATAAAAAAATAATTGATAAATAAACAACAATAGCTCAGTTTCCGTATCAGGCAAAATAACGCCATTATCGCGCCAGTTATGCACGCTGGTGCGTATACGACATCTCTTTCTTATTTAAAATAGATGGGATGGTTTTTTTTAAGGTATGCTTAGTATGTGAAGTATTTATGATAATTAAAAAAACTTACATTTACCTCCTGAACAGAAGCTTTGAATTTACCCTGTTTTTTTCCTATTAATTCATTTGTGCTCCATTATGTCTATTACTGCAGTTAAAAATATTAATCAAGAAAGTTTATATATATATTTATGAAAATTATGTGTTATCTGCTTAGGTTGACGTCAGTTTCAAAAGTACAAAAATCTTTCAGTTGAATTTCAATTTTTATTGACTAATAAAAACAAAAGTACACGTGTTATCCTTTTTTTTTTAATTATTGTACTGCTTTTTAGGGAGTGGCATCACGAAAGAAATTATTGAATTAGAAAATTAGAAAATGAAAAGGAGAGATTTTTATAATTTTATGGAGACATTATAAAAGACAAATTCGATTTTCTCAGCGACCGTCAAACATACAAAGATGAAAAAAAAACCTATTCTAAGTTTTAACAGGAGGATCAAAATAAAACAAAAACGAAGTTAATCCACTCACTGGAACGTTAGCTACACTTTGTTGAATTTTGTGTCTTCATTTTTTCGTTTAAGATTAAATAAAAAACTACTGAAAGCTACAGTAATTTTTTAAATGCTATCAGTTTATTCGTCTCGTCGAGTTCTATCTTTCAAAAGAAAAATAATTGTCGTATGTCAACTGGTTCGCCAGAAATTTAAGAAAGTCGTTTGCATTTTCTATTTCTTAATCATATTATAGCTTAACGCTGGCGCGTTTGCTATGATATATGATGTGTTTATGTCATCTTATATGTGATATCTTATATGTGTTTGTCATCAGGGAATTTTTAATTTGACCTTTTTCTGTATTTTTAATGGTGTTTTATTGGTTTACTAATTATTTCATTAATTAACATAAGAGTAAAGCTTTTAAATGGTGGCACTATGATATTAAATGAGAAAGAGCTTGAAAAATTTGTGATTCATAGTTACCTACAATAGATCCATTTCAACTGACCATTAGTACAAACATTCACTAGCCGATAGAGATAATTAAGAAAATAATATAAACAAATAAATATCCAAGATTTCTTTTTCTGTTTTAAGATATTGTTAATTTATTGTTTAACATTATTGATAGCTGAAACTTTAGTGAGTGAGTCTTTTCCAAATTTTTTGTTTTTGTTTTATTTTTGTTTTTTTTGTGCAGGGGAGAGGGGGGGGGGGGTGTCCAATGGCTTCATTCTTCCATTTGTTTACTGTGTATTACAAATTTTAAAATTGAAGTTTGTTACGATAGAATAGTTTTTTTTAAATTTTAATGAAAAGGGTCAAATATCCAAGAGTCCTTTTTCTGTTTTCATTAATTTTGTTGTTTAAAATTATTGATAGCTGACACTTTAAAAAGTGGGGCTTTTCCAATGCGCTAATTATTTCAACCCTGATCGTGAAAGGGATTTTTATTGAAAATAACCATGCGATATTTCTAAGATATTTGTAATTTTATGCCAGAAGTTTAATATGAGCTTTATTTTATTACTTTATTGAATAACAGTTATTTATTCACTTATTTTAAATATATATTTGTGATTTAATAAAATAGTTTGAAAAAGTCTGTAATTTTCAAATGTTATATTTTTAAAATGCTCACTGTACTATCAATTTTTTCTTTAATTTTTCAAATGTTTCAATTCACATGATTTTCATTTTGTGCCAACTATTATGCTTGGCGACAGTGGTGTCTGTATAACGGAAAAGTACCTCCATTTGTTTATTAGGCATTACATACAGTTTAAGATACAATAGTTTTTATTATTATTATTATTATTATTATTTTTAATGAAAAGTTGTCAATGGGTAGAGCTTTTTATTTATTTATTTTTTTTAAACTTCGCACAATATTATTATTTTATGACTTTATTTATAAAATTATATACACAGACATGAAAATTAATGGTTCAAATTTTAATGTAATAGGTATCACTAAAGTCAAGAATTTCTTTTAAGCAAACAATAATGTTGATTATTTTCTCACAGCTTGTTAGTTTCTCTCCTGCATAATGCAAAAGATGGGATAATTAATCTGTTAGTCACAATGCTTGTTTGTAACGAGCAAAGTCATATAATTTTATTTTACTTAAACTTGCAGAAGTTTTTCTAAATACTATATTAAGTAATCAAAATAAATATTCCTATATTTAATATATTCCTGCTGAGATTTCCTTACTGTTGCTAGTTCATTTTACAATTTGATTCAAATTAAATTTGAAACCATTTTTTCTATTACATTGTACTTTACTTGACAAAAATTTTAATCTTATAAAGCTTAAAAGCCTTATCTTTCTAAAAACTGATTCATTATCTGTATTATATAAAACTAAATATATTTAAAAACATTAATATGTTTGTTTACATCTTGAATTTATTTAAACATAATTTTAAAAAAAATCCATTTATTTGAATCACTATTAAAACTAAATTGATTTAAAATAAATGAACCCTGCGATGGAATAATGGAGAAGTACTTTAATTTCTTTGAATTTGTTTAGATCGAATGTAAAGATAACAGAAGCTGCTTAATGCCACGTGTGATCATTTATATTAAATTTTATTTTGAATTGATTTGACTTTTGTATCTTCAGTTATTTTATTTATTTTTTGTAGGCACAAACTGTAGGAGCCAAAAAGCCCCAGCATGGATAAATGAAGGTTAAAAAGATCCTGCAAACATCCAGCATTCAAAGCTCAGTTCTACATAAAATGTTAAAGAAATTAAATTTCAAAATTGGTAAGTTTTTTTTTTTTTTTTTTTTTTTTTTTTTTAAGTATTTCTGAATAAGGGTCCATAACAATAAAAATTCATATCAAGTCTATACATATTTGTATCTCCCTGTTATATATTCTTTAATTATACTTTTCTGCAGCAAAATTATAATTGATATTTTTTATTGATTTTTTTTTTATTGACATAACTGCAATTTTAATGTAATCAAATGATAATCATAAAAAAAACATTTAACTATTTTTAGTTCAAATGTATCTATATATTAATTAAATTAAACTTTACAAAGAAAATATAAACAATTTTTTGCAACAAATTTAGTCGAAAACAACTTTTATAAGTAAGTGAAAATCCATGTTTTATAATTTTCATTAATAAATGTATTGAGAAAATTAATTATTATTTATTAACATGTATATTGAGAATCTAAAACTTAAAGTAAAATGTAGTTTTGGTTTAGGTTTAGACTTGGCAGTTATATCAAAACTAAATATGTGGGAATTGAAAATTATATATTATATGCGTTCAATTGTGGTGTCATTTTGGTGAGAAACCAGGTTTGCCGGCTTTTTTTGGGGTGGGGGGGGTAACCACTTTTAAAAAGCTGGCTTTTATTGAAAAAAAGCCGGTTATTATTTTTTTAAGTTGGTTTACAGCTAATTCGTTTTAAATTTGAATCAATTAATTTATAATACGTTTATAAATATTTTCTACTGAGTAAATTATAAATTTCTATTAAATTTTCTCAAATAAATAAGTCTTTATAACTGCTAGAAAGCAACTGTGAAGGCATTATGTCTGAAAAAATATATACATAAATATTGAAAAGAATATAAGTTAGACTCCAAAAAAATAAATAAAATTTCTCTAAATAAAATTTTGAAAAGCTTGTTGCTAAGCATATTCATGCATATGCTATTCATAATATTTTTAATAGTGAGAAAATGACGTTTTTATTATGACTATGCATAATTTTAAATGTTTACTAGAAATAAAATAAGACTTGTATATTAATAGTTCTTAAAATTAATTAAGTAATAAAGCATGTAACTAAGTAACCATTGTCCTCTTTAATTTTATAAAGCTGTAAAAATGAAAAAATTCGGGGGGTGGGGGGGGGTGGGGGTTAAGGGTCAGTCAGTGTAAACCAGATAAAGCAGTTGGTATGGCGCTTTTCAAATTTACCTAACATATTTGCAATTCTAACTACAAATCACTCGCAAAACCATCTAAGTTTTATTTTAGTATTAATGTCTTCATAATTGAGAAACTGGGTTACTTATTAAATTCTAAATCAATTAAATGTCATTAAAACTAATTAAAAGCACTTTAAAATGTGTAGTGTATAATTACAATGTTTCATTGTATAAAAGCCAATTATGGCCAAAAAAAGTCGGTTAAAACCAGTAAAAGCCACCGGCATGGCTTTTTTTAAATTTTAGCCAGCTTTTTTGCAGCCCTGTTAGTAACCTACTCTAAACAAACAATTGCTAGATGTTGTATTTTCTATTTTGATATCTCACAGCTAAGTGTTTTAATATTATATGTGGGGGTAACATTTTCTATGATATATAAGAAAAAATGAAACACAGCAAATGTTGTTTGAAGTCAGTTTCCAACCAAAATGTTAAATACTGAAATCATACTAAAAGCATCTTTTGAAAGAGGGGGGGGGGGGGGGAGGGGTAATTTGCTAATTTTTATAGAATGAAAGATTTAAAAATAACATTTATAATAATGCCAAAACCACAATAATTTGTTCCTTTAAAATTGCATCATTTATATTACCAGAGCAAATGTTGTTTGGTCAGTTTCTAACCGAAATGTTAATACTGACATCATACAAAAGCGTCTTTTGTAAGCCATGGGGGTGGGTTAATTTGCTAATTTTTTATAAAAATTACCAATTTTTGTAGAATGAAAGATTTAAAAATAACATTTATAATAATGCCAGAACCACAATAATTTGTTCCTTTAAAATTGCATCCTTTATATACTTCACAAACAATACTATGTAGATGGGATCTATAACACAATCCAAATTTGTTTTTAAACTGCAGGGATTATTGATTAAAACTCTTTGTATTTTTTTTTTTTTTTTTTTTTTTTTAAACTAGTTTTGGAAAATAGTCAAATGCAACTGAAAAATAATTTGAACAGAGACATGATATACTGCAAACATTGGTGTTAAATTAAATTGGAAAAGTTACTCTCAAAATTCTGAGACTGAAAGGCTAAACTTTTAAAAGCTGGCTTTTTCTTCTTTTTTACATTCATGTAAAGTGAAAATAACTTTGTTTAGATTAAAAAAGCTTTTAATATTTTATATTTTTAAAATTAATTTTAATTATGATCTTGATGACATAACTTACAAATAAACTGTTTAAGATAAAAGTTCCAATCAAGGGGGAAATAGAAGATGCACGTTAACTGGGAGCCTTAATGAAGCATAATAAATTTGATTATGTGAATAACCTTAAATATGGCAAAGCAATTCAAATTTTCTTACATATGTTAATTCTCAAGTAATTTTTTATGCATACATTTTTTTTTTATTATTTAAGTAAAAAGATTGGGAACTTTTATGTTTGCCAGGTGCAAATCCTGCCAACCGCAATTTTTTTTCTCGTCAGTGACAGCTTTTATTTTTTGCTATGGAAATTAGAAATAATATTTTGATCATGAAATTAAATATTTTGCTTTGTGGTCTTCTTTATAAATTTTTGTTTTTATAAAACTTCTTTAAAAAGACAGTGTGAGAATTTTTTTATTTTTTCTGTATTTTAACTGATATTAGTAAAAGGCATGTATGTAATTTAATGAAAATTATGTATTTTAAATGAAATAAGTGAAGGGTTTATATTTAAAATTAAATGAATTCAACACAAAGTAGGGCTATAAAAGGAATTTTTGTCAATTTATCACCTGATATACTAACATAAAAGTAGTACCAATACCAAGTTAGAAATTAAAAATTCTCTTATTTTCTTTTACACAAAATTTTGTTTAACTCCTCTAGCCATAATGATATTTTACTCTGAATTTTTATGTTTTGAAAATTATTTGTTTCAGATGCTGTTGAGAAAGAAACTTATATCAAGGGCACACAATGAAAGAGTATTAAAGGCATAGTTACAACATGTATAAGAACGTAAATGTTATGTAAAAAAAAGTCTATAAATGTAAATTAAAGTACTTTAAATGTATTTGTTGGTGTTGTTATTTTACAGTATTTTTTTCTTTCTTAACAGTGATTTAAAACGTATGTACTTCAGCAATTACATTGTTTAAAACTTAAAATTCATGCATTCTAAAGCAGCGAGTAAAATAATTGTATAATTATTTTAAAATATTACATCCATACTGGAATAGAAGATGTAAATAGATTTAGTTACAGGAGTTTATTAAGTATTTTGTAAAGAATATCATGATGTGAAGTGATTTTAATATATTTTTTATGTGTTTAATGGCAAGCTTTTCATTTATTTACTATAAAAAAATAATAAGGAATTCAATGGATCTCAGACATAGAACAACTAGATTGAATGTACTATTTATTATTTCATTAAAACCAAAACTTGACAGAACAAGTTATCAGGTAAGAAGTTTTAGATATAATAGAATCTAATGGTATAAATATTATGAAACTTTTATGATCTTGTGTGTTTTTACTTCAAGCTAAAGGGAAGAGAAAATATACCTAATTCACCTAAAAATAGAAGTTTTTATTGCACTTGAAAAGAATGCCTATTTAATTGCTTTCATATTTAAAATCTGACACATAAAATGTTATCATTATTTTCTTTTGATTTATCCTAAAAATTAAATACTAAAAATTTTTGGTTTGTTTAAAGTAAATGTAATATATATAATTGATTATTAACAGAACTTATTAATATATTATTAACAGTAAATATTGAGCTAAATGCTTACATACTTTTAAAAAATGTAATGTATTTCTCTTGAATTTTAATTTAAAGAAATGTAATTAGTTCAGAAAAAATATATAACAAATACAAAACATATTTGTTACTTGAGAATGAAGTATTTTCATTCTGAGTTTTCATTATTTCTTCGCCATGGAGTAGGTAATGTTCTTTATCTGTTTTTATAAATCATGAAAAAAAAAAAAAGAGTATGAGAAAATTGATGCTGCAGAAGAATCGATAAAAATTCTGAGAATTTTTTTGTTAAAATGTCATTTAGTGCATACTCAAATTTTTCATTTTAAATGAAAACTTCTTGCACATTCACAATTTCAATTTTGAAACTAAATACGTGAAATTTTTTAACAAGTTCACTACATTTTTCAATTCTCTCAAATGAGACATATCTTAAATTGTGGTTGTCTAAATACACGTACACACATGAAGTTTGCAGACATTATTTTAATACGAAATTTTATTTCTTTTAAGTAGGATCTGTATTAAGTTGTAACTGATGTTTTCGATGGTGGCCTTTCCCCTGTTGTATCTCAAAAATCTGATTAAAATAAAAATTTTGACAGTGTTAAAAAACAAAGATTTTACCCTCTTATTTATTTATTTTTTTAGAAATATTAAAATTGCTATTTAACTTTATTTTTACCTATATTAAATAAAAAAAACTGCAAATTTGATGTATTTATGAATTTAAATGACTGTGGAAAAGTATGAGGAATATCAAAAGAATGAAATTAAATTTATTTAATACATATATAACAATTGGTGTTGAATTCAGAGGGTGGCCCAGGAGGGAATCATCCTCTTCCCCATATAGAAGGTTTGAGATTTATCCCTCTTAATGAACGAAAGTGCAATTTGACGCCCCAGATCTCTAAAATACACCCCCCTCCCCTGCCTGGAGCCACAAAAATCCCTCCCCGAGAGGTCTGAATTCAATACCGATAACAATATTTAACAATTTTTTAAACTTCTAAGAAAATGAGGAATTTTTTATGCATTCAGCTATTACTGATAAAATTTGTTACTTTTTCAAAAATTTCAATTCGGTTACTTTTTCATCACTAATTTTAATGCAGATTTTGCTTAGGAGTAAAATTCATTTGTTAGAAAAGTATATTAAGTCTAGACCAATAGACCCTTGCAAGGCTTTCACACTGTAATCTTTACTGTAAATTAAGTGCATTTTTCCTAAATTTATATTTGCAAATTTTTTTTTAAACCAAACAAATTGTACTAATAGGAGCTATGTCAAAAGCTTTTCGTATAAAATCCAACTCAACTTTGTGTATTTACCTAAAAAAGGGGGTTTTGAAATCAGAAAAAATGTGTATGATGATATTAATCTAAAAGTATAAAGAAAATTCAGTTTGTTATATTAGATATGGGCAAAGAATCCTATCCAATGATACCCCATTCATCGTATGCTACTTATTAGTTGAAAAAAATAGATGTTGATAACAGAAATAATAAATAATTTTTCTCTTGAAATGAACTGATATTTTCTTCGTATTCATTTTTCATGCTTATTTTTAAATATTTTTAGTATAATTTATTTATATTGAAAGATTCCTATATTTGCGAAAAACAACAGGAAAAATAATCATACAAAAAGAAATCTATTAATAATAATTTATAATTAATCCATAAATATATTTTTCAATAATATAAATATAAGATTTTAAAAATCAAAAAATGAAGGGGGGTTGCAATTGCCCCACCTATCCTTTCTAAATGATGCTTCTGATTTTTATTAATTTTATTTTACACTGACATTTCTATTAAAAAATAGTGGTAACCTGGACAACAATTGTCCAGGCTACCACTATTTTTTAATAGAAATCTTTCAGTGTGCGCCGTCGCTCAGTTTAAGATAAAATTAATAGAAATCTGAAGCCTCATCTAGGAAAAACAGGGTGGGACAATTGCCCTTCCTTCCTATTTATTTTATTTTTTTATATAAAGCGTCCGCTACTGATCCGAAGAGCATCCTATGAATGCTGCATGCCGGACGAGCAGAGGATGCAAATTCTATTTGTTTTATCTGGTCCTATGAGCGTCCTACTGTCATCCTATGAATGGCTGAAAATGACGTCCGAAGGACGTGATTAGGTGTCTCTTTCTGCTCCCCCGCGGACGTCCGCCGGACAACGATGGGATATTGTAGGACGTCCGACGGACGAGGCAATATACTGCATAGGACGTCTTTCGTATGTCCTCAGGACGTGTTTGTGTTGTATGGGCAATGACGTCATTTTATAAAAAAAGCGTGTAGTATTTTAATTCTTAAACCTGAATTATGTTCTGTAGAAGTGCATCATTTTCGCAGCCCAGCTGCTTTGAAATTCTTCACAGGTGAAAAGGCTTCACTTTTGAAAATAATGTAATCGAAATCACACACTGATAAAACTGTAAAGATCTGAACTATATCAGATTCGCCATATAGAAAGAACTAATGCTTTTCTAAAATAGAGTAAAAATATGTTAAAGTCTAGTAAGACGCACGGCAAGATGAAAGATACTACTCAGTCACCATCGCTCTTGGACATTTGACAATCGGTGACAGTTTGCTAATGCTAAAGAGCAGCCGGCACTTTGTTTGATCTTTGAGCGTGGGAAGAGAACTCACATACGTTCTCACGAGAGCATATGATCGCAGGATCCACGTGCAAAAGAGGAGTTTCTTAATATGTCCACTCAGGAGACAAGAGTAAAGGCCCCTGGGAGGTTCTTAAAAAGAACGGACAGTTAGTGGCTGAGAAACCCACTATTGTTTTGAGAGGAAGATAATTGAGGATACGAGAGGATGCGGAGGAGAGAGTAGATTTTGGCTGGGGTTGGAAGAGCGACTTTTGGAGTGGAAGATTTTGAAGGCCGAAAGGGCCGGACTTTACGATCCCTAATACCGGGGAATTAGACTCGAATCAGCGGCGACAGGGCACCAGGGTGCCGTCGCGGAAAAAGGAGATCTTTATCTCGGAGACAAGACCAGCGCTTTCCGTTCGAGTGATGCAATGCCCGTGGACTTAATAGACTAGCTGCCACCTTCTCATAGACACTATTTCTGTTACATAAACTTTGTTCAACAAATTTTACATTGTTGTGTATATAGCAACTTATTACTCCAGAATATTTTTTACTGTGTTATAAAATAAATTTTATGTTATCATATTCTAAGAGAATATAATTTGCTAAGCCTTCGAAGATTAACACCCTCGACCATCGCTACCGCCTTCTTAGGACACGGCACAACTGGTGGCAGCCAACGAAACGAACTTTTATGTGCAAAAAATAGTACAGATGAGATTGTTAGCAGTCTGTGATTAAAAACAAAAGAGAGCTGAGCATCGAGCAGCAGGACAACGTCATAGCCGCAACACTGCGAAGGAGTCAACAGTCCAGCGACCCAGGAGAGAGCAAAGGGACATCCAGGAGATCCACCTAAAGCCAGACGGAGAGAGCCGACAACCGACAGACTACCTCGGAAAGGCCTGACCCTGACGCAAAGAGAGTGACTGATACTTCAACGGCAGCACACTGGCCAAAGCAACTGTGACGGGACCTCAACACAACAGAGCAGGTAGGCTCATTATTTTTTGAATGGCTCTCAAATTTTGTTTTAGTAGAATTTAAATGTTTTAAATTCGGGATCTAAAATTGTGAGATAGTAAAATTGTTGTAATTTGTAAAGTAAACATTAAGATAGGGGCATCAAGCCAAGTATAACAGAGGCGAATTCATAGGCATTTAAGATAGCTCAAGCTAGGGAGCAGATTAAAATCTGGTTTGTATTCGAAACGAATACAAAGGAAATTTTTGTTTCTAAGAAAGGAAGCGGAGAAAATTTTCAGGGGAGATTGCAGTAACGAGCCGAAAAAAAAAAGGCTCAGGGGAACAGTTTTTTAAATTAGAGATGCAAGTAGTGTAATATTACATGTAAATTGTGAGGAAAATTAATTTATGTTAGTTAAACTACTGAATAAAGATATTTTCTAGAAATTTATGGCCAGGACACTGATTACACTGGTCATGGTTTGCAAAGAAGTGCTCAGATTTGAAAAATTTGAAAAGTTTATTCGAAATATATGTGTGCAATTTCTATAAGATTTTACTATATATTGTGTTTTATCCTGTGTGTATAGGGACTTTAAACAGAAAAATTTATCTTGCACATTGGTTATTTTTAACAAAAGGGAAAGGTATCCAAAAAATTTCACAGATATTGTAAATTTATACTTTATATCCAGTATTTGTATTTAAAATTTGTTTATGTAAACATATTTTATAGTGTTAATTAACAGGCTTTAAATTCTCCGAGGAAATTATTGGTGTAAATTATTGAAATTGTGTTAAAAATAAGGCTTCATTATGACAAGGGTGACCGCATTAAAACATTGCAGAAAGATTGATCTACAGAATTTAGCAGCAGAATTGGGGGTAGCACTTGAGGATGGGGATACAATACAAATAATCATCCAAAAAATTGAGCAATCAGATAGCTACGACGAGGACCTTGCGCTAACGCAAGCCAGGTACATTGTACAAGATAGAGAAGAAAATTTAGCTAGGGAAAAAGACCGCGAAAAGGCAGAAAGGGACCGCGAAAAGGAACAGTTAGAATTAGAAAGAGCTAAATTAGACAACGCAGACAGACAGAAAGAAAGAGAATTCAAACTAGAAGAATTAAGATTAACGCAAGGCACAGAGAGAAGCAGTTCAAGCGCGAGCAATCGTTCTGATAGAGCCCCAAAATTAAACATAAAATCTATTATGCATTCGTTCGACCCAGACAAATCAAACATAACTTTATTTTTAAATTTATTTGAGAGACAGGCAGAAAGATCGGGGATCGAGTCAGATGATCTAGTAACTCATCTTTTAGCTTTATTGCCCATAGAAATTTCAGAATTAATTTTACGAGAACCGTCCGACAGCGTGGACAATTTTGCTCACGTGAAAAAAATTCTCTTAGAACGATATAGGTTAACAGCAGAAGCCTATCGTTTAAAATTAATGAGGCATCAAAAAAATACAAACACCCCATGGAAAGACCTAATCTTCGAATTAAATAGTTTTCAAGACGGGTGGCTTGATGGTTTGGGCATCAAAACCTTAGAGGATCTAAAAGACCTGCTTATAACGGAACAAATTAAACGAAGAGTGCCGATCGAAACTAAAAATCATTTTATCGATTCGTGGGCAGAGTATAAAAAACCAGACAAACTCACAAAAGATTTGGATGGGTATGAAGCAATAATTGGCGCGACGTCCTGGAAAGGGTATGCCAGACCCCCCGGGGAAAAAAGATTCGAGAGACCAAGATATGCGGAAAACGACAGCGAAAAATGGTTCAATCGCACGGGTTACGAGGAAAGGGACCCGAGGAAAAATGCCGATAATAAATTTAATTGGCGGGAGAAAAATGACGATAGGGAAAGGCAAAAAGTTTTCGAAAAAACAAAACAAAGAACTTGCTTTCAATGCGGAAGTCCAAAACATAGGATACGAGACTGTCCAGATTTAAAAAGATCGGAAAAAGAAATAAGCACGGTACATCATGTTAGGTGTAGTACGAAATTAGATAAAGGTTTCGAACCATATTTAAGTAAGGGAAAGATAAATGGAGTAGAAATTACAATGTTACGTGATACCGGAGCCATGGATGATTTATGTCCAAGAAGATTCATTAATAAAGGGCAATTAAACGGAGAAATTAAGTGGTTAAGACAACCTCTGGACAGGGAACTTCAACAGCTTCCGGTTGCGGAAATAAAGTTAGAATTAGCGGATAAAACGGTGATAACAACTAAAGCACTTATCACAGACAACGAGTCAGATTTGGATTACTATATCCTTGGAAACAAAACACAAGAATTAATCAAATCGTATGAGTGCAAAAAAACTAAACAGCCGGCCAGAGAAAACAAAACCAATAGCATTCGAAACTTTCAACGGTGCATTCAAGGGGTGAGTCAATCACAAGAGATTAGTACGGAAAATGTCACGGCAGTCGATGAGTTGAACGTGAGCGAAAAGGAGGAACCAATTTCTTTACAACCGATCGCACAGGAGTCGAATGAGAATGACAAAATACCGTTTGAAAATGAAACTTATAGCTTAAGGGAAAAAAGTAAGACGGATTGTAAAAATGCACAAAACATAGTCAAGTCGCGTGAGGAATCGATTTCCAGGTCAGAAAACTTTCGAGGCGATAGGGATTTGGAAAAACAAACGGGCGTTACGGAAAAGGATTATAACGGTAATCCGAAAAACAGAATAGCGACGAATTCGTCAAACTTGGAGAAAGAGGGGAGAACAAAAGACAGTGTTCTAAAACGAAATAAAAGTCTATGGGTCAGAAAACCAAGAGAAACAGCTGTCAGGCGAGGTCAAAAACTTAAGGATTAAAAGAAACTCAGACACACACATAACTCGCGAAGACAAGAAGTCAAAAATACCGGTAAAAGTCATACAAAATAGGCAAAGTACTGGACAAGGAAAGCTGTTCAGAGATTCATCTCAGATAGAAGGGATTAAAATGAGGGAACAGCAGGTTAAGTCGCAGGACGTCAGTAAAAAAGTCAGAAGGGAGAGTGAAAACTCAGTTAAAAATAAAAAGTGCGAATTACAGAATTTAGGCAAAACAGTAGAAAAGGATTTTAAACCCGGGAAACAAATACTAGATTTAGGAACAAACGGTCAACAAAATGAAACTGATAGTTGGGAAGACATTACGAAAGGGAAAGAAAAAATAGCAAGGGTGGACGAACTTATAGAGATCCCCAAAAATAAAAAACAGGCGAAAGCAAATAAAGCGAAACGTGCTAGAAAAATTAATACGAAAATGAAAAGTAATAAAGGATTAAAGGTCTGGAAAATTGCTGGTCAAGGAGAAAAGTTTAACACTCATAATTCCATGAATAGATTGAAAAGGCGAAAATGGAAAGGAATTGGCAACAGGAAAACGGGACAAAAAAGCACGAACATAGATTTAGAAGCCAAAATCAGGGTAAAAATAAACAAAAATCCGAGAAAGCCAACGGTAGTTAAAATAACGGAGATAAATACATTGTCAAAATCTAAAAGGGAAACAGAAAACAGGAAAGAGTTAGATAAAAACAAGGAAATTGATCAAAAAGAAATCAGTGAAAGGCAAGAGAATCGGCAAAATTCAGAGAGGCATTCGACAAATAAACGAAAGAATACGGGAAAAGTTGGGGCTACGAGAATAGTTGCCATAAAAAAATTAAAGAGCTGCACTGATAAGAAGAGTTTAATAGAAACGGATAGCAGTGCGCTTTCATCTAGGAATAGCAAAAACAAAATGACTCGTAAACCGCTCAAAAGGGCACATACTTTGCAACCTGACCAATATGCCAGAGTACAAAGGCCAGGGAAGGACATTGTCCAAATAGATTTTTTGAGTAGGGCAGAGTAATCTTGAAAAGAAAAAAAAAAGAAAATTGTATATAGTACGTTATCATTCCTTTTAATGTTTGAAAAAATAATATAATGTGAAGTGTTTTGAAATAGAATAAAGTGTAAAATATTATACAGAGTGTATAATGAATACTTTTTGTGGAGGGGCAGACAGGCAAATAAAGTTTTTTTCTTTTTTTCTTTTTTTTTGCATGTGAGCCATTCATATAAATTTTGAGTCACCTTTCTCTTTTCCAGAATATTTCGTCCTGCGTCCAAAATATTCTTTTAAAAGGAGGGGGGGGGGGGGGGGTTGTAAAGATCTGAACTATATCAGATTCGCCCAGTGGCGCATCCGGGAATACGCTTTGGAGGGGGCTAGCATATTTTAGAGGCTTATATGTGCCCAGATCTGGCCCGGCCCTCTGCCCAGCTCGGTTTTTCTTTCATTTGATTTGATGGGATGTGCCGGATCAGGTCCTGGCTTACATTTTTTCAATTCCTACTATTAGCTCACACTCTCTCTATATTTATTTATATATTTATCTTGTACAAATTTTCAGTCGTTAATAAAACTAGGAGATCGAACCCGAGCTCATCGGGTTACAGAATATAGGTGAAAACCATTTTTTTTTAAACTCTAATTATTTTTTTACATGTAATATATATTTTAGATTGCCCACTAACATCAAAAAGATTTTCTATATGAAAAATATCAATTATGCAATCAAATAAAGTTTCGAAATTTATTAAAAGTGATACTTTCACATGTCACCGCATGCCAGGAGTTATTAACTCAAGATTTTTTGACTTACGTCAGTCTTTCCGATCATTTCGGTGCTTTAAGCGCGTTGTTCAATCGCATGTCTGTTAAATTCGTTTCTTATTTACATTATTTTACTTATTTTTCTATAGAAGAAGTTTTAATTTTGTTATGGAAGATTTGACGGAAACAACTGCTGAATTTTTTACATTGTTTTAAGGGCAAGCGGATTAACCTTTCGTAATCGAGCTACACGTGATAGAGATAAATTTAAAAATAATTTATGCTTGAAAATCAATATATATATTACGCTATCGTACGTGGCACAGAAATCGCGATTATTTGTTAATTGTTTAATGGCAACGCCCGAATAAGACGCATCTCATTGGTTAGTGTGTAATATTTTTAAAAATGGAATAACAATAAATAAATAAAAAGTTTAATTAATAACTATAGAACAAAACAATTTATATAATTAAAACAAATAAAATAAAATTAAATAAACAACAACATTCGAGTTACCATATCAAGCAAAATAAGGACACTTTAGCGCCAGTTAAGTACCCCGGTGCGTATATGACATTGGCGTCAGAAAAAAGTCGCGCCAACGTAGTGCGTGTATGACACCTGTGCCGTGTTTTATTCATCTAATTTAAAATACAATAAATAAATAAATAAATAAATGATGGTAATTTTCCTGTATAGGTACTTGGCGAAATAAAGAAAAGATCCATGGCGAGAAAAGAAATTTTTTTCTGTCAACCGATTTAATCAAAATATTTTTTTTTTCAAATAAAGCTACATAAAAGTTGCCGTGATAGCAAACAGTTCGTACTTTTATGTTATCTGGGCGCAATTCTAGCCAACAGCATTTTTTTTTTAACTCGCCAGCAGCATTTTTTATTTTTCGAGGGGTAAATTAAAACAATGTTTTGATGTTGAAATGAAATGGTTGATGGTATTGTTTATTCTTTTTCTTTTTTTAAAGAATTTTTTTTTAAGTCATGAATTTTAAAGGTTTTATTTTTAAATTAAAGTTATCCATTCTAAATAAAATGAGTGAAATGATTATATTTTAATCTGAATTAACGAAATGTGGAAAAAAAGCGACGTGTACAATGTTTGGCGATTTATCACCTGTGCCCGATTAAAACAAAAGTAGAGATTTCTCGATTTCCTATCAGAATCTTTTAATTTGGCGAAGGATTGAGCAAGTAAATTAAATTATGAATAAAAGTAACATGATACAATGCTTAGCATACATTTAAGGGAGACCAAACTGGTCGCCACTGGCGGCTAGTTATTTTAAAAACCATTATAACCCAGTCAATTAAGATACAATTTTCAAACAAATTGCATTTGAAAGTAGATCTTTTTCTCCATTTGACGGTTTAAAAATTGAAAATATGCGATATTTAGAAATTTAAAAAATCGCTGACATAGCACGTATTTTAATTTCATTTTTTTATGAGAAAATGACAACAAAAACGTACAGAAATATAATATTTTCTTTCCTCCTTGATTATTTTTCCTTTACTTTTAATCATCCACGACTTTCAACAGAAATGGAGTTCTTCAGTTGCCACAATTACAAAAAATGTATTAAAAACTACAAAAAAATTAATATCTCAAAATTAAATTAAGATACAGCTTTCAAACAAATTGCATTTAAAAGAGCATTTTTTCCCTTATACAACGGTGTAAAAATTTAAAATGTGCGATGTTTAGAAGTTTAAAAATTTGCAGTAGAGAAAATTGCAAAACCAAAATTTTATTTCAAATTTCAAAGTGTTGCCATTCGCAGAATGACGTATGCGTTACGCACAGATATGTTTGTCCTTTATAATATAGATACTCATAATTCATCCTATCAGGTTGAAATAAATTTTTTTAAACTTGTACTGGATGACAATTGATGTTAATAAAGTTTTTTCAAATATTAATTAATTAATTAAATTTTAATTAATTTTAGTTTTGCATGGGAAACAAAATGGCCGCCATTGGTTATTGAATTTCAATGAAAGTATTTTCAATAAGGGTTACCATAGGGGGGGGAACCCTGTTTTGTCGCCAAATACCGCCAAGTTTGTCGCCAACTTGGCGATATATCGCCAAATTTGGCGGCCAAAATGAGTCGCCAAAAGTGACGCCAACTTGGCGATATCGGTAATATTTCGCCAAATTCCCATACAGTTCCATTGTAAACCTACTTGCTTATAGAAAATCAACAAATTGAGATATTTTAATGCAACAAAAACTCATATTAGCTTGATTCTATTAAATTTTTCTTTGATGGCCTAAGTAGGAATTGACTTTAAAAACAAAATTTTTATATTACTTGTTCTGTTGACTTGAGCAGAGTAGTAACCAGCAAGAGAAGCCAGAAGAAGCTCTGGAAAGTTTTGGTGGGGCTAGTTCTGAATGCTTTTAACATATTAAATAATGAAATACTACACTAAAATATATCTCGTTTTTTGCTATTTTGGTGTGCTTCTGTAATTGGATAATTTTGAAGTGTGTTTGCAATCAAACGGTTTAAAGTTTTATTATTAAATTATCAAAATATTATGAAGGTTAAAGAGAGTTCTTAAATTTTTAATTAAGTAAATTTTAAACATGCTAATATTTCGAATTTCATAATAAAATTTATAAAAGAGAAAAAATTGTGTGACAAAATTAATATCTTTGCGAAAATTCCGATTTTTTAAAGACCTATTAAAATAATAATAATATTACATAATTAAAAAATAAATATCTCGTCTTGTCTGGAATGGGCTTCAGCCCCCTTAGCTCCCCCCGTGGGTGCGCCAATGGATTCGCCATATAGAAAGAACTAATGCTTTTCTAAAATAGAGTAAAAATATGTTAAAGTCTAGTAAGACGCACGGCAAGATGAAAGATACTACTCAGTCACCATCGCTCTTGGACATTTGACAATCGGTGACAGTTTGCTAATGCTAAAGAGCAGCCGGCACTTTGTTTGATCTTTGAGCGTGGGAAGAGAACTCACATACGTTCTCACGAGAGCATATGATCGCAGGATCCACGTGCAAAAGAGGAGTTTCTTAATATGTCCACTCAGGAGACAAGAGTAAAGGCCCCTGGGAGGTTCTTAAAAAGAACGGACAGTTAGTGGCTGAGAAACCCACTATTGTTTTGGAAGGAAGATAATTGAGGGATATATACGAGAGGATGCGGAGGAGAGAGTAGATTTTGGCTGGGGTTGGAAGAGCGACTTTTGGAGTGGAAGATTTTGAAGGCCGAAAGGACCGGACTTTACGATCCCTAATACCGGGGAATTAGACTCGAATCAGCGGCGACAGGGCACCAGGGTGCCGTCGCGGAAAAAGGAGATCTTTATCTCGGAGACAAGACCAGCGCTTTCCGTTCGAGTGATGCAATGCCCGTGGACTTAATAGACTAGCTGCCACCTTCTCATAGACACTATTTCTGTTACATAAACTTTGTTCAACAAATTTTACATTGTTGTGTATATAGCAACTTATTACTCCAGAATATTTTTTACTGTGTTATAAAATAAATTTTATGTTATCATATTCTAAGAGAATATAATTTGCTAAGCCTTCGAAGATTAACACCTTCGACCATCGCTACCGCCTTCTTAGGACACGGCACAAAACGCAATGTTTTATAAAAATAAAGAGTGTCTTTATAAAACAGAGTTGACATGTAAATAATAGCGATTTATATTACAGAAATTGATGATTCTCGCCTGGATGGATTTGCTTCGCCGAGTTAGACAAGCAAACAAATAATTGTGGTTTAAAATAATATCGTGTTCCTGAAGTTTTTGTCGAAAATTCTCTCGAATAATAAAATTTTAATGCTATTCTTTAGGGTTAGTCTTTAGGTCTACTATAATTTTATCAAAATAACATAATTTGCTTAATTTAATTTTTCCTAATTTTATATAATCTATACGTTTAAAACAGAAGTTAGTTTTTTAGTCATCTGCCCTGATCTTTCTGCTGAACCAATTTTACTGATATTTTTTTTTTTTTTTTTTTTTAAACAGAAATCTCTTCCTTTGTAGATGTGATCGCACTATCTGTTTTGTTTTTTTTTTAATATCCCCACTTTTATATTTTAATTTTAAAAGCATTTTATGAAATTTCTTCAAAATGATGAAAATTAAACAGCTTTCATTAATGCAGACAAGAACTTTATTCATGCTATTTTTTGATAAAAATTCAAAATTGTTGATAAAAATTGTTCTATACGGTTTAGTGGCGCAAAATCCCATTAGGAGCAGAATATTATATTAGGGGCATAATAACGGAAAATGACATACTGCTTTTGAAAACACGCATTTTTCCTCATAAATTTGCTATATTGTTTTCCTTCTGCATGTGTACTGATACTAAGTTTCAGACACTAGGCGAAATGCTTATTTAAATGAAAATGAAGTCATATTTAAAAGAAAACGATCTCTTTCTTAGATAAAACTAAACATTTTAACGCAAATGCGTCTAAAAAACATAAATTTTGGAAATTTTTACTCTCCGGAATTGAGATTAGAATCTCAAGTAAAGAGTGCGTCTGTTTACATAAAAGATGTTGCTTACAATCGCGACTTCAAGTTTTAAGTTAAAATGATTTTTAAATGATCAAACTAAACACAAATTTTAAAAAAATGATGAATATGGATATGAGAAGTGCGTATGTAAATTTTGAGAAGGTGAAAATTGCTGTTTTCATTCCAGAAATCAAGCATAAGAGCCTCAATTGATAACCACATCCTAATAACTTATCTTTATTATATTTTACTGATTAAGTATCTATATTATAAAGAACAAACGTATCTGCTTTTTTCAAATGTGTATTTTATTTCTGTACCACAAAATGCCTAAAATAATCAAAAAATGTAGTTGCCATGTAGCTCATTTGTACATATTTGAAAATTTGAAAAACTCTCTCGAAGGCATTAACGGCCAAGTCGCAGGAAGCCATTTTCAATGAAAGATTTGGGATGTTTGGCTTTTAACTTGTGCGAACTTCAGATATCACTACTTTTTCTGGCCGAAACATTAGGGAGAACTTGGGGCTTTTTTTTTTTTTTTACCGAAAACTTTTTATTGGGATATCACTACTTTTTGTATGTTTTTTCAAGTTTGTTATTCTAAACTATATTAATATAAAAAAATTTAAATTTCGGTACTTTTATGCTAGCCGGGAGCAAATCTCCTCATTAACCTTTTGTTTTTTCGCCAATAGCAGTTTTCATTTTTCACATGTGTAAATTAAAAACAATGCTTTGATTTTCAAATAAAATATTTTGGTTTATGTTATTATTTCTTATTTATTTATTTATTTATTTCTATGTTAAATATTCTATTAAATAAAATGAGGGAAATGCATCTATTTTAAATGAGATAACTGAAAAGTATATATCTTTAAATGAAATGAATGCAATGTGAACAATGGGAGTTGGGAACAGTATTTGGCGATTTGCCACTTGCGCCCGGCTAACATAAAAATACCTAAATTTATTTTATTGAGCTTTACAAATTTATACTTTATTTCTTTTTATGTTAAAGTACTAGCCGCCTCTAGCAAGCAGTATTTACCGTATTAATTCCATGTTAAACGCTGCATCATGTTACTGTTATTCATAATTTAATTTACTTGCCCATTCTTTATCCAAGTCGGAAGCTTTTGATAGAGAAATCAAGAACTCTTTACGATCATGGAAGCACATCATATATTTTGTGTTGTTATGTATTTCATCTTTCGTGACAAATATCTCTTAACTCACTTATGCATGTTTCCTTAGCAGTTACGATTCGTTCTCTAATGCGGAAATTTTTAATCCTATTAAGTAATCTTTTCTAATTGGGCTCACTGCCAATTGTTGTATTTTAACTGATACGACTGAGTACAAGTGAAATGGTTCTTATGAAATCCTTTGACAATATCTGCATTTGCATTAAACCATACTGATGCTAATATCTTTTTGTTTCACGTTAACCTTTTCAGTAGGCTCGATTAAGGAAGAATAGAAGGTCTACCGGCTCACTGCCATGATCCATTTGAAAATCTATCATTCTTCTCATCTGATCGTGTTGAAGAATTAGTCAATGTGCCATGGTTTTAAGATTTTAGCTAATTTTATTCGAAACCTGAAAACTAAAATGCGAGGAACCGGATTATAGAAGATTCATTCTAACGTACATATCGATTAACAGGTTACATATTATAGAATTATAATAATCATAAGGAGAACTGACAGTTTCAATGCTTTAATAATTTCAGTAAATTCTCTTTATATAATACAGAAGTTTTAGCGGTGTAATGATTAACAACATAGTCACAGTAAGTATAATAACAGTACAATATAATAACAATAGCAGAGGTTTTTGGCAGTGACGAAACTATTAGCACTTTGGAAATATTAGTACGTTATATCATTTAACTATTCAGATGATATGCGGAAAAATAAAAATAGATGGCTCGCATTAATAATTAACTCATTGAAAAATAGCCACTAGCGGCAAATATTCGCCAAGCTTGGTTAGCAAAGTTTCGCCGAATTTGGTAATATATCATGTGAATTCTCAAATTTGGCGACAAAAAATGTTTTGTTTATTCTGACGTCATAATGATGCATATGTATTATACACATACCTATAATATGTATGATGCAAATGTATTACGTATTATATGCATATGTATAATATGTATGATGCATATGCATAAGTTCATTAACATCACTAAAACGCACTTAGGAATAGTTTTCCATAAATAGTAGGGATAATTGCCAGATTGACCAGAGTGCTATTGAGATTAGAATTCCAACATTTATAATAGACCTGGAGGCGTCTGTACACACCATCACCTCATCGAGTTTACAGCTGAAATTTTAGGATTAGTTAAAACTAGATTAGTATATTTAAATGCAACAGGTCTGTTAAGTCATATCTTGGTAGAAACCACCTTAAGACCTAATTTTAGTGGTTAACTGATATGTTTACTATTGTATTTTCCTGCAGCCAAAAGTTTGAAAACAGGGAGGAATGGGTGCAGGAAAACTCAATGGAAAATCCACCAATCAACCTGTAAAATCGGGTCTGTAGGTGGTTTCCACAAAGATATGACTTGGCAGACCAGTTACATTTCAATACGCTAATCGATATTTAACTAATCCTAAAATTTCAGCTGTCAACTCGATGAGGTTATGATCTGTGCAGACGCCTCCCAGTCTGTAATAAAATTTGTTTTAAGGAAGTAAAAGACAGAAAGATGGAGAGATAAACTGAAAGGTTTGCCTTATTAAGATTTTTGTATCCAGCTGTCCTATCCTGTTTGCGTGGGTATTAATCTACTTAGAAATGAAGACAAGGTTTTAACACGGATGTACATCACTTTACTAAGACAACACTGACATAAATTAGACGAATAAATATAACATATTTCACTGTATGCTCAATCGGCATACCACCTAAACATAGCCATTTATATACAATACTTATTCCATAATCTCGTTCACAGTATATTCACAATTTAGCTCGCTCAGGATATTAATAGAAACCATGGAGTAAATGTCACTATTCAGACACTACATCTCCTCCCCCTTTACAGGTCAAGCTTCTTGGGTGGTCTGCGAACTCTCTGAGAACGTCGGGGTATCATAGTCGGGCTTGCTAGAATCGGTGGAGCGTCTGTCGTAGCAGGTACTGGTGATGAACTATTTGAGTGATGGGTTGGGGAAGTCAGATCCTTACTCGGGACATCAGCAGTTGAAGGTGACGCTACAGCTTTGTCACTGGAGATCGGAACAATAATACTTTCAGCATTCAGATGTTCCGGTTCTGAAGAAGTCTCTTTAAACTTTGTCGATGGAGATCTTCGATATTCATTCGATGTAGAATAATTCTTCTGCACTTGTTCACCTACTGGACGGATTTGGTCAACGTGGCGTCATACGAGTGTACCTTGAACATCGATTGTATAATGAAGGACACCATCTTTATTAATTATTCTTCCAAATTTCCATTTTGAATTTGCCGATTTATAATCTCGTACTGCTACAGAATCACCGATGTCAAAATTTCTATCTCTAAATTCATATACTCCTTTTCGCACTTTTTCTTGAATCCTCGATTGTAGTTGAGGTCATAGGCGTAACTTGGGCTCTAAAACTAGGGAGGCAAAAATCTGGAGACGCTTTTGAAAAAAATTATGCGCCCCCAACCCCTTCTATAACCATGTTCACACAATTAAATTAAATGCGTCAAACTTTTAATACATAAATAAATTTTAAACTTAGTAATATACGAAAAAAAGGAGAAATCACAAACTAAGCATTTCACATTTTTAAAGAAATATTTAAAAATATTGACTGCACAACAGTTATATCTCTTATTGCGTCTAATTAAAAGTTCAATTAGAAAAGAGTTCAAACAAACTTATTAAAAATGTGTCAAAGCTTTGGCTTTTAAAAATTTTTTTAAATGATGAGGATGGTGAGGGAGGTGACTGAGATAAATATGTTTAACGAACTTTGTCAGAGGGCAACAAATAATAAAAGTTTATTAAAACAAAACAACAACAAAAGAAAATCTGAATCTAGCGTTCTGATTGAAATGACTCAGAAATTTTACTGCGATGCTTTTTTTTAGGGTACACAGGAAAATTTTAGCTTACGAATTTAAAAATTGATATTATTCTTAAATATAAAAAATTTTAAACTATTTGTCCAGGTTTCAAATTAAGAAAAGCAAGAACGAAAGTATGCATCGGTTATAGAATATGAAACATTTTTCAACATTATCAATACGAGATGGAACCCGTCGAATTTCGACGAAAAAAAAAATGCTTACAAAGTAACTATTGCATCAAATTTATAATACATCGACAACAATAATTACAATAAAAAATCCATCTTACACTTGTTAGTTTAACTCTCCAAAGACATATTTTTACCTAATATTAACAAAATACTTTTTTCAAAAACTTCAACTATTAAATTTATTGAAAAATTAAACTTTATTCATATGCGTAATCAGTAGCATATAATCAAGATAAGTAATTTTGATTAAGTTATCAATTGATGCTTGGTATCACGGAATGAAAAATCAGCAAAAATGATTTCACCTTGACATAATCATAGAATTTACCCCCTTTAAATCTAAACCGAATCAAGTCATTTTCCACGTTTCACATCCATATTAACCATTTAAAAGCATTTTAACGCGCAATAGGTTATTAATAAATATATTTTCAAGCTTGAAGTCACATTTGTCAACTATTACAACTTTCCATGTTAAAATTCCCACTCGTGATTTGAGGTCTTAGTATAATCTCTGTACCTGCGCGTAAAAATTCCAGATTTTTTTAAACTTTTAGACGTATTCAAGGGGAAATATCTCATTTTATCAAATAAAATTATCGTTTTCTTTTAAATATGACGTCATTTTCCGTCACTGAAATATTTTGCCTATGGACAATATTCTTCGTTTCGGTTCGAGACTATAAAAGTCGCCATTTTACCTTTTGTGACGTAACAGGAATATTGTCCATTGTCTTAAACTAAATATCAGCGAAATGAAAAAATAGTGGAATGTAACAGCATCATCAGGGATATTGTGTCTTTTTTAAAGCGTAACGTCATTTTATGTTAAAATTTTTAAATAAGATATTTTTAATTGTAATGAGAAAATGGCATCAGTAAGAATATAATCAATAAAGATAACTAAAACACTTTTAATAGAAATGAAGTATTTCAGTTGCCACGATTAGAAAATTGATATTAAAAACTATTAAAAAATTATATCTCAAAAATAAATTGAGATACAGCTTTCAAACAAATTGCATTTAAAAGTGCATTTTTTTCTGTATACGACGATGTAAACATTTAAAATGTGGGATGTTTAGAAGTTTAAAAATTTGCAGTAGCAAAAATTGCAAAATCGAGATTTCATTTCAAATTTCAAAATGTTGCCATTCACAGTATGACGTATGCGTTACGCACAGATATGTTTGTCCTTTATAATATAGATACTGTTAAGGGTTGGGTTGGGTTGATTTTTGACGGCCGATTATCTACTCTTGGGATATAGGCCCTAGGGGCAGTGCCCTCCGTGGGGGTCTTTCTAAGGGAACCTAACCCGTATTTACGCATGGAAATCCAAGGTTTCGAAGAAAACCACGAAAACTCCGAAACGGTTAGGCCGACGGGCGCGATTGGGTTCGAACCCAGCACTTCCCGTCTACCAGCTTCGAGAGTAGAACCTCTCAGCCACTGGTGGGGCATATACTGTTAAGAAATTTTCTTCTTTCATTCGATGAAATGAGCCTAAATAAACAATTTAAAAAACTCAGAACGCAGTTGAAAATCCATTTTGCAGAATTGCTTTCCATAGCAGATAATGTATGCGAATTCTTTTGTGCAACCTTGTATACGATCTATAGAGCTTTACTCATTCCACATGGCGAAACTAAATAGCTGGAAAATGCAGGAAACAACTATAAAGGTTTTTCTACGGAATTATCATTTTTCAATTGATAAGGTATAAAATATACTTTTGTTCAGCCATGTACATCTTATTTGGTTCAGCAGAAAAAGAAAAAAAATCATAAATATTGAAAGTGTATTTTTTTTGTAAACCCTTTCACAGACATTAATACGAATTTTTGGTTGTAAACCTGTATTTATTTGCATATCACATAATATACTAAAATTTACTAGAGCTGGAAAACGTGTAACATATAGTAATCACCATCCATAAGAGGCAATACATATGATTTCTTTAGCACAGCCGTATGAATTTATTCATATTCTAAAAGCATTTTTCTGTATAATAAGATATAGTTCAGCTAAAAAATGACAAACACTCTATAGGAATTCACCCCTAAGAACTAGCATGCTTAATGATTTCTTTCGTGTAGCTCTGTATTTGATCTATAGAATTTTACGATTTTTCCCCAAAGACCATAATGTAACGGAAAATTTTCGCAATTTTTTTCCGCGATCGTTTGCCGAAATTCGTGCGTTTATTCCGTGGTCGTGTGTCTAAATTCGTGATTTTTTTCCGAGATCGTTTGAAGAAATTTTCGATTTTATTCCGCGGTCGTTCGACGAAATTTGCGACATTATTTCACAATCATTTCACAAAAATCGCGATTTTTTACGCGACCTCTTCATGAAATCGCGGTATTTTCCCGCAATGATTCGACGAAATTAGCGATTGTATTCAGCGATTATTTGACGATTTTTTCACCACTGCCGATTGCCGAAATTTACGTTTTTTTCACTGCCAACTATGAAGATTGTAAATTTTTGAAGTCGTGTGCCGAAATTCGCGATTTTTTCCGCGATCGTTTACTGAAATTCGCGAGATTATTTTTCCACGATTGTTTTCCGGAATTCGCGATTTTCACCCGCGATCAGCTGCCGAAATTATTGATTTTTTTTCGCGATCAGTTGTCTAAATTCGCGATTTTCTCTGGGATCATTTGCCGATGTTCTCGCTTTTGTGAGAGATAGTTTGCCGAAATTCGCGATTTTTTTCCGCGACCTTTCGACGAAATTCGCCATTTTATTCAGCGATTATTTGACGATTTTTTCACCACTACCGATTGCGAAATTTACGATTTTTTTCACTGCCGACTATGAAAATTTTGAATTTCTGCAATCGTGTGCCGAAATTCGCGATTATTTACGTGATCGTTTGCTGAAATTCGTGATTTTTTCGCGATCGTTTGCTGAATTTCGAATATTTTTGAATTGAATATTTTTCCACGATTGTTTTCCGAAATTGGCGATTTTCTTCCGCGATCACTTGCCGAAATTCTCGATTTTTTCGCGATCATTTGTCTAAATTCGCGGTTTTTTCTGGGATCGTTTGCCGATGCTCACGATTTTCTCCGGCCTTTCGACGAAATTCGCGATTTTATTCAGCGATTATTTGACGATTTTTTCACCACTACCGATTGCCGAAATATACGATTTTTTTTCATTGCCGACTATGAAAATTGTGAATTTCTGCAATCGTGTGCCGAAATTCTCGATTTTTTTCCGCGATCGTTTGCTGAAATTCTCGCGATTTTTTTCAACGATTGATTTCCGAAATTCTCGATTTCTTTCGCGATCATTTGTCTAAATTCGCGATTTCTTCTGGGATCGTTTGACGATGTTCGCGCTTTTGTCAGAGATCGTTTGCCGAAATTCGCGATTTTCTCCTGCGACCTTTCATCGAAATTCGCGATTTTATTTTGCAATCATTTCACGAAATTCGTGATTTTCTTGTTCAACGAATTTCGTGATTTTTTATGCTACCTGTTGACGAAATCGCGATATTTTACTGAAATCGTTCGACGAAATTCGCAATTTTATTCCGTGATCGCTTACCGAAATACACAATTTGTCTCCGCAATCGTTTGCCAAAATTTCCGCCTTTTTTTCCGCGATAGTTTTCCGAAATTTGTGATTTTTTTCCGCGATCATTTTCCGATATTCGCAATTTTTTTTTCTCCGATCGTTTGTCGAAATTCGCGATTTTTTCGAGATCGTTTGCGAAAATTGACGATTTTATTTCAAAATCGTTTCACGAAATTCGCGAAATTAATTTCTGCCCTTGTTCGACGAAAGTTGTGATTTTTTACGCGATCTCTTGGCGAAATCGCGATATGCAATTTTAGATAATGAGATTATTAAATTATAAATACAAGTATATTTATAAAACAAAAAATGTGAAAATCAAATACAGCCCGTCCTGGTATCGAGCCCGAGTACTCCGAATACTAAACAGACGCCGTACCGATCGTGCTATGACCACCGCAGTAATTTTGTTCTGAGTAAGTATTTAAGTTGTGTTATAATATTACACCCCCCCCCCCCCCCCTGTTTCTCGAGAACTAATGTGCATTGTATAAAATCAGTTGAACCTGAGACTAAGGGGCTTCTACCCTACAAGGTATATAAAAAATAATCAAAATCTGTGATTATCAGGGCTGGCCCTCTTCTTGTTAGAACTATGCAAAGTTGTAATATTTAGTCGAAAATTTAATTGGATTTAAATCGCACTCATACTGGTTTAAGATGAATCCAGATAATTTATCAATACAAAATATTAAATCAAATACTGGTTTTAATTTTTTTTGTCTTAATTGAAATGCTTTTAATTTTACACATTTTCATAGTGGATTTCCCTTAAGACTCAAATAAAAATATTGAGTTTTTTTATAGTGTTTTTACTTTATAAATTATTAAATGCGGATTTTTATATAATTTATAGCATTTGGAAGAACGATTGTGAAAGAAAGAAATGCCATTTTTCTGATATTTATTACAAAAAAAATATATATATATTACACCAAACCGTACCCAAGCCTACCCGCGGTTGGTTTAGGGTCGGGTTGGCCTTATATTTTTTCGTTGCGTGCCTTCTTTTTTTTTTTTTTTTTTTTTTTTTTTTTTTGCTGCGAGTCGGATTTGGCTCTGGTTGACTGTCATTGTTTCAAATTCGAGTCGGTTTCGGGTTCAGTTTTGACTCTTGTGGATCGAATTTGAGTTGACCCATTTTTTTCAAAAGAATGTCCAAAATTTTATATTTTTTCTGGTAAAAAAAATCTATATACAATATGATCTCCAAAACAGACACCTCTATTTAGTGGGCACTTTTTTCGTAACACACTTATATGTTTGTACACTTTTATTTCAGAATTGCATCCTCCATCACAATCTACACACACGTATCATGTTTATTGTGTACAATAAACTACGTATTACTAATACTACACATGTATGTTCATGTCTATCAAAAACGAAATGGTGGTAATGTTTTTCATATTCCGAGAGAAGATAAATATGAGAAGAAATGACAATGTTCAGAGTCAAGACACGGTAATCATGAAATCTTTTCCCACACGTGCATCTAAACAAACATCCCTGAGAATGAAAAGGGAAAATAGTCTTTCTACTTTGTACAAAGAGAGAAAAGGGGAGATAGAAAACATTTTTACTTGAACTGTTACTACGGCAGAAGGTTTTGTTAAGACGTAAAACAGAAATTACTTATGTCAACATGTAAATTTTAATTCTGGTAGTTTTGAATGTGATTTATCCAATTCTAATTTACAGCCACGATAATATGTAAATTATTTGGGGTAAAAAACGAGAAAAAATAAATACAAAAATGTGTTTTTACTAGAAAACAAGACAAAAAAACTGCAGGGGCAAAAACATGACTTTGCCCTTACTCTTAAAAAACTAGGGGGCATATGCCCCTCCTTGCCCCCGCCAGATTACGCCCATGGTTCAGGTAATAGTAAATCAATCCTACTTCGGATATCTCTTTTAAAAATAACATAGTTGGGCTGTGATTTGTTGTTGCATTTGGTGCTTTTCTGTATTGAAGCAAAAATGTACTCAATTTTAATTTTTGTTGTATACTTCCTTCATAACTCTGCATGGCTCGCAGCGACTGTTTTACCATATGGACATAGCATTCAGCTTGGCCAGTACTTGATGGTTTAAATGGTGCGGAAGTTTTGTGCTTGATACCATTCCTTCGCATGAATCTCTGAAATTCATCAGACGAGAATTGTGGTCCGTTCTCACTGACAAGAACTAATGGCAATCCAAATCTCGCAAAATTGTCTCGTAGACATTCAATTGTTTTCTTCGCTGTGGTAATCTTCATCGGATATACTTCTAACCACTTAGACCTTAGAGTGAGCATCAACTATCACCAAAAACATGTGCTCAAATAAAGGACCAGCAAAATCAACATGTATACGTTCCCATGGCATGCTGGGATACTCCCAGTAATGAACTTTGGCTTTTGTTGGATCAGTCTTGTGTCTGGCACAATCAGCGCAATTTCTAGCTGCTTCTTCCATATCGTTGTCAATCCCTTTCCAATAGACAAATGATCTTGCGATTGCTTTCAGTTTAAAAATGCCTGAGTGTCCTTGATGCAGTTCTTCCAGAACACGCTTTTGATATTTCTTCGGAACACACACTCTTTGTCCGTACATGATACATCCATCTTCAATGGTATATTGTGCTTCTCTTCCCTGCAAATTCTGACCTTTCCGTAAGGCTTGTAAAAGTGGGCCCAATTCTTCATCTCTCCACGTTTCTTCTCGTAATTCCTTTGAAGTAACTGGTAACGTTTCAATTTGTGACATCTGGAATATGGTAATGTCATCTTTCACTTCCAGTTCTTCCGAAGTTTTAGGCAATCTTGACAAAAAGTCTGCATTTCCATGATCATTAGTTTTCGGAAAACTATGTCAAATTGGAAGGATTGCTAAATTAATGCATAATGTAGTAATCTGGTAGCTGTTAATACGGGTGATCCTCGTTTCGATCCAAAAATTGCTACTAGAGGTTTGTGGTCAGTTATTAACGTAAACCTTCTTCCTTTTAGATACAGGTAAACCTTTTTTACTGCCCATACAATTGCTAAGGCCTCTTTGTCGATTTGAGAATATTTCTGTTCAGTCCTCGTTAAGGTTTTGGATGCAAAAGATATTGACCGTTCAGACACATCTGGATATCGGTGAGACAAGACACAACCAACACCTACTGGAGATGCATCCCAGTAGGAAACTTCCCAGCGTTAAGGGAAGTTTCGGATCATAGTGAACTAAAACTTTTTTCTGAACAGATTTCCTTTTTTATTTGCTCAAAGGCAACTTGACAACTCTTTGACCATTTAAATTTCACATCTTTTCTTGTCAAATTATTAAGAGGATTTGCTATAGTTGCCAAATTTTTACAGAATTTTCCATAAAACGTTACTAATCAAAGGAAACTCTTCACTTCTTGTACATTCTTAGGTACAGGAGCTTTTAAGATTGCTGAAACCTTCTCGTCGGTTTTATGTATCCCATTTGCATCTATTTTATGACCTAGAAATTTTATTTCATTTTGAAAGAACTGACTCTTACTTAGATTAAGTTTTAGACCATGCTCTTTACATTTTTTGAAAAACAGCTCTAAAGCTTTAAGATGTGACATTTCGTCATTTTCTGTTATTCTAGCATCATCCATGAATACGTTAACCCATTCCATACCTTGGAACAAGCCATCTATGTACCGCTGCCAAATTGCAGGCGCTCCATTTAACCCAAACATTAGTCTCTTGCAAATATACAATCCTTTATGGGTATTTATTGTTAACAGTTTCTGACTTTCCGGATCTACCTTCATTTGCAAATATGCATGTTTGAAATCTAATTTTGAGAATTGTTTTCCCCCATTCAAACTTGCGAATATCTCCTCTAATCGTGGCAAAGGGTGTTGTGGTACGATTAAATTAGGATTTAAGGTTACGGAATAATCGGCCCATAATCGTATACTGCCATCCGATTTTACGACTGGTACTATTGGTGTTGCCCATTCAGAGCTTTCAACCCTTTCTAAAATACCTTCTTTTTCTAATCTATCTATTTCATCTTCAACTCTGCTCTTTAATGCAAATGGAACTATTCTAACTCTGCAAAATATGGGTTTAACATCCGGTTTAAGTTCGAGCTTAGCTTCATAATTATTTATTTCCCCCAATTTATCATCAAAAATATCTTTATATTGTTCCAACAGATCTTTTAAGTTCAGTTTAGTCGTAGCTCTTAATGCCATAATAGCATTCCAGTTTAGACTAATTTTGTGAAGCCATTCACGGCCAAAAATGGTATCCAAGTTCTCCTTAACAATGTATAAGTTCAAATCCGAAATCTGGTTTTTATATTGAACTCTAACTGTAACATACCCAATAGGTACTAATGATTCACCATTATAAGTTTTAAAAACTATATCAGTGGGTTGAATCTGTTTCTTTGAAATTTTTCTAAAATTACTTATACTCATAACACTGACTGCTCCACCAGTATCTAATTCCATAGAACAAATCTTTCCGTCAAGTTTCAAAGTAATCATTATCGGAGGTCGTTTCGGTTCTTCCTCGCGTAATGTACAATCAGTGGTATTTAAACCAAATAATGGAACCTAGACATTATTTTCCTTTAAATTTACTTGTTTTTGTTTAACTGGTCTAGCATTCGCCTTTTTTGCTGCGAAACACGCTTTTTTTATGTGCCTAATTTTTGAACAAAAGTTGCACTTACTAGAAATAAATCTGCATTTTTCTTTGACATGATCCGTGCCTGTACATCGCGTGCAAAATAAAAATTTCCGCTGCTTTTCCGCAAAGTTTGTTTTTCTATACCATTGTTTCTTTACTGCATGAACTGCATTTATTTCACGGCCCATAATATCATTTGCCCCCTTAAATGCCTTTTCCATAGCTAAAGCTATTTGCAAAGTTTTATCCAGATCTATATTATCTTCTTCAAATAATCTATCTAGAATTATTTTATCGCGTAATCCACTAACAAAAACATCACGTAACATGATATTTAACATATAACTTTCATAATCGCAATTAATTGCTAGTACTCGGAGTTCCGCTATATAATTATTAATACTCTCCCCTTCATGCTGTTTACGATTCAGAAACTTGTGTCGGGAAGGTATAATCAATGGCTTTGGGGTCAAATGCTTTTTCAAAATATCTTTCAATTTATCTAAGCTTTCCGCAGAAGGAATTTCTGGAGACAACAAATTTTTTAGTAACTGATACAATTTAGGACTTAGAGAAGAAATAAACACTTTAGCCCTAACATCTTCAGGTACGTTTTGTACATCTAAGTATGTGAGAAATCTTTCGAAAAAACTATCGAAATTTTCATATTCTTCATTAAATTTTTCAAATTGAACAGTTACTTTATGAGAAACGCTCTCTTTATTTTGAAGAGCAAGAATCAATTCTCGATTCTGTTTCAACAATTCTTGTATTTGTTGTTCCATAATTCAATTTAATTAAAAGATGAAAATGAAACTTTTACCTTTAGCCGTCTTCGTACAGATCTATTTTTTATTTATCGTCGCCAGCTGTCCTATCCTGTTTGCGTGGGTATTAATCTACTTAGAAATAAAGACAAGGTTTTAACACGGATACACATCACTTTACTAAGACAACACGGACATAAATTACACGAATAAATATAACATATTTCACTGTATGCTCAATCGGCATACCACCTAAACATACCCATTTATATACAATACTTATTCCATAATCTCGTTCACAGTATATTCATAATTTAGCTCGCTCAGGATATTAATAGAAACCATGGAGTAAATGTCACTATTCAGACACTACAAACTCGATGAGGTGATGATCTGTGCAGACGCCTCCCGGTCTGTAATAAAATTTGTTTTAAGGAAGTAAAAGATAGAAAGATGGAGAGATAAACTGAAAGATTTGCCTTATTAAGATTTTTGTAAAACCACTAGGGGGCTCTGCCCCCTACGATCTACGCTCGCCAACCCCCGTTCTGACACCCCAGATTCTAAAAGCATGCTAATTTCATCGGAGTTAAAAAGATTGAATTATAATATAAAAAAAGAGTAACGGTCTCCCTGTAAACGGGTTTTCTTTCATTCATTTTCCTTTGATTGGATTTTTAAGACGAAATCAGCTGCTGCTAAGAGATACAATGGCTGTTTTCGTCTTTGATTAAAAACAAGAAAGAAAAATCATGCGTACGGCATAGATTATGAAACACTTTCCAATACTCTCTGAAAGCTTTAACAAAACTTCGTTATTTAGGGAAATAAGGTAAATAAGATAACTAACTAAACATTTAAAAAACTGATTTTAGCAGTTTCCTATTATAGCCAAATATTTATTCCAATTCTTCCGAACAGCCCTGTATTTTATCTGTAGTGTGATATTGATACTATATAAGAGAAAATTTAGTTTAGCAATAAAACGCATAACAGATTGAAATTTCTGTTTCAGCAATTTATACTAATAGATGGAAACATACTTGAATACTTTTGTTCAGCCCTGTTGTTTACCTAGTACCTTTATTACACGTCACTATTTAGCTAAACTTTAATTCAAACTAAATCACTCTTAAAACTATTGAAATCGCATTTCCAGAATTTATCATCTATAGGCGGCCATGTATTCAATTCTTTGCGTGGCAATGTATATCATTTTATCTACATTCTGCAAACACTTCATAGAAAACAACATGCAGTTCAGCATAACACATTTTAAACCCACCTTTCAGCAATTTACGGTCATACTCAGTAACCTTTCAGAAATTCTTTTGCGTAGCCCTGTATATCAACTATAGTATTTACACACACCATATTGTATGCATAAATATAGTGAAACTTAAAAGCGCATATCATAATTAAAAATCCATTCCCTGCCATCGCCGCTAATATACAGTACTTCGGATAGAAAATAGTTGTCTGAAATGCTTTGTATATTCCTGTAAATGCTATGCACTTCGTATTATACATGAAATAACTTAAGTAAGCCTCACCGACGTATATAAATTTTATTATACATAAATTTGTAATTAAAATACGCCGCAAACAATTTCCCCCTATACCATTTATAATGGAATTCTTATGTGCAGCCCTGTAAATGAATAATAACTATTCGTTGCACCGCATATGCTACAGAATATTCTGCATATTTTAGTGCACTTCGTAAATATATATTTTTTATTAAGTTTGAAAGGGTGTAACATCTTTAAAATTCATTTGAAATGATTTTTTCCCATTGGCCGTAATGTAACGGAGTACTTTTGACTGTCCCTGTAAATGAACTAAACATGTTACAAACTTCATTTGAAATGGTGTTCGTGCTAGGCTAAACGTCAATGACCAAAAATTTCAGTGCGATCCGAGTATATTTACGAGCGCGAACAGACAAACCGAAATCAATAACACTTTTCAACATTGTTGGAAAGTGTTAAAATTTAGTTAAAAATTTGAAAAAGGTAATGTAAAATGAATTAATTACACAGAGTCTTTGTCTCTCGGTAATTTTTAACAACGCTATGAAAAAGTTCTTTTAAATGTATCGTTTTAAATCTGACGTAATTTTCACCAAAATTTCTTTTCTCTTTTTAATATTCACATGAAAATTCTTTTGTTGTTAGAAAGGAAATATTATTTGCGCTGTCTTAGAATTCACGATAATAGTTGAAAAGATTATCTCAAAATATGAAATAAACGTCACGTGCAAATATATTTTTTAATTTAAAGTGTTTTGCCAACTTTTATTTATTTGGCCTTTTTAAATATGACGTAATTTCCTTCATTTGTGACTTTTAACACATAATAATGAATTTAGTATTAAAAAATTTTCTTTCCCTTTTAAAATTCACGTGTAACTGTAGTTTTTATGATGTATTTTTCAATATTTTCCTCATTTTTAACACGTAATCATTTCATTCTAATTTGAAAGTTTTTTTCTGTTTATAACAGCCACGTGTAAATAAATTTTTTATTTGAAGGAAATATTAACCTTTTCGCTACTTTTAAAATTGGCAACAGTTTAAAATAATTGCCTTTTTCTAAAATGTGTAAAAAATATCTCTCGAAATGCTGAAAATTTGAATTTAAAATGGAAATAAATCCTCAAAAAATGAGTCAAATTAAAAAGATAATTGCAGTCTGCACATCTGGAACTTCCAATGTATAAAATGATCTAAAAATGTTTAAATTCCTATGTATAGTTTTTCTCCTATAAAACTTTTTTAATGGAACGATTTTGACAATCTTTAACATTAAATATCTCTTAAAATAACTATTCGATTTAAAAACTGTCTGCATCAGCGTGTTTATCAAACATGTCTCTATAACACTACTGATTTTCATATTTTTGTATGAAACAGTTTTCTTAATATTAACGAAGAAAGGCCCCCGGTCATAAAAAATATGGATGCCGATCTAGTAGGAGTATACCCGGATGATCTACGCAGATTTTCATTGGTCCATTTCTAAATCAAAACTTTTTTTTTATATATATAAGGACTAGGGGGCTCTGCCCTCTACGAGCTACGCTCGCCAACCCCCGTTCAGGCACACCAAAATCCAAAAAGCACGCTAATTTGATCGGCTTGATTAAATTAAAAAAAAAAAAAAACAGTAGCGATCTCTCTATAAACGGGTTTCCATTCGTTTTCCTTGGATTGGGGATTTTAAAGGCCAAATCTGCTGCTGTTAAGAGATACAATGGCTGTTTTCGTATTTAATTTTTAAAATTTGTTAAACTGGTACTTGTTAGTTATCCCGTCGACCAATTTCGCCAATTTATATAAATCGCCAAATTATGCACATTGACATAATTTTTATTTTAAATAACGAAAGAACAAATAAATTAGTAAAACATTATAAAAATACAAATAAAACGTCGAATTAATGGTTTTATTGGCCATTATTGGCATTTAATCTTGCAATTAATTAATTAATGGCAACCATTATTGGCATTTAATCTTACAATTTGGCGACAGTAATTTGGTCGACGGCATAACTAAGAAGTACCGTTAAACATTTGAAAATAAGCTAATGTAAAATAAGTTAAGTAAACAGTGTCATTGTCTTCCGGTATTTTTTAACTGCGCTATAAGATAGTTCTTTTAAATAATTCATTTTAAATGTATCGTTTCAAATCTGACGTAATTTACACCAAAGTTTTATTTCTCTTATTAATATTCACGTGAAAATACTTTTGTTGTTAGAAGAAAATGTTATTTGCGCTGTCTTCGAATTCACGATAATAGTTGAAAAGATTATCTCAAAATATCTCGCGCAAATATATTCTTCAATTTAAATTGTTTTGCTATATTTTTTGCCATTTTAAATATGACGTAATTTCCTCAAATTACAAATTTTAACGCATAATAATGATTTTTTTTTATGTTAAGATTTCGTTTCTCTTTTAACATTCAAGTGTAAATATGGTTCGGCATAGGTGTCATTGGCGCAATTTTTATCTGACGCCAATTTCATATACGCAATGGGTACTTAACTGGTGCTAAAGTGTCGTTATTTTGCTTGAATAGTAACCCGGATGTTGTTGTTTATGCTACTGATGTTTTCGCCAAATTGACGTCGGAAAAAATTGCGCCAATATGGGGCGTATATGACATCTGTGCCTATGGTTCTTATGACGTAATTTTCCTGCTTTTAACATGTAATCATTTAATTCTAATTTTAAAGTTTTTTTTCTGTTTGTAATAGTCACGTGTAAATAAATTTTTAATTTGAAGTAAACATTATTGTTTGCGCTGTTTATACAACTGGCAACAGTTTAAATTAATAACATTTTCTAAAATTTGTAAAAAATATCTCTCGAAATGCTGAAAATTTGAATTTAAAATTGAAATAAAACCTCAAAAAATGAGTCAAATAAGAAAAATAGATGCAATCTCCACACCGGGAACTTATAACGTATAAAATGATCTAAAAATGATTAAATTCTCATGTATAGTTTTTGCTCCAATAAAACTTTTTTAATGGAACGATTTTGTCCAACTTTAGCATTAAATATCTCTTAAAATAATTCTTCGATTTGAAAACTGTTTGCATCAGCGTGTTTATCAAACATTTCTCTATAATACCACTGATTTTCAAATTTTTGTATGCAACAGTTTTTTTAATATTAACGATGAAAGGCCATGCTTAAGCATTCAAATTGGATGCCGATCTACCCGGAATATCTACGCAGATTTTCATTGGTCCATTTCCAAATCAAAACTTTTTTTTATATATAGAAGGATATAAAAATTCATTCAGCTTGAAATCATGTATCACCTTTATAACTCAGGCTAATTTTCTGTAATCGGGTTTTGGCGACCAACATATCTTATCTATAACTATAATCTTTTTTTTTTACAGATTTAAAATTAACAGTAAATTAACAGTAAGTAGGCTAATAATACAATATAATAACATTAACAGCGGACTTCGGACGCCGCATTTGTCGCACATCGTTAAAGACAGTTTATTAGTTACACATTTCATCTAATTAAAAGGAGATTTTTAAACTTTCATATGGAATTAGGATATTTTTCCATTATAGGGACCTTGGCATTTTTAAAAAATCTTGGCGCAATTCGGACTTCAGAAACTGAGATATGTTGCCAAATGATATAAACAACTATGAAAACAAACCTGATGAACTTTTATGTTATTTATATATTTATATACATATAAACATTTTATTTATACATGTGTAAAATGTTATTTTTTATATACAAATTAGTTATGTTGGTATATAAAAATAAATAAACGGGCTCCTTACATTAAATAAATTATATACATATGGAAAAAATTGCTTGTGTATATGACACAGTAAATAGGTTACCAGAAAATACGTTATTATCAAATTTCTTTTCTCGTCAAGGCTATTTTCTGTATTTCGCCAAGGCTACTATATCGGAAACGTACCGAATTGCTGTTATATTTTGTTAAATGTTTTATTGTTTGAATATCGTAAATATATCATAACCTATACTGATTAAAATTTTTAGGTATATTCATTTTTTCTATTTAACAAACATCTTTGGAAAAGCATATATATAAAATGTTATTCTGCTTGAAATCACGTGAGCACCTACAAAACTCTGTAATCGAGTTTTGGCGACCAACATTGGCACAATTGAATGTGTTAAGGAACTGTTTACGGCCAAATGAACACCCCCTGTTTGAAGGGTTTAGAGGCGGAAATTCTGTGTTTTTAGATTTTTCTGGTTAATTGTGCTACAAACCCGACTTACTTGTGAAATTTCATGATTCTACGACTTTTAGAAGTACCTTAGTTATTTGATGATGCGAAGTGAGTCAGTGACAAAAAAGCGCTTAGACTACTCAATATAGAAACATGAAATCGTGGAACCTTAGTTCAGTTTGACCATACGAACATGTGTATAAAAGAAAAATTTCTATGTCTCTCCCTAAAACGGCGTTATGAGGAGGTGAAAAGTATGCCGAAATGGTTCAGGAAAGGTAGCTTACGGCTTGTGCGAACTTGGAGGACGCACTGCCGTGCTCCCAGATCTCAAAATTAATATTTCGTTTAAATTAAAAATGTATATGACTATTGTAAACAGGAAAGACACTTTCAAATAAGAATTAAATGATTACGCATTAAAAGAAGGAAAGTATTGAAAATTACGTCTATAGAATATATAATATGTGATTTATTGCTAACGAAGCGTTGAATCAACAATGTGAACAATGTTCAAGCCGGGAATCGAACCCGGAACCCTACCATTTAAGCTGAGGACGATGCCCAGCTTAGCATCTCTCACTCATATATGTTGGTAAGGCTGCAACTGCAGTCTTCATGAGTCCTGCGGCGAAACACGAAGAAATTAATTAAAATTACATGAAAATTGTACTTACACGTGAATTTTAAAGGAGAAAGAAAATTTTAATAAAATAATAAATACATTAATATGCGTCCGTAAATGGAGGAAATTACGTCCTATTTAAAATGGCCAAATAATGATATTGCCAAACAGTTTAAATTTAAAAATATATTTACGCGACACATTTATTTCACATTTCTAGATGATCTTTTAAACTATTGTTGCCAATTCAAAGGCAGCGCAAATAAAAATATTTCCTTTCTAGCTATAAAAGTATTTTCACGTTTATATTAAAAAGAAAAAAAAACTACAAAATAATAAATTTAATATGCTTTAAAAGCAGTAAATAGGAGAAATTATGTCATATTCAAAATGACCACATAATAATATTGCAAAACAGATTAAATTTAAAAATATATGGTGTAATGTATGGTACAATATAAATATATACATATATATTACTTGAGATATTTATTTCATATTTTGATATGATCTTTTTAACTATTGCTGTGAGTTCTAAGACAGCACAAATAATATTTCCTTTCTAACAACAAAAGTATTTTTATGTGAATATTAAAAAAAGAAAGAAAACTTTTGCGAAAATTACGTCAGATTTAAAACGATACATTTAAAATGTCTCACTTAAAACAACTTTCTTATAGCGTTGTTAAAATATACCGGGAGACAAAGACTCTGTTCACTTAATTCATTTTATATTAACTTATTTTCAAATGTTTAACTGATCTTATTTAATCAAAGATGGAAACAGCCATCGGATCTTTTAACAGCAGCTGATGTGGCCTTAAAATTCCCCAATCAAAAGGAAATGAATGGAAATCCGTTTATAGGAAGAACGCCACTGTTTTTTCATTATAATTCAATCTTCCGTAATCTTTTTAAAGCCGATCAAATTAGCGGGTTTTTAGAGTCTATGGAGAACGGGTAGAAGACTGTTAGAGAACGGGGGTTGGCGAGCGTAGCTCGTAGAGGACAGAGCCCCTAGTTATATATATTTGTTTAATTACTATCTTCATTAAGGGCAGTTGGAAGGCAGATTCGTGAAAAAGGGTTATTTTTTTTGTTTTTTAATATTTTGAATCCTCTATTTTCCTCCGTTTGAGTGGCATATTACTTTTGTTTCTACGACAACAAGAAATTAAACTATTTAAGCAACTCAGTTTATTTACATCATACATAAGCATTACTTATGTAAATTTTAAACTCACATTTCTCAAAATGTTGCTTTTTGAACTTTGATGTACCTTTCTATAGAAACTACTGTTAAAACTAAATTGTAAAATAGACTACTATATAATAATGTGTAGCAAAGCAGAGTAATAAGCACATTTGAACAGAGAAATATATTTAATAGAAATACGATCTAAAATAAACAACCTACATATTACAAGTCAATATATATATATATATATAAACAAAACAACAACAAAAAAACCCACAGAAAACAGATTTTAAAGACAGTTGCCAAACAATAAAATTCAAATAAACATTTTAAAGGCAGGTTGCGCTTGAACACATAGTTCAACACCCCTCCTCAAGCTGCCGTATTAAAAATAATTTTATCACGCATGTTATTAAATTTAATTTTACAGTACTTTATATCATATTTACAGTACTTTATATTTACAGTATATAAAGTATATACTGTAAATAATAAATATACTATATACTATATTTATAGTATAGTATATTTACAGTACTTTATATCAAACGCACCATCTTTATAGAGTTCACGAACGAACAGTAACAGTTCAGTAACGAACATCGATGTGTTTGGATCTTTGACTGACACCTGACACGCTCGTTTTTAATCATAGCTATACAACCTTGATTGTCTTCATAAATCGTAAATTGTCTTTTCTGAGTATCCCCAGTTTCACACAATAATTGTGCTAACCATACACCCTCTTTACATGCTTCAGACACAGCAATAAATTCAGCTTCAGTAGAAGATAGTGAAACTGACAAGGAAGGTCTCCATACGGGCATACTCAGAAAAATCTGAAAAAATTACAGAATGTTCTTCTCATATGGATATATATATTTATAAAAATTTTTTTGGCGGAACCCCGATACAGCGTCCGTAAAAAAATAACGAAATTTTCGTTTATTTGGCGATTTATCACCGGTTGGCGATGAAAAAAAAATACGCTTTTATATAAGAAAAAACTTTTTATGTTGAATTTGTTTATACAAGTTTAAATAACTTTAGTTTTGTCATTTTTAATTTGTTTTAACAATAGTTTTGTCATTTTTAGTTTGTTTTAACTGTTGTTTGTGATATATATTTATAATAAAATTTAAATATCATATTTTATGATTTAAAACAAAATTTAAATTGATTTAAATTATTTCAAGCTCAAAAATAAGGCAGATAGAACACTGTCGACTTGATTTTGTTGCTATGGAAACGACTTCGTCTTCAATATCGAAATGTTAAATCAAATGTAAGCTGACTATAACTTAAAATAGGTATTTTCAACTTGCAAAGCATAGAAAATATTTTTAGAGTGATGAAATTAAATAACTACAGCAACAAGCAACATATATATGTAATATAAAAAAATATAATAACCTCTTTAATTGATTAAGTTTGAATTCATTAAAAACCGTGCATTTTAAAAAACAATTAAATTTTCAGATGCATTAAAATCGTTTGCTTTTGGCTAGGAAAAATCCTGCTCGCCAAATCGCGTGTCACTTTCGTATTTTCGCGCCAAATATTCGAAAGTATTAATTTTTTTACAGGCTTTCTACTGAAATTCCGCCGTTAAATTTGACTGATCCCTTATTACATACATGAGTAGTTTCACTAGCATTTTTTTTCAACATATTCTGAGTATGCCCTGTATGGAGACCTTCCTTGTGAGTTTTGTTTTCTAGTAGACCCTATCACAGGTGAATTTCCTGGCACAATTATGTATCCGGTGGTAGATTTTCGATCTGAAATATTTCCAGCCCAATCAGCATCAACAAAAACTTCAAAAGATGAAAGATCTTTCCCAAATTTCAATTTAAATTCAGATGTTTCAGTTCCTTTCAGATATCTCATAAGTTGTTTAACTGCATTCCAGTCATTTTCAGTTGGTTTACGTCTTGATAAGATTCCAACTGCTATTGAAAAATCTGGTCTTGAGCTATTAGAAATGCATAAAAGAGATCCAATTTCTTCTCTATACTTGTTATTTGTTTCCGATTCTCTTGATGAATCTTCATTTTTCAAAGATTCTGGACTCATAGGGATATTTGCATCTTTAGCTTCACTTAATCCATATTTCTTGATAAGTTGATTAATTTTTTTTCTGGTTTATTACAAAACCCCCATCTTCTAATCGTTCAACTTGACAACTTGAACTCTTAAATAATATGACAGTTGTCCTAAATCATTATTTAGGTATTAGCTTAGTATTTTCCTTCTGTGATACTTTTCGTGTATGAGGTTATTTAATATATATATATATATATATATATTACATTTTCTTTACTTATTCATATGGTGGTAATATTTCTGAGAAATACATATCTAATAATTAATAGAAAAGTGTGAAGCTTAAATCGTTCTGTGATGTTGATAAGCGTTGTAGTAAAAATTCATATAGTTTGGTTTTGAAGTAGGTTATTTCAAATATGAAATGTTAAAATTAAAGATTGCATTCATGTATGCTATGCATCCATTAGAACTATAAACGTAGTATTAATATTTTAAGCAACTTCATGGATGAAAATTCAGAAATCTTCAATGTGTAAGATGAAACATATGATAATTTGATTAATAATATGGATAGAATAACTCAGACTAGTCATGTATACTATGTATCATTAAACTATAAAGACAGTATTTATATTTTACACAACTTAATGGATGATGATTCGGAAATCTCCGAAATGCAAGGTGAAACATAAGACAATTTGATTAATAATATGAGCGGTATAACCTAGTCCGAATTTCACTGAATCATAAAGTATAGAATTTGATTAAATAATGTTTTGTGTATAAAAATTAAGTTCGAATGTGATAAAATTATGGAAATTGTTTTGTAAACCCTTATTACTTTCTTCTATCTTTACAAGAAGAAAGTATTGGATTCGTAAAAATTTTCGACTTCCGGTTTTCGACGTATTTACACGTTTTAGAGGTCAGAGATTCCAAAAAACATGTTTTTACAAAATGTCTGTCTGTGACTCTGTGAGTCTGTCTGTCTGTCTGTCTGTGTGTATGTGACACAAATTTTGTGGGCGCTCTACCTCAAGAACTAATGCACGAAATTTAATAAAAATTTATATTCAAGTAGTCCCTAATATAAATTGGTGCTGATTAGTTTTTGGTGTAAATCGCCCAACAGGTGGCGCTGCTATGCTGCATTTTTCGCGATTTCTGCACTAGCTCTATCTCAAGAACTATTGCACGGATTTTCATAAAACTTCAGATTCAATTAATCCTTGATATGAATTAGTGCTGGTAACGTTTTGGTGCAAATCGCCCAACAGATGGCGCTGCTATGCTGTATTTTGCAGAATTTACACGATTTTCGTAATAGCTCTATCTCAAGAAATAATGCACGGGTTTTCATCAAACTTCAGATTCTGTTAGTGCTTGACATGAGTTGACGTTTTGCACCTTGTGGTGTAAATCGCTCAACAGGTGGCGCTGCTATGCTGCATTTTTTGTGATTTCCGCAGTAGCTCTATCTCAAGAACTAATGCTTGGGTTTTCAACAAACTTCAGATTCAGGTATACCTGGATATGAATCACTGTTGTTTATGTTTTGCTGTAAATCACTCAACAGGTGGCGCTGCTATGCAGCATTTTTCTCGATTTCCACAATAGCTCAATGTCCAGAACTAATGCACGGATTTTTTTCAAACTTCAGATTCAGTTAGTCCTTGACATGAATTGATGTTTTGTTCCTTTTGGTATAAATCGCTCAACAGGTGGCGCTGCTGTGCTGCATTTTTTGTGATTTCCACAGTAGCTCTAGCTCCAGAACTAATACACGGATTTTCATCAAACTTCAGATTCCGGTATACCTTAATATGAATTAGTGCTGTTTGTGTTTTGGTGCAAATCGCTCAACAGATGGCGCTGCTATGCTGCATTTTTTAGAATTTCTCCTACAGCTCTATCTCAATAACTAATGCACGAATTTTCATCAAACTTCAAATTCAGGTATACTTTTATATGAATAAATTGATATAATTTCTTTTACTATTTAAATGATTTAATTGACGTGATTTATACAGGGTGATTCAGCTCGTCGGTGACAAACTTTAAGGATCGATAGAGCACACCTAGACGAACATTTTTGAATAGGGAATGTAGGGTCCCTGACGCGATGGTAAGGCGCTAGGCGCTTTCGAAAATTTGGGTGCCGAAATTCGAAACGTCATAAAAACTAGGGAAATGGTTAGATTTTCTTGCTTGTTGCGTCGAAATGATTCTGTTTGTTTAGACTTTCTTCAGTACCAATTTGATAAGCGTATCTCTTAAAACATGGATAGGGGGCGCTGCAGACTTTGGAGAGCTAGACAACAACTTTAAGCCCGTTATTTTGATAATTTAACACATGCTCGCCAAAGTTTATACTCTAACTTAAAGTTTGAACCCAAAAGTAGAGCCCTGCAAAAAGCGTAAGAGCCGGAATAAAATGTCAAAGTACAGGGTGGTCGAAACTCGAAGGCTCCTAGGAGATAAACAAACAGATTTCTTGACTTATGGCATGCATTTTCATGATTCTGTTTGCTGGGGCTCTCTGAAACTCAGTTGAACGGTACAAAAAGAAACATCGATAGGGGGCGCTTTGGGCAAAAAACATAATTCGTTGACATTTCGGAAGCTAACTGGAAACGGGGCGCTACGATCAGTTAGAAACAAAACAAGAGAGTAATTTACTTATCATAAGAAGCTATTAAAACTGCAGTTTGTTTGTTTTTTTTAACAAACATAGCTGGTTTCAATCATGCACAATGCGCGCAATAAAATTTACATAAGGTGCTTTTTGCTGATTTATGCAAAAGATATCGTACCATATCGATATGCAAAAGATACGTAATGCGTAGACGACAACGCGAGATGACGTAGTTGTATGCGCAGACACGTCTTTTGAACGTGCGGTACCTACTTAAGCTTCGGGTTACTTGTCTGCAGATCGGTAGTAGGATGGAACGGTACACAAACTCTGAATTGGCTGACATGCATTTGGCGTATGGCGCTGCTGGTTGTAATGGACGAGCCGCTCAGCGGTTGTACGCCGAGCGTTACCCCAACAGGCAAATCCCCTGCCATGCCTTCTTCGCTCGAGTACACCAGAGGTTGTCCACAACGGGATCTTTCGACGGAGGCAGGCCTGAACGGGAGCGATCAGTGAGCACCCCCGACAACGAAGAAACTGTGCTTAACCTGGTTGAGGACAACCCAGGTCTTAGCACGAGAGATATCGCCAGACATGTTGGCATTTCGCAAGCAACTGCGTGGCGCATCTTACGTTCCCGGAATCTGCACCCCTACCACATCCAGCGGGTGCAGTTGCTCAGAGAGCAGGATTTTGGCCCTCGAGTGGAATTCTCAAGATGGTACTTGGCGATGAGATCCAGGGATCCCCGTTTTGTAAACAGCATTTTGTTTACGGACGAGTCCACCTTCAGCCGGGAGGGAATGTGGAACGCCCACAACAGTCATGTGTGGTGTGATGAAAATCCACATGAAACCAGAAGCCGAGCAGCCCAGGAGCGTTTCTCAGTAAATGTGTGGGCCGGCATTCTGGGGGATTGCCTCATTGGCCCTTATTTGTTACCTGAACGGCTGACAGGTGGAAATTACCTGATTTTCCTGGATCAAGTACTGCCGCAGCTTCTGGATGAGGCGCACGTACCCGAAGGTTCGCGTCGCCAGATGTGGTTCCAGCACGATGGAGCTCCGGCCCATTACACGAACGACGTGCGTCTCCATCTAAACGCAAGGTATGGCCAGCGGTGGATCGGGCGTGGGGGTCCAGTTCACTGGCCTGCCCGATCACCAGACCTCACCTGCTTGGATTTCTTCCTTTGGGGTTACCTGAAGGCCGAGGTATACCATACACCTGTCAGCAGTGCTGAAGAACTTGTGGCGCGCATTGTGGCAGCTGCAGGGCAGATCAGAGATACTCCTGGCATTGTTGGAAACACACACTCCTCAATGCGACGGAGGTGCGAAGCCTGCATCATGGCCCAAGGTCGAAATTTCGAGCATCTTCTGTAGTGTTATTTTTTGTAAATAAATTTCCAGTATCATTGATGTTTTTGGTCTAAATTTATTCAGAAGTGTTGAGCAGAGGTAGAAAATGTGTTTTCATTATTACTAACTGATCGTAGCGCCCCGTTTCCAGTTAGCGTCCGAAATGTCAACGAATTATGTTTTTTGCCCAAAGCGCCCCCTATCGATGTTTCTTTTTGTACCGTTCAACTGAGTTTCAGAGAGCCCCAGCAAACAGAATCATGAAAATGCATGCCATAAGTCAAGAAATCTGTTTGTTTATCTCTTAGGAGCCTTCGAGTTTCGACCACCCTGTACTTTGACATTTTATTCCGGCTCTTACGCTTTTTGCAGGGCTCTACTTTTGGGTTCAAACTTTAAGTTAGAGTATAAACTTTGGCGAGCATGTGTTAAATTATCAAAATAACGGGCTTAAAGTTGTTGTCTAGCTCTCCAAAGTCTGCAGCGCCCCCTATCCATGTTTTAAGAGATACGCTTATCAAATTGGTACTGAAGAAAGTCTAAACAAACAGAATCATTTCGACGCAACAAGCAAGAAAATCTAACCATTTCCCTAGTTTTTATGACGTTTCGAATTTCGGCACCCAAATTTTCGAAAGCGCCTAGCGCCTTACCATCGCGTCAGGGACCCTACATTCCCCATTCAAAAATGTTCGTCTAGGTGTGCTCTATCGATCCTTAAAGTTTGTCACCGACGAGCTGAATCACCCTGTATAGAAGAAAGTTTTGTGATGGCCACAACATACTAGTTTTTATATGTGCAATCACGAAAATATTTTTTTCAAATGTGAAATTTCCAGTTATTGATAAGATTAAATTTTTTTTGTTTAATTATGAATATTTCTTGAGGTGTATGTCATTAAAGTCTTAAAATCTTGCAAATTCGATGTAAATTTGTTAAAATTATGTAATGTTAAAATATATAGGAGCAAGAATCGAGTATGATGTAGATAAGTATTGTTGTAAAGGTCAATTCGCCGTTGAATTTCAAGAAATTGTGTGAAAACAGGGATTTCTATAAGGAGTTGATGTAATTTCAATTACAGTTCTTGGAATATTAGTTCAAAAGTAGTTATCTGCTATTTTTTAAAAGGTAATAGGGAAAAGATCTAAGTAATATTTGCTTTTACGTGTGAAAATTTCAAATAGTTTGATTCCAAATATAGACTATTTGAAATATGGAATGTTTGAAAATTAAAGTTTGTATTCATGTATACCCTGTATCATTAAAAAACGGTAAAGATAGTATTCATATTTGAAACAACTTGATGTGTGATCCGTTCTGTGATTTAATAATTTTCTAATAAATGGAAAAAAAACAGTTGTGAAAATTATGTAATGGTAAAATATATAGGAGCAAGAATCGAGTTTGATGTAGATAAGTATTGCAATAATTCAGAAATCTTCGATGCCCCTGTAGCGCAATTGGATAGCGCATATGGCTGTTAACCATGGGGTTGGCGGTTCGAATCCGTCCAAGGGCGAATTATTATTATTATTTTTTTTACTTAGTAAGATTGGAGGTTTCAATAATTGATTTGTTTTTCATTTCGAGGGAAAGTTGCGCACTAAGCAATTATTTAATAACTTTTTTTTTTGTTTTTGTTTAAGTTTTAATGTGCTGCTAATTCGTCTCGTTTCACCCAAAGCTATAAAATTATAGGAGGTGCTCTTGTTTTTTAACTCATAGGATTGGTTTAAAAAGTGAAAAATCGCTGAATTTCGTTAAATCTGAAAGTACTGGATTTTATTAAATAATGCTTTGTGTATAAAAATTAAGCTTGAATGTAGAAAAATTTAGTTAAATGTAATAAAATAAGGATATTAGTTTGTAAATTCGTATTTTTATGTACATTCATGAAAATATTTTTTAAATGTGAAAATTTCAGTTATTGATTAGATTAAAATTAATTTATTTTTGTTTGGTAATGATTTGGTAATTCTTGAAGTGTACCTCGTTCAAGGGTTAAAAATCTACATAGCTAGCATCTAAAAGTATGATAAAATCTCAAACTAGCGTAAAAGTTAATCAAATTCTTTTAAATTTGTTTTTTTTTCATTAAAAATCATATTTTCCTTTTATTATTTGTTCAATTATTAAATTCATTAAGGTAATGGTTGCCCAAAAAATAAAATATATGTTTAACGTTTCTTATTTAAATTGAAATCCTCGTATATTTCCTCTTTTATGTTGATATTCTAATCTTTTTCCTTAAAAAATGATATTTTCCATTGTTTTACTTAATTATTAATATTCATTAAGATGTTGTTCATTCAAAATTCGGATATATGCTCAAAATCTCGAATGTGTCAATGATTAAATGAACTCATAAAACAATTTTATTCATTTCCAGTTTCCAACTAGTGTCAAAGTTAATCAAATTCGTTTAAATTTGTCTTTTTTCATTAAAATATAATATTTTTCTTTGTTATTTTTTCAATTATTAAAATTCATTATGGTTATGGTTGTTCAAAACTAAAATAAATGTTTATATCTTTCATGTAACAGTTGGAAAGAATTCAGTCTCTTTTTACCTAAAAATTGATATTTTTCTTGAATGGAAACATTTTCTGGTATGCTTTGTAGTTTACCATGTGCAGTAAACACAAACTAAAAATTGGTTCGAATATGACGTCAGAGAAGGTTTGTGATCCCTTCCCAAGTTTGAAGAATGCTAGGGGCAGCGTGCAGTGAATGAGATCTGGGATTATCTTCTTATACTAGCCCTATCGAAAAAATTCTGTAGAATCTGCTAAAATTAAGGAAATTAGATTGACTATATCTTGGGGTATAGTCATCTAAAGGATACCCCATATTACGTATTACATAATTAACGTCTAAAAAGCACGATAAAATCTCAAAGTAGTGTAAAAGTTAACCGAATTCGTTTAAATGTGTCTTTTTCATTAAAAAAGCAATATTTTCCATTGTTCTGCTTAATTATTATTAATCGTTAAGGTAATGATTGTTCAAAACTAAAATATAAGTTTATATCTTTCATATAACAGTTGAAAAGATGCATAAAAATTGATATTTTTCTTGGATGTAAACATTTTTTCGATATACTTTTGTGACGTCAAAACTCTATTGTTGCGTTCCCCCAAGCTTAGGAAATATGAGCGGTTGACGATAGTGAATAGGGGTTGGAATTATTTTTTCTTATACTAGTCTCATCGAAAAAATGCTATTCAATCTGCTAAAAATTAAGGAAATTAGTTTGTAAACTCTTATTTTTATATGTTCAATCATGAAAATATTTTTTTAAATGATAAATTTCCAGTTACAGATTAAGCTGAAAATTGAATTTATTTTGATTAATTAATCTATATCTTAGGACGTGGTTGTCTAAGGTTTTAAATCTGGAAAAATCTAGTCGAATGTGATAAAATTATGAAAATTAGATTGAAAACTCGTATTTTTATAGGTACATTCATGAAAATATTTTTTTAATTGTGAAATTTCCAGTTAATGATTAGACTAAAAATTAATTTATTTTATTTAGTAATGAGTATTTTTTGAGGCGTAGGTCGTCTAAGGGTTAGAATTCTGCATTACTAACTAGTATCTAAAAGTATGATAAGAAATCCCAAACTAGTGTAAAAGTTCATCAAATTCGTTTAAATTCATCTTTTTCATTAAAAAAAAATCAATATTTTCCATTGCTTTGTTTAATTATTAATATTCATTAAGGTGTTGTTCATTCAAAAACTAAAATATATGTTTAAATTTCCCCTTTAAGCTGATATTTAATTTTATAGTTGAAAAAAAAAATCTAAAGAAATCTGTTTTTTTTTACTAAAAATTGATATTTATCTTTATTTTGTTTAATTAATAATACTCATTAAGGTGTTGATTATTCGAAATTCAAATAAAGGTTCAATCATCGTCTTATAGCTGAAAAAAAAAATCGATTGAAATCAGCTTTTTTTCCTTAAAAATTGTTATTAACCATTTGGAAAAATGGTTATTGTTCTCGTCAGGATGGGAAATGAAAAGCATATCTGAAGGTTTTCACTGGTTTAATCCGCAATTTATTCGTTTCCTGATTGGTCTATACAGTCATCTGTATTTCCCTTTAATTTCATCAACGATGGATACTTTCTGTTGCCACTATGACAAAAAAGTAATAAAAACTACAAAAAAAAATTAATAACTCAGAAACAAATTGAGATACAGTTTTCAAACAAATTGCATTTAAAAGTACATTTTTTTCGCTATCCGACGGTGTAAAAAGTAATATTGTCGGATGTTTAGAAGTTTAAGAATGAAATTTCATTTAAAATTGGCCGTCCGATTTCTTGGAAATCGGACGATGGAAAAGCCTTTTCCCGAACAGCCAATGAAATGCTTGGATATTTACGAAAGTTTCAGGTGGATAATACTTAAGTTTCATGAAATCTGACGGGTCGCAGGCGATATTTTTGGCTTGCAATTTTTACGTGTCATAACACTATTAATGTTTAATTCATGGCGTACGTTGTAACGTATGATCCACTCCGTGCGATTTTTCATGTCTTAAATTTTAGTCTTCAAAAAAATCGTTTTCCAAATAGTCGTTGTAATTTGATAAATTGCTTTTTTTTTTCACTGTTTTGCTTAATTAATAATACTCATTAAGATATTGATAATTCAAAATTCAAATATATGTTTAACTTTCTCCATTTAAGTGGATATACTGATCTTAGAGTTGAAAGAAAATCTACAGAAATCAGCTTTTTCCCTTTAAAACTGTTATTTTCCATTGTTTTGTTTAATTAATAATACTCATTAAGGTAAAGGTTGTTCAAAAGTCTTCATTTTATAGTATGATATATAATCTAATCGATCTAACGTTCACCCTTCCTGTTAGAGCTGAACTTTATTTTTCCCGCTAGGGGGCGGTAGCGGAGGAGGCACACGATGGGTGTGGTATCGGGTGCGGGACGGTCCCGCACCCTCCTGTCCCCGTACTCTCGTTTTCCTACTACTGTTGTTGATTTTTCAAGACAAACATTCTTAAAGTTCCGGGCCACGCGGCTACCGGAGCGAGTCTAGAATAAAAGTGTGTGTTTTAAGTCTTAACAGTGAAATAGGGTTTGCTCTCTACGGATACCCCTATTTTTAACACTTTCCGATAAAGTTGAAAAGCGTTTATGCATTCGGTGTGTCTCGCCCTCGCTCTATAACGCCTGTCCCTAGACTCGGATTTTCATGCAATGGATAAACGTTACGGAGGGTCACCTAAGCCTATGTTGGGTAGGAAGTGGGCCACCCAAAAGAATTCCATTCCATTAAGGTATAAGGGAGTGATCGTTTTCAGTATATTGAAACGGATCTGAATCACTGGATATTTCACGACAACAGGAGGGGACATTCCCTACTAGCATTTGCCATTCGTGGACACTCACACACCCCTCTCTCTGAGTCATCCGTGCTGGAAAATTCGGTAGGCACTTTTAAACTGAACTCTTTTTTTTTTTTGCATTATAGGTATTTTTTAACTGAACTCCATTTCGGCATGCGGGTCGTTAAGAGATACACGTCTCTGGCAGTGGCGTAGCTAGAGCATTTCGTTTGGGGGTGGAGATCGAATTTACCAAATGTTCATAGTAAATTTTGTATTTTTTTTTTAATTTTGTATTTATTTGTATTTTGTATTTTTTCGCATTATTTTCTTTTGAGCAACGGGGGGTGGGGGGATTAGACATTTATTTATTATTTCAGCAATATATAAATGAACAGACTAAAAAATTTTAACAAAAAACTAAATAATTTCGTAGGGTAGTAGAAATTATGAATGGAGGGAGTGAAGTAGATAACTGCTGATTTATTTATCGTATTGCACAATTACGAATAAAGCAGAAGAAAAAAGTAATTTTAAAGACTTTAACCCTTAACTGATTAGGTGAGGTGTTTTCCACCCTAGAGAAATTTCAATTATGAAGATTTTTTTTTTTGTGGTATTTAGATACGTGTATTTATATGTATATGTATGTACACTTGCAGTACTTTTTCACTTGTTTTTATTCAAGTAAATAATGCAAAATTCACAGCAGATTTTCTTATTTTAATTCGCTACATTTTGTGGAGTGTACAAGACAAGAAATCAAATTTTGGGGTTGCATAGACACAGGGTTGGGTTTTTGACGTCAAAAACTGGTTTTTGACATGACAAGCGTCAAAAACTGGTTTAAACTGTCATAAACTGGTTTAAACTGTCGAAAACTGGTTTAAACCGTCGAAAACTGCCAAATACATGTAACACGCTAAAACATTTTAACAATAGATAAACATTAAATAAGTCAATGATCTATGTGATCTTTTATTGAAATTTAATAATTTAAAAATATATTATTTGCAATAAAATATTTTTTTTTTTTTTTTGATTTTACAACCAGAAGAAAATAATTTTGTACAATTAAATAATCCGGATCAATTTTTACCCCGCAGCATGCTGCAGCACACCACGTGTTTAGCACATTTATTTACACCCAAAAGATTTTTGAGTTTAGAGTGTATGAAGCGTTAGAAACAGTCAGCGAAGCCAACAGTCTGTCTCTTAATTGATGCTGAGCTAGTATGACTTGATAGCAAAAGCATTGCTAGATGAGCAAGTTTTGAAGCAAGCTCAAAAAGCTGTTGCATTTAGTGATACCTTTGCACCAAACAATGGAGTCCTCCCTATAGCACTGAAATAGGAAGACTGGAAAGGGGATTCTTTAGCTTCATACACAATCAGTATGGGTAAGCATCCATAAACTCTCTCTGTAGCTCAAGCGCAGGGGCAAAGCTACTGGGGGGGCGTCTCGCCCCCCCAATGTCGGCAACCTTGATCACAGTCAGCAAATTCTAGGTAGTCTGTATCGATCGATAAAATTCTGAAACAATTGATTTTTTTTTTCAAATTTCTACGTTTTTTCTTAAAACATACACTAAAAAACACCAATCCTTAGCATTTGTCTTAATTTCTTTCGAAAATAAGAAGTTTGCCCCTCCTTTCTTCGACTTCGCGAGACCACTGAAAATAAATGGAGAAAGAACCAGGAGAGACTAGTTTCTCAATATACAAAGGGGTCTTTCTGAGAGTCCGCAGCGATTTAGTAGGGTTCTGAACATCTCGATGATCGACTAGCACTGAAGATGATGACGACTTCAGTGGAGACATTCATAATAATTGTGGTGTATTGAAATGTGCTGGACAATTGAATCATTTAATGGATTGTTTAAATGATTGCAAGCATTTTTGGAAAATTGACCCAATCTGATGAATTAAGTGTTTTCTTGTTCTTTAAGGAGACATTAGATATAGCTGACAGGAAAAAGAAATTTCTTCGTCTGTGTTAAATATTTATAGTAAGATTGTGAAAGAAATCGAGCAAAACCATGGAGAAGTTTGCATTACGGAAAGTGGGAACGACTCCATCATTGAACATGACCCAGGAAAATGATCTAAAATGAAGTCAAACAATCAGGGACATATTTGATCAGTTTAGGTCCATATCAGCCAAAACTCAGAGCATATCCTATAAATGGTTCCATCCCGCAAGATAGACAGCGACATTTCAACACCACTTGGTACAAAAGAGAATCCGTTTTTGGAATATACACTACTGACCATTAAAATTGCTACACCAAGAAGGCGACAAGCTACAGACGTGAAATTTAAACGACAGGAAGAAGGTGCTGTGATGTGCAAATGATTAGTTTTTCAGCACATTCAGACAAAGCAGGTACCGGTAGCGGCACCTACAGTGTTTTTAAATGAGGAAATTGATCAGCCGGTTTTTCATATGCAAATTGCATTTGAAAGCTGTTTCCTGGTGAAAAGTTGTTGTGATGCCTCGTGTAAGAAGGGGAAATGCAAAGCAGCACGTTTCGATGACTTTGATAAAGGTCGAATAGTAGCCTACCGTGATTGGAGTTTATTGTTGCTCGCGTCGGTCGAGATCCAATTAGTGTTCGCAGAATATGGAATCGATGGGTTCAGGACAATAATACGGAACGCCCTGTGGGATCTTAACAGCCCCTATCACTAGGGGCCGAGAAGACAGGCATGTTATCCGCGTGGCCGTAATGGATCGTGTAGCCATGTCATGAGCCCCGTGTCAAGAAATGGGGTCGTTTGCAAGACAAGTGTCTGCACGAACAGTTCGACGACGTTTGAAGCAGCATGGACTCTCAGTTTGGAGACCATGGCTGCGGCTTCCCTTAACGCTGCGTCATAGACAGGTGCATCTTCAATGGTGAGATCAACATGAACCTGGGCGCGCGAACGGCAAGATCTAATTTTTTCAGATGAATCCAGGTTCTGTTTACAACATTATGATGGTCGCATCCGTGTTTGGCGGCATCGTGGTGAACGCACATTGGCAGCGTGCATTCATCATCGTCATACTGGCCCATCGCCTGGCGTGATGGCATGGGATGCCATTGGATACACATCTCGGTCACCTCTTGTTCGCATTGACGGCACTTTGAACAGTGCATGTTACATTTCTGGTTCACCCATGGCTCTGCCCTTTATTCGAGCCCTGCGAAATTCTACGTTTCAGCAGGATAATTCCCGACCGCATATTGCCGGTATTATATGGACCTTCCTTGATACGGAAAATTTTCGGCTGTTGCCCTAGCCAGCACGTTCTCCAGATCTCTCACCAATCGAAAACTACTGGTCAATGGTTGCCAAGCGACTGGATCATTACCAAACGCCAGTCACTACGGTTGATGAACTGTGACATCGTGCTGAAGCTGCATGGACATCTGTACCTGTACATGTCATCCAATCTCTGTTTGACTCAATGCCCAGGCGTATAAATGCTGCTATTACTGTCAGAGTTTGTTGTTCTGGGTACTTAATTCTCAGGATCTATGCACCCAAATTTCTTGAAAATTTAATCACTTGTTATTTCTAGTATAATATATTTATCCAATAAATATCATTTTGTTATTTGCATTCCTTCCTGGTCTAGCAACTTTAATGGCCAGTAGTGTAGCACAGAACTCCATGCAATTTTTTTGCCTATTTCATGAAGGACCTTGGAGAGAAAAAATACAAAATGCTTCAGTTGAGAGTGGTTTAAACAAAAGACACAAAATGAAGAGCTTAAGGAACAGAAAGTTCGCACAACATTTCTCTTCCAACTCCCACCAAATTTGCTGTTTCCTATTTTTTTCAGCTCATAATGACGCATAATCGCTTACCAAACAGATTATTCTGGAAGAGTAACAGCAACATCTTGCATTCAGCACTGAAATTGTAGCAATCTTGATGGACATTGCGCGAATGCAGAGTTGACAAGCTCTCGTTTGTGGAAGTGACAAAGACGAAAATGAAAACTTTTGGCAAATTTTGAAACTAATTTCCAGACATAATCCACAACTGAGGAAATGTTTGAGGACACGCGTTTAAAGCCACACCACATAACTTACCTTTCCGCTTCATCCCAAAATGAGATGATTGAATTTCTTGCTTCAGCAGTGCGCAAAACGATAGTCAGAGATATTCAAGAAGCATAATTTTATGGAATTATGACAGACAACACCAGATGCTTCGAACCATGTTCGATCAGCTGTTATGTTGAAATATGTCGACAAAGATGGAAAAACTCCGATCGGCTTTTGGAAGTTGTAAAAGAAGTCGATAAAACCAATGTCGACCTTGCATGCTAGAAATCGTACATCTTTACGAAGAATGAGCTTGAAATAGAACAGGTAGTTTTCCAGTCATACGGTTTTACAAACAGCATGTCTGGGGAATTCAACGGCACTTAGGACTATGAGACGTTTTCAGAAATTGTAGGTTGAATTGTGCAATATATTCCTTGTCAATGTCAGACTCAATACTTTCATTTGGCATATCTGCAATGCCAGCAATATTATAGGCGATGTTTTTGACGTGCTGGAAAATGTTTGTGTTTTTCACAGCAAGTACTAAACGAAAGAAATCATTAGTAGACAAGCTCAAAGAAATAGAAAATGCTCTTCTACTGCGGAATCTTTCTAAGGCGAGATAGACTGCTCGAGCGTAATCATTGAAAGCGGTTTGGATCTTATATGAATCTATCCTACAAATTTTGAAATAGTTGATTCCTCTACTTCTGTTAGCAAAGCAAAGATCAAGCCATGGGGATTATGAAAGAAAATGTTATGGCTCGACTTCATTGCTTCACAAATGTTTCACAAGAATGTTCAGTACAAGTGCAAGTTAGTTACTGAAAAAATGATGTCGAAGACTCTTAAAATAGACGCTACAAAAGTACTGAAGACTTGTATCAAATCATTAGGAACAATGACAATGAAAATATGAATAGGGAAATATAGAGTGTAGTTCTCTTGTAAACCAAGTAAGGTGTTGATCCGTTAAATGAATTTGCTATATAGTATCGATGAAGATTGGCACCAAAGAAGTTAGATGGTAATTGAAACAATCTCTTCGCTTCCGAACTCCTAATATTCCAACGCAGGGGTTCTCAAACTATGGTACGCGTACCAGTACTAAGACAAGAAGCTCTATGAACTGGTACGCGAAAGTCAGACACCGACACATGAAATTAAAAATACAGTATGTGAAATAAAAAAACAGCTCAATCCCCCCCCCCCCCCCTTCTCCTCTTTTTTGATTTGAAAGTTAGCCGGTAATGTGGTTTCTGCAATACTCTCTGTTATACTGCTTTCACAGCGTTTAGCTTTCTCTTATTTTTATAATGTAATTCGATTTGAATTTTTTGATAAGTAGAACTAATGCTTTGGTAGATATTGAGATGACCTTTCCTTCCCCTGAAAAAAAGAAAAAGTTTTCTTCTTTTACTATATTGTATGTGTGTATATTACATATTTCCACAACCTTCAATATCACATTAAAAAGTAGTTTATTTTCAGAAGATATGTGAATTGTTTATGTAAGTTATTCACTTATTAAATTTTCTTAAGTGTAGTTTACTATTGATATATACACAGCATTCATATAACAAAAAAATCTCGAAGAAAGCGGACTTCAAATATTTTTTTTCTCATGTTTAACAAAACTATGAAGTATTTATGTTCTCTATTATACATGTATATTTGTAACCCACAATGATATACTTTATATACATAAATACACTATAAATTATTACAAGAAATTAATTATTCCTTCGCATGCTTTCCGAAATCTTTCCTTTTATCCGTTTGTTCTATTTTAAAATAGTAACCTGTTTCATAGGTTTTTCTGTATTAGCTTTGAGTTTGTCACCTGGTAGTACGCGTAAGTATGAACATTAATTTAGTGATACGTCGGTCTGAAAGTTTAGGAATCCCTGTTCTAACACATGGAGTTTCAGAAAATACTGGATATCCTTGCAGTGGTGATAGCTGAATTCTTTCATCAGCATAATCACACCACTGGATAAAATAATGTATCCTCCCATTACAAGAGAGAAATAAAAACTAAATCTGGTTAAGAATGCGGTAAATGTCTTTCGTGAAACATTGTCAATTCCTGATATGGAAGCATTGCACGCAGGGATAAAGTTTTGTCAGACTTCTGCGCAGAGGCTGAAATAATGTATGATATTTACATGAAAACAGAACCTTTGAGATACATTCTGCCACTTGTGAACCATGTCAATCGACTGGCTCTAATTTCTCCAGTCACAATTGCCTCGAATGAAAGAACAATGTAAATTAAAATTGTGAAAAAAATATCTAAGAACAACAAAGACCGATTCACGTTTGAATACACTCATGATGCTTACGTTTGAGAAGGATATTTTGAAATACCTAGATTTGGGCACTGTCGTGAATAGATGGGCTCGTCTAAAACAATGGTGGGTTAAAATGCATGTTATGCAATGGATGCACAAAGATGTAATTAAAACGAGTTTTGATTTAATCCTTTTCAATGTAATGTAATCAAGAGCCGTAGTGAGCGGCCTCTTTCCGTCAGCTGTCCTTTAAGCTTTTCTTCTCTTATCCCGACTCTTTTGCAGAAGCCAGGTTCATAGGTCCCCAGCCAGGTCCCGAATATAAGAGACTAGCGGAAGCTAGGTTGAAAAAAAATCAAAAATTAAAACCGGACAAATTTAAAAGGGAAATTACACAAATTAAAGTCACCGAAAAGCGGAAAGGAAAAACTCGGGGCTCTGAAGCTACCGAACAACCGCTCCTGCATCAAGCTTACTATTAGTCTTGATCAGCGGTTGGGGTTGAGTGGGTGGGTCAACCGCCATGGGCAACTGATAAATAAGCTGATTCTGCATAAGTTCCAAGTAGCATTTTACTAAAAATTTCAACTTATTTAATTAATTCGATTTGCAGATTTCCATCTGCACATTCAGCAAAAGATATCAAAATACATTACGGGAATATTTGCAACAATGTAACGTAAGTGAAGGGGTGGTATATCCATCTTTAAATCTACCTTATATTCTCTTCAATATTCTAAAGCGTAAAGTATTTGACGTTCTAAAATGAAAGTTTTGATCTCGATGGGTTAATAAGGTTGAATTTTATATAAAACATACCGAGTGTACTAAAATGGTTTGACTGATTTTAAAATTCAATAACTTGCTAATAGTGGCAGCTGTTGTAAAAAAAAATCTTGCAGGAGGGTTATGTAAGATGTCAGGAGTTTTTACAGCGATTCTCGATTTTAGTTTAAAACAGCAGCGATACATGGCACTGCTGGCAACAGGTGCTAAATCAGGGCCTGATTTTTTTAATTTCTCTCTCCCTCAGTATTGATGCAGAAGAAGGAGGGGTATTAACTTAAATATATGGAGGGGTTCTCAGTTTCCAATGAAATTATGTTCTTAGAGGCCCACTGGATATATTTAATCTCCTTCTTTCACATCAATAATGAGAAAAGAGAGAGGGCAAAAATCAGGTCCCAATTTAGCACTTATTGCTAGCAGCGCCATCTATCGCCACTATGTTAAACTAAACTCGATAATCGCAGTAAAAAAATTCCTGACATCTTACATACCTGCAAGAATTTAATTTTATAGCTGTTACCATTTGCAAGTTACTGAATTTTAAAATCAGTCAGTCCATTTTAGGACACCGGGTAAATGCATATATACAGACACAGAAACGAACTTTTAAAGATATATAATTTTTTTTTTAAGTCAGTCGGCAAAATCGTCATATACGCCCCCCTAATGAATTCTGCTTAAATACGCCCCTGCTCAAGCGCGAGCTAAATCAACTGATACAGCAGTCAACCCTTGCCCCTGATGGTTGGGATGCAAAGTATAAGCCAAACAATGGTATGGTTTCATGATTTGGTCCCTTCTATTATGCACTTTTTCAATATGGGCTTACAGGAATTTTCTTTTAGATGACTGAGCCAATTTTGTTCAGTTTTAAAATCGAAAACATTTTTATATATTGAAAGAAAGCATGTTTTAAAAAGATTTTGACTTTAAGCTTTTTTTTTTTTAATTACTTCTGTTATTTTGTAAATGTTTGAAATTAAGAATCCAATTTCAATTTTGAATGGAATGGTTATTGCCTAGACTAGAATAACATTGTTGCACATTATCTTGTTATATACAGTACAGGACCCATTATCCGGAAAGACCCGAAATCCAGAAAAAAAAAATTTGAAAATTTTACAGATTCCCAATTTTTTTTTGGTATATTGTGTTGCAATGTGTAACCACTAAAATATGTTACATCAGTGATGGGGGAGCACGCCCCCCCCCCCACTCCGAAATTAGAAAAAAATCAGTTTTTGTCAAATTTTAGTTTAAAATTTATATTACGATTCGTTTTTTTTTTTTTTTTTTTAAATCGTCAGATATTTCACATCCTCCCTCTCTCACTTTGACAAAATATTATGGCTACACAAGTGTGTTGCTTAAATCAGGGGTGATTCTGAGTAGAAAAAAGAAAAAATTCTGAAATCCACAGCAAATTTTTTTAAAGTTTACAGAAGAGGGGGGGGGGGGGGGGCTCCTCGACACTAACTTTTAACGAAATTCTTGTTTGTATTAGATCTTTTGACGAAATTAAGGGTTTTTTGTGATCCTTTGAAGAAATTTTTTTTTGCTATCTTTTGATGAAATTTGCGTTTTTTTCGCGAGATTTTGACGAAATTTGCGTTTTTTCCCCGTGATCCATTGACTTAATTTGCATGTTTTTCGCGATTCTTTGAAGAAATTTTTTTTTTCGCGAGATTTTGACGAATTTTTTTTTTTCATACTTTTGACGAAATTTTCAATTTTATTCGCGATCTTTTGACAAATTTGGAGTTTTTTTCGCGATCTTATGACGAAATTGTGGGGGGCTTTTTCGATCATTTGAAGAAATTTGTGTTTTATCAAAGATTCTTTGACGAAATTTGCATTTTTCCGGCGATTTTTTGAGGGAATTCGGGAGGACCCGAAATCCGGAAAATTCCAAAATCCGGAAAGCCTTCGGTCCCGAGGATTCCGGATAATAGGTCCTCTACTGTATACAAAAAAATCTACACTTTTCTAAGTTTTTTTTCCCCATAAAAAAAGCTAGCTAATGCTTTAAGCTCTCAAAAGTAAGCAAAATTAAAACAATTTTAAGTAAGAGAAAAAATGTACAGCTCAGGTGAGCTTAATGTCTACTTTTTAGAAAAACACAATTTTACAAATAAATAAATAAATAAATAAATAAATAAATAAATAAAAATTTTACCCTGTTAAAAAGTTGTACTTAACAATAATACTTTACTATGTACTAATTACTGATATACAGTAAGAGTGAATTTAAAATATTACATGAAATGTTGTCATGTGTGACATTTAATTTGAACTTTTACAGATCAATTTAGTATTTGAGGTTTTTGACATGGCGGTTTAAACCCGACATAAACTGACACATGTCAAAAACCTGTCAACCCTGTAATTATTACTAATACTATATACTAATTATACAATTACAGTAATAGTGAATTTTAAATATTACATCTAATGTGTGACGTTTAATATGAAATTTTACAGATCACTGTAAGTATTTGAGGTTTTTGACAAGGGGTTTTTGACATGACGGTTTAAACCGCAGTTTAAACTGTCAAAAACTGACATGCGTCAAAAACCTGCCAACCCTGCATAGACACCACCTCACCACGTTATTAAAAAAAAAAATAACCTCATCATTTAAGGTTTAAGCTTTTCGTGCTCGATTCTCCAGTGAGGGGGGAGGGGGGCAAAGGTAAAAGCAGTAACTTGGGGTGAGGTGTAAAAAGACAGATTTAGATTGATTATTTATTATTACAATACAAATAAATTCAATAGAAAATATTTAAAAAATAATTCTTTTTTTCTTTTATTTATAACTCAAAGTTTGAAATTTGCAATACTTTTTAAATTTTAAGTTAGAAGTTTGTACGGGTAGAAATTTTCAGGCCAGGGCCAGGCCGACCCATAGCAAAAAATTCGACTCGGCCCATTATAAAAATTAGGCCTGAACTCGGCCAGGCCTGTCGAAAAAAAATATTGGCTTGGGCCGGCGTTATAGCAGCTAAAAGTTCAGCCTGAGACCATCCTGGCCCGGAAAAAAATGAAAATCTCGACCCGAACCTGGCACTGCCCGAATGAATTTTTACAAAACATTGATTTTTACGTCGATTTGGTTAAAAATTTGTCTGTACGAGGAATTCTGATCAAAAATACTTAAACTTAGATTTTTTTCTTTCTTTCTTTCTTTCTTTCTTTTCTTTTTTTTTCTTTTTTTTTTTGTAATCTTCATTTTTTATAGAAATGCCGTAGGCTGCGATATATATATATATATATATTAATAAATCTCTATTTGTTATATGCAAATGTTTCGATTATCATTAATTTTGTTAATCCATATTACATGTATTGGAGACTTAAAAATCTAAAAAATGCTATACAGTAAAATCTTCTAAGACAGAATCGTACAGTAAAGTAAAAAAAAAAAAAACGCATTATAGACAAGTTCCCTTTTTAATAGGTGTAAATGTGTTATATATTCTTTTCTCACATATTATTATATTAATTTTGCATGGATATACACATTTTTCAGTTTAAAACAGGATTCCGTCATAGGCAGGTTCTTTTTCACACGTATTACTATATTTTAATTTAACTCTATTTTGCTACCAGGCCACGCTGAGACAAAGATTTTCATACGTGTTGCGTGAAAACCGGGACTGAAAATTTTGGCCCGTGAAGACTTGGAAGAATGAAACCAACCAGTCCCGGCTCGGTACAGAAACATTAATTAGGCCTGGTCAGGCCTAATTTATGTTTTGCCAAAATTATTTATTACTGACTCATTTAAATAGACATTTTTTTTAAATCCAGAAGCATGTAATCAGCAGGTATGAGGCATGAAGTGCTTTGAAATCAAATAGCACTTTTAAATTTTCTGATAAATGTATTGCATATTAAGTTATAATCAATTGCTACCTCATAATGATCTTTTGTCGATTGTCACGTTTTAAAAAAATCTGTTCTAAACGTCAACTTTGGCACCATTTTCTGAAAGATCATTTACTTTTATAGGAAAAAAGAGAATTGCTATTCGTTTACGAATAAGAAAGAATATCTGCAAATTTCGTGCATTTAAAAATGGATATTTCTTCACGAAAGTGTAAAAAAAGATGCAAGTTACGATTTCAGAACAGCTTTAAATCATTTTTAAAAACCACAAAATGTGGCTAATCAAAGCTGCACTTTATTTGTAGGATACTTTTTCTGTTGAATTTGTAAGCTAGAACTCGTAACATAGAAAGTTATCAGAATTGAAATAGTCAAATATCATGTTGAGCAATTGAGCATTAGTATAAAAAATTAAATATTGTTATTTTAATTTGCAATAATAAAAAAAAGAGTGTTGAACACAAAACGATTTTTTTTATGGAGAAGGGGAAGGGGAGAGAGGGTAGGCAGGGTGGAAAATTATTTTATTTTCTGCAAAACTACTTTGCTTGAATTTTTTTTGAAGCTGTAACGTTGATTCTGTTACATGAATTAGCCTGATTCAAAAGTCAAAGGATTTTTTTTTTTTTTTTTTTTTTTAATTTACTTAAATTAACTTTGAGATCCCTTCATTTCAGAAAACAAAGAAAAAATTGCTTTCAGTTTTTGCAGCAGAAAGTAAATGTATATCTCAAAACGCCAATTAGAAGAAAGATTAATGCTTATCATCAATGCATTTGTCTTTATATATCAATACAACTGATGATTTCAAAACAAGTTCAAAAACATAAATAAAAAATATCTTTTCGAACTGAATGACAAGAACCAGTGTTGCAGTCGTAAAAAACAAAGGGTATACGCTAGTGATGGGCGATTCTGGAAAATTCAGGAATCGATTAAAATCGACATCGTATAAAACTGAATCGATCACAATAAGAATCGATTCCCAAATTCTAGAATCGATACTTGAATCGATATTTCGATAGTCACAGATTCGCACAGATAAGCTCAAAAATATTAATTTCAAAACTTAGCGAATCAACAGAGCCGTAGCGACCACCTCCCATACCTCACATTTAAAGGTTAGACAAAGTCAGGGGCCCAGTCGTAAGCTATTACAGACTTTTGAGTCAAATCTCAAATAATAAAGTTTTAACTTTTAAATTATTAGTTTTAAGATGTAATTTTACTAATATTGTATTTTAGATTTTATTTAAATTTATTTTTTAAGATAGAACTCGGTTAAATACAAGTTGGAAATTGCGCGTCAAACGTGGCAAATGTGGTGCGCTCGTACTATAACAGTGCACTTCATAAGTGCATATCAATTTCATTCTGTTCGAAAGTCCGTAACATCCTTAAAATGCACTTGAAATAATTTTTTCCATTGGCCGTAATGTAAAGGAAAACTTTTGACTGTCCCTGTATCATAATCATATGTAAATCACTGTGATTTTCTTCCAGCCTGAATTAAAATTTAAATTTTCAGGGACATAATTCACGTTGCCATAAGAACCGATTTAGTATTCTTACAATTTGAGTTTAATAATGTAACTAGCAAAGTTTATTAAAGTTCTTTTATTTAAAAAAAAAAAAAAAAATCGTCGCTGCAAGACGTGAAAATTTAGTTTTCTCAGAAGAAATAAAAATCAATTAATTTTACTGTCTTAGAAGGATGATGGACGCACATGTATATTGCTTGGAAATCTTTACATTATAGCTAGTAACTAGCGGGTTCCCCCAATATGAAATCTCGAAGCGAACGAACCGCGAACCGGGTTCCCGCTGCCCACAGCACCGTATAGGTGTACCCCCGCCCCCCCCCATTTTTTGACATTCATCATTTAAAAATTTTTTATTATGTGTTATAAACTATCTTAAAATTTCAAACAAATCGCCCTGTTATATTTTCTAATTTTGTTCTGCCCCTCCCCTCTATCGCCCCCCCCCCGAAATGTGACGCGCCATTCTTTTCTATAATTTTTTATCATGTGTTATAAACAATCTTAAAGTTTAAAACAGATCGCATTGTTAGATTTCCTAATTTTAACAAAATCGCGTTATGTTAGTTCCAGATTCCACCACCAGGGTGCGCACTCTATTCCTAACAAAACTGTGAACGAAACTCCGTTAAACAACCTATCAGTAGATATATTACTCAAGAGTGTGGCAATCTTGATCAAAAATTTAAGCTATTTGCCGAAATTACTATTCGGAAATAGTGGTAACTAAACTTTTGACTTTTTTATATTTAATAAGTAGCATTTATCTCAGGACTCCGTCAAAAAACCCCACCTAAAACGGTAAGGAACGCTAAGGTTTAAAAAAAATTCTAGCGGCCTCCCCCTCCCCCCCCCCTCCTCCCGAAATTTTCGCACCATTCTTTTTTAAACATTTTCTTATGTGTTATAAACTATCTTAAAGTTTCGAGCAGATCGCCTTGTTAGATTTTCTACTTTAAATGAAATCGCGGTCTGTTAGTTCTATATTCCACCACCAGGGAGCGCAGTCTATTCAAAACAAAAGTGTATCTAAACGAAACTCCTTTATACAACCTATCCGAAGATACATTAGTCTAGGGGGTGGTAGTCTTAAGCAAGAATTCAAGATATTTGTGAAATTACTATTCGAAAATAGTGGTATGAACACTTATAAAATTTTTGATATTGAAAAGGTAGTAATTATCTCAGCCCGCCGTCAAAGAACCGCACGCTAAACGATAGAAAACGTTAATGCTGCTATAAAAAATCACGTGACTGCCTTTAAAAAAAAAGCATTTAATAGAAATAAACCAATTAGTGAAATAATAATTAATATCTCAGCTTGTAATTAAGATAATATTTTTTCGAATTTCTGAAAGGAGAAATTTTTTTTTTTTTTTTTTTGCATCGCCCTGTCCAAGTTTCGAATTTTTACGCCTCTTACATTCCAAGATGTGGTCCCCTTTTAAAACAGTACAAAATTCTCGGGAATCACTTTGTTTAAATTGTTAAATATATTATTTGAAAAAAAAAAAAGGTTTTAAAGCATTTTAGCACGTATTTTCATACCTACACCCTTGAAAAAAATTAATAACATACAGGGGATCCTTTAGTTTCGGAAAGCTCCGAAATTTCATAAAATTCAAAGTATCATAAATCAGTAAGTTTGGTTGTAAACGACTGAAATTTTTATAATACAACTTACACAAACACTTTGACAAACTTGTGAAATACCGCTTAACTAACGAGAACCTTGAGTCACGTGGCTTTAAACCAAGAATGATAAGTTTAAAATGGAAAAGAGACGAAATTTGTTATTACCATTCATAAATAGTGCTCACCAAGAGCAGCAGATATAATATCAGTGTTTAGTTGGTAAACAAATGACTCGGGAAGAATGTCAAAAAAGGTCCCATTGAAATTGGACCATAATTAAGAAAATTGGGATGGGGGGGGGGGGGATGTAGGTGATGAACTGGAAAAGTACAGCTTAATAAACTAGTAACCCAAATAACTTGGCTCCTAAACTAAAAATATAACAATTTAACCTAGAAAGAAAAAGGCTCTTATGCGAAATTTGACAGCAGTTCTGCCTTTAAAACAGTAAATCCGAAAGAATAAATATATATTCCTTTGAAATTACTGTCAAAAATATCAATAAAAAAGTTGGAGCACGATTGACCCTTACCAAAAAGAAGGAAGGCTAGAGACAGAAAATAAAAGATCACATTAAAAGCTTTCCAACGATATGTTATACGATATGGTTTGGAAGAAACAAAAAATATCCCCCCCCCCCCCGAGGGAGCAGGTAAGCCCCAAACGGTCGGAGGGGCGACCTCAAAAGTGTCTTTGGTCAAGGTTTCAAAATGTGGCTTTATAATAAAACAGAACAAGAATTGGACATTTTTAAAATTGCATGCAAATTTTGAACGGCCCTGTAAATTAAGATTAGGGAGGAAAAGGGGAGAGGGGGTGGAGAGATTTGAAGGGACGAACTTGAAAAATACAATATAATAAACTAGTAACCTGAATAACTAGGCTTCTAAACAAAAGTATAACGATTTAACCTAGTGTTGAATTCAGGGGGTAGCCCGGGAGGACATCCCTCCCGGGACATTGAAATGTCCCTCCCGTAAGTTTTGAGATTTTATGCTTTTTAATGGACAAATGTGCACCCCCCCCCCCCCCATTACGGAACGGTTCCGGCCCAAGGGGCCCGGTTCAAATCAAACAATAAGAAAACCATTAATCATTCTCCCCCACCTAGCATCGGGAGAAAAACTAATCCTTTCTTTGAAATAGTGGATTTGCCTCGGGATGATCCATATAAGCATCCATTTTGTTGCCTGGATGGAGTGGAATTGGGTTTTTTAATTTATGTATCAGGTACACTTATGGGCACGCACATGTTCAAGAAATATGCGCCAATTCAGCTAATGTGTTAGTACTACGTATGCTTCTCTAATAAAAGGGACTCATTCTGTAATCTTTCTGAGAGAATTTTTTTCCTTTTCTGATACTTTTTCTTTGTAAATAACTATATGCGTTAACTAAGTGCTATCTATTTTCATATGGTGACAAATTTCATAAATAAATGGTATACTATCAAGTAAATCTGAAGATATTAAAGTGCAGTCGAACAAAAGAAAGAAAGAAGAAAAGAGATACATTTTAATCACCCCATTGTACAATAAAAAAAAAGGAATAGGCAGTTTTCTAGTTCCGATTCTTTAAACAACACCGACTTCATTGGTGTCAGATCTTTAATCATACAATAGTCAATTATTTGTTACTATATAAGCTTTTAAAAGCACAAAGGCTGTTTGCTCTTTTCCAAAATGCATTTCAGTTGAAAGTGGAATAATCTGGAAGCACTTTTAAGCAAATGTCAACTTCATGCCATTCATCGGATTGTTCCGACAACCTCTCAATGTGGCAAATATTGCTGTCGTTAGTTTATTGACACGCGATTAATAAATAGCGACTTATAAGTTTACAAAGGGTTTCAAATGCTTTTCTTGGAGAATATAGCAAAAACAAAATTTCACTTCCGGCTGTAAATTCTTAAATCTATAACCTAAATACCCCAAGAAAAAAAAAGGCTAATTAAAAAAGCAATACATTTCTTTAAAATGTACTTCAAAACAGTAATGTGGCATGAATTGCCAAATATAATAAGGAAGGGTGAAACGAAGTTAATTTTCTCTCTATATACATGAAATATTTTTTAGATAAAAAAAAATTGATTCAGTTGATTTTTGATTCAGTTATCTGTACATAAATTTACACACGTACAAATCAGTATAAATCATGTATTCTTCTACATTAACAACATTCATTTGTCACGTATTTTTTAGTCACCGTAAGTACGTCTTTAAAAAACTAAAAATATGCGATTTTTTTTTTTTCAATGCAGATGCAATCTTCTGTTAAGCATGCGATAATAAAACATATATATTGATTAAGCACGTTTTAGTCGAATATAGTTTAATTGAATATTCTGTATCATATAAATATATCAAACTGTAATGCTAAAATAATCTGTATCATATAAATATAACATAAACTATAACGCTAAAGTTTTATTATTTTCATAATAATGCAGTACTTAGCATTATATGCTAAATAATTAGTATGAAAATAATTAAGAGCACAAGCGAAAACTGATAAAAGTGAAAACGAAGCATTTTTTTCAAACTCAGTTTAGAACTTAAAATTTTGAAACGAAAAAACTCATAGATTAAATCAACAATTCGGTGTGTAAACCAAACATTTCAACTAGAGATCGACCGAAAATTCGGTTTCGTTCTCGTTTTCGGCTCAAAATCGGAGTTTCGTTTTCGGCGAAAATGTTGCCAAAAATTCGGCCTCATCGAAACTCGTCCGAAATTATTTTTATTCCAAAAAGTCTCGTTTCTTCCTTTGGAAATTTTCAATATAACTCATTGATTTGAGCTGTATCGGCTCAAATGAGACACTCTTTATTTATTGCTGTGTATTTCACTGTTTATAATTATCAGTCATGACTGACTCAACATGTGAAATAAATTATAAAGCAAGTAATACATGCATGACTAAATTTTGAAGACGCTTTTCACAAGCTCATTAAAAGCTGCAGACTTAACAGTAATAGATTTGAAACCGCAGAAGTGTTTCGAATACCCGTTGAATATAGTATAACGGAATAATATTACTATATTACAGTATAACAGATTATCATTTACAAAAATCTTTGTAAAAGGTAAATCGAGGTATGTATACCTAAAACATTTTTTAATTAGATGAAATTCATATAATTAGAGACTGATTTAATTATATTTTATTTTATATGAAAATAAAAAGTTTTGGCCAGAGGCACAGAGAGCCAACTATGGCCACACGTATAATAATTACACGTATAATACACTTAAAAGTTAACACTTTCAAAACACTAAATAAAATTCTAAAAGTCTAAAACTTACAAGTTTCAGCTACCCTGTGGCCATCATCAGGGTCTTACTTCAGTTAAAAAGAGAAAAATACTTATTAGTTTGTAGAATTCAAAAGTTTACTTTTGAAACTTGTAGGTTTTAGATTTTTAGAATTGTATTTAATGTTTTGAAAGTATTAACTTTTAAGTGTATTATACGTCTTTTAATAAATCTTTTTAATTATATTTGTGCGTTAATTTCAAAACATAATAATCCTTCAATTTATTTAATTACACATATAATTAATCAATAATTATGTATGTATTAATTACTTTAAAAAATAGGACATTTTCGTTTTCGGCCGAAAATAGTAAGATTACCAAAGTTCGGTTTCAGTTTTTGTTTCGGTCTTAAAAACTCGTTTCGGTCAATCCTTAATTTCAACTAATATGTATAAAATTGAAATTGGATACTTGCTGAGACAGTCATAAATACGTTTTTATTATTAACAACACAAAACTGGCAAGCGCGTTTTTATAAAAAAAAAAAAAATTACGAAATCTAATAACGTTTTTCTTTTTCTTATAAAGGCAAACAAAGTGACAGAAAAGGGTGTCACAGTTGGCGATTTGAACGGAAGTTACCAAAAAAGTTGTTATAAGAGAGTAAACACCTGTAACTCGATTAAGTACATTTTTTTGAAAAATGAAAAATAAAATTCGATTCCAAATCACTTGCATTCCTGCCCAGCTTCACGTTTTTACGTTAAAAGAAAGTCTGTGAATGTGCCGGAAAACCATTAGTTTTAAAACACCTTGATTCTTAAAAGTAAAAGCAAAATGTAGATATTGCTTGCCTGCGCATTTTAAAACGTCCTTTATAAACTGACTAGAGGTCTGCCCGGGCTTGGCCCGAGGCCCGTACCCTGCCCGGCGGAATGAAGGCGAATTTTTAAACGGGCCGGGCCGGCAGAATTAGCACAATTTTTTCAACGGGCCGGGCCAGGCCGGCAAAAAAATTGAACGGGCCTGCAGGGTCGGGCGGGGTCGATAAAAAAAATTAATCGGGCCTATCGGCCCGATATAAGAATTCAAGTGAAGCAGATAAAATACGAGCCATTTTCAATGAATATGATTTTCTCGAGAAGTATAAATGTGCATCATGAGCCGATGCGAGTTTAACAACATCAATACAGAAATATAACATGTCCATCGTTGAGATCGGCATCGTACAGTTACTAGATGTCTGACTCCGGGTTTAATTTTTCTCAGCAGACTCGTGCCGGGACGAAACTGGTCTTAATCGATCTCAGGATGTGTAGGATAGGCATTATGTTTTGTAAGATTATTAATAGTGATAATGAACTTCTGTTAAGGGTGTTCTTAAATCCAAAAGGACAACTTTCTGACATAAGTTTTAATTTATTTTTGCTCGAAAATGCATGAAACAAGCTGGTGTTGTTGTTCAAAAACTAAGTAATTGAGCTGGTTTTTTCATTTTTTTTTTGCAAACGCAATAGATCTTTCAGAAAAGAGTGTCAAAGTGGGCGTTTTGAACCGAATTTCCGCGCGAAGGGAGAAAGAGCACTCAAGAGCGGGCGAAAAACGTGTTTGTCACGTGATCGAATTCGCTTATAACGCAATAGGTAATTGATTGATCAAAAAATGGAAAAAACAGTTCAATTCCAAATCGCTTTCATGGCCAGGCTTTCCAATTTTTTATCTTTTCGTTAAAAAATGAAATTGTAAATATGTCAAAACGTTTTGCGCTTGTTGAGGAGAGCAGTTAAGAATAGCCTTAACAGTATCTTTGGAAATATACCTTAAGGTGGTTCTCATAGTCACTGCTCAACAATGCGAAACTTTTAGACACATTTTCTGACTCATTTTTAACTATAAAGACATAAAATTGACAAGCTTGATTATTGAAGGCATTTGGAAACGAATAGCTTTCTCCATACTTGATAAATTATAGAGATAAAGGAGATTCTTGTCACGTGACTGTCACGTTTTTCTCTTTTCCTGTGCTATCGCTTGCGGAAATTCGATTCAAAACGCTAACTTTGGCAGTATTTTCAGAAAGATATATTGCTTTTATTTATAAAAAAAAACGACATTTACATAGTTTCTGAATAAGAATACCTGACAATCTTACGCGTTTCCAAAAAGAAATGAATTCATAAATGTGTCGAAATGTAGCTCCTTCGGATTTGAGAAAAGCCTTAAAAATGAGAGAAATATTTACACAAATCTACTTTTTATTATACAGCTTCAAAAATTATCATGTTTTTAATCCTTTATTCTGAACTACATTAATCTTTTAATGAATCCTTATTTGAATTTTGAAATGTCAGTAGAGACGATGACTAAAACACTGTAAGTAATCGTTAATGTTTACTGTTATGTGTTTTCTGTTTTGCGAACACATAGTAATCTAAAATATACTGTAAAATGTTCCTATAAATATGTATGTAGTATTCATTAAAAGAATCTTAATTGTATGTCGAGAAAAACGGACTTTTTTGTAGAAACTGAGTCGGGCCAAACTTCCAATTTTTATACCGGGCCGGGAAAAGATAGCTTTCGTTCGGGCCGGGCCTGGAAATTCCGACTCGTGCAGACCTCTAAAAACCGACTGGAGTAAAATGTAAAAATATATATATATCTTTTTCAATTGTTGTTATTTGAACATGTGTGCGTATCTATCGGTTCGGTCCCTTCCTAATAAATAACTAAATAATTGTCAAATGTTAACTGTAATTCCTTCCAGCCAATTCTAATAAGCTCCTTGAAAAGCTAAGAAGGAATTAATTCTTAAAAATCAATGATGGTTTTAGAAAAATAAAAGTTCCCTTAGATTTAAAATTTATATATATATTTTTTTTTCGAATAAAAGAAAATTTTCTTTATTTATTTTAATTCACCGACAAAAATACAAAATTTAAAGTTTTATTAATTGAACAAGTTTAAAAAAAGTTTTTCTCTTAAATAATAATTCAAAGTTCTTTTTTTTTTTTTTTTTTTTTCTTTTTAATGTACCAGAGGCTGTGCCCGTTACGAGCTAAGTCCTCAAAACCCTGTCCAAATCTCGCCGGATTGTTAAACATGGTAATTTGAGTTGTTTCAAAAATTAAAATCTGATTATAGTAGATTGAAGGATATTCCACAAATGAAAATGTAGTCATATTTAAAGGAATATTGTAACACATGAAATTGGCAGGTGTTTTCATGCAGATACTATGCGATCGAGTGTTTTCCATTTTTTAATAAAAGCAAAAGATCATTCATAAAATACTGTCAAAGCAAAACCTGTCGTCACGTGGAAAAAATCGCTTATAAATACATAAGTAACACTTTGATCAACGATTAGTAAACACTATTCGATGCCAAATCGCTTCAGTAGTCATGCCTGCAAACGTCATGCTTTTGCATTTAAAAATGTGTCCATAAATATTTAAAAACTCCGTGTTGTCGGAGGGACATATTTCTTTGATAAAGTCCTTAAAAGGTGACATAATCTTAGATTTCAGATTAGTTCGGATGATGAAACTGACACTATTTTCAAAAGAAAAGATCATTTTCATATATGGAACAAGTCATGATATGACTGTGTGATTGCGTCAGTATAATGTCATATTCAATAAACTTTAGCTTGCATTTAAAGTTCCCAAAATTTATTAGTTTATTTCTAAATTTCTTTTCTTCTATCCCTTGAAATCAAAATTAAGCAATAAAACTAAAATCTGAAACATTTAAAAATAATTGATGGATATGATGCACTAATCTTAAACGCACAGACAATTCTGTTGGTGAAAATGACATAAATTCCAAAAAGAAAAAATGCCTTTTCATCCAAAAAAAAAAAAAAAAAATTACATCAGCACAGATTGTTTAGGACAATATTTTAATTAAAATTGTATTATATAATTTTCATATTCCATTATAACGAAGTCTTTTTAAAGAAATGTACTTGATAAAACCTCTCAAAAAGAAAAAAAAAAAAAAAAAAAGCAATTTAACAAATTACAACGACCGTTTGGAAAATGATTTTTTCGAAGACTAAAATTTAAGACACAAAAAATCGCACGGAGTTGATCATACATTACGTACGCCATGAATTAAACATTCACATTCCTGGACCCATCATGAACAAATTTTAAAAGAAATTTCAGTTTTACAATTTTCAGTACTGTAAATGTTTAAACTTCTACGGAGCTGGTCATACATTACGTACGCCATGAATTAAACATTAATAGTGTTATTACACATAAAAATTGCAAGCGACAAAAATCGCCTGCGACTCGTCAGATTTCGTGAAACTTATGTATTGTCCACCTGAAACTTACGTATTATCCAAGCATTTCATTGGATGTTCGGGAAAAGGCTTTTTCATCGTCCGATTTCCAAGAAATCTGACGACCCATTTTAAATGAAATTTCATTCTTAAACTTCTAAACATCCCACAATATTACTTTTTACACCGTCGTATAGAGAAAAAAATGTACTTTTAAATGTAATTTGTTTGGAAGCTGTATCTCAATTTGTTTCTGAGTTATTAAATTTTTTTTTCTAGTTTTTATTACTTTTTTGTCATAGTAGCAACAGAAGTATCCATCTCTGTTGAAAGTAAAGGCAAATTACAGATTACTGTATAGACCAATCAGAAAACGAATAAAATGCTGATTCAACCAATAAAAAACTCCAGATGTGCTTTTGATTTCCTACCCTGACGAGGACAATAACTATTTTTCAAAATAGTTAAAAAAAAAAAAAAAAAAAAACTTCACGGATCGTAATTTTTGCAAAAACTTTGTGGCAGAGTTTAAATGAAACGGAACAAAAAGCTAAAATATCGTTTTTTTTTTGTTTTTTTTTTAAGAAACACTACAGCAAGGAGTGATAGCTAATGTTAAACCTATGGAAGCTTCTTTTCGTAATTTCTGTAAAAACATTGTGGCAGAGTTTTAATGAAACGAAAAAAAAAAGGCTAAAATATATGTTTAAAAAAGAGCGAAACATTACAGACACAGTTTTTTTTTTACTTCAAGAACTTTTTTAAATTATTGTATTCCATTATAATGTAGTATTTTTAAAGAAATGTAGTATTTGATAAAAGTAGTATTTGATAAAAGTTCTCAACAAAAAAGAGAAAAAAAAAACCTTAAAATTCTATACTTCACCAGGCTACAAAATGGATGCCCTGATATATCCCTGCAGATTAATCGAATGCGTTAATCCAAAGAGGAAAGCTCCCCGTTCCTTCATTTGACAGCCCGACACCACCCATCTTGACCTTTGAGGGGAGAGAGCGAGCACCGTGGGTTTCCACGTACGGAACTCTGAAATCCCCCTCCCCCTCAATACCGACCGGAGTCGCATAAATCCCTCCCTGAGAAAAGTACTTGCATTCAACACTGATTTAACCTAGAAAGTAAAAAAAGGCTCTTATACAAAATTTTACAGCAATCCTGGCACTAAAACAGCAAAATTGGAAGAATTGATTCAACCCGAATCGTGGATCGACCGTGATGCGATTTGAATTGAAGTAAATCAAAACATAGCGATTCGACATTGCATCTAAAGAATTGAAGTAAATAAAAAAAATATCGATTCTGAAGATCGCATCTGAAGATCGACATCGGCATCGAATCTGAACTGAATCGATTCACCGTTTCTGATCCAAGGGCAGAATCGATGCGTTCATCTTTTCTTGCTTTCTTTTGTCTTTGTCAAAAAATAAAGTGTTGTTTTCGTGAAAATTTTCGACTTTCGGTTTCTAAGGATTTATAGTTTTAGAACTTCTTGTCTGGAATACGATTTGACTATTTTTATAAATTTTTTGTCTGTCAGTCTGTCTATTTGTTTGTCTCTGACAAAAAAATTGTGAGCGGTCTATTTCAAGAACTAATGCATGGAATCTGTTGAAACTTTAGATTCAGTTAGACCTTCATATAAATTGGTGCTGATTACTTTTTGGTGAAAATCGCTCAACAGGTGGCGCTGCTATGCTGCATTTTTCATGATTTCCGCAAGATTGCTATCTCAAGAACTAATGCACGAATATTCACCAAACTTCAGATTCAGTTTGACGTTGACATAAGTTGTTGAGGATTAGGTTTTGATGTAAATCTACCGGCAGGTGGCGCTGCTATGCTGCATTTTTCCCGATTTTCGCAATAGCTCTATTTCAAGAACTAATACCCGGATTTTCATAAAACCACATTCAGTTAGATGTTGGCATAAATTGCTGCTTATTAGGTTTCGGTGTAAATCGCCCAACAGGGGGCGTTGCTATGCTGATTTTATCAGCAGGGTTGAATTCAGACATTTTTCTCCGGGAAGGACAGTTCAGAGGGGGAGGGGATTGGACTTTTGTACATTTTAATGTACAAAAAGCATAAAATCTCAAACTTTCTGGGGGGCATTTGAATGTTGCGGGGGGGGGGATGTTACCCTCCCGGGCCATCCCCTGAATTCAACACGTTTTTCAGGATTTAAATAATTTTAGGGATAATATCTCAAGAACTAATGAACGAAATTTCATCAATTTTTAATGTACAAAAACGTATTGAATTCAGGGGGTGGCCGGGGGGGGGGACATTCTCCTCCCCCCGAAACACTCAAATGCCCCCCAGAAAGTTTGAGATTTTATGCTTTGTTGCGGGGGGAGGAATGTCACCCCCCCCCCCGGGCCACCCCCTGAATTCAACACGTTTTTCAGGATTTAAACAATTTTAGGGATAATATCTCAAGAACTAATGAACGAAATTTCATCAAACTTAATATTCTGTTAGACAGTGCCAGGGGCGCGCCGACCCAGTGTGCAAAGTGTGCACCGCACACAGGCGCCAGAATAGTAAAGGCGCCAAATATTTTAGTCGAAGCTGAAAATTTTGAAAATTTTTTATCCAATTTAAATTTATTAAAGCGGTATTTAAATCGAAAGTGTGTCATTTCTGATATATTTCTGAGTTTATTTTTACTTATAAGATATATGAAAGTGTCAACGGCGTAGCTTTAGGGGTGGGGGGAGGGGAGAGTCTCAAACCGAAAGGCGCCACGGTATGGAAAGGTAACAGTCGAAAGGCGCTTTGTTGTCGAAAGGTCGTAAGGTGCCACGGAAGGCTTAAGGGCGCCATCAAGCGTCTAAAATAAATTACAAAAAGCTAGAAACATAAAAAATTGGGAAGGGCGACCGCGAATGTCCCTTTTGACGAGTGGTGTAGTCGTAAAAAAAAAAAACCCAGAGGGTATACGTTCTAATCAGAGGGTATACGCTCAAGGCAGAGGGTATACCCTAGTGTATTTATACCATAGCTTTGTTGAAAAACAGAGGGTATACGGTGTTCCTTAAAAAAATCCAGAGGGTATACGGCGTATACCCCCGTATACCCTCTACTACATCCCTGCTTTTGACATTCCCGCTCTAGATCAGGCCTGGCCTGTCCAGCTTTTCAGAAAGCAGGGGTACACTACAGCTGGTGGCAAACATGGAAGGCTCCATTATTCAAATAATTGAAAATGTATAACACTTCTATCTTATTGTAGTATTGGTAGAGAAGCACATACTGACGATATAAAAACGGGTAGATATTATATTGCAGAATAGTAAAGCAACATAAGCCCCCAGGTTATGTACGGTACCCCTGTAAAAGTAAATTGCCGAAAAAAGCACAAATCAATCATAGCAATCGGCTACATTATAACAAAAACAATAAATAAATAAAACAGGATGCAACTCAAAATGCAATGCATGTAAAAAACGAAATGAAAAACTCCATTCGTTTCCAAACAAATTTAACAATCACGCCTATCATTGTATGCAACGCATAAAAAAAAAAGAAAAAAAAACGAGCGCATGAGCATGTAAGAAAGTTTCATGTCATTTACAGTCGGGAAACATGTTTTTGAGAACAATCTCAAACTGAATTACGTTTTATTGAAATTTTAATTGTATATTTTATAGATTTGCTTCGAACAAAGAATAATCGATCAAGAGCGAGTTTCACTCGCGTACAGAGAGTTCATACAATAAATTTATTAATTACTAACTGCAATCTTACAAAATATACTCGTTAAACGAATAATAAGACTTTGCAAATAACTTGGAATTATTTTATCAAATATTTTTCAATAATTGCCTTCAATAAGTGAATTCAATTGAAATGAAATCGCTGACTATTTATCATTGTGATTCATCATGCCTAAAACAAAGACCTTGTACAAAGTTTAATCTTGTCATTGTGCCAAGTGCGCTTCGAAAGGAGGTCGCAAAAATGCATGGCCACTTTGGTCTGTGCCACGTTTTTTAAGATAGTTTTTTTACTAATATCTGGGCTAATTATCGACTGTTCTTTTGGAAAATCATTATCGAGAGTTCTTGGATGATTTCGCGTCAATAGGTACATCGAACTCCTCTCAACTCACCCGCTGAGCGCCCGTCAAATAAAGTTTATGTATAACGGAAAACTGCGATTTTCTGAAAACTGCATGACCTAGGATAATTGCTATAGTTTTCCTGCAAGATATAAATAAATTCCAACTACTAATAATTTTTTCGTAATTTTATTTTCAGTAGTTTCGGAAATAGGAAGGGGGACATAATTTTGCCATACATTTTCGACGAATTTCTGAAAATATAGTAGTATCTAAGAGTAAAACAAATATATTTTTGAGTTCTGTGTTGAGAGCTTTCTGAACGATACCCCTCCCCTCTTTGGTGATTTTTAAATGAACCTTAAATTTGTATGATTTTATATCTTTAACTCGATTTTGTCTGAAATACGAAAACCCGCTCACTGTGTTAAAATGGAGGATGAAGCTGCTAATTGTTCAGATTTGTTATGTAAATTTTTTTTTATGATTTTTGGAAAATTGTATGTGGTAGTAATGAACAAATTAAAACTTTAAAATGACCTGTACTTACTGATGAAAAAATGAGTTAATAGGAGAGGAGTGAGTGCTTAGTAAAGTACAGGCCAAAAGCTTTAAAACGATATGTTACATGAAAAAGTTCATTTTACCGCCCCCCTCCCCACGGGGAAATGCTTTCTAATAATCTGGGATCAAACATAGACCTCACGAGTCGAAGGCCCGTGAACAGTTTCACCTTCGGTGAAGCCTTCAAATGAGCTGCCCAAATCTTGCTACATAATTAGGAGCTCAGTTAGAAAATTGACCCCTTGGTGGGGGGGGGGATCTAAGTGAGGGGGCTAGAAAGGTTCATAATATGAAAGAGTGGTTTAAGGGTTTTCCGATGATATATCACATGAGGGTTTAACAGGCGTGCTGCGTATCTTGCAAAAATACAAATCTCGTATCTTTTAGTTCCACATTAGTTCTCCGTCAAAAATCCTCATCTAAAACGATAGAAAATGGCACGGTTTTAAATATTTGATCCTTTCCCCACCCCCCATTTTTTTATCGCTTCCCCCCCCCCCTGAAATTTGATGCCACCTACTTTTTAAAATCTTTATTATGTGTTATAAACTATCTGAAAGTCCCAAATAGATCGGTTCATCAGGCTTTTTTTTTAATTTTAACAAATTCGCGTTTCAACAAAGCATTTCTTTTAATTTTTAAAAATCGATTTTTTATAAAGCAAAAACTTGCGGATCGATTTTTATAAAATTTAGATATTATTAAACAGCGTTTAAAGATAGGGCTAGATGCATAACTTTAAAATCTCTAAATGGTGTATTTTAATAAAATTGACGGCGTTCCAAAGAATCATATTATAAAAATCATTTGTGGTTTCGAAAGACTGGCTTTTAAACTGAGAGTTTGAAAGGAATCATACAATTAATGAAATAATAATTAATATCTATGGTTTTAGTTGAGCGACCGTGAAGAAATTTACATATTTGAAATCAGCGAAAAATTTTGTATCTGCATGAATAAAAATTAAATCCATAAATTTATATTTTGAAAATTTTATATTCGTTCAAAAATGTCCACTATTGAAAAACGTCGGTTGCCTGCAATGAACACCTGGCGTCCATGGAAGAGGTTTCGAACGTTTCTTTCGAAGGAAATAAAAAGATTTTTTACAAATCGATTTTTCGTGGATTTTTTGACTTCCTCAAACCGTACCGGAATAACTTTTAGAAATTCTTAAAAGTTTTTTTTTTTTTTTTTTTTTTTTTTTGCGTCTAGCTGTGCAATTTTCGAGTTGTCAGGCCCAGTAGAATTTAAGATACAGTCCTTTTTAAAAATGCCCAGTACATTTATCGCCCTAGCAGCTCTGTAATTCTATTACCCCCCCCCCCCCCCCCCTCTCTTCGAGTTTTTGAAGAAGTTGTCTGCGGTTTGAAAAATATACTTTTAATTTACTTATAAGACTTTTTAATTAATTTTTCAACTATTAGAGATTTAAAATTCTGAAACTTAGGTGCACGGTGCATCAGGAGAGGCTTTCGATTATCCTCACAAAAAGTTTGAGCCTCGTATGTGCCTTGTGTTCTGCTAGCCATCGCACACAGACCGGGCGAAACTTTAGCCAGCATAGGGGTTCTATATTTTCTAATATAAAATCAAATGTTCCCGAACTGGAACATTTTCGAATGCACCCCTAGTTATGATCTACGTGTGGTAATTGTTTAAGATGTATCTTAATTGATGTTACATTACTTTAAAAGAAATAAAAGTACTATAACGCGCTAATAAAAGTATTATATTTGCTAATATAAAATCAAATGTTCCGGGACTGGAACATTTTCGAATGCACTCCTAATTATGATCTACGTGTGATAATTGTTTAAGGCGCACCTTAATTGATGTTACATTACTTTAAAGAAATAAAGTACTATAACGCGCGTTCCGGTGCATTACAAACATCATAATTTGAGAAAATGTTTTTCTACTTTTATGTGTATTTACTGTATTACGAGCATCCCATTCTTTGTGTCATAGTCCTACCATTGATTAATTCAACACAGCTATATTTCCAAATTAAAGTTTATTTGAACTATTTTAAGTATAAATATAAATAAAGATCAGATCTTTAAAATTCCGGGAGTGATGGAGGTAAAAGAAGCTGATTTACTTAGGAGGTATGCCATTGTGGGGAGAGAGAGCAAACAGCTGAAGCACCCACCTTTTAGGGATGTCCGTTATTTGCATAGCTCACAACATTCCTTAGTTTTTAATTCAAACAACAATATTTTTAATCAGAAATTTAATTCAATAAATGAAATAAAAAAGAACCCTGTAGAAACAAGACACATTTCATTAAATACATTTTCTGGTTCCAAATTAGGTTATTTGATTTGTAGAAAACCCCCGGAAGGTTGGCTTGGCAGCTATGAATTTATACTCTTTGGAGGAAAAAAAAATTGTTTTTTTTTTTTTTTTTGTTTTTTTTTTTTTGAAGTGAAAACTTCTTTAGGCGCGTTGAGCTTTTTTTGAGATGGAGAAAAACCACTGATTTGGAGACACTGTTACGTAACCGACATGCTAGCATTTTGGCACATAGGCACTAGCGCGCCAAGCGGTGAATGACAGGAACTTTTCCCTCGTCAGCTCAATCCGCAAAAGAAGAACGAAGCTAAAACTCACTTTTTCTCCCGGCGTTCACGCAGGAACACACACACACACACATTATCAGTTTTCGAAAACTTCTTTAGGCGCGTTGAGCTTTTTTTGAGATGGAGAAAAAACACTGATTTGGAGACACTGTTACGTAACCGACATGCTAGCATTTTGGCACATAGACACTAGCGCGCCAAGCGTAATATAATTGCGGTATTGTATTCATTAATAAAAATACTTTTGGATAGTATTGAATTGGAGCATGGATTTCAATATTTGAATAGTATTGAATTGTAATGGTTGTCGTTTATATTTCACCGGATAAATCTTTAAATGCAATACGAGAATTTTTGTACGAAAATTTGTTTATTTATACGTACATGTATAATTTAATAATATAATATAATAATATATATTACAAATTATTAATGTTTATTTATATGCAATTTATAGTTAAATTATATTACTATGAAAATTGTAATATAATTTTGGTAGTAATAGATTATAATAATGAATAAAAAACACTACATTTAAAAGTATTTCCTGCACAATAAAATAGTTCCTGACGATTAAAAAAACACACACGTAATTGTTGAAGTTTTCACTTCTATTGGCTGGGGGGGGGGGGGTTAGGAATATGGAGCACCAATTGAAGTTCTGCACACAGGCGCCGGATACTGCTGGCGCGCCCCTGGACAGTGCCATAAGTTATCCATGATTAGGTTTTTGTGTAAATGATATAACAAATTGTGCTGCCATGCTGCTTTTATCAACAGTGTTGAATTCAGACATTTTTCTCCGGGGGGGATTTCTATGGTTCTGGCGAGGAACATTCTAGAGTTACGATGGGGGGGGGGGATTGGACTTTCGTCCATTAAGCATAAAATCTCAAATCTCCCTAGGGGACATTTCAATGTTCCGGGGAGGGGGGGGGGGTCCACCCGTACCAGCCCCTGAATTCAACACTGTTTTTCAGGGTTTACACAATGTTTGCGATAACATCTCAAGAAGTAATGAACGGAATTTCATCAAACTTAATATTCTGTTAGTCATTGTTTCTGAGTCTTTCGTGTTAATCATGTATTAGGCTGCGTTGCTATGCTGCTTTTTTCATGATATTCATGATAGCCATATCTCAAAACTAATGCACGGAATTTAATCAAACTTCATATTCTGTTACACTGTCGTATAAATAGATCCTTATTAGGCTTGGGTGTATACTACCCAACAGGTGTCGCTTTTATGCTCTTTGAACTGGGATTTTCCGTTGCGGACATCTAAGAGGGTGTGGGCCGAAATTCAATGATTTGTTAGGAAAATGAGATTCTTATATATATTTTTTAACTACACATATTTCAACGAACCTATACTTTTGGATCGTCATGATGGGTATAGGTTATTTAAATTTGACACTGTGATAGCGAATTTTGAAGTTTTAACATTTATGAGACAGAAGAAAGTTTTGGGATTGGACATCCAACTACTTGACCTTAAATTCTTGAAGGAAAATGAAAATGATATAACCTTTAGAGACATCGATTAAAAAATTTATAGTATCGATTAAATCGAGTTGGCCATAGTATCGATTAAATCGATTAAAAAAATCGAAATCGCCCATCACTACTATACGCTAAAGTCATGAACATTCATGGATACAGTATACGCTAATGCTTTATTTGAGAAGCAGAGGGTATACGGTGTATATCTCTGTCATATATACGCTCGAAAAAGCCAAACATCTCGGGGGTGTAATCCTTAGTTAAATGTAGCACTCCTTTTTCAATACAAAATATTTAGTTTATTCAGAGAACACAAAAAACATGATGCAACGACACAAATGATGATGAAATTATGTACAATGAAATAATAGGTTTTAGAAGATGCACAACTACTTCAAATTTCACTTCACAAGCTACACTTCAACATATTATTCAATCACTCACAAACTCAAATTATTACACTTCCGTTTTTATAAACAATCTTTCGATTTCTCATAAAAAACATCTGCCGCGCTTACATGCCGGCCTCCACAATACTTCTACTTTCCACACTCTCAATAAACAGTCTCTCCCCCCCCCCTCTCTCTGCGCGCGCTCACGCATCACGTGACGTACACGCCAAAAGAATCGAAAAGAAAAATTATCTAGACGCCTCCAGACATCACAATCTCCGCATAACCTCCATTACCCCGTGACAAAAACAGATCCAGATCTTAAAACATACCGTCGGTTTATATTAGGTTACAAAGGAAAAAATCCAATATGTTCTCTATCTTATTATTATTTTTCTTTAAAGCGGTTCTCGAGCTTCCTACTGAACAACGCAAAATTTTCTGACATATTTTTAAGCATATTGGCAGGCCTGACTGTTGAAGAGAAATACAATTTTAACAAACTTGCTTTGATTTCTGTGAAATATAATATCATGATGAGAAGTGCTGGAAATTGCCACTTTTCATATTTAAACAACATTCCTTTATTCAGAATGCAATATATGGTATTTATACTGTGTCACTGGCCAAAATTCAGTCATTTTCAATGATATCATCACATTTAATACAAACTAAATTAATATGAAACAAACCTTGCTAAAATATCTTCATTTACTGATAAATTTGTGAATGAAAATTCAGTTTCGACTTTTAGTTGCACACCCAGAATTTTTGACTAAATATATTGTAATTTTGATGGAATAAATGGAGTGAGGTGTTGTTTCTTGTTCAAAATTTTTTTGTCCTGACCAAATTATCTCTGTTGAAAGTTTGTTACAATTTTTTTAGGAACAATGTGTATGTTTACAATCTCTGAAAATAATCGCCCATTCGAAACACTGATCTAAGATGCATTTAAAAACTTCCTTGCTAAATCAAAGACAGTAGAAAAGTTATTTTTGCTGAGTTGTTTGTTTTAGAATTAAAAATATATGTCCTGAAAAGGACTGACTCATTTTAAAATTCAATAACTCGCAAACGGTGACAGATATTTAAAACAAAAACAGTGGAGTGCCAATAGAAGTGAAAACTTCAACAATCACGTGTGTGTTTTTTTAATCGTCAGGAAATGTTTTATTGTGCAGGAAATACTTTTAAAAGTAAACAACAATAAATCTAATCAAAAACAACTCGTTGTAAATGATCCCGCCAAGCCACAAACCTAAAACGTCAGTCATAAAAAGAAGTGATATCACATAAAAAGAAGCGATATAGAAGTGCATACTACGAGTGCCGTGTAAAAATCTATCACTACTCATAATGTTTCCAAGGGACTCGGAGTGAGGTACAGTATGTGAAAACTGCTTGGCGACCTGCAGGCTTTTATAATGTTTGTTCTTCCTGCACTGACATATGACTATTTGTTTAACAATTTTCTTCTGTAATTACTGATCCCATTAAACTCTGAAAAGTTGAAGCTTTTGGTGTTTACATGACCATTCTTATTTAACATCATGGGATCGATTTGTTCATTTTATTTACCATCATTTGAACAAGAAAGACCACTTTTACGCGGAGGATTTTCTAAGTAAAAATTTAATAAACATTTTGAGTTTGTGAAATAATAATAAAAAATAATGATCATATGAATATTACTAACAATGCACCTAATAATAGACGTTAGCTAAACTAAGAAATATTGCAGTAAAGCCTGCGTTAACGGAATTGCACATGACAGGGGAAAAATCTGTTCTAGTAAGGCTTTGTTACAATAGTATTATATAATATTCCTTATGTCGGAAACATGACATTTTACTCTTAAGAAATAATTCTGTCATAAACAGGATTCATTTTACCAGTTTTTCCTTTAATTTTGAAACAGTGTATTATTAAACGTATTTATGTAATTGAACATTACGTTTAAAATATTGAAAAGTATAATTGTAAAAATCGATGATTACCACAATTACATACTATTTTCTGCTTGCCTTACAAATTTTTTTGATTTATTACAGATCTTCCTCCTACAAATATTTATAAGACTTATATAATGAGAATTTAAAATTAATTTTTTCGACTTTCACAATTTTTCGAAATTGATGTAGGTACTGCATATATTAAATATACGCCTGCAGGTCGCCAAGCAGTTTTCACATACTGTACCTCATTCCGAGTCCTTTGGAAACATTATGAGTAGTGATAGATTTTTACACGGCACTCGTAGTATGCACTTCTATATCGCTTCTTTTTATGTGATATCACGTCTTTTTATGACTGACGTTTTAGGTTTGTGGTTTGGCGGGATCATTTACAACGAGTTGTTTTTGATTAGATATCACTTCTTTTTGTAAGGTATTTCATTTGCATTATACGTATTCCATTTTAATTCTGAAAAGAAAAGATAAACGAAAGATGATAGAAGTAAAAAAATAATTTAATAGTGATGCTATAACCATTTTATCGATCCTTACAAATCTCAGAAGAAATCATTTATTTTTTAGAAATGATAAAATCTGTCGAACTAATCGGGAATATTTTTTGCTGTTGTTCAATAAGCTATATGGTGATTCATTAATTAACTCAGCAAGGATTTTATCCTAATAACTTTTCAAAAACTGCCTTTACATTGTCAAAATTCACATCATTTTGCACAAAATATGTAAAGACTTAAAAACAGACGGAATAATGATCATTTGTTTTATCATCGGGCATGCTTGAAGTAATTTTTAAATAAAATTAGTTTTTTTATTTCAGGAAATCCAACGTCCCTCCCAAAAGCGCGACAGAAACTCAAATTATCTGATTAAGCTTTTATTTTTTTATTTTTAAATATTTTCATAAGCTCTAACACATGTTGGATTTTCTGAATTTTCAATGCATGTACTTTCTAAATTCCTAATTGTTTTTTACGTGACTCAAGACATACTAAGTCGTATGCTTTCCATGTATTTTCTCATGTATTTCGGATAATTCATCCGATAAATTACATTCATTTCAATAACTAGGGGGCTCGGCCCCCTACGAGCTACGCTCGCCAACCCCCGTCCAGACACCGCAGGCTCTAAATGCACGCTAATTTGATCGGCTTTAAAAATATTTCGAAAGATTGAATTATAATTTAAAAAACAGTGGCGATCTCCCTATAAACAAATTTCTATTCATTTCTCTTTGATTGGGGAATTTTAACGCCAAATCCGCTGCAGTACTACTTGATTATCCTGTCGACCAATTTCGCCAAATTATATAAATCGCCAAACCACTCGCCAAATTATACAAATTGATATAATTTTTATTTTAAATAACGAAAGAACAAATAAATTCGTACAACATTAATAAAAACACAAATAAAACATCGAAATAAAAATAACTTGATGACGTATACACGTGTAACAACATTTCAAAATAAGCTAATATAAAAGGAATTAAGTAAAGAGAGTCTTTGTCTCCTGGTTTTTTTTAACAAAGCGAAAAGAAAGTTCTTTTAAATGAGACATTTTAAATTAATTCTCAAAATATCAAATAAATGTCTAGCGCAATTTCTAAATTTAAACTTTTTTGCAATGTTATTTTGTGTTCATTTTATGTAATAACTATAATGTGACGTAATCTCTCCTAAGACTTCTAACGCATGTTATTTATTTTTTTACAATACTAGGGGGCACGGCCCCCTACGAGCTACGCTCGCCAACCCCCCGTCCAGACACCGTAGACTCTAAATTCACGCTAATTTGATCGGCTTTAAAAAGATTTCGAAAGATTGAATTATAATTTAAAAAACAGAGGCGATCTCTCTATAAACGGATTTCTATTCATTTCTCTTTGATTGGGGAATTTTAACGCCAAATCCGTTGCGGTACTACTTGATTATCCCGTTGACCAATTTCGCCAAATTATATAAATCGTCAAACCACTCGCCAAATTATACAAATTGACATAATTTTTATTTTAAATAACGAAAAAACAAATAAATTAGTACAACATTAATTAAAATACAAATAAAAGATCGAAATAAAAATAACTTGATGACGTAGACACGTGTAACAACATTTCAAAATAAGCTAATATAAAAGGAATTAAGTAAACAGAGTCTTTGTCTCCTGGTATTTTTTAACAAAGTGAAAAGAAAGTTCTTTTAAATGAGACATTTTAAATGAATCGTTTTTAATCTGACGTAATTTTGACCAAACTATTCTTTCTGTTTTTAATATTCACATGAAAATACCTGCGTTAGAAATGAAATATTATTTGCGCTTTCCAAACAAAAATAGTTGAAAAGTATCCTCTTAAAATATCAAATAAATGTCTAGCGCAATTTCTAAATTTAAACCGTTTTGCAATATTATTTTGTGTTCATTTTATGTAATAACTGTAATGTGACGTAAATATGACGTAATTTCTCCTATTTAAGACTTCTAACGCATGTTATTAAATTTATTGTTTTACAAATTCTTTTCTCTCTTAAAATTCACGTGTAATTATAGTTTTTATGACGTAATTTTTAATAAGTTCCTGCTTTTTGTACATAATTATTTAATTCTAATTCCAAATGTTTTTTTCTGTTTATAATAGTCCCGTGTAAATAAATTTTTAATTTATTTACGCGTATAAATATTTTTTTTTTTTTTTTGAAGCAAACGTTATTGTTTCCGCTGTTTATACAGTTGGCAACAGTTTAAATTAATATCACTTTCTAAAATCTGTTAAAAATATCTCTAGAAATAATGAAAATCTGAATTTAAAATAGAAATAAAACCTCAAAAAATTAGTCAAAATAAAAAAATTAATGCAATCTGCACTCCGGCAAATTCTAACGCATAAAATGATCTAAAAATGATTAAATTCCTATGAACAGTTTTTGCTCCTATAAAACTTTTTTAGTGGAACGATTTTGTCCAACTTTAGCATTAAATATCTCTTAAAATAATTCTTCGATCTGAAAACTGTCTGCATCAGCGTGTTTATCAAACATTTTTGTATAATACTACCGATTTTCATATTTTTGTATGCATTATTTTCCTTAACATTAAAGAAGAAAGACCTCCGGTCAAAAAAAATTCAAAACCGGCGGCGGCGGTGACAGCGGTAGTTACTTTTTTTTAGAATAGAGAGATCCTTTCTCTTTTAAAATTCACGTGTATACTTTTTATGACGTAATTTTTAATAAGTTCCTGCTTTTTATACGTAATTATTTAATACTAATTTCAAAGTTTTTTTCCTGTTTATAATAGTCACGTGTAAATAAATTTTTAATTTGAAGCAAACATTATTGCTTGCGCTTTTTATACAGTTGGCAACAGTTTAAATTAGTACAATTTTCTGAAATCTGTAAAAAATATCTCTCGAAATGCTGAAAATTTGAATTTAAAATAGATATAAAACCTCGAAAAATGAGTCAAATTAAAAAAATAAATCAATTCTGCACACCGGGAAATTATAACGTATAAAATGAACTAAAAATTATTAAGTTCCGATGTATAGTTTTTGCTACTATAAAACTTTTTTAGTGGAACGATTTCGTCCAACTTTAGCATTAAATATCTCTTAAAATAATTCTTCGATTTGAAAACTGTCTGCATCAGCGTGTTTATCAAACATTTCTGTATAATACTACCGATTTTCATATTTTTGTATGCATTATTTTTCTTAATATTAACGAAGAAAGACCTCCGGTCACAAAAAATTCAAAACCGGCGGCGGCGGCGGCGGCGGCGGTGACAGCGGTAGTTACTTTTTTTTAGAATAGAGAGAAAGTTCAGAATTCGATATTTCATCGTTATGAAATGACTTTTCCTAATTTCTGTCATGTTTCTAAATTTTTAAGTAGCTCTATAATCTGATTAAAAATTAACTAAAAGCTATTGGCATATTGATAGCATTCTTTAATTACCAAGTCCAATATAAGAGTCGATTAGTTTAATACATCCCCTTATTAATCTTTTTAAATGAAAAGTAAAACGAAAAATTTTAATAAAATTGCCAAAAATTTATTTGATATATAAGGATTGGAAAAAAAAAGCGTAATAAAAAAACCCGACTGACTGTATTACCTTTGTAAAATGGTTTAAATTTAATAAATTGCAAAGTTTGGAATCTCTCTATTCTAAAAAAAAGTAACTACCGCTGTCACCGCCGCCGCCGCCGCCGGTTTTGAATTTTTTGTGACCGGAGGTCTTTCTTCGTTAATATTAAGAAAAATAATGCATACAAAAATATGAAAATCGGTGATTTTATACAGAAATGTTTGATAAACATGCTGATGCAGACAGTTTTCAAATCGAAGAATTATTTTAAGAGATATTTAATGCTAAAGTTGGACAAAATCGTTCCACTAAAAAAGTTTTATAGCAGCAAAAACTATCCATGACAGTGTAATCATTTTTAGATCATTTTATGCGTTAGAATTTGCCGGAGTGCAGATTGCATTAATTTTTTTAATTTGACTCATTTTTTCAGGTTTTATTTCTATTTTAAATTCAAATTTTCAGCATTTCTAGAGATATTTTTTACAGATTTCAGAAAATTGGACTAATTTAAACTGTTGCCAACTGTATAAAAAGCGCAAGCAATAATATTTGCTTCAAATTAAAAATTTATTTACACGTGACTATTATAAACAGGAAAAAAACTTTCAAATTAAAATTAAATAATTACGTATAAAAAGCAGGAATTTATTAAAAATTATGTCATAAAAAGTACACACGTGAATTTTAAAAGAGAAAGGATATTGTAAAATAATAAGTTCATTAACATGCGTTAGAAGTCGTAGGAGAAATTACGTCATATTTACGTTACATTATAGTTATTACATAAAATGAACACAAAATAATATTGCAAAAAAGTTTAAATTTAGAAATTGCGCTAGACATTTATTTAATATTTTGAGAGGATCTTTTCAACTATTTTTGTTAGGAAAGCGCAAATAATATTTTATTTCTAACAAAAGTATCTTCACGTGAATATTTAAAAGAGAAAAAAATAGCTTGGTAAAAATTACGTTAGATTAAAAACGATTAATTTAAAATGTCTCATTTAAAAGAACTTTCTTTTCGCTTTGTTAAAAAATACCAGGAGACAAAGACTCTGTTTACTTAATTCCTTTTATATTAGCTTATTTTGAAATGTTGTTACACGTATCTACGTCATCAAGTTATTTTTATTCGACGTTTTATTTGTATTTTTATTAATGTTGTACGAATTTATTTGTTCTATTGTTATTTAAAATAAAAAATTATGTCAATTTATGTAATTTGGCGAGTGGTTTGGCGATTTGTATAATTTGGCGAAATTGGTCGACGAGATAATCAAGCAGTACCGCAGCGGATTTGGCGTTAAAATTTCCCAATCAAAGACAAATGAATAGAAATTCGTTTATAGGGAGATCGCCACTGTTTTTTACATTATAATTCAATCTTTCGAAAATTTTTTAAAGCCGATCAAATTAGCGTGCATTTAGAGTCTGCGGTGTCTGGGCGGGGGTTGGCGAGCGTAGCTCGTAGGGGGCCGAGCCCCCTAGTGTTGAAAAAAATACTTGAGTATATGTGCGTTTTAATAGAAAAGCAATACAAAAGAGAACATTTACCCGCTTATTTCAATATGATAGACACTAGACAGTATTCCTAAAGTTCTGTCGAATTGTTTTCATGACTATAAGTACTCTGTGATGCACTAAAGTGTTTACATTATCTTTATGAGCACGTTCTGTGGTTCCTCCGTAGTCGGTGTTTACCTAGAATCTTTCCCTAATCGAGGTCCACTGGCAAGTTTCTATAATCTAGTTTATCCTCAGATATCAGCAGGACATTCCGCGATGATTATTGTTTGCAGTACCTTCGTCAAAAATCATTCCGATTTCGTGCAAAATAAAATATCATTTAATTGTTATCTAAATTTTGTGTGCAAAAATACCCATAGTATTGGAATTTTAAAAGGGTGTGTGCTAAAATCTAGAAGCATCTTTAATAAAGTGGATAATAGAAACATCTTTAATAAAGTAGAAACCTGGATTGTTAAGCTTTTAGATGAACAAATTGAATTCATATTCAACTTTCAAGTAACATGATAAAATTTTCTAGAGATTGAAATAGTACACATTCATTAAAATACATACCACTCAGTAAATATCCATTGGTTGTAATATAATCAAGATAGTAGAAATTCATTAAAATACACGCCACACAGTAAATATCCATCGTTGTAATGTAATCAAGATAGTCATTAAAATACATGCCACTCAGTAAATATCCATCGGTTGTAATGTAATCAAGATCTTTTATATGACCATGTAAACGAACCGTAAATGCTTCAATGCCACCTTACAATAGAGAGCTTAACTGGGTTGAATGCAATAACATCTACCCTATTAAAATACGTGCGCGTATGTATCAATGTAACCTCAAAAACTGGGAAACCACAGGGCGCAGGGCTACGAAATTTGGCACACGGCTCTTGAGCTCATGAACGATTGGGGCAGGGCTCCCAAATGGTCCGCCAACTGAATACCAATAAATTTTAACAGAAAATTTTACGGTAGGTTTGCGCTAGAAATAACTTTCAAAGGTGATTCCGGGGCAGTTTGTAAGAAAAATCTAAAAAGAAAATTTTTCCAAAAAAATATTGGTATTCAGTTGGCGGACCATTTGGGAGCCCTGTTGGGGCCAAAAAAAAAAAAATTAAATCGATTTTTTTTTTATGTTTTTGACGAATTTTTGCCTTTTTTCTGTTCAACACGTAATCGCGCAAGTTCTAACCCGTTTTAAATGTTTACTGCAATGTTAGATATAAGGTCAGTGTGCCTAAATATGATAACCCCTAAATGCAATAACGTTCCTTTACTTAAAATCTTAATGCAAGAATTATAAATAAATACTGATATAGGCATCCGATCTTAATGAACAGAACCCAAAACATTTTTCTGCATTTAAAACTTTTTTTAAAGAAATCTTCAATGAAATAGACATCGTTCATTTTATTGTGCTCCGGTGTTTCGCAAATGCGACAAAAATTTCCGAAATTGGCTCACGGATTTTCTTGTTTAACTCAAATAACCTTATGAACTTCAAGAACCACGTTGCCGGTTTCGGTTACATGGCTAGTTAAACTTAAGAAAAGACGACCAGTTTTCGGATTACAATTTAAAATAGTCTACGCATTTTGGAGACTTTGTTTTCTGCAGGTACTTAATAGCTACATACAGATTGCTGTAAATGCGTAGAACATTTAGGAGATTAACGAGGTAAGTTTATATGGTATTTTTCATATATTGTATTAAAATGATGTTTAAAGCAAATATTATGTATAACCCGTTCAGGACCGGCATCTTTTACACGAATTTTATTCGTATGGTTCCATTTTTTTTTTAATTATTTGACTTAACTTTATAAATCACGAAAATGTCGTAATTAAATAAAATCCATTTTACTTTTATTTTTTACTGGTATCAAACTCAAGCGTTTTAAGCACTTTTCGAGGGTGCATATATGCACCCATGGTCCCGAACGGGTTAATTGTGTTGAGTCAGCATAATCCTCCATTAACGTTTCTTTTTAACCAGGCACTCAAATATATATTTTAAGATGATCGAAATAGAAAAATACGTTTATTTTAAAAAAAGGTATAAGAAACGCGGTGTATGTTCCATTAATATAATATAGACACATGATTTTGGAATTCGCAATAATTTTATATGATGGAAATTCTGGAAAAATCTTGTGTAAATTGAAAACGCTTAAATAATGTTTATTTTAATGCGGTTAAGTAAGTTAATTTTACCAACATTATACGATTCGGTAGCTTAAATGCTGTATATGATTAAAACAAGATTGAGTTATGCCCTGGTTTAGGAGTTCATAATTTTTATCAGCACTTTTTTTGAAATCTGATATCTTAATTCTGTTTTCACTTTTTACTCATTATAATCGACATTTTCTACTTTTAAATTAGAAAACGATAAAAAAATAAATAAAACTAATTATCTAAATGAGTATTTGTTTCCATATACGTATTTTTAGGTACAGAAAATGTTCAATTTTTTTAAAGTGCAAGAAAAATGAAGAGGAATATGTGTGTGTGTGTGTGTGTGTGTGTGTGTGGAGGGGGGTTGCGACAAAATGCCAGGCACATTGCTTCTCTTTGGCTTAATCAGACTTATTAGAAATATTCTACGATTTTATCTATTTATAAGGCTGATATATTTCTCATGTGACATTTTAGAATAAATAAAGTTATATGTAATAAATATTCTGGTTAACAATATTATACATATCTTGGAAATATCCTTTTAACCCGTAAACTCCACACTAATGCGAATTCGCACCGACCGAAATGTCGGTGCTATTTAAAACGAGCTTTAATTAATTCGTATTTTTCGTTAACAAAATAAGACTTTTGATAAAATCCAATATCTCATTTCGTTTCTTATTAAATTTCGTATATGAATCATGTTGTTATATTTTATTATCACTAAATTGCGAGCAAAATTATGCGGAGTTGAAGTTACGGAAACCCAAATTGTACTAGTGTAGAAATTATGGGTTATTATTCACGTGTGAATTCCGCGAATTTTAAACGAAGTTTTTCGCGACAATCATTTAATTGTAGTTATAGCCATAGCTCTGTGGGAAAGAGGGATGCGAATTATTTATATTAGGAACAAAGCATTATATGCAACATTCAAATAACAACACGGAGCTTTTGCATATTAGCAGTGTAAAATTGGCAAACAGAACGGTGCTGCGCCGCCCGCGATAAACAATTCAAACTTGGTGGATCTGTTGCAGAGTATGACTATTGAAATGTGCTATGTTTAATTATAATTTATTTAAGATTAAGATTATGCATCTCAGATAATGTTTTTTGATTTAAATTAGTATTAAATAAAATTTATTTAGTAGTTCAATAATAAGTTATTTATCTTTCAATTTTATGTATTTCAACTCTTTATTAATTCTTAACTGCTGTTAGCGATCTCCCAGACCCCTACATTTTTAAATTTTCAGAGTTAAACTTCTAATTTCCAGTTAAGCTATGCATACTGGAGAAATTATCTTTCATTCTGAGCTCTAGAACTATTGCTAGACATTCTGAATATTTGAAGTTTAATTATAATAGTCCTGTACTAGTTTAGTACAGAAACAGTACTTGTAAGTTATTAGAGCCTTTCATTCATCTTTTAATTAAACGGTCTCGGAGAACACCCGCAGTAGTTATGCGACAATTCCTGTCACAGCAGTTAATGGTTAAGTAATTCCAAAAAATAATTGCAATTAACCCTCAACTGCTGTTAGTGCTACTTTTTTTAATTTTCACAGTTTAACTTGTAATTTCCAGTGTAACTATCAATACAGTAAAATTTTGCTTCATTTGCAGATCAAGTACAATTGTTTGAAATGTTTGAAAAAGCAAGATTTTATTAGAAATATTACTCTACAAACAGTTTAGTGCAAAAAGAGTATTTTATGATTAATTGCGACTTTTATTCATCTTTCAAACGAATGGTTTCGCAAACCTTTCTGAATTGTTATGTGGCAATTTTCTGCAACAGCAGTTAAGGGTTAAATGAACTTTTCAGATGAATTCTCATGTGTAAAATGCACATTTAGGACTAGACTATGGACATCTCATTCAGGTTTTAACTGCGACAGAAATTACCTAAATGCGACCTACAATCGTATATTGTGGTGACTACAGGTAATTATTAAATTTATACAAAACAAGTTAGTTTTGAACTATAGCTACAGTATTCAGTAATTTGCTGCTTAATAAAATGTATATTTATATAATAAAATGCCAAATACAGTAAAACCTCCCTAAAGAAACCACCTTTTCTTAATGGAGGTCATGTTTAAATCTAGATTTTAACTGTTGAAAAAAGGTAACAACTAATTCTACTAAAATTTATTTTTCACATTACTAATGTAAAAAATAAATTTGCATATTTTCCCCTAATGATTAGGGAAAAATATGCAAATTTTAGTATAAGAACAAATATTAATTAGATAAATTAACTACTGCAGAGTTTAAAAAATGAATACATTTGCTTTGATTTTACCGTTTTATCTTTCATAACTTTTATTACCAAGTCCTTTCAAAGTTTAGTAAAAAAATGTTTTTTTTTTTTTTTTTTTTTTTTTTTTTTTTTTTTGACGGGAACAAATAATGACGATTTCATTACTTTATCTATTTCTTTGAGAGTTTCCTGACAGAATAGGGCAGGGGAGTTTATTGACCGTCATTCTTAATTTGTCATCAGAGTTAAATTTATTGCCTAAAAAGGCACAAAGCTGTTTAAACACTTAAATGTTATTGGAATAAAAAAAAATCTAAACTTAGTTTAGAAGTTTGATGAATAATGCGCTCTCCGGAATTATTTTTCTAACAAAACCTTCTTCAAGCGACCAGGAAAAAACGGAATTTGTTTTATTTTCTTCAAAGAAATGGGTCGCACATGGATTGGAGTTCTACTGGGATGATCTCTGAATGGAGGTAAAATTAGTATTGAGCCTATGGGAATAAATTTCGTTCCATGAAAAAATGGTCGTTCAGGGAGGTGGTCGCTTAATGGAGGTGGTCGCACAGAGAGGTTTCACTGTATACCCTAAATGCGACAAAACTATGGGGAATCGCGTCTCATTTAGGCACAATGACCTTACATATTACGTACGCCACGCTGAGCTCACATGGAAATATAAGTAGAGATACTATTACGTACGCCACGCTGAAATATAGGAGTAAATTACTTTAAACTGGTATCAAAAACTAATTAATATTTTTACATGAAACTTTCAAAGGTTTGAACTACTCATAAAAACAGTTCAAAAGGCGTAAAGCGCGTAAAAATCCGATAATTACACATTGCTGTATCCCTGCCAACAGATTTGGTCAGAACAAGAATTTAAAAAGTGCAAAAAATAGCACTTTTAAAATCGCATTTACTAAAAACCTATTCGCCGGATTCCACTTTACTTTCGTTTTCTGAGTCACGTGGCACGCCCCATTCCATAGGAACAAGAATTTTGTTTCTATCATAAATAGTTCTCGAGCTATAGATGTGTCAAAATCCCGTTTTGGTCAGTCCGGAAAATATAAACTAGACAGAGTACTAAAAAAAATTTACAAAATCGTTTGGCATTAATTGGCGAGAATTCCTTTCATTTACTGTTCATTGCACTGTTGTTTCTTTTGCTTGGCGAGAAACTCTGTCGAGTTTCTATGATAAACGATAATTTCATTAATAACTATAGAACAAAACAATTGTACAATTTAAAAAAATAAAATAAAAGTAAATAAACAATTTATTAATAAATAAGCAACAGTAGCCGGGTTACCTTGTAAAATAAAGTAACGCCATTTTGGTGTCAACCAAAGCCGCCTAAAGACTACAAGCCAAACACAAGGTTTCGTGACGGTCACTTGGCGGGGCTTACGCTAGCAGAGAAGAGCACAGTCACAGACTTATTTAAAACATATCAATACTTTCCTCTACATTCCAACTTAATTGTCACAGCATACGGAAAAAATTATATACATACTTGTAGTTTAAAGACGCTAATTAGGCGCTTTTCAATCAATTTCGATTACTCCTCAACAGTAAAAATAAAGATACTATATTTATGAAATAATATCACTGTGTCAATGAAAATGTGCCTCAGTATTAAAGTTAAGAGTACATGAAAGAAAATTGGATCGTTAATAATAATAAAAAAACAAAAATAAGTATTAAATTTATTTTAGTAAACAGTTTTTATTATATTTATTCTACTTTGAAATTTAGAAACAATATCAATTATTTACTTTCTATATATTCAAAAACAAGACATTAATATATATATATATATACATATATAAATTTTCAGTTTAAACACATATCAATTAAATTATTTTGCTTTCAATTATTTCACTTTCAAAAATAAATAAATACTAATAAGTGTGCCAATCAAAACCCACATTTAAAATTAAGTTAAAGTGAAAGCAAAGTGAAAGTCAAATAAAAACAAATTCAATTTGTGTTCTATTTTTATTATTTATTGTGGCCTGAAATTATGCAGTAAATATTCCATTAAATATTTAGCGATTTGAAACCTTCACATAACAAATTTAGTATAAATAAATAGTAAAATTAAAGCATATATGAAATTAAATATCCATACAGATAAATTTTTCGTACCTACTGCAATCTTTTCTTATCAGAAATGGGTAATTTTCACATAAAATCCATTAGAATTGAGAAACATAAAACTCTCACAAAACAAGGTCATGAAATCGAAAATTATGATTATTATTTTAATTTTGTGTTAGTTTAACATATTATGCAAGGTACAAGCAATAGATTTTTTTTAAAGTGTACTGAAACATGACAGAGGGGAAAAAAAAAAAAGAAGAAGAAAGAAAACACTTTCATCAATCCAAATTACAATTTTCCTAACTTATGTTCATTTTCCTCGGATATTTGAGATTTAACTGCTAAAAAACATAAGAGAAACCCAAATCCTTCCACGAAAATATTTCATTTCCAAAAATAATGTTGTGTGGGCTGTTTAAATGATTGTTCACATGTTTTAAGCTTAAAATAATCAATATTTATGAGATGATGGCCATGACTAGATCAAAAAGTAAATTTATAATTATAGGAAAATTATTTTAATTATTGTTATTTTTAATTAAACACTAGGGGGCTCTGCTCCCTACGAGCTACGCTCGTCAACCCTCGTTCAGACACCGCAGACTCTAACAGCACGCTAATTTGACCGCCTTTAAAAAGATTTCGGAAGATTGAATTATAATTTGAATCTGACAATTATAATCTGACGTAATTTTCAGCAAACTTTTCTTTCTCTTTTTAATATTCACGTCAAAATACTTTTATTAAAAATGAAATATTATGATCATCTTAAAATGTCAAGTAAATGTCTCGCGCAATTTTTAAATTAAAACTGTTTTGCAATATTATTTTTTGTTCATTTTACGTAATAAGTGTAATATGACGTAAATTCTCCTATTTAGGGCTTCTAACGCATGTTACTGAATTTATTATTTTACAATATTCTTTCTTATTTAAAATTCACGTGTAACTATAGTTTTTATGACGTAATTTTCAATGAGTTCCTGCTTTTTATATTTTTTGTTTATAATAGTCACGTGTAAAATAAATTTTTAATTTGAAGCAACCATTACTGTTTGCGCTTTTTATACAGTTGGCAACAGTTTAAATTAATACAATTTTCTAAAATCTCTCTCTCTCTATTCTAAAAAAAAGTAACTACCGCTGTCACCGCCGCCGCCGCCGCCGGTTTTGAATTTTCTGTGACTGGAGGTCTTTCTTCGTTAATATTAAGAAAAATAATGCATACAAAAATATAAAAATCGGTGGTTTTATACAGAAATGTTTGATAAACACGCTGAAGCAGACAGTTTTCAAATCGAAGAATTATTTTAAGAGATATTTAATGCTAAAGTTGGACAAAATCGTTCCACTAAAAAAGTTTTATAGCAGCAAAAACTGTACATGGCAGTGTAATCATTTTTAGATCATTTTATGCGTTAGAATTTGCCGGAGTGCAGATTGCATTAATTTTTTTATTTTGACTCATTTTTTGAGGTTTTATTTCTATTTTAAATTCAAATTTTCAGCATTTCTAGAGATATTTTTTGCAGATTTTAGAAAGTGATATTAATTTAAACTGTTGCCAACTGTATAAACAGAGGAAGCAATAATGTTTGCTTAAAAAAAAATATATATATTTATACGTGTAAATAAATTAAAAATTTATTTACACGTGACTATTATAAACAGAAAAAAACCATTTGGAATTAGAATTAAATAATTATGTGCAAAAAGCAGGAACTTATTAAAAATTAAGTCATAAAAACTATAATTACACGTGAATTTTAAGAGAGAAAGGAATTTGTAAAATAATAAATTTATTAACATGCGTTAGAAGTATTAAATAGGAGAAATTACGTCATATTTACGTCACATTACAGTTATTACATAAAATGAACGCAAAATAATATTGCAAAACGGTTTAAATTTAAAAATTGCGCTAGACATTTATTTGATATTTTGAGAGGATACTTTTCAACTGGTATTTTCACGTGAATATTTAATAGAGAAAGAATAGCTTGGTAAAAATTACGTCAGATTAAAAACGATTAATTTAAAATGTCTCATTTAAAAGAACTTTCTTTTCGCTTTGTTAAAAAATACCAGGATACAAAGACTCTACTTAATTCCTTTTATATTAGCTTATTTTGAAATGTTGTTACACGTGTCTACGTCATCAAGTTATTTTTATTTCGACGTTTTATTTGTATTTTTATTAATGTTGTACTAATTTATTTGTTCTTTCGTTATTTAAAATAAAAATTATGTCAATTTGTATAATTTGGCGAGTGGTTTGGCGATTTATATAATTTGGCGAAATGGGTCGACGGGATAATCAAGTAGTAACGCAGCGGATTTTGCGTTAAAATTCCCCAATCAAAGAGAAAGGAATAGAAATTCGTTTATAGGGAGATCGCCACTGTTTTTTAAATTGTAATTCAATCTTTCGAAATATTTTTAAAGCCGATCAAATTAGCGTGCATTTAGAGTCTGCGGTTTCTGGACGGGGGTTGGCGAGCGTAGCTCGTAGGGGGCCGAGCCCCCTAGTTTGTAAAAAATATCTCTCGAAATGCTGAAAATTTGAATTTAAAATAGAAATAAAACCTCGAAAAATTATTCAAATTAAAAAACTAACTGCAATCTGCACACCGGGAAATTCTGACGCATAAAATGATCTAAAAATGATTAAATTCCTATGTACAGTTTTTGCTCCTATAAAACTTTTTTAATGGAACGATTTTGTCCAACTTTGGCATTAAATATCTCTTAAAATAATTCTTCGATTTGAAAACTGTCTGCATCAGCGTGTTTATCAAACATTTTTCTATAATACTACCGATTTTCATATTTTTGTATGCAACAGTTTTTTTAATATTAACGAAGAAAGACCTCCGGTCACAAAAAATTCAAAACCGGCGGCGGCGGCGGCGGTGACAGCGGTAGTTACTTTTTTTTAGAATAGAGAGATTAAAATGTGTATAAAAACACACACAATTTTTTCGAAGAGCTGGGGGGCGTGGGGAGGGGGGGGGGGGGCTCGCCAACATCTGTTTTGCATAAAGGCGCTGACAAGCCTTCTTATGAATTAATTGTTTACAGTGGTTGCAAAAATAGAGATTCAAACACATTATCCCCATATCTCCAGTTTTCACGTATAAGGATGGTTTATGTAACAAATATTATAAAAGGAATTTTTATCAAGATATTAGGAGTTTAAGATTAAAACGCAACAATAAATTGGTACATATACAGGGCTGCCACCGGCGAGTATTTTTCTATTCTATTCGCACCGCTATTTAAAAAAATAAATAATATTTGTAGTATATTTCTCTTGCAAATGTTGTCAAACTGTATGTCAAAGATTTTTGTTTTGAGAAAGTGGTGCAAGTCAGAATAAAAAAAATAGTCGAATGTGGCAGCCCTGTGTATATTGACTGGACTTTAAAAGAAGTAAACAAGATAATATGTGTCCATAGCGACTTTGCTGAAAATTTCTAGTATATTTAAATTTCTAGTATGAAAATACCCATAAACATACATAAATTTTGTATTAAATTAAATCCCAAACAATTCTGCATACAAAATAATTAGTTATTATTCACACGACAAGTGTGTTTTAATAAATAGACGTTTATTAAAAGTCACTTTTATGGGAGAAAACAGAACAAATTAAAAAGGGAGGAAAGAGTGACAAGTTAGAAATTACTAAACAATGGCTTGTAACTAAGACTTTTGGCTGGACATTTTTGAGCATGATTAGCACCCAAAGAACCCAGTCTGACATAAGTTTCAGCTGTTTGGTGCCAATATTTCCGAGTAAACAAAATTCAGAAGTTTTAACCGAAATTTTTGAATAGCAAGAAAGGTAGTGTTGCAAATAGCTATTACCAAAATGTAAAATTTAAACAATAATATTTGTACTGTACTATAGACAAAATTTCATCAGTTTTCAGTGATAAATTCCCGAGTAATAATGATTTTAAAGTTTTTTTTAAATTAATTTGTTTAAATTAAAAGAACTAATTAAAATTTCCACTCGAAAATATAATAGTTGAGGTAGAAAAATATGTCGCATAGGACATTAAAATTTCAAACTGAATTGGCCGTATAGCTTCCAAATTATAAGGAGAAATGTGTTGGCCCCAACAGAATCTCTCTAGCGCATATTATATTGCACTATAGCTCTAGCACATATTAAAATGAAGCTATTTTTAGACTTTTATAAAGAATATAATTAAACAATGAAAACTTTATTAATTAATAACTTTTGAGATAATTCACACCATTCAAGCACCAATTTTTAGCAAATTACGAGAGAGAGGGAATGATATAAGTCTCGATACGAATTAGTGATTTTTGCCACTTTAAATTATTGCTGTTTTTGAAATGAAACAGAAGTACAATAATATAGTTTTGTTTTGAGACACGCACACGGGACTATTGACATTACGATACTGGGATTTAATAGCTCATTTATTTTAAAGAAGTTAAAAATAAAAGATATTCTGAACACAAAAAATAGAACTAGTACAAATAAAATATAAGTAGTTAATTTGAAAATAAAACTTACTTTCAAAAGAATATGTGCTATTCTTTTAAGTAAACAGCACATGCATACGTTACATTTTAATTCTAAACAAGATTCAAATGCTCGGCATTGGCGCCAGCCCCGCGTCGTGACGTCACATATGTGGGGGAATGAAATCGTGTCTGGCTTGATAGTCTTGAGAAGGCTTTGTGCCAACCCAAGTGCGTTTCTGACATCTGTGCCCCGTATTTTATCTTCCGTAATCGAAATTCCCGCCAATACTGTTGGTCATTGACCAGACCATCAACACCATAAAATACAGCGTTATCGGTTTTTAGTTACACGAAATAGGTAGGTCACGAATACGGTATAATTCATTTTAACTGATAAAAACCAAATAATAATTTGTTTTACCAAATGTTGTTTTGGTGAATTTAAATATTTCCTGCAAGTCAAATAATTCTGCAAGTATGTTAACATTTCTTGATAAATAATTGCGCTTATGCTTTTGCTATATTTAAAACCACTACCATATTATTAGAAATATCGCTATAGTTTGATGCTATGACATACACCATAACGCAAAAGTAACACGAATTTTAAAAACAAGAGAGTTTTTCTGCTAAACTTACCCGATATTTGATCGAATAGTTCACTTTTGCCGCCAACTATTGACATAAATAACAACTGTTGATTTCCTTTTTCTAACTGTTGTACGTGTATTTCGGGAACTAATAGCGCACAGGCTGCATGCGGCGCGCTTGCCTGTAAATTGTTGTTATTGATTAAGCAATCAATAACAATTAATTGCCCGCCCTCCTCATACCGAACTATGCACAATACATGTACATACTTATATACAGAGGTGTCGGTTACAATAACAGTATCACGAGTTCAATGGTTTTTCCCATCTCAAAAAATGCCAAACGCGCCCAAAGAAGCTTTCACTTCAATAATGAAAGTATCAAGTATTTGTCTTTAACAATAAGCACAGCAGCGTACTGCAACGAAAATGTAAATTTTGTGTGTGTTCCTGTGTGAACGCCGGGAGAAAAAGTGAGTTTTAACTTCGTTCTTCTTTTGCGGATTGAGCTGAAAAGGGAAAAGTTCCTGTCATTCACCGCTTGACACGCTAGTGTCTATGTGCCAAAATGCTAGCATGTCGGTTACGTAACAGTGTCTCCAAATCAGTGGTTTTTCTCCATCTCAAAAAAAAGCTCAACGCGCCTAAAGAAGTTTTCACTTCAAAAATCTTGCAGGAGGGTTATGCATGAGGTCAAAAGTTTTTTTACAGTGATTTTTGATTTTAGTTCGAATTAGAAACAATAGATGGCGCTGCTACCAATAGACGCTAAATTCAGGCTCGTTTTTTGGTACTTCGGGACCGACTCAATACATTTTTATCTCCTTTTTCTGCATGGAAGAAGAGAAATGCCAAAAAATCGAGCCTGTATTTAGCGCCTATTGCTTACAGCGCCATCTAGTTTTTGTAATTCGAACTAAAATCTAAAATCACTGCAAAAAAAAACTTTTGACCTCATGCATAACCCTCCTGCAAGAATTTTTTAAATATCTGTCACCGTTTGCAAGTTATTGAATTTTAAAATCAGTCAGTCCTTTTTAGGACACCCGGTATATATGCACTTGGTTTAATTCATCAGAAGAAGCTATGTGTGGGGTGAGATAGCTAAAAAAAACTTCACATCTGGCAACCAATGTGCTACTTCGGATTCAGATAGTATATGGATAGATGAGTCTAAAAAGCCCGGGACACAAATTTTCCTGGCCCTCTAGCAGCGATGATGACGTAATCAATATGGCCGCCAAAGTTTTGAGAAGTGCTTCTACATTTCTCTATAGAACTCGGGTTAATATTTCGATATTAACCTATATTTTTAGTGATTATTAATCCGGAGAAAATGCGCTTTCCAACGGTATATTTGACATCGTTGTTTATGTTCATATTACCACAAATATTTATAAATTAATTTTAAAAAAATCAAAACATTTTGCTAAATAACTTGGAATTTGTTGCATGTAGCTGAAAACGTGTCGCATATCTTTTGTTCTTCAGAAAAAATTACCTTTCGGACGGTATGTATGACTTCTATTTTATCACAAATATTTTCTGAAAATTTGCCAAAACAATGTAGAGTTGCGCAGAAAGTCATTATGGCTACAACGTACCTAATTTATATGGGATCGGAAGATTAATACAGTGGCTTTATAACTGTTTAAGTAGCAAATGTTATTATTGTAAATTTTTATGTATATGAAAATATATTCTAGGGTTTTTTACGGCTATGAAACTTTCATTTCCGTTTTAAAATCAATGACATGAGGTACACTCAATAGGCATAACTGTAAAATAAGTTTCAGACATTTATAGGTACAAGAATGTGAAACAAAAGTATGTACAATACAATATTTACTTATCACTGTCTGCACACTGCCCTTCACATATACAAAGTTTCATACATTTTATTTCCATTTTAATACATTTACAAGATGTGCATCGCTTGCGGCAAATACAGGAAGTAAGTTCTTTAGAGTGCTTTGACATCTCTGGAATTGTTATCCACAAAAGTTGGTATGATCCTCCTGAATTTATTATCCATTCCCACTTAATTGGTGAAGGTATTGTGTAATGCGCAATGAGGCTGTTGTTCCAAATTCTTGCTCGTTTGATGTGTTGTGTCAAAGCATCTGCTGTAGGAGGTATGTTTTCGATGGCTTGATTCTTTCTTGTAAATAACACTCGTCTGCAATCATTGATGCTCTGAAGATCTGATGACTGATCATAAAGTAGTACAACAATATCCCTAGGATCAGTTCTTTAATTGAGGAATTTGAAGAGAAATCAAATTTAAAAGATGACAAAAACGTGGGTGCAAAGCGTCATGAAGATAACAATGCTCATGAAGAAAATGTTCTTGGCCCATGCCAAAGAAATGATTAACGTCTTATCCGAACAAGGAAATCCATTTGAAGAAACTGATATAATGTCAATAGGGAGCTCCAAAATAATTCCAAGTTTCGAAGCTGTCAAGTGTGTTACGGAAGCATTTACTGTAGGACTAAAGCAGTATGATGATTATGTCGTATCCGGTCTCGATCAAGTTCAAAATTCAATTTATGAAGTTATTCCTCGAAACAATATTCACATTTTCAAGACTATAACATGAAAAAAAGATAAGGCAAAGTCCAAGATTTCTTACTTACGTAAAGACTCCAACTTATTCTGCAGATTGTATGTTGCATCTGAAGCACGGGATTGCAACACAGATGATTTCTTTTCGCATGAAAACCAAAAGTATCCACTCTCTATTTCAGATGATGGAAAACTCCGAAAACCAACCAACAAGTCTGATATTATTGACTGCATTCAAACAAAATGCGGCATTAGCTTTAATCACAGCCAACCGAATGTAACAGCTAAAATATTCGATGGAGCAGCCGTAATACACATGCTTAATCCTCGTATTGCGACAACATTTTCCGGATACTATGAACATGATTTCAAACCATATTTCATTAATCACCTGAAGAACAGTTCACGACTAGATATTGTATTCGACAGATATATTAGTAACAGTTTGAAGGCACATACCCGAGAAACAAGAGGATAGAGGAAGTGGCATAAGTATTAAAGTCTCAGACTCAACTGCAATTCCAAAAAAATTTCAGCAATTCCTATGTGTCAACGAAAACAAGACCCAATTGTTCCAGTTGCTAGCTAAGAAAATGGTGGGGGACGAGTATCCAGGAAAACATGTTGTCTGTACTTATAATGACCAAGTCCTCGCATCAACATATATGGATGTATCAATCATTTCTCCCGTCACACACGAAGAAGCAGATGGCCGTCTACTTCTCCATGTTAAGCATGCAGTAGAAAGTGGACATACTCGCATCTTAATACGAACTGTGGACTCTGATGTACTGGTTATTTCAATGTCACTGTTCCCACAAATACAAGATATTGATGAACTATGGATTGAGTACGGTTGTGAGAAATACAGGAAATTCATTCCAATTCATGAGATCTGTGCTAAACTTTCACCGGAAATTTGCAGAAATTTGTTGGCTTTTCATTCTGTAACTGGTTGCGACACAGTTTCCACATTTTGTAGCATTGGCAAGAAGACAGCTTTGAAGGTCTGGATGTCATTTCGTGAAACTGATTGTGTACGGTATCAGCTCTGTACAGGCACCTCTGATATTGACGATGAATGTCATGACCTGTTACAGAGATTTGTTGTACTACTTTATGATCAATCATCAGATCTTCAGAGCATCAATGATTGCAGACGAGTGTTATTTACAAGAAAGAATCGACCCATCGAATACATACCTCCTACAGCAGATGCTTTGACACAACACATCAAACGAGCTACTCTCCAAGCAAGAATTTGGAACAACAGCCTCATTGCACATTACACAATACCTTCACCAATTAAGTGGGGATGGATAATAAATTCAGGAGGATCATACCAACCTTTGTGGATAACAATTCCAGAGATGTCAAAGCACTCTAAAGAACTTACCTCCTGTACTTGCCGCAAGCGATGCACATCTTGTAAATGTATTAAAATGGAAATAAAATGTATGAAACTTTGTGTATGTGAAGGGCAGTGTTCAGACAGTGATAAGTAAATATTGTATAGTACATTCTCTTGTTTCTCATTCTTGTACCTATAAATGTCTGAAACTTATCTTACAGTTATGCCTATTAAGTGTACCTCATGTCATTGATTTTAAAACGGAAATGAAAGTTTCATAGCCCTAAAAAACCCTAGAATATATTTATATATACATAAAAATTTACAATAATAACATTTGCTACTTAAACAGTTATAAAGCCACTGTATTAATTTTCGGATCCCGTATAAATTAGGTACAGTCGTGAAACAAAAAGTAAACACTCACTACTAACTCCTCAACAAATTATCGTAGAAGAGAGTTACTGGTACCGAACGATTGGAAATTAAGTCTACTTTTAAATGATGCATATAAAGTTTGCTTAGGGGGACATCTACATATTAAAACGAACCATAACTTTGTTTTTTTCAATAGCAGTACACAATTCTGACAGCATAAATGAACTCTACACCCTTCAATTAGCCTAAAAGCAATTTTTTATGCAATTCGTACGATAATACATTAATTGTTTTAAAATGAGCGTATTTCTTAATAAATCTAAATCCATCAAAAAAATTGTAGGTTGCAATTCATAATTTTTTCGAATATTAATTTCATTATTCCTAATTTATATCATAACTTTATAAAAATTGCAAATTCAACGCATTTATGTTTGGGTATATTAGTATTATTGCTACACAAAAAATTAGCATAATTTTAGGAGATACAAATAAAAATATGAAATGTAATTTAACATTTGAAGCACTAAATTTTGAATGTCTATAATACAAAAACTTATCATTCGAATGGCTTGAAATTTCATTTCTAGGCATAGTTTGAACCGAAGATTTGAAATATCTCGTTAAATTGGGGTATTACCTTTGAAAAAAATGAAATTTGGATTCGTTTTAATATGTAGATGGCCCCCTAAGCAAATTTTATATACATCATTTAAAAGTAGAATTTATTTCCAATCGTCCGGTACCAATAACATTTGTCTACGATAATTTGTTGAGGAGTTAGTAGGGGGTGTTTACTTTTTTTTTTTTTCCACGACTGTACATTGTTGCCATAATGACTCTCTGTGCAACGCTACATTGTTTTGGCAAATTTTCAGAAAATATTTGTGATAAAATGGAAGTCATATATACCGTCCGCAAGGTAATTTTCTGACGAACAAAAGATATGCGACACGTTTTCAGCTACATGCAACAAATTCCAAGTTATTTAGCAAAATGTTTTGATTTATTATTATTATTATTAATTTATAAATATTTGTGGTATTATGAACATAGACAATGATGTCAAATATACCGTTGGAAAGCGCGTTTTCTCTGGATTAATAATCACTAAAAATATAGGTTAATATTTTGATATTAACCCGAGTTCTATAGAGAAATGTAGAAGCACTTCTCAAAACTTTGACGGCCCTATTGATTACGTCATCATCGCCGCTAGAGGGCCAGGAAAATTTGTGTCCCGGGCTTTTTGGACTCGTCTATCCATGTACTATCTGAGTCCAAAGTGGCGCATTGGTTGCCAGATGTGAAATATTTTGGTATAATTTTGAGCTAGCTCACCCCACTCTATGAAATATCAAACTTTTTTAATTAATAAAATTTTAAAATTCGCTTCTTAAATACCCCAAAGCACATTTTTTTTTCATGTAAAACGTTTACTTGCAAAAAGTTCTTGTTTATCAATATGTAAGTTTCTGCATTCAATATTATGTAAATTATTTTAAAATTTAACATTTTAATGCCTTTCATCTTTGAAATATAAAAGTATTCTACCCGCCGAGTACTGGGTATTTGGCCGAATAGTGACTACTCGGCTGGCCGAATATTCGGCATTCGGCCTAACAGTTCATTCGGCTAGCCAACTATTCGGTATACGGTATTCATGGCTGGTCTTCTAATTTCATTGGCATGGGTCAAGGAGTGTACGCATTGACCCTCAACGCCTTTTTCTCCAGATTCCTTTCTTGAATCAAGTGAAGATTTTCTCTACAGGGATACTGCATAGAAATAGGAAGAAGGTCTATTTAATCTTCTAAGGGATACTGTGTCATGGACCACCTCCCCCCTCCTTCCCCTTCTTACACCCAGGGTTGTAAAAAAATGAAATTGCAATCGACTCCGAGGGAAAAAAAATTTACATAATGCAAAGAGAAAGGAAGTTTCTAATTAGAAAATATTTAATAATTTTAAATATGTTTTGACATTGTTTTCTGTTTTATAATATGTTTTAAAAATTCTTAAAAAAAAAAAAAAAAAAAAAAAAAAAAAAAAAAAAAAAAAAAAATCAGAGCCAAATGATGCAGTTTTTGAACGCAAGTGAAATTACCGAATGTATATGAGTTTACCGAAGTGTGTGTGTGTGTAGGGGGGGGGGGGTGCTGATTCTCTGCTCCAAGAAATCGGATCCTTTTCCGGTGGGGACCGCTGAAATGGGGTTTTCAAGTGTCTGGAATGCGTTGCCATCAGGGGCGCCATTTCAGAACTTTCTTGGTCGGGGGGGGGGGGGGGGGGCAAACATTTTTTGAGGGATTCTGTATAGCTAAGGGTGGGATCCAGGGTGTCTAACCCCCACCCCGCGCCCTCCGTATGAGAAACGTTTACCGACTTATGCTTACAATAACAGTAAAAACTTCGAATACGGAAACTCAGAACCCATGAAATAGGTCGTTTTAAACAGGCTTCCATATTAGAAGGTAAAATTTTAATAGATTGGGCATGATTCTTTTTTCTTTTTAGACAGGTTTCGTTTTTACAAGTATCCTCAATGACTGTTAAACGATCCGCTGTATAGTATATCTCTGAAAAGAGATGTATGAGAGTAAAAATTGTGAAAACGAAACCTGTCTGTAACAGATTTCTCTCTAGAAGGGAAAAAAATCAAATTTCGTTGAAAAAACGTCCTACAATTATAATTGCTAAGACGGAGACCTGTTTAAATAGAGCTTTTTTCGAGTCCCTTTCGAAATTTTACTGACAGGGGCGCCATTTCATAAGTCTCTTGACGAAGATGAAGGAAAATTTTTCTTTGAGGAACAGGGAACGTGGAAAATGGCACGACTTGCAGAACTGCATCCATCACACAGAAAGAAAATCCCGCACACTAAAAAATGCTCTACGTGATTTTGTCTCCATAACTTCTTTCACAAGCATGTGATGATCCCACATTTTTTGAAATTTCCGTGAAAGTCCACGATTTTTCTTTCTATCAAAATCCACAAAATCGATTCGTGAATGGATCGCAGAAAAAAATCGCGAATCTTGGAAATTTTGAAAAAAAAAAAAGGTCTCCAAATGGGTCGCTTAAAAAATCGCTCATTTCTTCAAACGACCGTGGCAAATATCGCTCATTTCATCAGAGATCGCGAAAAGAAATACAGATTTCGTCAAATGATTGCACAAACACAAATCTTGAATTTCATAAAAGGATTGCGAAGAAAATCGCGAATTTCGTCAAAAGATTGCGCAAAAAAATCACGAAAATTTAGTCGAACCATTGCGCAATAAAATCGAGGAGAAATTCGTCAAATGATCGCGTAAGATCCAAAATTTTGTTTAACTCTCATGCAAAAAAATCAAAACATTATTAGTCAGTAGCAGAAACAAAATCACGAATTTCAATAAATGATAGTGATAAGGAATCGTGAATTTTGTCAAAAAAATCACGAAAACAAATATCGAATTTCGTCAGTTAGTCGCGGAAAAATATTATGAATTTCGGGAAGTGCTCGCGCGAAAAAAATCCATTTCGTATAACGCTTTCAGAAAAAAATCGTGAATTCCGTGAATCGATCGCGAAAAAAATCGCAAATTTCGCCAGATGATCGCGAAAAAAATCGCAAATTTCGCCAGATGATCGCGAAAAAAAAATCATGAAATTCAATCAGTCATGAGATATCAGTCAACGAACGTCATGAATAGGTCAAGAAATTTGCAAATTTTCTGATCTATAAGTATAAGAAAATTTTCGTTAGTGATTTTCTGCAAGTAAAGGTAAAGCGTTAATTGTTTCGGATTGTGTTTTCACTATTATGAGATGGTTTCATGTCAATCCGATTTTTCAAAGAAAAATCAAAGAAAAAGAAGTTTTTCTACATATTTTTCGGATAAAAAAACTACATATTTGAACATTAATGAATACTATGTATACATCTTCATTTTTCTACAGAAAAAGTAAAATTTATAATTAATTGTCGGAGCACAGCTCCGGCTTCCCTTCAAAAATTACAGTTATTGTTAACACGATAGCGTCCAACATATTTGACGCATCGACACAAAAAATGAGCTGGACGTTGGTAGGGCCAAAATCTCGGCGCGTATTGATAGTCATAAATATTCGTCAACCCTAACAGCCTGAAATGTCGGCTCAAAAATTTCCCATAGAGATAACATTGCGAGTTTAATTCTATATATTTGAAAGATAAGGCTTTCTTTTTTTAGTCATGTACCTTGAGCCTTTTTTTTTTGGAACAAAATTTTAATAATTCTTTTTTTTTTTTTTTAATGAAAGCTGTTTCTTTGTAGATTTGCCCGCACTAAGCTATTTTTTTTTAAAAATATTCTTATTTTTATATTTAAATGTTAAAAAATTTCTATGAATTTGTTTCAAAATGGTAGCAATTGGATTACTTCCATTGTTGTAAAGAAAGGAAAAATAATAAGGTTTGCTTATCTTTATTGATGCCATTTTCTCATAAAATTCAAAATAAACTTTCTGAAAAAATTGAACAGAAAATGACGTCATGCTTTAATAAAATACTTATGTTTTCCGCAAAAAGCTGTTACAATTCAATTCTTTTTCATTCGTTGAGTTTGAGACGCTTGGTGAAATGCTTCAATGAGGCAAAATGACATCATATTTAAATGAAAACGATCATTTTCTCTGATAAAAGTAAATATTTTACTACGAACGCCTCTAAAAGATATAAATTTCTGGAATTTTACATGCCGATACAGAGATTAGAATCACAAGTCAAGAGTGCGAATGTTCACATGCAAAGTCGTAGTTGACAAATTTGATTTCAAGTTTAGAAATATATGTATTAATCACATATTGCGCATTGTAATATTTTTGAAATGGTGAATGTAAATGTAAGAGATGCGTATGCAAATTATGAGACGGTGAAAATAACATAAAGTTTACATTTTACGTGAAAAATAATTCCATGATTAACTTAAGATGAAATCATTTTTTTTTTTTAATTTTCATTCGGCAATTTTAAACGGCACAGATGTCATATCCGCACCATATTGGCGCAATTTTTTTCTGACGCCAATGTCATATACGCAATGGGTACTTAACTCGCGCCAAAGTGTCGTTATTTTGCTTGATATGGTAACCCGGATGTTATTGTTTGTGCTGTTGAAGTTTTCCCCGAATTGGCGTTGGAAAAAAATCGTGCCAATATGACATCTGTGCCTTTTAAACATAACAGCCTCAATAGGTAATTTCATCAAAATTACATATCTTGATTAGGTATAATAAATAATGCAGTTTAATTTTTTAATATTTTGAACAGTCGAAGTGTATGGAATTAGTATTTTGGTAACTTTAAGTTAAAAATAATATTTGTTTTAAGAGACTAAGTAGTAACCTATGTATGAGTTCGTTTTTAAACAATTTCTTTCATCGAAATTCGACGAGATTCATCCCGTTATTAATTAAACATTAGCTCAATTGCTGTAAATTATGCATTTTAACCTCATACGGATCATTATGGAGTCGAATGTTGAAGTCGATGTTCATACATTGGTGACCTGAGATATAGATTGACGCCCCCCCCCCCCTTTCAGAAGTTTTACGTTCTACGTATGTAACAACCACTATTTTTTTTTTTTTTCGAACTTTTCATTCTTTGTAAGCTTCCAAATCGATGCAATTCATTTTGAATTTTAAATTAAGAGAAACGTAAAGAAAATGGAATACGGAAAATACGATTTTGGACATTAGTCGAATGGCTACGAGTGATACTCAAAGAAATCGAGAAAAATATAATGTCATGTATGCATTACTCATATGTATATATTCTTATGTATGTATGTTTGTATTCAGACGAATGTATGTTTCTATTGGGAAATTTTTGTAATCGGGTTTGTAGACAAATTCATAATTTACTGAGAATTGTTTGACGCGAAAATTTAACAATTTGGCAGCTGTCCCAATTACTGACGATTACTCAATTTTTTTTTAATTCATCGTAGTTGTATATATTTAAACTGAAATGCAAGTGAACATTCTGAAGTAAATGAGATAAACATTTTTTTGTCAAGATGTACACTAGATACCAGAAATATGTAGATTACAAAATAAAAAAAATATCTGTACGGGTTTGAAAAGGTAGCTTCCCTATTTCTTGTTTTTAAGATTTTAGCTAATTTTACTGGAGAACACGAAGTTAAAATGCGAAGAACACGGTTAGAGAAGAATCATCAGTACTGAATTTCAATGGAAATTTCGTCAAATTAGTCAGATACAGCCAAATTGGCTTAATTTGTGACGACGTATTTTTGGTCGCCAAATTTGGCTATATTTCGTCCAAATGTCGCGAAACTTAGCGATAAATGCGACGTTAATGTATATGACTATGATCGCTTATGCTTATGATCGGAGAAATGGATACAACAATGAAAGATAATTCGTGAGAAATCATATTCACTAAAAGTCATAAATTAATCCCAGATTTTTTTAATCTGCTGTCTAGATTTAGTGTACATTTTAAGAAATATACATATTTTATATGTGAAACGTTATACACAGATGTTTCGAAAATGACGGTTAAAAGAAATTAATTCAAATGTATAGAGAGAGTTATTCAGCTTAATTCTATGTGGAAAAGTCGCATAAAAATAACCCAGATGATTCCTAATATTTTCATAATAACGATATAACAACAACTCAGATGAATAAAGGTATCAAGTTTGATAGAGGAGTATAGCAAACTATCTATGAGTGTGTGTTACATACGTGTTACAAACCCTTACCTGTTGCCATATTAAATAAGTATGGGCTGTGCCAGACGAGCAAGTCTTTGAAGGAGCTTTGAAGTTTTCTGCCGCTAACTCGATGGATCAAGTTCTCAAAGATCTGAGCTAAATTTAAAAAATCGAAATCTCTCAAATACATCCGGGGATAATTCTTTATCTTTACCGTAGATTTTCTTATCCAATGCTCTAATATTCTCTTATCTCTCTTTACTTTTAACATTTCTGAATTATTATAAAGAACTACAAATTATGCTGCCTTCAGTTATGCGCTGAACAGCTTTTGTCTTTGCAAACAAAGGTTACAAATTTCCCTAAATCAACTTTTATTATTGGAAAAGGAAGAGCTGTAAAATGTACAAAAATCAAAGAAATTATAGTAAAACAATCATAGAGCAGTTAGGATCAGAAGCTATCATTCTTTTGGCACTAACAGGTACTGCTGCATTTAATGTCAAAGACAAGGTAACTCACTCAGTGCCTAAAGAACCAACGTGTTTTAAATAGTTCGCTAATTTAAAAAGTCAGCAATACATCTACAGCTCAGAATGGATGCAGTGTTATTTCTCATTATTGACGAATTTTCAATGATAGGATGTCGTCTTATGGCTGACCTTGAACAAAGATATCGCGAAGGTAAAATAGATAGCATTGAGCCTTTTAGAGGCTTATTTGTTTAAATCTTTGGACGTATTAGGTAGTTACATCGCGTAAAAGACATCCCTCTATATAAGAGACATTCTTTAAAAGTCAATTTGATTCTTCGCGGACAAAAAATACTTAGAGCTTTTAAAAAATGTTTCACATGAACAAACTCATTGAGACAAAACGACGATCAGCAGACACAATTCCGAAAGACTCTGAACTCACTTTGTGTGAGTCAAGTTTTTGACTACCTCTCACCCCTTATGCAACGACGCAAAGATATACTGTTTGAAGGTGTCATATGTCTTTTTCTCAAAACCATGCAAGCTAAAGAATATAATCAAGAAGTACTTCTTAAATCAAAGCGGGGACCAATAAACAAGAATTTTAGCAGATCACAATGATTAAACAGCAAGATAGAGTGAAGATAATAACGCGTCTGGACTTCAGTCTAGACTTTCCGCAGCAGCTGGATGCAGGGTTATGCATTATGCTGCATACCAATATCTGAACGGAGTGAGAATTGGTAAACGTAAGTACGACAAAAGATATTGCCTATGGCCCACGTTTTCAACCTCTAGGTTTGCCACAGACCATAATAGTTCATTTTGTTGAGTATCATGAGCCATTTCTAACTGTATTTTTTTTTTTTTTTTTTTATCAAACCTATTTGTAAATATTGGAAAGAAGAAAAAGCCTCATTCACACGAAGTTAGTTATCTTTAACTGTTGCATACCTTGCCACCATACATAGATTCTCGAGTTTAACATTGTCAAAAACTGCTGTAGGTTTCCACCTAAAGGTGTTTTCACATAAAACAACTTATGTCATTTTTACTGTAGTTTGTCATTTAGAGAAAGTTCTAATGGAAGCAATTTTCGCTAAGGACCGGCTTTACCCAAATTAGAAGTATGGAAGCACTTGCTGACAGATTAGAATTTGTGCATTACCCGAGGCAACTGACGACTGAGTTCAGACACTTTAAAATGAAGTAGCGACGATTGTTATTTCAAACTTACTTTTATACTATTAAACAGCAATCTAGAAAATAAAACATTTTTTAAAATAATATCTTTTAAGTTTACGCGCCTCCATGCTCCGACATTTCGGCCTGATGGATACTAGTTAATTTCTATGCATAAGCATTTATTTAATGCATATGTTTTTTGCAATCAAATCTGATAAGTTATTTTAGAGTTTGAGCAATATTCTAATGTTTGTTTGAGTCTGGCATTTGTTAGATTTTCCACTGAATATTCGGTATCTATTCGGTATTCAGCCTATTCGGCTATACTACCGAATATTCGGTTAGTCCGAATATCAAACTATTCGGTTTGGCCGAATATCAAACTATTCGCCCAAACCGAATACTTAAAAAACCTCTTTAAAATATTTTTTAAAACGTTACACAACTTCTACTTTTAACTGTCAATTAATAAAGATATTCAGAATAATTAGAATCTTTAAATAAAAGAGAATTATTTTATATTATTTATTTGTTGTTTTAAAAATGTCATTAAAAAAAATTAACCATTAATGACATGTCATTTGTTCATGGGAATTATTAAATGTAGAAATGCAAGTTACTGAGCATTGTCTGGTAAATAATCCGTTTCTTGCTTTTTCGCAAACAGAGTGTTTCTAAACAAAATGGAAGAAAATTTCAGGGGTAATAATAGGCATCAAAACAGGCAATATTTTGTCCAGTAAATCAGGATCGCAATTCACTTATTCAGTCAAAAATACAGTGTATCACCAAGTCAAACTTTAATTTTCTTTTGTTACTTAAAAAAGAATGAAGGTATTGTAACTATATTGTCAACAGAGTTACTTTAATTTCTGTGAAATATGATAACATGACGAGAAGTGCTGGAAATAGCAACCATTCATATCTAAACAGCACTGAGCTAGACATTATTTTATAAAGAACTAGCTAACTTGCCCGGCGTTGCCCGGGTACATAAAAAAACTGCACGAATCGCGAAAAACCTCTGACAATCACAATAAGATAGTGCGAAAAAATTTTAAATCGCTGCACAAATTTCGAAAAGAGAAAAAAAAATTATATATTGTGCTCGAAGATTGAAAGTTGATTCAACTTCTATCAACGTCTTTCACTAATGTGGAAAATTGGTAGAAAATCGCTAAAATACACTAAAAATCACATACAAAATGCCCGAAAAATTCGAAAATTGTTATACGAAATCCGAATAAACTTTATTGAAATGAAGGTAGAAATTACTTTAGTATTATAGGTCAAAAATGGAATGTCAAAAAATTGCAGCAGATCGCGAAGAAACGTAAATATCGAATTAAAAATCACCTGATGACGTAACAAACACATGTAAAGTGTTTAATGTCAAGTAAATTTGACATTTACGATCACCCATTATTGGCATTTAATCTTATAGTTTGGCGATATTTTTTTTTTTTTTTTTTGGTCTATGTCATAATCAGGTAGAACCACAAATTATTTATTGTTCGTATTTAAAAGTAGATAAATAGCTCTTCTTTATATAAATAAATAAAATAAATATTGAAAAAAAAATGCTTATATGTACAAGAAAAGTAAATAGTTTGCCAGTAAATATACGTAAAATTCACTTCACTCGCCAAGGCCATTTTATCTAACTCACCAAAGCCCATATATTAAAAATATACGAAATACTCTTCAATCTGTTGCCTGATACTAAGTAATCACAATAATGTAAATAACTATTAGGCATAGATACGTACCGGGTTTGGCGCAATTTTTTTCACGCCAATTTGGTGAAAACATCGTTTTCGAATACCAGTTACATATATATATTTAAATCATTTTCTATTGTTTTAAAAGGAAATAGCAATCTATATATATATTACGCGATATCTGTACGTGGCACAGAAATCGCGATTATTTCACTGTAAAAAAAAATCTTAAAACAACAGAAAAAAATCTTCGAATTCTGACAGTAAAAATTACGTTAACAGACTTCTTATGTCATTCCATCCTCATATCACTTATTTTCATGTTAAACAACAAAAAATTCTGTTTCCTTTGCCATCAGTTTCCACTGCGACAGGATAATATGTTGGATAACAGAAAAACGGGAGGTCACCCCCTATGACGTCTAAAAGGTCATTTAGAATGACCAATAAGCATTGGTTATCATACCCACGCTAACGCGTCTCTTCTAACGTGAAATATTTGAGTGTCTTGTCTCTTGTGTACTGTTGAAAATGGCAGTTCGTTCAATAAAGCAGTTGATCTAATTGAAACAGAATAATATATAAAGAATTTTTAACAGAAAATTAAGAATCATTTTCACAATTGAAACCGGCGACGCACACCTTTGACATCAGAGCCGCTTTCTTCAATGATTAGGATTTACAGTTCGAATACTAGAAAACAAACATAGCAAAAGGTATGTTTACATCCTTCTTTTAAATATGTAACAATGTTTTTCCGAAACGTAACAATATGTATGAAAAATACTTCCTATTTGCAAAAAATCTTAATTAAGCAATACTACTTATTATTATTATTATTATTTTATAATGTATGATTTACTTAAATTATTAGTATTATTTTATACTTTATTTATTTATGCACATTAGTAACTTAGTTGATCTAATTCTGTTAATACCTGGAGATTATTTTTTGATCGGTTGTTTATTTTAAGTTAAATAAATAATCTTAAGTTTATGATTAGTTTACAAATCTTGAATTTTTACATAGCTGTAGAATGATTACTTATTATATTTAACTTTTTTATGACTAAGAGTTTAATTTTACTTCATATGTATTAGTTCCAGAAATTTTGATTGAGATTTTAAATTAATTTTGTCATCAACTGACACACGTGATTAGTTTTGGAGTGATAGTTTTAATAATAAACACGGAGTAGCTGCATTAATTATTATAGTTATAGATAACTGTTATTTTCGTTTAACATTAACCAGAATAATATTTATTAGATCTGACGCTGTTCATATATTTTTATTGCTTAAATATATCACATTTCCTACTATTTACTATGTTGTTTAAAATGGAGTGGTTGATATTTTGTTTAATCGTTCCATATGCTGATTCTGAAGAAATGTTTTTTTTTTTTTTTTTTAGTACAATCTTAGAGTTACCTGTAGTGGTTTAGTTAAAATTTGTAAATTTTATTCACTCCATTTAATGAAATAAATTTTGAGCTACAATTGTGTCAATTATTTTGAAAATAATTCCCATTTAAGCTTTAACCATTCATTTTATAGAATCAGCAAGTTTAATTTTGTTTAACATTTTAATTTAAATTATATTGTAATATTTTTTCTTATTTAGTTGATGATCATTTACTTTATACGGAAAAACATTGTAAATTGTTAAGAAGGATGAAAACTCATTTTATCACTTTAGCTGAAATGAAATATTTTTTTTACGGTGATGTTTATATAGATTTTAGTGGCTCTTCTTTTTCATTTCTCATCTTTGTTAGCTGTCAACTTTTACTCATTTATATATACAAAGCTTTCTATTCGAAAAAATTATAAAAATTGGCAGGCTATTATTTACATAATTAACCAAAGTCACTGATTTAACCTAATCAATTTTCAAAAATATTGCACGAATAAATATTAAAGTTCTTTTAATTACAAATCACATTCAATACATATATTTATTTTATTAATAAATATTTTTATGAGGGAGGGGGGAGTTACCTTATATCGTATATATATTTTTTTATTATTTTATCTGGGGGGGGGGGGGAGAGTTTAAGATACCTTCTTTTCACTTATTCCAGTCTTTTATGTACTTAATTTACAAATCTATATAAATTCAACTGTTTAAATATTTTATTGCGAATAAGCTATTTAAATTAATTTTATAAAAGTTTGGAGGAGAAATTCCTATAAATATTTATTATTATTAATATAAACAAATCGATCGGTAAATAGAAATTTCCCGTGTACCTAACCTATAATACGTGATTCTTCTGTTAAATAGAACCCCTTCCCCCCCCCCCCCCTCGCCAACAGGAATCGACCTACAGATTTTGACTGTTGGGAAAAGCGTCAATTGTCAACACGAAGTGCCTGTATGAGTACGTATTTCTGTTGTCTGATAACGCATTCTTTCGTTAACAGATATTTTCTGAAAACAAATAGTTTCTGGCAACTTTTTGCTGCCAGAAAGTTTCTGTTGTTTTACAAAAATATTTTTAACAGTGTTGTTATTGTTTAATGGCAACGCCCGAGAAACGCATCTCATTGGTTACTGTGTAAAGTAATTTGGCAGGATTTAGGCGGAGGTAAATCCGGTTTATTTACGTTTTGCGTTTAGTTATTTACACTCTCTCTTTCGCTGCAGTTATGGAACTTCACAATATCGTTAGAAATGCCCGTAAAAGATCTCGGCGAATGCTTGAAAGTGAACAAGAAGCCGCATTAAGATGAGAAATATGTCATTTGATGGTGGCTTGATCAGTGGCGTAGCTAGAGCATTTCGTTTGGGGGGGTGTGGAGATCGAATTTACCGAATGTTACTAGTAAATTTTGTATTTTTTTTATTTTGTATTTATTTGTATTTTGTATTTTTTCGCATTATTTTCTTTTGGGCGGGGGGTGGGAGGGATTAGACATTTATTTATTATTTCAGCAGTGTATAAATAAACAGACCGAAAAATTTTAACAAAGAACTAAATAATTTCAACCATTTAAAATTTTACAAACTGAGGGGGAGCGAAGGTAGTAGAAATTATGAATGGAAGTGAGTGAAGTAGATAACTGCTGATTTATTTATCGTATTGCACAGTTACGAATGAGGCAGGGGAAAAAAAGTAATTTTAAAGACTTTAACCCTTAACTGATCAGGTGAGGTGTTTTCCACCCCGGAGAAATTTCAATTATGAAGAAATTTTTTTGTGGTATTTAGATACGTGTATTTATATGTATATGTATGTACACTTACATTACTTTTTCAGTTGTTTTTATTCAAGTAAATTATGCAAAATTCACAGCAGATTTTCTTATTTTAATTCGCTACATTTTGTGGAGTGCACAAGACAAGAAATCAAATTTTGGGGTTGTATACACACCACCTCACCACGTTATTAAAAAAAAAATCACCTCATCACTTAAGGTTTAAGCTTTTCGTGCTCGATACCCCAGTGAGGGGAGAGGAAACAAAGGTAAAAGCAGTAATTTGGGATGAGGTGTAAAAAGACAGATTTAGATTGATTATTTATTATTACAATAAAAATTAATTCAATAGAAAATATTTAAAAAGTAATTCTTTTTTCTTTTATTTATAACTCAAAGTTTGAAATATGCAATACTTTTTAAATTTTAAGTTAGAAGTTTGTACGGGTAGAAATTTTCAGGCCCGAGCCAGGCCGACCCATAGGAAAAAATTCGACACGGCCCATTCTAAAAGGTAGGCCTGAACTCGGCCAGGCCTGTCGAAAAAAATTATTGGCCTGGTCCGGCGTTATAGCAGCTAAAAGTTCAGCCTGAGACCATCCTGGCCCGGAAAAAAATGAAAATCTCGGCCCGAGCCTGGCACGGCCCGAGTGAATTTTTACAAAACATTGATTTTTACGTCGATTTGGTTAAAAATTTGTCTGTACGAGGAATTTTCTGATCAAAAATACTTAATCTTAGCTTTTTTCTTTCTTTCTTTCTTTTTTTTTTTTTTTTTTTTTTTTGTAATCTTTAGTTTTGTAGAAATGCCGTAGGCTGCGATATTTATTTATTTTTTAAATAAATCTCTATTTGTTGTATGCCAATGTTTCGATTATCATTAATTTTGTTAATCCGTATTCCATGTATTGGAGACTTAAAAATCTAAAAAATGCTATACAGTAAAATCTTCTAAGACGGAATCGCACAGTTAAAGTAAAAAAAAAAATGCATTATAGACAAGTTCCATTTTCACCCGACTGCGAAGAAGGGTTATGTGTTTCACGCGTATCTGGGTATGTGGATTTCTTTATACCCTCGAAACATCCCAACGGCTGGATGGATTTTAATGAATGAGGTCTCTATCGATTTGACTTAACCGTCCGATGGTTATAGGCTAGGTTTTGTTTTTATAATTTAAAATGGAGGCCGTAAAATACAAAATGGCGGTACAGACGAAATTTTTTTTATGCACCCTATTGAGTGACATATCATTGGATAGGTCTTTCAAAATGAAAACGATGTTTCATTGACTATTTTACAGTCAAAAGCCCGTTTAAATATTACCCAAGCTGGAAGTTAGGATCTCTAGTTTTACTGCAACTCTAACCTTCATAGACATCTATAGGCCTCATCAAAACAGTTTTTATAGATAGGAACTAACAGTTAAATACAACTTAAAAGTCATCAATACAAGTAAATAAAAAAAATAGCTAAGTAATATAAAAAATAGTTTCACATTCATGAGAAATAATTAATTAGTTTGCTTTTTACGTAGTCGGGTTTTTTTATTTTTTAAATTTAATATGTTATTAATAGGTGTAAATGTGTTATATATTCTTTTCTCCCATATTATATTAATTTTGCATGGATCAACACATTTTTCAGTTTAAAACATGATTCCGTCATAGGCAGGTTCTTTTTCACGCGTATTACTATATTTTAATTTAGCTGTATTTTGCTACCAGGCCACGCTGAGACAATGATTTTCATACGGGTTGGGTGAGAACCGGGACTGAAAATTCTGGCCCGTGAAGACTTGGAAAAATAAAACCAGTCCCGGCTCGGTACAGAAAACATTTTGGTTTTGCCAAAATTATTTATTACTGACTCATTTAAGTAGACATTTTTTTTAAATCCAGAAGCATGTAATCAGCAGGCATGAGGCATGAGGCATGAAGTGCTTTGAAATCAAATAGCACTTTTAAATTTTCTGATAAATGTATTACATATTAAGTTATAATCAATTGCTGCCTCAAAATGATCTTTTGCCGATTGTCACGCTCTAAAAAAATCTGTTCCAAAAGTCAAATTTAGCACCATTTTCTGAAAGACCAGTTACCTTTATAGGAAAAAAGAGAAACGCTGTTGGTTTACGAAGAAGAAAGAATATCTGCAAATTTCGTGCATTTAAAAATGAAAATTTCTTCACGAATGTGTGAAAAAAGATGCAAATTACGATTTCAGAACAGCTTTAAATAGTTTTTAAAAACCACAAAATGTGGCTAATCAAAGCTGCACTTTATTTGTAGGATATCTTTTCTGTTGAATTTTTAAGCTGGAACTCGTAACATGGAAAGTTATCAGAATTGAAATAGTCAGATATCATGTTGAGTATAAAAAAATTAAATATTGTTATTTTAATTTGCAATAATAAAAAAAAGAGTGTTGAACACAAAAAGATTTTTTTTTTTTGATGGAGAAGGGGAAGGGGAGAGAGGGTAGACAGTGTGGGAAATTATTTTATTTTCTGCAAAATTACTTTACTTGCATTTTTTTGTGAGCTGTAGCATTGATTCTGTTACATGAATTAGCCTGATTCAAGTCAAAGAATTTTTTTAATTAACTTTGAGATCCCTTCATTTCAGAAAAAAAAAAAAAAAAATGCTTTCAGTTTTTGCAGCAGAAAGTAAATGTATATCTAAAAACGCCAATTAGAAGAAAGATTAATGCTTATCATCAATGCACTTGTCTTTATATATCAATACAACTAATGATTTTAAAACACAAGTTCAAAAACATAAATAAAAAATATCTTTTCGAACTGAATGACAAGAACCAGTGTTGCAGTCGTAAAAAAACAAAGGGTATACGCTAAAATCCTGAACATTCATGGATACAGTATACGCTAATGCTTTATTTGAGACGCAGAGGGTTGTGGAGCTTCTTTAAAAAAATCCAGAGAGGGTATACGGCGTATATCTCCTTATGCCCTCCACTATCCCGTGACAAGAACAGATCTAGATCTTAAAACATATCATCGGTTTATATTTGGTTACAATGAAAAAATCCAATATTTTATAGTTCTCTATCTTATTATTATTTTTCTTTAAAGCGGTTCTCGAGCTTCCTACTGAAAAACGCAAAATTTTCTGACGCATTTTGTGTCTCATTTTAAGCATATTGGCAGGCCTGACTGTTGAAGCGGAATACAATGGAAACTAGTTTCATTTTTTGATAAAATTACTTATCGCGTTATAAGCGATTGTGGTCACATGACGACAAGTATTTTGCCTTTCTCTAGCTGCCGTGTCTGGAATTCGGTTAAAAACGCCAACTTTGACAGTATTTTCTGAAAAATCTTTTGAGTTTACCAAAAAATGGAAAACGTCTTTCGACTACATAGTTTCTGAATAACAACACCTACCAATTTTCGAACAAAAATGAATTCAGAAATGTCTCAGAAAGTACCTCTTTTGATTTGAAAACACCCTAAAGGATTTTTTTCGCGCATTTTTTTTTAAATAATTTTTTCAAGAAACTTTTAATTTTTCGAAGATATAAAATACTATCATATATAGTAGCTAATAGAGATGCACCGAATATTCGGTATCTATTCTATATTCGGCCTTTTGTATTTGCTAAGTTGGGCCCAGCTCGAAAAAACCCGGTGGGTTTTTTCAGAATGGGCCCACTTGAAAAAGCCCTCTAAAAAACCCATAATGCGTGTTTTTTCAATTTTCAGAAATATTTAAAAATTTAAACAACACATACATTTAATGAATTTAAGTCATTTCAATTAATTTTGAAAAAAAAATATATATAAAAGCCCATGCGAAGTAAAATAAAAATGTATTTTAGCCCATTGAAATACTTTACTAACATAGAACCTAGTAGCCAACATACATAGTACATAATTATAGGTAAAGGTATATCATAAGTATGTCTTTATATAAAAAATTCGAATCATCTATATTCAAGGAAATAAAAAATATTTATTTTTACTTTCTTCTATCTTTACAAGAAGTATTTGATTCGTGAAAAATTTTTACTTCCAGTTTATGATGGATTTATACGTTTTAAAAAGGTCCTGAAGACAATTTGATGGTTTTTAGAAAATGTGTCTGTATGTGAAAAGCATTTTATGGGTGCTCTATCTCAAGAACTAATGCACAGAATTTTACAAAACTTTAGACTGAGTTAGAAATTGATGTAAAGTGGTGCTGATTAGTTTTTAGTATATATTGCCCAACAGGTGACGTTGCTATGCTGCATTTATCTCAATTTTTGCAAAGCTTTATCTCAAGAACTAATGCACAGATTTTCGTAAAACTTCAGATTCTGTTACAAGTTTACTTTGCTTATTAAGTTTTGGTGCATATCACCCAACAGGTAGTTCTGCCATGCTGCATTTTTCGCGATTCCAGCAATAACTTATCTCAAGAACTAATGTACGGAATTGAATAAAAATTCAGATTCGGTTAGGCCTCCAGCACAACAGTGGCGCTGTTGTGCTGCATTTATCTTACTTTTTGCAATAGCTTTATCTCAAGAAATAATGCACGGATTTTCATCAAACTTCAGATTTAGTTAGACGTTGACGTAACTGTTACTGATCAGGTTTTGTTGTAAATTTGCACAACAGGTGATACTTCTATCTCCTTGTTAAATGCATCCAATTCAACGAACCTATATTTTACAATCCTCATAATGGGCATACTATATTGCCATTTAATTTTTGCATTCTGATAGTGAATTTTGAATTATTAATATGTATTTGATAGAAGAAAGTTTTGGGATTGGCACATCCAACTAGTTTACCTCTTTTTTCCTTCTTACTTATATATTTTAAATTTTAATATTGTATTCATTATTTGATTTTAAAGCAAATTAACAATTTTATATCCTCTATTATATTTAAAACTAATTTGTGCGAAACACTGACATTTAATTAATTTAAATTAATATAATTTATACAATTTATAACTTGTAAAAAAGCATTACAATTATATTGTATATAAAGGAACAGTGTATATTTTTTATGTATAGTGTATATAATATATAAATAATATAGTGTACAATAATGTAATTATGCATAAATTACACTGCTGGGCAACATATAACTATGATATGTTCCCGCACCATGTTGGTTAAATCAAAGTAAAATTGCGTAATTTGTTATTTCTGTTTGTATAAATATTTTTTATAAAATATAATTATTAGTGTAAAATTATAATGTTTATATATTTAAGTAAAATAAGAGTGTAAGTTAATACAAAAATTATTAAGTTGATTTTAAATAGTAAATATATATTTTTAAAAAATTGTTGTATTGTAAAATGAATGTATAACGTTGAATGGAGTTCGGATCTCAGACAACAACAATACGCAGACGCCATGGTGTCGTTTTATGACAAGCCAATGGAAAGTGGTGTATAATTAAAAGTCGTAAAATCATAAAAACGTTGGAATCAATTTATGGCCTCAATAAAAGTGTTGGGATAAATTTATGACTTTTCAGACCACCCAAACTTTAAGGCAGATAATAATATTAAAGTATATGTTAGGGGCCATTTGCAGACTGCTAGCTAATAGGCCTATCGAAGTATAATAAAAAATCTTCTCACATCCAATAACAGTGGACTAGACAAAAATAGTTCCTCCCACTGCAGGAGCTGGTGTGCAAGAAGAATAAGTTTTGAAAAAGGATAGTCTGAAAAAAGATGTAGAGGATGCAAGAGCTCTCCTGAAAGCCCGTGCAATGAGTCCCGTAAGCCCTAGTAAAGCCCAGGCGAGATGGACCTATCGGAGCGAGCCTGAGCGAGCCTAATCGAGCCTAATCAAGCCTAATTGAGGATGTCTTCCTGAGGTACCTATCGGAGTGAGCCTAATCAAGCCAAATTGAGGATGTCTTCCTGATGTACATATCGGAGTGATCTTAATCAAGCCAAATTGAGGATGCGTTCCTGATGACACATTGCCATGATCCTAAGCAACGCAACAACTCGGAATTTGACGAATAAAGGCCACCATCCCGTATATTAAAAGAAGGTACTATTTTAAACATTTTCTTTTACCACTTAAGATCATATGAAAAATCTTAAAAAATACTTTTCTGATATATATGGTAGAGAGTTATCTGAGATCCGACCAAACCAATAATTAAATAAGATTAAGGTAATTTTAAAAATGAAAGAGAGTATTTCTTTTAGCAAAAAGAAACAATTATAATAATTAGAGTACGTGAAAATATTGTCTTTTTTTTAAAAAGATTAAACATACTTAAAATAATGAGAAGCAAACAAAAGTGTTGCTTTCTATTTTTTGAATTAATATTATGTTTTTCTGTATATAGATATGTTCAATGTAAATAAAATATTTAATCAAGTTTTAAAAAGTTTCTGTAATTATTTAATTAATAATATTTAAAGTGTGTCAATTCTTTTTTTACAGCTTAAATTTTAGTTTAATTCATAAGTGGAAGAGTTCGTCTAAATAATTCACAACGCAAACTCTTAATTTTATTCATAATTATTCAAATTTAATAATTACTTTTTGACGCGAATTATAATTTAATTCTATTAATGCTTCGCGTTGCTCTTCTACTAGAATGTAGGTAAGTACGATCACTTATATTATTTAAATTTATCTAAGGTATATAAAACTATATACCAATTTGCTATGAGGTTGCTTGGATGATTTGGACCAATTAACAATTTTGAATATATTTAATAAAAAATAAACAGGTGTAATTATCTGTCCAGCATCCCCCCTTCATTGAGTAAAATGGTGCTCTGACTCAGGAACGATCATCTGAGGTCATTAGATAGGTAAATGGTGCTATGACTCAGCAACGTTCATCTGAGGTCATTAATAATAATAATAATAATAATAATAATAATAATAATAATAATAATAATAAAGGAAAATAAATTTAAGTATTATTTCAATGTCACAATTTTAAAGATATTGTAGGTATGTAAGTTTAATTGATTAAAATTTTATTAAAATTAATTTTATTATTGTAACAATACTGACACACATATAATAATTTTATATAAATAAAATGAATAATATATGTTAGTAAAAAACAAAAAGGAAATGAAAAAAATAATTCTGGGATTTATAATAGGTAAATTTAGGAATTACAATTTTTTTTTTTTCTCTCTTTTCTCTTGTGGTTGGATCTCAGTTACCATTGAAAAATAATGGCATTCACATCACAGATGACACATTTGTAAAAATAATTTTTTTTATATAATGTATAAATAATAATAATAAGAAAAATAATAAGTAAAATTTGACAATATGTCTGGTATAAAAATGATTGAAATGTCAATAGATCATGATTTTTGAAATTGTATCACCTTGATACAAAAGAAAATTTATGAGTCGTACTACGAAGTAGTAGTACAATATTTACAAAAAAAAAAAAAAAAAAATAAGATTGTTTTTTCTGTAGAAAAAGACAGATATTTTTCTGTTAAATGAAATTATGTTGTTTTTTATATATACGTGTATTATAAATATTTTAGGGGTATTTATGTGTGTAAAAGAATAATCTACAAAACAACTTCATCTCCTAAGAAATTTTTTTAAATTTTAGTGTTGTTGTTTTTATGTATTTATGCAATTTAGAATATTTTCATACATATGTTGTAATATAGAGAAAATAGTATGAGATGCAAAATATTCTTTTAAGAGGTATAGGATCTATTTTGAATTGATATTTTGAAAAAAGTATACATTGATTACTAATATTTGTTAAAAATGACTCAGACGCTGGATATAGATACACGTATTAAGTTAGTGTCACCATTTGACAATAAAAAGAACAAAAACATTATATTTTTCTTAGAGGAATTTGATAATATTTTGAATTCGACAGATATACAGGAAGAAACTAAATTATTAATTTTAAAGGCTAAAATTACTGGGGACGCAAAACATATTTTAAGTAAACAGATTGAAACATATAACGAGACCAATTATAATTTATTTAAAAATAATTTGGTGGAGTTATTTGGTACAAAACTAAGCTTCCTTAATGCTCAGAGCAATTTCCTAAATTTAAAACAGGCCGCAAGTCAAACGATAGAGGATTTCATTTTGGAGTTTAAAAAGGGTGTAAAATCTTATATCGAAAGTGCAGGCGAAAATGTGGATAATAAGGAAGAAAATTTTATCGAAATCTTAAAAATGTCGAATTTTTTAAATTCAATTAGACAGGATATTGCACTAGATGTGCGTAAAAATGCGCCCAGGTCCTTCAAGGAGGCATGCGAGTTAGCTAAATTTATGGAAAGTGCGTATAATGAATCAAAGTTTGAGGAAATTAACGCAATAAATAAAGAAAACAAAGATCTTTATGAGAACATTATAGAATCAAGTAAGCAAAACAAAGAGCTAATCGAGAAATTAAAAGGGGAGATTGAAAAACTAAAAAAATCAAAGAAAAAAAACCATGCAATTAGAGATGATAGTGTTCCGCGGAATAAGAAACTCTTTAATAAACACAATGATTATCAGGGTTCCCATTTCAATAACAATTTTCATTATAATGATTATGAACGATATTATAATGATTACTACAATTCCTTTAATTACCCGACGCATTATGGGATGTATGATTATTCACAACCTAACTGGAATTCGGGAAATAGGGATTTTGGATATATTTCTGAGAATTATGATCAAAATGGTTATCAATTTGAAAAGCGCAAAAAGAAAAAAAAATGGGCAAAGAAAACAGCGAAATCGGATCAAGATTCGGGATTTTCAGAGACGGAAATCGATAAAATAAATAAAACAATCGCAAATATAACAAATGCAGACAAAGATAGTCTGCCAATTATATCACTAAGTATACAGGGCGTCGAAATACAAGCGTTACTGGATACCGGAGCTGCTGTATCCCTTTTATCACCTTCTTTATTCAAAAAAATTAAAGATACAAACGTCAAAATCAAATATTTGGGCAATCAGATCCAAATTAAAACTTTAACAAATTCAAAGATTTTTTTTAAACAATGTGTAAAATTAACTTTTCGATTAAAAGGTATATTCACAACAGGCACATTTTATGTCACTAATGATGATTTTGATAGGCAGTACCAAATGTTATTAGGGTACGATTATCTCAAAGAAAATCATATGATTTTGGATTTATGCAATAAAACATTAAAATTTAAAAATCAACAAATTAAATTAAACGTTGCAAGTGAAGTAAATAATTATGAAGTGAATAACATTACGCCATGTAATTCAGGGGAACATTCAAATAAAAGTATGTTTGCCATTACTAAAAATAGAATTTTTCTCCAACCTGAAGAATCGAAAATTGTAAAATTAAAATGCCCAGAGGATATAAATATGTCAGATATAATTATTTTTGACCCCATTCAAGAAAATAGTAAATTTTCATGCGAGACTTCGTTACACGAAGTTCAAAAAAATAATAACATAAATATTATAATAAAGAATAAACTGTTAGAAAAGTTAATTATTCAGAAAGGAACTAAAATAGGGGAAATTATAACGAACTTTGAGTGCAAGCAAGATGACTCAACTGATAATATAGAGAAAGGGACATTTTATGAAATAAATAATTTAAATATAGAAGATGTAAGAAAATTGCGAGAAGCAGAAATTAAAGAGACGGATTTCGATTTAAGCCATTTATCAGAGGAAGTACAACAAAAATTTCGAAAAATTTTAATGGGCAATGTTCATGCATTTTCAAAAAGTTATCAAACATTGGGGCAATCAGCGTTTGTTGCACCAAGTTTTCAATTGAATCATGAATTCCCGGTACAAGCTAAGCCATATAAATTGCCTCAGGCAGTAAGACAGTATGCGAAAAGGGAAATTGAACAACTGTTACAGGCTAAAATTATAGAGAAGACTGACTCCGAGTATGCTTTTCCAGTTATTTTCGTTAGAAAGAAAAATCCGAGTAATAACCCGAATGCAGAACCCAAGTTTAGAATGGCAACGGACCTAAGACTATTAAACCAAATTTTACAACCTTATACTTATCCGATGCCGGACGTAAAAGACTTATTACAAAAAATAAGCGGTAAAAAATACTATACGGTGCTAGACTTACATAGTGCTTTTTTCCAAATAAATTTAAAACCAGAAGATTGCAAAAAGTTAGCGTTTATTACGGAATTTGGAAAACATATGCCACTTCGTTTAGCTTTTGGCACACGAAATTCTAGCGCAATTTTTGCAGAAGTAATCGATAAAATTCTGGGACATTTTGACAAAAGCAAAGTATCATACTACATTGATGATGTGTTGATATCTGCAAATACAATAGCAGAGATGACGAAAACCTTAGAAGAAGTTCTACAGGTATTAATAAATCACAACATGACAATCGAACATTCAAAAATGCAAATTTGCAAAGCAGAAATAGAATTCCTAGGATTTAGGGTGAATCAAATGGGATATTCTCCATCTCAAAAGAATATTGAAAAAGTAAAAAATTTAGTCAGACCAAAATCGAAAAAGGGGGTCAGATCTTTATTGGGCTTAGCGAATTATTTTCGGACGCTAATACCCAACTATTCCGACAAAGTTAACCCTTTAATAGAGCTGACTAAAGATAAAGTTAAATTTAAGTGGAGTCCAGAAGCAGAAAAAGCTTTCCTGATAATTCAGGAAGAAATTGTACAAAAACCAACGCTCAGACCCCCCGATTTTAACAAGGAATTTTTCTTATTCACGGATGGGAGCAAAGTTGCAATTTCAGGTGTTCTAGCTCAAGAAAAGGATGGTCATTTGCTACCTGTTGAATTTTTCGGGAGAAAACTTAGAGAACCGGAAAAAAATTATCCGAGTATTAAATTTGAATTATTAGCAGTGCATGAAGCAATTATGCATTTTAAATATATGCTTTCAGGTAGAAGATTTACTGTGTTAACTGATTCGAAAGCACTAACTCAGCATTTACATTTACAAGATAAATCGAAAATTATAAACAGATGGGTAGCAGATTTACAAGACTTTAATTTCGACTTCGAATTCGTCGAAGGAATTAACAATCCAGCAGACTATTTGAGCAGGAATTTAGATAATCTTACAACAGACAGAGAACTCCAAAATAATTTGTTTGCGAGTAACATAGCACTTACAGACGAAAATATTAAATCGGAGCAATATGCAGACGAAAAATTAAAAATTATAATAAATAAAATCGAAAAAGACAAAAATAATAGAAGCACGAAGAGATTTGCTTTAAATCAAAATAAATTATTAATTTTGAAACCTGGTTCAGATAAAAAGGAGCTTTTAATTACCCCGGATTCATTAAAAATTGCAGCCATAGAAGAAGCTCATAAAGCGCATTTCGGATTTCAAAAAACTTATGATAATGTGAAAACAAGGCTTTTTTGGCACGGAATGTACAAAGACATTAAACAATATTGTGCAAATTGTGTGCAGTGCCTCACATCTAAACAACACACGACAATAAAAGTCCCTGTTAAAAAAATGGTGAAAGATCACGAAGTCGGTACAGTCCTGCATGCTGACGTCATTGGACCTTTAAACCTCACGTTAAGGAAAAACAGATACATTTTAATTATAATTGATTCGACATCGAGATTCCTGGAAGCCGTTCCCCTACGAAACGTAGAGTCACAGACTATATTAAATGTACTAAATAAATATTTTGCAAATTATGGGATGTGTAAAGAAATTATCTTTGATAATGCAAAATATTTAAGAAGCGAAATTATGAAAGAATATTTGGAATCTTTAAACATACAAAGGAAATTTGTGAGTGTATACCGTGCGCAAGGAAATGGACTTTGTGAAGTTACCAATAAAATATTAAAAACATCAATTGTAGCTATGTCGAAACGCACTACGGAATGGGACATAAGACTGGATTTTTTTAAACTAGCGTATAATTCCTCGAAACACCGCGCTACGGGATATAGTCCCTCACTGCTATTTTTCGCAAGGGAAATAAAAAATCCCTTCACAGCCCATATTCCTTCTGAGGAAATATATACCCACTCTTATGTTAAAAGCAGAATACAGCATATGAAGGAAATCAAAATTCAATCCCTCGCAAACCAGGAGAAAATAATGCAAGAATATATAGATGAAGAGGCATACGAAAAAGTAAAGGATTTAAATTTGGGTCAAACAGTATATTTAAAATGTATTGGAAAACCAGGCGCATTAGAGCCAAAATTTCAAGGACCCTACGAAGTTACTAAAAAGTTTAGAAACTTTAATTATTTATTACAATATGTTCCAGATAAATCAATAGAGCCGATCAAACGACATATGGATCAGCTGTAGAGGTCTGCACGGGCCCGGGCTTGGCCCGAGGCCCGTACCCGGCCCGGCCCGCGGGCCGGGCCGGGCCGGCGGAATGAAGGCAAATTTTCAAACGGGCCGGGCCGGGCCGGCAGAATTAGGACAATTTTTTCAACGGGCCGGGCCGGGCCGACAGACAAAATAAGCGGGCCGGGCCGGGCCGGCAAAAAGATTAATCGGGCCTAACGGCACGATATAAGAATTTAAGCGAAGCAGATAAAATACGAGCCGTTTTCAATTAATATGATTTTTTTCGAGAAGAATAAATGTGTGTCACGAGCCGATGCGAGCTTAACAACATCAATACAGAAATGTAACACGTCCATCGTAGAGACTGGCATCGTACAGTTAGAAAATGTCTGATTCCGAGTTTAATTTTTTTTTTCAGCAGACTCGTGCCGGGACGGAAGTGGTCTTAATCGATCTCAGGATGTGTAGAACAGTGTTTTGTAGTATTAATAGTGATAATGAACTTCTCTTAACAGTATCTTTGGAAATATACCTTAAGGTGGTTCTCATATTCACTGCTCAACAATGCGAAGCTTTCAGACACATTTTCTGACAAAATGTTTAACTATAAAGGCATAAAATTGACAGGCCTGCCTATTGAAGGCATTTGGAAACGAATAGCTTTTTCCATATTTGATAAATTACTTACAGAGATAACAGAGATTCATGTCACGTGACTGTACGTTTTTCTCCTTTCCTGTGCTATCGCTTCCGGAAATTCGATTCAAAACGCTAACTTTGACAGTATTTTCAGAAAGATATATTGCTTTTATCTATGAAAAAAAAAACATTTACATAGCTTCTGAATTAGAATACCTGCCAATCTTACGCGTTTCCGAAAAGAAAAGAATTCATAAATGTGTCGAAATGTAGCTCCTTTGGATTTGAGAAAAGCCTTAAAAATCAGAGAAATATTTTCACAAATCTACTTTTTATTATACAGCTTCAAAAGTTATCATGTTTTTAATCCTTTATTCTGAAGTACATTAATCTTTTAATGAATCCTTATTTCCATTTTGAAATGTCTGTAGACACGATGACTAAAACACTGTAAGTAACCGTTAATATTTACTATTGTTTGTTTTCTGTTTTGCGAACATCATAGTAATGTAAAATATACTGTAAAATGTTCCCATAAATATGTATGTAGTATTCATTAAAAGAATCTTAATTGTATGTTGAGAAAAAATGGATTTTTTTTTTTTTTTTTTTTTTTTTGTAGAAATTGTGTCGGGTCGGGCCGGGCCGGGCCGAGAACTGTAAAAATGCAAACGGGCCGGGCCGGGCTCGGGCCGAACTTCCAATTTTTACTCCGGGCCGGGCCCGGCCAAGATAGCTTTCGTTCGGGCCGGGCCGGGCCCGGGCCTGGAAATTCCGGCCCGTGCAGACCTCTACTGTACGCTCCGAAATACGCAACAGGTCATACAGAGGCGGAAATTACGAATTTACAAGGGTCTCAGAAAAAAATTAAGGGTGATAAAAATTACAAAACTAAATGTGACATTTGTCAAAGAAAATCACACTCAACTGAAAATTGTTGGTTCAAATTGAACAAAAATACGAGTCAAAAGGGTGACAAACTTACTAAGAATTATTATAAAAATAATAATAAATATTCTGAGAATGTAGACCCATATTTAAAGTATCAAATAGATCATTATGATCAAAATATGTCGTTATATGGTTATACACCATATACAAACTTATACGGGGATGTTATACAAGATCATTACCCTTTCCCCCCTCCCCGATATTATCAATGGGATATGAATTGGTATTAAAAATAAATCAAAATACATAATTAATCGAATTTCAAAATTTAAAAATTTTCAAAATTTAAAAATAAATTTTTTTTCTTTTAGGTAAAAAAAAAAAAAATTGAAACAAAATTAATAACTTGCCTTTTTAAAATTCAAAATAATAATAAGAAAGGATAGGAACATGGGAACGCCAATTTGTCTCAGGGTTACAATATTGAGCAAATGTGCAGGGCGCACCCGAAAACATACTTATAAAATTATGTAATGTGCTTCACAAAACTTCAATGGAGCAGTGAAATATTTCGCTCCAGGCAAAAGTTATATATTTTTTTTTCTTTTCGAATATGAATTAGAAAGTATAAATTCTTAACAAAGCCAAATAACATTAAAACTTAATTAATTTAATAGTAAATAATGTTGGAGTAATTTTCAAAAAAAAAAAAAAAAAAAGAGAATTTTTTCTGTCTTCTATAAGGGTAGCCTTTGCTAATAGCCTTACAATTTAGATGACAAAATTTCAGAATTACTCTTTAAAATGAGTAGGTGTAAGCTATAGGTTCAGGGTAGTTAGAACAGCTTTATAGCATACTCATATATATATTTTTTTCTTATATAAATATATGGTTGACAAGGAATAAATTATTAGTGCACTCTATATTAGGATAGCGGTCAGCTATAAGCCTAAATATAATAAAATATACAAAGAGTGCTAAGATTTATTCCGGTAGTCAATTACAACTTATATGCTAAAGTCTAGAATTTAGACAGCAGGGATAAGTTTTATGAACAAAAGTGTTATAAAAAAATTTAAAAAAAGGATTTTGGTGTAGCACATTGGTTTTTTAAAAAAAACATATATATGTATAACAATGGACAAGGCAAGTTATTTCAACATGATTGCACACAAAAATAATAGTAAAAATACACAAATAAATAATTGAAGTAAAATTAAAATTTTCTCACCAAAGGCTTTCTGTATAGGGTGCAATTTTGGCCTACGGCTGGGTATGCACCAACACCAACAAAATATTTGTAGAAAAATTATTCACAGATACATCAATATAGTCATCACCTAGGCATAAATTTCAGGATTCTTGGCTGAAAAAGGAATCGAAGAAAAAATTAAGTATGGTATAATTACTAGATGTTATGCTCAGAAACAATAAAATTAGTAATATTATATTGTAAAAAGCAGCATTTTGAGTTTTCTTTAGGAAAACTTTTGATTTTTAGGTTTTACACATTTATGGAGTGTCTAGCTCAGTGTTTAGTTCCTAGATTTAATAAAAAAAAAATAATAAATAAAAATATAAGTTCGTGTTGTTTTCAAAATAAATAACAAAAGGTATAGCAATTAGCATTTACAGTTAAAATTTATGGAATTTTCAGCAAAAGTAACATTAGACAAACATAGTTTATATTATATTTAACTTGATAAGCTAATTTACTTTTATTAACGGTATTCAATTAGAATTAAAGTAGGCTTAAATTCAAGTTAAATTAATTAATAACATTGTTGTAGTGTAAAATTTTATGTAAGACTATTATATTTTTATTGTATATATAAAAATATGCAAATGTAACAATTAATAAAATGTATTAGAAAAATTATTTAATATAAATATTAAATGACATCTTGCTGAAATCAGCTAGAAATTAGATTTTTTTTTTTTTTTAAATAAAATATTTTATAAATTTATGTTAGTTTAGAATTTAAGCATTTTTTTTTTCTCTTTACTTTCCCTTAGAATTAAATGCAATTCTAAATTTAACACATAAATATACATAGTATTGATAAATTTGAGTGTGTGAGTTCATAATTTTTTTTTATATATATATAATTTGGCCAATTTAACATAAGAAAACAAAATAAATAAATAAATATATTTATATATATTGGCCTTAATTTTATTAAAATATGTAGTATGGCTTAATAAATTTATTTACTTAATTTTTTTATAGTATGTACAGTAATTATTTTAAAAACTTGATCTATAAAAAAAATTGGATGTGGTTGTTTGTGAGTATACAAAGATTTTTTCTGCTGGCAGAAGTTCTTTGGTCCGGCCGGGTACTCATAGAGGGCTGCATACGATTTTACGTAGTAATTATCATTTACTTTTTTTTTTTAAAATTATACAAGTGTATTAAGTACATTTTTTTTTATAATTAAATAATAATTATTAATGTTGATTAATAATAATAATTTATTATCTTTTATTTTTAAACATATCATTAAATTTTAGATAGTAGAATTCACATACGGAATGTTAATGATAAATAAAATTTTGAATAAATAAATTTTTATTTCATTCAGTAAAAAAAATAAATAAATATGAAAATTTAACAATCTTTTAAGATAGAATTGTGGGCTAAATAAATAATAATTTAAGACAAAAAAATTGTTCTCTTCTTCGTCAATGGCATTTTCTGACAACACTATTTAATAGTATTAAATGAAGGTGCATTTTTAAGGTCAGCGTAATGCATATCTTGCATTTTTGAGAGGCCGTAGAAGTCATTTTTCCGTGTTGTTTACATTTTAATAGTAAACAATATCATGAATCAAAATTTGTGTTTGTTAAAAAGGTCTAAAAATATACAATGTAATCAGTTAAAGAAAATTATATGCATTTTTTTTTAATCCTGAAAGGCAATTTGGTTTAGTTTAAACCTGATTGAATAAAAAGCCACCCTCGCTTCAGTCCAGTATGAGGCAGGAGAATGCAGATGTAGAATCGCCATTTTTCCCCTGCAAAATAATAACAAAAAAGCAGAAGGTTTACATTAGATACGATACAAATACATACACTGTTTATGCATAGATTATGTTTAAAATTACATACAGGCATGCACAGTGAGTTAAGAAGAAAGTATATCAAGAAATTATACTAATTAATACGGTAATTACAAGCATGAAATGGTTTTAAATACATACCTTTGGGAAGTCGTAAAATTTTGTCACAGCACAAATCATCTCGCAGAAAGGGATTAGTAGCTGACCAACCCCTCGTTTCGAAAGAATCGGGGACGTTCAAAACTGGTTTCATTCTCTCCCCCTTCTCTTTTTGTTTTTCTCTCTTTCTCGTATCGGGTAAAGTTGGAATGGAAAGCATTGCGTAATGATATATTAAAGGAGATGAATTAGCTTGTACATTTTGACAGATCATACATGTTTGAAGTAACAAATAAATAAAATAATGTAACAAGTTTGTATACAATATTTTTTCTGATTATAATTTGAATACATCAGATTAATTATGTGAAAATATAACATGTCATATTACAAGCATTGTATTTACTTTTATTCAGTATAAAATGTGTTTTAGATAAAACACTGTGTCATAAGGTTGTATGTGATGAAATAATATGTCAAATGCGTATGCCATTATTTTTCTTATAATGAGGTTTATTTCGGCATATTAATTTCAGACAAAATTATAGCTTTGAATGTATTTTGGGCACTTAAACTGTAAAGTTACAAAATTAGTAAACATGTGTGTGGTAAAGAAAAAAGGCTTCGAGAAAGACGTCTGATTGTCAGTACAGAGGTCTTCTATAAATGTGAATGTCAACAGACAACTATGCTATCATGTGTTGAACTTTCTGTTCTGAAACAATAGAAGAACTTCTTATAAAATATACCAGAACCATTCATAATTGAACTTTACAGTCTTCGCTCAAAAACTGTGTAGATACACAGTCATATGGACACGTACATTCCTTCAAGCTTTAAAAAAAAAAATAAAACCAGCAATCAGTTTTTATTTTTTTTTTTCCGATACCGGGAGAGATGCTGGGCAACATATAACTATGATATGTTCCCGCACCATGTTGGTTAAATCAAAGTAAAATTGCGTAATTTGTTATTTCTGTTTGTATAAATATTTTTTATAAAATATAATTATTAGTGTAAAATTATAATGTTTATATATTTAAGTAAAATAAGAGTGTAAGTTCATACAAAAATTATTAAGTTGATTTTAAATAGTAAATATATATTTTTAAAAAATTGTTGTATTGTAAAATGAATGTATAACGTTGAATGGAGTTCGGATCTCAGACAACAACAATACGCAGACGCCATGGTGTCGTTTTATGACAAGCCAATGGAAAGTGGTGTATAATTAAAAGTCGTAAAATCATAAAAACGTTGGAATCAATTTATGGCCTCAATAAAAGTGTTGGGATAAATTTATGACTTTTCAGACCACCCAAACTTTAAGGCAGATAATAATATTAAAGTATATGTTAGGGGCCATTTGCAGACTGCTAGCTAATAGGCCTATCGAAGTATAATAAAAAATCTTCTCACATCCAATAACAGTGGACTAGACAAAAATAGTTCCTCCCACTGCAGGAGCTGGTGTGCAAGAAGAATAAGTTTTGAAAAAGGATAGTCTGAAAAAAGATGTAGAGGATGCAAGAGCTCTCCTGAAAGCCCGTGCAATGAGTCCCGTAAGCCCTAGTAAAGCCCAGGCGAGATGGACCTATCGGAGCGAGCCTGAGCGAGCCTAAGCGAGCCTAATCGAGCCTAATCAAGCCTAATTGAGGATGTCTTCCTGAGGTACCTATCGGAGTGAGCCTAATCAAGCCAAATTGAGGATGTCTTCCTGATGTACATATCGGAGTGATCTTAATCAAGCCAAATTGAGGATGCGTTCCTGATGACACATTGCCATGATCCTAAGCAACGCAACAACTCGGAATTTGACGAATAAAGGCCACCATCCCGTATATAAAAAGAAGGTACTATTTTAAACATTTTCTTTTACCACTTAAGATCATATGAAAAATCTTAAAAAATACTTTTCTGATATATATGGTAGAGAGTTATCTGAGATCCGACCAAACCAATAATTAAATAAGATTAAGGTAATTTTAAAAATGAAAGAGAGTATTTCTTTTAGCAAAAAGAAACAATTATAATAATTAGAGTACGTGAAAATATTGTCTTTTTTTTAAAAAGATTAAACATACTTAAAATAATGAGAAGCAAACAAAAGTGTTGCTTTCTATTTTTTGAATTAATATTATGTTTTTCTGTATATAGATATGTTCAATGTAAATAAAATATTTAATCAAGTTTTAAAAAGTTTCTGTAATTATTTAATTAATAATATTTAAAGTGTGTCAATTCTTTTTTTTACAGCTTAAATTTTAGTTTAATTCATAAGTGGAAGAGTTCGTCTAAATAATTCACAACGCAAACTCTTAATTTTATTCATAATTATTCAAATTTAATAATTACTTTTTGACGCGAATTATAATTTAATTCTATTAATGCTTCGCGTTGCTCTTCTACTAGAATGTAGGTAAGTACGATCACTTATATTATTTAAATTTATCTAAGGTATATAAAACTATATACCAATTTGCTATGAGGTTGCTTGGATGATTTGGACCAATTAACAATTTTGAATATATTTAATAAAAAATAAACAGGTGTAATTATCTGTCCAGCATACACTTTTGAAAAAACCCATGTCGGTTGGGTTAAAAAAAAAAAAAAAAAACGGGTTTTTGCGAACCCTGCTTTTTGCCCATGTTACCGAATATTCGGTGAGACCGAATATCAAGATGTTCGGCCAAACTGAATACTTTAAAAAAAACTTTTAAAACATTTTTTAAAATCTTACACAATTTCTACTTTTAACTGTCAACTTATAAAGATATTCATAATAATTAGAAACAAAATCATCATATTTAAGTAAAAGAGAATGTTTTTACGTTATTTGCTTTTTGTAAAGTATTACTTAAGAAAATTAACCATTAATGGGGGTTTTCATAGGAATTAACAATGTAAAAATGCAAGTTCCTGAACCTTTTCTGGTAAATAATCTGTTTCTTGCTTTTTCATAAAAAAGGGCGCTTCTAATTAAAACAGAAAATTTTTTTGGATTGATAATACACATCAAGAAAGACATTTTTTGCTCAGAAAACCATAATCGCAATCCACTTATTCAGTTATAAATAAAGTGTATCTCATCTCATTCGAGGTCAAACTTGGATTTTCATTTGTTAACCCTAACGAAGATATCATAGCTATATTTTTAACAAACTTGCTTTGATTTCTGTGAAATATAATACCATGATGAGAAGTGCTGGAAATTGCCACTTTTCATATTTAAACAACTATGAGGTAGACATTTCTTTATTCAGAATGCAATTTATAGTATTTATACTGTGTCACTGACCAAAATCCAGCCATTTTCAATGATATTATCACATTTAATACAAACTAAATTAATATGAAACAAATCTTGCTAAAATAGCTCCATTTACTGATAAAGCTGTGAACGAAAATTCAGTTTCGGCTTGTAGTTGCACACCCAGAATTTTTGACTGAATATATTGTAATTTTTATGGAATAAATGGAGTGAGGTGTTGTTTCTTGTTCAAAATTTTTTGTCTTGACCACATTATCTCTGTTAAAAGTTTGTTACAATTTTTTTTAGGAACAATGTGTATATTTACAATCTTTGAAAATAATTGCCCATTCGAAACACTGATCTAAGATGCATTTAAAAACTTTCAATAATCATAACTAAATCAAAGATTTAGAAAGAATTTCAAACTAAATCAAAGACAGTAGAAAAGTTATTTTTGCTGAGTTGTTTGTTTTAGAATTTCAAAAAAAAAAAAAAAAAAAAAAATTATTCACTTGGTTTAATTCTTCAGAAGAAGCTATGAAATATCAAACTTTTTTAATTAATAAACTTTTAAAATTCTCTTCTTAAATACCTCAAAGCAGATTTTTTTCATGTATAAAGTTTACTTGTAAAAAAGTTCTTGTTTATCAATATATAAGTTTCTGCATTAAATATTATGTAAAATTATTTTTAAATTTAACATTTTAATGCTTTTAATCTTTGAAATATGAAAGTATTCGACCAGCCGAGTACTTGGTATTTGGCCGAATAGTTACTACTCGGCTGGCCGAATATTCGGTATTCGGTCTAACAGTTAATTAGGCTATCCGAATATTCGGTAGAAAAGTTATTTTTGCTAAGTTGTTTGTTTTAGAATTTAAAAAAAAATATATTCACTTGGTTTAATTCACCAGAAGAAGCCATGAAATATGAAACTTTTTTAATTAATAAAATTTTAAAATACTCGACCAGCCGATTATTTGATATTTGGCCGAATAGTTACTACTCAGCTAGCCGAATATTCGGCATCCGGTTCGCCTTTAGGCCGAATATTCGGTATTCGGTCAAAATCACTATTCGGTACATCCTTAGTAGCTGATGTAATTTTATTACACCGTTTTAATTTTCTTTGATAAGAAAAAATTCCCGGTTCTCTCTTATTTTTTTGCTTTGAAAAACAGGCAATACAACAGTAAACATCTGGCGACATCCTGTCTCCCGAAAAAATATCCCCCCCCCCCCCACCATAGCTTTCACAGTCCAGCAAAACGAATTTTAACGAACAAGAAGTCTGGCCTTCTGATTTCATTTGCATTGGTCAAGGAGTGTACGCATTTACCCTCAAGCCCTTTTTCTCCAGATTCCTTTGTTGAATGAAGCGAAGATATTCTCTACAGGGATACGGCATAGAAATAGGAAGAAGGTATATTTAATCTTCTAAGGGATACTGTACCATGGACCCCCCCCCCCCCTCCCTCCCCTTCTTACACCCATGGAATAGCTAAAAAGTGAAATTGCAGTCGACTCCGAGCGAAAAAAAATATTACACAATGCAAAGAGAAAGGAAGTTTCTAATTAGAAAATATTTAACAATTTTAAATGTGTTTTGACATTGTTTTCTGTTTTATAATAAATTTTGTAATACGTTTTTAAAAATTCTTAAAAAAAAAAAGAAAAAAATCAGAGCCAAATGATGCAGTTTTTGAACGAAAGTGAAATTACCGAATGTATATGAGTTTACCGAAGTGGGGGGGTGTCGCACCCCCCCACACCCCCCCCTGTAGCTACGTCCCTGGGCTTGATTATCGAAGATTATAAAATATGTGTGTATATGGCACATTTATACACTAAAATTTAAATACTTGACTACATAGTTATAATTTTAAATCCTTTTTATATAATTTACATTTGAATATAAAGATTTACTCCAAAATGTTCTCCTATACTTAAAGAAAATTATTGCGACCTTCGCCTGGCTTATTTCACGCTTCTACCTTTGTGGCTTAAAATTGCATTGTTTGGCGACCAAGGTAATAATTAAATAGCATGTAACTCGCAAATAAAGCCTTTCTCCTGTAAGACATACGATGGGAAAATTGCATAAAAATGATAATTAAATTGAGAAAAAAAAAGAAGAAGGACTAAAAGACTGTTACTTAAATTTTATTTCTTCAAGTTTTTTCAGGCACATTTTTATTAACCTGGCGAAGCGAAAAATCGCCAAATAATGTATCAATTGCTTCTTTCATACTAATTTATTTTTTAAGTTTTATAAACATTCCTTTCATATTTAAATTAAATATTTTCATTTTATAAATTTTATCTCGCATTAAAAAGGTTTTTGATTCTTTTTTTTTTAAATTAAGCAAATAACAGTTATTTTCTTTTAATTTGCAAGTTGTTTACATTATTTTATAACGGATATAGCCATTTCAATTCATTTATCAACTATAATTTTCGGCAAAATGACCACTGGCAACCCTTTCGTTGAAAATATCAATAAAATACAATAATCTAAGCATTGTATCATGTTACTTTTATTCACAATTTAATTTACTTGGATTCCCTTAAATATAATTAACATAATCCCTTAAGTTAATATTAGTTTTTGTTGCATTAAAATACCTCAATTTGTTGATTTTCTGTAAGCAAGTAATCCATATTGGTTTACAATGGAAGTCTATGGAAATTTTTCGAAATATTAGAGATATCGCCAAGTTGGCGTCACTTTCGGCGACTCACTTCGGTCGCCAAATTTAGCGATATACCGCCAATTTGGCGGCATTTGGCGACAGAACTGTGTCCCTGTACAGCTACATCCATATAGGTATGGAAATGCATTAAATGCTGTTCAATAATTGCATAAAAAATTCGCTAAAAATTCAAAAATCGCTGCACGAATTCGGAATAAACTTTTTTGAAAAGGGAACAAAATTTACTATATTGGGTTAAAAGAAAGAAACCATATTCTTCTCACTTATATGGAAAAAATCGCTTCAAAACTTAAAAAAGTGCTAAAAATCGCATAAAAATTTAAATAAAAAAATCTAATCAAAAAATCGAAAATCGGGCTTCGAGGTGCAAAACTTCATATATAGACGTACGTTTTCCCCAAATTATGTAGCTCTACGTGCAGCGGTCTCTTCAGAACACCGTCGACACACTCACTCACTCACACACAAACTTCTTTCTTTATTATTATAGATGCATCTAACAGTACTTATACTGTACCACTGGCCTGGCCAAAAGTCTTCCAAGGATATCATCACATTCTATACAAGCAAATTAATGTGATGCAAATTTCGCAAAAATATCTTCATTTTTATACAGTTACTAGCAAACCCCGCGGCTTTGCTCGCGTAATAGTTGAAATATGCCAAGTGATATTTGCATGACTATTTTTTATTAGAAAAACACTTTTTGGTATAATTCAAAAATTACAAATTAAGCCACAGTTTGACTAAACTTTATTATAAAAGTGCGATAAACAGAAATGAGATTTTAATTAATAAGAAGAACTAAAACTAATTCCAAATAAATGATAATTTAGAAAGTATTTTGAGACTTTTACGCTCATTTTATACGCTCATTTTATACGCTGATTTCAGTATTCATTTGAAGTTTTGAATTTTTCAGAAACCATCTTAACACATTTACATCTTAAAATTAACCATCATGTCAAATTCCAAGCTTCTTGTCTAACAGTCTACCACCTCTCTGGTATTAGTGGCACCAACGTAATATGCCGAAATAGAGTTGAAGTAGAATGTCCCGAAATATGTTGAAGCAGAGACTGTCAGCATGAATTTGCAACATTAACCTTCAAATCAGTTGGTATTTCCTAATATTCTATAGAAAACGGAATTTAGATGTTTTTAAAGGCTTTCTTGTTGTTCCTTCCAACCAGATGGTAGTAAAACCGGCATAAAATACAGCCCGTATAGGATCAGGGACTATCACTCTTCATTCGCAACCAGTAACTTTAGTAATCGGTTTATTATTTCCAGAGATTCCACAGAAATCGTAATTTAGGACTCTTTTAGAATGCTTTTCGCTCCTTCCCTTTGCTTCAACCCTTTCTAATTTCGAATTTATTTTCGGCTGCTCTTAGAGGACATTTATATTTTATAAGTAACTGCCGTGCTATATTTAAAGTTTCTAGCCTCTTCAGTACCGCAGAAATCGCAATTTAAAATTTTTTTTCTCCTGCAACCCTCGAGGGGTTGTGGCACCGATATAAAATATAGCTTATGTTTGAGCAGGTTCTATCACCATCAATTTGCAACCATTATGTTTGAAGTCGGTTTCGTATTTCTTACAATTGCCTAAAAATCGTAATTTGGAACACTTATAGAACGCTTTTCGCTCACTTCATCATTTTAAATTTGGAATTTTCTTTCGACAATTCTTAGAAAGCATTTGCATCTTTGAAGTAATTACCATACCAAATTTAAAATGTTAGATCCCCCCCCCCCCCTCAGTAACACAAAAAACACAATTTAGAACATCTTTTGCTCCTTTAACCTCCAGGTGGTAGTGACAAAAACGTAAAAAATGGGCTATGTTGGAGCGGGGACTGTCACCATCAATTTGAAACCATTACTTCTGAAATCGGTTTATATTTCCTGAGACTGCGTAGAAATCGCTATTTAGAACGTTTTTAGAACGCTTTTCGATCCTTTTCACCCCTTTTAAATTTCAAAATTTTAAGGAACTCTTCTCAGAGAGCATTTATATCACATAAGTAATTACCATGCCAAATTTCAAGTTGCTAGCCCCTTCAGTACCCCAAAAATTACAATTCAGAACGTTTTTTAAAATGCAACCGCAAAGTGGTAGTGACGCCGACATGAAATAGATCCTATACTCGAGCAATATGTCATCATCAAGTTCCAACCATTACTTTTGAAATCGGTTGGGTACTTCCTGAGACAGCATGGAAATCGCAATTTAGAACCGTTTTTTAGAACGTTTTTCGTCCCTTTTCACCCCTTTTAAATTTTGAATTATTTAGGAAATGTTCTTAGAGATAATTTATATCTTGTAAGTAACTACCATGCCTAGTTTCAAGTTGCTAGCTCCTGCAGTGTTACGAAAAACACAATTTAGATCGTTCTTTGCTCCTTCACCCTCTTTGGGGTAGTGGTACCGACATGAAATACATCCTATGTTGGAGCGAGGGCTGTCACCTTCGTTTTCACACCATTATTTTTTAAATCGGTTCGATTCTTCCTGATATTCCGTAGAAATCGCAATTTAGAAAGTTTCTTAGAACACTTTTCGCTCATTTTCAACCCTTTAAAATTTCGATTTTTTAGGAAATGTTCTTAGAGATCATTTGTATCTTATAAATTACTGTCCTGTCTAATTTCAGGATTCTATGCCCTTCAGTAACACAAAAATCGCAATTTAGAACGCTTTTTGCTTCTGCAACCCCTAGGTCGTAGTGACACCGACATGAAATAAAGCCTATGTTGGAGCAAGGGCTGTCATCATCAATTTCCTACCATTACTTTTGAAATAGGTTGGGTACTTTATGAGATTGCGTAAAAATAGCAATTTAGAACGTTTTTTAGAAATCTTTTAGCGCATTTTCACCCCTTTTAAATTCCGAAATTTTTTAAGAAATGTTCTTAGAGATCATTTATATTTTATAAGTAACTACCATTCCAAATTTCATGTTTCTAGGCCCTTCAGTAATACAAAAATCGAATTCTCGAACGTTTTTTGCTCCTGCGCCCTTTTGGGGGCAATGACACCGACATGAAAAATAGCCATGTTGGAGCAAGGGCTAGCACCATCATTTTGACACCATTATTTTTGAAATCGGTTAGGTACTTTTCTAGATTGCGTAAAAATCGGCATTTAGAACATTTTTTAGAACGCTTTCGGCTCATTTTCATCCCCTTTTAAATTTCGAATTTTTTAAGAAATATTCTTGGAAATAATTTATAGCTATTAAGTAACTACCATGCCAAATTCCATGTATCTGGGCCCTTCAGTAATACAAAAATCGAATTCTCGAACGTTTTTTGCTCCTGTGCCCTTTTTGGGGCAATGACACCGACATGAAAAATAGCCATGTTGGAGCAAGGGCTAGCACCATCATTTTGACACCATTATTTTTGAAATCGGTTAGGTACTTTTCTAGATTGCGTAAAAATCGGCATTTAGAACCGTAACGCAAAAATCGCAATTTCGAACGATTTTTTGCTCCTGCACCCTCTTTTGAGGTAGTGGCACTCACATAAAATGTAGCCTGTGTTGGAGCAAGAGTTGTCACCATCATTTTGACACCATTACTTTTTATATGGGTTTGGTACTTCTCTAGATTGCGTAAAAATCGCCATTTAGAACGTTTTTAGAACGCTTTTTGCGCATTTTCACCCCTTTTTAATTTCGAATTTTTTAACAAATGTTCTTAGAGATAATTTATATCTAATAAGTAACTACCATGCCAAATTCCATGTATGTGGGCCCTTCAGTAACACAAAAAATCGCAATTCCAAACGTTTTTTAGCTCTTGCACCCCCTTTAGGTGTAGTGGCACCGATATAAAATGTAGCCTATGTTGGAAAAAGAGTTGTCACCATCATTTTGACACCATTATTTTTGAAATCGGTTTGGTACTTTTCTTGATTGCATAAAAATCGCCATTTAGAACGCTTTTTAGAACGCTTTTTGCTCATTTTCACCCCTTTTAGATTTCGAATTTTTTAAGAAATGTTCTTGGAAATTATTTATACGTAATAAGTAACAACCATTCCAAATTCCATGTATCTGGGCACTTCCGTAACACAAAAATCGCAATTTCGAACGTTTTTTTGCTTCTGCACCTCCTTTAGGGGTAGTGGCATCGACATAAAATGTAGCCTATTTTGAAGCAAGGGTTGTCACCATCATTTTGAAATCATTATTTTTGAAATCGGTTTGCTACTTTCTGAAATTGCGTAAAAATCGCCATTTAGAACGCTTTTTAGACCCCTTTTCGCGCATTTTCACCCCTTTTTAATTTCGATTTTTTAAAGAAATGCCCTTAGAGATCATTAGTATCTTATAAGTAACTACCATTCCAAATTTCCTGTTTCTAGGCCCTTCAGTAACACAAAAATCGCATTTTTAGAACGTTTTTTGCTCCTGCACCCCCTTTTGGCCAGTGGCACGGACATAAGATATAGCCTATGTTCTAAGTTGGACTAACACCATCATTTTGATACCCTAACTTTTAGAATCGGTTCGGTAGTTCCAGAGCTTACCTCCTACAAATAAACAATTTTTACCTCTTTATAATAGTAGTATAGATAGATAAATGAAAATTCTGCTACGGCTTGTACACCTTTCATTTTTGATGAAAGAAGTGGAATGATATGTTGCTTTTTGTTCAATATAAGATAATTCTTTTCATTTGTTTGAATTAATTGAAGAAGGCATGGAATTTAAATTTTGTTATCTAAAAATTTTTTAAACCATCCTATTCTTAAATAATAACTCAAAATATACTTTTTTTCGTACAAAATTTACTTATAAAAATAGTCTTGTTTGTCAAAATGGAAGTATCTGTGCTAAATATTATGTAAAATTGTTTAAAATTTAACTTTTTAACGTTAAACACTGAGATATAAAAGTATTTGGCCAGCCGAATAGATACTACTCGGCTGGCCTAATATTCGGCATTCGGCCTAACAGTTACTATTCGGCTGGCCGAATACTCGGTATTCGGCTTACCTGCAGGTCAAATATTCGGCATTCGGTATTCGGCCAAAATCACTATTCGGTGCATCCCTGCATTTGATGGTTGATAAATTTTCTGAAATATCAAATTTCTTGGGGGGGCTTTCCCCCCCCCCCCAGTCCCCCTCAAATGGCGCCTCTGGTTGCCATAGCATTGAATGAGCCATACTGTTTTAACTTGATAAACAGTGCCATTTTGTGACAGGATTCGGAACGTTTTGGAAAGTGTTTCAGAATCGATGCTTAAAGCAGTGCCGTAGCTAAGGGGGGCTGCCGACCCGGGCGCCGAGGACAAGGGGCACCAAATTGAGAGAGGTTTAAACCGAAATTTTTTCACATATTTTGTCAATAAATAAGAATTGTTGATTTTTTTTTTTGTATGTGTGTGTGTGTGTGCGAATATTTCCTTTAGTAAGAATTTTGTTATATCCACATAATGAAGAAAGAAAAAGCTTCTGTAAATGTTTCTAGGGATGACTCAACACACTGGGTACCTACAATAATTATGTAACTGAATTGAGGCGTTTTTGATGAGTTGTTAATATTCTCGGGTAATTATTGAAAAATTAGAAATCTCGTGCATCAGGACCTGCCTTGGACTACCCTTATACAAATTTTCAGACTTGCAAGCGCGGTAGATATTTCTAGCCATCTCCGTCGCGCACACACACACAGATTGTTTTTTACGCTGATTTTTGGGTTCTTCATTCCATATGAATATTTTCGTGTAATGGGAACTTCTGTGAACCAATGCTGCAAAATGGGTTTAGCTGGAAGCACAACAAGTAAAGATATTATTTCTTCATTGTAAATTCCATTTTCCCGTCGAATTGGCATTGAGAAAAGTCAAATAATAAAATGAGGGGTGACCTATCCCCAAATTTTCCCTTCTTAAATCGTATAAAAAACAAGGTAGGACTTTTCAGTTTTCATAGTACGACAGTACAAATGGCGTTTAAAAAGTTAAATATATCAAGCAGGACGGTCGTTCTGCCAAGCCAAGCTGAAAAAAATGCTAACCCCGCCAAACAAACAAACGCCAAGAATAACGGCAAGACACCGTAACTGCTTATTATACTGATGACAACTTCTCCATGTTAAATGGACGAAATATGCCAGCGTAAAATTTCCCATATCAAAAGAAGCAATCATTGCAGAAAAATAAAACCATCACCAGAAGGACCTAATAAAGAAGATCTTCAATTTGAGATCAAATGCATCCTCATAAATTAATTATAAACAGAGATATAGATTTTTTAAAATAACGTCGAGATACTGAAAATGACAGATTTATTTTCTTCGTCACAACTTATGTTTCAATTGAGGTAGAGACTTAAATAATGGACAGAAAAAAGTAAGGATTGAATTTTTGGATAGATATTTACTCAATCTACGTGCTTTTATAAAATTCACCTTTAAAAACATTAATTTTATATTCATAATTAGCGAAAAACTGTTAATTAGTTCTAAAGTTTACAAATTATGCCAAATAGCGATAAACCCGCCAAAATATTTTAGAAATCTTATACTTTTCCTTTATATTATCCTTTTGCATTGATTTCATCGAGGATAACTATGGCTGAGATTCAGATAGAATTTTCGCTGTTGGCGAAATGAGTTTGACCAATCAGAAGCCTGCATGTTTGAGAATATTTGCTGTTTCTGGATCCGGGTCTATGTCATGAAAGTTTTGAGTCATTTTTTTAGTGCCGTGGATGAAGTGCAATGTTTGTAGAAATGTAGGCTAGGATCCAGATAGATTTTTCGCTGTTAGCGAAACGAGAATCACCAATCAATAGCCTGCATTTTTGCAAACAGCGAAAAGTTCACAAAAATGCAAGCTTCTGATCGATGAATCTCGTTTCTCTAACAGCCAAAAATCTATCTAGATTGCGCCCAATGGAGGATATTCCAAATATGGGTTTGAGGTTGAAAAAAGTCACGTGATACCGATAATTTATCCAAGGAACTTCTAACTGATAAGAAGGGAAGATACTACTACTTTGCCTCATGAACCGTTTCATTGGCTAGCGGGGATTTACATTACACGTCTACGGAGACTTCCCTTCTTTACGATAGAAGTTTTTACCTTGACCACGTGATCAAAATGTAGATGGAATATCCTCCATTATGTTGAACACAATTTTGCATTTCCACATCCAGGAAGGGTATTGATTGTCATAACAGCAATACATATTCGAAACTATTCAAGGCACTGATCCTGAACTCCTTTGCTATACATTTCGATATTAAAGAAGTTGTTGTTTCCATAGTAACAGTAATTTTCTGTATTGCTTTCTCTAAAACACAAATATAGAAATTTAACAAAGAGCGCTCAGAATCAACACCATAACAGAGAGCCTTTATACATAAGAGTGGTGATATATGCACAGGAAGCATGCTCATTTCAAGTTTTTGACGAAAGTATGGCTACAGCGTCTAGAATACCTTGTGTGGAAATATGCTATACAAACAACGCTAAAAATTTGTATCCCTTAAATGTGCGACGATACTGCTAAAATCCCAAGTATCGGTCACAGCGACATCTGCGGGATTTAGTATTACATTGTATAGACTAGCAATATCTTGCAGTTTGAGAAAACATCCTGCAGATGTCGCTGTGATCTGTATATTTCAGCAGCATCGTTGCACAGTTAAGGGATACAATATTTTAGCAGCTTTTTTAAGTTTTACAGGGATAGCCGATTTCCACACTATATATTCTTGGTGCTATAGTACGGCAATCCACTTTCTTGAATAGAGGCTATTCTATCTACGTTATGATCACGTGGTCAAGGCAAAAACGTCTAACGTAAAGAAGGGAAGGCTCCGTCGACGTAATGTAAATCCCCGCTAGACAATGAAACAGTTCACGAAAGAAAGCAGTAGTAGTTTCCTGTTTCCCTTCTCATCAGTTAGAAGTTCTTTAGGTAAATTGCCGGTACCACGTGACTTTTTCAGCCTTGTACCCATATTTGGAATATCCTCCATTAAACGATACGCGCATGGACGAGCTTTATTAGACTAGGAAAATAATTCAATATGCCTGACGATAATGACACGCTCGCAAAGACCTTTAACGATTTGTTTTTATCACTCCTACCAATAAACCTTTATTGGCCATATGTCGCTACTTCGTTATAGCGACACACTTGTTCCTAATGGGATCCCGGCCTTAATGTATCAAAATACGGAATTTGCTTTCTGTACTATTCCTGAGCTCATTTATAACGTATAGAAATATAGGTCGAGATCCAGGTACATTTTTGCAAACAGTGAAAAATTAACAATAATTCTGGCTTCTGATTGGTCAATCTCGTTGCGATAACAAAGAAAAATCTACCTAGATCATAGTCATGGTGTTGAAACCGGCTATTCCAGTAATACTTTAAAAATTGCTAAAAATCGAATCCCATAAATATTGAAAAATACTGAATGACAAATGTCGATAGCCGCAACATTTTCTAGATCTTCTCTGAGCGAAACGTTTTCTCATTTGATGTCTTTTGAAACAGTTACGTTCGAATTACCATATGTCGCTCTGATCGATATTCATCGTTCAGCCTCGTTCAACATTCATGGGATACAATTTTTTAGCACCTTTTTAATAAGCCGATTTTTAAACTATATCTTCTAGATACTATAGCTCCGTTATAGACCTAGATTATATGTTGTAGAAATCGACTATCCCAGCAATGCTTAAAAAAGCGCGGAAATAGTGAATCCCTTAAATGTACAACGATGTTGAATTCCAAACAGTCATTTGCAGCGACATCAGCAGGATATTTTTTAAAGAAGAAAGAGACACGTGTAATGCACCGCTATAGCGTCTAGAATACATAATGTGGAAATTTGCTATCCAAGCAGCGCTAAAAAGTTGAATCCCTTAAATGTGCACTGACGCTGAAATCCAGGGAGCTGATCGCAGCGACATCTGTGATATACTTTCAAAGTAAACATCGAGCGCGTTCACGGACCGCACCCTGGGTTCCCCAGGTTTACCACGGTTAACCCGAAGCGGTCAGAGACCGACATCACGTGACTTTTTCCGAGTTCCCCGTAGCGTTCAGAGCCGGAGATTACCCAGATTTCGGGGAACCCACATTACCTGAAAAATTTTGTTGGGTAAAGTGATCACGTGGTTGGGAAATCTGATTTGTTTACCATTTTATAGCTTAACTGTGACTGTTAATCGGAATAGCACTGTTTTGATCAGTTTTATCGCATATTGTTACTGTTTTTTCATATTACAAAAATAATAATAAAAACATATCTGGTCTAAGTTTAACTTTTAGATAAGTTAGAAGATAAATCTAAATTTTGCATATGACAAATCAGTTCACGTTTGGAAGCCTAAAATGGCTAGCAAAACCTGCACTGTTAAAAATATCGTGAAAGATTACCTCTGTTTTTAAAGGCTATCAATTTTCTGACCAATGAGAAAGCTACATAAACGCCTATAAAGCGCTCTCATTGGTCAGAAAATAGATAGCCTTTAAAAACAGAGGTAATTTTTCACGATATTTTTAACAGTGTGTGATACATATTTGTTGCGATAGTATTCCCCATAAAAATTAACTTTTGGAACAGTTTCCCATCTAAAAAAAAGTGATAATTGAATCTATTTGCACTTTCGAAAGTGCAGCTGCCGCCATGTTTGTAAATGTAAATAAAAAAATCCCGCAACATTACCCGAAAGCGTTCAGAGCCGTTTTTACCCAACCTTACACCGAGAAACCAGTATGACGTCATTCCCCAATTTTCCGAGTTACCCGTGTTTCGGTCTCTGAACGCGCTCAACGTATTATTACAGCGGGCTTGACGCCAAGCACACAGGTCAGATATATGTTAATAAAATGAAAAAAAAAAATTCTACAGCGTCTATACCAAATTATAGCGCCTAGAATATGTATAGTGTGGAAATTGGCTATCCCTGTAATGCTTAAAAAAGTGCTAAAATATTGTATCCTTAAATGTGCAACGATGCTGCTGAAATATACAGATCGCAGCAACATCTGCAGGATATTTTCTATAACTGGAAGATATTGCTAGCCTATACAATGTAATACGAAAATCCCGCAGATTTCGCTGCGATCGACACTTGGGATTTTAGCAGTATCGACGATCATTTATGGGATACAAATTTTTAGCGTTGTTTAATAAAATATTTCCACACTAGGTATTCTAGACGCTGCTACCAAATCGTCATGAAGTTTTAGGAAATATCCTGCAGATATCGCTGTGATCGACTCATTGGATTTCAGCATCATTTGAAATTTAAGAAATCAAATATTTTAGAACTTTTTAAAGTATTACTGGGATAGCCGATTTCCACACTATATATTCTAGGCGCTGTAGCATCGCGGTAACCTGTCTTTTTCGTTTACCTCGGAGTAGATATAGATGAAGTCATTTGTAGCTGTTCCTAAACTGTGGCCAACAACATATAAGACCAGTTCATAACGTCACACGGAGTTGATTATCTGTACACGGCAATGGACAAAAAAAAAAAAAAAAAAAAAAAAAAAAAAAAAAAAAAAAAAAAAATCGGCACGCAGCTTTGTACTAATCATCGTGTAAAGATGATCCAACTCCGAGGCTAACGAAAAAGACAGGCTACCGCGGTGGGTCCGATTCTCCTTTTTTTACAGACCGCTGGAGTCACGTGATGCTCGAATGCACCAAAGAAGGTACGTGAAATGAGCATCACGTGACTCCAGCGGTTTGTAAAAAAAGAAGAATCGGACCCACCGCGGTGGCCTGTCTTTTTCGTTAGCCTCGATCCAACTCCGTGTGACTTTTAAACATCATGAACTGGCCTATTATGTCATTGGTCGCGCTAACATCCTCCCTCCTGCGTCCACCGTATATAGCGGCATCTTGTACTGGAGACTGCTAAATGGGCTGCTATCGGTCAAAATCAAGAGAGAAAAGGGCAGAAGAGAGGGAAAGAACTCGCTTTTTTGTTTGGTAACTAGTTTTTCACACGGGAAGATTGACATGTCTGTTCCTCTCCTTTCATAATTTCATGGTGGTGAAATAAGCCAAAGCCTCCTAAATATTTGAGAAAGTCTTGACTCGCGTCACGAAAACATTACACAAAGCAGGCAAAGCAAAGAAACAAAATCATTCATTGGCTCGTGAATATGAACGAGCCAATGAATGATTTTTCTTCTTTGTTTTGCCTGCTTTGTGTGACGTTTTCCTGACACGTGTCAAGGCTTTCTCCAATATTTAAAGGGCGTTGAATAGGCCGGGATCAAGATAGATTTTTCGCTATTAGCGGGATGAGATTGATCAATCAGACGTCTGCATTTTTCCGAACTTTTTGATGGTTGCAGTAAACACCGAAAAGCCTGCAAGGATGGAGGCTACTGATTGGTCAATGTAATTTTACTAACAGAGAAAAATTTATCTGGATCCCGGACATTAACTTTGGTTGGTTAAAACAATTTTGAATAAAATCAAATCAGGAAGTCAATGTTTGTTAACGTTTCTGGTTAGTTTAATTGAAATCTTCCTCGTCTATTACTGAAAACTGAGTTACCGTACTTTGGACAAAAAATTGAATATGAGTACACGACTTGTACATATGTCACCACTCTAACACAGTGTTGCCAGATGGGCTACTTTTTTTAATTCAGATACTTGATTGGCACCACTTGTTTAAAATTGTAAAATGCGCCTTATTTAATGACATATTAATTAAGGCGAAAGCAAAGGGAATTTTACCGTTTATAATAAGGGCTGGCAATCAAGAAATCTGAATTTAAAAAAAAGTAGCCCACTGGCAACACTGCTCTAACATATAAATGTTCTCTGTTATGACCATGATTCTAAGTGCAGTTGGTTAAATTTGAGTATCTGGGCATTAGAGAAAGCAATAGTGGCCCACCGTGGCTGAGTGGATAAGACACCATGCCGCTAATCGCTTGAGAGCGTAGGTGGAAGCAGATTCGAATCCCGCCGTGATCCGCATGTGATATGATGCATGTATTCAATAAATCAAACAAACAAACAAGCAAGCAATAGTGAAAGGTACAGTTGGCATGGAAACAACGACTTCTTTAATTCGTATAGAAAATTAATGAATAGTAGTAAATGACTCAAGTTTAAAATGTAGGCAAATGGTCTGGAAATATCAATGGCTCCCATCTAGTATTTCACAAAATTAATTTAATAGATTCACATGATGTATAACTTCATGCAACAAGACTTATGTAGGTAGATCATTTGAATGAATAATTCAGAATTCTGAGAATAAAACGAAGTTCTTAAGGGCTCTTCCTGACACCCCCCTCAAAAAAGGAAATACGATAGAAAGATATAAGAATTTGGATAGCTTCAATATGTCTGTGATCTTTTGTCAGAGTTCAGAAAAAGAGTCTGGGAATTAAAAAAAAAACAAATTTGACGAACGATAAGACTATAGATTTCAGGCAATTTGTAACCGAAAAATATTTTATTCTAATGCATATGCGGCTTTAATAATAGACTATTAAAGATAATCAATTTAGGGGAAATTTTATAGTAAATTAATATCCTCACATTTATGCAAATAGGTATGGATAAACAGACTTGAGTAAAATTACATATTTATTTTTTCTTCTCTATAACACGATCTAAATGAAGATGAAGTTATATGTACAGTTTATATCTTTAAATTTTTAGATTTTTTTTTATCAAAAATGTTCCTTTATTATGTCTAGAATTGCTAGATTTACAGATCTTCGATTCTTTAGATGCCTGCGGGGTTTCATTCTCGGATTAACCGTAGGTATTTGTAAGGGTAAATTTATTTTGCAAAACCGTCAGCAAAAAAAAAGTTAGAAAAAACAATTAACTGACAGACTAACTGTAAATATAAATTTTATTTCGACTCTGTTTTTTACTAAATTTTCATCTTTCGTAGAAAATTTTAAGGAGATATAAATTGAGAAAGACTGATACTCTGAAAGAAGAAATTGACTTTCCTTACTTTTAAATTATTAATCACTATAAAAAATGAATGATAGGTAAACAAAATGTATAATATTGTGTTTGCTCCCTGCTTATAAAGGTTATACAAGGACTAATTTTAATTTGAGCTAGTAGAATTATTTCAATTATATATCATTTGTTTTAAAAAAAAAGAACTGATATCTACTAAAAAACAACTTTTCAAAAGTAAAAAAAAGCCAAGAAAAAAAAAAAAAAAAAAAAAAAAAAAAGAAAAAAGGTGAAAGTTGTGGCTAAAAAATAGTGTGATATCAAATTTCCAAGCTTATATTACGGTACTTATTTAACATTTTTTGATAAAAATTTACCATATGTAAGTCGAGTACCTAAGTATGCGTTGATAGAAAGCCTTTTCTCCTTTACTTAAATACATCATAACGTGTTTCTGAAAATTAATTTTTTTTAATTATGCATGATCGGCTTGGCGGCCATCTTTCCATATTTTACACAAATTTCTAAGCACTCAAGCTCGTAACATGTTTGCATTATTAAGAATTTCGAACTTCTAGTTTTAGCTACAGACAGATAAATTAAGAAAGTTTTTTATTTTGAAAAAACAAATTGATTTTTACTGCTTTAATTAATTACCCCCCCCCTCCCAAAAAAGAGAATCATAAGATGAAACCTGAAGTTACTTCAGCTTTATTTTTAGACACAAATTTTTAGGCACTCATTTCCATAAATTAAAAGAATAAAATGTTTGCTTTAGTAACAATTTCGAACTTCCAATCTTAACAATCAACTTGTGTGTGTTGAACACTATACTTAAATTCAACGCATATGCATTAGGGAAAACTTTATCTATATATATCCATGTAAGGAATTAATAGGAGAAATGAATTTAACTCGGGAACTTCTTTGTGGACTGAACTCATTTATTTCGCCGCTGCATCTTACAATCATATCTGCGCATGTCTCACGAGCCATTTACTTCAATTTCGGGACCTACATGGTCGTAGGTTGTGCAAGCAAAGCAACTCAAATGGGCAAAATCTAATCTTTTTCGTGCGCGTTCTTGCTAATATGTTGGCAATATTTTCCTGCAGGGGGCGAAGGTATCAATTTGGATGGAAGATTTAGTTTAATTGGTTAATTAGCTCTTTATTGGCATGTGGTCAAGATCCGCAAAATTCACGGGACCTGTGACGTACAAGATTTTAACCACAAACGAAGGAGAATTGTCCAAGCGTCAGCATTTTCAATCTTAAGTTATTTTATGAATTTAATGGTGAACGTAATAAATTTTGAGCTGGGAAACAAAGTTACAAGGGGTAAAACAACTTTTAGGTAGCTTTCATTACAAAAAGCTACCTATTGCAGCCGTTCGGAGGAAAGCGATTTCAAAAAATTTTGGTATATTTTCATCGATCATGACCCCCAGACCCCGAAACCACCCTCCGTTCAAAAGTTGATATATATATATATATATATATATATATATATATATATCCATATATATATATATATATCTGACCTTTGTCATACTGTAACTCTCAAATTTATGAACCGATTTGGATGTAATTCGGTATGTACATAGTACATACCAATGTTTCGACCGAGTTCGTTGGCCAGCCTCATCCGCCATTTTGTTTTAAAATGGCGGCCATTTAAAATTTTCTTAAAAATTTTAAATTTGAAATGTGGTACCAAAAAATTGAAAATGGAAAAATATTTTTTTCTTATGTATTTGACCTTTATACAAAGATTCTGGAGCAGTTTTTGTTTCGTCTATATCTTAAAAAATGGCTGAGTTATAGCATTTTGAATTTCTAGCGTGGCCGACATTTTGAAACGTCCTGAATTTTGTCATGCGATAAAAGGCGTATTTATGAACCGATTTGGATGTAACTTCGTTTGTACATAGTACATACCAATGTCTCGACCGAGTTCGTTGGCCAGCTTCATCCGCCATCTTCTTTAAAAATGGCAGCCATTTAAATTTTTAAGAAAAATTTAAAGTTGAAATGTGGTACCAAAATATTGAAAATTGAAAAAATATTTTTTTCTTATGTATTTGACCTTAATACAAAGATTCGGGAGCAGTTTTTGTTTCGTCTATATCTCAAAAAATGGCTGAGTTATAGCATTTTGAATTTCTAGCGTGGCTGACATTTTGAAACGTCCTGATATTTGTCACGTGATAACAGGCGTATTTATGAACCGATTTGGATGTACTTTAGTGTGTACATAATACATACAAATATCTCGACCGAGTTCGTTGGCCAGCTTCATCCGCCATCTTGTTTCAAAATGGCGGCCATTTAAAATAATTTTAAAAATTTTAAATTTAAAATGAGATACCAAAATATTGGAAAATGTAAAAGATTTTTTTGTATGTGTTTGAACTTAATACAAAGATCCCGGAACAGTTTTTGTTTCGTCTATATCTAAAAAAATGGCTGAGTTATAGCGTTTTGAATTTCTATTGTGGCTGACATTTTAAAACGACCTGATTTTTGTCACGCGATAACAAGCGTATTTATGAACCGATTTGGATGTTACTTGGTCTGTACATAGTACATACCAATATCTCGACCGAGTTCGTTGGCCAGCTTCATTCGACATCTTGTTTCAAAAGGGTTGCCATTTAAAAAAAATTAAATTTAAAATTTAAAATGAGATATTAAAAAATTGGAAAATGAAAAAGATTTTTTTATGTGTTTGACCTTGATACAAAGATTCCGGAGCAGATTTTGTTTCTGAAAATTTGTTCTTTTGTTTATATCTTAAAAAATGGTTGAATTATAGCACTTTGAATTTCTAGTATGGCTAACATTTTGAAACGATCTTGTATTTGTCACGCGATAACACACGTATTCGCCTATTTCCATGTGAGAAAGCATGTGGATAGTATACATCAACATCTCAGCCAAATACGAGTTACTTTAAATAAAAGCAGCTTGGATAAAGGTGACTAATTTCGTGAAATTCTCATTCATAATGATTTAGTATTGATAAAAATTAGTACTGAATCTCCTATATTCGGTTTCCACTAAATTGAGCTTCTTGTGTTTGAATAATATAAGTTGGCTTTTTTAAAATAAGGTATTTGAAAGCTACCTCTTCCTCCCGGCACTGGCCGGAAGGACTTTTAGATTATAAGATTTAAAGTTAGGAAAAAGAACTTAAAGATTTTAATTTAAATTTTTGAAATTTAATTTAAATTTTGAATTTTTAAAGGATTTTAGTTTTTATCCTTTTAATCTATATATATAATAGGAGTCTCTCTCTATAAATATCTGCTCATTGTTATGCGACTGCGCTTGTATTTATAAACCGATTTTGAATGTGATTGAGTATATGTTAAGGGTTCATTAAGATCTCGTTCAAATTCGTTGGACATATTGATCTGCCTTCCTGTTTCAAAATGGTAACCCCTTAAAAATTTCAAACTAAAATAAAAATGTGCAAAAATTATAAATGCAAATTTATTTCTTGCATAATCGTTAAGTCTTGATAGAAGGATCCAAGAAAAATTTTTGGTTCCCCCTCTCTATCTTAAAAAATAGGTATAGCAGTTTCAAATTCTTGGGTGATTGCCGTTTTGAAACAGGAGATATATCGGAGATATATCCATAATCGGGCGAATTTTAGGAGTTTTAGCAAATGTGGTTTTTTGACAATTTATTTTCAATGTTGCTACTCCCATACGCTTAAAACAACAGTCCTATCCGTGGACATTCCGCTAAGTTTTTAAAATTTACATACAAATTCAGTATTGATGAAAACTAGAAATCTTCTAGAATCGGGTTCCACACATTTTAGTTTCGTGTGTTTGAAAAAATTAGTTAAATCCTTAAAATCAAAGAAGCTGCCTTTTCCTCCCGATACAAGCCAAAAATACTTTTTTTTTCGCCTTGAGGAAAAATAACGTGTTTTTTTTTGTGGGGGGGGGGGCGCAAAATTTCTTCCTGCCCCGGGCGCCAAAAAAATGTAGCTACGCCACTGGCTTAAAGCATGATTTTCTCCTTCTTGTGTTTTTTTTAAATCGGGGGCGATACTCCCTTCTTAAAAAGCAGAATTCCTGTTTTCCAGTTTATTATTTTTTTTTTCTCCTCGGAAATACATATAGAAAGGGAAATGGGATGCACTGTCCTACAGCGAACTATTCCAGGGGTCGCAGGGAACATTTTAGGGTTCCTACCAGAACTCTTCCTCTGCAGGATCCTTTTATTTAAAATAGAACGGGTGCTATGAAGATATTATTTTCAAAATAGGAAGCCTAAAATGTTCCCTCTAGAATGCGATTCGGTCTTTAGGAGAGCGGAGAAAGGGTTCGAAAACGTTCATTTCCCTTTCCATTCACTTTTATCATTTTGCTTCCATCGAAAGGCACACACACTCAATCGCTATTCTTTTCATTTCATAAAATTGAGAATAGGATTTTCACTCACATAAATGGGGTATTTTTTTTTTCTTTTTAAATAAAAATAGTCATTTTGACTGCATTTTTTACACATTTTAGGACCCCTTTGAGTGTGTGCCCCCCCCCCCTCCCTCCTTTCCCCTCAAACTCATTCACTATTTGGAAATCGGATCTCTCGCACCTACGGAACGCACTTCTAAGAACAACATGGCAAAAATGAAATCATCCTAATAAAGTTTCAAAAGTTCGAAAGGGTAAGTCATTGTAAAATTTCTTTTTGAAAATATAGGGTTTTAGATCCAATTTTATAACATGATGTGCCTATTTTCTCAGTTCCTTCCTCAAACCCTTGAATAGTGTAACAAAAAGGCATCCTTCTACCCTGTTGAAAGAGCATCGAAAGGACAACACCCTTCAAAAAAGGTTTCCTGGTTCGGAAGAATTCCAGTCGATTTCAAAATGGCGGGACATTTTACGCGGCTCGCCGATCCCATGGGGCGGGAGAGAGACTCAGTTCAGAAATAAAAATTTTCTAAGTAAAACGAGAGAAAGAAAGAAAAGAAAATATAAATGGCAGTGATTCGGAACGCTGTATTCACTTGAGCCGACGATGGCTTATAAAATAGTAGAGCACGGAAAAGGGAATTGGATTGAAATCGTCGGCAGAAAAAAAGAAAAAAAAATAATTTTGACCCGAAAACCTATCTTTGTTGAACCCTGCTGTTGTGTTCGGGTCTCTGTGAGCACAATACTGATACAAAAAAGAGAGTGCAGAACTATTTTCTGATGATAGGTTATCCTCCCTCGAAAAGGATTTCTTTTTATTTTTATACCCTCCCGATAGATATCTCTACATTTTAACAGAACACTACGGGTGCGTCGTGGAGGCCCACAGGACATTCAGTTTTCGATTGAAAGGGTCGATTGTCACACCTTTTGTTTTTTCGCATTTTGTTAAAGTGCCGATTAAGCTCAAGATGGCGTCTAAAGGTCAGGCCTCCATTCCAGGCTTTCCTCTCCGACAGCAGGAGAACGAACGCATCGATTATCGATCGGGCACATCCGGGCCCCTCCAGGGGCAGCGGGGGCGCATGCGCCGAAGGGGGCGCACAGTGCCTCACGCCCAGCGCCCTTCCATTTGACATCCCCAATCGCTGCCATCATCTCTCTTGTCTGTTTAGGGCACCTCCATATCTACTTGCGGTGTTTTTGTTCCATTCTCTTCTTCCCGATTTCGTTGTTGTAACGTCGAGGTGACGTTTATTTCTTTTCAAAGGGCGGCGATGGTCGACCGATCGTGATAACGATGTCCAACGTGTGGCTACTCCCCTTGCTGGTCGCGATCGCCTTTCAAATACACACAGGTAAGAACACTTTCTCTCTTCTCACGCCACCCTTGCTAGAGATTTTTTTTTTATTGATGTATTTTGAAAAAAACGTACGAATTCTCGAAACTATCGAACCGATTATTCGAGAACACGTTTAGAGTTGCGAAAATAGTTTTTCCGACTGGAATCGGATTTACTTTTTTTTCTTCTTTTTTTCCCACGCTCCCTCCCCCTATCTCGAACCCTCCATTGAACTCATTCTATGTTTTCTCATAAGTTTTTAAGCTAAAATGTGGTGTCAGAGCGAGGGAGTTGTCGAAGAGAGTCACCTTTGCCACCGATCCTGCCATCATGGACGTGTACAGGTAGGAAATGGCTGCCCAGCCTCCAGACGGCCAGCAATAAAAGGCTTTCTTTTATTCACTCTCCCGAGCCCATCACGAGCAGATAGGTAACCCTTCTGGATCCATTAGGGTGCCTTCAGAGTGGCCTATTTCTTTTACGCATCACTCTTTCCAAAGTAGGATAGATTGGAGCTCCTCTTCGAGGCCGATGACTTGGGTAGGAAAATAAAAAATAAAGACAAATAGTCGCCTAGCTGAAAACTCTCGTGACTGGAGTCTCTCTCCGAAGAGAAAGAATCGTTTTAAGGAATGACAGAAATTCCGCGATTCAACAACACTCACTTCGAAAGGAGTGGCACTCGAAAAAACGCAGGAGGGGAAGGGGGGGGGGAGAGATCGATGGATCGCAGAAAAAACAGTGACTGCCAATCGATCCAACAGCCCCGCTCCCACCACCACCCCCCAAAACATAAAAATAAAAGCAAATGAATACAATAAAAATTAAATGATAAAAATGTGTGTTAGGCGAAAAGGCGTGCGTATGACGAAAAGGGGTGTGTGCGCGCGCGACACGAAGGTCAGGCGTAGGACACACGGCTAAAAATAGACCGAATGCTGGAAGGAGCAGAGAATCCTCAAAATCTTCTTAGGAATGCTTTATAGTTATTATTTTAGGGTTATTCAATTTTAGATCTAGAATTTTTTTTCTCTGCCTCCCCACTCCCGACGAGTCGCAAAAAGTGAAGGGTGGGGGACGAGAGAAATAGATTCATTCTTTTGAAATACTTTCTCTCTATTCTTAAAAAAAAAAACCGCCTGAACACCGCCGCCACCGTCGATGAATTTTTTGTGTCTTTCTTCGCTCCCATTCAGAAAACAAGTGGCTGCAAAAATATGTAAATGGGTCGATCATAGGATAGACAATGGTTCGATGAACACACGGATGCAGACCGTTCTTAAAGCGAAGCGCTATTTTAAGAGCCCTTTCATGTTAAAAGGGGTCCCAATAACTCTAGTAAAAAATTTTAGAGCAGCCAAATCTATCCGTAGGAATTGAAACTTTTTTTTTTAAGGATGTCCATTCAGACTGCATTTAGTTTTTTAATTTAAATCTTTTTTTTTTTTCGGGTTTTTTTCTTTTTATTGAACGGTTCATCCTTTCGAGAGATTTTTTTTCTTCCTATTTTAGAAAGGGTTTCCATGGTAAAAGCAGCGCGAAGAATACTCATTCCTTTCCATTAAAAATGGATGAACACGTTACTCTTATAAACGGAAAATTGTTTTTCCAAATTATGTTTAAAGGACGACGCGTTAAAAGCAGGAAACTATTGAAAAGGGCGTCCTAAAAATTGCATTTCACGCGAGAATTAAAGAAAAAGAAACAAAACTTAAAAATAAATGTATTATTAAAATGTGTTCTAAGCAGGAAATGAGGTCCTATTTAAAATGGTCCCCTACTAACGTGGCCAAACCACTTTAAACTAAAACAGTCTATTGACTGACATTTATTTCCTATTTCGAGAGGATCTTCTTAAGGAGGATGACCCATTCTAAGACAGCGCCAGCAACACTATTTCCTCTCTAACACTAGAAATATTTTCACGTGAAAATTAAAAGAAGACAGAAGACTTCGGTGAGGAGGATGTCCGATTGAAAGCGACCCACTTAAAATGTCTTTTTTAAAACAATATTTTAAAAATGGGTTTAAAAGAATTTGTTTAAAAATACCGGGAGTCCAAGACTCTGTTGACTTCATTCCTTTTATAGGCCTTTTTCAATTCCCTCAGTGAAATGGAATTGAAAGGAAACCCGTTTACAGGGAGATCGCCACTGGTTTTTTAATTCTCATTCAATCTTCCCTTCTCTTTTTAAAGCCGATCCAACGAGCGTGTTTTTAAAGTCTGAACGGGAGTCGGCGAGCTTAGCTCGTCAGAGGCAGAGCCCCCCCCCCCCCTTCCACCCGAGTCATCGAAAAATTCGTATTTTTTCATTGGATCGGGCCCTGCAGAAAAATTGACGTTTTGTTCAACAAATTTTATAATTAGAATATATATATATATATATATATATTATTATTTTGAAGAGTTCCTCTCATTTCTAACCGCTTTTTATCTTTTCTCCCCATCCCTGCATCGAATGGATTGTTTTACGGTTATGTTTTTCTTTTTAAATGACCTATTTTATTTCTATTGCGTGAAAAGCAAACGCATAAAATGGGGAATAGAGGTTAAGGGGGTCAACCGTTTCTTCCCGGTCGGTTGTGTAACACCCTGAATCCGAAACCTCTTCGAGCGCAGAATGTCCGGGAGCGTTCGTTTCAGAATGGACGTCCCCCCTCAGTCTGTTTTTTGAGTCCACCTTTTTCCACGCATCCTCCTGCCTTGAAGGAAAGTTTCGATTTCGAATGGAGAGAGATCGCATCGATCCGGTGCTGGATTGATTTTCCCTCTCCGCATTGGCTATTCCTGTAAAACTCCTTTCCCAGCCACAAGAAGAGGTGAGCGGGAAAGAAAGGAAAGGCTGAAAACAGGCGAGCATCGGGTGAATCGTTTTCATGTAGACCAGTGGTTCCCAACGCGGTAAGGATAATGGTAAACCATTTTTAGACAAATCATGTTAAGACTAAGTGGTAGCCACAAAGTTCATGGATTTTTAGAAACAGTTATTTACATTGGATTAAATTTAAAAAATAATAATCATAATTTACCTCGAAAAGTGCAGGAATAAACCTTGGGGACGGTAAGACTACCCATAAAGCCACGATGCTTGAAATGGATATTTAAATGCTGATTTAAATTCTTCAGTCAATTTCCTGTCAAATAATTTTAAACATTCTTTCTCTAGCATACTTCTGCATGAGAAAAAACATGAAAAAAATTCTGTGGCTGCATCTGAAGTAATTTTCTGTATAAGTTTAGCAAGAGGGAAGGTAAGGAATCTAAAATTCAGGGACAGAGTTCTAAAAATAATATCAACTGTAAAAAATGTGTGCAGGTTAATTTTTTGCTACATATTTATATAAAACAATTGTCCCATTTTCGGAAAAAATGACATCGAATTACTTTTATTGAAACAATTTTATACAGACAGCTCCAAACTTAAAAAAAATCCCTGCCGGCTCGGGCCTACAGGCGAAGGTAGATTTTGAAGCTAAGTACTAAATTCACCAACAAAACTTAAATCAAGATTAGAGATAAACCCAGTTCCTTCACTAAGAATGAGCTCTAGGGAGCTAAACATTTTGTGAAAATTCTAATATACACGAATACACAAAGGCATGTATATTGAATAGGTTTAAAAACAGCTAAAGCAAATTCAGAGAACCTCAAAGTGTTAAAATAAGTTAATATTTCCATAGTCGGGTTTTTATCATGCTTTAATACGTTTCTTCAAACTCACATGACGTTACATATTCACCTGGTGAGGTCCATTTTATTTCCAATATGACGCAATATATATTAAACAAAAACCTAATTTGAAGAACAAATTAAAAAAATAAAATGTATTTCCTACATTGTTTAAGCCCGAGAATGGACAGATATTAAGATATTTCATTCAATTCGTTCTACATTTAATGTTAAATTTTTGTAACAAATAAGTTAAACCAATTGAACATTAAAAAATAAAAATAAAATTCATACAACATGACACTTTAAACATCCCAAAAACTTAGATCCCGTTAAAATGAAATCGAAATAAATCTTAGACTTTTTCAGTTGTAAATATCTGTACTGCAGATTTTTGTATTATTTTTATGATGATTGAACATAAAATGATAAGATACATGCAAAATGCAAAACTTTAAAAAAGTCTAAGATTTATTTCAATTTCATTTGAACGGAATCTAAGTTTTTAGAGTGTTTAAAGTATCATGTTGTATGAATTTTATTTTTATTTTTTAATGTTCAATTGGTTTAACTTATTTGTTACAAAAAGTTGACTATAAATGCAGAACGAATTGAATGAAACATCTTAATATCTGTCCCTTCTCGGGCTTAAACAATGTAGGAAATAAATTTTATTTTTTTAATTTGTTCTTCAAATTAGGTTTTTGTTTAATATGTCAAGTTTTTTAATAACTACTGCATTCAGATGAACACATTTCAAAATTAATGGAGGGTATCATTATCAGGCTTTGATTTTGATTCATGCGGTATCGTATCACAATTTGTGATGCAATTTACTTACATATAATTCAAAATCTTTCACCAGTGCAGTAATGCAAGTTGCTGTACTTTGGGCAAAAACTTCCAATCTGAACGTAATAAATCTGTTTGAAAATGTCATTTTTATTTCTACTATGACGGCATATTCAACTTCTTTTTAATTCTTAAAAAAAACTATTTCAGTAATTTTTCACGTGAAAATCATTCAACTAAAAATAGACGAATTATTACTACGGCTTTTGAATTATTGGCAACAAAGAAAAAAAATGTTAAATTTTATTGGGAAAATGTCCGTTGATTCTCAATGAAAAAAAGGAAATTTGGAATTATTAAGAAAAATATTTGAAAAATGTAAATAAAAATTAGCCCATGTTACTCTCTGGGTTATAATTCCCCCATGTGCAAAGGCATTTTATCATCCATTTTGACCCTCACGTCAAGCAAACATTTTCACACTTTAAATTTATAATATTATTAGAATTAGTAAAGAAAAAAAATGAGTGGCATCAGGGACAAAAAGGTGGGAAGAAAAAAATGAAAAAGTTATGATCTCCATAGGCTTTTCTATGTTAAATTAACATTGAGAAGTGACACTGGAAATAAATAAGTATTGCGCTGCCGCGCAATACTTAAATATATTTTTTAATCCTTCAAACTATTTATTTCATTTTGAGTTTTCATGCGGAAATCTTGCTCTAGAAAACTTATGACGTAATATTCAATTTGTTTCAATTCGTCAAACTATTTATTTATTTTAATTTTTCACGTGAAAACTTGCAATATAAAAGCAATTGTTGTGGGGAGAATTTTATTGCTTTTTATTTTAATTGTTGGCAACTGCTATAACGAAAAATATTTATTTTTTCCTGTCATTGTTGTGTAAGAGCTGGTTGTATCAGAATCATGTTAAGACGGTAAGATTTTGAACCCTCCCTATTTCCATTCCCTTAGGCCGATTTTTCCCATTTTCAATCCCCGCCGAGATATTAGCCGTCTCAAAGTTGTTGGCGAGTTTGAAGACGATCCGTGCATAATTGCGACTTTTATCGTGCGGACAAAATTTAGTACATACATACACACACACACACACACACATATATATATATATATATATAAACTTTTTAGGTGGGGGTGGTTTTGGGTTCCTGGGGTCCTATAATGAAAAGTTATGAAGGAATTTTTCAAAAGTCTCACCAGGGTAACGACTGCAATAGGTAGTATTTCTTACGAAATCTACCTAAAATCAGCATCAGGGACACGGGACGGTATTGGATTTTTCTTGATATTTGGACCCCCAACATCGTTCAAAACTTATTTATCTCGTTCATAGTGTTATACAACCATGCAATGGGATGTTCCCCAATATATGAAATTAAAAAAAAAAAAAAAAAAAAAACCCACAAGAATATGTACTAAAATAAAAATTATTATCTAGGGACTTAAAAGTCAAAAGATTGTGAGAATGCCCCTCATACGAATTGAATCATTTTTAGATCATTTTAAACATTAAAAGTTCCCGGTTTTCAGACTGCCTTTATTTTTTTAATTTGTCTAATTTTTCATAGATTTATTTCCATTTTAAATTCAAATTTTCAGCATTTCGAGAGATATTTTTTACATACTTTAGAAAAGGGTATTATTTTAAATTGCTGCCAATTTTAAAAACAGCTCAAAGAATAATATTTCCTTCAAATTAAAAATTTATGGACGCGTGGCTATTATAAACAGAAAAAAAAATTAAAATTAAATGATTAAGTGTTAAAAGCAGGAAAATATTGAAAATTACGTCATAAAAACTATATTTACACATGAATTTTAAAAGAGAAAGAAAATTTTTAAACCTAGAAAACGAGAATTCTGCTTTTTCAGAATTGAGTGTCGCTCCCGTTGAAAAAAACCCATATATATATATATATATATATATATATAAATGTAGATAGTACAAAACATATTTCAGTTTTAAGACTTAAAACACATTCTTTTATTTTGTGTAACATGACGTCGTTCGCATCCGGATGAAGAATTCCTCATTTATGATCCAGTCTTAAACAACATTTACAGTTAAGTACGCATAGGACGTCACTATCACGTAAATAATACACAAATCCTAAAAAAGAGATATCGTCCTTCAAGAAACTCGACAAAAGAAATCGACTATCTCATGATTCATAGGCCTTCATTTTTTTGCATTATTAATATAGATACTTAATATTAAATATAGTTTATAAGAGCTCCCTGTTTTATCAGAAATCATTTATATATATATATATATATATATATATATTTTTTTTTTTTTTTGAAAATAGCATTACATTAGTTAATTACATTTTTTTTTCTGTCGTTATGAGAAAATGGCAAGAAAAAGATATAATTACTATTTTCAAACTATTTTTTCTTTACTTTCTACAGAAATGGTGTACTTGAGTTGCCAACATTAAACAACTGGTGCTAAAACAGAAAAAAAAAAAAAAAAAAAAAAAAAAAAATGAATATCTCAAAAATGAATGGAGATGCAGTTTTCAAACAAATTGCATTTAAATGTACTTTTTTCCCAATACGACGGTCTAAAAATTGAAAATGTGCGATGCTTACAACTTAAAAAAATTGCAGTAAAGTATTTAACAGTACAATAATACATCTGCTTTATTTTAAATCTGGCTTATATAACGGAACGGTATGTTTTGCATATGGCACTTTAATAGCTGGGAGAAAGAAATAGCCTATCGGGGGCCTAATAATAAATTCCTTATTATGCGTTAAAAGTCGTAAATGGAGGAAATTACGTCACATTTAAAATGGCCAAATAATAATATTGACAGTTTAAATTTTAAAAAAAAAATTGCGCGAGACATTTATTTAATATTTTGAGATGATCTTTTCAACTATTGTTGTGAATTTTAAGACAGCGCACATAATATTTCATTTGTAACCACAAAAGTATTTTCACGTGAATATTAAGAAGAGTAAGAAAACTTGGGTGAAAATGACATCCGATTTAAATCAATACATTTAAAATGTCCTATTCAAAACAACTTTCTTATAGCGTTCTTCAAAAACTTCATTCACTTAATTTATTTTAGATTAGCTTATTTTAAACTGTTTAACTGTTTTTTTTTTTTTAAATCAAAGACGAAAACAGCCATTGTATCTCTTAACAGTAGCTGATTTTGGTCTCAAAAATCCCCCATCCAAGGAAAATGAATGGAAACACGTTTACAGGGAGATCGTCATTGTTTTTTTAAATTATAATTCAATTTTCCGAAATCTTTTTAAAGCCGATCCAATGAGCGTGCTTTTAGAGTCTGTGGTGTCTGAACGGAGGTGGGCGGGCGTAGCTCGTAGGGGGGGGGGGCAGAGACCCCTAGTCTTTTATAACATTTTGAGACCCCTTTTCTTTCCACGCTCCTCAACAAGTGCTCACTTTAATTTTTTTTTTTTTCATTTTTAAACTGTAAATGGAGTCGTTTTCAAAACGACAGCTCTACTCTAAACCTTTTTTCTGGAAAAATATGGAGATGTTCTCTTTGAAGTAGATTTCGTATGAAATACTACCTATTGGCATCGTTCCTATGTTGGAATTTCTGAAAAATATTTGCAGATCTACACCGATCATGATCCCTAGAACCCAAAACCACCCTAGAACCCAAATATATATATATATATATATATATATATATATATCACTTTCTTCTGGACACGATAACTTTCCCAATTCTGCACCAATCTCTTCCAAACTGATACATAAAATCAAGGGGCATAAAATCTCGGTCAAGTTCGTTAATGGGCAATATCGGACCGAAATAGGGAGGGGTTTTGTGAAAACCAAAAAACCCCCCATAACTTCTTAATTTTTGTACATATCAAATCAGTTTAAAGTTTTTATTACTTCTAAAAATAGGACCAAAAATTTATGTATAACCGATTTTTGATAAAATTAAAAATGGGCTCAAGGGGAGCAAAAAATAGGGTTTTTGGGAGAAAAAAAATTCCTAACTTCGTCAATTTTCGCAAGATATCAAATCCAATTAATTTTATCATTATTTTTATTATTATTATTAATATTATTAACATTATTATTATTTTATTATTAACATTTCCTTAATATTATCTACAACTTTTATATTCACAAGTTTTTGATAGGACCAATTCGTACCGCAAAAAAAATAAAATAAAATAAAATAAAATAAAAAATAAAATAAAACAAAAATAAAATAAAAATAAAAACGAAAAAAAAAAAATCCCTGCCGGCCCTGTCTACAGGCAGAGGTAGATTTCGAAGTCAAATATACTAATTTCACACAAAAAAAACTAAATCATGATTAGAGATAAATCCACTTTAACAATTTTATCTGGCCGCTTTTGACGAGTTTTTATTTCATATTTATATAATAGCTGGTTTTATCAGAATCATGTTAGGGCGGTATTAAAAAAAATACTTTTCCATGCTCAACAACTCGAAATTTTCAGGCATAATTCCAGATTCATTTTTAATAAAAAGAAAAATATGAAACTTGCTGACGTGATTTTTGAAGAGATTTATAAGCGACCTGTGTTTTTATTTTTTGTTCAATTAATTAAAACTTGATATATAAACAATTATTTTCTCAGAAGGACAATATTTTTCATTTCTATCACAATCGCTTCGGGAAATTCCGTTCAAAATGCCCACTTTGACATCATTTTTTGAAATATATTCTGCCTCTATCAAAAAATCGATCATTACGGTACATTATATAGTTTCTGAATAAGCGAATCTACCAATTAAATGCGTTTGAGAGCAAAAAGGAATTTAAAAATGAGTCAGAAAATAAGCAGTTTGGATTTGAATACTCTCTTAATACGATGATTTTTCCAACGCAATCCGCTTCGGTAAATTCGGTTCAAAATGCCCTTTTTAACAGCATTTTTAAAAATATATTCTGCCTCTATCAAAAAATTGACCATTACGGTACATTATATAGTTTCTGACTAAGAAAACGTACCAATTGGAAGCTTCTGAGAGCAAAAATGAATTGTAAAATGAGTCAGAAAATAAGCAGTTTGGATTTTAATACACCCTTACTAAGATGATTTTTTTCTTCAACCGCTATGTATTTTTAATTTGTTTTTGCTGTAAGAATTGGTCCTATCCAAAACTTGTCTATATAGATGTTGTAGACAATATTAAGAAGATATATGATAAATTCATGGGGATTTTATATCTTTTGAATTGACGGAGTTTTGGATTTTTTTCTTCTTCAAACCCCCTTTTTGTTTTCGTTTTTATTTTATTTTTATTTTTTTATTTATTTATTAATTTTTTTTGCGGTGCGAATGGGTCCTATCAAAAACTTGTGAATATAAAAGTTGTAGATAATGTTAAGGAGATTTATAATAAAATTAATTGGATTTGATATCTTCAGAATTGACGAAGTTATGAATTTTTTTCTCCCAAAAACCCTACTTTTGCGCCCGTTGAGCCCATTTTTAACTTTATCAAAAATCTGTGATACATAAATTTTTGGCTCTATTTTTAGAAGTACTAAAAACTTTAAACTGATTTGATATGTACAAAAATTAAGAAATTATGGGGGGTTTTCTGTTTTCACAAAACCCCTTCCTATTTCCATCCCCTTGGTCCGATTTTGCCCATTAACGAACTTGACCGAGATTTTATGCCCATTGATTTTATGTATCAGTTTGGAAGAGATTGGTGCAGAATTACGAAAGTTATCGTGTCCAGAAGAAAGTGATATATATATATAGATAGATAGATAGACAGATAGATATCTACCTTATACATATAAAATCCGATAAAATACATATAAAATGAATCGAATTGAAACGAATTTATGTAACGATTCTATGAAACGACTGATTACGTTTCACGGCGATTTCTCCTAAAATATGGAATACTTTGCGATGAAATTAACACCAAAAATCCGTATTGATCTACAGATCTCAAAACTGGTATTAGAATTTTAAAATTAAAATTAGTTTTCGAAATATTAATTTTTTTCTAATTTTAAATACTTTTTTTTCTAATGATGCCAACTCAAATTTTAATCATAACAGATATTTTTTTTTTTCATATTTTAGAAAGGTTATTTTAAATTAATTTGGCGACGAGTTCGGCCTCCCTTAAATGTATGCAAAGAAATGCATCATGTTACTTTTATTCGGAATTCAATTTGTATTTCATTATCATTTTATTTAATACAAAACTTTCATCTAAAATTGAAACCTTTAAAATAAATGGCTTTTACTTCATTCTTTTTTTTTAAACGAAACGAAAAGAAAAATATTAGACACAGATGTCATATACGTAACGGGGTACCTAATTGGCGCCAAAATGGCGTTATTTTGCCTGACATGGTAACCCGGCTATTGTTGCTTATTTATTAATAAATGTTTATTTGAATTTATTTTCTTATTATTTACAAAAAATGTTATAAATTGTTTTGTTCTATAGTTATTAATTATTTTTTTTATTTATTGTTATTTCATTTTAAAAATAACAGAAAATAATTTAAAAATACATATGTAACAGGTATTTGAAAACGAGGTTTTTGCCAAATTGTCGTAAAAAAAAAAAAAAAAAAAAAAAAAAAAAAAAAAAAAAAAATCACGCCAAACCCGGTGCGTATGTGACAATGCAACAAATCATGAGATTTAATTTCCACTTCAAAGCAACGTTTTAATGTTATTACTTCTCCCGTCGACTAATTTCGCCAAATTATATAAATATCCAAATTATAAAAACTGACATATTTTTTTAAATTTAAATAACAAAAGAACAAATAAATTAGTATAACATTAATAAAAATACAAATAAAACGTCGAAATAAAAATCACTTGATGGCGTAACTTCCTTAAAGTCAAGTGAATGTGACATTTACGATCAACCATTATTGGCATTTAATCTTATAGTTTGGCGACAGATTTTTGGTCGATGTGATAACCAAGTAACACCGTTTTAATTTACCACTCGAAAAATAAACAAATGCTAACTGGCGAGTTAAAAAAAAAGTTATTGGCGAGATTTTCACCCGGCTAACATAAAAGTACCAGGAATTCTTTGTGATCATCGCAACTTTTATGTAGTTTTATTCGAAAAAATAATTTTGATTCTTTAATCAAAATGGAAACCTTTCTTATGAAAAGCGGAGGAATCAGCCCGTTGTTTATGGCAGTTACATGACTTGGACTATTATAATATAAACGAAATAATGGGGATAGAATAATATTCGGCGACTTATCACACCTGTGGCTGGCTAACATTAAAGTACCAAAATGGCCGCCTGGAATATAAAAAGCGAAGGGATCCGCCTGGAGCTGTTGATGATAGTCACATGACTTAGGCTATTATTATAGAGATTGATTTCAATTTTAAAATCCCTGCCGGCTCGGGCCTACAGGCGGAGGTAGATTTCGATGTTAAGTACTAAATTCTCCAACAAAACGTAAATCAAGATTAGAGATAAAACCCAGTTTCTTCACAAAGAGTGAGGTGTAGGGAGCTAAACTTTTTGTGAAAATTATAATAGACACGAATACACACACACACATGTATATGGAATAGGTTTAAAAAATGGCTACAAAAAATTCAGAGAACCTTAAAGTGTTAAAATATGTTAATATTTCCATAGTCGGTTTTTTTTTTTTTTATCATGTTTTAATACGTTTCTTCAAACTTACATGGCGTTACATATTCACCTGCTGAGGTCCATTATATTTCCAATATGACGCAATATACATATTTTTTTTAATTCGTCAAACTATTTATTTTATTTTGAGTTTTCATGCTAAAATCTTGCTCTAGAAAACTTATGACGTAATATTCAATTTGTTTTCAATTTGTCAAACTATTTAATTTTACACGTGAAAATTTTGCAAAAGAAAAGTAATTGTTGTGGTGAGAATTTTATTGTTTTCTTTTTAATTGTTGGCAACTGCTATAACGGGAAACTTTTATTTTTTTTCCTGCCATTGTTGTGTAAGAGCTGGTTTTATCAGATTCATGTTAAGACAGTATTCAAAATTTTGAGCCCTCCCCATTTCCACCCTCTTGGCCCGATTTCGCCCATTTTCAATCCCCGCCGAGATATTAGCCATATCGAAGTTGTTGGCGAGTTTGAGGACAATCCGTGCATAATTGCAACTTTTATCGTGCGGACAAAATTTAGTACATACATACATACATATATATATATATATAAACTTTTTAGGTGGGGGTGGTTTTGGGTTCCTGGTGTCCTATAATGAAAAGTTATGAAGGAATTTTCCAAAAGTCGCACCATGGTAATGACTGCAATAGGTAGTATTTCTTACGAAATCTACCTAAAAACAGCGCAAAGAATAATATTTCCTAACGATTAAAAATTTATTTTCACGTGACTATTAAAAACAGAAAAAAAAACCTTTAAAATTGCTATTAAATGAGTACGTGTTAAAGGCAGGAAAATATTGAAAATTATGTCCTGAAAATTGAATTTACACGTGAATATTAAAAGGGAAAGGAAGCTTTAAAATAATAAATACATTAATATGCGTTTAACCCTTTCACGGACAAGGCTATTCGTAAAATCTTGAAATCAGTGAATGGCACCAGAATTTACAAACAAATTTCGAAATACAAAAATGCTTTTGTTCACTTACTTAATAAAAGGGAAATTTTCATCTCAATATTCTAATGCTAATGTGGCATTTAAGAATTAAAATTAAGTGGTCCAAAAATGAACAACCGCCTTTGAAGGGGTTAAAGCAGCAAATTTTAGTAATTGTATTATGTCAATCGTTTTATAACGCAAAAAATACCGAGAGACAAAGACTCTGTTCATTTTATTTTAGCTTCTTTTCAAATGTTTAACTGATCTTCTTTAACCAAACACGAAAACAACCATTGGATGTCTTAACAGCAACTGATTCTACCTTAAATTTTTGCAATCAAAGGGAATTGAATGGAAACCCGTTTACTGGGAGATCGCTACAGGTTTTTTCAGTATAATTCAATCTTCTCTAATCTTTTTAAAACCGACAGATTAGCGTGATTTTAGATTCTACAGTGTCTGAACGGGGGTTGGCGAGCGTAGCTTGCAGGGGGCACAGCCCCCTAGTATATATATATAAAGCTTTTTACTGAGGGTGGTTTTGGGTTCTAGGGGTCATGATCGGTGTACATCTGCAAAAATGTTTAAGAAATTCCAACATAGGAACGATCCCAATAGGTAGTATTTCATACGAAATCTACTTAAAAAGGGGGGTGAAGAAGAAAAATTTCCATAACTCCGTCAATTCACAAGATATAAAATCTCCATGAATTTATCATATATCTTCTTAATATTGTCTTTAACATTTATATAGACAAGTTTTTGAAAGGACCCATTTTTACAGCAAAAACAAATTAAAAATACATAGCAGTTGAAGAAAAAAAATCATCTTATTAAGGGTGTATTCAAATCCAAACTGCTTATTTTCTGACTCATTTTACAATTCATTTTTGCTCTCAGAAGCTTCCAATTGGTACGTTTTCTTAGTCAGAAACTATATAATGTACCGTAATGGTCAATTTTTTGATAGAGGCAGAATATATTTTTAAAAATGCTGTTAAAAAGGGCATTTTGAACCGAATTTACCGAAGCGGATTGCGTTGGAAAAATCATCGTATTAAGAGAGTATTCAAATCCAAACTGCTTATTTTCTGACTCATTTTTAAATTCCTTTTTGCTCTCAAACGCATTTAATTGGTAGATTCGCTTATTCATAAACTATATAATGTACCGTAATGGTCGATTTTTTGATAGAGGCAGAATATATTTCAAAAAATGATGTAAAAGTGAACATTTTGAACAGAATTTCCAGAAGCGATTGTGTTAGAAACGAAAAATAGTGTCCTACTGAGAAAATAATTGTTTATTAATCAAGTTTCAATTAATTGAATGAAAAATAAAAACACATGTCGCTTATAAATCTTTTCAAAAATCACGTCAGCAAGTTTCATATTTTTTCTATTAAAAATTAATCTGAAAATGTGCCGGAACATTTCGAGCTGTTGAGCATGGAAATGTATTTTCTTTAATACCGCCTTAACATGATTCTGATAAAACCAGCTCTTACTTAAAAATGAAATAAAAACTCTTCCAAAGCGGTCAGATAAAACTGTTAAAGTGGATTTATATCTACTCATGATTTAGTTTTTGTTTGTGAAATTAGTATATTTGACTTCGAAATCTTGCAATTAATATACTTAACTTCGAAATCTACCTCCGCCTGTAGGCCGGGCCGGCAGGGATTTTTTTTTTTTTATCCCTCTAGGCTTGAACATTCCACATTTTTATCCTACCTTGATTTAAATATTTTAATTTTCAATTTTAATCTTTAAAATTTGATATTCGTTCTATTTTTCATGGAAGGTTCATTTACTTTTTGAGTAGTTTTAAACTCCATTTATTCACATCGCCCCAATGGTTCCCACTCTAACAGACCATCGACTAGGAAGACTCTCCTCCACTCTTCTTTCCACCTATTCACTTTTCTGCTTATTCATCCGTTTCACATTTTTTTCTTTTTATTTATTACTAGGGGCTCTGCCCCTTACGAGCTACGCTCGCCAACCCCCGTTCAGACACCGCAGACTCTAAAAGTACGCTCATTGGATCGGCTTTAAAAAGATTTCGGAAGATTGAGTTATAATTTAAAAAACAGTGGCGATCTCCCTATAAACGGATTTCTATTCATTTCTCTTTGACTGGGGAATTTTAAGGCCAAATCCACTGCAGTACTACTTGATTAACCCGTCGACCCATTTCGCCAAATTATATAAATCGCCAAAGCACTCTCCAAATTATACAAATTGACATCATTTTTATTTTAAATAACGAAAGAACAAATAAATTAGTGCAACATTAATAAAAATAGAAATAAAATGTTGAAATAAAAATAACTTGATGACGTAGACACGTGTAACTTGCTTAAAGTCAAGTGAATGTGACATTTACGATCAACCATTATTGGCATTTAATCTTATAGTTTGGCGAATGATAGATTTTTGGTCGACGGGATAACTAAGTAGTACCAAAAATACATATGTCAATCGCTGTTTTCGTCTTTGATTAAGTAAAATAAATTAAACATTTCAAAATAAGCTAATGTAAAAGGAATTAAGTAAACAGAATCTTTGTCTCTCGGTATTTTTTAGCAAAGCAAAAAGAAAGTTCTTTTAAATGAGACATTTTAAATGAATCGTTTTTAATCTGACGTAATTTTGACCACGCTATTCTTTCCCTTTTTACTTTCTTCTATCTTTACAAGAAGAAAGTGTTGGTTTCATGAAAATTTTCGAATTCCAGTTTTCGACGGATTTACACGTTTTATGAGTTAGAGATTCCAAAAAACATGTTTTTACAAAATGTCTGTCTGTGAGTCTGTCTGTCCGTCTGTCTGTCTGTCTGTCTGTATGTGGCACAAATTTTGTGGGCGCTCTATCTCAAGAACTAATGCACGAAATTTCACAAAACTTCATATTTAGTTAGACCTTGATATAAACTGGAACTGATTAGTTTTTGGTGAAAATCGCCCAACAGGTGGCGCTGCTATTCGGCATTTTTAACGATTTCTGAAATAGCTGTATCTCAAGAACTACTGCACGGATTTTCATAAAACTTCAGATTCAGTTAGTCCAGGATATAGTTTGGTGCTGATTACTTTTTTGTGAAAATCGCCCAACAGGTGGCGCTGGTATGCTGCATTGTTCATGATTATCGCAATAGCTCTAACTCAAGAAAAAATGCACGAATTTTCATCAAACTTCAGATTCAGTTAGTCCCTGATATAAATTAGTGCTGCTTAATGTTTGGTGCAAATCTCCCAACAGGTGGCGCTGCTGTGCTGCATTTTTCACGATTTCCACAAGAGCTGTATCTCAAGAACTATTGCACGGATTTTCATCAAACTTCAGATTTAGTTAGTCCTTGACATGAATTGATCTATAAATTAGTGCTTTTTAATTTTTGGTGTAAATCGCTCAACAGGTGGCGCTGCTATGCTGTATTTTTTGCGATTTCCGCAATAGCTTTATCTCAAGAACTAATGCTTGGATTTTCAACAAACTTCAGATTCAGGTATACTTTGATATCGTTTAGTGCTGTTTACTTTTGGTGTAAATCGCTCAACAGGTGGCGCTGCTATGCTACATTTTTTTCAGAATTTCCGCTATAGCTCTATCTCAAAAACTAATGGACGAATTTTCATCCAACTTCAAATTCAGATATACTTTGATATGAATGGGTGCTAAATCGTTGTTATTTCTTGTACTATTTAAATGATTTAATTGACGTGATTTATATAGAAGAAAGTTTTGTGATGGCCACAACATACTAGTTAATATTCACGTGAAAATACTTGTGTTAGAAATGAAATATTATTTGCGCTTTCCTAACAAAATTAGTTGAAAAGTATCCGCTCAAAATATCAAATAAATGTCTAGCACAATATCTAAATTTAAACCGTTTTGCAATATTATTTTGTGTTCATTTTATATACTAACTGTAATGTGACGTAAATAGGACGTAATTTCTCCTATTTAAGACTCCTAATGCATGTTAATAAATTTATTATTTTACAAATTCCTTTCTCTCTTAAAATTCACGTGTAATTATAGTTTTCATGACGTAATTTTTAATAAGTTCCTCCTTTTTGTACATAATTATTTAATTCTAATTCCAAATGTTTTTTTCTGTTTATAATAATCACGTGTAAATAAATTTTTAATTTATTTACACGTATAAATATATATATATATATATATATTTGAAGCAAACATTATTGCTTCCGCTGTTTATACAGTTGGCAACAGTTTAAATTAATATCACTTTCTAAAATCTGTTAAAAATATCTCTAGAAATGCTGAAAATCTGAATTTAAAATAGAAATAAAACCTCAAAAAATGAGTCAAAATAAAAAAATTAATGCAATCTGCACTCCGGCAAATTCTAACGCATAAAATGATCTAAAAATGATTAAATTCCTATGAACAGTTTTTGCTCCTATAAAACTTTTTTAGTGGAACGATTTTGTCCAACTTTAGCATTAAATATCTCTTAAAATAATTCTTCGATCTGAAAACTGTCTGCATCAGCGTGTTTATCAAACATTTCTGTATAATACTACCAATTTTCATATTTTTGTATGCATTATTTTTCTTAATATTAACGAAGAAAGACCTCCGGTCACAAAAAATTCAAAACCGGCGGCGGCGGTGACAGCCGTAGTTACTTTTTTATAGAATAGAGAGATAGAGAGATACCGCCTTAACATGATTCTGATAAAACCAGCTATTATATAAAAATGAAATAAAAACTCGTCAACAGCGGTCAGATAAAACTGATAAAGTGGATTTATATCTACTCATGATTTAGTTTTTGTTGGAGTAATTAATATACTTAACTTCGAAATCTACTTCCGCCTGTAGGGATTTTTTGAAAATAGGATGCTTAAACAAACCTGTTTAGACTCAATAGCAAGTCAGGGGAGAAAACTTTTGTTTTAAACAGGATTTTGTCTGACCAGGCATAACTGTACAGCAGGGAAAATGAAATTTTAACATTTAAGTATTCCATTAGAGGCAGGTTCTCTTTTATAGGATTTCATGTATTATTATGTCCGGATTTAGGAGCCACTGTCCCGCTATTTTTGTCTCCGTGGCCTACTTTTTGTGAGACTCGACCTGACAACTCTAGTTGTCACATAGTTTGGCTTCATCTCACTGTATTCATCCTGGTGAAATTTGTCTACATACCTTCCTAAAGTTTTTCGATCAATGCTATGTTCTCTTGCAGTCGCATGAGCAATTAACATCTTTTAACCCTTTCAGGGGTTAATTAGTACTTTCAGTACTAAAATGTTGAAATAAATGACTGGCACCGGAATTTACGAACAAATTTATTTAGAAATACGAAAAAGGCTATATTTCAAATACATATCAAATGGAAAAGATTTTAGCAAAATTCTGGTGCCCTTGTGGCATTAAAATTAAGTGGTTTCATAAACATGTCACTGTCCCTGAAAGGGATAAGACTGCTGCTTTCATACTTTCCAGTCTTTTCCACTGTTTCTATTTACGTAATTGTAAATAATATGGAAATAGGACCTATCCACTTTCCCATTTATATTTCGTTAAATGTTTTCTTGCAGTGGATGCAATAGTCATTTTTTACATCTTTCTTTAATCCGTTTTAAACATTTTATTTTTCATCACCCTATTTTACTGTAGCTTTACAGAATAAATTTACATTCTTTTTTTATATATAACCATTAACCTGCCATTATGCACAGTGTATAATAAAAATATTTCCAAAACCTCTTAATTAAGGGAGCATCTGGTCAACCCTCCCTCCTATTGACTGCGTCAAGCCTCTCCACGTAGCTCTTTTCTAAAGAATAGCACATTGTTATGTTAAGCCTAACTTACTGTACAATCTTTATGCCTGGAATGAAAGCTCGGTATTTCTGCATTACTTAAAACCTACTTACTTAAATTTCTAGGATAAATTTTATCTGAAAAAAACTTACAAAATATTTCTGAAAAGCACAACTTTTAAATTTGAAACGCCCCACAATTGATTTTTTCGATTATTTGTATGAAACAAAGACTGTTGTTCGAGCATTCCAGTAGCTTCGGTTGACACCTAATGATAAAACTCTGAAATTCTTTTTTAAATATAAAATCGGATGGGTGGGTGAAGCCTCCCCTATGGCTGGGATGTAGTGTGCCACCCAACCTATTCACCTGACCTGGACCCCTCCGATTTTTACCTTTTCAGGTCACTTCAAACTTCTCTGAACGACCAGGAGTTGATTTCTTTGGAGTCTGTCAAAAAGCATCTCGATCATTCCTTGACGACTCAATCGAGTGACTTTTTTAAAAAGGGCTGCCAGAACGAGGGCGAAAAGTCGTAGAACAAAAGGGTCCTTATGTGAAAAGTTTCTGATGTTTTCGTAGGTCTCTATTGAAATGGATTCTAAAAAACCCTCAGAGCTTTCCGATCTATTGTGACGCGAAATGTATTAGATCATGAGAACACTCTCCTCTACATCTTTCTGCTGACCTTCCTTACGTCACGAAAGGGAGGCGGCAACGAACTTTGTTTATAAAGGCATGGCGGTGGAGGGGGTAACATTCGCCTAAAGTGTTAACATTTTTTTTTTCTCTCTTTCTTCTTTCGCAGTCTCTAGCATCCACTGCTGGGAGTGCAACTCTCACTACGACCGCAACTGCGCGGACCCGTTCCAGAACGAGACCTTCGCGCTGACAGACTGCGACCAGAGGGACCTCGAACATCTCCCGCACCAGAAGGCCACCGTCTGCAGGAAGATCGTACAGAAAGGTAACACCTTCACCTTCTTCTTTTCAGTTCATAAAAAGAAAGACTCTTTATAAAATAAGATTAACCCTCGCATTAGAAGGTGTCCACCGGCTGCAGAAGGTTATAAACAACAACTTCTGCCGAGACGCTGTTCCTGAGTCCCATTTAAATCAATTTTTATTTCCCACGAACATGTGTGTGCAGGGAATCCAATCAGACACTCTTGGACATCCTTTGCCTAGGAATGCACCGCTTCCTCACTATGAGCCTTGAGCGCTGACACAAAAAGGGCGGATTTTTCTCAGCGTGAGTACAGTCCCTTGAATTTTGGCACCCCTCCTTTGTCAAAGTTTTCCCGCTTCGTTTTTATGCGATCCATCCAGTCCAAGAAATCTTTTATAAAATACGGGTGGTGTCTCGATGGAATAGACCGTCTGTACGTTAAAAAAAAAAAAAAAAAAAAAAAAAAAAAAAAAAAAAGTCCGTTTTCGGCAGCCGCCCTTTATGTGGTCGCGCTCAGGCCTCGTATTCAGGGGACGTTGCATGAATGAATGAAATCAGGTTTGAGCGTCCAACAGTGGTTTGTGATCTCTGGAACGACCGAACCGATTTGAAAAGTAATACTACAGTCACAAGAGGAGGGTGACTACTACAGCGGCTCTCTTTTAGGTCGCTCCAACTCCCTCGGTCGTGCAGGAGCCCAAAAACGTTCTAGAAGGGCGATTCGCGGGGATAGAAACCTGAAACTCATTTTTTATTGCCCTTTAAATACTATTCAAGGGCACACCCTATTCATTATGGATATCGCAAGAAATTATGTATAAAAAAAAATAAGGAATTTTTCTGACTACTTTAAGCGTTAAGAACTTTTCAAAATGCCCTATCCATTAAAATCGCCTCTATTTTTTAGGCCAGTTTGATTTACATAAAACTGTGCATCGATTTTTATATATTTGAATAGAAAGATAAGAAAAAAAAACCATTTTCTAAATGTTAAGAAATTTTCAGGCTTTTTGCATCCTATTTCTGCAATGAACTACCTTTCACTTTTCCAATTCTAATGAGTTTCCAAAAAACAATGCACAGTTTTATGTGTATAGGTTAACCCAACTGGCCTAAAAAATAGTGCTGATTTTAATGGATAGGGCATTTTGAAAAGTTCTTCCTAACGCTTAAAGTAGTCAAGAAAATTCCTCTTCTTTCTCAAAAAAAAAAAAAAAAAAAAAAAAAAAAAAAAATAATAATAATAATTTCTTGTGTGATCCATGGATGGCATCTTTCATAGAGTGTGATGCCCTTACATAGCATTCAAGGTGCAATCTAAAAAAAACAAAATGAGTGTTTGAAGGTCCCCTTAAAATGGAAAGGCTCGCTCAAAACGGTTTTAAAAAATATCGAAAATGCAATTTGGGGCGGACACCCTTCTAAAAAAATTATAAAGGACGACGGACAGTCGAGCTCAGAAGAATGTATAAAAATGCTCGTTAAGGCAACAAAAGCCTTAAAAATAGCATTCAACTACCGATGCTGAAATGGATGGACACAAAATAGACAGTTTTTCTTAACACAACTCCCTCCAAAACATTTGCAAGTTTTATGGGATTGATTTCATTGGAACGGATCGAGTCTGGCCATTCGGCTTCTTAGAAGGGTTGGTTCATCAGGAACTCCTCACTCACGAGTGAACTGGAATAGTCTCAAAAAAGGAAACAGCATTCAATAGGGCCTATGGACGTTTCACCCTAACCAATAGGAGTTAGGAGTATCATCCAAAAAGTCCTTCCAGCATGGGACGGGAGGAAAAGGTAGATTTCCTAGTCCTTGTTTTTTTTTTATAATATAGCTTATTTTACTCAAACACAAGAACAGTGATGGAACAGCATGGACCTCATTTTGGAGAAGAAAAAAGCCATTTTGGAGCAGCAAAAACACTCATTTTGGAGCAGAAAATAACTATTCTGGAGCAGCAAAAACACTCATTTTGGAGCAGAAAATAACTATTTTAGAGCAGCAAAAAGGCTCATTTTGGAGCAGAAAATAACTATTTTGGAGCATCAAAACATCATTTTGGTATTCTTTGACGAAATTCACGTTTTTTCTGCAATTCTTTGATGAAAGTCGCGTTTTTTTCTGCGATTCTTTGACGAAAGTCACGTTTTTTCCACAACTCTTTCACAAAATTCGCATTCTTTCGCAATCCTTTGATGAAATTCGCATTTTTTTCGGACCCTTTGTTGAAATCAGCATGTTTTTCGAAATCTTTTGACGAAATTTGCGGTTTTTCACAATCCTTTGACGAAATTAGCGTGTTTTTCGAAATCTTTTGACGAAATTTGCAGTTTTTCGCGATTTTTTTTAAAGAAAAAGCGTTTTTTCACGATCTTTTGCCCCCGTTTTGTTCGTTTTTTGACGAAATTAGCGATCGTTTGACAAAATTCACGTTTTTTCTCGCGATCCGTTGACAAAATTCGCTTGTTTTTAGCGATGTTTTGACGAAATTCGCGTGTTTTTTGCGACCTTTTAACGAAAGTAGGATTTTTTCGCGATCTTTTGATCGTGTTTTGATGAGGTTAGCGCTCTTTTGACAAAATTCACGGTTTTTTTTTTCGCGATCCTTTGACGAAATTCGCATGTTGTTCGCGATCTTTTGACGAAATTCGCGTGTTTTTCGCGATCTTTTGACAAAATTCGCGTGTTTTTCACGACCTTTTGTCGAAATTTGAGGCCTTTACATAAAATTTGCGGGTTTTTTTCTCTATTTTTTAAATAAATTAGCATTTTTTCACGATCTTTTGACCGTGTTTTGTTCGTTTTTTGACGAAATTAACGATCTTTAGACAAAATTCACGTTTTTCTCGCGATCCTTTCACGAAATTCGCGTGTTTTTTTTGCGATCTTTTGACGAAATTCGAGTGTTTTTCGCGATCTTTTGACAAAATTCGGGTGTTTCTCCCGATCTTTCGACAACATTTGCGTTTTATTCGCGATCTTTTGACCACGTTTTGCTCGTTTTGTGACGAAATTAGCGGTCCTTTGTTAAAATTCACTTTTTTTTTCGTGATCATTTGAGAAACATCGCGTGTTTTTCGCGATCTTTTGACCAAATTTGCATGTTTTTCGCAATCTTTTGGCGAAATTCGGGTGGAAAATGATCGATTTGACTCAAGAATTATTATTGAATTGGCGCAGTTGGGCGCAATTTTGTTGAAAAATTATCGTTTTGGCGCAGAAATGCGCAGCATTATCGATTTGACGCAATTGGAGCAATTGGCGCAGCTGTTCCATCACTGCAAGAAGCTAAAACGAATGGAACTCGATGACAGATGTTTCAATGAAAATTTTCTTCGATACCGAATGGGAATAAGAATTTCGCCCAAGATGTATGTTTCGTCACCCAATGGGGAGACATCTTGATGGGCTTAAAACTAGGGATTGACCGAATCAGCAATTTTGCCGAATACCGAAGCTTCGGTCAAAGTGTACACCGAATATTCGGTATTCGGCAACCGAATACTTAAAAAATTTTAATACACATTTTTGCATATATTAGCTTTTTTAATAAACTTTAATTAAAATTAAATTCTTAATAATTTAATTCAGTTACATTTTTATTCTTAAATCTAATTACACAAAAAAATTTAATGACTTCTTTCCACGCACAAATTCATTAACCCATCACTTATTTTTTATTATTTTATCACTAGTCAATATCCAAAATAACCCGATGAAAGTATTAAACTGTGCAGGCTATTATTAAGGATAAGGATTCTCAGAAAAACAAAAGTTCATTCAAATAAAAAGAAACAATGTTAAGTTAAAATAATGCTATAAAAAGTGATAGAATATCTTTATTAAGACTTACGATCGTTTCATCGCACAATCGGCGACATTTTCAAAATCAATCATAATAGAAAATATTTTCACATTACTTAAAAACAATAATATAGTAAACAATGTCACGAGACATGAAGCATAATGAAAATATTGCAACCATAAAATAAAATAAAAATTAAATTAAATTAAAATAAATTTAATTTTTATTTTATTTTATTGTTGCAATATTTTCATTATGCTTCATGTCTCGTGACATTGTTTACTATATTATTGTTTTTAAGTAATGTGAAAATATTTTCTATTATGATTGATTTTGAAAATGTCGCCGATTGTGCGATGAAACGATCGTAAGTCTTAATAAAGATATTCTATCACTTTTTATAGCATTATTTTAACTTAATTTGTTTATAAGTGATTATTATACATGTTTTTAGAAACAATGTTGTCATTAAGCTGATTTACTGATTGTCTAATTATATACATATTGAATTGGAATGTTCTCAAATACAAAAGGTATCATATCAATTTGTACATTTAACTATTTTCTGAGAAATTATTGATACATATTTATATTTTGATTAATATTTATCACTGTAGTGATGAAGATAAATTTGAGCGATTTTAATTTTAATGGTTATAAAAGCTATAGGATAGGCATAGGAGTATACTTATTTGATGCATGTATTTTCTTTAATATAAACCTTAGATATACAGAGATGAACTCTGATATACTTATTTGAGGTGTATATTAAAGAGAATACACATTAAATAAATTTAAATTGAAAAAACTAATGTAGAAATAATTAAAATTAAATGGTAATGGAAAGATGCCCATATTCCTTACTTTTTTTTTCCTATATCGTAGACAGTTGTTCTGATTTCACCCCTATATAGACTATTTTAGGAAAGAAAAAAAAAGTTTTTTTGTAATTAAAAATGGCCTTTGACTTGTTTTTGGTAGTGTAGCTGAACTTTGAACTCATGCACATAATATTGAAACTCACCATTTAGCCTATTCTACTTCTAAGTAAAAGAGAATTCTTCTACTTCTAAGAAAATACTTATCTGCAATTATTCGGCCGAATACTTCAAAGTATTCGGCCGAAGCCGAATATTCGGTTTACATGCCGAATCACCGAATCGACTATTCGGTATTCGGTCAATCCCTACTTAAAACAACAAGGTGAAGGAAGCTAACCCAGGAAACGGGTCGAGACCTTGGTTATGTTCTATACACAGGGTGAGTCACGTCCAAATCGGTTGAAAAATACTCATGCATGACAAAAAATCAGATAGTTTCAATCTACCCTAGACATTGAAACTGCTTTATCTCCCCTATTTTTCAATTCCTACGATTAGTTCACACTCTCCCCAGCCCCCATATATATCTTGCTCAAATTTTCAACCGTTCATAAACTTGTTATTCATCCACTCAAGTTCAAATACATTTTTTTTAAACTTGTACACTGGATGTTAATACAGTTTTTTCAAATATTAATTCATTCATTAAATTTTAATGGATTAATTTTAGTTTTATAGGGGAGAAAAAAATGGTGGCCATTGGTTATTGAGCAACATTGAATGCATCTTCATACCTATAAGGGGGGTTACCCTAGGGACCACCTTGTTCTGTCACCCAATACCGACAAGTTTATCGCCAATTTGGCGATAGATCGCCCAATTTGGCGACCCAAAGGAGTCGCCAAAAGGGACGCCAACTTGTCGATATTTCTAATATTTCACCCAATTCCCATAGACTCCCATTGTAAACCAATAGGGTTTACTTGCTTATAGAAAATCAACAAATTGAAATATTTTAATGCAACAAAAACTAAGGGATTCTATTAAAATTTTCTTTGATGACCTAAGTAGGAATTGACTTTATTTTTTTATTTATTTTTTTTTTATTACTTGTTTTTATATTATTTGTAAGTTAAAGACGATGCTTCGAGATCTTTGTATCAAGGTTAAATGCTTAAGGAAAAACTCTTTTTCAATTTTTTATTTTTTGTACCGCTTTAATTTAAAATTAAAATAATAAAAATAAATGGCCGACATTTGAAACAAAATAGTGGATGAAGCTAGCCAACGAGCTCGGTCGAATCAGGGTCGAAGGCAGAACTGCTCTTACCTAATAGATGGACTCAATTTCTGCAAAAATTCTAATTATTATAGATATGTATGTTCAATTTCATCAAAGATTTCATAAAGACGTCGCCATTAGAGCGCCCCCTTCCGGCGGAATTTTTCCAACTTCAAGAGGACCTTCGTGCCATGACCCAAAACAAACACGAAAAATTCGGTTCAATTATTTGCATCCCTTCCTACACTTGTGGATGGTACAATAATGAAAATGGCACAGACATCGCTATGACAGCGCCCTCTACCGGCGATTTTCTTCCAAATTCAGGGAGGAACTGCTTGCCCTAGCCAAAAACTTAAAATAAAAATTGAGTTCAATTCTCTGCAGAACTTCATACACTTTTTGACGGTACAATGGCGAGACACGGACGGACAGATATTTTCTATAAACATGTTTTTGGGCATCTCTGACCCCTAAACTATGTGAATCCGTCGAAAAAAAAAATGTCGATTACAATACTCTCTTCTATTGAAGCTAGAAGAAAGTAAAAATATAAATAACGAGTTGTATGGTGCCAATCCCAAAACTTTCTTCCATTTTAATATTTCAAAAGGTAGTGCTAATACTGCGCATGTTATGAGTCCACTTTGATGTTCATCTTCAATTTCTGCTTCAGCCCATGAATCGGATATTCATTAAAATCAATCAATCAATCAATCAATAGCCTTTCGTTATTCGGTTCTACATCAGCTGTCTGCGAAAACGCCGGCTTAGCCAGGACGCGAGTTCCCATCGCTGTATACAAGCCGCGAAAAACCGAGAAAATTATACAAAAACTGCCATCCCCTTTCTGACAGAATATTTCCAAATTCGAGAAGGACCGTAGGTCAAAAACATAAATATGAAATTCGGTTCAATTATTTGCATCCCTTCCTACACTTATGGATGGTACAATAATGAAAATGGCACATACATCGCTATGACAGCGCCCTCTACCGGCAGAATATTTTCAAATGGAAGGAGGTGCTGCTGGCCCAAAAACATACACAAAAAATCGAGTTCCATTCTATGCATCATTTCACTAGCACTTTTCGAGGGCACACTCATGAAAATGGCACAAAAGTCGCAATAACAGCGCCCTCTTCCGGCGGAATATTTCCAAATGGAAGGCTGGCCCTTAGCCAAAAACAGACACAAAATATTGGGTTCCATTCTATGCCTAAATGGATACAGTTTTCGAATGTACAGTGCCGAGACACGGACGGACAGACATTTTGTATAAACATGTTTTTGGGGATCGAAAACCGGAAGCGGAAAAAGACTTCGATTCCAATACTCTATTTTATTGAAGATAGAAGAAAGTAAAAATAATGAGTTAATAGGTTAGAGTTTTGGGAAGGTGCTCATCGAAAACTTCCATAAAAAGAATTTGAGAGTGTCAGGGTATGTGGACGTTGCATTGCTCTTCCGATATATACAGTTGTTTTAGCCCATCTCTACCGATTCCAAATAAATCGCCATTTAGAATCTTTTCTACTCACTTTTAGGGTTCCGTACTTAAAAAGTAAAAACGTAACCATTATAAGATCACTCCTGTGTCTGTCTGTCTGCCTGTCTGTCACAGCCCTTTCACTCGTAAACTATGAAACGTGGAAAGCTCAAATTGGGGGAAGTCATAAAGACTATTGACCCACCTATTTACAGATTAATAAATATTCATAAATATATTTAGGGAAAATGTAGACGCTACTACTACATTAAGCTACTTGAAAAAAAAAAAATCTTTTCTTTGTATGTCAAGTAGGGTATCGTGTAAAAGCTTTTGTAACGTTGAACTCAAAAATATATTTCATTTAATTTTAGGTATTATATTTTTAAAGTTATGGTTGAAAATGCAGTGCAAAAATAGGTCCCCCCCCGCCCATCTAATTCCGAATCTACTGAAATTAAAATGAGGGGTAGTAGACGTTAATTTAAACCTTGCAGGAAAATTAGAGCGATTACCCTAGGTCACATAGTTTTTGAGAAAATCGCATCTTTCAGTTACACACAAATTGTGATTTATGGGCATTCAGCAAAAGTGTTGAGCAACGCTGGAGGTATCTATCGTAGCAGAAGTATAAAAGCATTGTTGATCATGAATTTCGGAAAAAATCGTCGGTCATTAGCCGAGATATGAACCCTTAAAGACACGGACGGTTTGGACATACATAATGACAGAGACGGAGTACTTTATGCTCCATCGGCTTTTAAACCCTAGATAACAAATTTTAAGGATATATTTGTGTCATGCAATGACCAGTAGCAGTATAAACGCAATAAACGTCAAATTGTTAAAAACAGACTACTTGAATAAGAATTAATTGCATAAATACTATGGGATACGCGACTATTTTGCATTGAGTGGCTCTCTCAATACACCTACCGTGTCTTTAAAGGTTAACTAAAAACGTATATGGAAAAACGCGGCACGGACCCAAGTGGCGTTACAACTTTGCGACGTTCTTTCGAAGCGCACTTAGCACAATGCTAAGTTTAAATTTTAAACAAGGGTTTTGCTTTAGGCACTCTATAAAAAGAAAAGATTATTACTACGCTGAATTTAGGTTTATGAAATGCTAAATGAAGTTTAAATAGGCACTACTTTTAGTGTCAGTACCGAATTAAGTTCATTTTAAGCAGATTAGGATAAGATTAAAAAAAGAATTATACAGAATAGCTATATTTGATATTATTTAGGTTCCATATCTCTTTGAACCTTCATCGTATATCCATTTATACTTTTCTAGTCTATACAGCTATACCCAACCCTAGGTTGAATATTTTTTACAAAGTCTTAGTATTCTTTTAGCAACTTTTTTTAATTAATACACTTACTAATTCATATATTATTGTACGGAACCCTCTGTGCGCGAGTAATACTCGCACTTGACCGTTTATTAAATTTCGAACCTTTTCTTAAAAATAACGCCCTTTCGAGTTTCAACTCGCACTAGATTCCTTATTTTAGGAGACTCAACAATCCATTTCTAAAAGCAGAGCAACAACCCCTGGACGCACTGAATCCACTATTATTAGAAAAAGCAACTTTTTGACTCCATTTCTACTTACCTTTCTGATTCCATGTCTGTCCGTCCTAAAAACGATCCATTGAGAAAAGAAATTGATCTTCAGAAATGAATTCTATGTGCACAAAATGTAAGTTCTACACGACTCCTTTCTGTGGGTAGATTATTTAAATTGAAAAAAGGATACCAACAAAAAACAACTTGAAGAGAAACAGAGAGGTTGCGGCTACAAAAAGGATGGGATGTCGAATTCCAAGGTTCTATGGGGGTACTGATTGAACATTTTACATTCACTCAGTGAGCCTAGGTACGTACGTACGTATAGGTGGATGAAAATCCTCTTTTACTCTAATCCATGCATCTGTTTCGGAAAATTCAATTTTTTTAAATGTATGCTGGGTGGGCCTGCTTAATAATAATAAAAACTAGTTGGATATGCCAATCGCAAAACTTTCTTCTATCTCATACATGCTAGTGTTTGAAAAAGTAGTTACTAATGTTAGCTCAATACTATACCAACTTTGACTTCCATTTTAAATTTCTGCTTTAATCAATTATTAGGAGGAAAAACGAGTTAATCTCGATCATGATATTTATTAAAAGCCATAGTTTTTCGTTATTGAAGGGAGACCAAACGGGTCGCCAAGGCCGGCTAGTATAGGATAGATTAGCTGTTACAGCTCATAAAATCACCAGTCAGTTAATGCACCAACAGGAGGTGTTGCCATAGCAACATCATGCGTCTCGCGGCAATGTGAATTGAATGGAAACCCGATGACTGATGTCTTCGAGTCCGAGTCATATCGACAATCGAGTTGCCATTCATTTCACATTGAGTCGTGGTGTGCAACGTTGCTACGGCAACACTTCCGCTGGTGCGTCAACTGAGCGGCACTTCAGATTTATTTGCAACATTCTATTGTAATCCATTAGTATTCTAAAGAATACTAGCCGCTCTTGGCGACCCCGTTTGGTCTCCCTTAAAATTTATGTTTGGGAAACCATGCTAAGCATTGTATCATGTTACTTTTATTCATAATTTTATTTACTTGGACACCCTTAAATATAATTAATATAATCCCTTAAGTTAATATTAGTTTTTGTTGCATTAAAATATCTCAATGGGTTGATTTTCTGTAAGCAAGTAAACCCTACTGGTTTAAAATGACAGTCTATGGTAATTTGGCGAAATAGTAGAGATATCGCCAAGTTGGCGTAACTTTTGGCAACTCATTCTGGTAGCTAAATTTGGAGATATGTCGCCAAGTTGGCGACAAAATTGGCGGTATTTGGCGATAGAACAGGGTCTCCCCTACGGTAACCCACCTGATAGGTATGGAGATGGAGATGCATTAAATGCTGTTCAATAACCAATAAAGTGCGTTTCATTCGAACGTTGCCATTAAAAAATTGACAAATAATCGCGATTTCTATGCCACAAACGATAGCATAATATATATATAGATTCTGTTGTACATCAGCTGTTTGCGAAAAGCCGGCTTAGCAGGACGCGAGTTTCCGTCGCTGCACGAGCCACCGATGCCCAACAGAACTACGAAAAACCGAGAAAATTATACAAAATCGTTATCACAGCGCCCCTTTCCGGCTGAATATTTCCAAATTCAAGCAGGACCTGCCGGCCATAACCAAAAACATACACAAAAAATTGGGTTCAATTCTAATCATAACTTCATACACTTTTCGATGGTAAAATAAATAAAGTGACACAAAAATCGCTATTACAGCAACCCCTTATGGCAGAATATTTTCAAATTTAAGGAAAAACTGCTGGCCACAGCCAAATACATACACAAAAAATTTGGTTCGATTCTATGGATAACTTCATACACTTATTGATGGTACAATAATGAAAATGGCACAGACATCGCTATTAGAGCGCCCCCTCTCGGCATATTTTTTTCAAATTCAGGGAGAACCTACCGGCCAAAAACATACACAAAAATTTTGTTTTAATTGTATGCATAACTTCATACACTTTTCGACTTTTCGATGGTACAATAAGGAAAATGGCACAAAAATTGCTATTACAGCGCCCCCTTCCGGCAGAATATTTCCAAATGGATGGAGGACCTGCTTGCCCTAGTCCAAAACATACACAAAAAATTGGGTTCAATTCTATGCATAACTTCCTACACTTTTTCATGGTACAATGGCGACACACGGACAGACGGACATTTTGTATAAACATGTTTTTGGGGGTCTCTGACCCCTAAAAAGTGTCAGTCCGTCGAAAACCGGAAGTCGAAAAAAATTTCGATTACAATAATTTCTTCTATTGAAGAAAAAGAGTTAAATGTAAAAGAAGAGTTAAAATGTATATAGAAAGGTAAAGCTCTGTTTTTCCTTTCGATATTTTTGCTTGAGTCACCCTTTCGAACTTCGGATTCTATCAACGGTGCAAACATTGTAAGTTTGTTTAGAGACTCACAAGAAAGAGTATCACTCTACGCGCAGATCCATTGAAGTCCTCGCCTGGAGCTGTGCCATCAGTTGTTACAAACACACATCATGAATGTTTTCTTTTTCTTTCGTTCGCGAGGACACAGGTTGAGGGACGCGTCAAGGCATCCGGAGACGCGTCGCATGCAAATAGCCCTGAGAAGGGAAGCGAATAAAATAGTAGACGCATTTTGGTTCAGCGTGACGTCTCATCGACTCCTTCTATCCGATTCTTTTGACCCTTCCTTTTTGCGTGCCATTTCATTCCTCCCCTACCTACGGACACCCTGATTTCCAGACAGGGTATACGCGTGATAACTGTTTTTTTAACGTGTGCGTGAACAAAAACAAAATTACAACGGATTTGGAAAAGGTAAAATGTGAGAGAATGATGCTACTTCGTATATAAATGTTTACTCCGAAGTGTGAATGAATGTTTTTTTTCTTCTCTCTCTTTGCAGTCCGTGATGACTACCGCTTCGTCCGCGGTTGCGGCTGGTTGAGCAGCGAGCATAAGGAAGGTCCCGAGGCGTGCTTCAAGAGAGCGGGCACATTCAACGTCCTCATCCAGTACTGCAGCTGCGACAGGGAGGGATGCAACACCGCCGCAACACCACACCGCTCCCCCTGGCTGACCCTCCTCCTCTTCGCCGCCGCCTCCTTCTTCCTCTTCAACACAACACACTGAGACGACCTCCATCCTCCTGATTTGGGGCGAGAAAGAAGTAGGCCGTTAGAGATGCAACAACCTAAAAAAAAAAACAGTACAACACGAGCTCGTTAGCTGCATTCGAAATTGGAAATGAACTTCCTCCTCCTAGGTTATTTTGACGTTAGGTTGCAGGAATCGCAAAAACAGCGAGGCAATCCTTCAAAAGAAAACACTTGTTTCGTACAAGCTTATTTAAATGCAACAGCAGAAATATTATCTGAAGAACTTTAGCTTTTAGCCGACTTACAGATGAAATGTCACCCCCTTTGTTCCTTAACGTTCTGCAAAAACAAAAGACTGTTGATAGGAACTTCTTTCCAAGTGATCACAAGTGGATTCCGTTTGGCTTCGGAGCATCGCAACAGTTTCTTGTCTCGACACACTATTCAAGATGTTATTAAAGTCAGGGATTGTCCGAAGTCTTAAAATTTTGAAGGGATGACTGGAGTAGGCCGTTTGTTTTCAAATGGTAATCGCCAAAACACGGCCTCCATTTAAAAAAAAGACCTTTAAAAGGGTAGGGTGTCAAAAGTGACCCTCTGAAGATGCATTTCTTTGTGGCACTACAACAGAAAAAAAAAAAAAAGAACGGGTGACAACTGCTTGAAAAAAAGAATTCTTCTGAAACTCACGTGCATGCAAAACTAGAGCTACTACTATCTGCATCGTTTAGGTGTCTTTGATTTTTCGTCTTGACTTGTGTACCTGGTTTTTAAAAATAAGTCTTTTTTGAATTTTGCAATTTATGGACTGTTGAGCTGCGCGGCCACATCATGCTGAAGTTAGAATTAGGTCAATCATCCGCTTGACAGTAGACTGACATCTCTATGATAGCACAGATGTTGCCAGAAAAAGGACTTAAATTATGAAACAGAAAAAAAACCATTTCAAAAATTAGTATTCTTTTCCTTTTCAGAAACTAAAAGCTTTAAGAAAGCAAAGCTATCGTTTAAAAACACGAAAATGATATTAGGTTCCCTCAGATGGAATGAACGAGGGAGCAAGGACAATTAAAAATTTACAGATTCTTTTCATTTCAGAAACTAAAAACTTTCAAGAAAGCAGTTTTAAAACATGCCGGTCATAGAAAATATTGCTTTCTTCGTTAGAAATTAAAAAGAGTGTAACCGCGCCTAAAAATAGGCGTGTGATACAAAGTGGCAATGTTTGTCGCGTTACGGCCCCGGACAGCATCGATTTTAAAATGCACCTTTGTTTTCGGGCCATTCAAAGATAATATCCGTTTTGCCGTCTGCATTCCACATCTTTCTTTATCATCATTCGACGCAACTCTTATATTAGACATTAAAGTGTTCTTTTTCCATAATTTAATAAACCAAAAAGAAAGGGGGTGGTGTACCCTCTTAAGTTTCTAGAAATCGCTCTGCGCCGCTTCTGTGAGCATCATAGATTTGTTGGGATAAGTCGCAGGACTATGGAATGAAGCTGAAGATAACCTGGCGCCAGTGGGCGCACCTTGAAATACGGTGATTTAAAATTTTACCATACCCGCCAAATGATTTTCCTTTAAAAAAAAATTTAAATAACTTTTCTTTCCTGTTAGATTTAAACAAAAACAATTTTGAGTCATTCTAAATCGCTTTTCCAGCTTTCAAATGCCAGTTAGGTCTATTGGGCCTGTCAGCGGAAGTATGCACACTGATCACAAAGACTCGGTCACTACCCACGAGAAACTGGCCATCCATATTTATCTGTCCTCCACTGGCCAAGGGTTTTTTTTTTTTTTTCAGCTTTACTATGGATGTGTGTTCTAAATTGTAAAATTCCTCTTTTCGTTTTCGTTTCCCCGTCCATTTATTTACGTTGGCATGATATGGAGCTGCCTTAAACACACAGAAAAATTGTTGCGCGATCCTTTTTTTTCTTTTTCCAGTTTTCTCTTATGTTCACACCCTGTATATCTGTGAAATGTGTGTCCCTTGTTATCATGTCTATTTGCTGTTTTGGAGCGCCACTCTTCCTAACACAAAAAAATGTCTTCTTTTTCCCGAATTTATTAGAGCAGACGATTTCAAAAATATCATTCCTATTGATTTCTTGATCGTCGGTGCTCATTTTGCTAAAAAACAGCGCAATGGAGGCAAAATTAAAAAAAATCTTAATTCATTACGTGAATTACGTAAACTAAAATGGTTGAACAAATGTATATATTTTTTTTAGCCCAGGGCCCAAAATGTCGGACCCTGGTTTACCAGCTCACTGCAAAAGGTCATTCGCGAACCCAAGTGACAGAGACGTTCAAATTTCAAATTCCCACTTATTTTTTTGTTGTTGTCCCCCGATCCATTTATTTCGCTTCAAAGCGAAGAGTGGCGTTCCCTCATTTTTTTTCCCTGTATTTCTGTCCGCTAAACAGAGATTGAACGATTACAGCTAGCAAGCCAAAGAGAGAGAGTGAAAGAAACAAAATGGCTAGTCCTGCGAGTCTGGGTTTGAGAGTAGAGTATGATTATTTAGAAGCAGGCGACGTTTCATAGATAATGTGCCTGTGACGAAACTGTAGACAAAATGTAGTCTGCCTACGATGAACTGATGGGTCAGTCCTACGGAACAGGCGCGCAATTCCAACACAAAGATGTGCAGTCAGTAGGAACTGAGACTTTAGAATCGTGCACATTATCTATACGAGGGGGAAAAAAAACCTTTCCAGCGGCTCAAGAGGCGAAAAATACGTTCGAAGGAAAATTCTTTAAAACATAACGAACTTCGTCTTTGAAATTTAAAATTTTTAACCGCGCCCGTTTTAACGCATCATCACTGACAACGCAAACACGAAATCGGCAACACACTTTTGGAAGGGAACAAAGAGTATTTTTGGATATTTTGAAAAAAAAAAAAAAGAGAAGAAAAAACAGATGTGTAAAAATTCTATTCTTGAAATACAAATCTTGAAGTATTTTCATACTTTTATTTTACTCATTCCATTTTAAATAAATCCCTTCCAATTTTTAGCGTCATGCAGAAATTAAATATTTTAAAATCCGAAATGGCAAAAATCTCCTTCAGTCAGTTTTGCGTCCTTTCTAAGGACGGCTGATCCAGTTTGTTAACGCAGAAAAACTGTTTTATTTTTGATATTTTTATAAAGAAAAAAAACATTTCGTGACGTGCGACCACTGAAATGAAAAAGAACGTATTTTTCGCCTTCCCTTTAAAGGAATTGTAAACTTGATTTAATGGTTACAGCCACCGTTTTAAATAACAAAGAGAGGGAAAGAGATTCCAAACGACGAATCTGGTTTGTGTGTTTACTCAAGTGCGGTGAAACGTTTACTATTCATTTATTTCATGTTGAAACATGTCAAGCCAACAAAGTCACAGTTAACGCAACACAGGGAATAAGAGAAACAACTAACACACACACAAAAAAAAAAAAGAAAAAAAAACAAAAAAAAAAAAAAAAAAAAAAAAAACGAAAAAAAATCCGAACTTCCCGTTTGTTACGTCATTGCTAAATACACAATAACCGGAATAGAAATGATTCATTTTTACTAATATTATTATGTTTTAGATAAAACGATCTGAAATTATTTTCAAAAAAGAAGGAAAACTGAGGTAAAAAGAATCAACAAAAGCCTTTTTTTTTCTTTCGTTTCAAAACAGCAGGAGCGGTGAAACAAAGTCATTCACTTAGATAATCTGCATTTCTTCGTAGCTGATAGATATCGATTTAGAAATTTGTCACGTCGTCATTATGTAAATTTTACGAATTTGATTTCATTGTCGGAGGTAGAGAAACAGCGCTACCTACGGAATTGCGGATTACAATCATGAAAATGGATCGATCTAAAAAGAAACAATCTCTCACCGCGACCGTAACGGTTTTCAATCGCATTTCTGGAGGATGCACACAAGATCGTTTTTTTTATTCAACACGTAACCTCGAAAATCTTCGACTTTTCCTTGGATATTTTTTAAATTGGCAAAATTCAAACATGAATCCATTTAGTGAATTGAATCGAGTTTCGATTATAAAATATATCCATTTATTATTTTTCTCTCCTGGAAATATTTCAGACTTTTGGCAAAATTAAAATGATTCTGAATTGTCAACCGGCCAAGTGTCTGTCCATCCTGAGAAGTGACTTAATAGATCGCGACGTCCGACACACCCAACTTCTTTTGCGTGTGTGTGTGTTGGCTCCCTCCCGAGATTTCAGCTCAAACGCTTTCACTGTGCTTGTTTTTTCTCTTAACACCGTCGGATGCTCTATTTTGCGTTCCTTTTTTTCCGTTTCCAAAATTGGCAGCAGCATGGCGGATCGACATTGAACGGCGTCGTCAGTGCCTTCGTGGACGCTCGCCCTTTGGGATCGAAGTACACACGCTATCTTGAAACACTGGAACCGCGGCGCACACGGGCGAAATGTCCCCGCTTTAAGTTTCTTCTGGCCCTCATCCTTTTTGAGAAAGCATCCGATGAAGTGACGAGCACAGTGAATCGGGTCCTCTTCACGCGAAACTTTTCTGCGTTCCGCAAAACAATCTCGTTGAGGTTTCATCCCATTCAAACGAAATGAACTCGTTTAACGTTTCTACAAGAGGGGGGCAGGTCAAGGGATGACCTGCGTTGGAAATTACATACAACATTGCAAAGTCAGTGCAATCTTCCACACGGACTTTTACTTATTTCAACTTTCGACACTCTCTTTCAATGCATGTTCGCGACGGAAAAAAAGTAATAAAAATACAGAATAACATCGTGACTGAACCCGGCTTCAAGCAACAGCGACTGAGGTTGGGCGACTTAGTTTTCTTAGGGAGAGATATCATTTTGTCGCTCTAAGAATTAATTTTTAATTTCTCGATTTTTTTTCTCTTGTTTTTACTTTTCGAAAGTGTGTGAAAAAGAAGGTTCCGGTTTGGACACTTCCCGAGACAGCGTGAATTAAATGGCACAAAAAAAAAAAAAAAAAAAAAAAAAGAATTTAAAAAAAAAGTAAGCTCTATTCGATCGCGGCGAGCGTTTTCTTGGGCCACTGCCGGCGCCGTTCGTTTGATATTTAGGACCCGTTTTGGGGGCCATGCTGGCCGAACTCTTTCCACGGTTTGAGTTCCACACCCCTTTTATCTCGTCATCTGTTTTCAGTGAATTAATTCTAACGACCGCTCTAGAATCTTACAAGTACGACATCTGGAAAAGAGAAGAAAAACTCTTTTCTGAGAAATAAGCCGCTTTTCAACATGCATTGAACTTCCATTGGGAAAAAGAGGTGTCTTTCAAAATAATTTCTTATTTAAAAAAAAAAAAAATCCAATATTTTAAGGAAGTCTTCTCTTTCAGAACTTTGTTCTACGTATCGAAAAAAAAAAAAAAAGAATAGTTTCAGGAGGGAAAAATATAAATAATATGCTTAGTTTTCTATCGGCAATCATTTTTTTTTTTTAATTTCGTCCATTTAGGCTACTACTTAGCATTTCATTCGAAACTTTGTAGTCCGGATCGTAGTTCCCCACAGGGGCTCTTTTCAATGCGAAAGTGGATGTTTTACGGAAGTAAAGGATCCGTCCTACTTTCGGAAACCCAAACAAAAACTTCCTCACGATGTGAGTGCCATTCCGCAAACTTAAACTTTAAATCTTCACAGTAAAAGGATTGCAAGTACGGATTACAGGCATAGAGGAAGATTTGAAAAAAGAAAACAAAATCGGGCTTTTAGGTCCTCTAAACTTCCAAAAGTAGCATTTCCCGTAAAATGGCTGCAGCTATTCACGATAAAGTACCTATTCTATACATAGTATTGGCAATAGATAAGAAAGAGGTTAAAAACAAACTCAGCCGACTCAGTTCCATTAGAAACCGTGGAAAAACAATTTTAAACAAAAAAAGACGTCTCCATTTAAATTGACATAACGCATGACATAACAAATGTGAAAAAAAAAAAAAAAAAGGTTCCTTTTCCATTTGATTTTTCTTTCATTTCAAGAGGGTTGTTGTTAATTTTTGCATGCGGCATTCATTCTAGATTTCTGATTTTACTCTTTTCTCTCATCAAGTGGTTGCTTTTATGAATTTTTATGCCATTTTGATTGTATTCATTAACACTTTGTTTTACTGAATAAATTTGTTTACCAGTTATGGGCTGTGGTCGTTCTTCTCCACTCAACGACACCTGTTGCGTGCCAAAAGCGCTCTCTAAGGCAGCTCGCACACTGAGGCGACAGGTTGCACGATTTCGGAAAAAAAGGAGATTTAAAACAGTTTTTAAACGGCTTTGTTTCGACCTGTTTTTTCTCCTGTTCCTCCTGTCGGCACAGTGTGCGAACTGCCTCTAACATCACCCACTCTGACGGCGGCGTACAAAGTCAGATGACAACAAGAATCCTTTTCGGTTCCGGCGACGGCAGTCTATTGGGCGCAGAATAGTAGAACGTCTTCCACCCTCCATTGGGAGGTATAGAATCAACTAGTCATGCCAGGGGGAGCTCTGAAATTTTTTTGTGGGGCTGGGTTAACATCTTTTTAACAATCCATATGTCTTGTGCAAACTAAATACAACGGATCTCTCTGTAAGCAGTGTTTATTTGCTTTTTTTTAAAACCCGTCTTACGAAAGCCATAAAAATATATCAACTGACCTTTTTCTTGCAATTGTTCTGCAGCCAACAAAATAGAGGGGAGTCTCAATGATGGAAAGAGATGGAGAGGGATTTTGTCGGACCGATTTTCGGATCCTACTACATCTTAGGAAAGTAATAAACACACGAAAAATTCTGCAAACGCGTTAAAAGCTTCCACTGTCAACGACGCTGTCTGACGCATCTTACAAATGGCGCTGTCTTTGTCGCGATTAAGCAGTGCTTTTCATATTTTATTACCTTTGCATAATCGGAATCGGAACCGAAATCTTTCTGACTCTTTCCATCGCTGAGACTCTGTTTTTCTTGATAATCAGTAAAAAAATTTGAAAAAGAAAGGCTAGTTGACATTTTTATTGCTTATGCAGGGATTTTTTCCATTTTGCACTGACCTTAAAAGAACTTATCTGTAACGCAACCTGTTTATAACGGAATTCTTAAATTGACAAAAAAAATTCTTAATCTGGAGAAAGAAATACAAAACAATTAGGGGGGGGGGGGTGCCTACTAAGAAGAAAAGCGATCTAAAATACAATATGTATCCACAATAGAATGTAATAGGATAATGTACTTTTAATAGCTTGCTCTCATTAAAATATACATTAATTTGTAATAAAGTTTGAACATAAAAGATCTAGCGTGCATCTCATTGAATGATCCTACATCTATTTTCATTTTTATTCAAGTTAGAATACAGACAGTGAGGTAGATATAAATTCAAGTGAATTACATTTTTTTGCAGCTATGTTATGAAATGTTAAAAATGCTTTTAGGAAGAAAAGGGTGAAAAAAATATAGATTTGCTAATTTTGAAAATAAATAATTTGATAAAATAATCTTGAGGATAAGTTACATATGTTTTAACTATAAATATTTTATGTTAGGGTTGATATTTTAGGAGCGCAGCAAGATCAATGAAAATATTATTAGTTCACATAATAAAAAATAAGAATATTCCAGGGTAAATTTACAAATTTAAAAATTAAACTTACCCATTTCCCGTTCTTTTTTTTCACTGATTGAAATACTATTTAATAATATCTACCCTATCTCTATTATAAAGGACAAACATATCTGTGCGTAACGCATACGTCATTTTGCGAATGGCAACATTTTGAAATTTGAAATAAAATTTTGGTTTTGCAATTTTCTCTACTGCAAATTTTTAAACTTCTAAACATCGCACATTTTAAATCTTTACACCGTCGTATAAAGAAAAAAATGCTCTTTTAAATGCAATTTGTTTGAAAGCTGTATCCCAATTTACTTTTGATATATTAATTTTTTGTAGTTTTTATTACCATTTTTCTTATTGTGGCAACAAAGTTACGTCCTTTCTATTGAAAGTCATTGAAAGTAAACGGAAAATAGTCAAAAATAGGAGATATTGTATCTTTTTGTTGCCATTTTCTCATAAAACCTGAAAAAAAAGTTGAAATTAAAATATGGGCTATGTCAAGAATATTGTCTTTTATTCCGTGATAATGACGTCATATGCACACTTTTCTATAGACGAAGTTTAAGACCGGATTGTAAAAGTGAATTGCTTTAGCGGACCCAATGACGTCATTTTATAAAAAAAGCGTGTAGTATTTTAATTCTTAAACCTGAATTATGTTTTGTAGAAGAGCGTCATTTTCACAGCCCAGCTGCTTTGAAATTCTTCACAGGTGAAAATGCTTCACTTTTAAAAATAATGTAATCGAAATCACACACTGATAAAACGCAATGTTTTACAAAAATTTAGAGTGTCTTTATAAAAGAGAGGTGACATGCAAATAATAGCTATAAATATTACATAAATTGATGATTCTCGCCTGGATGGATTTGCTTCGCCGAGTTAGACAAGCAAACAAATAATTCGTGGTTTAAAATAATATCGTGTTCCTGAAGTTTTTGTCAAAACTTTTCTCGAATAATAAAATTTTAATGCTATTCATTAAGGCATTCTACTATAATTTTATCAAAGTAACATAATTTGCTTAATTTACTTTTTCCTAATTCTATCTAATCTATATATTCAAAACACAAGTGTGTTTTTTAGTCATCTGCCCTGATCTTTCTACCGAACAAATTTTACTAATTTTTTTTTTTTTTTTTTTTTTTTCAATTGAAAGCTCTTCTTTTGTAGATGTGATCGCACTATCTGTTTTTTTTTTTTTTAAACATCGCCACTTTTATATTTTAATTTTAAAAGTATTTTATGAAATTTCTTTAAAATGATGAAAATTAGATAGCTTTCATTATTGCAGACAAGAGAGAAATAATGAGGTATTTTTAACTTTATTTTGAAAACACGCGTTTTTCCTCATAAATTTTCTATATTGTTTTTCCTTCTGCATGTGTACTGTTACTAAGCTTCAGACACTAGGCGAAATGCTTATTTAAGTGAAAATGAAGTCATATTTAAAAGAAAACGATCATTTTCTTAGATAAAACTAAACATTTTAACACAAATGTGTCCAAAAAACATAACTTACGGAAATTTTTACTCTCCATAATGGAGATTAGAATCTCAAGTAAAGAGTGCGTCTGTTCACATAAAAGATGTTGCTGACAATCGTGACTTCAAGTTTTGAGTTAAAATGATTTTTAAATGATCAAACAAAATACAAAATTTTAAAAAATGATGAATATGAATATGAGAAGTACGTATGCAACTTTTGAGAAGGTGAAAATTGCTGTTTTCATTCCGGAAATCCAAGCATAAGAGCCTCGATAACCACATCCTAATAACTGATCTTTATTATATTTTACTGATTCAGTATCTATATTATAAAGAACAAACTTATATGTGCATAACGCTGACGTCATTTTGCGAATGGCAACACTTTACGATCAAATTTCGGTCTTTAAATTTTCGCTACTGCAATTTTTTAATCTTCTGACCATCGTACATTTTCAATTTTCGTCGCATACGGAAAAAAAATTACTTTCAAATGCAATTTGATTAAAACTGTATTCATTGACTGATGTATTATATTTTCACAAATAATTTTTAAGCATGATTTTTTTAAGTTTATCTTATCACGTGCCGGTTGCAATACATAACAATAATAAATATTTTGCACATAAAGCAAGAAACATTTTTCAGCATTTGTTTCTGACTATTTTTGCATAGCGAAATTAATACTTCCTTTATAAACAAATAAAAGAATAATATTAAAAAAAAAAACACCAATCTAACATATTTGTGAAAGACAAAATAACAAAATTAATACTTTTATAAAAAAAAATAAAAGAATAATATTGAAAAAAAAAATCTAACATATTTGTAATTGTGCATTTTAAATTTTTAGATCACCAAATATGATTTTTTTTTTCAAATGGAATTTGTTTGCAAAGTTCATCTCAGTTTACTGATTGTCTACGGTTTTAAAAACAATTTTAAAGCATGAAATATTTTTTAATTTATCTATATCGCGTGCAGCTCGATTACGAAAGATTAATCCGTTTTCCCTCAAAAAAAAAAAATAATAAAAAATAAATAAATAAAATAAAATAAAGAGTTCATCATTTTCTTACGGCTAATATTCATTAAAAAACATTCCTATGAATAAATAAATAAAATAATGTAAATAAAACACAAATTTACCAGACATGTGTAAGCTCTGAAATTATCCGAATATAAAAGGATGCCATAAATAGCAAAATCTTGGCAAAAAATTTTAGCATGCGGCTAATAAGAAAATATCGCTTTTTATAAAAAAAAAAAAAAAAAATTGTATAATTTGTATTTTCCATATGAAAAATGCTTTTTTAATGTAAGTGGTCAATCTAAAAAAATTATTGCATATAAAAAAATTATTAGTTTTCAATTAAAAAAAAAAAGGTTTCACCCATATTCTTTAACCCGGGAAGCCCGGGTACGATCCACTAGTATATATAAAATCCTAATGAATCGAATTGAAACGAATTTATGTAACGGTTCTATGAAACGACTGATTACGTTTCACGGCGATTTCTCCTAAAATATGGAATACTTTGCGATGAAATTAACACCAAAAATCCGTATTCATCGACAGATCTCAAAACTGGTATTAGAATGTTAAAATTAGAATTAGTTTTCGAAATATTAATTTTTTCTAATTTTAAATACTTTTTTCTAATGATGGCAACTCAAATTTTAATCATAACAGATATTTTTTTTCATATTTTAGAAAAGGTTATTTTAAATTAATTTGGCGACGAGTTTGGCCTCCCTTAAATGTATGCTAAGAGACACATCATGCTACTTTTATTCAGAATTCAATTATTATGTCATTATCATTTTATTTAATACAAAACTTTCATTTAATATTGAAACCTTTAAAATAAATTACTTTTACTTCATTCTTTTTTTTTAAACGAAACGAAAAGAAAAATATTAGACATAGATATCATATACGCTACGGTGTACCTAATTGGCGCCAAAATGGCGTTATTTTGCCTGACATGGTAACCCGGCTATTGTTCCTTATTTATTAATAAATGTTTATTTGAATTTATTTTCTTTTTATTTACAAAAAATGTTATAAATTGTTTTGCTCTATAGTTATTAATTAATTTTTTTTTATTTATTGTTATTTCATTTTAAAAATAACAGAAAATAATTTAAAAATACATATGTAACAGGTATTTGAAAACGAGGTTTTCGCCAAATTGTCGTAAAAAATAAATCACGCCAAACCCGGTGCGTATGTGACAATGCAACAAATCATGAGATTTAATTTCCACTTAGAAGCAACGTTTTAATGTTATTACTTCTCCCGTAGACCAATTTCGCCAAATTATATAAATAGCCAAATTATACAAATTGACATATTTTTTTATTTTAAATAACAATAAAAGAAATAAATTAGTATAACATTAATAAAAATACAAATAAAACGTCGAAATAAAAATCACTTGATGGCGTGAATATGTGTAATTTCCTTAAAATCAAGTGAATGTGACATTTACGATCAACCATTACTGGCATTTAATCTTATAGTTTGGCGACAGATTTTTGGTCGATGGGATAATCAAGTAGCACCGTTTTAATTTACCACTCGAAAAATTAAAAAATGCTAACTGGCGAGTTAAAAAATATTGGCGAGATTTTCACCCGGATAACATAAAAGTACCAGGAATTCTTTGTGATCATGGAAACTTTTATGTAGTTTTATTCGAAAAAATATTCTTTAACCAAAATGGAAATCTTTCTTATGAAAAGCGAAGGAATCAGCCCGTTGTTTATGGCAGTTACATGACTTGGACTATTATAATATAAACGAAATACTAAAGATAGAATAATGTTCGGCGACTTATCACACCTGTGACTGGCTAACATTAAAGTACCAAAATGGCCGCCTGGAATATAAAAAGCGAAGGGATCCGCCTGCTGTTGATGATAGTCACATGACTTAGGCTATTATTATAGAGATTGTTTTCAATTTTAAAAACAGCGCAAAGAATAATATTTTCTAACGATTAAAAATTAATTTTCACGTGACTATTAAAAACAGAAAAAAAAACTTTAAAATTACTATTAAATGAGTAAGTGTTAAAGGCAGGAAAATATTGAAAATTATGTCCTGAAAATTGTATTTACACGTGAATATTAAAAGGGAAAGGAAACTTTAAAATAATAAATACATTATTATGCGTTTAACCCTTTCACGGACAAGGCACTTCTATTCGTAAAATGTTGAAATCAGTGAATGGCACCAGAATTTACAAACAAATTTCGAAATACAAAAATTCTTTTGTTCACTTACTTAATAAAAGGGAAATTTTCATCCCAATATTCTGATGTTAATGTGACATTTAAGAATTAAAATTAAGTGGTCCAAAATTGAACCCTTGAAGGGGTTAAAGCAGCAAATTTTAGTAATTGTATTATGTCAATCGTTATATAACGCTGTTAAAAATACCGAGAGACAAACTCTGTTTACTTAATTCATTTTATTTTAGCTTCTTTTCAAATGTTTAACTGATCTTCTTTAACCAAACACGAAAACCACCATTAGATGTCTTAACAGCAACTGATTCTACCTTAAATTTTTGCAATCAAAGGGAAATGAATGGAAACCCGTTTACAGGGAGATCGCTACGGGTTTTTTCAGTATAATTCAATCTTCTCTAATCTTTTTAAAACCGATCAGATTAGCATGCTTTTAGATTCTACAGTGTCTGAACGGGGGTTGGCGAGCGTAGCTTGCAGGGGGGAGAGCTCCCTAGTATATATATCAAAATGTAGGTATGTGTACAATAATGCTTAAAATATCCGTTTACATTTGTTATCATATATATATATTATAAAGCAGAAAGCTCTGAAAGTTCCGCTCGAGTGTTTTCAAAAACTACCCAATGGATTTTTTCCCAAATTGTATCATTCGATAGGAAATATTCCCGGGTTGGTTTATGAGAAAATATACATTGATAGCTATGATTTTTTATAATAAATTTCGTATTTTATTGCTATTTTCAACGAAAGGATTGCCAGTGGTCATTTTGGCGAAAATTATCTTTGATAAATGAATTGAAATGGCTATACCCGTTAGAAAATAATGCAAACATCTTGCAAACAAAAAAAGGAAATAATTACTAATATTTAATTTTATTTTAAAAGAAAGAAAAATCGCTTTAATGAGGGAAAATATTATAAACGAAAATATTTAATTTAAACATACATGAAAGGAATATTCGTAATGCTTAAATATGAATTCAATAAGAAATATTTCAATTGATGCAATATTTGGCGCGTTATCGCTTCCGCCAGGTTAAGAAAAATGGTTACTACTTCATTATTCCGTAGGCCAATTTCGAAAAATTATACAAATTGCCAAATTGTTCGCCAAATTATACACATGGAAGAATGTTGCCCCTCTGAACTTTTAAGAAAGAAAAATTTATTAATTTAAATTCAAAAAATCACTAAAGAATAGGGTTACTTTAATGATGACGTTCACTTATGGCGTAAAGCGATATACGAAATATAAAATTTGATTTATTTAGGTAATTTCGGACAAAAGAATACTAATAGTTGACGTACTTACATGAAGAATTATTAAATTAAACCAAAAACAAAGTATATTTTTAGGATATAGTATTTGTGAATAAGAAGTAAGTATTTTAAATGTAATAATCGCATTTATTAAAGAACACGCAATAAATATCAATGATAACGGAAAATTGCTCTTTATTTAGCCAAAAAACGTAGACGTATATAACTATAAAATTTATGTAAACATTAAATATAGGCTTAAAGAAAATAAATTTCAAGTTTTGCAGTAATTTTAAATAACGAAAGAACATGTAAATTAGGAAAACAATAATCAATTTACAAATAAAACGTCGAATTAAAAAGACTTGGTGACTACCAAACACGTTTAACATATTTAATGTCATCTGAATGTGACATTTACGATCATCCATTACTAGCATTTAACCTTACAGTTTGGCGACAGTTTTTTTGTCGACGTAATAATCAAGGACACAGATGTCATATACGCACCACGTTGGCGCGATTTTTTTCTGATGCCAATCTCATATACGCACCGGGATTCTTAAGTGGCTCCAAAGTATCGTTATTTTGCTTGATATGGTAACCAGGAGGTTGTTGTTTATTTATTAATAAATTATTTATTAACTTTTATTTTCTTTTTAAAAATTATACAAATTGAGTTATTAATTAAACATTTTTTATTGCTATTCCCCTTTTTTAAAAATACATATGTAATTGATATTCGAAAACAAGGTTTACGCCAAATTGGCGTCGGAAAAGATCGCACCAACGTGTTGCATATATGACATCGATGCCTAATCAAGTAGTACCGAAAAATGCAACTCAAAAATTTGATTATATAAAATCTCAGTATTATTATTATTTTTTAAATTAACTAAAAAAGTTTTGAGTTGATACCATATTTGGCGTTTTTATCTTTTGCGCGCCAGGTTAAAGAAAAAATGCTTCTCAAAAATTCCATTAGATAAAATCTGAATAAATTTCTTTTCTTTTTTTTAAATAATTTTATTTTGACTTTTATCTATTCTCCCATTATGTTTCTTACAGGAGAAATTAGCAGAATTATTCTTAAAAATGGCTCTAACTACGAATTGTACGTTATTTGTTTAATTGGGAGATCGAATTTACTGTTGTCGCCAAACAATGCAATTTTAAGCAACAAAGGCAGAAGCGTGAAATAAGCCAGTCGAAGGTCGCAATCATTTTAGGTAGATTTCGTAAGAAATACTACCTATTGCAGTGGTTACCATGGTGCGACTTTTGAAAAATTCCTTCATAACTTTTCATTATAGGACCCCAGGAGCCCAAAACCACCCCCACCTAAAAAGTTTATATATATATATATATATATGTATGTATGTATGTACTAAATTTTGTCCGCACGACAAAAGTCGCAATTATGCACGGATCGTCTTCAAACTCGCCAACAACTTTGAGACGGCTAATATCTCGGCGGGGATTGAAAATGGGTAAAATCGGACCAAGGGAATGGAAATGGGGAGGGTTCAAAAATTTGAATACCATCTTAACATGATTCCGATAAAATCAGCTCTTACACAACAATAACAGAAAAAAATAAATATTTTTCGTTAATGCAGTTGCCAACAATTAAAAAAAAAGCAATAAAATTCTCACCACAACAATTGCTTTTCTTTTGCGAGAATTTCACGTGAAAAATTAAATAAAATAAATAGTTTGACGAATTGAAAACAAATTGAATATTACGTCATAAGTTTCCTAGAGCAAGATTTCCGCATGAAAACTCAAAATGAAATAAATAGTTTGACGAATTGAAAAACAACAACAAAATATTGCGTCATATTGGAAATAAAATGGACCTCAGCAGGTGAATATGTAACGTCATGTGAGTTTGAAGAAACGTATTAAAACATGATAAAAACCCGACTATGGAAATATTAACTTATTTATCACTTTGAGGTTCTCTGAATTTGCTTTAGCTATTTTTTAAACCTATTCCATATGCATGCGTGTGTGTATTCGTGTATATTAGAATTTTCACAAAATGTTTAGCTCCCTAGAGCTCATTCTTAGTGGAGGAACTGGGTTTATCTCTAATCTTGATTTAAATTTTGTTGGTTAATTTAGTACTTAACTTCGAAATCTACCTCCGCCTGTAGGCCCGAGCCGGCAGGAATTTTTTTTTTTTTCATGTGTAGGAGAAGATTTTGGAGTAAATTTTTATATTCAAATGTAATTCATATAAAAAAGCAGTTAAATTTCTAATTATGTAGCAGGTATTTAAATTTTAGTGTACATGTCTGCTAAATACACACATATGCTAAAATAATTTAATTTCAGAGATTTAAAATATTTTTTATCATAATATGGAATACCATTACTATGGAAACATGCCGTTTTGTTTTCTTCAAGCATGTCATTTTTATATCCTTGAACTCAGATTATTACTTATTAATGGGAAAATGCGTATTATGTTATTTTTTTAAGATGTCGGACCTATTGCCAATTTCACCTATAGGAATATTCACTGCTTTAAAAGTTAGGATATAATAAGATTCTTAAGAAGATTTCTGCAATTATGCGTTATTATTATTGTAAAAAAAAGCCAAAATTTTGCAATAGAAATTGCTTGCTGAATTTAATTTCAGATATATATTTTTTTAATTCGTCGCTTCAGCTAAACTTATTAACAAATTAAAAGTTATTTTCATAATCTGAGTTATTTACACAATAGACGGTAGATTAATTTACTCTTGACTATAAAGGAATTAGCAAGCCTATTTATTTGTCCGTGTGTTATTATGCTCTTTAGAAAAATGCAAAATAAATCTCCGGTTCAAGTATTCACCAAAATGCTTATTGTTAAAATTTTTGTGTAACTAACTTTATTTATCATTGTCAGGTCTATTTAAGACATGAATATTTCGACATTATTTATTGGATCGTATTTTGGCGAGTAATTGTCGGAGCACAGCTCCGGCTTCCCTTCAAAAATTACACTTATTGTTAACACGATAGCGTCCAAAATATTTGACCTATCGACACAAAAAATGAGCTGGACGTTGCACAGTGGGGTATTTCACAAATCTGGGCGGCCAAAATTATTTTTTGTTTTTAAACTAATTTAAACGTTTAAAGCAGTAAATAAATGCATTTTTTAAAATAAATATTGTTTAATAAATTAAAAATCATGGATGTTTTGCAACTTCGTACTGATTTTTATTGATCAAAATTAGTATTATAAAATAAATGATATTTATGAAAAAGAGTATTATAAAATAAATGATAATTATGATAAGTAGTATTATAAAATAAATGATAATTATGATAAATAGTGTTATAAAATAAATGATAATCATGCTAAATAGTATTATAAAATAAATGATAATCATGATAAATAGCATTATAAAATAAATGATAATTATGATAAAAAATGAAATAATGTGTTTAATAACTGAATAAATTATAAAAACAGATTATTTATGATAAGAACAATTAGTTTGTAAATCCCCAATGTGGGATCTTTTAATCAGATGATAATTCAGAATAGTAATCTGTTTCTTCATAATCAGAATCTTCTGGATCACGGGCTTCAGAAGATTCCATAGGCAGTAACATTTCTAGAGTTTCTTTAAGGAACAATTTTGATTTTTTTCTTATCATGGGTCTCATTCCAGTTAAAACTGGATCTGAACTCAAAAGCAATCTGTTGAGAACATCACGGTTACAAGAAATTCTTGAAAATTTACGCGATAGATTTAGGCGAAATAATCGAAAATGTTTGTTCCGTGCTTCGGCTGCTTCTTCAGACAATTGGCCTATTGGTAGTAAAGCTTTCTCTATCACAGTGGGTCCATGGATTAATATTTTATGCATTGTGGGTGACATTGGATACCATTTATATAACTGGACGTAGATCTCTGCTGTTTTTTCTGTATATTCCTTAAATTTATCAAGGTGAATTTTGTGGCCACTGGATATGGTTTCAAGAATAACTTTAAATCGATATATTAAACTTTCATCAATGCCGGTAATTTCTTCTGCTAGAGATGGGTCAGTAAAGAATCTTCTGCTCGTATTTCCATCATTTGTATTACCATATCCAGACTTAGGAATATCTACAAGTAAACCTAACTTTGTTTTGAAATTTTCTTGAATGCGCAATTTTGTTTCATTAACGAGAGCATTTTCGTCTTCTGCATTTCAATCTCCACTTTTTTATCGGTAGTTTGTAAGCAACAAATTTTCAAATAATCGAATCCTAGCATGCAAAATCGATAGTCCAAATTCTAATGTTTCTGGCTTCACATTTTTCTTTTTAGAGAGATCATTAAAATCTTTGGATGTCAGTCCATAAATGTAGCAACGCATTGTCGATTTTGTACTTGTGACTGCGTTACATATTTTTCCAGAGACCATAGTAAGTATCATTTTATGTTTTACTAAAAATGTATTTTTCTCTAATGTAATTTTTGAGGGCTGTACGGATATTAATGCATTTTTTATGTAATTAAACTCATCATTAATAATTTCTGTTGTTTCTTTTACAAATCTTATTCGCATGGGCAGGCAATAACGTGGTGATGAAGGCAATGGATTTTGCAGGTTGTCTTGTTGTTTATATTGCAAATTAGCTGAATTGAAACAAACGAGCTCTGGAATATATGCTCATCGGAAGAGGAATCACTCTCAAATTTTTGTTTGTATTGTGCTTGTTGCGATCCATCGCAGCCCCATTTATATATAAGAATTAATGCATTTTTTTCATCTTCTTTTAAACTTTCCAAAACTTCTTTCAAATAAATGAATAATCGTGTCACTGTTAAATTAAGTAAATCTTGAATATTAATTTTAGCCCAAGTTTCAGTAATTTTAAAAGAGTCTTTGTCTGGATAGCAATCAATTTTAGACCGTTGTAGAAGACTATAACAAGGGTATACATTTTTTTGATATCGTCTTATGATTTCGTATTGATTACTTGAAAGGTTAGCTTCGGCGAATAATGATAACGCTTGTAAAGGCGATATTTGTGTTTTCTTTTCCGTCTGCTAAGTTCTCAAATATGCTTTTTTATATTTTGTTGCTCGCATTGGTGAACATGTTAAATCCTTTAGAACATGGCCAGCATCTCTCTTCCCTGAGGTTTCTAACTTTATCTGAGCGGCATGTGTAAGTACTTCCACATCAGTCGAGCTCCTCAAATTTTCAGACTTTCTCCGCTTTGACCTGACACTTGATTCAGTGAAAGCTTTTGCTGGCCTTCCTGGTCGATTTACTTTTTTTAAAATTTCTACTGTACCTTCAAGCCATTCCTTATTATTTTTCACAAATTTATCTAACATATAATAAGCTTCGATCCATTTTCTCTTGAACTGAGATTTAAATTGGGAGAAATTGTGCTTGAGATTTTTAATTTCATCATCGTCAAAATTATCGCTATTAAGAAGGTAATTTTCAAGGAAATTTAATCTATGATTAATGTTTGGCAAATTCTGCTGTTGCATAATGTTTAAAAATTCTTTTCGAGTCATTACTCTGACATTCGAAGGCCCTAAATAAAAATAAATACAAAATATGAACAAAAAAGAGTGCATAATAATTATATGCAATTTTGATATATAACATCATTTTATCCCTTATTTAAAAAAAATCTCACAATCTTTCACTAACTTTTAACAAAAACATATGGAAAATTGCCTTGACTTATTTTTTAGCTAAACAAATGTTAATAACGAACAATAAATCATTTCAATTTTGTGAAAAGTGCTAAACAAAAGATAAAAGGGAATGAATATATTTTAAAGCAATATTTTTTTTTAATTATATAAATTTAATTTCAATCAGAATGACTGAAAAATTAACAAATGTGATCACTTTCTAATGAATCATAACATTTTTTTAATATTAAAATTTATATGATAAATATCAGTTAAAAATCAATATATAGTAATTTTGTATGCTTACTCAGAATTTTAGAAGAGCATATTTATATCGCCTTCATTTTAAAAAGGGGACGAAGGTGGAACTACTTTAAACGAAAACACAAATAGAAGGGTGTATATTTATTGGTACAATAAGTAACTTTGCTTGGAAATGTTTGGAAATATAACTAAACCCTTCGTGAATTGGGAAACAAGGGAAAAATATAATGGAAAAATATGCGTTATTTTAAATTAATTTTGTAAATACTAAAACTATTTCTTTCTCAATTCAAAGTTAATGATAATAATGATACATACTTGCCTCGTCACTATCCATAACGATTAGAATTTAAATACTTCCAAAACTAAAGTTATTCACATTCAAAAATAGGAAGTCACGATGAAGAACGATTTGACACTCATACACTTAACGCAACACTCCAGTTTCAACTGATAACAGGAGGTCATCGTTCTCTTAAAGGAGATAAAAATCGCATCACGTGATTCCCCAATGATTCAGTTTCAACTTATATCCATCCGTTCGATCTTGCGCTGTACTTTATGAAATCGACTTTTGGCCGCCCAGATTCTTCAAATACCCCACAGTGCGTTGGTAGGGCCGAAATCTCGGCGCGTATTGAAAATCATAAATATTCATCAACCCTAACGGCCTGAAATGTCGGCTCAAAATTTTCCCATAGAGATAACATTGCGAGTTTAATTCTATATCCTTCTATATATAAAAAAAAGTTTTGATTTGGAAATGGACCAATGAAAATCTGCGTAGATATTCCGGGTAGATCGCATCCAAATTTGAATGCTTAAGCATGGCCTTTCATCGTTAATATTAAAAAAACTGTTGCATACAAAAATATGAAAATAGGTGGTATTATAGAGAAATGTTTGATAAACACGCTGATGCAGACAGTTTTCAAATCGAAGAATTATTTTAAGAGATATTTAATGCTAAAGTTGGACAAAATCGTTCCATTAAAAAAGTTTTATTGGAGCAAAAACTATACATGAGAATTTAATCATTTTTAGATCATTTTATACGTTATAAGTTCCCGGTGTGGAGATTGCATCTATTTTTCTTATTTGACTCATTTTTTGAGGTTTTATTTCAATTTTAAATTCAAATTTTCAGCATTTCGAGAGATATTTTTTACAAATTTTAGAAAATGTTATTAATTTAAACTGTTGTCAGTTGTATAAACAGCGCAAACAATAATGTTTACTTCAGATTAAAAATTTATTTACACGTGACTATTACAAACAGAAAAAAAACTTTAAAATTAGAATTAAATGATTACATGTTAAAAGCAGGAAAATTACGTCATAAGAACTATAGGCACAGATATAATATACGCCCCATATTGGCGCAATTTTTTCCGACGTCAATTTGGCGAAAACATCAGTAGCATAAACAACAACATCCGGGTTACTATTCAAGCAAAATAACGACACTTTAGCACCAGTTAAGTACCCGTTGCGTATATGAAATTGGCGTCAGATAAAAATTGCGCCAATGACACCTATGCCGAACCATATTTACACTTGAATGTTAAAAGAGAAACGAAAATAGTGGTTGTTACATACGTAGAACGTTCGGCAGTGCGTCCTCCAAGTTCGCACAAACCGTAAGCTACCTTTTCCTGAACCATTTCGGCATACTTTTCACCTCCTCATAACGCCGTTTTAGGGAGAGATATAGAAATTTTTCTTTTATACACATGTTCGTATGGTCAAACTGAACTAAGGTTCCACGATTTCATGTTTCTATATTGAGTAGTTTTCGAAATATTAAATTCCGAAAAAGCGCTTTTTTGTCACTGACTCACTTCGCATCATCAAATAACTAAGGTACTTCTAAAAGTCGTAGAATCATGAAATTTCACAAGTAAGTCGGGTTTGTTGCACAATTAACCAGAAAAATCTGAAAACACACAATTTCCGCCTCTAAACCCTTCAAACAGGGGGTGTTCATTTGGCCGTAAACAGTTCCTTAACACATTCAATTGTGCCAATGTTGGTCGCCAAAACTCGATTGCAGAGTTTTGTAGGTGCTCACGTGATTTCAAGCAGAATAACATTTTATATATATGCTTTTCCAAAGATGTTTGTTAAATAGAAAAAATAAATATACCTAAAAATTTTAATCAGTATAGGTTATGATATATTTACGATATTCAAACAATAAAACATTTAACAAAATATAACAGCAATTCGGTACGTTTCCGATATAGTAGCCTTGGCGAAATACAGAAAATAGCCTTGACGAGAAAAGAAATTTGATAATAACGTACTTTCTGGTAACCTATTTACTGTGTAATATACACAAGCAATTTTTTCCATATGTATACAATTTATTTAATGTAAGGAGCCCGTTTATTTATTTTTATATACCAACATAAGTAATTTGTATATAAAAAATAACATTTTACACATGTATAAATAAAATGTTTATATGTATATAAATATATAAATAACATAAAAGTTCATCAGGTTTGTTTTCATAGTTGGTTATATCATTTGGCAACATATCTCAGTTTCTGAAGTCCGAATTGCGCCAAGATTTTTTAAAAATGCCAAGGTCCCTATAATGGAAAAATATCCTAATTCCACATGAAAGTTTAAAAATCTCCTTTTAATTAGATGAAATGTGTAACTAATAAACTGTCTTTAACGATGTGTGACAAATGCGGCGTCCGAAGTCCGCTGTTAATGCTATTATATTGTATTATTAGCCTACTTACTGTTAATTTACTGTTAATTTTAAATCTGTAAAAAAAAAAGATTATAGTTATAGATAAGATATGTTGGTCGCCAAAACCCGATTACAGAAAATTAGCCTGAGTTATAAAGGTGATACATGATTTCAAGCTGAATGAATTTTTATATCCTTCTAATATATAAAAAAAAGTTTTGATTTGGAAATGGACCAATGAAAATCTGCGTAGATATTCCGGGTAGATCGGCATCCAATTTGAATGCTTAAGCATGGCCTTTCATCGTTAATATTAAAAAAACTGTTGCATACAAAAATTTGAAAATCAGTGGTATTATAGAGAAATGTTTGATAAACACGCTGATGCAGACAGTTTTCAAATCGAAGAATTATTTTAAGAGATATTTAATGCTAAAGTTGGACAAAATCGTTCCATTAAAAAAGTTTTATTGGAGCAAAAACTATACATGAGAATTTAATCATTTTTAGATCATTTTATACGTTATAAGTTCCCGGTGTGCAGATTGTATTTATTTTTCTTAATTGACTCATTTTTTGAGGTTTTATTTCAATTTTAAATTCAAATTTTCAGCATTTCGAGAGATATTTTTTACAAATTTTAGAAAATGTTATTAATTTAAACTGTTGCCAGTTGTATAAACAGCGCAAACAATAATGTTTACTTCAAATTAAAAATTTATTTACACGTGACTATTACAAACAGAAAAAAAACTTTAAAATTAGAATTAAATGATTACATGTTAAAAGCAGGAAAATTACGTCATAAGAACCATAGGCACAGATGTCATATACGCATATTGGCGCAATTTTTTCCGACGCCAATTTGGAGAAAACATTAATAGCATAAACAACAACATCTGGGTTACCATATCAAGCAAAATAACGACACTTTAGCACCAGTTACCCGATGCGTATATGAAATTGGCGTCAGAAAAAAATTGCGCCAATTTGGGCGTATATGACATCTATGCCGAACCATATTTGCACTTGAATTTTAAAAGAGAAACGAAATCTTAAAATAAAAAAAAATCATTATTATGCGTTAAAGCGTTAAAACTTGTAATTGGAGGAAATTACGTCATATTTAAAATGGCAAAGAATATAGCAAAACAATTTAAATTGAAAAATATATTTGCGTGAGATATTTTGAGATAATCTTTTCAACTATTATCGTGAATTCGAAGACAGCGCAAATAATATTTCCTTCTAACAACAAAAGTATTTTCACGTGAATATTAATAAGAGAAATAAAACTTTGGTGTAAATTACGTCAGATTTGAAACGATACATTTAAAATGAATTATTTAAAAGAACTATCTTATAGCGCTGTTAAAAAATACCGGGAGACAATGACACTGTTTACTTAATTCATTTTACATTAGCTTATTTTCAAATGTTTAACGATACTTCTTAGTTATACCGTCGACCAAATTACTGTCGCCAAATTGTAAGATTAAATGCCAATAATGGTTGCCATTAATTAATTAATTGCAAGATTAAATGCCAATAATGGCCAATAAAGCCATTAATTCGACGTTTTATTTGTATTTTTATTAATGTTTTACTAATTTATTCGTTCTTTCGTTATTTAAAATAAAAATTATGTCAATGTATATAATTTGGCGAGTAGTTTGGCGATTTATATAAATTGGCGAAATTGGTCGACGGGATAACTAAGAAGTACCAGTTTAACTAATTTTTTTAATTACATACGAAAAAAGCCATTGTATCTCTTAACAGCAGCAGATTTGGCCTTAAAAATCCCCAATCCAAAGAAAACGAATGGAAACCCGTTTACAAAGAGATCGCTACTGTTTTTTTTTTCTTTTTTTTTTTTTTTTTTTTTTTTAATTTTAATTCAATATTTTTAAAGCCGATCAAATTAGCGCGCTTTTTGGATTTTGGTGTGCCTGGGGGTTGACGAGCGTAGCTCGTAGGGGGCAGAGCCCCCTAGTAATTTAAAAGATAAGACTTTCTTTTTTTAGTCATGTACCTTGAGCTTTTTTTTTTTTTGCATCAATTTTAATAATTCTTTTTTTTAATGAAAGCTGTTTCTTTGTAGATTTGCCCACACTAGCTATTTTTTTTTAAATATTCCCATTTTTATATTTAAATTTAAAATTTAAAAAATTTCTATGAATTTGTTTCAAAATGGTAGCAATTGGATTACTTCCATTGTTGTAAAGAAAGGAAAAATAATAAGGTTTGCTTATCTTTATTGATGCCATTTTCTCATAAAATTCAAAATAAACTTTCTGAAAAAATTGAACAGAAAATGACATCATGCTTTAATAAAATATGTTTTCCGCAAAAAAGCTGTTACAATTCAATTCTTTTTCTTTCATTGAGTTTGAGACGCTTGGTGAAATGCGTCAATGAGGCAAAATGACATCATATTTAAATGAAAACGATCATTTTCTCTGATAAAAGTAAATATTTTACTACGAACGCCTCTAAAAGATATAAATTTCTGGAATTTTACTCGCCAATACAGAGATTAGAATCACAAGTCAAGAGTGCGAATGTTCACATGCAAAGTCGTAGTTGACAAACTTGATTTCAAGTTTAGAAATATATGTATTAATCACATATTGCGTATTGTAATATTTTTGAAATGGGGAATGTAAATATAAGAGATGCGTATGCAAATTATGAGAAGATGAAAATAACATAAAGTTTACATTTTACGCGAAAAATAATTCCATGATTAACTTAAGGTGAAATCATTTTTTTTTTTTAAATTTCGATCGGCAATTTTAAACGGCACAGATGTCATATACGCACCATATTGGCGCGATTTTTTTCTGACGTCAATGTCATATACGCAACGGGTACTTAACTGGCGCCAAAGTGTCGTTATTTTGCTTGATATGGTAACCCGGGTGTTATTGTTTGTGCTGTTGAAGTTTTCCCCGAATTGGCGTGAGAAAAAAAATCGTGCCAATATAATATTGCATGCGTATTGGGGCGTATATGACATCTGTGCCTTTTAAACATAACAGCCTAAATGGATAATTTCATCAAAATTACATATCTTGATTAGGTATAATAAATAATGCAGTTTAATTTTTTAATATTTTGAACAGTCGAAGTGTATGGAATTATTATTTTGGTAACTTTAAGTTAAAAATAACATTTGTTTTAAGAGACTAAGTAGTAACCTATGTATGAGTTCGTTTTTAGACAATTTCTTTCGTCGAAATTCGACGAGATTCATCCCGTTATTAATTAAAACATTAGCTCCATTGCTGTAAATTATGCATTTTAACCTCATACGGATCATTATGGAGTCGAATGTTGAAGTCGATGTTCATACGTTGGTGACCTGAGATATAGATTGACCCCCCCCCCCCCTTTCAGAAGTTTTACGTTCAAAGTATGTAACAACCACTATTTTTTTTCGAACTTTTCATTCTTTGTAAGCTTCCAAATCGATGCAATTCATTTTGAATTTTAAATTAAGAGAAACGAAAAGAAAATCGAATACGGAAAATACGATTTTGGGCATTAGTCGAATGGCTACGAGTGATACTCAAAGAAATCGAGAAAAATATAATGTCATGTATGCATTACTCATATGTATGTATTCTTATGTATGTATGTTTGTATTCAGACGAATGTATGTTTCTATTGGGAAATTTTTGTAATCGGGTTTGTAGACAAATTCATATTTTGCTGAGCATTGTTTTTAACAATTTGGTAGCTGTCCCAATTTACTGACGATTACTCAATTTTTTTTTTAATTCATCGTAGTTGAATATATTTCAACTGAAATGCAAGTAAACATTCTGAAGTAAATGAGATAAACATTTTTTTTTTTTTTTTTTTTTTTTTTTTTGTCAAGATGTACACTAGAAAACAGAAATATGTAGATTACAAAATAAAAAATACCTGTACGGGTTGGAAAAAGTAGCTTCCCTATTTCTTCGTTTTAAGATTTTAGCTAATTTTACTGGAGAACACGAAGTTAAAATGCGAAGAACCCGGTTAGAGAAGAATAATCACTACTGAATTTCAATGGAAATTTCGCCAAATTAGTCAGATTTGGTCAGTCCAAATTGGCTTAATTTGTGACGACATATTTTTGGTCGCCAAATTTGGCTATATTTCGTCCAAATATCGCGAAGCTTAGCGATAAATGCGACGTTGATGTATATCACTATGATCGCTTATGCTTATGATCGGAGAAATGGATACAACAATGAAAGATAATTCGTGAGAAATCATGTTCACTAAAAGTCATAAATTAATCCCTGACTTTTTACTTTCTTCTATCTTGACAAGAAGAAAGCATTGGTTTCATGAAAATTTTCGAATTCCAGTTTTCGACGGATTTACACGTTTTATGGGTCAAAGATTCCAAAAAACATGTTTTTACAAAATGTCTGTCTGTCCATCTGTCTGTATGTGACACAAATTTTGTGGGCGCTCTATCTCAAGAACTAATGCACGGAATTTAATAAAAATTTATATTCAGGTAGTCCCTGATATAGATTGGTGCTGATTAGTTTTTGGTGTAAATCGCCCTGCAGGTGGCGCTTCTATGTAGCATTTTGCAGGATTTTCGCAAAAGCTCTATCTCAAGAACTAATGCACGGATTTTTATAAAACTTCAGATCCTGTTAATCCTTGATATGAATTGGTGCTGGTAATGTTTTGGTGTAAATCGTCCAACAGGTGGCGCTGCTATGCTGCATTTACACGATTTTCGTAATAGCTCAATCGCAAGAAATAATGCACGGATTTTCATTAAATTTCAGATTCATTTAGTGCTTGACATGAATTGACGTTTTGCCCCTTGTGGTGTAAATCGCTCAACAGGTGGCATTGCTATGCTGCATTTTTTAGATTTCCGCAATAGCTCTATCTCAAGAACTAATGCTTGGGTTTTCAACAAACTTCAGATTCAGGTATACCTGGATATGAATTAGTGCTGTTTAGGTTTTGGTGTAAATCGCTCAACAGGTGGCGCTGCTATGCAGCATTTTTCACGATTTGCACAATAGCTCAATGTCCAGAACTAATGCACGGATTTTCATCAAACTTCAGATTCAGTTAGTCCTTGACATGAATTGTTGTTTTGTACCTTTTCGTGTAAATCGCTGAACAGGTGGCGCTGCTGTGCTGCATTTTTTGTGATTTCCAAAATAGCTCTAGCTCCGGAACTAATGCACCGATTTTCATCAAACTTCAGATTCCGGTATACCTTAATATGAATTAGTGCTGTTTGTGTTTGGGTGCAAATCGCTCAACAGGTGGCGCTGCTATGCTGCATTTTTCAGAATTTCCCCTACAGCTCTATCTCAATAAGTAATGGACGAATTTTCATCAAACTTCAAATTCAGGTATACTTTGATAAGAATTGGTTCTAAATTTATGTAATTTCTTTTACTATTTAAATGATTTAATTGACGTGATTTATATAGAAGAAAGTTTTGTGATGGCCACAACATACTAGTTTTAATCTGCTGCCTAGATTTAGTGTACATTTTAAGAAATATACATATTTTATATGTGCAACGTTATACACAGAAGTTTCAAAAATGACGGTTAAAAGAAATTAATTCAAATGTATAGACTTATTTAGCTTAATTCTATGTGGTAAAGTCACATAAAAATAGACCAGATGCTTCCTAATATTTTCATAATAACGATATAACAACAACTCAGATGAATAAAGGTATCAAGTTTGATAGAGGAGTATAGCAGACTATCTATGAGTTACATACGTGTTATAAAACTTTACCTGTTGCCATATTAAATAAGTGTGGGCTGTGCCAGACGAGCAAGTCTTTGAAGGAGCTTTGAAGTTTTCTGCCGCTAACTCGATGGATCAAGTTCTCAAAGCTCTGAGCTAAATTTAAAAAAATCGAAATCTCTCAAATACATCCGGGGGTATTTTTTTTTATCTTTACCGTAGATTCTCTTATCCAATGGTTTCTCTTTACTTTTAACATTTCTGAATTATTATAAAGACAACAAATTATGTTGCCTTCAGTTATGCGCTGAACAGCTTTTGTCTTTGCAAACAAAGGTTACAAATTTCCCTAAATCAACTTTTATTACTGGAAAAGGAAGAGCTGTAAAATGTACAAAAATCAAAGAAATTAGTAAAACAATCATAGAGCAGTTAGGATCAGAAGCTATCATTCTTTTGGCACTAACAGGTACTGCTGCATTTAATGTCAAAGACAAGGTAACTCACTCAGTGCCTAAAGAACCAACGTGTTTTAAATAGTTCGCTAATTTAAAAAGTCAGCAATACATCTACAGCTCAGAATGGATACAGTGTTATTTCTCATTGTTGACGAATTTTCAATGATAGTATGTCGTCTTATGGCTGACCTTGAACAAAGATATCGCGAAGGTAAAACTGATAGCATAATAGGTAGCATAAAGGCAAAATAGATGCCTTTTAGAGGCTCATTTGTTTAAATCCTTGGACGCATTAGGTAGTTACATCGCGTAAAAGACATCCCTCTATATAAGAGACATTCTTTAAAAGTCGATTTGATTCTTCGCGGACAAAAAATACTTAGAGCTTTTAAAAAATGTTTCACATGAACAAACTCATTGAGACAAAACGACGATCAGCAGACACAGTTCCGAAAGACTCTGAACTCACTTTGCGTGAGTCAAGTTTTTGACTACCTCTCACCCCTTATGCAACGACGCAAAGATGTACTGCTTTCGGCTAACTTGAATGATTTGAAGGTGCCATATGTCTTTTTCTCAAAACCAAGCAAGCTAAAGAATATAATCAAGAAGTATTTCTTAAATCAAAGCGGGGACCAATAAACAAGAATTTTAGCAGATCACAATGATTAAACAGCAAGATAGAGGGAAGATGATCACGCGTCTAGACTTTCCTCTGCAGCTGGATCCAGGGTTATGCATTATGCTGCATACCAATATCTGAACGGAGTGAGAATTGGCAAATGTAAGTACGATAAAAGATATTGCCTATGGCCCACGTTTTCAACCTCGAGGTTTGCCACAGGTCATAATAGTTCATTTTGTTGAGTATCATGAGCCATTTCTAACTGTCATTTTTTTTTATCAAACCTCTTTGTAAATATTGGAGAGAAGAAAAAGACTCATTCACACGAAGTTAGTTACCTTTAACTGTTACATACCTTGCCACCATACATAGATCCTGGAGTTTAACAATGTCAAAAACTGCTGTAGATATCCATCTAAAGGTGTTGTCACATAAAACAACTTATGTCATTTTTACTGTAGTTTGTCATTTAGAGAAAGTTCTAATGGAAGCAATTTTCGCTAAGGACCGGCTTTACCCAAATTAGAAGTATGGAAGCTGACAGATTAGAATTTGTGCATTACCCGAAGCAACTGACGACTGAGTTCAGACACTTTAAAATGAGGTATCGACGATTGTTATTTCAAACTTACTTTTATACTATTAAACAGCAATCTAGAAAATAAAACTTTTTTTTTTAATAATATCTTTTAAGTTTACGCGCCTCCATGCTCCAACATTTCGGTCTGACGGATACTGGTTAAGTTTGTTTTGTCATTAACTCTGGTAAATGTGTAACAATATTGTTGCATCAGTCTTAATGTTTGACATAGACCATCACAATGGAGTCGATTACAGATGATTAGAAAGATTTTATTTGATGCAAGAGGTTTATTTTTTGCAAGATTAAGTCATCAAGTTTTATAACGTGTAAACGGTTACATGATTGTAAATGCTCTACAAAATGAAATGGCTGTGAAAATGACGTCCTTTTAATTTTATTCAAACAATTCAGCTTTAAAAACACACTTTTTTATATTTAACTTTTCTTTGAAATATGAAAGTTAAACATTCTTTTTTGACGACAAATTGTTCAAAACATTTTTTTTACGGTATTTACTCTGCTGGAATCCAAAGAGAGAAAACAGTAATAGTAGATCTGTCACAAGAGGACGTTTATTAAGAAATATAACGTAACATTCAGTGAGATTATATTTAAGCTACCAGAATCACATATTGCGCGAACTGAGATCACAGGAGTTCAAGAACTATCAAACGAAAATGAACCACCTGAACATTATTCGTGTTCAATGGTCAATCTTTGCAATCATTCTAATGGATTCTAATTTAGTAATGTCAGATCAGAGACCATTTTAATTCCTGTTGTCATAAGGGTCACATTACCCTACCAAAAGTGAACTGTTAATAATCAACTAAAGGAATTGCTGGTTAATAGCTAAATTTTGTTCAACGCTTAAGATAATATAATATTGCAATGGCGTTCGCATCGTTTTCAAGAATGAGCAAAGTCCAGCTGAAGGTCCAAATTGTTTAAAATACAAGTTCAAATTTATTTTATTTAATCCAAGGTTCATTTGGAAATACTGATCAGCGCAGCGGGCATAGTCTGCTAGTTCTATATAAGTTGAGACTTCTATTTTACATGAGTGAAAGGCTTTTCACAAAATTACAGTTCAAAATACTTTACTTTTGACTGATAATGTTATTTTTCATGGCAAAAATCGCCCTCTTGATCAGTGGTTATTCTTTTTTCTCATTCATTCTGATTCTTAGCCTACTTGTTTCTCGCAAGCGGTCGTTAACAAAACGATCATTCAAGATGTACGGTGTTAATAACCATCATGGCACAGGTAATTGAAATTCCAAACCAGATGTCTAATGAGAGTCGTAAGTCGTTAGTACTGATAGAAGAAAAATCTCTGTAAGGTCTACGTACTTATTCAAACTTGTTCTGAAATTTTTCTTCTCCCACCTCCACATAGCGAATCCCTCTAACAAAATCCACTATTATCGATTGGAATTTAAAGAAGTTACTACTAAAAGGGTTCGGAATCGAACACCGTTTTTTATTTTCTTCAAATGAATTAAAGTTTAAAATGTCATGGAATCGGGCAACCGAAAGGGAAGATATATTCATTTAGGCGGTTCTGAAATTCCCTATACTCAACAACGCGAAACTTACGACACATTTTCTGATTAATTTTTAAACGTAGGCCTGGATATTAAAGTGGTATGGAATCGAATAGCGTTTTCCATTTTTGATAAATAAATATCAAGTTATATAAATGATTCTTGTCACGTAACAAGTTTTCTCCGTTGACGCTTTGGGAATTCGGTTCAAAATGCCCACTTTGACATTATTTTCTGAAAGATCTATCTTTACCAAAAAATGAAAATTCCATTCGATGACATAGGGTATGAAGAACAATACCTGCCAGTTTCATGCGTTTCTGAACAAAAATGAATTAAAACTTATGTCATAAAGTTGCTCCTTTGGATTTGGGAACAGCCTACACTTTGTTTTGAATACGGTCAGCTTTTTCATTAGGTGACCACTTAAGGCTGTTCTTAACTGTTCTGCTCAACAAATGCAAAACGTTTTGACACATTTACAAATTCATTTTTTAACGGAAAGGTATGAAATTGGAAAGCCTGACCATGGAAGCGATTTGGAATCGAACTGTGTTTTCTATTTTTTGATCAATAAATTACCTATTATAAGCGATTTTGATCACGTGACAAACACGTTTTTCACCCATTCTTGACCGGTTATTCCCCTTTCGCGCGGAAATTCCGTTCAAAACCCCCACTTTGACACTATTTTCTGAAAGATCTATTGCGTTTTCAAAAAAAAAACGGAAAGAACAGCTCGATTACATAGTTTCTGAACAACAACACCTGTTAGTTTCACGCATTTCGAAGAAAAAATAAATTACAACTTATGTCACAAATTTGCCCTTTTGGATTTGAGAACAGCCTTAAGGGTGACAGAATACTACTTGAATAACGAATTCATCCAAGATGCTAGCAAGATCAATACACTGTTCCAATTAGATTTGAATTTTGTACGATATTTCGGACATTATCGTGTAGACAAGTTTTGTATGTTTGCCTTTTTGTGTTCTGTAAACAAACTATAACATCTACATGATTAACGGACTCATCCAAGATACTTGCAAGAGTTATAGCCAATTGCTATCAGACTGACCACCATTCCGTCGTTGTTATGTCATAAAAATCGACCTAAAGCGTCAAATTTACCGTCATTTTCAGATAGCTTGTTTACTGTTATACAAAAACGTAAAACGCTGTTTGATTCCTTACATCCCGATTACCTGCAAATTTTATGCCTTTATTAAAAAAAAAAATTCTCGAATATATGTCAGAAAACAGCTGGCTTAGATGTGAAAACAGCCTGGTAAACTGCAAAACGCAGTTAAATTCTTAGAGTCTGAATAACCATAGCTGCACATTTTTTATTCCATTGCCAAAAAAAAAAAAAAAAAATTACAAACATGTCAAAAAATTGCGAAACAACAAACTTAACCTTAATCCTATTTTTTCGCCCTATGATTTATAGTTATAAGTCAAACTGACGAAAGTTGTTTTTCAAAGTCATGAAACACAAGGAGAAAAAACAGATAAAAATTCCAAAAACGTGCTTCAACCCTGTTTTCCTATAAGGTACCTGTACTTAATAGGGACTGGACACCCTAAGGAAAGTTGATTTTTTTCACCCCCGTGTACACGTCATAGGACTTGAAAAATATAGGACCACTATCCCTGGACTGTTGACTATCATTATTAAAATGAGCGACCTGGTAAATAGTGTGGTTTAATTTTAATGATAAAAACAAAAAATGTTTAAAAGTGTCCGTATAAGAAACCACCCTATTAATGACATGCATGTCCCTATTAGGGACAGGTGGCTCCTTATTGACCTATTACACAGGGTGTATGGAAGAGACACTCTTCCAAGGGATTTTAGAGGAGAGGGGATAAAATAAATCTTAAAGTATTGCGGCTCTTCGAAGACCCATGCAAAGCACCTCAGCTACTACAAAATAGTATGAAATAATAGAGTTGATTTTGCTTAGCTTTATTGCATCTGTTATTACTCAGTCCTCACGGGATGGACAAATAAAAACTTCTACATCATGGTCCCACACAGTCCTCATGGACATATCTGCCGCATGGGATGCAACAGCATCCATACTGCATAAGAAGCGGTCACCAGATCCCCTTTGTTGAGGAAGTCATACCGCTGGTACCTGCGATTTCGCCAACACATACCCTACTGAGGGGAGGCTTCTTTCGATTTCTCTGCAAGGTCTTTTTGGAGGATTTTTTTTTCTCGGAGGATTGGAGGATACAGCAAGTGAATCTGAAGATTCACTTGCTGTATTTCTAATGTGGACATGAGGTGTCCCTATTGGGAATCGGGCATAGTTTTACTAAATCTTGTCATAAATAAACAAAGAAAACATTTTAAAGCAATATATGCAATAGCAATGGAAAATATGTTTTATCAGCTTTCTAAAACACTCTCCACTTTTCAATATTTAAAGTCATTTTACCCTATCTCATAAGAATTTAAACTTACCTGTCATGACGATCAGCACAAAACGAAACAACAAGTTTCCTTCCAAATGGCGAACAGCGCGATTTTTTGCACTTGTTTATCTTTTCTTCACGGGCATGTAGTGCCCTATCTCTCGATCAAAATTGCTACTTTTAAAGATATTGGGGGTGTCCACTGTCCATATTGGGTACAAGTACCTTATACCTCTGCCGACACCCATGGCATAAAATAATCGTTCAAACAAAGATTTTTCTTATTTGATTTGTATAAATTGACAATCTCTTTTAGCTTTTTTCTTTCTCAGCTAAACAACACATATGTCAGCAGTCTCACCGTTGAAATTTAGAAACATGCTTTTATGGAAGACGTTCAGCCATTGCATCACTCATTACCTATTAGGATGAATAACATATGTCTATTTCTGTTCCACCCTGCGCAGATTATCGAGTATAAATTATCCTCGACCCTTTATTATGTACCAAAGCATATCGTACCCTTGCTACAAAAGTGTCCTAACTCAAAAAACTCCGTTTTTCAGGAAATGCGAAAAACTGTTTCGAGCTACGGAAGGATCAACGGCCATCTTGCAAATACTACCTAGTGGCTTAAATTTCACTGCACTAACTGGTACTTAAGGTGATTGGTAGATGTGTAAAAACCAAGTAGAATGGCAGCCATAACTTAAAAAACCCCATTTTTAGCTCACAGGCTATCAAAGCCTGAGAGCTTACGTGCCCGCCCGTTCTGTATGTACGTACGTATGTATGTACGTACGTATGTACGTACGTAACGCAATAACTCTTGATAGAAACATCCGATTTGCTTCAAAAATTTTTTCTTGGTTCACTGTGATAAGGTGTTTCCCTGATTAGTTTTGGGAGTTCATTGGTTAAGAATAAAGGGGGAAAAGGGAGATTAGTCCACCCCTCTTAATTCAGATAAATGGGATTTTCATGCAGAATGATTCGATTTGCTCCGAATTTGGTATACCGGTTTATTATGTTAAGGAACTTCCCTGATTAGTTTTGGGGATTCATTGGTTAAGGATAAAGGGGGAAAAGGGGGGTTAGCACACCCCTCTTAATTTAGATAAATGGGTTTTTCATGCAGAATTATTCGATTTGCTCCGAATTTGGTATACCGGTTTATTATGTTAAGGAACTTCCCTGATTAGTTTTGGGGATTCATTGGTTAAGGTTAAAGGGGGAAAAGGGGGGTTAGCACACCCCTCTTAATTTAGATAAATGGGTTTTTCATGCAGAATTATTCGATTTGCTTCGAATTTGGTATACCGGTTTATTATGTTAAGGAACTTCCCTGATTAGTTTTGGGGATTCATTGGTTAAGGTTAAAGGGGGAAAAGGGGGGTTAGCACACCCCTCTTAATTTAGATAAATGGGTTTTTCATGCAGAATTATTCGATTTGCTCCGAATTTGGTATACCGGTTTATTATGTTAAGGAACTTCCCTGATTAGTTTTGGGGGTTCATTGGTTAAGGATAAAGGGGGAAAAGGGGGACTAGTCCACCCCCCTTAATTCAGATAAATGGGTTATTCATGTAGAATTATTCCATTTGCTCCGAATTTGGTATACCGGTTTATTATGTTAAGGAACTTCCCTGATTAGTTTTGGGGGTTCATTGGTTAAGGTTAAAGGGGGAAAAGGGGGGTTAGCACACCCCTCTTAATTTAGATAAATGGGTTTTTCATGCAGAATTATTTGATTTGCTTCGAATTTGGTATACCGGTTTATTATGTTAAGGAACTTCCCTGATTAGTTTTGGGGGTTCATTGGTTAAGGATAAAGGGGAAAGGGGGCCAGTCCACCCCCCTTAATTTAGATAAACGGGTTTTTTATGCAGAGTTATTCGATTTCCTCCAAATTTGGTGTATCGGTTTATTATGTTAAGAGCTTCCCTGATTCGTTTTGGGGATTCATTGGTTAAGGATAAAGGGGGCTAGCCCACCCCCTTAATTTAGATAAATGGTTTTTTTTTGCAGGATTATTCAATTTGATCCATATTTGGTATATCGGTTTATTATGTTAAGGAGCTTCCCTGATTATATTTGGAGGTTCACTGGTTAAGTATAAAGGGGGAAACGGGGGCTATTCCCCTTCACTTATTTTTTTGAGGGGCATTATTCTTTAAAATAAGAGTATAATATACAATTAGTGTGAATAGTCTGTGAGCTCAATGCCATCAGTTTAGCTGGGCACTTTTCTTTTTTATTTGAGTTGTGTCACTTTTGAAGCAAGGGTGCGATATGATGACAGATTTGTACATCTGGGGTTAATTTTTTTCAGAAGAAGGAAATGTTCCTACTATCGTATTTCGCTCGATATTGAGAATTGTGCAGCAAAATAATGCATCGCAATTACTATCCTTCTGACTGTAAAATCTTTGGCATTTTCCGTTGCTGAAAGATCTAAATGGTTTTCTTGCAAATATAGTTTTTTTTCCCACTTCAGATATAAAGATTAGTTAAAATATACATTTTATTGAAAAAAAGTGAAGTGTGCAGAGGGGGCTCTGGTCAGGGCCGTAGCAAGGTCTTCAGAGCCCCCCCCCCAAAAAAAACATATTTTTCGCCCCCCCCCCCCTCTAAGATTTTAGAGAAATATTTATATTTATTTTTCCACCCGAGTTCCATTTTATAACAACACCAGCGCAGTTTCGCTGGTCGAATTTTCCAAAACGAACTTAAAATTGAACGAATTTGTAGTTGGGCTGCACTGCTTTCGGCAGCGTACACCCATAGGGGCTATGTCCGCTCCGATCTCGAATCATACGAATTTTGAATTATTTTATTTTTTTTATTTAGATCCAGATTAAATTCAAATTTTCAACATTTCGTTCACGTTGCTAAAGGAACAGATTTGATATTTTTACAATATGAATTTAATCAAAGGACTTGCAAAATTTAACTGAGAATTCTTCCATTTAGGAAAAAAATGTCAAAAAAATCGCCGAAGAACGCGAAAGAACGCCAAAAATTGCATAAAAATTTTCAAAGTTCATAGAGATCAAACTTTACTTATATTGGGCTAAAAGATTGAAACCGATTTTTTTTTTTTTTTACGAATATTAAAAAAACTACCAGAAAAGTGAAAAAAAAGCTAAAAATTACATAAAAATTCTCGAAAATTTTAAAAACAGCAGAGGACAAAATTTGTCAAAAAAGTTTGAAACTGAATTCCTTTTACAAATGTTATAAATTGCTAAGTATTGCTCATAAACAAAATAAATAAATAAAAAATATGGAAGTCGTTTTCGTATTTTCAATTTTCTCTTCATTTTGACAATGCCATCCGCCTGGCCCAGACAGATTTTCTTTAAGCAGAAAATATTCACTTATAACAATTTTTTTCCTGCTCGGATTGGTGCCTTTTATTAAATACATATATATATGTACAGATTTACTAATTTAAAAATAATAATAATAATACTTTTGGGATGTTGTTTTCATACATTCCGGTTTTCTCCCGTTTAAAATTGTCACCCAAGTTGAAATTTAAGAAGAAAAAAAATCCCTTCGGATAGAAGGTACCTTTCTTTGGGCAACGAAGACGGGTTTCCTAGTAGATAATAATAAAGACAGACGTTTGTCTGTCCAGAGTTTTTCTTTGTCTGACCAGATGTTTTTCTGTTCCATACAACATTTGACAGGAAGGTTGCCTGTATGCCTGAAGTTGCTCGAAACAGTTTTTTAAATTTTTTGATTCGAATTTTTTTCATTTAATTTTTTACGACATTTTTTTGTATTTTTCGAGTTTCGTGCTTTTTTCCACACATTCATAAAAGGAATCAATTTTCAATCCATCTTTTCATTTTAGCCAAATATAGTAAAGTAGTCTTCTTCGATTTTTAAATATTTCGCTAATTTTTTATGTGATTTTTAACTTTTTTCGCGTATTTTTTGACATTAGTAAAAGGAATCAGGTTTCAGTCTTTTAGCCCCATGTACTAAATTTCGTCCTTGGCGATTTTTGAATTTTTCACGAACGTTTTTTTTCCCCTTTTTAAGACCCCTGTGATTAGAAGAGATTTTATCTCACATTTGAAGAAACTTTCGTCTTTAGAAAGGAAAATTTCTAGAAATTTTGATGTTCGATTCGCGACTTCTTCGTGTTATGAAGGAAAAAAGTCATGCGTAAAAGTTCAGTTTCTAATAGGGAAAAGTACAATGCAGCAAAGTTTGCGGAACACTCCTGTGGTTTGATTTGACAAAAATGCATCTTCATATTTAGTAAGGATGCTAGGTTATTTTTATGTTAGATTGGTGAGTTTTCTATATTTTCGCGGAAAATGAGAAAATCAAATCAAAGCTTTTTTTGTGTGTGTGTGTTTGAATGAAAGAAAAAGTTACGAAAAAAATCCTTCAATTTACTGATTTCTTTCTTTCTTTTCTTCTTCTTTTTTTTTTTTTTTTTTTCTTGGAGAGAGAGTGTAAAAGGAACCCAGTTTCTATCTTTTATCCCAATATAGTAAAAATTTTGCCATCGGCGGCACGAATTTTTGACATCCCTAAAAGGAATCGGGTCTTTTAGCTCAATATAGAAAATAAATCTATAGAAATTTCTGAATTTTTTACGAACGTTTTATGTGATTTTTAGCGTATTTTTGTCTTTCACGGCGATTTTTTCACATTCCAGTTACAATCTTTTGGCTCGATATAATCAATTTTCTCTCAGCAATTTTCAATTTTTGCCCAATTTTTTATAAGATTTTTACACTTTTGTTTTCGCGTTTTGCGCAGTTTTTTTGACATTTTTTTTTTCTGAAACCGAAGAATTAGATTTTTCTGCTGTCATAATTAAGCTGAAGTGGAAAAATAACAAATTTGTTCCTGTAGCAACGTGAACTACGATGCTGGAAAATTTTACTTTTATCTGGACACTATTACTTTTATCGAAAAAATCATCGAAATTCGAAAAATATCGAAAAATTCAATGATTGTTTGATTCAAGATCGGAGCGGAAATTTCCGGAACAGGTTTACGCTGCGGAAGGCAATGAAAGCCCCCAGTGGAGAACTAAAAAAAATAGGTTCTTTTTTTTTAAAAAAGCAATTAGCGAAGCTCTGCTAGTAGATTAAATAAATACACAATGTAATTTATGTATAGTTAACATAAGTAATTTATCGAGACAAGAGAAATGAAATGTTCAAAACGAAACAGGTCGAACATAAGGGGATAGGCGGGATATGCAATACACATAGATGCCCGCTTATTGGGGTCCTCAACGAGATTAAGAAGCATATATCTTTTGAACATTTGAAAAAAAAAAAACTGAAGCTTAAAAGTTTTGAATCTTGAGTTCCGAATTTTGCTCACTTTTAAGAGCGGCCCCCCAAAAAGAAAATTTATAAAGTATTTAGAGCCTGCAAAACTTCTTTCATCTGGGCACCTTTAAAAAGAATGGTAGCTATAGAAAAAAAGGGCATGTCTGTTTCGGTTAAAAGAAGTATTAGTATTAAGAAAGTTTTTAACCTTATTGGGGCCCCAAACGAGATTAAAAAGCATATTTTTAAAACATTTGAATAATAAAAATTGGGCCTAAAAGTTTTGAATCTTGAGTTCCAACCTTTCCCCACTTTTATAGGCGGCCCCAAAAAAGTCAATTAAAAAAGTATTTAGAGCCTGCAAAATTTCTTTCATCTGGGCACCTTTAAAAAGAATCGTGACTGTAGAAAGAAAGCACATTTGGTTGAAGGAAGTAATAGTATTAAGGAAGTTTTCAAACTTATTGTGGCCCCAAACGAGATTAAAAAGCATATTTTTAAAACATTTGAATAATAAAAATGGGGTCTAAAAGTTTTTAATCTTGGGCTCCAACTTTTCCTCTCGTTTATAGGTGGCCTTAAAAAAGACAATTCAAAAGAATTTAAAGCCTCCAAAATTTCTTTCATCAGGGAACCTTTAAAAAGAATGGTAGCTATAGAAAAAAAAGGCATGTCTGTTTTGGTCAAAAGAAGTAATCGTATTAAGAAAGTTTTTAACCTTGTTGGAGCCCCCAACGATATTAAAAAGCACATTTTTAAAACATTTGAATAATAAAAATTGGGCCTAAAAGTTTTGAATCTTGAGTTCAACTTTTCCTCACTTTTATAGGGGGCCCCAAAAAGGTTAATTAAAACAGTATTTAGATCCTGCAAAATTTCTTTCATCTGGGCACCTTTAAAGAGACTACTGGCTATAGAAAGAAAGCACATATCTGTTTAAGTCAAAAGAAGTAATAATATTAAGGAAGCTTTGAATCTTATTGGGGCCCCCCAACGAGATTAAAAAGCATATTTTTAAAACATTTGAATAAAAAGATGGGGCCTAAAAGTTTTGAATCTTAGGCTCAACTTTTCCCACCTTTATAGGGGGCCCTAAAAAAGACAATCCAAAAGAATTTAGAGCCTGCAAAATTTCTTTCATCTGGGAACCTTTAAAAAGAATGCTGGTTATAGAAAGAAAGCACATTTGTTTGAAAAAACTGATAGTATTAAGGCAATTTTGAAACTTATTGGGATTCGCAACGAGTTTAAAAAACATGTTTTTTAAACATTTGAATAAAAAAGTGAGGTCTAAAAGTTTTTAATCTTGGGCTCCAACTTTTCCTCCCGTTTATAGGGGGCCTTAAAAAAGACAATTCAAAAAGAAATTAGAGCCTTCAAAATTTCTTTCATCTGGGAACCTTTAAAGAGAATACTGGCTATAGAAAGAAAGCGCATATCTGTTTTGGTCAAAAGAAGTATAATAGTATTAAGAAAGTTTTGAACCTTGTCGGGGCCCCCAATGATATTAAGTAGCATATTTTTAAAACATTTGAATAATAAAAATGGGGCCTAAAAGTTTTGAATATTGAGTTCCAACTTTTGCTCACTTTTATTGGGGGCCCCCAAAAAGGCAATTTAAAAAGTATTAAGAGCGTGCAAAATTTCTTTCATCTGGGCACCTTTAAAAAGAATAATGACTATAGAAAGGAAGCACAATTGGTTGAAGGAAGTAATAGTATAACGAAGTTTTGAAACTTATTGGGTTCCTAAGTGAGATTTAAAAGCATATTTTGAAAAATTTGAATTAAAAAAATGGGCTTAAAAGTTTTGAATCTTGGGCTCCAACTTTTTCGCACTTATATAGGGGCCCTAAAAAAGAAAATTAAAAAAGAATCTAGAGCCTGCAAGATTTCTTTTCTCTGGGCCCCTTTAAAAATTGGTTCCTGTAGAAAAAAAGCGCATATCTGTTTTGTTTGAATGAAGTAATAGTATTAAAGAAGTTTTGAACCTTTGGTTTCACCTTTTTCGCCCATTGATAGGTACATCCGAAAAATACTAAAATGCCATTTTATTTTTTAAGTAGAACTTACAGCCTTCAAAAACTTTTATAAAGAATAGAGCTGTAGCAAACCTCACATATTCGTTACTAAGTAACGGGTATTGTCTAAGATACGAAATACCGAATCGGTACTTCGAAATACGACTCGTTAGTCGTTACTGTGTCAATACGCAGCCGAACAAAATGAAACTAACTTCAAACGCTGCTTACGTTTGTGTAATTCATGAATGGAGCAAATAGCCGGATGCGGTAAAAGATGCGAATTTGTATTCGGACTCGGATATTTCGGAATCAGTTGTTTCTGTATCAGCGTATGCGTATCATTCTGTTAGTATTAGTTATTCTCAAATCTCAAATGATTTTGATTTCGTAGGGGCTTGTTGATTCCTTTATTATGGAAAGAAAAAGAAGTATAGCTGTTTTATACTCCGAGCTTGCGGATTTAGCAAAAAAGTATTTATCAGCGATGTCTACATTAGTACCATCTGAAAGAATTTTTTGAAAATCAGATTATATATTATCTGAAAGGCGTGCTTCATTAAAATAAAAAAGAATGGAAAAAATATTATTTTTAAACATAAATCAAAGATTTCTAAAATAGTAATGCGAGTGGCGTAAACTGTTGGTTGATAAGATGATAAAGACTAAAATGAAACACATTTCTTTTAAATGTTCCGAAAATTTTCAAGAAATTCTGTTCTAAAATTTACAGGTTTGCTTTCAGTGCATTCTTTATCTTATAAAAATATCTTTGTACGTGTATTTATGTTTTAAATTTGAAAAAAAAAAAATATTTTTATGATAAAGACGAGTTTTTAGATTGTTTGTAAAAATGTTTTTATGATAACGTTTAATTTTTTTAGCCCCCGGTATGCTATTTCTTTCTCCCAGCTAAGCTAATAAAGTGTTGTCTCCAAAAAAAAAAACACGCTCCGTTGTATCAGCCAGTGTATAAAACAAAGCAGTGGTATCATTGTACGGAATAATCTCTGCCGCAATATTTTTTTACTTCTAAGCATCGCACATTTTCAATTTTTATACCGTCGTATTGGAGAAAAAAAGTACTTTTAAATGCAATTTGTTTGAAAACTGCATCTCGATTTATTTTTGAGATATTAATTTTTTTGTAGTTTTTAATGCTATTTGTTTAATTTTTGTAACTCAAGTGCTCCATTTCTGTAGAAAGTAAAAGTAAGGGAAAAATAGTTGGAAAGTACCAATTATAACTTTTTGTAGCCATTTTCTCATAAAAACTGAAAAAAAAAATGTAATTAAAATACGTGCTGTTTCGAAAAAATATAAGCGAATGACTTCTAATAAAACATGGAACTTTTATAAACTGAACAATTTTAAGTATCGACATTAAAATTACAAAGAAATGAAAGCATATAAATCATAAGATAGCCATTTTTTTTTTTTTTTTTTTTTTTTTTTGGTCGAAGTTCTTAAATAACGAAAGGAATTCTTCAGCGGATGCGGATAACGTCATTTTATATAAAATAAAAGCGTGTGTTTTAAGTCTTGTAACTGAACTATCTACATTTATACACATATGTTTTTTCATCGGGCGTGATACTAAATTCTGAAAAAGCAGAATTCCTGTTTTCTAATTTCTTTTTCTTTTCTTTTCTTTTTTTTTGGGGGGGGGGGGGGGGGCTTGTAAAAATATTTGTCACAGATATCATATACGCCAATATCATATAAGTTCATTTCTGACGCCAATATCATATAAGTACCGGGGTACTTAACTGGCGCCAAAGTCCCGTTATTTTGCTTAATATGGTAACCCGGATATTGTTTATTTGTTAATATATTGTTTAGTTCTATAGTTATTAAATAAACTTTTTTTTATTTATTGTTATTCCCTTTTTTTAAATATATATATGAAAGGATAAAAAGCCTTTAAAATTTCAAAAACTTAAAACCTATTTCTAAAACCAGTTTTACCCCTCGTAACTTTGTTTCCCAGCAATACATCTTATTACTTTCAAAGATCATTTTAGGACGATTCTTAAATAGTCCAGTCGTTTTAGGAAAATTAGCGGAAAAAATTAGAACAAAGCTGGATTTTTGCACAGGTGCTAGTTAGGGTATGTAGTTAAACATACTAAAAGTCCCCATCGATCCGGTGTGAGCTTTCGCCACCAGGGGGCGCTAATGAGCTTGAAAATTGGTCTTTTGTGAATATCTCATGAACAATGGGATCTAGAAAAAAAAGTTCAATTACAAAGATGTAGATAATTTAATTTCCTACAAAAAGTGTTATTAACATTTGTTTGTCACATCAATCCTTCCCTGTCAAAAATTTTAAAAAGTGAACATATTTGGAAGAAAAGTTATAAAAATACGAAAAACCTGCTGCTACTTTCAAAGAAATTATATAAACAGGTTAAAATTCTTACTTTTGAATGGAGAAGGTGAATATATAATATACATATATGCTTATTTCCACACCACCCTTGAGGTAAAGCATTTAGCGCGTTTTTTTTATTGTGGTTTCCCCCATAGGCATATTCCACTTATAGTGACCGGCCTAATCCAATTTCAATCGTTTGACCGCTTTAGTAGTCGTTTGCACAGCTTCAATTTCTTCACTTGATTCAGTTTCGTCATTATCTGTATTTCTTTCTTTCATTGTTGTATTGCCTTCAGTATTTTCTGGTCGGCTTTCGATATCATCGCTAAATTCAGGAGTAGCGATTCCCTCCTCAAATGCAGTGGGCAGGTTACTGTCAGTATCTTCCTCGTCTTCAATTTCAACTTTACTTGCATTGTGACATGAAACTCCGCAACAATTTACGCAAATATCTGAACATTTCAAACCGATTTTTCGGCATCCACACGCTTTTCCACATCCTTTGGAGCAAGTACAAAAAATGGATTCAATAATATTTTTTGGTGCGGGCGGTAAGGTGGCAGGAATTGGAGACAAATTAGGTGCATTTTGCCAGCCCCAGTTCTCAGGAAGTAGTTTATTGCCCAACCAGTGTTGAATTTGATGATAAACACGTAAACTGTGCAATCTAGCTGCATCCTCGGTAGGCGGCAACGATGAAAGGCTTTTTTTACCCACAGCAACTCCTTTCTTGAAACATACATAACGGTGCTTGTTCAGAGAAATTTTGTCTTTACCTCCGTATAAAGCAAGAAAAATAGTTTTTCCTGCCTCGGATATTTCAAATTGGGATACTTGATCACTTTTAAAAGTGCTGGCAGCTTGTATGTTACGGTCTCCTTCCTTTTTCAAAATTTTTGCTAACGACATTTTGCCTTTCCCAAACATTGCTGATGTAGAGTCACAACCTGAAAAAGCGTGAAGGAACAATATATGATCTTTCAGAACTGCACCATTGTTGAGACTGTGCGATGAATACAAGGTTGTTGCAATTCTTCCTCTTCCAGGTTTAATAAAAAATATCTCTGTCTCTGGGGGTGCTAAAGCAGTCAGCAATACAAGCAAGTCAACATCATCGCCAACAACAGCAACAAGTGCACCAGACTTTGTTACTTCAATTGCTGTGTTAACAATTAGTTTGTCAGCATCATCTTCTGCCTGTTTCGTTTCGAAGCCATTCTCCATAAATTTCTCCATGAGCATGGATATGAGATGCGTTTTATTTTTATGATTAGATAAGAAAATTTCTTGACTAATTGACACATTCATTTCTTCGTTAAAATCAATGTCGGGAGTTAGAATTTTCGAATATCGACGAGTTCTTTCGGCCGTTTTTGTATTATAAACTTCGTCAGAGTAACCATCGAAAACGATTATACATTTACCACTGTAATTTCTTTGGACATAAGAAATATAACTTTCTACGACGCTCTTGTATGTTCCACCGAAGGGCCAAAGAACACGATGCAAAAGCCATCCTCCATCGATGATGTACGTAGACACACAATCACTTGAATTCTCCTCGTACGTTTTTTTTTTCAAATATTGAATATAACAATGCTTTGGTAGTTTTTCTCATACCATTTTCATCAAATAATGTTAAAGGATATGGAGATAGTTCATATTGAAAATAAGTTTCCAAATTTTCTTGTTGTTTCATACAAACGGAAATACGTTGAAATAACAACAGTGGATCGCAGGTCACAGTATCGTCTTTAAATTTGAACGAATTATTCATCGTCGCTAACGATAGTACTCAATCTTTACGTGAAAGTTTCAAGTCACCAATTTTTTTCCCCGAAATCTTTTCAATGACTTTGCATCCGACACTATATGCATCATGACAGTTTATTCTGTGATCTCCGACAATTCCGTTATAGATTGAGATGCAATTACTAATAATGGGAAAAGGTGGATTTTTTTCAAGCCATGCATCCAGTTTCTTGATGTCTGCATTATCGCGTAGTGCACTAGAATCTCGATAGTCAAAGTGTTGATCGGATGATTGCGCACGCGCACCACACAACTCTTCTAGAGATTCACATAATTGCACTAGAAAAGGACCGCCAAGTATCCATTTTTCCAATACGCTGTCTGTTATACCCCTCCCACGTGTTATTCCACCTGATGATTTCATACTTCTCATCAATGTCTGTTCGATCGTCATATCTGTCCAAACACCGGACCAAAATTTTTCACTTCTTCGAACAGTAAAATAGCCCGCTTTTATGAACCGCGAGCATTCTGTTTCATGTAATTTTGTTTCAAGCAGACACATATCTTGTAAGTATATTTGACAAGCCTTTGCATATGGAAAATGGCCACTAGTATGAAAAAAAGGTAGCATGTTCCGAATCGTTTCAACATGTAATTGCCAATTTCCACTGCGTTCTGCCATTATAAATTTATGCATTAATGTTACCATTCGAAAATATTGACACCAAAGTTTCGCTGTTGGCCCATTCTTTTCTAATGTTTCCATTTCACATTTAATTTTTGTTGTAAGAGAAACCAGTGTAGCGTCGTCCAATATATTGTCATACATAGAAGTGTTTTCTTCAAAATCTGTAACAAACTGTAAAAGGTGTTCTTTTTCAGCTTCATGGACTGTGATATTTTTCATGATTATCTTCCCTAAAGCCAAACGCACTAAGGTGTGCCCTCTAACAGCACGCGCAAATGCGTGACCGGCTAGCATATTTTCAACGGTATTCTTCGCATATATCTGGCTCAGCAATTCTTTCAAGCCACTTCCAGCCATTATGTATCCAATACAACGTAGATATGACATTAACAGATGAAATCCTCCAAGCCTAATATAAACATTCTTGAAATCTGGCGTATCGCTTAGCGCCACACATATGTCTCTCGCTTTCATATAAAGTGGTTGGTCAAATGTCACAAAAACGCAATTTTGATTGGTTTCTTTACTTTTTTCGATCGCTGTGCAAAGACTTGAATATATTGTGTCGTAATGACTTGGAGGAAGATTCAGGAAAGGCAAGAACTGGACAGCTGAGCACTCAAAATCCTTACCTTTAGTCAAAATTTCCATAAAGCCATTACATCCACGTACATTAGAAATGTTCTCAGACTTGGCATACAACCATAGGGCATCGGGAGTGTTCGGAACAATTGACTGTAAGTCAGTGGGCTTAACCTCCTCAAGTTGTAAGTTTTGCAAGCCCTTGTCTGCAGCAAATTTCGGATCGAAAACTTTCACCTTCAGTTCACATTGTTTATTTATGACTTTTGCCGGAGGTAATTTTGTTAACCTTTCAACACTGTCTGGGAGTAGAAAATTAGATGACGGCGTTACACAACTTATGCCTCCCATGCTGTGAAAGGTGTTCAAGCCGTCGATGGTGTTTACATTGAAGTCCGCATTGTCGAAAATGAGTTGAATGAATGAATCCGGCAATACGACTGGATTTCCCTGCAGTGCGGCACTTGCTTCAAAAATTTGAATTTCGTTGTAAGGAGCCGCAAATCCAAATTTATGCATGATATCCTGTAAAATTTTGGATCCAAATTTTCGATGTATATAACATCCTAAACCTATCTAAAGAGGTGAGAGGAAAGAGCGTGGTCTAGTTGCTGCCATAATTGCATGTGAAATCGCATTACATTTCAGTTTATACACATCCGATTATCTTTTCTTATTTTTCATAATTATTTCTCGCACAAGCGTCGTTAAAGTAGAGGGTACAATGCTTTCTATTTCCCCAAAGAAATTGTTCATATGGTCGTAGGACGAAAGATTAAAGCATCGCGAACATATATCCTCTCGTATTATTTGGGCTGCTTTCTTTACGATTCTCAGTCGTTCGTCTTCTTCGTTAGTCGCCCGGTTTTCATGCCATGCGGAGGTTAAAAGTTTGTGACTAAACCCTTTGAAGCATATGACTGTCCTTTTTTTTTTTGGAACTTGCGATTATTACTTTGTTTCCATAGTGTGCTTTAAGTTTAGAAATTATTGTCTTAACTGTTGGTATATAACCGCACACATGCTGTAGAAGTTCATCAATAGAGAACTGACATTCGTCGCTTTCTTCAATAAATGTATTGCCTTCCATACTTTCGGCAATCTGTATTCCTTCCGGTCTTCCTTTCTTCTTACTGGTTTCCACTTGCTTGGTAAAAAACCTTATAAAGCATTTGTGGTGATATCTTGCTTCAGCTACAACCAAATCAATAACATTAGATAAACGCTTACTGACTTCTTTACCCCATTTGTCTCCACGCTTATTCGCAGCCACGATTAAGCTATTTTTCACTTCTAAGCTTTCAACTATTACAACTTTTTCGCGATACTTTACACACTTCTTTTTTTCCTTCTGTATGAAAGCTTCATCCAATGTATTAGAACATAGAAAAGATTTTTCCTTAAATTCAAAGAAGGGACTCTCTTTTCTCAATTTTTCTTTTAATGGAGTAATTTGTGTGGACGTTGATGGTTTTTCTGCAATAGATTTCTTGTATGATTTAATAGAATTCTTTCTTGTATAATTTTTCCTACACATTGGGTGAACTACAAATTCCCTATTGTTTTCAGCCTTTTCTTCAAACGTTTTCCACTTATGGTCACCTCTTTCCAAACTTGCTGTCACAAGGGACTTCAGCCCCTTTTTTCCAATTTCCACATAATCATTAGAAACGCAGCCCTCACCGCATACAAGACAAACTACTTCGTCAATCTCCATTTTTCCTCTCTCAATCAGCAGTCAAGAAAGAATCACTTTACATTGTCAAAACTATTTAAAACTTTCTACAACACGCGTTGAAACTAAAATTATTCCCTTTCTAAAAACTGGCAAAGAATTACTTCGTTCAGTAAATTAAAGTGTTTAATACTAGCGAAATGCTCATCAATTGAAAATAAAACACTGTAAATACTGCAAAAAATACCACCTGCGAATACGAAAAATACCACCTGCACGTGGTATATTTCGACATAAGCAAGGGGTGATAGGGTATTGGGCAATGACTATTGCACAAGCGTGCGAAAACAGCATACAGACAATGGAGGAGGGGTGGGGAGGGATTGAAAGTAAAAAAGATTTGTTCTGTTTCTTGGGCGCGTTCAATATGATTCTGTTTCCGCATTTTTTCCAGTAATGTTTATATTATTTCAGTTTTTGACAGGGAAGGATTGGTGTGACAAACAAATGTTAATAACACTTTTTGTAGGAAATTAAATTATCTACATCTTTGTAATTGACCTTTCTTTTCTACATGCTATCGTTCATGAGATATTCGCATAAAACCGAATTTCAAGCCCATTAGCGCCCCCTGGTGGCGAAAGCTCACATCGGATCGATGGGGACTTTCAGTATGTTAAACTACATACCCTAACTATCATCTGTGCAAAAATCCAGCTTTGTTCTAATTTTTTCCGCTATTTGTAAAAAAAGCTGCTAAAATGACTGCACTAAAAAGTGAAACTGCTAATCTAAGCGCTTTTTGCAGGCATCTGTTGGTAGGGCAGATACGTCACAGTCCCTGGGAATTGTGCGGGCCTTGACCACAGATCAATCAAAACTTAATGAACCAATTAAATTAAATGTTCCTCCCAAATTAACAATTCTGCCCTCTGCTGGAAAATATTAGAATCTTCACCATATTACTCAAAACACGCGCGAAAAACGAGGAATTTGGCTATTTGAGAGGCTAGCTAAACTTACGGCCATGTAACCTCCCAAAATCTATGCTGTTGGCTCCGGGACCGGCGATCGACTCGCGAATCAGATGTATGATGAGCGCCTAATAAATGAGTTCGATTCGCACAAAGGTTCCCGAGTCAATTTCTCATCCCATCTTAACCATCATCCAGGACAAGCTCACCTGGAAATCTTTACATTATTTTATTATTACATATATGTAACTGGTATTCGAAAACGAGGTTTTCGCCAAATTGGCGACAGAAAAAAATCACGCCAATGTGGTGCGTATATGACATCTGTGCCAAATATTTTTGTTGGTATGTTTTTAAATTTCATATTTGAAAAAAAGGGTTTTTTTAAATATAAATCAATAATTTCAGAAATAATAATGTGACTGAAGTACAATGTCATTTGATAGGATGACCACGTAAGAAATTAAATATACATATATTTAAATATTTTCAAATTATTCCAGAAGTTAAAATTTCATAATACATAATTACTTTTAGTGTAAAATTAGTAAATAAATTTGTTTCTAAAAATATTTTCTTTGTGTAATTATATTTCATAGTTTTAGTATAAATTTGGTAAACTTTTACTCTTCCTAATTGCTTTCTCCAATTATTCATTATTTCATAAGAAATTCTACAATTCAGACATGTTATATTCAATTATGCATCGTATTTTAATTTTGTTTGCCTTTTTTCATTAAAACGTAGAAAATTAAATGTAAATTTTACGTACAGATGGCAGCACATATTTTACGTTAAAACAGTAACGAATTCTTCAAAAGACTCATGTGCAGTGTGCAGTATATAATTAGATTTGCTGCAGGTTTGTAGTACATACCCGGTTTTTGAACAGTAACGAAAGTAACGAGTAACGAATACTTTCTAACGGGTAGCGAGTTTGAAAGTAACGACATCATACGGGTATTCATTTAGTCGTTACTTTTACAGCACTAATAAAGAATGGTGGATATAGAAGAAAAGCACATATCTGTTTTCTATTTCTAAATCTGATCAAGATCTTTGACAAAAAAAAAAATGAATTTCGATAAAACAAAATAAAATGTTATTAAAAATACATAAAAAATAAAATAAAAACATTCGGCTGGAAGGTACAATAGCTCACTACTGGGCCCCTGACTTTGCTCAGCCCCCCCCCCCAAATGGGGGTATGGGGGGCGGTCGCTACGGCCCTGGCTCTGGTTACGGGCCTGATCGGCCCAGGATGCGGATTTCTTTTTTTTTTATTCAGAAATCTTTCCGAAGTGACCTGATTCGATGCTAGATAAATGAAGGAGAATGTTACTCTAGTATGGGTGCAAGACTGAAAACTTGAGCGAGTAAAATCCAATGAAGATTGTCTTGCAGGATGGCTCAAACTGGGTTGGGTTGGGTTGATTTTTGACGGCCAATTATCTACACGAGGGATATAGGCCCGGGGGAGTGCCCTCCGTGGGGGTCTTTCTAAGGGAACCTAATCCGTATTAACGCATGGAAGATCCACGGCTCGAAGAAAACCACGAAAACTCCGAACGATTAGGCCGACGGGCGCGATTGGGATCGAACCCAGCACCTCCCGTCTACCAGCTTCGAGAGCAGAACCTCTCGGCCACTGGTGGGGCCCGATGGCTCAAACTGTTCTTTGACACTAAAAGGGAGTGACTGAAAAATTTGGCTCGTAAATGTTATTTAAATATGCAGTTCTCACCATGAGTCAAAAATTTCTTCGAGACTGAAGAGCTGAATCAGTCCTAATGAGATCTAAGAGGTCTTGCATCCACAATGACACTCCATTTGTGGATTGTAAACAATCCGCTCAATACTGGGTATCAAGACGCGTTTAGAAAAAAACAAAGTAAAAGTAAAAGTAAAATTTGGCCTTTTCTGGATCTTCTTGTTCTATTAGACCCTTCTCTGTTCTGGCGGGTGAGTGGGATTTTTCGAAATTTCAAATAAACGAGTTTCTCAAACGAATGGAATGGCGCAACCTTCGAAAAAATCGCGACGAAAAAATAAATAAAATGAATCGGAGAAGAAAATGACGACCCTTGCTCTTCTGACGGACATTCAAGTAAATGGGCAAATCATTCGATTTCATAACAAGTTGGAAATTGCTCGTCAAACGTGGCAAATGAGGTGCGTTCGTACTATAACTAGTTTTATAATTATTTTTTGTACCCCATATTGTACTCAATATATATATTTTTTTAATTTCATAAGTGCATAGTCTATAACATCATTAAAATGCACTTGCAATAATTTTTTTCCCATTCCCCATAATGTAACGGAAAGCTTTTGACTGTCCCTGTCATTAAACTATACATCCGATTTTCCTAAAATTTGAAAGGGCTCGACAAAATTTTGTAACAGTTATATCTTTAAAATTTCAGACCATTCGGAAGGCTGTAATATCATTAAAATGCATTTGCAATAATTTTTCCCATTGGCCGTAATGTAAAGAAAAACTTTTGACTGTCCCTGTCATTAAACTATACATCCGATTTTTCTAAAATTTGAAATGGCTCTACAAATTTTGCAACAATTATATCTTTAAAATTTCAGACCATTCGGAAGGCTGTAACATCATTAAAATCCACTTGCAATAATTTTTCCCATTGGCCGTAATGTAAAGAAAAACTTTTGACTGTCCCTGTAATTAAACTATACATCCGATTTTCATAAAATTTGAAATGGCTCGACAAAATTTTGCAACAATCATATCTTTAAAATTTCAGACCTTTCGGTTGGGTAGTTTTTGCTCTGTTACATGCGGACAGACAGACGGACTGAACGACGACTATAGGTGCTACGTATTTATATAATTACGAACGCACCTAAAAAAAGTCGGAAATTGCTCGTCAAACGTGGCAAATGAGATGCGTTCGTACTATAACTAGTTTTATAATTATTTTTTGTACCCCATATTGTACTCAATATATATATATTTTTAATTTCATAAGTGCATAGTCTATAACATCATTAAAATGCACTTGCAATAAATTTTTTCCCATTCCCCGTAATGTAACGAAAAACTTTTGACTGTCCCTGTCATTAAACTATACATCCGATTTTCCTAAAATTTCAAATGGCTCGACAAAATTTTGAAACAATTATATATTTGAAATTTCAGACCATTCGGAAGGCTGTAACATCATTAAAATGCATTTGCAATAATTTTTCCCATTGGCCGTAATGTAAAGAAAAACTTTTGACTGTCCCTGTCATTAAACTATGCATCCGATTTTCATAAAATTTGAAATGGCTCGACAAAATTTTGCAACAATCATACATTAAAAAATTCGGTTGGGTAGTTTTTGCTCTGTTATAAGCGGACAGACAGACAGACGGACGGACTGAACGACGACTATAGGTGCTACGTATTTATATAATTACGAACGCTCCTAAAAATGAAGTAGTATCATTATTTTTATTTTTAAGTGAGGGTGGGACAAAAGAATTTTCTAGAAGCCACGTAAAATAACAATAATAATGAAAGGAATTCCATTACCTATGGAAGGGTAGTCCCGATGTCTCCTGTATAGCTTCCCTCCTTATTCGAAGTCGATAGAGCTTCCTGATTCTAATGTCCTTCAAAGGACATCGTTTTCAGACAAACGCATTTAAAAGTTTTGGAAAAGCTACCAACGCTTTCACGGACGACGCAAACAAAATAAAAGAGTTTTACGAAAATTTTTACAGAAAAATGACCCGTTGTTTCTCTATCAGCCTGATTTTTTTCTTCGGGCTTGCTGCAAGAAGCTTATGCAGTTTTAGGCTCATTGGAATCTGAACATTGGCTTCTCAATCAGCCTGATCCTTTTTAGGCTTATTGATTGCTAAAACTTGGTACATCATTAGGCTAATTGAAAAATGCCCCGTGTTGACTCAGCCTCGTTTTCGGGGGAGCTTATTGCAGTTTACAGTTTTAGGCTCAACGCAAACTGACCCGTCCAAACATCCAGGCCTACTGCAGTCAGTCGGAGGTAGCGGGTGATGATGCACCCTTTCCGTTCTGAAAATGCTTATGAAAAGTGCAGAAGTATATATCGGGTGGGATGCTGAATGAAGATAATTTAAAAATTAATATTAGAAAAATGTTCAATCAGTGAAATCTGCAGAGGAGACCGATTTGAATGTTTCGCCAGCATGATAGATTGCAAAACGAAAGAAAGTTACAAACTATAGGTAAGTGAGACGCTCACTCGTTGTCTTGCCTGCAGATAGTGTGTACAACTTTTCTGGGAGGGGAGGCCCCGTTAGCTGTAAAATAATAATAAAAGTTTATCCACCAGGTTCATCCATCATTAAAGCAGTCTTCTTCTTCTTCTTTGTAATCGTTTTCATTCTTCTCTAGTGAATGCAGGGAAAGCATGACACATCTGCAGATTTCATTAATATAGCCCATTTGACCTCTATTTTTTATACTAATAAATAATCTTTATTCACCGATCACGCCGAGGAAACTTTAATAATCTGTCTCGTCTGCAGATTTCGCGGATAGAGTCTGACTTGTGAAGCATCTTTAGTGAAGCATCCCCTTTTCTTTCCGCCATGCCTCGCAAGTCAGCCTCCCCTGCCGATGTTCTTCTGCACAGACGTTTGAGTGTTAAAATGAACTCACCTTCCATGTGAACAGGAGAGTTAGTTCTCTTTCACACAGCCTCAGTGCAATAGGCCTGGATCTTTGGACGGGACTCCAAACTGCAATTGTCTCTCCGCCAATAAGCTCGGAAAGTATCTGGAAAAAAGGGAGATGATTCTTACCCTCTCTCCATGAGCCTAGGAATTCCCCTTCCGCCCCCTATGTGGTAGTCGACTTTTTTTTTGCACAGCACTGTTTGTATGATTTCAGCATTCTATTTCTATACAGTCAAAGATTTTACACAGGAGGCGACTACCCTTTAGAGGGTACGTCTTTTTCAGTCATACGTCGTTTTAGAATGGTCCCCCGTATAATGGGTGATTTACTGTATTGAAAAAATTCTCGACATCCTAAGTTACAATGCTTCCAATACAATAACAGCTTTCACTTTAATTGAAGAAAAATACCCCCATGGTGTCCTACTGAATGAACTTTTACGTTAACCCTTTGGAAAATAACTCACGATGAGAAACTAGTATCCCAAACACCTATAAGGGGTTCAAAGCATAAAAGATAATAAGTTTATAGAACAAATGATGGCAGTGAATGAAAAAGCTTAGCTGTCTTAATAAGCTAAAAAGATACAGTGTAACCTCTGAATAACGATGACCCGTGGGACCGGCGAAAAGTGACCGCTATTCGGAGGTGGGTGTTATTCAGAAGTTTCATTTAAAAAAAATCAAACTTACATAAATTTAAATAGAAATACACACAGTCATTTTAATGAATCATCATGGTTTTAATATAAGAAAATCAATGATTTTCAGTTCCTTTATTCCTTTTTTTTTTTTTTTTTTGCTGCAAATATCTTTCTCCAAAGAAAAAAAATATGTCTTGATTTGCTATACAACTCATCATCATTATGATTTAATGAGAAATTTTGTATTTCACCAAAGTTCATCAAATGTTCGGTGTATGTGTTAATACTGGAAATTTTGGGTGATTCTATAATCTATTTTCTTTTCCTCTCTCCTACCTTCCACCATTTTTTTACTTTTAATGCCCGAGAGAGACTGCTCAGACTAGGAAGTGAGTCTGTAGAGCATAGACTGTCCCTCCCGGCCCCCTTTATTGAGGTCTAAAAAAAAGTTACAAATTTCAGCCGTGGCTGAGCCCGCCAATACGCGCGACAGAGGGCGGAGTGGTAAATATAAGATATAAATAAATGTTACATTTGCAAAATTTGTGAAACAAACATAAGGACATTTAATAATGCAGTGTTATACAAAGTTAGACAATATTATACAATTGCTGCAACCCAACATTGGGTACTGAATAAGGGAGAATCCAAGTCCCTGTCTCAGTGATGGAGTAAAACTGAAAGGTTACATAAGAAGTTGAAGGTGTTTCTAAGCTTTGAGAGCAAAATCGGGCGCGATAAAATATTTGCTAACCAACCAACTGGAAGAACAGGAGGACGGCGGATATGCCAGCGAGCTGTTAAAGGACAATTATAGAAATAATGAGAGGCAACAGCATCGTCACCGCACTCACATAGAGGAGAAAGGGCTCTTTTGAACTTGAAGAGGTATGCTCCAAAAGGACCATGACCGGTAAGGAAAGCTGTAGTGGATGGAGTGAGCAGCAGAAGATCCAAAGATACCACTGGGACAAGATCATAGGTATATCTATCCTTATCTGAGTAGTCCCAGTAATCCTGCCATTTTTTCATAAAATGAGCGCGAAGATGTCTTTTGATGTGTGAGTGCGGTACTGGAAGTGAAAAATCAACTGATGGTTTAGCAGTTGCCTCCTTTGCCAACATATCTGCCGTTTCATTTCCCAGGATACCCTTATGGGCTGAAACGTGGCTTAAATAGGTTTTCCAGAAAAGATTTTTGAGAAGTGATTTAATCTCAATAATCTGGGGATTTGTTGAGCCAAACGAACAGATAGCCTGCAGGCTTGAAAGACTATCGCTAAAAATTGGAATTAAAAAATTTTGGTTTTGTTGAGAAATCCACTCTAAAGCTTTAAAGATGGCAAAAAGTTCGGCTTGGAAAATGGAATTATTGTTATCCAGCCTGCAAGACCAACGATGAGTCACTTCACTCCCTTTCGTAGCGCAGAAAGCTGCACCTACTCCGGTAACAGTGCGTGAGCCATCGGTGAAGACCATAACATTTTGAGTGGGAGAGTAAGAATTTATAGTCGGATTTACTTGTAGGTGGGAAGTCTCATCTTCCGGATGAAACTGCCAGCCAAGAGTCTTACGCTGAATCATCATTTGTGGAAAAAATTGCTGTGAGATAGCTTCATTCTCCAAATGGATGATGTTGCTTTTAGTGAATTCATATTTAATGGTAATGGAAATGGGAGGAATACCTGTCAAGATATTGAGAGCATCACTGGAAATGGTTCTATATCCCCTAGAAATTTGCAAGAGAAATATCCTTTGTATAGAAACTAATTTAGTAAGTGCTGCTTTTGTAAGATTTCCCTCCCAAATAGATGCTCCATAGGTGATAATTTTTTCAACAATAGTAGAGTACCAAATTTTTAGCAAATGGCTTTTAATACCCCAAGATTTAGTGGTTAATCTTTTTGAGTTATGATAAAATTTTACTAGTTTGAGTTTAAGGTAATTAATGTGAGAGAACCAGTTCAAGTGTTCATCTATTGACAATCCTAACAATTTAAGGTTAGAGACATGATGGATGGAATCAAATGTGGTAGTCACTGCCACATTTTTGACCAGACATACAAACAAACTGACCTCTATCTTAGTTATGCCTGCCGTTCTAAGACTATTATATAAAATTTCCCCATTATTATTAATGTCTTCATTTTCTGTTTGTTCACATATCAAGTAAATTTTGCTTGATCTGCTTCACATTTCGGTTTGAAAATTAAATATGACATTGTACCATCTGCTGTAAAAAAAATTTCTCGTGACTTTTGATTGTCCGTTGTTCAGAATTCCTTATTTAGAGGTTCGTATGTTAATGCTATGGAACGTGTTGGGTTCTATCAACATGTGGCCGGTATTCGGAGGTTGTCGTTATTTAGAGGTGGCCGTTGAAGGAGGTTTCACTGTATATATATTTTTAATGATGCATTTTAGATTCTTATTTAAAAAATGGTCTCCTTTTCAAAATCAAATGTAGAACTCATTAAACATCTTCAATCCAATGAACATCAGATTCATTTAGTATATACTAGCAGGCCGAGCCCGCTGCGCTGGTCCATTTTTCAAATGAACCTTCATTCAAACGAAATGGAGAATTCGACCCTGTATTTTAAATTAATATGCGCCTTCACCTGGAAAGTCCTTCTGCATTTTCTGAATTAGCCTCGGACGCCATTGCGCTGTTATATTATCTAATGCGTTAGACGAAATTCGGGCAATTCAGAAGCAACTGCTTAGTACATCGTGTAGAGTTTGGTGGGAAATGCGGCCATTACGATCATCATAAATTAAAATGTTCTCTAATCACCACACTGCTAAAAAAGAGAGAATTACAATGATTGCAGATATTTACCTTTTAACTTAAAGAATTTTCGGGTTACAGTGCTCAGCAAAAGTTTAGACAATGATCGATTATGCTTCTGTGCTGAGAAGTATGTAACGAATTGTTGTAATTGAACTGTCATATATTACTGGGGACTTATCTTTCATATACAAACAATAAATTTTAATTTATACACTTTACATAATATATAATGACAAAAAAACAAATTTAACATTGTTGCAAAAGTATAGACAATCTGTCTATTAACAGAAAAATATCCATAAATTAAAATCGAACTGCACCTACATTGTCTGCTATTAATGCAAAAATGTGACTTTCCATCGAAGAAACTAAATCCTGCATCACTTGGGGGTCTATTTCGTACCAAACACGTTCAAAATGTGATCGAAGTTCATGTACAGAGGAGTATTGTTAAAAAATTGCATAAACCGTATGAGATATGATGTCACAAAGTTTTCGATTAAATTCAGATCAGGGCTACACGCGGGCCAGTCGAAAATAGTAATATTTTGACCAATTTTTTGATTTGTATGCAACATGAATAGACGCATTATCCTGCTCAAATACATACTTTGGAAGAGGTAAAAGTTCACCAAATGGCTGTAAATTCTTTTCCGTACGTAGTCTTACGCAGTTTGGCGACTCCAGAGATACTTAAGAATTAAAACAAAGTGAGGCCATCAACCCTTTCGAGGGCAAAGGACACCTAATTTTAATTCCAAAAGTGACAAGAATATTTAATTAAAAGTTTCCTTTTATAATATACGTAAAAATAAGCAATTTCATATTTTCTAATAACTTCGTTTATAAATTCTGGTATCACTCTATTATTTCATCAGCTTATAAAAAGAATTACTCCGCGGCAGGAAAGGGGTCAATTTGTTGTAAGATTTCAAGGCTGGTTGTTTTTATCATTTTCATGTAAACTAATGTACATCTTTCTTTAATGCATTTACGAAATTATCCGTTGACACAGAACTGACTCGCTTTTAATGCGATTAGTAGTCATTATTTGTCTAGATGCCACTTTATGGATCCTTCTATAATCTCGTTTTCTGGCCACTCCAGATCTCTGTTTTGCTTTGAAAGAGTCACCCTTAGACAGTACTCTATAGACGGACTTCTTTGGCCGATTCAAAGTAGCTGAAATTTCTGCAACAGTCTTTCCTTTCGATTTCAGCTTCCATGCTACAATTACTTCATCTGACTGAGATTTCCTGCTCGCGGCATCTTCACTAACCGATGCTATCGAGAGGTGCATACTTCATGCATGTGACGTCATAAGTTTGAAATATGAGTTTTTCCGTGAACAATTGCACAAAAGTGTCTAAACTTTTGCAATATGCAAATTTCACTTTTTTTAGTTAAATTAAATAATATCCTACATTAAAACCGTTATTTCTGTACTAAAACGTTTAAAATATATTTAAAAATAAGTACAGTCATTTGTATAACCCAAGTGTTCGCATTTTTTATTTAAAGGTTAAAAATCACCAGTGTCTAAACTTTTGCTGAGGACTGTACTTACTTTCGTTTGTTAGTCCTTTTACTCCGGGCTTTTCAGCTTGGTGCTATGTGTGGATCTGATAACATAAATACAATCTCTCTGCGTTGCATTATATTTGGTAATATATATCTTATTTTAGCAGGTTATCTACAGTTTCTTATCTTCGAATTCCAGTAGAATAAATACAGCCAAAACAGTATTCAACTTTTATATTTAAAAAAATGTGAATCATGTAAAAGTGGGTATTTAAAGCTGAATTGTGTGAATAACATTAAAACAATGTCATTTTAACTGCCGTTTCTTTTTATATACCAGTTTTAATCATGCAACTATTAACCTAGGAAAATAACCTCGATAACTGAGTCAAATAGAAAAGTAAACCTCTAGTTTTCATTCAATAAAATCTTCCCAATCATCCGTAATCGGATCCACAACCAAGTTTGATGTGAAACGTTAGAAATGTTCGTAACGGTATGGCTACAAATGTACCAGAATTAGCTACAAAACAGAGTTAATTACGCGCCAAAATAAATTCCATTAAATAATGTCACATTGTTATTGATTTAATTTTAGATCCTTCACTATCAAAACTCTTTGCGAATGATAAATAAAGTTAGTTATGCAAAATTTTTAGTAATGATCTTTTTTGCCAAACCAAAGATTTTTTTCGCATTTCTCTCGCATATTAAGACGGAGTAGTAAACATGCTTGTTATTTTCAAGACGTCATTATTCATCAGTCTGTTGCCTAAATTAAACTAAAAACATTAATTTGTGACTACGATCAGCTGCTCGGGCTGTGCATCAGCCAAAATTGCTTTATAATGATTGAAATTTTGTTTGAATCTGAGGTACTTTAAAAAAAAAAAAAAAAAAAAAAAAAAAAAAAAAAAAACCTAGGCTAAATGAACAGATATTGTTCCATTCGCCACCTTTGGCATTTGAAAGTTTTTTTTGTACATTCAAAGTGATGCTTTTTAGTGATAGTAAAATAACTGCAGATGAAAAATATATAATAGTAAATATTCTTTTATCCGTTTGATCCATATTAAAAAAACATAAATTTACTAATCGCTAAGTACAAATTTCGCGTAATCTTCTGAAATCGGATTTACCGTCGACGGTTCTTTTCAAATATAAACAAATCTTCCAACATTATATAGTAAATTCGCCAATAGTAGGGTGGTTGATTATGGAAGATTCATCCAATATCTTTTAATAAATTTCTAAAAGAAGGGAGGATATGGGGAAAAAATTATGAATGAAATGGAATATCGAAAAGTGATTTTTATTGCAACAGAAAGCAATTTTTATTGCAAAATGTTTTCTTTCGTGATAGTAATAACGCATAATTGCTTACATTGCTACGCATTTGCTGAATACGATGCAAATACCATTTAGCTATTATATTATCTTATGCTTTAGGCAAAATTCGGGCTATTCAGAAGAAACTCTTTTATAGCAGATCTTTAAAGTAGAGGTTTCTTTTATAGCAGATCTTTATAGCAGGGGTTAGGAAAGAAATGCGGCCGTTATGATCATCAGAAATTAAAATGTTCTCTAGTCACCACACTACTAAAATGAAAGATAATTACAATGATTGCAGAGAGTGACCAGTGAACATTAATCATGTTCGGATTATTCACTATCGTTTGTTAGTTTCTGAACTCTGGGCTTCTCAGCTTGGTGCTATGTATGCTTCTGGTAGCTTAAATAGTACAATATCTCTCTACGCTACATTATATTTCGTAATATACGTTTTCTTCTGGCAGGTCTACTGCAGTTTTCTATATTCGGATTACAGCAGAGTAAATACAGTAAAAAAATGTAATAAATTATTTGCACACAAAGAACTGATTAACTTTCATATTTAAAATAAATGTGAATTATATAAAATTGGATTTTTAAAACTGAAGTGTTTGAATAAAATTAAAATATTATCATTTTCACTGCCATTTCTTTTTCTTTCTTTTTTTTTTTTTTTTTTACCAATTGCAATCATTTAACTGTTAACCTGAAGAAAAAAAAACCCTCGATAACTGATTATGATAGAAAGATAAACCTCTTGTTTTTATCCAATCAAAATCTTTCCAATCTTCCATAATCGGCTGCACGGGTAATTTTGACGTCAAACATTAGAAGTTTTTGCAACTACATGGTTACAAATGTGCCAGAGTTAGATATTAAAAAGGTAATTATGAACCAAACTACATTCCATTAAATAAAGTCAATTTGCTGTTGACTGAATTATATTTCATCTTTCACCAAAAATACATTTTGAGGATGATAAATAAAGTCAGTTATACAAAACTTAATAAACCTAGTACGCATTAACCTTTTTGATGCACCGAAGATTTTTTTTTTCATTTCTCTAATGAGCATAATAGCACGGAGAAATAAATAGGCTTTTTAATTTCAAAATTATATTATTCTTTAGTCTGTTGCCTACATAAACCTAAAATCGTTAATTTTTCACTAAGTTTAGTGGCTAGGGCAGTGCGTCAGATTTTTTTCCTGAGTATTTCAAAAGCAGTATGTCATTTTCCGTTATTATGCCCCTAATATACAATATGGGATTTTATATCCTAATGGGATTTTGCGACACAAACCCTATACAACAATTTTTATCAACAATTTTGAATTTTTGTCAGAAAATAGCATGAATAAAGATAAAAAAAAAAATACCTCATTATTTCTCTCTTGTCTGCAATAACGAAAGCTATCTAATTTTCACCATTTTGAAGAAATTTCATAAAATGCTTTTAAAATTAAAATATAAAAGTGTGGATATTAGAAAAAAAAAAACAGATAGTACGATCACATCTACAAATGAAGAGTAATAAAGTATAAAAAAAGTAGTATAAAAAAAAATTCAGTATAAAAAAAATTAGTAAAATTGGTTCAGCAGAAAGAAAGAAAAAGAAAAATTCAACTAAAAACGTCTTGTCAAGTGAGTACAATTAAACGTGCATTTTATCGAAAATAACTAACTAGGAAACGTTCCCAGGTGCAAGTTGTGGATTTGGACGAGAGTGGTATCAAAAGAAAGGTCTCGTCATGTACATCAAAATGTCCAATGGAACTACCCGTCGGAATCCAACCGTTTTCGAGATATCCTCACTTGAAGTGTGAATAAGTAAATAAATAAATTGGCTAGCAGGCATATAAATTGTTCACAAGTTAAAAGTTTCTTTGCATCGTTTTAATCCTCTACCAATACCTTTTCCCGAGCTACAAGCAAAATCCTTTACACCCACACATTACCAGTTATTTCCCCTCTATTAGACAGGCACTTCGCATTCTACGAAGTTTTCGTGTAGGGCAGCATTCGGAGAGTTTTTCCATCTGTTTTTGCTATTTCCAGCACCTTGTTTTATGCAACTATTTCGGCAAATGTGTGGGTGTAAAGGATTTTTCTCGTAGCTCGAGAAAAGGTATTGGTAGAGGATTAAAACAATGCAAAGAAACTTTTAACTTGCGAACAATTTATATGCCTGCCTGCCAATTTATTTATTTACTTATTCACACTTCAAGTGAGGATAGCTCTAAAACGGTTGGATTCCGAAGGGGAGGTTCCATTGGACTTTTTGATGTACATGACGAGACCTTTCTTTTGATACCACTCTCGTCCAAATCCACAACTTGCACCTGGGAACGTTCCCTAGTAAGTACGAAGCGGATATAAACTATTTGGCATTTAAGATGAGACAACAGAAATAATATCTACCCTATCTATCTATATTATAAAGGACAAACATATCTGTGCGTAACGCATACGTCAGTCTGCGAATGGCAACACTTTGAAATTTGAAATGAAATTTCGCTTTTGCAATTTTCGCTACTGCAAATTTTTAAACTTCTAAACACCCCACATTTTAAATGTTTACACCGTCGTATGCAGAAAAAAATGCACTTTTAAATGCAATTTGTTTGAAAGCTGTATCTCAATTTATTTTTGAGATATTAATTTTTTTATAGTTTTTAATACCAATTTTCTAATCGTGGCAACTGAAGTACTTCATTTCTATTAAAAATGGATTAGTTTATTTATTGATTATATTCTTACTGATGCCATTTTCTCATTACAATTAAAAATATATTTTTAAAAATTTGAACGGAAAATGACGTTACGCTTAAAAAAAGACACAATTTCTCTGATGATGCTGTTATATTTCACTATTTTCTCATTTCGCTGATATTGAGTTTGAGTCAATCGGCAAAATATTTCAGCGACTGAAAATGACGTCACATTTAAAAGTAAACGATAATTTTATTTGATAAAACGAGATATTTCCCCTTGAATACGTCTAAAAGTTATAAATTTCTGGAATTTTTACGCGCAGGTACAGAGATTATACTAAGACCTCAAATCACGAGTGGGAATTTTAACATGAAAAGTTGTAATAGTTGACAAACGTGACTTCAAGCTTGAAAATATATTTATTAATAACCTATTGCGCATTAAAATGTTTTTAAATGGTTAATATGGATGTGAAACGTGGAAAATGACTTGATTTGGTTTAGATGTAAAGGTAGAAAAATTCTATGATTATGTCAAGGTGATTATGTCAAGGTCATTTTTGCGGATTTTTCATTCCGTAATACCAAGCATCAATTACTAACTTAATCAAAATTACTTATGTTGATTATATGTTACTGATGACGTATAGGAATTAAGTTTAATTTTTCAATAATTTTAACAGTTGAAGTTTATGAAAAAAGTATTTTGTTAATCTTAGGTTAAAATATGTCTTTGGAGAGTTAAATTAACAAATGTAAGATGGATTTTTTATTCTAATTATTGTTGTTGATGTATTATAAATTTGATGCAACAGTTCCTTTGTAAACATTTTCTTTCGTCGAAATTCGGCGGGTTCCACGTCTTATATATAAAATCCTAATGAATCGAATTGAAACGAATTTATGTAACGATTCTATGAAACGACTGATTAAACAACTGATTACGTTTCACGGCGATTTCTCCTAAAATATGGAATACTTTGCGATGAAATTAACACCAAAAATCCGTATTGATCCACAGATCTTAAAACTGGTATTAGAATTTTAAAATTAGAATTAGTTTTCGGAATATTAATTTTTTTCTAATTTTAAATACTTTTTTTCTAATGGTGGCAACTCAAATTTTAATCATAACAGATATATTTTTTTATATTTTAGAAAAGGTTATTTTAAATTAATTTGGCGACGAGTTTGGCCTCCCTTAAATGTATGCTAAGAAACACATCATGCTACTTTTATTCAGAATTCAATTTGCATTTCATTATCATTTTATTTAAAACAAAACATTCATTTAAAATTGAAACCTTTAAAATAAATGGCTTTTACTTCATTCTTTTTTTTAAACGAAACGAAAAGAAAAATATTAGACACAGATATCATATACGCTACGGTGTACCTAATTGGCGCCAAAATGGCGTTATTTTGCCTGACATGGTAACCCGGCTATTGTTGTTTATTTATTAATAAATGTTTATTTGAATTTATTTTCTTTTTATTTACAAAAAATGTTATAAATTGTTTTGTTCTATAGTTATTAATTTTTTTTTTTATTTATTGTTATTTCACTTTAAAAATAACAGAAAATAATTTAAAAATACATATGTAACAGGTATTTGAAAACGAGGTTTTCGCCAAATTGTCGTAAAAAATAAATCACGCCAAACCCGGTGCGTATGTGACAATGCAACAAATCATGAGATTTAATTTCCACTTCAAAGCAACGTTTTAATGTTATTACTTCTCCCGTAGACCAATTTCGCCAAATTATATAAATAGCCAAATTATACAAATTGACATATTTTTTTTATTTTAAATAACAATAAAACAAATAAATTAGTATAACATTAATAAAAATACAAATAAAACGTCGAAATAAAAATCACTTGATGGTGTGAACATGTGTAACTTCCTTAAAGTCAAGTGAATGTGACATTTACGATCAACCATTATTGGCGTGTGAGAATTCGACGATATCTCACATTGGAACTCTCAATTTACAAGGCAAAAGCCAGCATAGGGAAGCTAATGTATTTTCACCTAGCCTCCAAATTTCTTCAGAGTCCTGGAAAATGTCGCTAGAGATGAAACAAATACTTCAATTTCAATCAATCTTCGCAGATGACACTAGGGTGAAAGGAACTCTTTTATCTAGCGAGAGAAATATTCTTTTGATGTTCACGAGGATCTCGTTCCCGTGGGAAAGTAGAAAGTGAAACTAGAGATTAAACCGGACGCTAAGGTTCTTGACTGCAGTCTATAGAGAAAGGGCTGGTCTATGAGATCATGGGCCACGGATGGTGAGTGGCTAATGGGAGTGGCTTTGGTCCTAGACGGAAAAACGAAACTGATAAAAGAGGATGCAAGAGCATTCTCGGGAGCTTAATTTTTCCCTTCTGTTTGAAGTTGAGACTTCAAGGTGTTTCTGTCCGTGCAGAGTGGAAATCTCTCACGGGTCGACGGCTTCGGGACATATTCCGAAGCACAGAAGAGCGAAAGCCAGGTGTGGCTGTTAAGATATCTCCATCACGGAGTTGAAGATCGGAGGCTCCTAAACCTCGGTTAAACACCTACAAAAGTGCGACATTCCTGTCGAGCATCGCGAACTCTATCTTCGAAAATAGTGGACATTGAATAAATAAGAGACTGACTACACTGAAAGCGATCTATTATTCGAGGACTGGACTTGATTCTATAAATATATTATTGACAGCTGGACTCGAACCCTTATATGAAAAACGTTGTAATTGTGAATTATTTAATCAAGAAATATTATTTAATTGTTTGAAATGCAATAAAATATTTTTTCGATATTGATAAGACCAGGCCGTTGAAGTTGCCCGCTACCACACCACCTTACGGCATCGGCTCCGTTACAACTTGGTGGCAGCTAGAAGATTTTCAGCAAGAATAATTGTTATTAGAGGAAAGCCCAGGAGGAAACAGACGGCGAACACCCGGAGTTTCTGACAACAACTCGGGAGGCAGCCGAAAGAATCGAAACGACAGTTCCGAGGAAGACAGACGGACAGCCCATCTAGACATTGCCCATGAGACAGTTCAGCTAGATCAACTAGACAGTGCTTCGAGACAGTGCAAGGTGGACCTTGGACGACAAACAGTGGGACGCAACACGCCCGATACGAGCCCTTGAGCTACAGTGGACGACACCCGCGGAGTGCCATAACGGACCGTTCCCCAGACAAGATACTTCAAGCAACAACTGCAACAGGTAAGCTCATTTCATTTTGAGTGGCTCTTAAACTATTATTTAGCATACTGATAGGACATTAAAATGTTGTTTAAATAAAAATATGAGAAACTTTTTGAGGTAAATGAAAATAGTAAGATTATGATAAATCGATAATGTGTAGTTAATCCATGGAAATCTAACGATTAATGCAAATTTATATGTTATGTTATCTTTATCATTATTTTTAATGTTTGGAATGCAGAAAGGATTAGATAGGCTAAATTCATAACTACTCAAAAAAAAAAAAAATGCCCAGTAAATTTTTTTTTTCTTATATAACTTGTGTAAGAAATATATTTTGATGAGTGATTGTATAAAGAGAATTTTTGATGCATGCTGGATTGCTAAATGACAAACAGAGTAAATTAAACTTTTACCCTAAATAGTATAGATGCATTTTGATAAAGGTTGCAGAAAGGGTTCAGTTCTTGAGAAATACTGGGAATGTAGTTTCCCTATAGTATTTGAAAAATTACTTATTGTTTTCATATTGTGTGTATAGGGACTCTAAAGCTTTAAAATTTTGAATTTTATTTTTTGCTTTACGTTTGGCACAAAAATATAGAAATTCTGAAAATCTTTCGAAAAATCATAAAATTATTTTTATATATTGGTTATGCATTTGAAATGTTTATTTATATTTTTTGCTTAGACGTAAAATATTTCTTGTGAGATGTAAGGTTCATATACTTTTAAATTGATAAACAAAACGAATAGTTTCCGTTAGTATTATTTCAACATACCGTAGTCATGTCGAAGTTAAATTCACTGAAGTACTGCAGGAAAGCGGATTTGCAGAATCTCGCGGAAGTTTTAGATGTGGAAATAGATGAAGAAGACAATATGGCAACGATAATCGAAAAAATTGAAGCAGCAGAAAAATACGACGAAGAACTAACTTTAGTGCAGGCAGGGTTTATCGTGAAAGATAGGGAAGACCGAATCGCGGCAGAAAAAGAGAAAGAGAGGGAAAAAGAGAGAGAGAGAGAGAGAGAGAGAGAGAAGAGAGAGAGAAAGAAAAAGAAAGGGCGTTTACTTTAGAACAGCTAAAATTAACGCAGAGTTCAGAAAGGCGAAATTCTACGGTAAGCAGCGGTTCCGAAAGATCCGTTAAATTACCTCTTAAAACTATTATGCATCGTTTTGATCCTGAACGATCCGACATAACATTATTCCTGAATTTGTTCGAACGACAGGCGAATAGGTCCGGAATAGAGCAAGATGAATACGTCACACACTTGTTAGCATTATTGCCGGTGGAAATTGCAGAATTAATCTTACGCGAACCAGCTCAAAAAATTGACAATTTCGAACATGTTAAATCGCTTTTATTAGCCCGGTACAGGCTGAGTGCGGTAGCGTACCGTCAAAAATTGAATAAACATGCACGTAATCCAGGAAACCCGTGGAGAGATCTCATATTCGAATTGAATAGTTTTCTTGAAGGATGGATTAACGGTTTGGGGATCACGCAATTTTCTGAATTAAAAGACTTGTTGATCACTGATCAGATCAAGCGACGCGCGTCGGTCGATTTGAAAGAGCATTTTATTGATTCGTGGGCGAATTATAAAGATCCCTTGGTGCTCGCTACGGCACTAGACGAATATGAGGCGATAAAAGGAGTGTCAAAAAAATCGTGGAATACGAAACCAAAATTTGAAGGAAATTCGCGGGATACGAGAATGGAAAAAACGGAAAATGAAGACGAAATGAGAGATTGGCATTCGGAAACCAAAACTAATTGGGGAGAGAAAAACACGAAAAACGAAAGAGAAAGGATCTTCGAACGTAAAAATTGGAATAAGTGTTTTATTTGCTCCAAAATTTGGCATTTAAAAGCCAACTGTCCGGAAAACAAAAGGAACTTAGAACCTATTACTAGCGTTCATCACATTTGCGTAGGTACGAATTTTGAGGAAAGTTTCAAACCTTATCTTAGCCGTGCTCTAATTATCGGAAAGGAATGCACGACGTTAAGAGATTCCGGAACTAGCTTTGATGTGACCCCATGTCAATTAATTAAGCCCAATCAGTTAGACGGTGGTGCTGTACGAGTTAGGCAACCGTTGACAAACGATACGTTTCGTTTACCGACCGCCCACGTTGTCGTAGACATTGAAGGAGTGGGGTATATAAAAACGAGGGCCATAGTAGCAGAGAACAAATCAGACTTGTCATATTATATATTAGGAAACGAAACTCAAAAATTAATCGATAAAATTAAGAAGGGAAAGGCAGAGACTTTAGACGCCGGGAGAACCGCAAGTGGGGCCAATCTGAAACTGAAACAACAGCGGTCCGATCCGACGCAAGGGAACGAGTCGAAAAAGAGAAACCCCCGGCCAAAAATGAATTACGTGAATACGGGAGGAAAATCTAGTGAGGATGAACGTTGGTTAAGGAAGATGAATGGGAATTTTAAAGTAGACGGAGGGGACCTTTTGTTACCCGATCGAGAGGGGAATTTAAGCGTTGGATTAAGCAAGGTTGGGAGAGAAAGGCTTAAAAGAGAACAAGATGCGGACGACTCGTTAAGCGAAGCTAGAACAAGGTCAAAAATAAAGAAGACGCATTGTAATTGTGGGGATTTCGAGAAGTCAAATGACTCCCGTATAGGTATAGCTTTAACGGACGATCAAAGAGATAAGCCGGTAAGAATTGGGCAGACCAGGAACAACAGGAAATCTAGGCGCGATAAAGATATGTTAAAAAGAAATGCAGTGTCAGGAGATGTAGGATTAGGTTCCACCAGACATAAGTCGTATGAAAGGGGTACGAGGAGAATGAATCGAGGGAGAATCGATTATAAAAGTTCCGCGACTAATCTATTCTCGAACGTCTCGAGTAGAGGCGAAAAATCTCAAGTCAATAGAGTAAACATACCGAAACATAATGAAAAAAGCGTGGAGAGTAGAAACATTTTGACACGTAAAGTTTCGCGGCCCAAACACTTTGCTAAATTCAGAGATAAACTTTCAAGGGACATGTTTTAGCAGCTAAGGATTTGGTAGAGGATTGCGTGAGTCAAACTCAACTTAAATATATGTATATATTAATATTCATTTTATTATGTGTAAATGTAATCGTGTAAAATATAAATGTGTTTTGTCTGTTAAAGAGAAATTTCGTAACCAAATGTGTCCAGCATTTGCAAGGTAAGTATAAAATGCAGGAAAAGGTTTTTTTTTAGGAATTGATATAATTAAATATGGGCCACTTGAAATGTATGAGCTAACCACTTCCCTTACAGCATATTACGTCTGGTAGCCGAAATATGATTTGAGGGAGGGGTGTTGTGAGAATTCGACGATATCTCACATTGGAACTCTCAATTTACAAGGCAAAAGCCAGCATAGGGAAGCTTATGTATTTTCACCTAGCCTCCAAATTTCTTCAGAGTCCTGGAAAATGTCGCTAGAGATGAAACAAATACTTCAATTTCAATCAATTTTCGCAGATGACACTAGGGTGAAAGGAACTCTTTTATCTAGCGAGAGAAATATTCTGTTGATGTTCACGAGGATCTCGTTCCCGTGGGAAAGTAGAAAGTGAAACCAGAGATTAAACCGGACGCTAAGGTTCCTGACTGCAGCCTATAGAGAAAGGGCTGGTCTATGAGATCATGGGCCACGGATGGTGAGTGGCTAATGGGAGTGGATTTGGTTCTAGACGGAAAACGAAACTGATAAAAGAGGATGCAAGAGCATTCTCGAGAGCTTAATTTTTCCCTTCTGTTTGAAGTTGAGACTTCAAGGTGTTTCTGGCCGTGCAGAGTGGAAATCTCTCACGGGTCGACGGCTTCGGGACATATTCCGAAGCACAGAAGAGCGAAAGCCAGGTGTGGCTGTTAAGATATCTCCATCACGGAGTTGAAGATCGGAGGTTCCTAAACCTCGGTTAAACACCTACAAAAGTGCGACATTCCTGTCGAGCATCGCGAACTCTAACTTCGAAAATAGTGGACATTGAATAAATAAGAGACTGACTACACTGAAAGCGATCTATTATTCGAGGACTGGACTTGATTCTATAAATATATTATTCACAGCTGGACTCGAACCCTTATATGAAAAACGTTGTAATTATGAATTATTTAATCAAGAAATATTATTTAATTGTTTGAAATGCAATAAAATATTTTTTCGATATTGATAAGACCAGGCCGTTGAAGTTGTCCGCTACCACACCACCTTACGACATCGGCTCCGTTACAGGCGTTTAATCTTATAGTTTGGGGACAGATTTTTGGTCGATGGGATAACCAAGTAGCACCGTTTTAATTTACCACTCGAAAAATAAAAAAAAATGCTAACTGGCGAGTTAAAAAAAGCTATTGGCGAGATTTTTCACCCGGCTAACATAAAAGTACCAGGAATTCTTTGTGATCATGGCAACTTTTATGTAGTTTTATTCGAAAAAATAATTTTGATTCTTTAATCAAAATGGAAACCTTTCTTATGAAAAGCGAAGGAATCAGCCAGTTGTTTATGGCAGTTACATGACTTGGACTATTATAATATAAACGAAATAATGGGGATAGAATAATATTCGGCGACTTATCACACCTGTGGCTGGCTAACATTAAAGTACCAAAATGGCCGCCTGGAATATAAAAAGCGAAGGGATCCGCCTGTAGCTGTTGATGATAGTCACATGACTTAGGCTATTATTATAGAGATTGTTTTCAATTTTAAAAACAGCGCAAAGAATAATATTTCCTAACGATTAAAAATTTATTTTCACGTGACTATTAAAAACAGAAAAAAAAAACTTTAAAATTACTATTAAATGAGTACGTGTTAAAGGCGGGAAAATATTGAAAATTATGTCCTGAAAATTGTATTTACACGTGAATATTAAAAGGGAAAGGAAACTTTAAAATAATAAATACATTAATATGCATTTAACCCTTTCACGGACAAGGCACTTCTATTCGTAAAATCTTGAAATCAGTGAATGGCACCAGAATTTACAAACAAATTTCGAAATACAAAAATGCTTTTGTTCACTTACTTAATAAAAGGGAAATTTTCATCCCAATATTCTGATGCCAATGTGGCATTTAAGAATTAAAATTAAGTGGTCCAAAAATGAACCACCGCCCTTGAAGGGGTTAAAGCAGTAAATTTTAGTAATTGTATTATGTCAATCGTTTTATAACGCTTTTAAAAAATACCGAGAGACAAAGACTCTGTTTACTTAATTCATTTTATTTTAGCTTCTTTTCTAATGTTTAACTGATCTTCTTTAACCAAACATGAAAACACCATTGGATGTCTTAAAAGCAACTGATTCTACCTTAAATTTTTGCAATCAAAGGGAATTGAATGGAAACCCTTTTACAGGGAGATCGCTACAGGTTTTTTCAGTATAATTCAATCTTCTCTAATCTTTTTAAAAACCGATCAGATTAGCGTGCTTTTAGATTCTACAGTGTCTGATCGGGGGTTGGCGAGCGTAGCTTGCAGGGGGTTTAGTTTTTAAATAAATTTCTACAATATCACATCAAATATTACCTGTATTATTTTAATGCTAAAAACAAAATTTTAAGTATAGTTTTGATTCATTATTATTTGATCCATTAAATTTTTTTATTGTTGGCACGTCATGATCACGTAAAGTATATTTTTGGGGAAATTTGGCACGTGGACGTGAAAAGGTTCGTCATCCTTTGTCTAAGAGCTAGCAACGTTTTCGTCACTTGTTTTTAGCAAGGCTCATTTTTCCATATGATCTTCCATTTTATGGTGTAGTACGTATGGGGACGGTCTGGCTGGCGGGAGAAGGGGTTATGCAGGTGAAAAAAATTCAAAATTACGTCATTTTAGCAAGGTTCATGTTTCTAAATGCTCTTCCGTTTTATGGTGCAGTACGTATGCGGACGGTCTGGCTTTCGGGAGATGTTGCGTTTACCTGCGGGAGAAGGGGTTATGCAGGTGAAAAAACTTCAAAATTACGTCATGAAACACTTCTGACCGTCCTTGTACTTTTCAAGGCCAAGGTTGAGAAAGGTTTTATGAAGGAATGCCTTTACTTTGTTGGCTAGAAAAGTAGAAATATGGCTTTTGGGATTAAATAATCCCGTGCGTGTACAAACGTTACATTTCGATATGTTCATTCGTTACGGGATAACACACGCTAAAATAATTTTACTGAAAGAGTGAAATAAAGGCTACCTGCATATGTAGATGAAAGTGTATTAAATGTAATTACTGTAAATTTTATAAAATAATCCATATTTTAAGAGGTAAAACAAATCGTTGCATATTTTCTAAAAAAAAAAAAGAAAGAAAGAGAAAAGAATAGAAAGAAAAAGAAAACCGCCATTTTTACAGAAACTGTTATAAAATCGGAAAATAAATATGAAAGGCTCGATTTTTCCTTAAAAAGAAGTAGTACTGATGCATTTTACAATATACAGTAGTAGACTTGTTTTTAAAGCGCATTTAGCCGAAAATATAATGGGAGACAACATGAGATGTACCCCACGCGTGTGTTAACGTTACAAAAATAGGTGCGTGCGCTTACGGTTCAGTTAATTATGCCTTAAACGACGCCCGGTAACGTGCGCCAATTGTCTGTTGGCTCAATTATATAATTTATCCGTACCAAATACGCCAATTGTCAATAGACTCGTTTACGTAATTCATCTCCTTAATTAATGCATACTTTACAAAGGACACCTACTTTCCAATTTTCCTGATTTTTTTTTATCAATGGTTACAGTTAGATGTAAATATGTTAGTCATTATCGCGATATTTTAGTTTGACCTCCGAAATATCAGTAAATCAGAAATCAGTATTATAAATATCCAATATTAGTAATATTTCTGATATTATTTACAGGTGTATTGTACAATATTTTCAATCACTTTTGATCATTTTTCTGCATTCAGTCGTTTTCAGACTTTTTTAAATTTTAAATTCCCATTAAGTCCCCAAAACAGAAATTTTCCCTTTTTATAGTTTTTTCGCAGTTTTAATTCATTTCTTATGACTATCTCTTACCTTAGCTTTTTGTGTGTTTGAGGGGTTGGCCTAGGATACTGCATATGCATAGTCCCTTAAACCAGAGGAGCGTAGGTACATAGCAGAAAAAATTCAAGAGATCACACTATGTATAAAACTTAGTCTAAGGACTAGTCTGGCGGTCAGTCCTGAGTAAAATATAGGTCAATATCCCAATATGGTGTTTAGCAATAAGTATGGGGTCATCAGAGCTCTTGAAATACACTGGTGAACCAGTGTTTCGGTTAGTTTTTGAATGGGACAATTGGTTGGGCCGGTTAATTAGGATCATTGGTTGGTTAGTTGGGGCAGTTGTTTGGTTAGTTGAAGTTGGTTGATTAAGTTCCTGAAAGGATCTGAAAAAGATGTGAAATGATATAAAAAAACTGGTGGAACCAGAGAGAAAAGTAAAGCTCGATCTAAAAATGTTACAGTAAAAAATTGGCAAATAGTTTCAGTCTAAAAATGTAAGTAGTGCGTAGAAAAGTAATGGAACAAGATTATCTGTAAAGCTCATGAAATTACTCAAATTTTTGTTGATAGCTGAAAATGTGGACTGAGCTTTACTGGTGCATTATATTCAAAATCATATTATTCACTCAAAATGAGTACTGGGAATAGTAAACAGAATGTGTAGTTATGTGCAAAAAAAATTCTGTCAGACCCAGAATTGTGGGCATGATTGCATCAAGTCAAGCTAAACTCCACAAAGCTAAAAGAATGTAAGCCATGAAGTAATATTTTAAGTATAACATTAATATAGTCAAGTTGTTGAGGAATTGTTGCTATTAACATTTCTGACATAACACATGTAGCGTAATAATTTTTATTTCATGTAATTACTGTGAAAAGGGAGCCTTATGTCAATGGACTTAAGCCAGACAAGTAGTTAACATATGGTTGAATCGTACATGCTTAGGGTTTTGGGCTTACTTTGGACTTTGATCTTCCAGGCTTATCAGTGACACATGGAATGGAATTTGGTCCATACTTCGTACTGAACGATCTCTCATGTTCTCGCTAATTTCCAAATCAACCTCTAACCTATTCTTATGAACCCAAATTTTTAAACTGGTTATGAATGATTGGAATTCAGAATGAGTTAAAAATGCCTTTACTTCCCAGATTGATTTTAAGGAACCAGTAAAGCTCAGTCCACATTTTCAGCTATCAACAAAAATTTGGGTAATTTCATGAGCTTTACAGATAATCTTGTTCCATTACTTTTCTACGCACTACTTACTTTTTTAGACTGAAACTATTTGCCAATTTTTTACTGTAACATTTTTAGGTCGAGCTTTACTTTTCTCTCTGGTTCCACTAGTTTTTTATATCATATAGAAGAGAAATGGAAGGTATAAATAAGAAAATAATTATATACATACATAACTTCATTGTAAACTACGGGAAGATGTGTATATAGAAACTACTAAAATCTTGCATCGGGTCAGTTAATCCGATTCTACCCGATCATGTTGGCCATTGGCTCTAAAATTTTTCTGTGGATCGGGTTGACTAGTGTTTCCATTTTCGGGTCATCTCAGATTAGAGTTTTTGTATCTTGGAAGTCGATTCGAGAACGCCAAATTTTTCCAAAGAAAAGTCCGCCCCACCAGTAGCCGAGAGGTTCTGAACTCTCGAAGCTGGTAGGCGGGAGGTGCTAGGCTCGAACTCAATCGCGCCCGTCGACCCAATCGTTCGGAGCTTTCGTGATTTTCTTCGAACCTTCGATTTCCATGCGTAAATACGGATTAGGTTCCCTTAGAAAGCCCCCCCCCCCACACACACACGGAGGGGACTTCCCCTTCGGGCCTATATCCCTTGAGTAGATAATTGGCCGTCAAAAACCAGCCCAACCCAAAGATAAGTCCAGATTATTGTTTCAAATGATAAAAAAAAATACTTGTATATGAATAAGTAAATGTATGCATTCATTTTTTGAAATATAAAATTGATTTTAGAGATATGATTGCAAACTATTTAACTATTTACCAGAATTGTTTTACATTTAGGATTGATTTTTTTTTTTTTTTTTTTTTTTTTTTTTTTTTTTTTCCCCATTTCATGCTTAGGATCAAGTTGCAGGTTCGAAAAAATATTTTGTCGATTTCGGGTCGGGCATAACTCGAACTGTGCAGGGCTATAATTAACAATTCGTATTTAGGGACATAGGTTCGTATTTAGAAATTAAAAAAAAATTGTGTAAAACAGAATATCGACTTACTTGGTAATTTAAACTTGATTGTATTTTTAGACTGAACAATTTTAATTAATAACTTAGTTATACTTTGTAGAGTTCTGTATGGGTCGAAATTGCCAGGTTCGGGTTCAGCCCGACTCCTAGAAAGAAAAGTTCGGCCCCGTATAAAAGTTAAAACTTCGGCCCGGCCTGGTCCGTACAAAAAACAGTAATGGACCGACCCGGTATACAAATTAAAAGCTCGGTCCGAGCCCGGCCCGGAAAAAAGTTAAAATCTCGGCCCAAGTCCGACAGAATTTTACGTCGATTTTGTTAAAAGGAGTTCTGACCAAAAATACTTATTTTAGCTCTTTTTTCATGTTTATAATTTTCATTTTTAAAGAAGGTTGCGATATACATTTTTTTTAATGAATCTCTATTTGTATGTTAATGTTTCACCTATAATTAATATCGTTAATCAAAAAATTATGTATTGGAGACTTAAAATTCTGAAAAATGCTATACAGTAAAATCTTCTAAGACATCGCATAGGAAAGAAAAAAAAATGCGTTATAAACAAGTTCCCTTCTTAGCAGGTGTGAATGTATTATATTCTTTTCTCACGTATTATTATATTCATTTTACTGGATCAATAAATTTTTCCATATAAGACAGGATTCCGCCATAGCTGGTTCTTTTCCACACGTTACTGTATTTTAATATTATTGCCTAGAAATCTACTATTCTTTAAAACGAATAAAGTTTAATGTTTAATTGTAGAATAATGTCGATTTAAAAATATATACACTTTTTGCAAAAATTTTTGGCCTGGGCCAAATTTTACTTATTTTTTGCACGGACCAGACTATGCCGAGACAATGATTTCATACAGACTGGATCGAGACGGGACTGAAAATATCGGCTTATGAAGACTTAGGAAGAATAAAACATGCCTTATCTCGGAACGAAAAAAAGAAGTTAGGCCCGACCCGGCCCGAGTGCCATGAATGAAAATAGGCCCGAGCCTAGCCCGTGCAGACCTCTAAACTTTGGTTGTTTCAAAATAAGCATGAATTTAAAGATTTTCTTTTTAGCATCAACAAGACTTTGTTTTATAATCGAGCTGATATTAATGAACTTTTTTGCATTCTAATGTATTTTACAAGTTTTCCTTTAACTTACATTTTTCTTCAGAATTTTGTATTTCAGTTTTAATCTCAGATTTAAATTCTGTATCTTATCAGAAGTTAGAGGATCATGCCGTGTGGTTTCGATCAATATACATTCTAAAAAAAACACATGAGTTGAAGGTGTTTCTTCAATTGCTTTTATTATTATTATTAAAACACGAAAATTCTTGTTTTGATTTACCTGTTTCCCCCCAAAATACAGAAAATTCATTATTTTAAGCAGGGGAGGCGCCAGCACTTGTCCGACGGGGGGGGGGGGGGAGCACAGTATCCCCGACAGGGGGGCCGAATTAATAATATATATTAGAGATCTCCACGAGCTCGGGCCTGTCCCGAACTTCGAGCACGGTAAAAGTTTCTTTCATTAAACTCGGGCCGGGCTTAATTTCATCTGAAAACTCGGTACGGGCTCGGGCTAAATTTTAGCTTTTGAAATGTTGGTCCAGACCTGAACTTCATTCTCCCCAGGACATGTCCGGGTCTTACATTTTTTAGGTAGCTTTCTTTACAAAAAAGCTACATATTGCAGCCGTTCGGAGGAAAGCGATTTCAAAAAATTTTGGTATATTTTCATCGATCATGACCCCCAGACCCCGAAACCACCCTCCGTTCAAAATTGATATATATATATATATATATATATATATATATATATATATATATATATATATATCTGACCTATGTCACACTGTAACTCCCGTAATTATGAACCGATTTCGATGTAATTCGGTGTGTACATAGTACATACCAATGTCTCGACCGAGTTCGTTGGCCAGCTTCATCCGACGTTTTGTTTCAAAATGGCGGCCATTTAAAATTTTTAAAAAAATTTAAAACTTGAAATGTTGTACCAAAAAATTAAAAATGGAAAAATATTTTTTTCTTATGTATTTGACCTTTATACAAAGATTCCAGAGCAGTTTTGGTTTCATCTATATCTTAAAAAATGGCTGAGTTATAGCATTTTGAATTTCTAGCGTGGCTGACATTTTGAAACGTCCTGAATTTTGTCACGCGATAAAAGGCGTATTTATGAACCGATTTGGATGTAATTCGGTATGTACATAGTACATACCAATCTCTCGACCGAGTTCGTTGGCCAGCTTCATCCGCCATTTTGTTTCAAAATGGCGGCCATTTAAAAATTTTTTAAAAATTTAAAATTTGAAATGTGGTACCAAAAATTTGAAAATGGAAAAATATTTTTTCCTTATGTATTTGACCTTTATACAAAGATTTCGGAGCAGTTTTTGTTTCGTCTATATCTTAAAAAATGGCTGAGTTATAGCATATTGAATTTCTAGCGTGGCTGACATTTTGAAACGTCCTGAATTTTGTCACGCGATAAAAGGCGTATTTATGAACCGATTTGGATGTAATTTCGTTTATACATAGTACATACCAATGTCTCGACCGGGTTCGTTGGCCAGCTTCACCCGCCATCTTGTTTAAAAATGGCGGCCATTTAAATTTTTAAGAAAAATTTAAATTTGAAATGTGGTACCAAAAATTGAAAATTGAAAAAATATTTTCTTCTTATGTGTTTGACCTTGATAAAAAGATTCGGGAGCAGTTTTTGTTTCGTCTATATCTTAAGAAATGGCTGAGTTATAGCATTTTGAATTTCTAACGTGGCTGACATTTTGAAACGTCCTGATTTTTCTCACGTAATAACAGGCGTATTTATGAACCGACTTGGATGTACCTTGGTGTGTACATAGTACATACAAATATCTCGACGGTGTTCGTTGGCCAGCTTCATCCGCCATCTTGTTTCAAAATGGCGGCCATTTAAAAAATAAAAAAATAAAATTTAAATGAGATACCAAAAATTTGGAAAATGAAAAAGATTTTTTTGTATGTGTTTGACCTTAATACAAAGATTCCGGAACAGTTTTTCTTTCGTCTATATCTAAAAAAAAATGGCTGAGTAATAGCATTTTGAATTTCTCTTGTGGCTGACATTTTAAAACGACCTGAATTTTGTCACGCGATAACAGGCGTATTCGTCTATTTCGATGTAAGAAGGCATGTGGATAGTATACATCAACACCTCGACCAAGTTCGCTGGCCAGATTCATCAGCCATCTTGTTTCAAAATGGCGGCCATTAAATTAAAAAATATAAAAATATTTAAAGTGAGGTGCAAAAAAATTAGAAATTGAAAAAGGTTTCTTTCTTAAGTATTTGATCTTGATATAAGGATTCAGGAGCATTTTTTGTTTGTCTTTACCTTAAAAAATGGCTCAGATATAGCAGTTTCAATTTCTATTGTGGGTGACATTTTGAAAAATCTGATTTTTTGCATGCGACAGCACTCCTATATATTAACCGATTCCGATGTGAGTGAGCATGTGCACAGCAATTACTAAGGTCTCGACCAAGTTCACTGCTTAGTCTCATCCACCATGTTGTCTTAAAATGGCAGGCACTTTAAGAAATTGCCGAATTTGGCAGCCAAATATAAGTTACTTTAAAGAAAAGGAGCTTGGATAAAGCTGACTAATTTCGCGAAATTCTCATTCATTATATTGATAAAAATTAGTATTGAATCTCCTATATTCGGTCTCCACTAAATCCAGCTTCGTGTGTTTGCATGATATAAGTTGGCTTTTTTAAAATAAGGATTATGAAAGCTACCTCTTCCTCCCGGCACTGGCCGGAAGGACTTTTTTTTCTGTAGATTCGGGCCGGAGCGAGACTGTATTTATACTTCAGAAATTTTTTTCTCATTGTAATGTCGTGGTAACTTTTCTCCTTTATTAGTTGGGTAAATAAACAATAAAACATTTATTTGTGTCTTTTTTTCCCTTTTTTAAATAACAGGTGGAATATGTTGGTTAATTACGTGAAAAACATAATATTTTCGCGCCTGGATTTGACATGACTCGAAACGCGCAGATCTCTAACACTCACGCTGCTATTTAAATTAGAGATGAATTCCAGAGGGCCAAACGATTTTTATTCGAAACATAAATTTCGAAGCTTGTCAAAGAATATTGTAGATAAAATAAAGTGAAAAAATCTCTAGTCACCTAATCTTTATAGGCGAACGAATCCACAACACAAAATGTTTCCATACTTTTGAACATTACTCGAAAGGAAAAACTCTGCTTCGTACTCTTCTTTCACACCGCAACCTCTCAATAAGATTTCATTAAATATCACAGATTTTACGTGCACATATATGGCACATACACAGCAGCTTGTGAGCGACAAAGTATGGAACAGTTCTCCAGTTATGGGTCGAAACACTGCAGACCATCCCGCCCTTAAGGCTGTTCTTAAATCCAAAAGGGCAACTTTGTGACATAAGTTTTAATTTATTTTTGTTCGGAAATGCTGCATGAAACTAGCAGGTGTTGCTGTCCAGAAACTATGTCATCGAGTTTTTCCGTTTTTTTTTTTTTTTTTTTTTTTTGCAAACGCAATAGATCTTTCAGAAAATAATGTCAAAGTGGGCGTTTTGAACCGAATTTCCGTGCGAAAGACGAATAGGCGCTCAAGAATGGGTGAAAAACGTGTTTATCACTTTGATTAAAAAACGCTTATAACACAATAGGTAATTTATGGATAAAAAATGGACAACACAGCTCGATTCCAAATCGCTTCCATGGTAAGGCTTTCCAATTTTATATCTTTCCGTTAAAAAATAAATTTGTAAATGTGTCAAAACGTTTTACGCTTGTTGAGCAGAGCAGAGAACAGCCTTAAGAAAACGCAAAGGCCTAGAAACAAGAGTCCGGTAAGGTGGGTAACCAATTTTTTTCGAAACGCGGTTCTTGTTCAGGCCGAGTTGACCATGTATTTTAATGTCCGAGCTAACTGAAAAAAATCATTTGACAAATCCTATCGAAAACGCATGAAGTGACCAACAATTATTTTGATTTAAAATTATTTAAATTTGTTAGTGAAAGTGTCATCGTGAAAACTAGCAGTTCAACGTTACACCTAACCCGGTTAATAAGCAAATTTTGCAGGCCTGCAAATTTTATTTAAAACCAAGCTGCAACCCAAACCGAACCCAACCAAAAATATTCCGGCTAACCGCAACCCGATAGAACCCGAAATACTTAATTCCAATCCCAACCTGAAACCCGGAATCGGAGAAAATTGATCCAAAATATAATGTAATTATAGAAAAATAGTCTGTAATCATATCTCCAATACCAATATTAATGTTATATTTTATGTAGAAAAAAAAAACATGTAAGGAGTCATTCATATTCAAATACGTAGTTTTTCCTCTGATATAGATTCCTGCGCGGGTTGGGTTATTATACCCGACCCAAACGTTCAACTTAAAGTCAATCCGAAACCTACGAAAAATTTCCGTTGACCCAAAACCCGACAACAATTTTACTATTGACCCTAAACCGAAACACTTCAACCCGAACCCGACTCGACACAAAAAATATCTATAATTTAATACAGTTATGAAAAAATTGTCTGCAATCATATCTCTAATATCAATTCTATCTTTTGCATAGAAAATAAACATGTAAAGCGATTCATATAATTCTTCATCTAAAACAATAGCTTAGACTTTCTTTTTGTAAAATTGGGCTAATTCAAACTTGGCTCGTAAGTAGTGTTGTCAAGTCTAGTATCGCAAAAAGCGGGACACAGGAAGATAAAAAGCGGGTTAGGCGCTTGAAAAACGGAACATCCTTAAGCACTGTAATAAAACCTGTTAAAACGAAACCAGTATAACGGAATAATGTTACGGATGAATGTAAGTGAAAGGAAAACTTGTAAAATAGCTTAGAATATAAAAGTAGTGTAATATTTTAATGTAATATGTTAATGTGTAATATTTTAATATCAGCTCAATCATAAAATAAAATCTTGTTGATGTTAAAAAAAAAAAAAAAAAAAAAAAAAAAATCTTTAAATTCATGCTTATTTTGAAACAGCCAAAGTTTAAAGGTTTGCACGGGTCGGGCTTGGGCCTATTTTCATTCATGGCACTCAGGCCGGGCCGGGCCTAGTCACTACTCTTTCCAAGTCGGGCTTGGGCCTTACTTTCTTCTGGAGGATTCCTAACTTCTTTTTTTCGTACCGAGACGGGACAGGTTTCATTCTTCCTAGGTCTTCATAAGCCGATATTTTCAGTCCCGGTCTCGATCCAGCCCGTATGAAAATCATTGCTCGGTATGGCCTGCTCCGTTCAAAAATCAGTAAAATGTGGCCCGGCCCAAAAATTTTAGCAAAACGTGTATATATCTTTAAATTGGCATTATTCTGCAATTAAACCTTAAAATTTATTTGTTTTAAAGAACAATAGATTTCTAGGCTATAGTATTTAAATACAGTAAAACTTGTGAAAAAAAAAAAAAAAAAAAACAGCCTATGACGGAATCCTGTCTTATATGGAAAAATGTATTGATCCATGCAAAATGAATATAATAATACGTGAGAAAATATAATACATTTACACCTGCTAAGAATATAATTACGTGAGAAAATATAATACATTTACACCTGCTAAGAAGGGAACTTGTTTATAACGCGTTTATTTCTTTTCTATGCGATTCCGTCTTAGAAGATTTTACTGTATAGAATTTTTCAGATTTTTAAGTCACCAATACATAATTTTTTGATTAACGATATTAATTATACCTGAAACATTAACATACAAATAGAGATTCATTAAAAAAAATTATAACGCAACCTAAGGCGCTTCTTTAAAAATGAAGATTATAAGCATGAAAAAAAAAAAAAGAAAAAGAAAAAGAAACCCCCCAAAAGTAATCAGGGAAGCCCCTTAACATATTAAATCGGTATACCAAATTTAGGGCAAATCGAATAATTCTGCATGAAAAACCCATTTATCTAAGTTAAGGGTTAAGGACTAGGCCCCCGGTCCCCCCTTTATACTTAACCAACGAACCCCCAAAACTAATCAGGGAAGCGCCTTATCAGAATGAACCTAGAAAAAAAATTTGAAGCAAATCGGATATTTTTATCAAGAGTTATCGCGTTACGTACATACAGAACCGGCGGGCACAATAGCTCTCAGACTTTGATAGTCTGTGAATTTTTGGTCAGAACTCTTCCTTTTAACAAAATCGACGTAAAAATCCATGTTTTATATAAATTCCGTCGGGCTGGATCGGACTCGAGCCGAGATTTTAACTTTTTTTCCGGGCCGGGCTCGGGTCGAAGTTTTAACTTTTATACCGGGCCGGGCCGAACTTTTCTTTCTATGAGCCTGGCCCGGACCTGGAAATATCGGCCCGTACAGACCTCTGCAAATTATAACTAAGTTATTAAAATTGTTCAATCTAATAATAAAATCAAGTTTAAATTATCAAGTAAGTCGGTGTTCTGTTTTACACGATTTTGTAAATTTCTAAATGCGAACCTACGATCCTAAACACGAATTGTGAATTACAACCCTGCGACGGTTCGAGTTATGCCCGACCCGAAATTGACAATTTTTTTTTTTTTTTTTTCGAACCTGCAACTTGATCCTAAGCATGAAATGAAAAAAAAAATCAATCCTAAATGTAAAACAATTCTGGAAAATAGTCTGCAATCATATCTCTAAAATCAATTTTATATTTCGAAAAATGAATGCATACATTTACTCATTAATATAAAAGTTTTTTTTTTTTTTATCATTTGGAACGATAATCTGGTTTTTTGTTTGGAAAAATTTGGCGTACTCGAGTCGACTCCTAAGAAACAAAACTCTAATCTGAGATGACCCGAAAACGGAAACACTAATCAACCCGATCCGCAGCAAAATTTTCGAGTCAATGGCCAACACGTTCGGGTAGAATCGGGTTAACTGACCCGATACAAGATTTTAGTTGTTGCTATATACATATTCCCGCAATTTACAATGAAGTTATGTATGAATATAATTATTTTCTTATTTATACCTTCCGTTTCTCTCCTATATATTAAATAGAGATTAATATCCATATTATTATAAAATGAGACTCTAACTGTATATTGAAATTAATGAACAACAAGAAATTTTTAGTTTGATACTAAGTTTGCTTGAATAATTATACAAAACTCTCTTTTTACTTACTCATTCATTTATAAAAAAAGTACTTACCCTACGCTTTTTAACGAGAAGATAGAAATGAGCAGATGAATTTCCACGTCCTGTCTCTCCTTGAAATCGTATTTCTTATAGACGCGTAAGTTTGCGGTGAATCGTATAAACATTGAATAAGAGTGCACATGAATGAGTTAATTTTACTAGGCAAAATGTATAAGGTTTTCGGTAACTTCCGGCCGTTGTGACGACAGATTTTAACCGACATAGGGTTAAATTCTTAAATTTTCTCGTTGCAAAAGACAAAAGAATAAAATTTTAATTTAGATTAAACTCGTAAAATTTGACGTAATTTGGGATCGGGAATTTTAGGAGAAATCGGGACACCTGGCAGCAGTACTCGTAAGTTAAAATAGTAATTAAAGCCTTTGTGCAGGAATATTAAAAACGTTGGTTTTCTGCTTTTTAGTACTCGTAAGTATTAAAACTCAACCCCAAACGCATCCGAACACAACTATAAGGAAAAATGTTATCCTCAATCCGAGCCGTGTGTCGGGTCGGATGTAGGTAAAATCGGGCAACCTGAATCGATGCAGAACTCTAATTTGAGATATAATTCTGGACACTTTTTTGAAAAATCAGCTTAAACAAAATCGACGTGTAAGGATCAAACCTCATTCCCGAAACCGAAAAAATTAATATAGCCAAGCTAATATGACTTCCAAAGAAAAAAAAAATAGTGGCAAGATTATCCGTGGGTCGCATTTTCTATAAAATAACGTAAGATTTTTTTTTAATTAACCTGTCCACGATTCGGGTCGTCTGCAGGAAAAATCGGGTTACCCGACCCGATACAGGACTCTACACTCAAGTCAAAAAATTTACCCCGACGACTATTAAATTTGACCCCGATGTGGGGGCCAGGTATGCCCGACGGGGGGGCATATGCCCCCCCGGACACCCCTCTGGCGCCGCCCTTGATTTTAAGGCTGTTTTTAAATCCAAAAGGGCAACTTTCTGACATAAGTTTTAATTAATTTTTGTTCGGAAATGCACGCAACTAGCAGGTGTTGATGTTCAGAAACTATGTCATCGAGCTGTTTTATCCATTTTTTTTTTTTTTTTTTTTTTTTTTTTTGCAAACGCAATAAATCTTTCAGAAAAGAGTGTCAAAGTGGGCGTTTTGAACCGAATTTCCGCGCGAAACGAGAAAAATGAGTCAAGAAAGGATGAAAAACGTGTTTGTCACGTGATCCAAATCGCTTCTAACTCAATAGATAATGGATGGATCCAAAAATGGAAAACACAGTTCGATTCCAAATCGCTTCCATGGCCAAGTTTTCCAATTTTACATCTTTTCGTTAAAAAAGGAATTTGTAAATGTGTCAAACGTTTCGCGCTTATTGAGCAGAGCAGTTGAGAACACAGCCTTAACGTAAAAATTATCTGAAATTGCATTTTCGTCAAATCACAGGGGTGTTCCCGTAATAGTGCTGCATGTTACTTTTTTGTATCAGAAACTGATTTTTTACGTATGTCTCTTTTCCTCCAAAACACGAAAAGTTCGGGAACTGAAGCTCTTTATTATTATTTTTTTTTATTTTTTCATTTATTTATTTTTTTTATTCTCCAGTCAAAACACGGAATTTTGTTCAAATAATAGAAAAATCTGTTCCAACCACAGGCGCGTTCCGGCAACTTGCTGCCTGTGCTTTTTACGTTTGACGAAATGTTTTCTTTAGAGTGTACGTAATAATTGCGCTTTTTCTTAAACGGCTGAAAGGCAAAAAAGTGGAAAAAATAATAAAACGCGGTATTTGTAAAGTGAACAGTGAACATTATCATAAAATTACTGTTAATTATTTAGAAAACTCTAGTTCGACTAATTAATTTCACACCATTCCTTTATGGATAAAGTATAATTCACTTACATTCAATATGATGAAAGGAAGCTATTTAATACAGCAACCTGTTAAGATAGAACGACAAAGAATTGGAAGAACTTTCCAATTTAGACAATCTTAGCTTGTTTTAGCCGATATTGCGAAAATTTTCAGCTTAAAGCGTTATTCCATTACACTGGTTCCGTTTTAACAGGTTTTATTGTAGTGATTAGAATGTCTCGATTTTCAAGCGTCTGTCCGGCTTTTTTTATCAGATTGCCAAGAAGGGTTATGTGTTTCACGCGTATCTGGGTATGTGGATTTCTTTATACCCTCGAAACATCCCAACGGTTGGATGGATTTTAATGTATGAGGTCTCTATCGATTCGTCTTAACCGTCCGATGGTTATAGGCTAGATTTGATTTTATATATTCAAAATGACGGCCGTAAAATACAAAATGGTGGTAGACACGAAAAAAATTTTACGCACCCTGTTGAGTGGCAAATCATTGGATAGATCTTTCAAAATGAAGACGATGTTTCATTGATGTTTCATTACAGTCAGAAGCTCCGTTTAACTATTACACAACCTGGAATTGTGTAGGTAGGATCTCTAGCTTGACTGCAACTCTAACCTTCATAGACGTCTATAGGTCTCATCAAAACAGTGTTTATAGGGAACTAAGAATCAAACAACTTCGAAGTCACCAATACAAGTAAATAAAAAAAAAATAATTATCGGGTTCAGGTCGGGTTTTGCGTCAACGGAAATTTTTTGTTAGGTTTCGGATTGACTTTAAGTTGAACGTTTAGGTCGGGTATAACCAGTGGTGGGATTCAAATAATTTAACAACCGGTTCGCTGCACGAATGATTTTTGACGTACAAAAATGAAAGAAAAATTTAGCATCACACATAGATTATGACGCATTTTCCAATATTATAATAAAATTGCTAAGAATATTTGACCTTCTGGTATATTGAAATAAAAATTTCTGACACGTTTTCTTGTAAAAGGACATAGTTTATTTAAAACGCATTCGACAGTCGCGAAACCCTGATCAAGATTTCTATCAGAAAATGCATCAAAACAGCATAATACAAAAAGGATAGCACAAAAATAGCAGAAATTTAAGTTTAAGGATTAACTCATGTTCATGATCTAAAGTTGCAAACAGTTAAATACTAAAAACACTAACTGTTGAAAGAGCTCGAAACATTGCTAAGTCTCTAATCTCACGAGAATACCACCTCACTGAATATCGAGCATTCCTATTTACATCCTTGTTTTGGTGATAAATGCTTGTAACTTCTTCAAAGTTAATCGCAATAAATAGGTTATTGTGAGTGGTAAATGACTGATTTCTGGATTTTTTTTTTTTTTAATTCGTGTTTTATGCTATGTTTTGATACCAAAGCCACAAATTTCACCGAGCTATTCGTCAATGTCGTCTTCTATAATTAATACCAAATGACTCTAAAATTATTTTTGTAATAACAATAATGCGTTCGTGGAGAAGATTTATTCTTGAAATTTTGTATCAGTGATAAAATTTAGCTCAGTTTAAAAACATGCAACATTTTTTCAAAACCTTTCATACAGTAAATGCCCATGGATAACAATTGCCAATGAAATGCATCAGCACACTATGCATTTTCAGATTGAAACCAGAAAAAATAAATTAGAATTATTTGAGATATCCTGTACTGAAAATAACTGTGTATTATGTTGAAAAGTATTAAAAAGATTTGCTAAAAGGTAATGTATTATTTCAGATAGTTAATAAATAAAACAATAAAATATGTAGAAAAAAACGATATTATAGTACAGAAAAGAATTTTAGTATGTTAAGTAGCTTCTATTATTTGAGATATTTACATATAGCTTCTTGATAAACCTCCTAACTTTCAATTTTCTTTGTCTTTACTCAAAAATTATCTGATGTGTGCTTCTTTCTTTACATACCTTCACTATAAAAGTAGGAACTCATTCTTTAAGAGGTATGCCAATTAGACTAATCGTCATTATGTTTGATACATTAGAAATAGTTAGCTTACGCAGTGCTTTTGAAAGACAAACAAATTTCTCTTCTCTGACCATATGATGTTTATCTTTGAAAACCCCTTTCCATTTCTGCTGAACTTGCAGTAATTGTTCTGGCAATATTTTCAGACTTTTGAAAACTCTATAGTTTTAGAAATTTTTTTAAAAATATGGTGAAAAAAATCCTCGATAATCGTTAATATTAATGTAAGTGCCATTAAATATAAACAATATAGCTCTTCAGCTGTTTTCTATAGAAGAATTACTTCTCCAATATTCCAGTAATCTGACGAGGAAAAAATATAGTTCATTACTACATTCAAATTGACTACAACTTGGTTTCAAATGTTCAGAATTCAGTAGTATATAATTTTTTTTTAATTCGGTACGTTGTTAAAAAATATGTCCCCCGAGCTTATTAAAACATTTATAATCATTTGCAAATTTGATATTTTTTCAATTTTCTGAAGTAATAAAAACCTCACCGTTTTTCTTTTGTACGTGCTTTTTTCTTCCGAAGCCTTTCAAACATTTTAATAAATTTTATCACAAGTTTTCACTCTTTATGATGCTTATACTTCTTGTTCGCAGTGCTTTTGAAAGACAAACAATTTCATTTAAAACATGCAAACATCAAGTAAAATATATAGGGCATCACTTCTTATCGCTGACCAAGAGCTAATTCCTAAATTGTTAAATTTAAATTACGCCTAATTTCAAAAATATTTCAACTGTTGGAAATTCGGAATATTCAAATGTTCATCTTCAAAAAAATCGTTTTTACTTTAGAAAAAAGTTACAAAATTTAAATTTTTATGCAGCGTACAAATTTTTGCACGACTTTTCGAGTTATGATTGATAATTGTTAGATCATGGAAAATATTTTTCTAAATGTAACTTATAGGAAAGGTATCTTATAAAAACTTAAAATTTATTACATTTACGAAAATAACTACTTTGATGTAAATGACTTCTAAGATATGAAGAACAATATATTTTTTAAAAATGCAGTTTGAACTATACCACTAAATCTAAAAATTTAGCTATTGATCAGTGATAACAGGGAACATTCCGTATATTTTCAAAAGAAGCAGCCAAAACAATGTACCTTTTATTCGAATGTAAAAAGTTATTGTAGTGTTGAATAAGCACTATATAACTAGAGTTAGCTTAGGCTGCCGGTATGAATTCCAAAATTCTTCAAAATTTCATTTTTTAAAAATTAAACTTTTAAATGTTTAAATGCTCCTTACAGGACTGGTGAAGAAAAAAAAAATATTTTTTTGAAAATGAAACATTATTTTATTAAATGAACCAAATCAAAACAAGTCATAGTGTTACGTTTAGAAAAAGCTGTTGTGCAGATAAACATTTAAAGAAAGTAAATTAATGTAAATGCAAGTTTCATTCAACAACCGGTTCGCCGAACTCAATACAAATGAAGTTACAAATTAAGAAAGTAGTTAAAGTAGTGTTGAATAAGCGCTATATAACTAGAGTTAACCTAGGCTGCCGATTTGAATCCCTTAATTCTTCATGTCCTCATTTTCTAAAAGTTAAATTTGTTCCTTACAGAACTGATGGAGAAAAATATATTTTGCAAATGAAACATTATTTTATTAAATGAAACAAATCAGAACATGTCGCAGTTTTATGTTTTGAAAACGCTGTTGTGTAGATAAACAGTTAAAGAAAGTAAATTAATGTAAATGCAAGTTTCATTCAACAACCGGTTCGCCGTACTCAATACAAATTAAGTTACAATTTAAGTATACAAATTAAGAAAGTAGTTAAATTAGTGTTGAGTAAATGCAATATAACTAGAGTTAGCCTAGGCTACCGATTTGGATCCCAAAATTCTTCAAATCCTCAAAATTTCATTTTTTAAATGTTAAATTTGCTCCTTAATGGACTGATGAAGAAAAATATATTTTGCAAATGAAACATTATTTTATTAAATGAAACAAATCAGAACATGTCACAGTATTATGTTTAGAAAACGCTGTTGTGCAGATAAACATTGAAAGAAAGTAAATTAATGTAAATGTAAGTTTTCTTTAACAACCGGTTCGCCGAACTCAATACAAATTAACAACCGGTTCTACCGAACCGGTGCGAACCCGGTGCTGAACCGGTGCTGAATCCCACCACTGGGTATAACCCAACCAGCGCAGGAATCTATTTCAGATGAAAAACTACATATTTGAATATGAATGACTCCTTGCATGTTTATTTTTCCACATAAAAGATAACATTAATATTGGAGATATGATTGCAGACTATATTTTTTTTAAAACTAGGACTTCCCTCAGAGGGATTAGTCTGAGCGATATTGCCGAGAACATAGATTTAATAATAACTTGTTGCAAGTAAAGAAAATGAGATACTATCTTTAATTGGCCATATACTGGTTACTAATTCAAATGATGAAATATCTAGATTAGTGAACTTGAAAAAAAAAAAATCCATATCAATTTTAAACCAGCTCTTCCCTCTGTTAAGGGCCCTGGCAAGAGATAGAATAGCCTAGAAAAGGAACACATTTACAAGTACTTTCGGACAACCTATTCGCTGTTTCATACCGATATTTTTGCATTTTTTTTAAATACATACATAAACCAGTATAATACTTCTTCAGTTTTATTTTCGTAGTCGTTTATATCATTTGACAAAAAATTTCACTTTCTTAAACTCGAATTGCGTCATGCTTTTTTAAAAAAGCAAAGTCCATATAACAATGAAATTCCATGAAGGGAATTAAACACATGGTAATAAAGCATTTATGTGTGCGCAATTGATAAATCGTCAAATATTTTTCTTATCGCCATCTTTCGTAATGCATTCTTTTAATTTAAAATACACACATTAAATAAATTTATAAAGACGATTTGATTCATTTAATTAAAAATAATAATAAGTAAATAAATAAAAATAATAATAAGAGATAATAGCATAAGTCAAAACATTTATTTCAACATCAACACAAATTACACTTGCGGGGGAAAAAAGGCGGCTTTTGACAAAAAATAAAAATAAAATACTCTTGGCAAAATCTGAACCGGGCTAAAAAAATGTACCGTGATTAATTCAGATATTATAGGAATATTCCGTAATCTGGTTTTCAACCAATATCGTATTTTAAAAAGCTTCGCTTAACTCCAATGAAGTTTCATTGCTGTAACATTTTATTTTTTTGTGTGTGTGGGGGGGGGGGGGGGGGAGGAGAATGCGAGATTGCATATAGTTATATTTAAATTTTAAACTTTCGTTTATGTAACGGTTGCTTGTATGAATAATTAGCACCTTGATGATCGAGCTTCACTCGAAACATATGTAAAAAACTGCTTGTGTGGTATGTGTGCTTAAGCTATTATTACTTAGCTATTATAACTCCCGTCCGTTATAACAATGTTTCTGTTAGTATTTTTGACGTCAAACTTGACTGTATGTATCTGAATACGAATTATTGGCCATTTTTCTTGCACGAAGAGTGGTTATAACATAATTGTTTCATTTTGCATAGCATGTACCAATTGCAATATTGATACTTTTAAGTTAGTCAAGCGCAGGTGATAAATTGACAATATTTTTTCCATACTATATTCATCTTGCATTCATAATATAAAGCTTTCATTCACTTCATTTAAAATACACGTTTTTAACTAATTTTACTGTACTTTAACAACATTACTTTGCATTGGCGTTTTTTTTTAAAAGCTTTATGCAGTTTTGGCTTCAGAAAGTGAGATTTGTTACAAAAAGATACAAACCTGACAATTTATTACAAACCCGATTTATTTATTGAATAACAAACATACGACTTGTGTGCTTGACATGAGAGCCCGCTTATAAGTCGGAGACAAGATAGCACAACGAAATATTACAACACAAGAGAAATACACCCTGGGAGTTTCACACAAACAAAAGTTTTTCACAAAAAGATACAAACCTGACAATTTATTACAAACCCGATTTATTTATTGAATAACAAACATACGACTTGTGTGCTTGACATGAGAGTCCGCTTATAAGTCGGAGACAAGATAGCACAACGAAATATTACAACACAAGAGAAATACACCCTGGGAGTTTCACACGAAGTGTGTGTGCAATGGAACCAGCGGGAATCGAACCCACAAACTCTTACGCACTACAAACTCGATGAACGTTTATGTTTATTTTTTACAAATAAATATAAACCTTTTTGGCACAGATGTCACATACGCACTACGTTGGCGCGATTTTTTTCTGACGCCAATTTGGCGAAAACCTCGTTTTCGAATACCAGTTACATATATATTTTTAAAAAGGGAATAACAATAAATAAAAAAAGTTTAATTAATAACTATAGAACAAAACAATTTATATAATTTAAAAAAAGAAAATAAAAGTAAATAAACAATTTATTAATAAATAAACAACAACATCTAGGTTACCATCAATCAAAATAACGACACTTTAGCGCCAATTAAGTATCCCGGTCAGTATATGACATTGGCGTCAGAAAAAAATCACGCCAACGTGGTGCCCATGTGACATCTGTGCGTAAATGTCTTGTTTACACTAAATTAATTATTCAAATCTTTAAAAAATTGCTTGTGTACATGAAAGAATGAGTAGGTTACCAGAAAATATGCATGAAAAGTTTACTTTTCTCGCCAAACCCATTTTCTTTACCTATAAGACGCCTATTCTGGAAAAGTACAAATTTCGGTACTTATTAGTTATCCCGTCGACCAAATTACTGTCGCCAAATTGTAAGACTAGCCAATAATGGTTGATCGTAAATGTCACATTCACTTGACAACACGTGTTTACGTCATCAAGTGATTTTAATTTCGACGTTTTATTTGTATTATTATTTATGTTATACTAATTTATTTGTTCTTTAAAATATTTAAGTTATTTAGTATTAATATTAAGTTATTTTTGAAAAAAGTTATTTAAAATAAAAATTATGTCAATTTTTATAATTTGGCGGGTGGTTTGTCGATTTATATAATTTGGCGAAATTGGTCGATAGGATAACTAACAAGCACCCAAATTTCATTTAAAATACTAAAAAGACAAAAATAAATAAATTAAGAATAAATGATGCCACAAATAAAAATTGTTTATTTAAACATAAAATAACTGTTTCACTTTTTCACACGCAAAATATAAATGTTGGTTGCTTTTGGCGATTAAAAAAATCTATTGGATAGATTATCGTAAAATCTGAAATCCTACGTTATTATGGCTTTTTTCTTTGAAATAGAAAAAAAAAATCCAGATTTATTTTCCTGTTTGATTAAATTTAAATATGTTTTTTTGCACTTTAATATTAGTGCGGGCATATTTTCTTTGCTCCATGTGCTATAATTCGGTTTTCTACGAAAACATCCAGCCGGTGAAAATGACATACACTAAATTTCCGTGACGTATGTAGATAAATTGTGCTTTTTTATCAGTTTTTTTAATATAATTTTTAAACGAATTGGATCTTATTTTTCATAGTAGGTGCATTCAGTAGGTTACCCTCATAGGTACCTTCTGGTAAAACCAGAACCGAAATCCGAAAAATATTTTTTGAGTTATGCTTGACGAAAGGTTTTACGAAAGGTTTTAATATCGATCGTAGCTGTTTTTGACCGGAAAGTAATACTACGTTGTGTATTAGCCTTCGCTTTGCTCAGATTATATTGTGGATCAATTTTCTCTGGTTCCGGGTTTCAGGTTGGGGTTGGAATTAAGTATTTCGGATTCGATCGGGTTGCGGGTAGATAGAATATTTTTGGTTGGGTTCGGTTCGGGTTGCAGCTTTGTTTTAAATAAAATTTGCAGAGCTTCAAATTTTATTTATTACCCGGGAAGGGCCATAGTTAGGTGTAACGTTTAACACGATGTATGCCACGTCACACTGATATTTCCGTTTAGGCGGCGTCAGTCATCGGTGACTGACATATAGATTCTGTAACGGGAGTCTCATTTCGTGGCTTAAACGGAAAGACTGACAAAATAGACTTGGCATTCAACGTGTTAACTGCTAGTTTTAACGATGACACTTTCACTAACAAATTTAAATAATTTTATTTTAAAATAATTTTTGGTGACTTTATGCGTTTTTGATAGGGATTTGTGAACTGATTATTTTCAGTTACCTCCGGCATTAAAATACATGGTCAACCCGGCCGGAACATGATGAATCGCGTTTCGAAAAAAATTGGTCACCTACCTTACCTGATGCGCGACTCTTTTGTTCGACTCCTAACCGGAGAACTGCTCCATACTTTGTCTTTCACACACTGCTGTGTATATGCCATATATGCAGGCCCGTAGCCAGGTGGGGGACAGGTCGGGCGAAGCCCGACCTGGAAAATGTTTTGCCCGACCAAGCGCATTCCGATAAAAAAATTAAATTTCCCGTTTTCTCCAACTTCTTGTCCAACCTAGAATGAAGCTCGACATTCTGATCATTTTTTCACTCAGTATTTCCCTTTAAAAAAATTATGTAATACAACATCAAATTTCCAGTTTTCTTCCTTCATGCCAGACCTTGCCCTCTACTCTTAAATTTCCTTTCTAGACTGGAAACGAAAGTAGCAAAATTTCATCTATAAAGCTTTTTTTTTCTCCCGCTTTAACAGACCTGTCGAAAATTGCTTCATTGTACGTTCCTCGCTTTTTCGTTTTGTAGAAGTTATCCCATACTGCTTCAACAACAAATCGGATTTACCTTATATCCCTAAAGCTTGCTTTCTTTATACAATTGTCACCATATGAAATTTATCGTTAGGAGGCGGGGTTGAAACCAAAGGCTTCTGAAACTAACGTTGAAGCAGCCCACAATACCGTTTCCTTAACTTGAATTTGCTGTACATGACAGTTAAATGCTTGTTTCGTGGAAACTTGGTCCGATTACAACACATTCCAAAGGACAGTCCCTCTCCCTCCCCCCATGTGAAAATACAAAATAGATAATGGAAGGTCTGTCCCTTCATCTCTTCGACTGTCTCCCATTCCACTGGAATTTTAAAAAAAATGATGCTTCTAAAATAAACCAATCATTATTTCAAATTTAAACAATACAATATGTCAGGTTACTTACGATTTTACAAATCCCAATTTATTACTTACTGACACATTCATAAAGTCATTTTTATTCTTAAATTCAAAAATGCTTTTATTAAGAAACGAAGAAACTGAATGCACTGTTTAATGAAACTGTTTTGCACTTTTTCCTAAAAGCAAATCAGTTTCCAAAGTGGTCGTCAAAGTTATCGTTATAAGCCAATTTTTGCAAGGCGACAGCCTGATACAGACCATCATAAGATAGAAATCAATTACAACTCAAAGTGTAATACATTTATTGAAAAGTGAAAAACGGTATTCGATCCCAATTCCTAATTAAAAGAAAAACATTTTATTTACGTTATGCCCAGGGCCGTAGGAAGGCCACCCGCAAACATTTTTTTTTCAGGTCCCGCCCCCCTCTAACATTTTGGAGAAATAGCTATATTTAATTTTATTATCTGAGTTCCATTTTATAATAACACCAGCGGAGCTTCACTATAGTTGATTTTTCCAAAACGAATTTAGAGTTGCGTTGAACTGCTTTCGGCAACGTACACCCGTTGGGACTATGCCCGCTCAGATCTCGAATCAAACAAACCTTGAATTATTGTAAATTTTTATTTCGACCCGGATTTAATTAAAATTTTCAACATTTTGTTCATACCGCTACAGGAACAGATTTGATATTCTTACAACTTGAATTTAATCAGAGCACTAGCAAAATTTAACTGAGAATTCTCCCATTTAGGAAAAAAAAATGTACAAAAATCGTCGCAGAATGCGAAAGAATGCCAAAAATAGATAAAGGTATTTCGAAGTTCATAGGGAGCAAAATTTACTATATTGTGCTAAAAGATTGAAACCGGATTTTTTATTTACGAATGTTAAAAATATTACCAGAAAAACAACTAAAAATTCTCGAAAAATTCAAAAATACCAGAAAACAAAATTTGGCAAAAAAAAAAAAAAAAAGTTTCAATCTGAATTCCTTTTGCAAATGTTAAGAACCGCCACAAAAAACCGCTAAACATCGCACATAAATAAAAATATATATATATATATGAAGTCTTTTCGTATTTTCTGTTGTTTCTTCAGTTTGATAATGCCATTCGCATGACCCAGACAGATTTTTTTAAGCAGAAAATATTCACTTATAATAACTTTTTTCTGCTTTGAACGGTGCATTTTATTAAAAAATATATATATTTAAAGATTTATTAATTCGAAAAAAATTACCTTTGCGATGTCGTTTTCATATTTTTCAGTTTTCTCCAATTTAAAATTGTCACCCAAGTGTTCGGGATAGAAATTGAAAAAGAAAGGCTTCGGCTAGACAGTACCTTTCTGTAGGCAACGAAGATGGGTTTCTTACTAGATAATAATAAAGACAGGCAGAATCTCTCTGTCCGGTTTTTTTTTTTTTCTTTTTTTGTCTCAGCAGATGCTTTTCGGTTCAGGACAAGATTTGACAGGCAGGATACCTGTATGCCTGAAATTATGCACATCGAAACAGGTTTTGGTTTTTTTTAATCAAACTTTTAAATTTAATTTTTTATGCTATTTTTAGTGTTTTTTCGAGTTTTGTGCTTTTTCCCCCACATTCATAAAAGGAATTCATTTTCAATCTATCTTTCCATTTTAGCCGAATATAGGGTAGTCTTCTGCGATTTTTGAATATTTCACGAAATCTTTCCTGTAATTTTTAACTTTCTTTCGCGTTCCGACGGGATTTTTTGACATTAGTTAAAGGAATCATGTTTCAATCTTTTAGCCACAAGTACAAAATTTTGTCCTCTGCAATTTTTGAATTTTTCGCAAACTTTTTATGCGATTTTAAACGCTTTTCCCGTTTTAAGCTCCTGTGATTAGAAGATATTTTTTCTCATATTTGAAGAAATTTTCGTCTTTTGAATGGAAAATTTCTAGACATTTTGATCTTTGATTCGCGACTTTTTCGTGTTATGAAGAAAAAAATATTCATGCGTAAGTTCAGTTTCTAATTATGTAAAGTACAATGCAACACAGTTGACGGAACACTGTTGGCATTTGATTTGACGAAAATGCATCTTTATATTGAAGGATGTTGGGTAATTTTTACGTTAGATTGGTGACTTTCTATATTTTTGCGAAAATGGACAAATCAAAGCATTTTTTTTGTGTGTGCGTGTGTTTGAACGGAAAAACCCTTCAATCCACTGTTTTATTTATTTATTTTATTTTATTTTATTTTTTTGAGAATGTAAAAGGAGTCCGGTTTCAATCTTTTATCCCAATATAGTAAATTTTGCCGTGTGCGGCGTTTTATTCGTATTCCGCAGTGTTTTTTAACATCCCTAAAAGGAATCAAGTTTAAGTCTTTTAGTTTAATATAGAAAGTTTATTCTTTGCAATTCCTGCATTTTTTACGAACATTTTATGTGATTTTTAGCGTATTTTTTAAATTTTCACATTCAATCTTTTGGCTCGATATAGTCAAATTTTGCTCTCGACGGTTTTTGAATTTTGTCCATTTTTTATGCGATTTATACCTTTTTTTTTTCGAGTTTTGCGAAGACCTTTTGACAAGTTTTCTGAAACCGAAGGATTATCCTGTAGATTTTGCTGCTGTCATGATAAAAGCTGAAGGTGGGAAAATAACAAATTGGCTCCTGTAGAAAGGTGGACGACGATGCTGGAAAATTTAACTTTTTCCTAGGTACTCCTTTTTATCGAAAGAAAAATTACAATAATTCAAGGATTGTCTGATTCAAGATCAGATTGGTATATCCCGAACGGGTTTACGCTGCGGAAGGCAATGGGGCCCCTAAAGAGGAACACCCTCCCCCCCACCCCCTTCAAAAAAAAAGTATTTTTTTTTTTTTTTTTTCGACAACGCAAGCGAAGCTTCGCTACCAGATTAAATAATTACAGAATATAATTTATGTATAATTAGAATTAGTAATTTACCGAGAGAAGAGAAATGAAACGTTAAAAAAGAAACAGGTCAAACGTAAGGGGATAGGTGGCAAAGGCACGGCACACAGATGCCTGCTTATTGCACCCCCTATAGAGGAGATTTATTAGAGATTCCAGGTTCATGAATAAATGAAAAAAAAACTCCAACACGAGGATTTCGAGGACTTACTTCTTTATTATGAAACTTTTTAAAAGGAGAGCCATGATGGTACAGTGGGACGGTAGAAGTCAAACGGAAGGCTGCCCGACGGGGGGGACCCCGAAGGGCAGCGAGATGAGGTCTCTCACACTCAAGTTCAGAGGCAGTAGTGGTAAAATATTCATTACAATCACTCACTCATTGGCGAGATGAATAGCAACATATGTACTGTATTGGCGATGAAAATTGATGGCGTGGACAAAGGAATCAGAGGCATCCCGAAGTATTACATAGAATTCAAACTTACGCCATGGCGCGGCAATATGGTTACACGTCTCTTAACATTCCTGCGGTAAGGAAAAGTGGTTAAAGAAATAGGAACACGTGATTTTTATATGCACGTTACAGATCTAACTACAGCTGCAAATTAGTCAGTAATGGGCATATGGTTTGTATCCGACAAAGTACAAGGGTGAGAATTGAATACTAATGCAAGCCCAGAGGCTGGGAAAATATGCATTAGATAACGTCGGCTGCAAAGCGAAAAGAGATTCATTTGTATTTTATTCATCTACTTTATTTCAATGGAAAATAATTGCGGTTAAGATCTTTTTCTATCATATGAATTTGAAAGACAGAAAAAGGAACCGAGATAAATGATGTCTGCATTTGAAAAGAACTTTAAAAAGTGAAAGCGAAACTTACAGTAGTGAGAGGGGGGGGGGGGGAGAGAATGAATAAAGACATATGAAATAAACTCTAAAATGTCAAATTTAAACTAAATATTTTATTTGAAGGGGGGGGGGGAAGAATAATGACAATTTATAATAAACCAGTAAAGTTAAAAGTTGATTTTTTTGAGGGGAAAGGAGGAATAATGAATATATAACGGTAAAGCCGTTATACCCCCAACGAAATTAAAAAGCACATTTTACTTAAACATTTGAATAACAATAATGAGGCTTAAGAGTTTTGACTCTAGGGTTCCAACTTTCCTCCATTTAATAGGGACCCTAAAATAGATATTTTAAAAAGTATTTAGAACATGCAAAATTTCTTTCATATAGGCACGTTTAAAAAGAATGGTGACTATAGAAAGAAGCGTATGTCTGTTTTGGTTGAAGAAAGTAATACTATTAAGGAAGTTTTGAACCTGATTGGGACCCCCAACGAGATTAAAAAGCACATTTAAACATTTGAATAAAAAAGTGGCAGCTACAAGTTTTGAATCCTGAGTTCCAACTTTTCCTCACTTTCATACCCCCCCCCCCCTCTAAAAAAAAGACAAAAAAAAATTAGAGCATGCAAAATTTCTTTCATCTGGGCACCTTTAAAAAAAATAGTGGCTACAGAAAGGAAGCACATTAGCTGTTTTTTGTTGAAGGAATTAATTGTATTAAGGAAGTTTTGAAGCTCATTGGGGCCCCCAACGAGATTAAAAAGCATATTTTTTAAACATTTGAATAAAAAATATGGGGCCTAAAAGTTTCGAATCTTGGGTTCCAGTTTTTCTTCAATTTTATAGAAGGCCTTAAAAAATACAATTAAAAAAAAATTTAGAGCCTACAAAATTTCTTTCATCTGGGCACCTTTAAAAGGAACGGTGGCTGTAGAAAGAAAGTGCATATCTGTTTTGGTTGAAGGAAGTAATAGTATTAATGAAGTTTTGAACCTTTGGTTTCATCTTTTTCTCCCATTTATAGGGGGGACCCAAAAAGACTAAAATACCATTATATTTTTAAAATAGAATTTAAGCCTTCAAAAGCTCTTCCATCTGGGTACCTTTATAAAGAATAGTGGATACAGAAGGAAAGTGCATATCTGTTTTCTAAATCTGGCCAAGACCTTTGGCAAAAAATGATTTTTTATAAAACAGATTAAAATATTATTAAAAATACATTAAAAATAATTATAAAAGTTAAAAAACATTTTTCGGCTCAAAGGTACAATAACTTACTACTGGGCCCCTGACTTTGCTCACCCCCCCCCCCCCCAAATGGGGGTTATGGGAGACCGTTCCTATGGCCCTGGTTATGCCAAATATCTTATTTAACTTTAATATACAGTCAAACCTCGTTAACACGAACACGCTTAACGCGAATTACTTTTAGAACGAACTGTCTCCGATTGCCCTGTCCTGTTGTATATAATGTATTTATATTCGGATAACACGAACTACTTTTAACACGAACAAAAAAAGTTTCCCCTTGAGTGTTCGCGTTAACGAGGTTCGACTACTTTTATTATGTCTCTGAAGAAACTTAAAAAATTTCGTACTGGCTTTAGAAATATCTTATATTTTAAAAGAAAAATAATTTCCCTAAAATCGCAATGCATGCTTTTGAAGAACTGCGAATAAGGGATCGATAAAAAAATGAAGAAATAATCTGCCACCCCTGGAAAAATCTTTGCCCTACCTGGAAGTATGGTCTAGCTACGGGCCTGCATATATGTGCACGTAAAATCTATAATATTGAATGACCGCTTATTGGGAGGTTGCTGTATGGAAGAAGAATACGAAACAGAGTTTTTCCTTTCGGGTAATGCTCAAAAGTGTGGAAACTCTTTTTGTTGCGGATTCATCCGCCTATAAAGATTAGGTGACTAGTGAGGTGTTTCAAAAATAACCTTCTTAAGAGCTTTCTTTTTCACTTTATTTACCTACAACATTCTTTGACAAGCTTCGAAATTTATGTTTCGAGTAAAAATCGTTTGGCCCTCTGCAATTTACCTCTAATTTAAACAGCAGTGTGAGTTTTAGAGATCAGCGCGTTTCGGGATATGCCAAATCCGGACGCGAAAATTTTATGTTTTTCACGTGATTAATCAACATATTCCACCTGTTATTTAAAAAAAAAAGGGGAAAAAAGAAACAAAGAAATGTTTTATTAAAAGTACATATAAATATTTTACAGACATGCATACAATAAATACAATAAACCCAACTGGAGTGAAAAATTAGCCAGAGCCAGGAATCGAACCCGGGACCACAGTATACAAGACGTTATTTATGTGTGTATGTGTGTTTTAATATATATTGTAGTATGAGTGTTTTATTATAAATGTTTTATTGTTCATTTGCTCCAAAAAAATTCTGTAGTATAAATACAGTCCCGTTCCGGCCCGAATCTAAAAAAAAAAAAATGCAAGACCCGGACGTGTCCCGGGGATAATGAAGTTTAGGCCTGGACCAACTTTTCAAAAGCTAAAATTTAGCCCGAGCCCGTACCGAGTTTTCAGATAAAATTAAGCCAAGCCCGAGTTTAATGAAAGAAACTTTTACCGAGTTCGGGGTTCGGAACAGGCCAGGGCTCGTGGAAACCTCTAATATATATTTTGAATTCGGTCCCCCTGTCGGGGATACTGTGACCCCCCCCCCCCCACACACCCCGTCGGGCAAGTTCTGGCGCCGCCCCTGGACCGAAAGAGAAAAATATCTCTAAAAGAGCGGTTTAAGAAGCTTTCCTATTGGTTGGAATCCTGTAACGCGATATATAGTTTGGCAGAGGTAGAAGAGAACCGAGAACCGTTTTGAAAAGGGAGTCGCTTGTTCTTGTTTGTTTCTAGCGCCAAAGCTTAGCGTTACCTACAGGATTAAAACAATATTACAATTATAATTTGATTGATTTAAAAATGGCATAGAATAAGATAGATGGATTATGCCCATGAAAGCAGGGGGGGGGGGTCATCACAAAGAACTGGATAAATTTTGTTTTTGTTTCCCAGCTAAAACCAAGATGACTACCGGCGATTCTAGGATTTTACTAATACTGAAAATTCTAAGGTAAAGTACGTTGTTTTACTTCATCTTTCTTGTAATTCCTTCGCCATTCCATGTTGTATTTTCACATTGTACATATGATTTTTTGCGTTATTTAACGTTATTACTTTTAAACCTGAAACATGAACTTCTTAAATTACTTTTTTTCTTTTTTTTAATGCATCTGCTCCATAATTTTTTATAATCAATAAAAGGCACTTAGATATGTAGTTTTCTCGTATTCAAATTGTGTAAAATTACGCTAATTGGTATTTACATTATTAAACACATCAGTGGCGTACCCAGGATTTTATTTCGGGGGGGCTGACTTAAATTTCCATAATGTTCTAAATCTTACGAAACACGTTGAATTGTGTTATAAACAGAAATCAGTTTTGCCAATAAGGCCGTAGTCAGAGGGCGGGGGGGGGTGGGGGGGTGACTTTGTTCCCAATTTTCCGAAAATTCGGACTTAAAAAAATATCGCGTTTTTTGACATGGTCGCCGAAAAAAAAGATTTCTTCAATCGTTCGCAGAAAAAAAATCTCCAATTTTTTTAAAGGATCCGAAAAGGGTAAAAAACGAAACTTTGTCATAGGGCCACGGATAAAAGGCGAAGTTTGTCAAAGGATTGCGAAAAAAAGCCAAATTTCGTCAAATGATCAGGGAGAAAACGCGAATTACGTCAAATGCTCGGGAAGGAAACGCTAATTTCGTCAAATGAGCACAGAAAAAAACCGGAATTTCGTCATAAGGCCGCAGAAAAAACGCGAATTTCAGCAAAAGTTTCCGGGAAAATGCGAATTTCGAAAAAAGATCGCTAAAAACACGCATTCCAACAAAGGGCTGCGAAAAAAAGCTAATTTCGAAAAGGATCGCAAAAAAGCTTATTTCGTCAAAGGGGCAAGGAAAAACGTAAATTTCGTCAAAAGGGCGCAGAAAAGCGAAAACTTCATCAAAAAGACGAGAAAAAAACGCTAATTTTGTCAAAAAGCCGCGGGAAAAAAAACGCGAATTTCGTCAAATGGCCACCGAAAAAGCGCGAATTTTGCCAAATGACCACAGAAAAAAAACGCGAATTTTGTCAAAGGGCTGCAGAAAAAACGCCAATTTCGACAAATGATCGCTAAAAAATACGCATTTCGTCAAAGGGAAGCGGAAAAACGCTAATTTCGTCACAGGGACACAGAAAAAACGTGTATTTCGTCAAAAAGCCGCGGAAAAAACGTAAATTTTGACGAAAGATTGCCTAAAAAACGCGAATTTTGGCAAATGACCACAGAAAAAACGCGAATTTCGTCAAAGGGCCGCAGAAAAAACGCGAATTTCATCAAAAAGTTATGGAAAAAACGCGAATTTCGAAAAAAAGATATCTTAAAACAAGCATTTCGTCAAAGGGCTGCGAAAAAAAAGCTAATATCGTAAAGGATCGAAAAAAAGCGAATTTCATCAAAAAGACGGAGAAAAAACTCAAATTTTTTCAAAAATCCGCAAATTTCGACGAAGAATTGCGTAAAAACGTGAATTTCGGCAAATGACCTCCGAAAAAGCGTGAATTTCGTCAAAGGGCCGCAGAAAAAATGCAAATTTTGACAAAGAATCGCTAAAATACAACGCATTCCTTCAAAAGAAAGCTGAAAAAGTGTGAATTTCGTCAAAGGGACACAGAAAAACGCAAATTTTATCAAAAAGACGAGAAAAAAGTGCAAATTTCGTCTAAAAGCCGCGGACAAAACGCAAATTTCGACGAAGGATTGCATAAAAAAACGCTAATTTCAGCAAATGACCACAGAAAAAACGCGAATTTCGTCAAAGGGCCCTGAGAAAACGCAAATTTCGACAAATGATCGCTAAAAAAACACGCATTCCGTCAAAGGGAAGCAGAAAAAACGCGAATTTCGTTAAAGGATCGCAAAAACAAGAAAAAGCAGGGTAACAAAGAAGGGCCACAGAAAAACGTGAATTTCGTCAAAAAGCCGCGGAAAAAAGACAATTTCTACAAAGGATCTCGAAAAAAAAAATGCAAATGTTGTCAAAGGGCCGCCGAAAAAACGCGAATTTCATCAAAAGCTCGCAGAAAAAACGAGAATTCCGAAAAAAAGATCGCTTAAAACACGCATTTCGTCAAAGGGCTGTGAAAAAAATGCTAATTTAGTAAAGGATCACAAAAAAAGTGAATTTCATCAAAAAGACGAGAAAAAAACGCAAATTTCGACGATGGATTGCGTAAAAAAAAAAAAAAAAAAAAAAAAAAAAAAAAAAAAAAACGCGTATTTCGGCAAATGACCTCGGAAAAAACGCAAATTTCGTCAAATGGCCGCAGTAAAGGCGCACATTTCGACAAAGGATTGCTAAAAAAACACGCATTCCGTCAAAGGGAAACGGAAAAAATGCGAATTTCGTCAAAGGATCGCAAAAAAGAAAAAGCAGGGTCACAAAGAAGGGCCACAGAAAAACATGAATTTCGTTAAAAGACGGCGGAAAAAAGCGAATTTCGTCAAACAGACGCAGAAAAAAGCGAATTTCATCAAAAGGACGAGAAAAAAACGCGAATTTCGTCAAAAAAGCCTCGGAAAAAAGCAAATTTCGGCGAAGGATTTCGTAAAAAAAAACGCGAATTTCGGCAAAAATCCGCGAAAAAAACTTTAATTTCATCAAAAACCGGACGAAAAACGCGAAAAAAACGCAAATTTCGTCACAGATCCGTGGAAAAAACGCAAATTTCGGCGAAGGAGTGTGCAAAAAAACCGCGAGTTTCGGCAAAAAGCCGCAGAAAAAGCGAATTTTTCAAATGGACTGCTGAGGAAACGAAAATATTGTCATAAAACCGTGGAGAAAACACAAGTCTTTGGCATGGAGATGCGACAGAAAAATGCGACAGAAAGCTACTTTTACAGTCACTGTTCCGCACCTCCGGTTTACCCGAAATCGACTTTGTGATTAGCTGTAGTGTTACTGTGCATTAACATACTTCCGCATTGACAATCTTGGTGCCCGCCGACTAGGAGAGAAATTAAAAATCTCCATAAATTAAACTACTTTTAGATTTGTCGAATTTACTTGTAGGTCTCTTGAACTGACCCTATACGTTTTCATTTATCCCGTAAAACAGGCATGGAGCTATTTTTCAATCATTTGCAAAATTGATTTTGTGGTTTCAAGTAAATTTGGTTGCAGGACTGAGGAGGATTTTGGATTAACACAAAAACAATTTCGTGGCATGCCAGAAAATAAAATAAATTTATCTGAAAAAGAAGGAATATTTTTCATTTTCATTTTTTCATTTCACTGCGATCTCTTCGGAGGTGGAATGGAGCTGTAACCTCATAACCCCCGTCGCCATCGACTTCTTGGGTGTATGCTGGGGCATCACTGTGCACTAGTATAGGGGACTCACCAGAATAGCTGCGTCGCACAAAAAATATTTAAATTTATCTCAAAAGAAAAAAAAAGAGGTTTTTTTTTCATTTATAATTACTTTGAAAGGGGAAATTACTTTGAAGGAAAATTATAAACCCATCAGCCTCCTTCCCCTCATTGGGCATACAGTGGTGTAACTGTGCGCTGATAGGACATTAGCCAGAAAGTCTAGTTCGTTGTATTGCAAAAAACAATTGCATTACAAATTTATCTCAAACAAAAAGAAAAAGAAATCACCACTTTTTTCATTTCATTTTCAACTATTTTGGGAGAGGTCTGTAAGCCCATCACCCCTTTTCTACTTCTTTGGGTATAATAGGGTGTCACTGTGCACTAATATGGAACTAAACAGAAGAGTGTGGCTAGTCTGTTGAGTAATAGGAGGGAAAAAAATGTAAATTTATCTCAAACAGAAAGAAAAAAAGCAATATTTTTTTCGACTATTTCGGGAGGAGGGACCTGTAAGCTCATCACCCGCCTCCCCTTCTTTCAGTATGCTGTGATGTCAGTGTGGGCTAATATGGATTTAACGAGAATGGCTATTTCGCTGTATGGCAGAAGAAAAATTACAAGTTTATCTGAAACAAGAAGAAAAAAATTAGCCTTTTTTTCATTTCATTTTCGACTATTAAGGAAGGGGGCACCCCATTAGCCCCTTTCACGTCTTTGGATATAATGTGGGCCCACTGTGCACAAGTATGGAACTAAATAGAAGAGAGCGGCCAGTCTGTTGAATGATAGGGAGAAAATACAAATTTATCTCAAACAAAACGAAAAATATCCGCATTTTTTCACTTCATGTTCGACATTTTGGGGAGAGGGCTGTAACCCCATTAGCCCCCTTCTACCTTTTTGGGTATAACGTGGTGTCACTGTACACTAAAATTGAACTACAGCGAAGAGAGCGGCTAGTCTGTTGAATGATAGGGGAGAAAATGCAAATTTATCTCAAACAGACAGAAAAAAAATTCAGCACTATTTTTTCATTTCATTTTCTACTATGCTGTGATGCCAATGTGGACTAATATGGAGTTAACGAGAATGGCTATTTTGCTGTATGACAGAAGAAAAAAATTACAGATTTATCTTAAAAAAGTAAGGAAAAAACACATTTTTCATTTAATTTTTCGACTATTTCTGGTTTGGGGGGGGTGGGAGGGTTGTAACCCCGTCAGCCCCCTTTCTCTTCTTTGGTGTCAATATGGACTACTATGGAACTACGCGAAGGAAGCGCATAGTCTGTTGAACGATAGTGGAAAAATGCAAATTTATCTTAAACAGGCAGAAAAAATTCAGCACTATTTTATCATTTCATTTTCGACCATTTCGAGAGGAGGGGGCTGAAATTCCATCAGCCCCCTCCCCATCTTTGGGTGTGCTGTGATGTCAATGTGGATTGATATGGTGTTAACGAGAATGTCTATTTTGCTATATGACAGAAGAAAAAATTACAGATTTACCTTAAAAAAGTAAGAAAAGTTACTTTTTCATTTCATTTTTCGGCTATTTCGGGAGGAGGGGGGGGGGGGGCTGTAACCCCGTCTGCCCCCTTTCTCATCTTTGTTGTCAATGTCGACTAATATGGGACTAATGAAAATCGCTAGTCCGCTGTATGATTGAAAAAAATTAAAATTTTTTCCAAAAAAGAAAGACGAAAAAGCAGCACTTTTTCATGTCACTTTCGAAAATTTCGGGGAGGGCTGTAGTCCCATCATCCCCCCCCCCTGGGTACGCCCATGAAACACATATAATTTTGTCCTTATATTATTGATTATTAATATACTACTTTGCTCATGACACTCAGAAATATTTGCGGAACACAACCCATGATTATAAAAATTATTAAATTATTATTAACTTATGATATATGTTCTATTTTTTTTTATGTTTCAGTAAGTACAAGTATTTAATAAATTGTGTTCATTTAGATAGTTGTACACATCTACACTTTATTTATTATTCTTTTAATTGCCACAGTATTATGTAAATAGTACGAAATGTAAAAGATAATTTTTAAAAAGTATCAGAAAATAATAGATTAGTAAAAAATATTATCAATTTATTTTATGACACAACTAGATTGACCTTTTTTTTAAATTATGATTTTGTGAATTTTTATTTTTGTCTTATACTTCGCTCTGTTCATATTCAAAAGTTTAACTAAAAAAATGTCTGCAGTTATGTAACACATGAATTCTATATTCCATAATTATTTATCTGTGTCATAAGCAAAGTAAGTAATAAGATATAATAATATCAGAAATAATTAAAGAAATCGACATTTCCGGATTAAAACTAATAACGTTAAAATTAGATATACAATGTGAAAATATTAAAAAGAAAAAAAATCATAATAAGAAAGATAAAGTAAAAGAAACGCACTTCAGGATATTGACAAGGTAGAAAATCTTGTCTCGTTATGGCGCGAACTATCTTTTATTATTATTATTATTATTTAATTTATCTTTCGGAAATGAAAAAAAAAAATTTCTTCTGCATCTACATTAAAATAAAACAAAAGGAGTTTTAAAAATAATACATTTTGCAAAATATATGTTAAAAAAAAAATTTTAAAAATAAAAAAGAAAAGTGCCCAGCAAAACTGATGGCATTGAGCTCACAGGCTATTCACACTAATTGTATATCATACTCTTATTTTAAAGAATAATGCCCCTCAAAAAAATAAGTGAAGGGGAATTAGCCCCTGTTTCACCCTTTATACTTAACCAGTGAACCACCAAATCTAATCAGGGAGGCTCCTTATCATAATAAATCGGCATACCAAATTGGGAACAAATCGAATAATCCTGCAAAAAAACCATTTATCTAAATTAAGGGGGTGGACTAGCCCCCTTCCCCCTTTATCCTTAACCAATGAACCCCCAAAACTAATCAGGGAAGTTCCTTAACATAATAAACCGGTATACCAACTTCGGAGCAAATCGAATCATTCTGCATGAAAAACAAATTTATCTAATTTAAGAGGGGCGGACTAACCTCCCTTTTCCCCCTTTATCCTTAACCAATGAACCCCCAAAATTAATCAGGGAAGTTCCTTAACATACTAAACCGGTATACCAAATTCGGAGCAAATCGAATCATTCTGCATGAAAAACCCATTTATCGGAATTAAGGGGGTGGACTAGCCCCCCTTTTCCCCTGTTATTCTTAACCAATGAACCCCCAAAACTAATCAGGAAAGTTCCTTAACATAATAAACCGGTATACCAAATTCGGAGCAAATCGAATCATTCTGCATGAAAAACCCATTTATCTGAATTAAAAGGGGTGGACTAACCCCCTTTTTTCCCTTTTATCCTTAACCAATGAACCCTCAAAACTAATCAGGGAAGTTCCTTAACATAATAAACCGGTATACCAAATTCGGGGTAAATCGAATGATTCTGCATGAAAAACCCATTTATCTGAATTAAGGGGGGTGGACTAAACCCGTTTTTCCCCTTTATCCTTAACGAATGAACTCCCAAGACTAATCAGGGAAGTTCCTTAACATAATAAACCGGTATACCAAATCCGGGGCAAATCGAATGATTCTGCATGAAAAACCCATTTATCTGAATTAAGGGGGGTGGACTAACCCCGTTTTCCCCCCTTTATCCTAAACCAATGAACCTCCAAAACTAATCAGGGAAATTCCTTAACATAATAAACCGGTATACCAAATTCGGAGCAAATCGAATGATTCTGCACGAAAAACCCATTTATCTGAATTAAGGGGGTGGACTAACCCTCCTTTTCTCCCTTTATCCTTAACCAATGAACCCTCAAAACTAATCAGGGAAGTTCCTTAACACAATAAACCGGTATACCAAATCCGGGGCAAATCGAATGATTCTGCATGAAAAACCCATTTATCTGAGTTAAGGGAGTGGGCTAACCCACCTTTATCCTTAACCAATGAACCCCCAAAACTAATCAGGGAAATTCCTTAACATAATAAACCGGTATTCCAAATTCGGAGCAAATCGAATGATTCTGCATGAAAAAACCATTTATCTGAATTAAGGGGGTGGACTAACCCCCCTTTTCCCCCTTTATCCTTAACCAATGAATCCCCAAAACTAATCAGGGAAGTTCCTTAACATAATAAACCGGTATACCAAATTCGGAGCAAATCAAATCATTCTGCATGAAAAAGCCATTTATCTGAATTAAGAAGGTGGACTAACCCCCCTTTTCCCCCCTTTATCCTTAACCAATGAACCCTCAAAACTAATCAGGGAAGTTCCTTAACATAATAAACCGGTATACCAAATTCGGAGCAAATCGAATGATTCTGCATGAAAAACCCATTTATCTGATTTAAGGGGTGGACTAACCCCCCTTTTCCCCCCTTTATCCTTAACCAATGAACCCCCAAAACTAATCAGGGAAGTTCCTTAGGATAATAAACCAGTGTACTAAATTCGGAGCAAATCGAATGATTCTGCATGAAAAACCCATTTATTTGAATTAAGGGGGTGGACAAACCCCCATTTCCCTTCTTTATCCTTAACCAATGAACCTCCAAAACTAATCAGGGAAGTTCCTTAACATAATAAACCGGTATACCAAATTCGGAGCAAATTCAATGATTCTGCATGAAAAACCCATTTATCTGAATTAAGGGGGTGGACTAACCCCCCTTTATCCTTAACCAATGAACCCCCAAAACTAATCAGGGAAGTTCTTTAACATAATAAACCGGTATACCAAATTCGGAGCAAATCGAATGATTCTGCATGAAAAACCCATTTATCTGATTTAAGGGGTGGACTAACCCCCCTTTTCCCCCCTTTATCCTTAACCAATGAACCCCCAAAACTAATCAGGGAAGTTCCTTAGGATAATAAACCAGTGTACTAAATTCGGAGCAAATCGAATGATTCTGCATGAAAAACCCATTTATCTGATTTAAGGGGTGGACTAACCCCCCTTTTCCCCCCTTTATCCTTAACCAATGAACCCCCAAAACTAATCAGGGAAGTTCCTTAGGATAATAAACCAGTGTACTAAATTCGGAGCAAATCGAATGATTCTGCATGAAAAACCCATTTATTTGAATTAAGGGGGTGGACAAACCCCCATTTCCCTTCTTTATCCTTAACCAATGAACCTCCAAAACTAATCAGGGAAGTTCCTTAACATAATAAACCGGTATACCAAATTCGGAGCAAATTCAATGATTCTGCATGAAAAACCCATTTATCTGAATTAAGGGGGTGGACTAACCCCCCTTTATCCTTAACCAATGAACCCCCAAAACTAATCAGGGAAGTTCCTTAACATAATAAACCGGTATACCAAATTCCGGGCAAATCGAATGATTCTGCATTAAAAACACATTTATCTGAATTAAGGGGTGGACGAACCCCCTTTTCCCCCTTTATCCTTAACCAATGAACCCTCAAAACTAATCAGAGAAGTTCCTTAACATAATAAACCGGTATACCAAATTCGGGGTAAATCGAATGATTCTGCATGAAAAACCCATTTATCTGAATTAAGGGGGGTGGACTAAACCCGTTTTTTCCCCTTTATCCTTAACGAATGAACTCCCAAGACTAATCAGGGAAGTTCCTTAACATAATAAACCGGTATACCAAATCCGGGGCAAATCGAATGATTCTGCATGAAAAACCCATTTATCTGAATTAAGGGGGGTGGACTAACCCCGTTTTCCCCCCTTTATCCTAAACCAATGAACCTCCAAAACTAATCAGGGAAATTCCTTAACATAATAAACCGGTATACCAAATTCGGAGCAAATCGAATGATTCTGCACGAAAAACCCATTTATCTGAATTAAGGGGGTGGACTAACCCTCCTTTTCTCCCTTTATCCTTAACCAATGAACCCTCAAAACTAATCAGGGAAGTTCCTTAACACAATAAACCGGTATACCAAATCCGGGGCAAATCGAATGATTCTGCATGAAAAACCCATTTATCTGAGTTAAGGGAGTGGGCTAACCCACCTTTAACCTTAACCAATGAACCCCCAAAACTAATCAGGGAAATTCCTTAACATAATAAACCGGTATTCCAAATTCGGAGCAAATCGAATGATTCTGCATGAAAAACCCATTTATCTGAATTAAGGGGGTGGACTAACCCCCCTTTATCCTTAACCAATGAACCCCCAAAACTAATCAATGAAGTTCCTTAACATAATAAACCGGTATACCAAATTCGGGGCAAATCGCATGTTTCTGCATGAAAAACCCACTTATCTGAATTCAGGGGGTGGGCTAACCCTCCTTTTCCCCTTTTATCCTTAACCAATGAACCACCAAAACTAATCAGGGGAGGGACTTATATCAATGAACCCAGAAAACAATTTTGAAGCAAATCGGATTTTTCTATCAAGAGTTATCGCGTTACGTACGTACATACATACATACATACGTACATACATACAGAACGGGCGGGCACATTAGCTCTCAGGCTTTCATAGCCAGTGAGCTAAAAGGCCAAAAATTCGCCAAAAGAGTAAAATAAAAAAAAATTATTCAAAATTTTCGAATTTTTTGCCCCAATCGTTCATTAGCCCCCTACAAGCAACCCCTGTGCCAAATTTCGTAGCCCTGCGCCCTGTGGTTTCCGAGTTTGTGAGGTTACATAGATAAATACGCGCACGGATTTTAATAGGATAGATGTTATTGCATTCGACCCAGTTAAGCTCTCTATTGTAAGGCGGAACATTTTGTAATTCGTTGTTTCACATTTAAATTATTGTATTTCGTTTACAAGGTCGCATTACAACCGTTAAATATTTACTGAGTGGCATGTATTTTAATGAATTTGTACTTTCTCAATCTTAACATAATAAACCGGTATGCCAAATTCGGAGCTAATCGAATGATTCTGCATGAAAAACCCATTTATCTGAATTAAGGGGTTGGACTAACCCCCCTTTATCCTTAACCAATGAACCCCCAAAACTAATATAGGAAGTTCCTTAACATAATAAACCGGTATACCAAATTCGGGGCAAATCGAATGTTTCTGCATGAAAAACCCATTTATCTGAATTAAGAGGTGGACTAACCCCCCTTTTCCCCCTTTATCCTTAACCAATGAACGCCCAAAACTAATCAGGGAAGTTCCTTAAGATAATAAACCAGTATACTAAATTCGGAGCAAATCGAATGATTCTGCATGAAAAACCCATTTATTTGAATTAAGGGGGTGGACTAACCCCTATTTTCACCCTTTATCCTTAAGCAATGAACCTCCAAAACTAATCAGGGAAGTTCCTCAACATAATAAACCGGTATACCAAATTCGGAGCAAATCCAATGATTTTGCATGAAAAACCCATTTATCGGAATTAAGGGAGTGGACTAACCCCCCTTTATCCTTAACCAATGAACCCCCAAAACTAATGAGGGAAGTTCCTTAACATAATAAACCAGTATACCAAATTCCGGGCAAATCGAATGATTCTGCATGAAAAACCCATTTATCTGAATTAAGGGGGTGGACTAACCCCCCTTTTCTCCCTTTATCCTTAACCAATGAACCCTCAAAACTAATCAGGGAAGTTCCTTAACACAATAAACCGGTATACCAAATCCGGGGAAAATCGAATAATTCTGCATGAAAACCCCATTTATCTGAGTTAAGGGGGTGGGCTAACCCACCTTTATCCTTAACCAATGAACCTCCAAAACTAATCAGGGAAGTTCCTTAACATAATAAACCGGTGTACCAAATTCGGAGCAAACTGAATTATTCTGCATGAAAAACCCATTTATCTGAATTAAGGGGGTGGACTAACCCACCTTTCCCCCCTTTATCCTTAACCAATGAACTCCCAAAACTAATCAGGGAAGTTCCTTAACATAATAAACCGGTATATTAAATTCGGAGCAAATCGAATGATTTTGCTCTCAGGCTTTGATAGCCTGTGACCTGAAAAGCCAAAAATTCGCCAAAAACGTAAAATAAAAAAAATATATATTCAAAATTTTCGAATTTTTGGCCACAATCGTTCATTAGCACCCTACAAGCAACCCATGTGCCAAATTTCGCAGCCCTGCGCCCTGTGGTTTCCGAGTTTGTGAGGTTACATAGATGGATACGCGCACGGATTTTAATAGGATAGATGTTATTGCATTCGACCCAGTTAAGCTCTCTATTGTAAGGCGGAACATTTTGTAATTCGTTGTTTCACATTTAAATTATTGTATTTCGTTTACAAGGTCTCATTACAACCGATAAATATTTACTGAGTGGCATGTATTTTAATGAATTTGTACCTTCTCAATCTTAACATAATAAACCGGTATACCAAATTCGGAGCAAACCGAATGATTCTGCATGAAAAACCCATATATCTGATTTAAGGGGATGGACTAACCCCCCTTTATCCTTAACCAATGAACCCTCAAAACTAATCAGGGAAGTTCCTTAACACAATAAACCGGTATACCAAATCCGGGGCATATCGAATGATTCTGCATGAAAAACCCATTTATCTGAATTAAGGGGGTGGACTAACCTCCTTTTTCCCTTTTATCCTTAACCAAAAAACCCCCAAAACTAATCAGGGAAGTTCCTTAATATAATAAACCGGTATACCAAATTCGGGGCAAATCGGATGATTCTGCATGAAAAACCCATTTATCTGAAATAAGGGGGTGGACTAACCCCCTTTTCCCCCTTTATCCTTAACCAATGAACCCATAAAAATAATCAGGGAAGTTCCTTAACATAATAAACCGGTATACCGAATTCGGGTCAAATCGAATGATCCTGCATGAAAAACCCATTTATTTAAATTAAGGGGGTGGACTAACCCCTATTTGACCCCTTTATCCTTAACCAATGAACCTCCAAAACTAATCAGGGAAGTTCCTTAACATAATAAACCGGTATACCAAATTCGGAGCAAATCCAATGATTGTGCATGAAAAACCCATTTATCTGAATTAAGGGGGTGGACTAACCCCCCTTTATCCTTAACCAATGAACCCCCAAAACTAATCAGGGAAGTTCCTTAACATAAAAACCGGTATACCAAATTCCGGGCAAATCGAATGATTCTGCATGAAAAACACATTTATCTGAATTAAGGGGTGGACGAACCCCCTTTTCCCCCTTTATCCTTAACCAATGAACCCTCAAAACTAATCAGAGAAGTTCCTTAACATAATAAACCGGTTTACCAAATTCGGGGTAAATCGAATGATTCTGCATGAAAAACCCATTTATCTGAATTAAGGGGGGTGGACTAAACCCGTTTTTTCCCCTTTATCCTTAACCAATGAACTCCCAAAACTAATCAGGGAAGTTCCTTAACATAATAAACCGGTATACCAAATCCGGGGCAAATCGAATGATTCTGCATGAAAAACCCATTTATCTGAATTAAGGGGGGTGGACTAACCCCGTTTTCCCCCCTTTATCCTTAACCAATGAACCTACAAAACTAATCAGGGAAATTCCTTAACATAATAAACCGGTATACCAAATACGGAGCAAATCGAATGATTCTCCATGAAAAACCCATTTATCTGAATTAAGGGGGTGGACTAACCCACCTTTTCCCACTTTATCCTTAACCAATCAACTCCCAAAACTAATCAGGGAAGCGACTTATCACAATGAACTTAAAAATTTTGGAGCAAATCGGATGTTTCTATCAAGAGTTATCGCGTTACGTACGTACATACATACATACATACATACGTACATACATACAGAACGGGCGGGCACATTAGCTCTCAGTCTTTGATAGCCAGTGAGCTAAAAAGCCAGAAATTCGCCAAAAGCGCAAAATAAAAAAAAAATTATTAAATTTTCGAATTTTTGGCCACAATCGTTCATTAGCACCCTACAAGCAACCCATGTGCCAAATTTCGCAGCCCTGCGCCCTGTGGTTTCGGAGTTTGTGAGGTTACATAGATGGATACGCGCACGGATTTTAATACGATAGATGTTATTGCATTCGACGCAGTTAAGCTCTCTATTGTAAGGCGGAACATTTTGTAATTCGTTGTTTCACATTTAAATTATTGTAATTCGTTTACAAGGTCTCATTACAACCGATAAATATTTACTGAGTGGCATGTATTTTAATGAATTTGTACCTTCTCAATCTTAACATAATAAACCGGTATACCAAATTCGGAGCAAACCGAATGATTCTGCATGAAAAACCCATTTATCTGAATTAAGGGGGTGGACTAACCCCCCTTTATTCTTAACCAATGAACCCCCAAAACTAATCAGGGAAATTCCTTAACATAATAAACCGGTATACCAAATTCGGGGCAAATCGAATGATCCTGCATGAAAAAACCATTTATCTGAATTAAGGGGGTGGACTAACCCCCCTTTTCCCCCTTTATCCTTAACCAATGAACCCATAAAACTAATCAGGGAAGTTCCTTAACATAATAAACCGGTATACCAAATTCGGGGCAAATCGAATGATCCTGCATGAAAAACCCATTTATTTGAATTAAGGGGGTGGACTAACCCCCCTTTATCCTTAACCAATGAACCCCCAAAACTAATCAGGGAAGTTCCTTAACATAAAACCCGGTATACCAAATTCCGGGCAAATCGAATGATTCTGCATGAAAAACACATTTATCTGAATTAAGGGGTGGACGAACCCCCTTTATCCTTAACCAATGAACCCTCAAAACTAATCAGAGAAGTTCCTTAACATAATAAACCGGTATACCAAATTCGGGGTAAATCGAAGGATTCTGCATGAAAAACCCATTTATCTGAATTAAGGGGGGTGGACTAAACCCGTTTTTTCCCCTTTATCCTTAACCAATGAACTCCCAAAACTAATCAGGGAAGTTCCTTAACATAATAAACCGGTATACCAAATCCGGGGCAAATCGAATGATTCTGCATGAAAAACCCATTTATCTGAATTAAGGGGGTGGACTAACCCCGTTTTCCCCCCTTTATCCTTAACCAATGAACCTACAAAACTAATCAGGGAAATTCCTTAACATAACAAACCGGTATACCAAATTCGGAGCAAATCGAATGATTCTGCATGAAAAACCCATTTATCTGAATTATGGGGGTGGACTAACCCACCTTTTCCCACTTTATCCTTAACCAATCAACTCCCAAAACTAATCAGGGAAGCGACTTATCACAATCAACCTAGAAAAAAATTTTGAAGCAAATCGGATGTTTCTATCAAGAGTTATCGCGTTACGTACGTACATACATACATACATACGTACATACATACAGAACGGGCGGGCACATTAGCTCTCAGTCTTTGATAGCCAGTGAGCTAAAAAGCCAGAAATTCGCCAAAAGCACAAAATAAAAAAAAAAATTATTAAATTTTCGAATTTTTGGCCCCAATCGTTCATTAGCCCCATACAAGCAACCCATGTGCCAAATTTCGCAGCCCTGCGCCCTGTGGTTTCCGAGTTTGTGAGGTTACATAGATAGATACGCGCACGCATTTTAATAGGGTAGATGTTATTGCATTCGACCCAGTTAAGCTCTCTATTGTAAGGCGGAACATTTTGTAATTCGTTGTTTAACATTTAAATTATTGTAATTCGTTTACAAGGTCGCATTACAACCGATAACTATTTACTGAGTGGCATGTATTTTAATGAATTTGTACCTTCTCAATATTAACATAATAAACCGGTATACCAAATTCGGAGCTAATCGAATGATTCTGCATGAAAAACCCATTTATCTAAATTAAGGGGGTGGACTAACCCCCCTTTTCCCCCTTTATCCTTAACCAATGAACCTCCAAAACTAATCAGGGAAGTTCCTTAACATAATAAACCGGTATACCAAATTCGGGGCAAATCGAATGATCCTGCATGAAAAACCCATTTATTTGAATTAAGGGGGTGGACTAACCCCTATTTGACCCTTTTATCCTTAACCAATGAACCTCCAAAACTAATCAGGGAAGTTCCTTAACATAATAAACCGGTATACCAAATTCGGAGCAAATCCAATGATTCTGCATGAAAAACCCATTTATCTGAATTAAGGGGGTGGACTAACCCCCCTTTATCCTTAACCAATGAACCCCCAAAACTAATCAGGGAAGTTCCTTAACATAAAAACCGGTATACCAAATTCCGGGCAAATCGAATGATTCTGCATGAAAAACACATTTATCTGAATTAAGGGGTGGACGAACCCCCTTTATCCTTAACCAATGAACCCTCAAAACTAATCAGAGAAGTTCCTTAACATAATAAACCGGTATACCAAATTCGGGGTAAATCGAATGATTCTGCATGAAAAACCCATTTATCTGAATTAAGGGGGGTGGACTAAACCCGTTTTTTCCCCTTTATCCTTAACCAATGAACTCCCAAAACTAATCAGGGAAGTTCCTTAAAATAATAAACCGGTATACCAAATCCGGGGCAAATCGAATGATTCTGCATGAAAAACCCATTTATCTGAATTAAGGGGGGTGGACTAACCCCGTTTTCCCCCCTTTACCCTTAACCAATGAACCTACAAAAATTATCAGGGAAATTCCTTAACATAATAAACCGGTATACCAAATTCGGAGCAAATCGAATGATTCTGCATGAAAAACCCATTTATCTGAATTAAGGGGGTAGACTAACCCACCTTTTCCCACTTTAACCTTAACCAATCAACTCCCAAAACTAATCAGGGAAGCGACTTATCACAATGAACCTAGAAAAAAATTTTGAAGCAAATCGGATGTTTCTATCAAGAGTTATCGCGTTACGTACGTACATACATACATACATACATACGTACATACATGCAGAACGGGCGGGCACATTAGCTCTCAGTCTTTGATAGCCAGTGAGCTAAAAAGTCAGAAATTCGCCAAAAGCGCAAAATAAAAAAAAAATTATTAAATTTTCGAATTTTTGGCCCCAATCGTTCTTTAGCCCCCTACAAGCAACCCATGTGCAAAATTTCGCAGCCCTGCGCCCTGTGGTTTCCGAGTTTGTGAGGTTACATAGATAGATAAGCGCACGGATTTTAATAGTATAGATGTCATTGCATTCGACCCAGTTAAGCTCTCTATTGTAAGGCGGAACATTTTGTAATTCGTTGTTTAACATTTAAATTATTGTAATTCGTTTACAAGGTCGCATTACAACCGATAACTATTTACTGAGTGGCATGTATTTTAATGAATGTGTACCTTCTCAATCTTAACATAATAAACCGGTATACGAAATTCGGAGCAAATCGAATCATTCTGCATGAAAAACCCATTTATCTGAATTAAAAGGGGTGGACTAACCCCCCTTTTCCCCTTTTATCCTTAACCAAAAAACCCCCAAAACTAATCAGGGAAGTTCCTTAACGTAATAAACCGGTATACCAAATTCGGGGCAAATCGAATAATTCTGCATGAAAAGCCCATTTATCTGAATTAAGAGGATGGACTAACACCCTTTTCCTCCTTTATCCTTAACCAATGAACCCCCAAATCTAATCAAGGAAGTTCCTTAACATAATAAACCGGTATACCAAATTCGGGGCAAATCGAATGATTCTGCATGAAAAACCCATTTATCTGAATTAAGGGGGTGGACTAACCCTCCTTTTCCCCTTTTATCCTTAACCAAAAAACCCCCAAAACTAATCAGGGAAGTTCCTTAACATAATAAACCCGTATACCAAATTCGGGGCAAATCGAATAATTCTGCATGAAAAGCCCATTTATCTGAATTAAGAGGATGGACTAACACCCTTTTCCTCCTTTATCCTTAACCAATGAACCCCTAAAACTAATCAGGGCAGTTCCTTAGCATAATAAACCGGTATACGAAATTCGGAGCAAATCGAATCATTCTGCATGAAAAACCGATTTATCTGAATTAAGGGGGTGGACTAACCCCTTTTTCCCCCTTTATCCTTAACTAATGAACCTCCAAAACTAATCAGGGAAGTTCCTTAACATAATAAACCGGTAAACCAGATTCGGAGCAAATTGAATGATTCTGCATGAAAAACCCTTTTATCTGAATTAAGGGGGTGGACTAACCCACCTTTTCCCACTTTATCCTTAACCACTGAACTCCCAAAACTAATCAGGGAAGTTCCTTAACATAATAAACCGGTATATTAAATTCGGAGCAAATCGAATGATTCTGCATGAAAAACCCATTTATCTGAATTAAGGGGTTGGACTAACCTCGTTTTTCCCCCTTTATCCTTAACCAATCAACTCCCAAAACTAATCAGGGAAGCGACTTATCACAATGAACCTAGAAAAAAAATTTGAAGCAAATCGGATGTTTCTATCAAGAGTTATCGCGTTACGTACGTACATACATACGTACGTACATACATACAGAACGGGCAGGCACATTAGCTCTCAGGCTTCGATAGCCTGTGACCTAAAAAGCCAAAAATTCGCCAAAAACGTAAAATAAAAAAAAAAAAAATATTCAAAATTTTCGAATTTTTGTCCCCAATCGTTCATTAGTCCCCTACAAGCAACCCATGTGCTAAATTTCGCAGCCCTGCGCCCTGTGGTTTCCGAGTTTGTGAGGTTACATAGATAGATACGCGCACGGATTTTAATAGGATAGATGTTATTGCATTCGACCCAGTTAAGCTCTCTATTGTAAGGCGGAACATTTTGTAATTCGTTGTTTCACATTTAAATTATTGTAATTCGTTTACAAGGTCTCATTACAACCGATAAATATTTACTGAGTGGCATGTATTTTAATGAATTTGTACCTTTTCAATCTTAACATAATAAACCGGTATGCCAAATGCGGAGCAAATCGAATGATTCTGCATGAAAAACCCATTTATCTGAATTAAAAGGGGTGGACTAACCCCCCTTTATCCTTAACCAATGAACCCCCAAAACTAATCAGGGAAGTTCCTTAACATAATAAACCGGTATACCAAATTCGGGGCAAATCGAATGATTCTGCATGAAAAACCCATTTATCTGAATTAAGGGGTTGGACTAACCCCCCTTTATCCTTAACCAATGAACCCCCAAAACTAATCAGGGAAGTTCCTTAACATAATAAACCGGTATACCAAATTCGGGGCAAATCGAATGATTCTGCATGAAAAACCCATTTATCTGAATTAAGGGGGTGGACTAACCCCCCTTTATCCTTAACGAATGAACCCCTAAAACTAATCAGGGAAGTTCCTTAACATAATAAACCGGTATACCAAATTCGGACAAAATCGAATCATTCTGCATGAAAAACCCATTTATATGAATTAAGGGGTGGACGAACCCCCTTTATCCTTAACCAATGAACCCTCAAAACTAATCAGGGAAGTTCCTTAACATAAAACCCGGTATACCAAATTCCGGGCAAATCGAATGATTCTGCATGAAAAACACATTTATCTGAATTAAGGGGTGGACGAACCCCCTTTATCCTTAACCAATGAACCCTCAAAACTAATCAGAGAAGTTCCTTAACATAATAAACCGGTATACCAAATTCGGGGTAAATCGAAGGATTCTGCATGAAAAACCCATTTATCTGAATTAAGGGGGGTGGACTAAACCCGTTTTTTCCCCTTTATCCTTAACCAATGAACTCCCAAAACTAATCAGGGAAGTTCCTTAACATAATAAACCGGTATACCAAATCCGGGGCAAATCGAATGATTCTGCATGAAAAACCCATTTATCTGAATTAAGGGGGTGGACTAACCCCGTTTTCCCCCCTTTATCCTTAACCAATGAACCTACAAAACTAATCAGGGAAATTCCTTAACATAACAAACCGGTATACCAAATTCGGAGCAAATCGAATGATTCTGTATGAAAAACCCATTTATCTGAATTAAGGGGGTGGACTAACCCACCTTTTCCCACTTTATCCTTAACCAATCAACTCCCAAAACTAATCAGGGAAGCGACTTATCACAATCAACCTAGAAAAAAATTTTGAAGCAAATCGGATGTTTCTATCAAGAGTTATCGCGTTACGTACGTACATACATACATACACACGTACATACATACAGAACGGGCGGGCACATTAGCTCTCAGTCTTTGATAGCCAGTGAGCTAAAAAGTCAGAAATTCGCCAAAAGCGCAAAATAAAAAAAAAATTATTAAATTTTCGAATTTTTGGCCCCAATCGTTCTTTAGCCCCCTACAAGCAACCCATGTGCAAAATTTCGCAGCCCTGCGCCCTGTGGTTTCCGAGTTTGTGAGGTTACATAGATAGATAAGCGCACGGATTTTAATAGTATAGATGTCATTGCATTCGACCCAGTTAAGCTCTCTATTGTAAGGCGGAACATTTTGTAATTCGTTGTTTAACATTTAAATTATTGTAATTCGTTTACAAGGTCGCATTACAACCGATAACTATTTACTGAGTGGCATGTATTTTAATGAATTTGTACCTTCTCAATCTTAACATAATAAACCGGTATACGAAATTCGGAGCAAATCGAATCATTCTGCATGAAAAACCCATTTATCTGAATTAAAAGGGGTGGACTAACCCCCCTTTTCCCCTTTTATCCTTAACCAAAAAACCCCCAAAACTAATCAGGGAAGTTCCTTAACGTAATAAACCGGTATACCAAATTCGGGGCAAATCGAATAATTCTGCATGAAAAGCCCATTTATCTGAATTAAGAGGATGGACTAACACCCTTTTCCTCCTTTATCCTTAACCAATGAACCCCCAAATCTAATCAAGGAAGTTCCTTAACATAATAAACCGGTATACCAAATTCGGGGCAAATCGAATGATTCTGCATGAAAAACCCATTTATCTGAATTAAGGGGGTGGACTAACCCTCCTTTTCCCCTTTTATCCTTAACCAAAAAACCCCCAAAACTAATCAGGGAAGTTCCTTAACATAATAAACCGGTATACCAAATTCGGGGGAAATCGAATAATTCTGCATGAAAAGCCCATTTATCTGAATTAAGAGGATGGACTAACACCCTTTTCCTCCTTTATCCTTAACCAATGAACCCCTAAAACTAATCAGGGCAGTTCCTTAACATAATAAACCGGTATACGAAATTCGGAGCAAATCGAATCATTCTGCATGAAAAACCGATTTATCTGAATTAAGGGGGTGGACTAACCCCTTTTTCCCCCTTTATCCTTAACTAATGAACCTCCAAAACTAATCAGGGAAGTTCCTTAACATAATAAACCGGTAAACCAGATTCGGAGCAAATTGAATGATTCTGCATGAAAAACCCTTTTATCTGAATTAAGGGGGTGGACTAACCCACCTTTTCCCACTTTATCCTTAACCACTGAACTCCCAAAACTAATCAGGGAAGTTCCTTAACATAATAAACCGGTATATTAAATTCGGAGCAAATCGAATGATTCTGCATGAAAAACCCATTTATCTGAATTAAGGGGTTGGACTAACCTCGTTTTTCCCCCTTTATCCTTAACCAATCAACTCCCAAAACTATTCAGGGAAGCGACTTATCACAATGAACCTAGAAAAAAAATTTGAAGCAAATCGGATGTTTCTATCAAGAGTTATCGCGTTACGTACGTACATACATACGTACGTACATACATACAGAACGGGCAGGCACATTAGCTCTCAGGATTCGATAGCCTGTGACCTAAAAAGCCAAAAATTCGCCAAAAACGTAAAATAAAAAAAAAAAAAAATATTCAAAATTTTCGAATTTTTGTCCCCAATCGTTCATTAGTCCCCTACAAGCAACCCATGTGCTAAATTTCGCAGCCCTGCGCCCTGTGGTTTCCGAGTTTGTGAGGTTACATAGATAGATACGCGCACGGATTTTAATAGGATAGATGTTATTGCATTCGACCCAGTTAAGCTCTCTATTGTAAGGCGGAACATTTTGTAATTCGTTGTTTCACATTTAAATTATTGTAATTCGTTTACAAGGTCTCATTACAACCGATAAATATTTACTGAGTGGCATGTATTTTAATGAATTTGTACCTTTTCAATCTTAACATAATAAACCGGTATGCCAATTGCGGAGCAAATCGAATGATTCTGCATGAAAAACCCATTTATCTGAATTAAAAGGCGTGGACTAACCCCCCTTTATCCTTAACCAATGAACCCCCAAAACTAATCAGGGAAGTTCCTTAACATAATAAACCGGTATACCAAATTCGGGGCAAATCGAATGATTCTGCATGAAAAACCCATTTATCTGAATTAAGGGGTTGGACTAACCCCCCTTTATCCTTAACCAATGAACCCCCAAAACTAATCAGGGAAGTTCCTTAACATAATAAACCGGTATACCAAATTCGGGGCAAATCGAATGATTCTGCATGAAAAACCCATTTATCTGAATTAAGGGGGTGGACTAACCCCCCCTTTATCCTTAACGAATGAACCCCTAAAACTAATCAGGGAAGTTCCTTAACATAATAAACCGGTATACCAAATTCGGACAAAATCGAATCATTCTGCATGAAAAACCCATTTATATGAATTAAGGGGGTGGACTAACCCCCCTTTTCCCCCTTTATCCTTAACCAATGAACCCCAAAAACTTATCAGGGAAGTTCCTTAACATAATAAACCGGTATACCAAATTCGGGCAAATCGAATGATTCTGCACGAAAAACCCATTTATCTGAATTAAGGGGGTGGACTCACCCCCCTTTTCCCCCTTTATCCTTAACCAATGAACCCCCAAACCTAATCAGGTAAGTTCCTTAACATAATAAACCGGTATACCAAATTCGGGGCAAATCGAATGATTCTGCATGAAAAACCCATTAACTGAATTAAGGGGGTTGACTAACCCCCCCTTTATCCTTAAACAATGAACCCCTAAAACTAATCAGGGAAGTTCCTTAACATAATAAACCGGTATACCAAAATCGGTGCAAATCGAATCAGTCTGCATGAAAAACCCATTTATCTGAATTAAGGGGGTGGACTAACCCCCCTTTTCCCGCTTTATCCTTAACCAATGAACCACCAAAACTAATCAGGGAAGTTTCTTAACATAATAAGCCGGTATACCAAATTCGGAGCAAATGGAATCATTCTGCATGAAAAACCCATTTATCTGAATTAAAAGGGGTGGACTAACCCCCCTTTTCTCCCTTTATCTTTAACCAATGAACCCTCAAAACTAATCAGGGAAGTTCCTTAACATAATAAGCAGGTATAACAAATTCGGAGCAAATCGAATGATTCTGCATGAAAAACCCATTTATCTGAATAAAGGGGGTGGACTAACCCCCCTTTTCCCCCTTTATCCTTAACCAATGAACCCATAAATCTAATCAGGGAAGTTCCTTAACATAATAAACCGGTATACCAAATTCGGGGCAAATCGAATGATCCTGCATGAAAAACCCATTTATTTGAATTAAGGGGGTGGACTAACCCCTATTTGATCCCTTTATCCTTAACCAATGAACCTCCAAAACTAATCAGGGAAGTTCCTTAACATAATAAACCGGTATACCAAATTCGGAGCAAATCCAATGATTCTGCATGAAAAACCCATTTATCTGAATTAAGGGGGTGGACTAACCCCCCTTTATCCTTAACCAATGAACCCCCAAAACAAATCAGGGAAGTTCCTTAACATAAAAACCGGTATACCAAATTCCGGGCAAATCGAATGATTCTGCATGAAAAACACATTTATCTGAATTAAGGGGTGGACGAACCCCCTTTATCCTTAACCAATGAACCCTCAAAACTAATCAGAGAAGTTCCTTAACATAATAAACCGGTATACCAAATTCGGGGTAAATCGAATGATTCTGTATGAAAAACCCATTTATCTGAATTAAGGGGGGTGGACTAAACCCGTTTTTTCCCCTTTATCCTTAACCAATGAACTCCCAAAACTAATCAGGGAAGTTCCTTAACATAATAAACCGGTATACCAAATCCGGGGCAAATCGAATGATTCTGCATGAAAAACCCATTTATCTGAATTAAGGGGGGTGGACTAACCCCGTTTTCCCCCCTTTATCCTTAACCAATGAACCTACAAAACTAATCAGGGAAATTCCTTAACATAATAAACCGGTATACCAAATTCGGAGCAAATCGAATGATTCTGCCTGAAAAACCCATTTATCTGAATTAAAGGGGTGGACTAACCCACCTTTTCCCACTTTATCCTTAACCAATAAACTCCCAAAACTAATCAGGGAAGCGACTTATCACAATGAACCTAGAAAAAAATTTTGAAGCAAATCGGATGTTTCTATCAAGAGTTATCGCGCTACGTACGTACATACATACATACATACATACGTACATACATACAGAACGGGCGGGCACATTAGCTCTCAGTCTTTGATAGCCAGTGAGCTAAAAAGCCAGAAATTCGCCAAAAGCGCAAAATAAAAAAAAAATTATTAAATTTTCGAATTTTTGGCCCCAATCGTTCATTAGCCCACTACAAGCAACCCATGTGCCAAATTTCGCAGCCCTGCGCCCTGTGGTTTCCGATTTTGTGAGGTTACATAGATAGATACGCGCACGGATTTTAATAGGATAGATGTTATTGCATTCGACCCAGTTAAGCTCTCTATTGTAAGGCGGAACATTTTGTAATTCGTTGTTTAACATTTAAATTATTGTAATTCGTTTACAAGGTCGCATTACAACCGATAACTATTTACTGAGTGGCATGTATTTTAATCAATTTGTACCTTCTCATTCTTAACATAATAAACCGGTATACCAAATTCGGAGCAAATCGAATCATTCTGCATGAAAAACCCATTTATCTGAATTAAAAGGGGTGGACTAACCCCCCTTTTCCCCCTTTATCCTTAACCAATGAACCCCCAAATCTAATCAAGGAAGTTCCTTAACATAATAAACCGGTATACCAAATTCGGGGCAAATCGAATGATTCTGCATGAAAAACCCATTTATCTGAATTAAGGGGGTGGACTATCCCTCCTTTTCCCCTTTTATCCTTAACCAAAAAACCCCCAAAACTAATCAGGGAAGTTCCTTAACATAATAAACCGGTATACCAAATTCGGTGCAAATCGAATAATTCTGCATGAAAAGCCCATTTATCTGAATTAAGAGGATGGACTAACACCCTTTTCCTCCTTTATCCTTAACCAATGAACCCCTAAAACTAATCAGGGAAGTTCCTTAACATAATAAACCGGTATACCAAATTCGGAGCAAATCGAATCATTCTGCATGAAAAACCGATTTATCCGAATTAAGGGGGTGGACTAACCCCTTCTTTCCTCCTTTATCCTTAACCAATGAACCCCTAAAACTAATCAGGGAAGTTCCTTAACATAATAAACCGGTAAACCAGATTCGGAGGAAATTGAATGATTCTGCATGAAAAACCCATTTATCTGAATTAAGGGGGTGGACTAACCCACCTTTTCCCACTTTATCCTTTACCAATGAACCTCCAAATCTAATCAGGGAAGTTCCTTAACATAATAAACCGGTATACCAAATTCGGAGCAAATCGAATCATTCTGCAAAAAACCCATTTATCTGAATTAACGGGGTGGACTAAACCCCCTTTTCCCCCTTTATCCTTAACCACTGAACTCCCAAAACTAATCAGGGAAGTTCCTTAACATAATAAACCGGTATATTAAATTCGGAGAAAATCGAATGATTCTGCATGAAAAACCCATTTATCTGAATTAAGGGGTTGGACTAACCTCGTTTTTCCCCCTTTATCCTTAACCAATCAACTCCCAAAACTAATCAGGGAAGCGACTTATCACAATGAACCTAGAAAAAAAATTTGAAGCAAATCGGATGTTTCTATCAAGAGTTATCGCGTTACGTACGTACATACATACATACATACATACGTACGTACATACATACAGAACGGGCGGGCACATTAGCTCTCATGCTTCGATAGCCTGTGACCTAAAAAGCCAAAAATTCGCCAAAAACGTAAAATAAAAAAAAAATATATTCAAAATTTTCGAATTTTTGTCCCCAATCGTTCATTAGTCCCCTACAAGCAACCCATGTGCTAAATTTCGCAGCCTTGCGCCCTGTGGTTTCCGAGTTTGTGAGGTTACATAGATAGATACGCGCACGGATTTTAATAGGATAGATGTTATTGCATTCGACCCAGTTAAGCTCTCTATTGTAAGGCGGAACATTTTGTAATTCGTTGTTTAACATTTAAATTATTGTAATTCGTTTACAAGGTCTCATTACAACCGATAAATATTTACTGAGTGGCATGTATTTTAATGAATTTGTACCTTTTCAATCTTAACATAATAAACCGGTATGCCAAATTCGGAGCAAATCGAATGATTCTGCATGAAAAACCCATTTATCTGAATTAAAAGGGGTGGACTAACCCCCCTTTTCCCCCTTTATCCTTAACCAATGAACCCCCAAAACTAATCAGGGAAGTTCCTTAACATAATAAACCGGTATACCAAATTCGGGGCAAATCGAATGATTCTGCATGAAAAACCCATTTATCTTAATTAAGGGGTTGGACTAACCCCCCTTTATCCTTAACCAATGAACCCCCAAAACTAATCAGGGAAGTTCCTTAACATAATAAACCGGTATACCAAATTCGGGGCAAATCGAATGATTCTGCATGAAAAACCCATTTATCTGAATTAAGGGGGTGGACTAACCCCCCTTTATCCTTAACGAATGAACCCCTAAAACTAATCAGGGAAGTTCCTTAACATAATAAACCGGTATACCAAATTCGGACAAAATCCAATCATTCTGCATGAAAAACCCATTTATATGAATTAAGGGGGTGGACTAACCCCCCTTTTCCCCCTTTATCCTTAACCAATGAACCCCAAAACTTATCAGGGAAGTTCCTTAACATAATAAACCGGTATACCAAATTCGGGCAAATCGAATGATTCTGCACGAAAAACAAATTTATCTGAATTAAGGGGGTGGACTCACCCCCCTTTATCCTTAACCAATGAACCCCTAAAACTAATCAGGGAAGTTCCTTAACATAATAAACCGGTATACCAAATTCGGGGCAAATCGAATGATTCTGCATGAAAAACCCATTTATCTGAATTAAGGGGGTTGACTAACCCCCCTTTATCCTTAACCAATGAACCCCTAAAACTAATCAGGGAAGTTCCTTAACATAATAAACCGGTATACCAAAATCGGAGCAAATCGAATCAGTCTGCATGAAAAACCCATTTATCTGAATTAAGGGGGTGGACTAACCCCCCTTTTCCCGCTTTATCCTTAACCAATGAACCACCAAAACTAATCAGGGAAGTTTCTTAACATAATAAGCCGGTATACCAAATTCGGAGCAAATCGAATCATTCTGCATGAAAAACCCATTTATCTGAATTAAAAGGGGTGGACTAACCCCCCTTTTCTCCCTTTACCTTTAACCAATGAACCCTCAAAACTAATCAGGGAAGTTCCTTAACATAATAAGCAGGTATAACAAATTCGGAGCAAATCGAATGATTCTGCATGAAAAACCCATTTATCTGAATTAAGGGGGTGGACTAACCCCCCTTTTCCCCCTTTATCCTTAACCAATGAACCCCAAAAACTAATCAGGGAAGTTCCTTAACATAATAAACCGGTATACCAAATTCGGGCAAATCGAATGATTCTGCATGAAAAACCCATTTATCTGAATAGGTGGTGGGCTAACCCCCCTTTTCCCCCTTTATCCTTAACCAATGAACCCCAAAAACTTATCAGGGAAGTTCCTTAACATAATAAACCGGTATACCAAATTCGGGCAAATCGAATGATTCTGCACGAAAAACCCATTTATCTGAATTAAGGGGGTGGACTAACCCCCCTTTTCCCCCTTTATCCTTAACCAATGAACCCCCAAAACTAATCAGGTAAGTTCCTTAACATAATAAACCGGTATACCAAATTCGGGGCAAATCGAATGATTCTGCATGAAAAACCCATTTATCTGAATTAAGGGGGTGGACTAACCCCCCTTTATCCTTAACCAATGAACCCCTAAAACTAATCAGGGAAGTTCCTTAACATAATAAACCGGTATACCAAAATCGGAGCAAATCGAATCAGTCTGCATGAAAAACCCATTTATCTGAATTAAGGGGGTGGACTAACCCCCCTTTTCCCCCTTTATCCTTAACCAATGAACCACCAAAACTAATCATCGAAGTTCCTTAACGTAATAAACCGGTATACCAAATTCGGAAGAAATCGAATCATTCTGCATGAAAAACCCATTTATCTGAATTAAAAGGGGTGGACTAACCCCCCTTTTCTCCCTTTATCTTTAACCAATGAACCCTCAAAATTAATCAGGGAAGTTCCTTAACATAATAAGCCGGTATAACAAATTCGGAGCAAATCGAATGATTCTGCATGAAAAACCCATTTATCTGAATTAAGGGGGTGGACTAACCCCCCTTTTCCCCCTTTATCCTTAACCAATGAACCCCAAAAACTAATCAGGGAAGTTCCTTAACATAATAAACCGGTATACCAAATTCGGGCAAATCGAATGATTCTGCATGAAAAACCCATTTATCTGAATAGGTGGTGGACTAACCCCCCTTTTTCCCCTTTATCCTTAACCAATGAACCCTCAAAACTAATCAGGGAAGTTCCTTAACATAATAAACCGGTATACCAAATTCGGAGCAAAACGAATGATTCTGCATGAAAAACCAATTTATCTGAATTAAGGGGGGTGGACTAACCCCGTTCACCCCCCCCCTTTATCCTTAACCAATGAACTCCCAAAACTAATCAGGGAAGTTCCTTAACATAATAAACCGGTATACCAAATTCGGAGCAAACTGAATGATTCTGCATGAAAAACCAATTTATCTGAATTAAGGGGGTGGACTAACCCACCTTTTCCCACTTTATCCTTAACCAATGAACCCCCAAAACTAATCAGGGAAGTTCCTTAACATAATAAACCGGTATACCACATTCGGAGCAAACTGAATGATTCTGCATGAAAAACCAATTTATCTGAATTAAGGGGGTGGACTAACCCACCTTTTCCCACTTTATCCTTAACCAATGAACCCCCAAAACTAATCAGGGAATTCCTTAACATAATAAACCGGTACACCAAATTCGGAGCAAACTGAATGATTCTGCATGAAAAACCAATTTATCTGAATTAAGGGGGTGGACTAACCCACCTTTTCCCACTTTATCCTTAACCAATGAACCCCCAAAACTAATCAGGGAAGTTCCTTAACATAATAAACCGGTATACCACATTCGGAGCAAACTGAATGATTCTGCATGAAAAACCAATTTATCTGAATTAAGGGGGTGGACTAACCCACCTTTTCCCCCTTTATCCTTAACCAATGAACTCCCAAAACTAATCAGGGAAGTTCCTTAACATAATAAACCGGTATACCAAATTCGGGGCAAATCGAATGATTCTGCATGAAAAACCCATTTTTCTGAATTAAGGGGGTGGACTAACCCACCTTTTCCCTCTTTATCCTTAACCAATGAACCCCCAAACCTAATCAGGGAAGTTCCTTAACATAATAAACCGGTATATTAAATTCGGTGCAAATCGAATGATTCTGCATGAAAAACCCATTTATCTGAATTAAGGGGTTGGACTAACCCCGTTTTTCCCCTTTATCCTTAACCAATGAACTCCCAAAACTAATCAGGGAAGCGACTTATCACAATGAACCTAGAAAAAAAACTTGAAGCAAATCGGATGTTTCTATCAAGAGTTATCGCGTTACGTACATACATACATACGTACATACATATAGAACGGGCGGGCACATTAGCTCTCAGACTTCGATAGCCTGTGAGCTAAAAAAAAATCTGAAAATAAGAGGGAAATAATTTATTTTGCCTATTAAATTTGGCAAAAAAAGGGGTTTAAAAATTGACTTGTCAATAATGAGTGCAGTCACTCGTTTTGCCTCTTAATTTAGTCGAAAAAAAGAGCGAAAACAGCTTATCAAAAAAGAATGAAAACAAACCACTCTGCAAGATGGATGAAATTCACTCCTATAAGATAAGTGCATTTTCAATACTGAGAAGGAGTGAAAATACACTCAGTCTGAGTTAAAATCGCTGAATTTTTTTAAGAGAGTGGGCTAGTCCCCCCCCCCCCTTAATTTAGATAAATGGGTTTTTCATGCAGAAATATTCAATTTGCTCCAAATTTGGTATATCGGTTTATTATATTAAGGAGCTTCCCTGATTGGATTTGGAGGTTCATTAGTTAAGTATAAAGGGGGAAAGGGGGGCTCCCCCCTTAATTTAGATAAATAGGTTTTTCATGCAGAATTGTTCAATTTGCTTCAAATTTGGTATATCGGTTTATTATGTTAAGGGGCTTTCCTGATTAGATTTGAAGGTTCATTAGTTAAGTATAAAGGGGGGGGGGGCTAGCCCCCCCCACTTAATTTAGATAAATGGGTTTTTCATGGAGAATTATTCGATTTGCTCGAAATTTTGTATACCGTTTATTATGTTAAGAAACTGCCTTGATTAGATTTGGAGTTTTATTAGTTAAGTATAAAGGGGGGAAAGGGGTGTTAGACCCCTCCCCCTTAATTTAGATAAATGGGTTTTTCATGCAGAGTTATTCGATTTCCTTCAAATTTGGTATATCGGTTTATTATGTTAAGGGGCTTCCCTGATTAGATTTGGAGGTTCATTAGTTAAGTATAAAGGGGGGAAAGGGGGCTATCCCCCCCCCCACTTAATTTAGATAAATGGGTTTTTCATGCAGAATTATTCGATTTGCTCCAAATTTTGTTACCGGTTTATTATGTTAAGGAGCTACTTTGATTCATTTTGGAGGTTTATTGGTTAATTATAAAGGGGGAAAGGGGGCTAACCCCCCGTAAATTTAGATAAATGGGTTTTTCATGCAGAATTAATCGATTTGCTTCAAATTTGATATGCCGGTTTATTCCGATATGGTGCTTCCTTTATTAGATTTAGAGGTTCATTGGTTAAGTATAAAAAGGGGAAAGGGGGGTAATCCCCCCTTAATTTAGATAAATGGGTTTTTCATGCAGAATTAATAGATTTGCTTCAAATTTGATATGCCGGTTTATTCCGATATGGTGCTTCCTTTATTAGATTTAGAGGCTCATTGGTTAAGTATAAAAAGGGGTATATAAAAGGGGCAATACACATCCCCTTAATTTAGATAAATGGATTTTCATGCAGAATTATCCAATTTGCTTTAATTTTTTTTTCTATGTTCATTCTGATAAGAAGCTTTCCTAATTAGATTTGGAGTTTTATTAGTTAAATATAAAGGGGGGAAAGAGGGTTAGACCCCCCCCCTTAATTTAGCGAAATGTTTTTTTTCATGCAGGATTATCTGATTTGCTTGAAATTTGGTGTACCGGTTTGTTATGTTAAAGTGTTTCCCTGATTAGATTTGGAGGTTCATTGGTTAAGTACAAAGGAGGAAACGGGGGCTAATCCCCCTTCACTTATTTTTTTGGAGGGAATTATTCTTTAAAATAAGAGTATAATATACATTTAGTGTGAATAGCCTGTGAGCTCAATGCCATCAGTTTAACTGAGCACTTTTCTTTTTATTTCTTCTGCGCCGGAAGCCTTCTTCTTTGTAGATTCGGAAAACGGCAACGGAAATGGGATCGGAAATGTTCTGTGACGACACGCCAGAATCAGGAAAAGAAGTTCTTCGCAGAACTTTTGAAAAAATACTGGGTGGGCTCAAAAAAAGTTTTGGGTCTCGAAGTCCAATTATGTTTTCTCTCAGTCAAATATAAAATTATAATAATTTAATTGTAATTTAATGAATAATTTATTAAACTTCTATTCATTATCAATATAATATTATTTATTATAAATAACTTAAAAATAGCCAACTATTGAAAATGCAAAAAACTAAGTGTATCAAGAAAAGGTAAATGTCATTTTAGTCATCATTCAATACTAAATAGGTTTGTTTTCGGTGTCATGTTATTTTTTATTGCCACTTTCTCTAACTCTAATGGATGTCTTTCCAAACAAAATTCATTTGAGAACTTCAATAAAACCAAACACTATTGCAGCGATTCAATCAATAACGAAGTAAATCAGTGGAAATTGGGTGGGCGGAGATATCAAATGATTGCGCCCATAGAACATAGAACCCTATCAGCAGCGTGCGAAAAGAAAAGTGCGACCGGGCCAAAGTTTCAATTTGGCGCCCCCCCCCCCTCTCCCCCCTTCAATTTTTCTTTGTGACAAAAATCACAAAATTGAAAAGTGCAGAAACAGAAACAAAGTCTATTGAATACATATTTCGCGTTTATTTTGAAACTTTAGGTTTCATTTTAATTCAGAAATTTCAAAAAACTAAGTAACATAAAAGAAAATTGCACTTATATTTTGGAAAAGGAGATCTGGAAAATGAGTGTAGAAAAAATTTATATAACAGTACAGTATAACAGTTTGGAACCTTTTTATATTCCAAGAAAGAAACCCCATGCTATTTTGATAGTATATGTTTTCGTCACAAGCACAGACTCAGAACAGAGAAAGTTAATAAAAGAGACAAAGACCTGAAACAAGTTCTGAAAAGAGAAAAGTTATTATTCATAAATTTGTATTTCGGTGTGAGGTAAAGGAGAGTGCAATAACTTTGAAACGAAAACGTTCTTACTTTCACTGAGAAAAAAAATATACCAATATGTATGTATACATTTTTTTTTCTTTTTTTACAAAAAAATAGAAAAAGACGAGGTTTGTAGTATAGATTTGGCGCCCCCTCATGTTCCGCGCCCGGGGCGACTGCCCCCTTCGCCCCGCGCTTTGCACGGCCCTGAACCCTATATAAGTTGGAGCACACACTGGCAGAAAGTGTGTTCCGTGAAGAGGTCTGCACGGGCCGAAATTTCCAGGCCCGGGCCCGGCCCGACTCCAAGAAAGAAAAATTCTGCCCGGCCCGATGCAAAAATTAAAAGTTCGGCCCGAGCCCGACCCAGACCGGAAAAAAGTTAAAATCTCGGCCCTATCCCGACCCGAGTGAATTTCTACAAAACATTGATTTTTACGTCGATTGGATTAAAAATGGGTCTCGTACGAGACGCTCTGACCAAAAATATTTATCTTAACTTTGTTTTTCACCTTTAGAATCTTCATTTTTGTTAGAAGTGCCGCGATATTTATTTATTTTTTTTTAATGAATCTCTATTTCTTGTATGTAAATGTTTCAGTTATCATTAATAGTGTTCATCCATATTACATGTATTGAAGGGTTTAAAATCTGAAAAAATGCTTTACAGTAAAATCTTCCAAGACGGAATTGCATAGAAAAAAAAACGCGTTATAGACAAGTTCCCTTCTTAGCAACTGTAAATATATTATATGATATATTCTTTTCTTACGTATTACTATAATAATTTTGCATGGATCTACACGTTTTTTAGTTTAAAACAGGATGCCGTCCTTGACAGGTTCTTCTCACACGTTTTACTATATTTTAATTTAGCTATATTTTAATAAGTGTAGAAATCTTCTTTAAAAAGAATAAATTTTAATGCTTAATTGTAGAATAATGGCGATTTAAAAATGTATGCATTTTTTTTGTAAAAATTTTTGGATCAGGCAAATTTAACTGACCTTTGAACGAACCAGGCCGCGCCAAGACAATGATTTTCATACGGGCTGGGTCAGAACTTGGGCAAAATTTTGGGTCGTGAAGACGAGGAATGAAAACAGTCCCGGATCTGTACAAAAAAAAAAAAAGTTAGGCCCGGACCGGCCCGATCCTTCAGGAAAAAAACAAGGCCCTGGCCGGCCCGTGCAGATCTCTAGTTCCGTGTCCAACGAAGAAAGGAAAGACCCCCTCCCCTAGGGAGAGTTCTTCGTTTTTTCCCCATACGCCACGCGAAAAGTTTCCCTACGTTATTTTACTTGTTTACAAAGAATAAAAGTAAACAGCGAATTTAAAGAAAGAACAATTTATCTATCAAAAACATTATTTAGCTAAAATTTTTTATAAATTACTAACAATTCGAAAATCTAAGATTTTTTCTATATCATTCAGCGCAAAAAAAAGAGCCCATCTGGAAAATATATTGGGAGGGGGGCGAGCCCCAGAGGCCCCTATAACTGTACGCCTAGGGCTCTGGACCTAGACGTAAAAGTAGCTGAAATAAAAAAGACAGAGACAGTGCCTGATTTACAGCAGGACATTCGGGGCACGTGCCCAGGGCCCCTGATTTTCAGGGGCCCCCAAATGTTGCAGAAGGTTTTTTAATTATTGTCCAAAATCTGAAAAAAGTTTAATGGAATTTTACATTTCATTGTGTTCGTATTCTATTTTTATAACATCGTATATTTTGCCTGAAACATCCCCTATTTAATTAGTTTATTATAGTGAATATTTTCTTTTACCTTTATCACTTAAAAAATATATTGTATTTTTAATTCTTATCGGATCCTGTTCCTGTTTCCGTAAGATTATTTGGGGGATTGTGAGCATAGCTTGCAGGCGGCAGAGCCCTCTAATATTGTAAATAATTATAGCTTGGTATTGCTGAAAATTTATTATTAGTTGTTGCATACAGAGGCGTCGCGAAGGGAGTTATGGGGAGGGGGGAGAGCTTCCCCCTCTAATATATGTGAACTTGGAAATGTGAGCTTAGAGTTGGGAAATTGTAGGTCTTTGAAACACTTTTTCTTTTTTTAAAATAAAAAGTAAAAAAAATAAAAAATAAAAAAAAAATAAATTTTTTTTAAATTGTTTTGCTGATTATCTTTCTGAGTTCTGTAATAGTTACTAGTTTAATTTTCAAAAGAAATACAAAAAGCTGCCAGACTCAATTTGTCATTGTGCTTTTCTGTGTTACGGAAATATCATCATACATCTACCAGACCTGAATTTCCTTACTTTTGTACATCAACATTTTTGTTCCTTTCTTAAAAATCTCAAAATATCCTGAGGCTATTTTCATAGGGAGTACGATTGACATAATCGTACATAAACAACAGAAGACAAAAACTTTCATTCAATGAACCAATAATTATTTATTTTTATGTTTTTAGTTACAAATTTCAGTATTTTTCTTTGGAAAGAATTATTTTTACGTATGAGTATCATTATCATTAAACACACATTGTACATATAATTTTAGTTAGACTAGTAAATCTGCAGATCAGGAGCCTCAACGTCATCTTTGCAAGTCATTGTTTTTTAACACTCATTGCGTAACATTCATCTTCCTACAAATCGCTTTTTAAAGTTTTCAAATTACATAAATATTTATAAGAATACAAAATACTTCGTAAAGTTTCAGAAATTAAATGTGTTAAACAAGTGGTTATACACTGATGTTCTGAAATTCTGATGAGGTGCTTATTCTGGTAACTTTTTAAATCAAAAATTGCATTTCTTCAGGGGGGCTCTGCCCCCCTGAACCCCCGTAGTCTATTTAAATTTACATTCGTAATTTTTTATTGATTGTGCGGATGGTTATAGTATATCACAGATTTTTTTTTTACGCTGTGATTTATAAGGATAAGCATAAGCTTTTTTTTATAAATTAATAAATTTAAAATTTAAAATAAAATCCTCATGTTAACCGTACGCAAACAATTAATCTTGAAGTGACGCCAAAAATGTAACCTTAAAATCCGTTACATTCGACCCAAACACGACGGCGTGCTTAAAAAAAGAAAGAAAGAAAAGAAAAATATTTTTAGTAATACAGTTTTTAATTCATAATACGATGAAATGCTACTTTAGAATGCTTAAATATAAGCAGATCATTTTCATTTTACAGAAAAAATGCACGGATGAAGCCAAAGAATTCGGTCCCTGTTCCACGTGCTTGTTTTGTTTGGGCCGAAGGAGGGCATTTAAATCTGAGCGATAACGCACATCATATTGCAAACTGTTTTTACGGCATACTGCATCTCCATCTATCTCTTTCCTCCGTGAATAATAGTTAATTTTATTTTACCCAAGATCTTTTTATTTCAACATCTTTTTTTTTTTTTTTTTGATAAATGACGTCTAATTCACCTGCTATTCGTACTTACTCAAACCTTTCATCTTGTTATATTAAGAAATACATGAAATACATAATAATTAAGAAATACATAATACATGTATTATGTCAAATTGATAAAACAAAATGCTTTATACTAGTAAATCTGCAGATCAGGAGCCTCAACGTCATCTTTGCAAGTCATTGTTTTTTAACACTCATTGCGTAATATTCAACTTCCTACAAATCGCTTTTTAAAGTTTTCAAATTACATAAATATTTATGAGAATACAAGATACTTCGTAAAGTTACAGAAATTAAAAGTGTTAAACAAGTGGTTGTACATTGATGTTCTGAAATTCTGATGAGCTACTTATTCTGGTAACTTTTTAAATCAAAAATTGCATTTCTTCAAGGGGGCTCTGCCCCCCCCCCTGAACCCCCCCCCCCCCCGTAGTCTATTTAAATTTACATTCGTAATTTTTTATTGATTGTGCGGATGGTTATAGTATATCTTAGATTTTTTTTACGCTGTGATTTATAAGGATAAGCATAAGTTTTTTTATAAATTAATAAAATTTAAATTTAAAATAAAATATTCATGTTAACCGTACACAGACAATAAATCTTGAAGTGACGCCAAAAATGTAACCCTAAAATCCGCTACATTCGGCACAACACAACAACGTGCTTAAAAAAAAAAAAAAAAAAACGGATGAAGTCAAAGAATTTGGTCCCTGTTCCACGTGCTTGTTTTGTTTGGGCCGAATGAGGGCATTTAAATCTGAGCGATAACGCACATCGTATTGCAAACTGTTTTTACGGCATACTGCATCTCCATCTATCTCTTTCCTCCGTGAATAATAGTACATTTTATTTTACCCAAGAACCTTTTATTCCAGCATCTTTGTTATCGAAAATGATGTCTAATTCACCTGCTATGCGTACTTACTCAAAACTTTTCATCTTGTTATATTAAGAAATACTCGAGAGTTTTCTTTTTATTTCCAATATGACGCCATATTAATTTTTCTATTCTTAATTTTATTTTTCATTTTCCTGTTTCACGACAAAACATTTCTATTGAAAATTGTTTAAAAGAAAATATTATTCCGGTTTTGATTTTCTTGGCAACAATTAAAGAAATATTGGTAAATGTTATGGGAAAATGTTACGTTATTCTCTATGAAAATAATGAACTTTTGTATTTTTAAGCAAAATATTTCAATAAAATAAATGAAATATTGCCAATTTTTATTTCTGGGCTAAAATCCATCTATATGCAAAGATACAAATGCATTAATTCATCTGTTTTGACGTTGGCTTTACTCAAGCATTATACACGCAATTATACTAATATTATTAGGACCAAATACGTTGCTAGGCAACAGAGAAATAAAAGGAAAAAAATGAAATATGCATTATGGCAATTTGATAAAACAAAATCCTTTATATTATTGGAAAACATGCATAAAATTCCCCCCAATATTATAAACCTAATTAAAAAAATCTCGCAAATATATTGACATAATTTATTGGAATAATTTAATAAAGTTATTTAAAAATTTCAGCATCAAAAATTTACCATTTAAATCCATTTTTCATATGAGCCATTTCTGTCAACAAATGAAAATCTGAAAATCGTCTGACTTGCCATTGAAGAGCATTATAGAGCAAAATAAAATGTTCCATATTTCCCGAACGAATGAACCAAATTTAACCAAAAACTATACAGCTAAGTCCGGGTACCTCATCAACATGCCCAGTGAATTTCAAGCGGATCGGATGCTTTTTGCGGCAGTTATCGCGGAACAGACAGACAGACTAACAGAAACCAAAACTTTTTGTGTCTCCACAGTAAGCCTTCACTGACGTTTCGGCAATTATTGGAAAACATGCATAAAGTTCCCCCAAAAACTAGTAAATCTGCAGATCAGGAGCCTCAACGTCATCTTTGCAAGTCATTGTTTTTTAACACTCATTGCATAATATTCAACTTCCTACAAATCGCTTTTTAAAGTTTTCAAATTACATAAATATTTATGAGCATACAAGATACTTCGTAAAGTTTCAGAAATTAAAAGTGTTAAACAAGTGGTTGTACATTGATGTTCTGAAATTCTGATGAGCTACTTATTCTGGTAACTTTTTTAATGAAAAATTGCATTTCTTCAGGGGGGCTCTGCCCCCCTGAACCCCCCGTAGTCTATTTAAATTTACATTCGTAATTTTTTATTGATTGTGCGGATGGTTATAGTATACCTTAGATTTTTTTTACGCTGTGATTTATAAGGATAAGCATAAGTTTTTTTATAAATTAATAAAATTTAAATTTAAAATAAAATATTCATGTTAACCGTACACAGACAATAAATCTTGAAGTGACGCCAAAAATGTAACCCTAAAATCCGCTACATTCAGCACAACACAACGACGTGCTTAAACGGATGAAGTCAAAGAATTTGGTCCCTGTTCCACGTGCTTGTTTTGTTTGGGCCGAATGAGGGCATTTAAATCTGAGCGATAACGCACATCGTATTGCAAACTGTTTTTACGGCATACTGCATCTCCATCTATCTCTTTCCTCCGTGAATAATAGTTAATTTTATTTTACCCAAGATCTTTTTATTCCAGCATCTTTGTTTTCGATAAATGACGTTTAATTCACCTGCTATGCGTACTTACTCAAAACTTTTCATCTTGTTATATTAAGAAATACTCGAGAGTTTTCTTTTTATTTTTAATATGCCGCTATATTAATTTTTCTAAACTTAATTTTATTTTTCATTTTCCTGTTTCACGACAAAACATTTCAACTGAAAATTGTTTAAAAGAAAATATTATTCCGGGTTTTGATTTTCTTGGCAATAATTAAAGAAATATTGGTAAATGTTATGGGAAAATGTTACGTTATTCTCTATGAAAATAATGAACTTTTGTATTTTTAAGCAAAATATTTCAATAAAATAAATGAAATATTGCCTATTATTATTTCTGGGCTAAAATCCTTCTATATGCAAAGATACAAATGCATTAATTCATCTGTTTTGACGTTGGCTTTACTCAAGCATTATACACGCAATTATACTAATATTATTAGGACCAAATTCGTTGCTAGGCAACAGAGAAAGAAAAGGAAAAAAAATGAAATATGCATTATGTCAATTTGATAAAACAAAATCCTTTATATTATTGGAAAACATGCATAAAATTCCCCCCAATATTATAAACCTAATTAAAAAAATCTCGCAAATATATTGACATAATTTATTGGAATAATTTAATGTTATTTAAAAATTTCAGCATCAAAAATTTACCATTTAAATCCATTTTTCATATAAGCCATTTCTTTCAACAAATGAAAATCTGAAAATCGTCTGACTTGCCATTGAAAAGCATTATAGAGCAAAATAAAATGTTCCATATTTCCCGAACGAATGAACCAAATTTAACCAAAAACTATACAGCTAAGTCCGGGTACCTCATCAACATTCCCAGTGAATTTCAAGCCGATCGGATGCTTTTTGCGGCAGTTATCGCGGAACAGACAGACAGACTAACAGAAACCAAAACTTTTCGTGTCTCCACAGTAAGCCTTCACTGACGTTTCGGCAACTAGTAAATCTGCAGATCAGGAGCCTCAACGTCATCTTTGCAAGTCATTGTTTTTTAACACTCATTGCATAATATTCAACTTCCTACAAATCGCTTTTTAAAGTTTTCAAATTACATAAATATTTATGAGCATACAAGATACTTCGTAAAGTTTCAGAAATTAAAAGTGTTAAACAAGTGGTTGTACATTGATGTTCTGAAATTCCGATGAGCTACTTATTCTGGTAACTTTTTAAATCAAAAATTGCATGAACCCCCCGTAGTCTATTTAAATTTACATTCGTAATTTTTTATTGATTGTGCGGATGGTTATAGTATATCTTAGATTTTTTTTACGCTGTGATGTATAAGGATAAGCATAAGTTTTTTTTATAAATTAATAAAATTTAAATTTAAAATAAAATATTCATGTTAACCGTAGACAGACAATAAATCTTGAAGTGACGCCAAAAATGTAACCCTAAAATCCGCTACATTCGGCACAACACAACGACGTGCTTAAACGGATGAAGTCAAAGAATTTGGTCCCTGTTCCACGTGCTTGTTTTGTTTGGGCCGAATGAGGGCATTTAAATCTGAGCGATAACGCACATCGTATTGCAAACTGTTTTTACGGCATACTGCATCTCCATGTATCTCTTTCCTCCGTGAATAATAGTTAATTTTATTTTACTCAAGATCTTTTTATTCCAGCATCTTTGTTTTCGATAAATGACGTCTAATTCACCTGCTATGCGTACTTACTCAAAATTTTTCATCTTGTTATATTAAGAAATACCCGAGAGTTTTCTTTTTATTTCCAATATGCCGCCATATTAATTTTTCTATTCTTTATTTTATTTTTCATTTTCCTGTTTCACGACAAAACATTTCAATTGAAAATTGTTTAAAAGAAAATATTATTCCGGCTTTTGATTTTCTTGGCAACAATTAAAGAAATATTGGTAAATGTTATGGGAAAATGTTACGTTATTCTCTGTGAAAATAATGAACTTTTGTATTTTTAAGCAAAATATTTCAATAAAATAAATGAAATATTGCCTATTATTATTTCTGGGCTAAAATCCTACTATATGCAAAGATACAAATGCATTAATTCATTTGTTTTGACGTTGGCTTTACTCAAGCATTATACACGCAATTATACTAATATTATTAGGACCAAATTCGTTGCTAGGCAACAGAGAAAGAAAAGGAAAAAAATGAAATATGCATTATGTCAATTTGATAAAACAAAATCCTTTATATTATTGGAAAACATGCATAAAATTCCCCCCAATATTATAAACCTAATTAAAAAAATCTCGCAAATATATTGACATAATTTATTGGAATAATTTAATGCTATTTAAAAATTTCAGCATCAAAAATTTACCATTTAAATCCATTTTTCATATAAGCCATTTCTTTCAACAAATGAAAATCTGAAAATCGTCTGACTTGCCATTGAAAAGCATTATAGAGCAAAATAAAATGTTCCATATTTCCCGAACGAATGAACCAAATTTAACCAAAAACTATACAGCTAAGTCCGGGTACCTCATCAACATTCCCAGTGAATTTCAAGCCGATCGGATGCTTTTTGCGGCAGTTATCGCGGAACAGACAGACAGACTAACGGAAACCAAAACTTTTCGTGTCTCCACAGTAAGCCTTCACTGACGTTTCGGCAATTATAAACCTAATTTAAAAAATCTCGCAAATATATTGACATAATTTCAAACTAATTGGAATAATTTAATAATTTTATTTAAAAATTTCAGCATCCAAAACTTACCATTTAAATCCATTTTTTTATATGAGCCATTTCTTTCAACAAATGAAAATTTGAAAATCGTCTGACTTGCCATTGAAAAGCATTACAGAGCAAAATAAAATGTTCTATATTTCCCGAACGAATGAACCAAATTTAACCAAAAACTATACAGCTAAGTCCGAGTACCTCATCAACATGCCCAATTAATTTCAAGCCGATCGGATGCTTTTTGCGGTAGTTATCGCGGAACAGACAGACAGACAGACAAACGGAAATCAAAACTTTTCGTGTCTCCACAGTAAGCCTTCACTGACGTTTCGGCAAAAATAGAGCTTTGTTTCAAGTTGGGGAATTTTTGAACTCCCCCCCCCCCCCCCCCCCGAAAAAATATTTGCAGAGCTACGCCCCTGGTTGCATACTTTATCATTCCAGATTTGGTCATTTCATGTCAATTCAACCAAATTTTTTAAGGTTTGTAGCCCGACCCCCAGGGATTTGGATGAAACTCGGTGTATATACTAATTCTATCATGATATGAATACATCAGAAATTTTTCCTTCCTAGACCTCATAGTTTGTGAGATATGGGGGGTCCAATTTTTGGATTTTTCTCAAATCGCACATTTCTGAGTCTGTATTTTTAGACTGCAGTTCCATTTTTAAAAAATTGTTTCTCTGGATCTAAAATGCGAATCATCTTAAAAATACCACCGTAAGTACATAAAAAGATGCAGATTTTAATAAAAAAATATTTAAAAAATTAATTTTAAATATTTAGGGTCAAAAACTTAAACCAAAGTTGAAAGATATGTTTATTTCCCAAATTTTTGTGACTTTACGAAAAAGGCTCTACACAAAAAGGCAAATAAAATTTCCAATTTCTCTTTGTTTTAAATAAAAGTTAACTCTTTGGGCTTTCTATTTATGAAATAAAAATGATGTCTTTCGCATGGCTTAAGCAAAAATTTTGACTTATTTTGGGGTGCTGTATCTATCAAGAGACAGAAAACTTTAACTTTGCTTACGATACCTAAATAATTGCTGCACATTTTAAATTTAAATTTATTAATCAATTTGATTTATTTTCTAAAATGAAACCTTAAAATCAGACTGATTTATTTATTTTTATAACAGTAGAAAATTTATATAGTATTGGTATACTTATCACACGTGATCTGAAATTGTGTTGTTCTCAAACTTATCGCATATGTTTGTCACATAAATGTACATCTATCATTGGATTCAGTGATATAGTATTTCTATATATACTTTCACAATGGTAGTATGTAAAGAATATGTACAATATTTAATGAAGGGGGGTGGGGGGGGGGTGGATATTGAAATCATTGATTTTTTTTTTTTTCATTTTACTCAGAAAAAACAAAGGCAAAAACTTTACTTTGTAAATAAAATAAAAGAAGAAGAATGTAAATAATATTAAATAAATTCAACAAGTCATAAAAACCACAGAAATTATTTAGGTACCACAGTTTAAATTAGACATATTAGAGATATTTTTTTTTTTCTTGAATGGTGCAGTTTCCTAAAACAGGGCAAAATTTTACATAAGCTAGGAGAAAGACTTTAAAATTGAAATAATCATTAATTAAATCACATTAATTAAAATTGCTTATAAATATTTTAAAAATTTAGATTGTTGTAAATTTCCAATTTCTTTTCGTTTTAAATAACAATTTACACTTTGGGCTTTCTAGCTATGAAATAAAAATGATGTCTTTCTCATGACTTATGCAAATTTTGCCCTGTTTTGAGAAACTGCACCAATAAAGAAAAAAAAAATCTGCCTAATTTTAGCTGTGGTTCCTAAATAACTACTGTGATTCCCATGACTTGTTGAATATATTATTCAATGTTTCTTTCTTCCTTTATTTTGCAAAGTAAAGTTTTTGCTTTGCTTTTTTTTCTTCTGAGTAAAAAAGGGGGGAAAGTCTGTGACTGCAGTCTATCTTTCCTCCATTAAATTTTGTACATAATCCTAATGTTTTAATTATTTATTCATTCATATATTTTCTTTTATTACAAGTATTTTTTTTTTTTTAATTTAAACAATCTTTAATTTTCTTTTTACTATATAACTGTAAACAAAAAATCTTTTGTGGTATAGAATAAGAAAATGCAATAATGACTTTTTACCAATCATATTTTCAATACGTTTTTTTCTGTGTTTGAATTAAAATACTTTATTTGTATTTAACTTCTTTTTTTTAACTTTCTATCTTATTATCTTGGATAATTTTAATCATTTTAAATATGTTTTTTATAGTTTAAATACCTTATATTTAACAAAACCTAGTTCATTTCTACAGGATGAAACATATTTCTACATCTGCCTTGTATAAACAAATTCTGACAAAGGCAGGATAAATTTTTTTTAGTAAAGGCAGGTGTTTTCGAATCAAATTATTATTAGTCTGCTGTTTCTCATAATAGAAGGGTGATCTATTTTTCCTTGTGCTGCAAAAGAAAATAATAGATGAATTTGAAGTAACTAATTATGCTGCAAGACCGTCATGACAACTTCTGAGAAACAATTGAACTAATTGAAAAGTTTTATAATTGTAATGAATATTGAAGAATCATGGCTGTTAAGAAAATGTAGTTAGCATTGCTAAGAATGTATTATGCACAAAAGAGATTGATATTATGTATATCTACATGAGTTGTATTCTCTTTTTAAACAGGAATTTCCAAAAAATTTGAGGATTATAATTCTAGGTATTCAATCCAGTATTAGCAGCACTGTTCCTTTAAATAAATTTGTGACAAGCTAAGTAAAATATTTGGAAAATGTTATTCCACTCTTTTATAACGAAATTTAATATCTTAAAAGATACTAAACCAAACTTTGGCCCTCAAAAAGCTATAGTTTTGTTGGATTTCAGCAAAAATTTTACTTTTTTTATTCAAGGTAAGGTTTAAAGTTACCACTAGACCAAAGAAGCCGCACTCTTGATCCAACTGTTATGTACACTCAATCTCTCAATATTAGATTATCAGCAAGCAATATACACATTTTATCTTATGATATGCAACATGATGTCACTCTTGTATGTTTAACACAGAAGGAAGTGATAGCAATTGTAAAATAGATATTCCCTGATGTAAAGAAAGCCTTTGACTTTAGTGATGGGTGCTCTGGCAATATAAAAATTACAAATTTTCATAAACCTTTACCAAAATGAAGAGAATTTCCCCTTAAGATATTTAACATTTTTTTCTGGAGGAAGAGGAAGGAGGGGGGATAGCCACCGATTTTGAAATACAAAGACATTTTAGATTCTAAATCACAAAGATCTTCCTAATATACCGATATCTTGTTAGGTTATTAAGTTTGGAGTTGCAGTAAGATAGGAAAATTGAAATATATATTAGAAGGTTCTCAAAGTTGCTTATGCATAATAAATATAAATTTTAAATTGCACAAAGAAAGAATGTTGAAAAATAAGTCTAAGTGATACTGCAAAGTACGACATTTATTTCTATATTTATATTTAGCTCAATTATATTTTTGAATTTCAATCTTTTAAATATAATGTTTAATCTGATTTTTTAGCTTTAAAAATTTGCATATAATTTAACAAATTCTGTATTTGTTACATAAAAAAATTACAACGATCTAAATTTTTAAAATATTTATAAGCAATTTTAATTAATGTATTAGATTTAATTAATGATTATTTCAATTTTAATAAAAATGAAGTCTTTCTCCTAGCTTATGTAAAATTTTGCCCTGTTTTAGGAAATTGCACCATTCAAGAAAAAAAAAATCTCTAATATGTCTAATTTAAACTGTGGTACCTAAATAATTACTGTGGTTCTTATGACTTGATGAATTTATTTAATATAAGTGCTTCTTTTATTTTATTTACAAAGTAAAGTTTTTGCTTTTGCTTTTTCTGAGTAAAATGAGAAAAAAATCAATGATTTCAATATCCACACCTCCCCCCCCCCCGCCTTCATTAAATATTGTGCATATTCTTTAGATACTACCATTGTGAAAGTTTATATAGAAATACTATACCACTGAATCCAATGATAGATGTACATTTATGTGACAAACATATGCGATAAGATTGAGAACAACACAATTTCAGATAATGTGTGATAAGTACCAATACTATACAAATTTTCTACTGTTATAAAAATAAATAAATCAGTCTGATTTTAAGGTTTCATTTTAGAAAATAAATCAAATTGATTAATAAATTTAAATTTAAAATGTGCAGCAATTATTTAGGTACCGTAAGCAAAGTTAAAGATTTCTGTCTCTTGATAGGTACAGCATCCCAAAATAAGTCAAAAATTTTGCATAAGCCATGCGAAAGACATCATTTTTATTTCATAAATAGAAAGCCCAAAGGGTTAACTTTTATTTAAAACAAAAATAAATTGAAAATTTTATTTGCCTTTTTGTGTAGAGCCTTTTTCGTAAAGTCACAAAAATTTGGAAAAATAAACATAACTTTCAACTTTGGTTTAAGTTTTTGACCCTAAATATTTAAAATTAATTTTTTAAATATTTTTTTATTAAAATCTGCATCTTTTTATGTACTTACGGTGGTATTTTTAAGATGATTCGCATTTTAGATCCAGAGAAACAATTTTTTGAAAATGGAACTGCAGTCTAAAAATACAGACTCAGAAATGTGCGATTTGAGAAAAATCCAAAAATTGGACCCCCCCCATATCTCACAAACTATGAGGTCTAGGAAGGAAAAATTTCTGATGTATTCATATCATGATAGAATTAGTATATACACCGAGTTTCATGCAAATCCCTGGGGGTCGGGTTACAAGGTCTGGTTGAATTGACATGGAATGACTCCAGATAGACTTGCATAGGAAAAGAGAATCAGCACCACACAATTTATAAAACTTTTACTCATTTTAATTTCATAATAATTGTGAAATAATTATTTAAAAGTAAATGAATGATTATTATCAAATTTAATTGTTTACTGAATATTTTAAAGTAAATATTAAAGTTAATAGTGGTTATCTTAGTAAGTACCTTTTACAATACATATAATTTACCCAATCCCCCTATAAGCGCCTGTGCAAGGGGGACCCCGTAAGCATCTATCTGTGCCTCCAAATTTGTAAATCAGTCCTTAGAGGCTTGGACGGGGAGAGAAGTACGACGAACCAACGAAACTTCGATTGGTGCTCAACTTCATTTCTCTCCGTTCGTGACGCAACCACCACGCATTCCTTTTCTCTCTTCTCTCCCAGTTTGTTACTTTCAACTTTCGCCATCGCTATGGTTACCTGCTGCATTCAAAAGGCCGTTGCTACTCGTCTTCACGTTTGATTTTTTCCCCTGTTACTCCCGTCTCATCTCGACATGAAGAAGTGGGTTTTGAGTTGGCTTCTCGCCCTGGCCATCTTTCACGGGGGTGAGTGACATTATTTAATAGAACCTAAGCGTTCACCTGACTCCATTTTTTCGGCTGCCGAGGGCGCAAAAAGTTTTATTCACTACAATGGCGGGCGAAAACAAAGTCAACAGGTGTGTACGTGCGGCACTGTTTACTTTAGCTTGAAAAAGCCTTTAAACGACTCGAGTTATTTATTTTAGACTGTTCATCACTGGCCGATGGGTCGTTTGTTTTCAGTAGGAAGCCCCCCCCCCCCCGTTTTTTTTTCTCCGGTAAATCCTGGCCTCGCTTACCTGTGTTTACTTTTCGGGCGTGGCAAACACTTTTTGGGAACGGTTCGTTCTCGAATAGGGGTAAGGGTGGCGGTCGGCAGGTGCCTGAATTTCCAGGTCCGGCACGTTTCTAATTTCGCCGTTCACGGTCCGGGCCCGTACAAAAATCAGTGAAAACAGGCTCGGCCCGGGCGCAGGGCCTGTTTACCGAATAGGCCTGTGAAGCCCATGTTTACTCACTGAAATAAAAAGGGGCCCCCAAATTTACTTTTCAAAACTAATTTTTAGAAAAAAAAATTCAACCAGGTTAAAAAATGCATTACTTTAACTTTATTAACTTTTTTTCCTTATTATGCTGCAATTTGTAAGTCATAAAACATAAAAGATCTTTTGAAGTTCAAATATTTTCAACTGTAGTTACAAAATTAATTGGTTATGTATAATTAGTTATATAATAAAATACTTTTTCATATGCATATAGGTACTTTGTTAGTTTCAGTTTAATATTAAAAGTGTTATTTTCTCGAAATTTTGATGGTAAAATTTCAAATAATTTAAGCATACGAAAAATGGATTTAGTAAATAAAAAAGCAATTGGTAGAGTAATAGGGGGCCCCCTGTATGACGTCGGGCTTCCCCTACTTTTAAGTCTTAAGCGGGCCCTGCCCGGGCGTGCAAAAATCTATTAAATTTCTACAAAAAAAAAAAAAATCCGATTTTTCTTAACATGCATATAAGATGACTGCATGAAACAATACTGCATGCCTATTTGTGGGAAAATTTGACAGTCTATGTTAGATGAATATGTGTTCGCAAGTTAAAAAACACACAATAGCAACATTCATGATGGCTGAGACTTTTCAACATTCAAATAAAGATTCATTAAAAAAATAAATAGTTTGGAATAAAAAAAAAAGAGAGAGTTGAAAACATCCTAACTTTTGTAGCTCTATCCTAAAAAGTAGATATTTGAAAATATTTCTCAGTCATAACTAAGTATATTTCCAATGATTCTGTTAACAGAAGTTTATTATCATTGTTTTAGTAAAACCTATTGCCTGTCCGACACGTTCTGGGAACCCTAAGTCAAGTTCTTGCCTGGCTCAACCCTGTAAAAAAAAAAAAAAAGTAAGCTTGATCCAGGTTAGACTGCAGGGAAAAAAAAAAGAAACCCAGACTCGGACACGGATGTAACAAATGCCAATCTGTATGTGATGTTTCTGTATTAGGTGTTGTCAAACTATTTTACCATCGGCGTGTGCAGCACCTTTATACAGATTCTCTCAAAAGTCATATCCATTGAAAAAGGGTTCCTATTTTATGTTTCTTTTAAATTTTTATATTGTGCTGACCTGCTTATTTTTGTTGTTGGCTTGGCTGGCCTGTTTCATTATTTTGTGGGTCTGGCCTATTTATTTTTCGATTGGCCAGGCCAGTCCCATTCAAAAAATCGTCTTGAGATTCTGCCAGTCCAACCCGTTGGAGGGTTTGCCTTTACTTTTCTGGCCAGGCCAGGTAGGGGCTTTGGGCACAAGATAGGATCTCCAGGGTCTCGTGAGGTCCCCGTGATCTCTAGGACCTCATGAGAGCATGGGGCCCTGATTTTGAAAACCCCTGAATGTGTCAGGGAGTTTTCCTAAAGCTAATATTTTTAATCTGTTTTGACCTCCTATTTATTAAATTCAACATTTTGTACTTTTAGAGTCAAGATAAAAAAAAAAAAATGGTACTTCTTAGTTATCCTGTTGACTAATTTCGCCAATTTATACACATTGGCATCATTTTTATTTTAAATAACAAAAGAACCCATAAATTAGTAAAACATTAATAAAAAATACAAATAAAACGTTGAATGAATGGTTTTATTGGCATTTAATGTTACAATTGGGTTGGCGGGATGACTAAGAAGTACCAAAAAGATGTATTTGCACCATTCCTGTCTGTCGTCTAGAAAATGTTGTTAATTTCCTTGTGAGAGTACATAAGAAGTAGAGGCTTCAAATGCTTTGGCTCCTTTCCTCCATTTCAGAAGTTTGGCGAAGGTTCATTCGGACATTCAATTCTATTGATTGTTCATTTCGTAAGAATTATTTACAGTGAATAGTCGTTGTGGTAAGGTTCCTAAACAACCACCTCCTCTCTCTCTCTCTTTTCCATCTCTCCAGGCAAATCAGTCTTATTTTGGATAGTATTTTTTGTCAGGATGCCCCCTCATCCACTTGTCTCTTTCTGGCAAGGGACACCACCAGCCTTATTCATTTCTCAATGCCCCCCCCCCCCCCCCCCTCATTCCTTGCCTATAATTAAAATATCAAATAGTGAGTAATGCATACAAAATAAATATAAGTATTTTACGCATACATTTACTTATATTTATGTTGCATGAAGGGATGAAATTTATAAAACAAATGGGTGAGCCATACTATTTTTCCTCCATGTAATTGATTTCCATACTGATACCACATGAATTAGTGTTCATAAGAAAATCATTTCAAATGAATTGTTTTTATAGAGGATGAAATTTTCACTCTTAAACGTGTCTTGCATGTAATACAACAGTACACTCTCTCAAATCCGCACAGCTTGGAACCAGAGGTTGTGCGGATTTTAGAATTTTGCGGATTTCTGGTCATTGATTTGTTTACATTTTTGAAACATTAATTAGATGGGTAGTTAAGCAAGGGAAATTATAATGAATGCTTACAGTAAAGTGAAACATTAAAATAAGTAAAATATTAAAATAATTTATTAGTTTAAAAGTAAGTAATTATTAAAATAATTATGTAAAATAAATATTTAGAAAAATATCAAATTATTAGGGATTAAATCGATTCCAAACATCCTGTGCTGCCATCTAGTGGTCAAGCGATCATAAGATCAATACGTAGCTTATTGTGCTCTCTGTAATTTTTTTCATTGTTATTTAGAGTCTTGAATGCTTTTCTTATACTGCTTTGTATGCTTAGAAATAAATTTGTCTATAATTAAAAAAAAAAAAATTCCGCAAACAATAATTTTAAAATAGCGTTCCATTTCGTGGATTTTTCCATTTCAAACCCTGGAATTTTTTATATAGATATGCTAATTTATATCAAATCAAAAGTAATGTAGATTTATTTAGTAATAAATCAGCCTGTAATAGCCAAAAGAGAATGATTAACAAAAAATTTAGTAAAAAACACATTGCGGTAGGATTTTGTTCCTGCAACTTAACTGTAAATTTTATTGTTTACATCTGAAAAAAATACAAGGGATTTTAGGCGTTCACGGATTTAAGGGAGTCTACTGTAATTTAATTATTTTAAGATTTTCTTTTGTGACATGATTTTCCCTATTCCACACATGATCATTTAATTTTGATTTTAAAGTTTCCTTTCTGCTTTTAATAGTCACGTGCAGGGTTCGTAAATATCATGATATTTTTGAAAATATCAAAAATATCCGATATTTTGATATATATCCGATATTTTCGATATATATCTGATATTTTCAAAGCAGCCAACTTACCGCTGATAATAAATGTTTTCTAACATAATATAGATTAGATACTAAAATACAGTCGAACCTCTATTTAACGAAGTCCTTAAATCCCGGGAAAAAGTTCGTTATATGGAAAATTCGTTAAATAGAGATTCACATTTTAAAATACTTTAAACTACATAAAACACATATTAAATACATAAACACTAAATATTTTTTCTAAAAGAAATTAATCACATTTTTTTATAAATTATATCAATTTGATTTATTTATTTTACCCACCCATATCCATCATCCATTCATTTTTTCTATGTGTTTAAATCTTTGAAATCCGCAAGGAAAACAAAGCATTGTCCGGGAATACACTGTATTTTCTGTTTAAAGTAAATAGTTTTACATTAAAATGAATGAATTTTAATGACCTTATCGTATTTATTATTATTATAACAAATACTTTTAACCATACATTAACATATGCGTCCTTAAATTTAGTTTCTGAAAAACTGTTAATTTTGTCTGAGATTTTTCTTTTAAAAAGGGCTTTCTCTCATAATACGTCTCGCATCTTTGCAATGTACCAAAACCCCCTTCATGCCTATTTTCTTCTAACTATAATCCGCGTCGGATTGCTTCAAATTATTTTAGAATTTCATCATACGATGTTTTGTTAATTCCTGCATCATGATCATTTCCATCATCATCGTATTAGTCTTCATCGCAATTCATTTCTGTATTTTTTTTATTTTTCACACTGTCAAAAATATCCAATTCGGATAGTGTTTACCATATTTGGTCTCAATTTCAGAGTTGAGTGAAATACAATGATCAATCAGCACATCATGGTTAATTTCTTCTTTTTTTCTCATCTGTATCCACATTCTTTTTAAGTTACTCTAAGGGATTATCGTCTTCATCCTCCGCACTTGCCGAATTCTCACTGCTGACAAAGAAGGTGCCTGGTAAAACAAGTTCAAGGCCATTGAACATCATAAAATGTGTTTAAAGAATAAATAAATTTGAAATGTCCAGAAATATTATGAGAAATGGGGAGGAAAAAAAAATTAGATCACAAGAAAAAGTTCGTTAAATAGAGAATGCACTTCGCTATTTGGAGGTTATTTTATGAAGAAATTCGCAAAATGTTCTTGGTTCCAAGGAAAAGTTTGCAAAATAGAGAAATTCGTAAAATAGAGGTTCGTTAAATAGAGGTCCGACTGTATATTGTACTTAACATGAAAACTTAAACAATATTCTAAAAATGCATTTTTTTTTTTTTTTAATTATTATTATTACTCCCAGTAGCAGAAAATTCTGTAAGTGTCTGCGACGGATACTTCAGGGAGAAGAAATAATCTGCTGGTAAAATACTTTTACAATTGAAGCATTAATTAATCAAACAATCACTTACCTGTAGCGTTTTATGCGTTTTATAAATTTGTATTATTGATAATCTTACGTTTTTGTATTAAGTTATAAAGAGCTAAACATAATATATAAAGCAAAATAAAGGTTTGATGAAAAATAATCTGCAAAAGAGAAAAGAAAATCTGCAACGTCCGTCTCCCGTCTCGAAGTTTCTGCTTCCGGGTTATTACTTAGAACAAAATTGAAGATGAACTAATTGAAAACAGTAACAATTTGCTTTATACACTTAATGGTTGTTCTGAATTAATTACGTCGCACATAATTATTAGTTCAACATTTAAAAATAAAAGCTTCAAATCTAAAGCTTGAAAAATATTTGTTTCCTTTTTTGGCTAAAAAGTCACATAAAGAAGAGACAAAAGTTCTTTATCTACAAATTCACACAGTCAATAACAGTTGAAAATTTATTGAATTTACACCGAAATATTATGAATTACGACTGAAAATATGAAAAATATCTTGCACGCATTCATATTTTGAAAATAAATATCAAATGCAGAAAATATGAAACGTCTTGATAAATTGATAAATAAATTTCAAGTATATATGAAAATATCAAAAATCTTGATATTTTGAAAATAAATATCTGATATATATCCATTGGTATATATCAACGAACTTTGGCTGTATATAAATGATTATCTAAATTACATTTTATCTTTCAAAGGTTGTTCTGAATGAACTGCCTAGCATAATTATTAGTTCTAAAATTAAAAATAAAAGTTTCAAACATAAAGCTTGGAAAAGATTTGTTTTCTTCTTTTCTTAAAAAAAATTACTGCCAGAGGCAAAAGTTCATTATCTACAGAATGACAATATGTGGTCAATAACAGGTGGAAATTTCGCTTGCACTTGCTTTGACTGTAGAAAATATCAAAATTATCTTGCACAGTAATATTTTGAAAATTAATATCAAATATACAAAATAACAAACATCTTAATATTTTGAAAATAAATATCAAGAATTTGAAAATATCGAAAATCTTGATATTTTAAAAATAAATATCGGATATATATCCATTGATATCACGTGTCAATACATTTTTTTAATGAAAGGAAATATTCTTGGTGCTATTTTACAATTGGTCAACAATTTAAACAAATGACTAAGTATGAAGTAAATCTCTCTGGAAATAATAAGAAATTGGGAAAAAATGAGTCAAATTAAAAAAACTAGTAATTGCATAGTACTGCACACCACAAGCTTTTCAAGCATGTCCCTGCAAAAGAGGGTTGCATGACTATCCATAGTTTTCGTTTGTTATAAAACTTTTTGACTGACATTAAATAACTCTTAACCCCTTCACTGCTTGCCCCGTGATAAGTTGGGGGGATAAAAGCACCGATACCTGTCGCCGGTGAACGGGTTAATGCTTTGATTTAAAAACTGTCTGCTTCAATGTGTTGCATTAAACAACTCATTTTCATATCTTTATATAGTAGTACAGTAGTTTTTTTAATATTAGCCATTAAAAAAAATTCATTAAAAATGGCAGCAGTAATTAGTAGTTTTTTTTTTTAAATAAAGTGCATTTAATATTAAATTTTAATACAGGTCAAAGTTAATAATTATTAAATAATTAATTCTCTCATTAAGAAGATAATCTACATTTTTTTGCTTGATAAAATTATCTGTACTAATAAAAGAAAGTTTTGCTCGGTCTGTCTGTGATGACTAGAAAGTTTAGTGTGTAGATCTTTTGGTAGAAAACTTGGTTACATTGGAAGTTCCACTGTAATTCTCTATAATAGGACTGAACTCATGGTTTTTCGTGAAGTTTATTCCTGAAAAGAAAAGAAAAAAGGATATCTTGGGTCATCGCAATCCTTTTTACGTATTCATAGAGATATTTTGGTTATTAAGACTCGCCAAACCTGAAATAAAACTTCCCTACTTTATGATTTTGATGTGAATGAATAGGGTACCTTTACGAGGAAAGTTTCATTCAATCATTCAAGGAAAATGCATCTCGTCTTTATTATGCAAATTTAATAATACATTATTATTTATTTACTTGACCTTTACTTTTAATAATTTAGTCATTTTAAAAATTATCTTACTTCTTATCATTTTTTTCTTTTTACTTTACTTAATTATTTTAATATTTTACTATATTGCAAGCCTTCATTCTAATTTAGCTTGCATTATTGCATTCAAATGACTGTTTAAAAAATGTAAACAAAGCAATGATCAGAAATCCACAAAATTCTAAAATCTGCACAACCTCTGGTCCCGAGCTGTGTGGATTTGAGGGAGTCTACTGTGCTAATAAAAGAAAGTTTCGCTTGGTGATGATATAGAAAATGGACTGGGTGTGGAAATCTGAAAATTTAAGTGAGTCCGGGACAGGTCCCGAGGCTCACATTTTTCATTTTTGGGGGGGGAATGGATCAAGATATTAATCAAAAATTCATAAAAAAAGTGATCTTTTATTGCTAAAGTCAGTGTGTGCAGGTTCAATCTCTGCTTTCCAGAGCGTGTAGAATTGCAGAACCCAATGCTGATTTTTTTCCTCTTTTTATCTTGACGCATAACAGCCAAACTGTTCGGCATAGGGTAAAAATATTCTTAAATTTTGTAATTTTATGTATTAAACACTGCAATCGTTAAAAAAAAAATGGTGTTAATCCTTTGAAAAGAAAATGTTCAGTGAGAGGGCCAGAACTTTTTCTTCTTTTTGGCAAAGCTCCTCAAGGGCTCATTTATAAAAGGTATTGATTCTCAAAAAATACTCTCTTAAATCCTCGCAGCTGTAAACAATGAAACTTTGAGTTCAGATGGAGGGGCAAAATGACAGAATTTTTTAGTTTTATAATCATTTCATATATATTTTAATATGGAATTCTCGATAACATGACTGAAATTATGGTTTTTCATGAAGAAAGTATAAATTTATTTCTGAAAAAAAAAAATCAAGATATTGCTGATACTACTGGTCATCACAATCTTTTTACCAAATATATTTATACTAGGGGGATCTGTCCCCTGCAAGCTACGCTCACCAACCCCCGTTCAGACACTGTAGAATCTAAAAGCACGCTAATCGGATCGGTTTTAAAAAGATTAGAGAAGATTGAATTATACTGAAAAAACCTGTAGCGATCTCCCTGTAAACGGATTTCCATTCAATTTCCTTTGATTGCAAAAATTTAAGGTAGAATCAGTTGCTGTTAAGACATCCAATGGTTGTTTTCGTGTTTGGTTAAAGAAGATCAGTTAAACATTTGAAAAGAAGCTACAATAAAATGAATTAAGTAAACAGAGTCTTTGTCTCTCGGTGTTTTTTAACAGCTTTATAAAACGATTCACATAATACAATTACTAAATTTTGCTGCTTTAACCCCTTCAAGGGCGGTGGTTCATTTTTGGACCACTTAATTTTAATTCTGAAATGCCACATTAGCATCAGAATATTGGGATGAAAATTTCCCTTTTATTAAGTAAGTGAACAAAAGCATTTTTGTATTTCGAAATTTGTTTGTAAATTCTGGTGCCATTCACTGATTTCAAGATTTTACGAATAGAAGTGCCTTGTCCGTGAAAGGGTTAAACGCATATTAATGTATTTATTATTTTAAAGTTTCCTTTCCCTTTTAATATTCACGTGTAAATACAATTTTCAGGACATAATTTTTAATATTTTCCTGCCTTTAACACATATACTCATTTAATAGTAATTTTAAAGTTTTTTTTCTGTTTTTAATAGTCACATGAAAATAAATTTTTAATCGTTAGGAAATATTATTCTTTGCGCTGTTTTTAAAATTGAAAACAATCTCTATAATAATAGCCTAATTCATGTGACTATCATCAACAGCTCCAGGCGGATCCCTTCACTTTTTATATTCCAGGCGGCCATTTTGGTACTTTAATGTTAGCCGGCCATAGGTGTGATAAGTCGCCGAATATTATTCTATCCCCATTATTTCGTTTATATTATAATAGTCCAAGTCATGTAACTGCCATAAACAACAGGCTGATTCCTTCGCTTTTCATAAGAAAGGTTTCCATTTTGATTAAAGAATCAAAATTATTTTTTCGAATAAAACTACATAAAAGTTGCCATGATCACAAAGAATTCCTGGTACTTTTATGTTAGCCGGGTGAAAATCTTGCCAATAGCTTTTTTTTAACACGTCAGTTAGCATTTTTTTATTTTTCGAGTGGTAAATTAAAACGGTGCTACTTGGTTATCACATCGACCAAAAATCTGTCGCCAAACTATCAGATTAAATGCCAATAATGGTTGATCGTAAATGTCACATTCACTTGACTTTAAGGAAGTTACAAATGTTCGCGCCGTCAAGTGATTTTTATTTCAACGTTTTATTTGTATTTTTATTAATGTTAAACTAATTTTTTTGTTCTTTTGTTATTTAAAATAAAAAAAAATGTCAATTTGCATAATTTGGCTATATAATTTGGCGCAATTGGTCAACGGGAGAAGTAATAACATTAAAATGTTGCTTTGAAGTGGAAATTAAATCTCATGATTTGTTGCATTGTCACATACGCACCGGGTGCATGGCATGATTTTTTTTTTTTTTCTTACGACAATTTGGCGAAAACCTCATTTTCAAATACCTGTTACATATGTATTTTTAAATTATTTTCTGTTATTTTTAAAATGAAAACAAAGCAATTTATAACATTTTTTGTAAATAAAAAGAAAATAAATTCAAATAAACATTTATTAATAAATAAGCAACAATAGCCGGGTTACCATATCGGGCAAAATAACGCCATTTTGGCGCCAATTAGGTACCCCGTTGCGTATATAACATCAGTGTCTAATATTTTTCGTTTCGTTTAAAAAAAAAGAATGAAGTAAAAGCCATTTATTTTAAAGGTTTGAATTTTAAATGAAAGTTTTGTATTAAATAAAATGATAATGAAATACAAATTGAATTCTGAATAAAAGTAACATGATGCATTTCTTAGCATACATTTAAGGGAGGCCAAACTCGTCGCCAAATTAATTTAAAATAACCTTTTCTAAAATATGAAAAAAAATATCTGTTATGATTAAAATTTGAGTTGCCATCATTAGTAAAAAAGTATTTAAAATTAGAAAAAAATTAATTATTTCGAAAACTAATTCTAATTTTAAAATTCTAATATCAGTTTTGAGATCTGTGGATCAATACGGATTTTTGGTGTTAATTTCATCGCAAAGTATTCCATATTTTAGGAGAAATTGCCGTGAAACGTAATCAGTTGTTTAATCAGTCGTTTCATAGAATCGTTACATAAATTCGTTTCAATTCGATTCATTAGGATTTTATATATGTAGGGTAGATATTAAGCTTTTTCGTTTATTAACACTGGCTAAACCTGGAATAAAACTTCCCTTCTTTATGATTTTCATGTGAATGAGTAGGGTACCTTTATGAAAAAAGTGTCATTGAATAATTTAATGAAATTGTATCTCATCTCTATTATGCATACTTAATTGCACATTATTAATTATTTATTTGATCTTTACCAGAGATCTGGAGCTGTGTTTTCCCTGGAGCTAGAGCTCTAAATTTTCTCCTGCTCCAGTGCTCCTTTAGTTTTTAATATTCTTTTAAATCTTTTTTTTTTTTCAGTCTTTTAAATTTCCAGGCTTAAAATATTTTAATTACATCATTATTCAGTATTTTAATTACATCATTTTTTAGGTTTTTAAATTAGAGATGGAAAATTTCTCAAAACATGGTAACACTACTTTTCTTCTACTTTCTACTTGAGCTAAGTGCTAGCTACACTATATTTGAAAACAAATAGGGCCGCCTGTTGTTTACATGTGTAGTTGTACAATTTTGGTTGTTTGAAAAGTGTAGAAGAAGTTTAAGATTTTTGTGTTTGAAATTCCATCAAACTTTCTATTTTAAAAGTAAAAGCTAAAAGATGTCATAGTTTCTGAACAAGCATTTCAAGTTTGATGAGAAGAAAAATGCATTTTGTCAGATCTTTAATGAAGGTAAAGAAAGAAAGAATTTGTGAGCAAAAAATTAAATGTGTAAATTAAAATCTTCAACTCAAAAGTGCAAAGTCGGAGCCGGAGCCACAGTATTTTATCTAAAAGCGGAGCTCGAGCATCAAAAATTGTTCGGCTCCGGGTCACTGATCTTTACTATTAATAATTCAATCTTTTTTAACAGTATCTTAATTTATTATTTTACAGAATTAATTTTACTATATTGGTAGCATTCATTATAATTTTGATTCCATTATTTCATTCAAGTTACTGTTTAAAAAATGTAAACAAAACAATGACCAGAAATCTGCAAAATTCTAAAATCCGCATAACCTCTGGTCCCGGGCTGTGCGGATTTGAGGGAGTTTACTGTACCTATTTAAGGCTGAAACCTTCTTAATCTCCAATAGTCAGGGCTGCCACTTGCTGCTAAAATCAGTAGCATGATGCTAAAATGCTACTATTTTTGCAGCATCAGGCTACTATGGTTACTATTTTAGCCCAAAATCCTTCAAAAGTGAGTATTTTGGAAGAAAATTGGAAACAAGTGGGTAAGTGTGATCACAGATCGCACAGAGGGTTTCGTTTAATATTCCTTTCAAAACACTTTATCTTTTTGAAAAATCTGTTAGTTCCACATTTCGCAACCAGGGGGCGCACTCAATTCTAAACAAACATCTATTTGAACGAAAACCCTGTTACATACTATCCGTAGATATATTAGTCGTGGGGATTGGGCCCATATCACCCGAGATCAGTAGGCGCCCCTATTGGTAAAAATTGGAACTAAAATATGTAAGGCTATGGTGCATAATATGAAAGAATGGTCAAAGGGATGTCGGCAAAAGTTGGAAAAGTGCTCCCCGGGTGAAAAGGGCGGGGGTTAGAAAAATTGCTAAAAATGTACAAGTTAGAGCACGGAGGAGTAAATAATATAAGACTTTTTGAAAATTTTATGATTTGTCGTGTGTTCTGAGGTATTCAGCTACACATGTGCAAAAATTCATGTCTCCAACTTAATTAGGGGCTCTGTTAGAAAGAATTGCTTAAAATACATATGTGGTAGCTCAAAGGGTTAAACGTGAGACTTTTTCAAAATTTATGATTTGTCGTCTGGCCTCAGGTGTTCTGCTATAAGTATGCAAAATTTCAAATCTCCAATTTAATAAGGGGCTCAGTTAGAAAAAATTTCTTAAAAAAAGCATGTGGGAGCCCAAAGGGTTAAATGTACAACTTTTCCAATTTTTTATGATTTGTCGCATGATGGTGTTCAGCAATAGGTATGCAAAATTTCATGCCTCCAACCTAATTAGGGGCTCACTTAGAAAGAATTGTTTAAAATAGGCATGTGGGAGCCCGAAGGGTTAAATGTACGACATTTTCAAAATTTTATGGTTTGTCGTTTGATGTGAGGTATTCAGCTATAAGTATGCAAAATTTCACTCCTCCAACCTAATTAGGGTTCACTTAGAAAGAATTGTTTAAATTACACATGTGGGAACCCAAAGGGTTAAATGTACGACTTTTTCAAAATTTTATGATTTGTCGTTTGATGTGAGGTATTCAGCTATAAGTATGCAAAATTTCACTCCTGCAACATAATTAGGGTTCACTTAGAAAGAATTGTTTAAAATACACATGCGGGAGCTCAAAGGGTTAAATGTACAACATTTCGAAATTTTATGATTTGTCGTATGTTGTGAGGTGTTCAGCTATAAGTACCCAAAATTTCATGTCTCCAACATGTATAGTTTCTGAGAACGGGCTCTGTGACGGACAGACAGACAGACAGACAGAGGAGCGAGACGAATAGGGTTTCGTGAAATGAACGAAACCCTAAAAAGGAGACTCTATTCCAATACCAGTTACTATTTTTGGGAAAAAACTGATTTTCCATCAACACAGATCTGCTAACTCTTCCCTCTTTATGTTTTTCTTTAACCCAATATCCTGTATCATAGATTAGCTGATCTGTTTGGCTTTGCCCATGCCTGTGATCTGGGAGCACGGCAGTGCGTCCGCCAAGTTCGCACAAGCCGTAAGCTACCTTTTCCTGAACCATTTCGGCATACTTTTCACCCCCTCATAACGTCGTTTTAGGGAGAGATATAGAAATTTTTCTTTTATACACATGTTCGTATGGTCAAACTGAACAAAGATTCCACGATTTCATGTTTCTATATTTAGTAGTTTTCGAAATATTAAATTCCGAAAAAGCGCTTTTTTGTCACTGACTCACTTCGCATCATCCAATAACTAAGGTACTTCTAAAAGTCGTAGAATCATGAAATTTCACAAGTAAGTCGGGTTTGTTGCACAATTAACCAGAAAAATCTGAAAACACACAATTTCCGCCTCTAAACCCTTCAAACAGGGGGTGTTCATTTGGCCGTAAACAGTTCCTTAACACATTCAATTGTGCCAATGTTGGTCGCCAAAACTCGATTACGGAGTTTTGTAGGTGGTCACGTGATTTCAAGCAGAATAACATTTTATATATATGCTTTTCCAAAGATGTTTGTTAAATAGAAAAAATGAATATACCTAAAAATTTTAATCAGTATAGGTTATGATATATTTACGATATTCAAACAATAAAACATTTAACAAAATATAACCGCAATTCGGTACGTTTCCGATATATAGTAGCCTTGGCGAAATACAGAAAATAGCCTTGACGAGAAAAGAAATTTGATAATAACGTATTTTCTGGTAACCTATTTACTGTGTCATATACACAAGCAATTTTTTCCATATGTATACAATTTATTTAATGTAAGGAGCCCGTTTATTTATTTTTATATACCAACATAAATAATTTGTATATAAAAAATATTTTATACATGTATAAATAAAATGTTTATATGTATATAAAAACATATATAAATAACATAAAAGTTCATCAGGTTTGTTTTCATAGTTGTTTATATCATTTGGCAACATATCTCAGTTTCTGATGTCCGAATTGCGCCAAGATTTTAAAAAAATGCCAAGGTCTCTATAGTGGAAAAATATCCTAATTCTCATATGAAAGTTTTAAAATCTGCTTTTAATTAAATGAAATGTGTAACTAATAAACTGTCTTTAACGATGTGCGACAGATGCGGTGTCCGAAGTCCGCTGCTAATGTTATTATATTGTATTATTAGCGTACTTACTGTTAATTTATTGTTAATTTTATATCTGTAAAAGAAACATTATAGTTATAGATAAGATATGTTGGTCGCCAAAACACGATTACAGAAAATTAGCCTGAGTTATAAAGGTATTACATGATTTCAAGCTGAATGAATTTTTATATGCTTTTACAAAAATCTTAATAAGGCAAATATTTCAGTTTATCTGTCCATCTTTCTATCTTTTACTTCCTTAAAACAAATTTTATTAAAGACCAGGAGGCGTCTGCACAGATCATAATCTCATTGAGTTGACGGCTGAAATTTTAGGATTAGTTAAATATCGATTAGCGTATTGAAATGTAACTGGTCTGCCAAGTCGTATCTTTGTGGAAACCAAACTCGATTTTACGGGTTAATTGGTGGATTTTCCATTGCGTTTTCCTGCACCCACTCCTCCATGTTTCCAAACTTTTGGATGCAGGAAAATACAATAGTAAACCTATCAGTTAACCACTAAAATTAAGTCTTCAGGTGGTTTCTACCAAAATATGACTTAACAGACCAGTTGCATTTAAATATGCTAATCTAGTTTTAACTAATCCTGAAATTTTAGCCGTAAACTCGATGAGGTGATGGTGTGTGCAGACACCTCCCGGTCTATTATAAATGTCGGAATTCTAATCTCAATAGCACTCTGGTCAATCTGGCAATTATCCCTACTATTTATGGAACACTATTCCTTTAAGTGCGTTTTAGTGATGTTAGTGAACTTATGCATATGTATCATACATATTATACATATGCATATAATACGTAATACATTTGCATCATACATATTATAGGTATGTGTATAATACATAATACATGTGCATCACTATGACGTCAGAATAAACAAAACATTTTTTGTCGCCAAATTTGAGAATTGACATGATATATTACCAAATTTGGCGAAACTTTGCTAAATGTCGCCAAGCTTGGCGAATATTTGACGCTAGTGGCTATTTTCCAATGAGTTAATTATTAATGCGAGCCATCTATTTTTATTTTTCCGCATATCATCTGAATAGTTAAATGATATAACGTACTAATATTTCCAAAGTGCAAATAGTTTCGTCACTGCCCAAAACCTCTGCTATTGTTATTATATTGTACTGTAATTATACTTACTGTGACTATGTTGTTAATCTTTACAACGCTAAAACTTCTGTATCATATAAAGAGAATTTACGGAAACTATTAAAGCATTGAAACTACCAGTTCTCGGCCAGATTATTATAATTCTATAATATGTAACCTGTTAATCGATATGTACGTTAGAATGAATGAATCTTCTATAACCCGGTTCCTCGCATTTTAGTTTTCAGGTTTTGAATAAAATTAGCTAAAATCTTAAAACCATGGCACATTGACTAATTCTTCAACACGATCAGATGAGAAGAATGAGAGATTTTCAAATGGATCATGGCAGTGAGCCGGTAGACCTTCTATTCTTCCGTAATCGAGTCTATTGAAAAGGTTAACGTGAAACAAAAAGATATTAGCATCAATATGGTTTAATGCAAATCCAGATATTGTCAAAGGATTTCATAAGAACCATTTCACTTGTACCCAGTCATATCAATTAAAATACAACAATTGGCAGTGAGCCCAATTAGAAAAGATTACTTAATACGATTAAAAATTTCCGCATTAGAGAACGAATTGTAACTGCTAAGTGAGTTAAGAAATATTTGTCACGAATGATGAAATACACAACAACACAAAATATATGATGTGCTTCCATGATCGTAAAGAGTTCTTGATTTCTCTATTAAAAGCTTCCGACTTGGCGAAAGAATGGGCAAGTAAATTAAATTATGAATAACAGTAACATGATGCAACGTTTAACATGGAATTAATAAGGTAAATACTGCTTGCTAGAGGCGGCTAGTACTTTAATATAAAAAGAAATAAAGTATAAATTTGTAAAGCTCAATGAAATAAATTTAGGTATTTTTATGTTAGCCGGGCGCAAGTGGCAAATCGCCAAGTACTGTTCCCAACTCCCCCATTGTTCATATTGCATTCATTTCATTTAAAGTTATATACTTTTCAGTCATCTCATTTAAAATGGATGCATTTCCCTCATTTTATTTAATAGAATATTTAACATAGAAATAAATAAATAAATAAGAAATAATAACATAAACCAAAATATTTTATTTGAAAACCAAAGCATTGTTTCTAATTTACACATGTGAAAAATGAAAACTGCTATTGGCGAAAAAACAAAAGGCTAATGAGGAGATTTGCTCCCGGCTAACATAAAAGTACCGAAATTTAAGTTTTTTTATATTAATATTGTTTAGAATAACAAACTTGAAAAAACATACAAAAAGTAGTGATATCCCAACAAAGTTTTCAGTAAAAAAAAAAGCACCAAGTTCTCCTTAATGTTTCGGCCAAAAAAAGTAGTGATATCTGAAGTTCGCACAAGTTAAAAACCAAACATCCCAAATCTTTCATTGAAAATGGCTTCCTGCGACTTGGCCGTTAATGCCTTCGAGAGAGTTTTTCAAATTTTAAAATATGTACAAATGAGTTACATGCTAACTACATTTTTTGATTATTTTAGGCAGTTTGTGGCACAGAGTACAGAAATAAAATACACATTTGAAAAAAGCATTTAAACAACTTCAGTCTATTTAAATGTTTAGAAGTTAAAAATAACAAAATACTTGTATTCAGAAGATAATATCCCTAATTGCTAAAACATAATTAGTATCAGCTTTTAACAGTTTATAAATCGAATACCTCTTAATGTATGCAAACAAACTATAATAAATGTTCAAACGAAAAAAATCTCTTTCGTCAATACACAAGATTTCAATATTATACAATAAAATATAATGTAACATATTGTGAGATTTGAAGTAAGTAAATTTTGTTTTATTTCTTGGGTTTTATGTTAATGACTTTAGCTTTAGACCGTACAAAATGGCAAATAAACCACAAGTGGACTAAATGATCTGTAATCAGAACTAAAGTTTGTTGAAACTGAATGGTAGTTATCAGAAATATTTTACTTATAATGTCTTTATGTGAATTTGCCTCTTTGCATTCTAATATTACTTTTAATATTTAAATAATTCATAAATGTGTAATTTCCAATCATTAATTTTGAAATGCTGTAGAAGGCATTAACGGCCAAGTCTCAGGAAGCCATTTTCAATGAAAGATTTGGGATGTTTGGCTTTTAACTTGTGCGAATTTCAGATATCACTACTTTTATTGGCCGAAACATTAAGGAGAACTTGGCGCTTTTTTTTTTACCGAAAACTTTTTGTTGGGATAATATTCTTAAATGAACAATAACCCTTAAGACCTGACCTATGCAATTGTGTTGGTGATCCTAAAGAAAATGAAAAAATTTTCCTCTTTTTTGTGCGACTTAAAGTTGATCCTACAGAATTGTGTGGATCCTTCCTTTCCAATGATCCTTCTTTGGATATTTTTAAAAAGATTTTTTTTCCCATCCAATAGGATCCTATTAAGGGAAAGCACCAAAACTTTTCATTTCTACCAAAAACATTTTGTTCTTAAAGGTTTAAATTTGTATTTTATATTTTTAATTTGAAATCAATTTTGTCTCGAATACGTGTCTGCTGACTGTGGGAAAAATTGGTTAAAAAAAAATATATAAATAAAATAAAATAATAAAAACCCTGATATTGAGCAGTGAAAAAGCTAAAAGATAACTGCCATGGGAAACGAAGGAGGGGAGGGTGGTGGAGATTGAAAATGTTACCGACGATTACATAATTTTTGTGCTAAAATGTTGATAATTAACTGCAAAAAAACACTGACTTATATGCGTAACCATTTTTTCCCCATCAAAATCCTGACGTGCTGCGCACTATGTAAAGTCTGTTAGTTCCACACAACCCAATCAATCTGTCAAATCTGTTAGTTCCAAATTTCCAAACAAACCCTCTTCAGAACGAAGCCATTGAAAACCAAGTTGAATGAACCACATCCCATTGTGACAGTGACAGTCCATAGGTCCCAAGATAAGAAAGTACCCCTAGTGGGAAAAAAGGAACTAAAATATGTAAGGCTATCGATATCAAGTTGAATGAACTAAACCCCATCGTCATCCGGCCCATAGAACCTTAGATACTTTAAAATGAAGTAAAAAAGTATCTTGAATTATTATTTGAAAATAGTGATATGTGATATTCATAATTTTACTTCAGTGTTATAGAGTGTCATTTATTAAGTTAATTATGTTTGGAATCAGTCTCTATTACACTGTCTGTCATGCAAACTAATTGTGATATTTAATCAAGTCATTCACTCCCCTCCCCATCCTCACAAATATAACAAATTGAGGGGAGGGGGTAAGGGAAGTTCATAATGTGAAAGAGTAGTCAAAGTTCTTTTCAATGATATATCACATGAGGGATTCATAAAAAGTTAGAAAATTGCCCGCCCAAGAGACTAATGTTACGCTCCCAGAATACACCTCTCCCTCCATTTTGAAATTTTATAAATAATATTTATTGGAAAGCTCCATAAAAAAATCAGATCTAAAATTATATTTATTGTAGAAAATAATGATTTAAAATTTTTTATAACTGTAACCTAAATAGCGGGCAAAGCCCGCTAGTCAATGTCATTATATATTTTTTATTTTTTTATATATCCTAAATAAAAAATCAGACTTAAAATTTATGATAATTAGTAAAAAAATTTATTTTTTGATAAAATAAAGATTTTCATTGATTTTTACGAAAATTACATAGGGGAGAGTGGTAATGAATGAGCCAATTTTTGGTTTTTAATTTTTGTAATTTTTTCTAATAATTTTTTTTGGCTCAGAATTGGTGCTTCAGTTACTTTACTTATTTGGGTATATAAAACAGCCATAAAAATTGGATTAGAAAATGTCTATAATGAATGATAATAGAAAATAAAAATATAGAAATTTGGCCCATTCATCCCCATCCATGGGGATGAATGGGCCACTAAATGAATTCAATAAAAAAATGTGGAATTAGTCTTTTATTCACCAAATATGACAAAATGAATGGCACTTGATATGATCAAAAGCATACTGAAATAGTAAGTAATACACGATGCTTATCAAAATTTATAAACATCAAAAGTGATATTATTAAATCACATAATTGTAGAAGAAAAATGACAAAATAATGTATAAGAAAGAAAGAAATAAAATAAGCAAAAAAATAATAGATAATATACATTATGATTTAACGAAATTTGTCTTTGGCTTAAAAACACGGCCCATCTAAAGGAAAAACTCTATTTAATTAAAATTAAATTTCAAGTGGTAAAATTTCATTCAGGTGAACTGCCTATTAATTGACTATTTAGTGTAAATTTCTGGTATTATTTATTCTACCCATCAGATTCAGAATATAAACAATTATTCTAGTTTTATATCAAATGGAAAAATACAGGTAGGTGTGATCAACAACTGGACAGCTCACCTTTATCATCTATACAATTTAACTTAATGTTTCTAATAAATAACTAATATTTCTTAGGGTGAAAATGTGCAAATTATTTTTTAGACATCACTATAAAAATCTATTCTAACTAGACAGTAATTTAATCTAAATCCACGACAGCCAGTTATGTTTCATATTAAAGAGAAAATCGGAAAAAAAGAAAGAAAAATCATATTTTCATGATTCAGGGTGGCCCATTCATGACCATGATATAGTGGCCCATTCAGCCCCACCTATACTTCTGGAATATATTCAGGTTTTTTTTGTACATTAAATTCAAATAACATCTAAATACATCCTAAAATTAGTTTACAAATGTGCAAAGACTTAGCTGCAATGAAATAATGAATACTTTTTAGCTTATTTATTTTACTGAAAAGGGAAAAATTTTACTTTTCAATCAGATTCTTGACCATCCTACTCTAGTGAGAAAATGGCTTCTCCCAAACAATGGAAAATTGGATGAGTTTGGTAGAACAAATAGCTCCATGTATAGGTGGCATCTAAAATAATATTATGCAAATACTTTTACATAATTTGTTAATGGCCCATTCATTACCACTCTCCCCTATTTGGATTTAGTGTAAAAAAAAATATGCTAAGATACATACATTTCAAATATATAAATGCAATATTTGTAAAAAATTTATATACCACAAAACAATCCCACTGTGAAAATTGTTTTTTAGGGTTTCGTTCAGTTATCTGTCTGTCTATCACAGAACTCATACTCGGAAACTATTTAAGTTACAGACCTGAAAATTTTTTCTTTAATTTTTACGATGATTTGAATACCCCTGTCACACCCAATGGAAAAAGGTCTTTTATGAATTTGACCCTTTTTTCGACATTACATAATCTTAATTTCAGCGGATTCTCTCGGAGAAGTTGTCAGTGGTTTCGTATGCAGAAGGTTGTGAGCTCAAATCCCACCCATTTAAGTTGAAAATTTTCAAACTTAAATCTGTAATTTTTTTGCAGAATTTCTTTTTAAAAGTAAATTTGCAAAGTATTATGTGTTCCCACCCACTCTCTCTCCCCCCCAAAAAAGGTATTGAAAATTTTTTTAACTTAATTTTGTAATTATTTTAGCGGAATTTCTTTTTAAAACCATTGAGGAGTGTATTCAACTAAAAGGTTTGCTATATCCTGTGAAGCACCCGGTAAATATTCATCCACAAAATAATAGATGCCAGCTATGAATTTCTATGGGGGGCCTCATACTGTAACGTTGTCACTTGACCTTCATTTTTATTCTCCTATGGAAATCAAACATAAATTTGCCTTCATTGACAGCGAAACATTCAAAAGCTTTTTTTTAAAACACAGTTAATTGTTGAAAGCTTCACTTTTTTTAAGTTCAACCACTTTTCTGGTAGCTTTTGTTCCACCTAGACGTAAGAAATAACTTTTCCAGAACACCACTCAAAAAGAAAACAAAAATAATGCCTGTGACATTCTATACACCCTGACAGTTTTTTTTTTTTTAATTATTATTTTGAGAGCTAATCCTGCTTGTTTGAATCTTGACCTTTTTTTTTCACTCATTTCTAGCCTCGGCCATCAAGTGTTGGGTGTGTCGCTCGGACCTGGACCCTCGCTGCGTAGATCCCTTCGACAACACGACGCTGCCCATCTACGACTGCGCCGTTGAACACCTCGAACATCTGCCCGGAGTGAAAGCGACCATGTGCCGGAAGATCAGGCAGAAAGGTGACAACACTTTTTAAATATATGCTCAAGTGACAATGACCTGGAAAGAGTTTGCAATGCTGTGGGGGAAAGCGATGCAGGAAATGCATTATTGAGGGGGTGGGACACCAGAATAATTTTACTTACCGTATCAATTTTAAGTGCTCTTTGAACCCCCCCCCTCTTCTTCTCTGTGCCTCGACAGTCATCCAACTAAGACAGATGGGACCCAAGAAAATCTCTATTTTAGACATATGAGTAGATAGATTGGTAAGGTTTTCCGTTTAAATAGAGGATTCCATTCTTGAGTTTGTTTCAGAAATTTTCTCATTTATGATGCACTGAAATTCTTTTGAAGATGAAGATTAACCTACTCTTCTCTTAGCTTAATGCCTGCTTTTTAAGTACTATCTTGAGAAATACTATTAGCACAATGTAATGTAAGTTAGCATTCTAATTTTTCGACTTTCAAAGAACCAACCGATGTATAAAGAACTCATCTAATGGTTTTAAAATACAGTCCATTACAGACAATTCTTGCATCCTAGGCAAAACTTTCATGTTCGTAGTGAAAGAAATACCATATCATTGTACTTTCTGAGATGGAAACCTGTCTAATAATTCTATTTTCTATTAATTTAACAATTAATAGTGAACTACAAAGAACATCAAACCTGTGAAAATGCAATCGCTGGAGACCAGGAAAAAAAAATTCTGTTTTAACAGGTAATTTTTTTTTTTTTTTGAGGGGGGCTAGATGCATACCCTTCAAAGGCGAGTCGAGAGTCTTCAAGGGGAAGGCAATGTTAAAAGTTTGGAGGCTCCAATCTAACTCGCAGTTGGGGTCAGGTTTGAGCTAAATTTTTTCTTTGTGCATTGGGGTAACTTCCACTTTTTGTTCTGCTTGTCAGTTTGGTTTCCATTCTATCGGGTTTGATTCAATCTGAAGATTGGCTTTTCACTCTTGCAAGTTGGGTTTGGTGACCCAATTTTTCAAAAGAAAGTCTAAAATACTTTTTTCGATAAAAACTATATACAGTAAAACCTTCATAATGGATACTTCCAAACACCTTTTGAGGGATCTGGTTATGAAAATTTTGGGTCCTTTAAAGGACCCTTCATAAATCTTTTCACTTTAAACCAGGTCCCTTTGCAAAATTCTTTGTCTTAAATGTAGACTTTTCGTAAAACTTTCCCATCTCCAAATTGAACTTTTCACAAATGTAATCATTTTAAAATAAAATCTGACCTTCACAAAACAGCTCAAGTTGCCAGATAACCTATACACATATAAGATCTTGTTAGTAGAGAAACAGGAATCTGCATCCAAATTCACAAAATTATGACTTAGGTTTTTCACAAATACAAAATACTTTTCACACTATCGCAAAAACAAGACCTTATCAGAAAAATCTGCTCAGAACCCCTGCCTTGGAACTGTGGAATTTATTCAGAAGCAGTGTTGTAGTCTTAAAAGAAGCAGTGAGTATGCGCTAGAATCGTGAACGTCCATGGCTAGGGTAGTGCTATAGCTGTATTTGAGAAGCAGATGGTATACGGAGCTTCTTAAAAAATCCAGAAGATACACGGCCTATACCTCTCTATATCCTCCACTACACCCTTGTTCAGAAGCACAGTGCACCTCGATTATCTGAGCTCATTGGGACCGCTAGTACCTCGGATATCGGAAATCTTAGTTAATAGAAATTGCTTACAAAAACTCGCCGTGCTCGCGAATTTAACATCTCTTAGAATAAAAAACCCCAGTAGCAGAAAGTTATGGTTGTGTCTGCGACAGCAATTTAGTGGGATGAAAATTACCTGCAGGAGTAGCGTGTTACATTTTCTTATGTACAAACATTATGAGTGTTAAAATAAACAGCGTTCTTACTGAAGGGGTGATTTTGAGTAAAAAAAAAAAAAAAAAAATTCTGAAATTCACAGCAAATTTTCCGAAAGGTTACAACAGAGGAAGGGGGAGGGGGGGGGGCAGGGAGCGAAAATCCACTACCGGCACTAATTATGTATTTTTCTTGTGCACTTTTGATGAAATTTGGGTTTTTTTCGCGATCTTTTGACGAAATATGCCGTTTATCTCGATCTTTTGACGAAACTTGCCGTTTTTTCGCGATCTTTTGACGAAATTTGCCGTTTTTTCGCGATCCTTTGACAAAAATGAGCTTTTTTTCGCGATATTTTACGAACTTCGTGTTTTTCCCTCGATTCTTTGACGAACTTCGTGTTTTTTCTGCAATTCTGTGACAGAAATTTGCGTTTTTTCGGCACCTCTGGGACGAAATTCACGTTTTTCCCGGGATCTTTTGACGAAATTCGCGTTTTTACAGCGATCCTTTGGCAGAAATTTGCACTTTTTGCGATTTTTTGACGAAATTCCACAACTTTAATTCCGATCTTTTGACATAAATTTTCCTTTTTTCGCGATCCTTTGACAGAAATTTGAGTTTTTTCGCGTTCGTTTTACAGAAATTTGCGTTTTTTCGCGATCGTTTTACAAAAATTTGAGTTTTTTCGCGATTGTTTTACAAAATTTTGCGTTTTTTCGCGATCGTTTTACAAAAAATTACGTTTTTTCGCGATCGTTTTACAGAAATTTGCATTTTTTCTGCGATTGTCTGACTAAATTCGTGTTTTTTCCTCGATCCTTTGATGAAATTCAAGTTTCTTCCGCGATTTTGTTACAGAAATTTGCGTTTTTCTTGCGCCCCTGGAACGAAATCCACGTTTTTTTCGGGATTTTTGGATAAAATTCAAGTTTGTACAGCTATCTTTTGGCAGAAATTTACGCTTTTCGAGATCTTCTGACGAAATTCCTCCTTCTTTCCGCAATCATTTGACATAAATTTGCGTTTGCTCGCGATCCTTTGACATAAATTTGCGTGTTTTCGCGATCGTTTGACTAAATTTGCGTTTTTCCCAGAATCGTTTGTCTAAATTTGCGTTCTTTCCACGATCCTTTTACTAAATTCGCATTCTTTCCTCGATCCTTTGACGAAATTCGTGTTTTTTCCGCGATCTTGTGACAGAAATGTGCACTTTTTTTACAACCCTGGGACGAGATTCATGTTTTTTTCCCGGTCTCTTTTGACGAAATTCGCGTTTTTATAACGACTCTTTGCCTATAAATTACCGATTTTTTATACGAACGATTGCCGAAATTGATATTTTTCGGCGACCATTTGTCGAATTCGCGATATTTTTTGTCTGAATTTTCGTACTTATTTTTTTTTTTTTTTTTTTTTTTTTTAGGAAATACTTTTTTTTTTTTTTTCCAAGTTGGCAAATTTATCTGCAAGGTCCAAAATAAATCTGCGACGCACGTCGCGCGTCTCGAACTTTCTGCTACCGGGTAAAAAACAATAGAAATTTTTTTAAATGATAAAATTATATAAAGTTATGTTTCACTTTTGGCTTTTTTTAATGTCGGCTGTCCTTCTAAGGCCTTTGACAAATCCATCGTTGATCAAAAAGCCTCTATTTGAGCTTTGCTATGCCTCCCATCGCCTACTGTGGTTTCACCAACTCAAAATTCCAGAGCTGTTTTTTTAAATTTCACCATTAATTCTTTTAATAGCCTCAAGCTTTTTACCCATTGAAACAACAACCTTTTTTCTTTTTCGGTTCTACATTTAAAAAATGAACGTGATAGTCAGACATGAAACGATTAAAGAAAAGGACTTCACAACAAAACTGGGGATTTGCAAAAGGGCAAACAGAAGAATGTCATGAAACCCAAACGTCTATTGTTAGAGTTAAGTGTGTCATTGTCCGATAACGCATGGCACCTGGTGTGCAATAGGGCCTCACTGGGAACAAAGCTGTTGACTTCTCAGGGGGCAATGTATGTTTCTTGGAAGTTGAGTGCTTTTGGGGGCCTCTAGCACAGACAGTAAACTAAAAAGTGTGGTCTTTTTCAAGGCTCATTCACACACAAAAAAAATCTGACTTTGTTATTGTCTCGGTTAACAGAAACCTCGATGAATCAAAGCTCGGTTACTCGAGGTTCTACTGTAATATCATGTACAATAAAACCTTCAAGGGCAGTGCCCCTAAAAATCAGGGACTCCCAAATACTGCTCAAGTTTTTCAATTATTGCCCAAAATCTGATTGTAGTTTTTAACATGGGATGGAATGTTACCTTCTATTGTATTTTTATAAAATTGTATATTTGTTTGAAACATGCATTTTTAATTACTTTACTTATAGTGAAGTATTTTCTTTTATCTTTGTCATTTAAAAAATATATTTTTAATTCTTATTGAACCCTGTTCTCTTCAGATTATTCGGGGGTTGATGAGCATAGCTCATAAGTGGCAGAGCCTCCTAGTATCTTAAATAATTATTGCTTGGCAACTCCAGAAGATATGTTATAAGTTGTTGCCTATTTTATCATTCCAGATATATGGAATTGCATAGGAAAAGATAATCGGCACCCCCACAATTTATTATAAAATGTCTATTCATTTAAATTTCGTAATTATGAAATAATTATTTAAAAGTACAATTTACTAATTTAATTTTTTAATGGATATTTTAAAGCAGTACTGGTTATCTTAGTAAGTAGGGGTGTAGTAAAATATGAAATAGATGAAATAAGCTGGATTATTCTTATTAAAAATAACATTTTATCAGCATTTCTGATTCAGCACCTCCAGCAAAGTACTCTTCTTGGCCTGTGCCAGAACAAGCATGGGAGCGGATCCACATTGACCATGCGGGTCCAGTGGAAGGCCACATGTTGCTAGTAATCGTGGATGCCAAAACAAAGTGGTTAGAAGTGGCACAAGTCTCAAGTACAGCATCTTGTGTAACCATAATGGTGTTACGTAGCCTGTTTTCTCGTTTCGGCATTCCCAAAAGTCTGGTCAGCGACAATGGCCCTGGTTTCAGCAGTGCAGAATTTGGTGAATTTTTAGCTAACAATGGCATTTCCGAGGTTAAAACACCACCATACCATCCACGTTCGAATGGTTTAGCTGAACGAGCGGTCCGTACAGTCAAATCAGCCCTGGAGAAAATGACTGGAGGGACTTTCGCAGAGAGGCTGTGTCGATTCCTTTTCAACTACCGCAATACACCATCGGCAGCGACGGGAATATCTCCAGCCATGGCAATGTTCGGTCGGCCTCTTCGAACACGGCTGGACCTAATTCGAGATCCTGTGACCCAGACATGTGAGATGAAAGAGACAGGGTCAAAGAAAATTTCAGAGGGCACCCCAGTTTGGGTGCGTGCATTTGGTCGTGGCCCACCATGGGTTGCTGGCAATATTTTACGTCCATTGGGAAAAGTTATGTGTGAGGTTTCAACCCCCATGGGAAACTGGACTCGGCACATCGACCAGTTAAGGCTCAGGCAGGAAGAGCTGACTAGTGAAATTCCTACTTCACTTAAGTTACCAGCTCCTGCTGCACCACAATCAGAATCTGCTGACTTGCAGACTGAGGTACCCACTTGTGCTCCCAAACCTCCTGTGCTCTCCTCAGAGGTAAGTTCTACAGGCAGAGTGAGCAAGTCGCCTGCAGAACCCCCAGTGCTATCACCACAAGTGCTCACTCGTGATGAAAATAGTACTCCATTGATTAGACGTTCAAAACGTGTAAGAGTAAAACCAGTACGTCTCCAGTTATAAACTGGCAAACTGTTCGTTAGTTTTTGAACTGTTCTCTGTGAAATACTGTTACATCTAAAATTACAGACTGACAGACTGTTCGTTGGTTTTTGAACTGTTTTTTTTAAAAGACTTTTGTTTTGAACTGTCTATATGTAATGACATTTACATCTTGTACTTTCTTTAAGGAGGGAGGGAATGTTGTGTGTTTGTAATACCTTCCTCTCAACAGATGGCGCCTCTACTGAGCGTTTGTTGCGATCGGAGATCGCAGTTGTGCGCTAGTCGCTATGTAGTGAGGTTGTTCTTATTCCAATAAAGCTATGTTAGTTTATCCTAGAATCACGGCGTCTGTTCCACAACTTTAGTAAGCCCTAAAGTTATATCAATCAGCATTTCTGAAACTTTTATATACAAAAATAAATTGCATTCAGAATTATACAGACCTGCCAACTGCTATAAAAAAATCGTAGTTGCTACGATTTGGACGTATAATCTACGATGCTACGAAAATCGGTCTTAAAGTATGATTTTTTGCAAAAAAACAAGTGCATTTTTTCTGGAGTAGTTCAGTTCCGAAAGTTTTAAAAAATCGGTCCGAAAATTCGGAAGTTAAAAAATGCTCAAGGGGGGAAAAAATCCTGGGCTGAAAGACTTAACATAAAACCCTCTTAATCGATGTGAATCGCGTTTCTGTAACTATTTGTACAAGAATTCCCTTCCTTAGAAACGTCATTTTAAGAGTTTCTTGAAAGGGTAGGGAGGTTTCTTTGAGGGGCAGGGTTTGAAATAGTGTGTGGAATTGCCACACATAAAAGGAAAATCCTGCATAATGAAAAATGCTGAGCAGTATTTCCCCCTGCAAATTCTTCCACAGACCTATGATTCTTCTGAGAATATATTTTTAAAATTTCTTGGAAGTCCCCGAATTTTTCTTTTATTAAATTTCCCTAAATTAATTTGTGAATTGTTTCCGGAAAAAAAGAAATTGAGAATATCTTCAAACGATCGTGTAAAAATATCGGGTATTTTGTCAAAGATCTCAGAAACAAATAGTAATTATCTTCAATCGGTCGCTGAAAAAAATCGCTAATTTCGTTAAGAGTTCAGAAAGAAATTACGAATTTCGTCAAAAGATCACGCAAAATAAATCGCAAATTTCAATAAACTATCGAGGAAAAACTAGTGCAAATTTCGTCAAAAAGAAGTAGTGATTTTTGTTAGCAGAAGAAAATTAATTTCATCGAAGGATCTCGGTAAAAACGTGAATTTCGTCAAAATATCGCAGAAAGAAAACGTGAATTTCGCCAAAGATCTTAGAAACAAATAGTAACTATCTTTAATGGGTCGCTGAATAAAATCACTAATTTCATTAAGAGTTCAGAAAGAAATTACGAATTTCGTCAAAAGATTGTGTAAAATAAATTGTGAATTTCGATAAACTATAAAGGGAAAAGTCGCGGAAACGAGTAGTGAATTTTGTTAAGTGGTCGCGTAAAGATATCGCAAATTTTGCCGATTGATAACGATAAATTATCATGAATTTCGACAAATGAACGTGTAAAAAAATAACAAAAAAAAAAATCAATTTTGTGGTTTGGAACCCAGGTTCCTTCTACAATTGTCAAAAAACGATACGAAATGAGAAGAGACTCTAAAAATTGTATAAAAATTTTCAGAGAAAAAAAATTATTGTATTGAGTTGAAAGACAGAAACCTTATTCCTTTTACAAATGTGAAAAAATAGCCGCGGAAAAACGAAAAAAACTCAAAAAAACACTCCAGATTAATTTGAATTTTGTGTGCTACGATTTCTCATTTTTAAAGGTTGGCAGGTCTGATTATAACCCAGACCTTTCTTCCAACCTATAATTCAATCAAATTGTCAGCTAAGAATAAAATACTTTATTTTATTCCTTAGAGGAATTAATGCTCACACACAAAAAAAACAACTTTTGGTGTCTCATTTTTACTTAATATCTTCAAAAATGTAAAAGATAATGATGCCGTACCTAAATAAGCTACACATCACATATGTAAACAAGTGGGTAAGTGTGATCACAGATCGCACAGAGAGTTTTGTTTAATGCTCCTTTCAAAACACTTCATCCTTTTGAAAAATCTGTTAGTTCCACATTTCACAACCAGGGGGCGCACTTGATTCTAAACAAACCTGTATCCGAACGAAAATCCATTTACATACTATCCGTAGATATATTAGTTGAGGGGATTGGGCCCATAGCACCCGAGATAAATAAGGGCACCTGGCGAAAAAAAATGGAACTAAACATGTAAGGCTATGGTGCATAATATGAAAGAATGGTCAAAGGGGTGTCGGCAAAAGTTGGAAAATTTCTCCCCGGGTTAAAAGGGCGGAGGTTAGACAAATTGCTTAAAATACACAAGTTAGAGCCCAGAGGGGTAAATAATAAGACTTTTTGAAAATTTTATGATTTGTCGTGTGGTCTGAGGCATTCAGCTATACGTATGCAAAATTTCATGTCACCAACTTAATTAGGGGCTCTCCTAGAAAGAATTGCTTCAAATACATATGTGGTAGCTCAAAGGGTTAAACTTAAGACTTTTTCAAGATTTTATGATTTGTCGCCTGGCCTCAGGTGTTCTGCAATAAGTATGCAAAATTTCAAATCTCCAATTTAATTAGGGTCTCAGTTAGAAAGGATGGCTTAAAATACACAAGCTGGAGTTGAGAGGGTTAAAAATAAAACTGCACACGTGGGAGCACAAAGGGTTAAATGTACGACTTTTTCAAAATTTTATGATTTGTCGTTTGATGTGAGGTGTTCAGCTATAAGTACCCAAAATTTCACGTCTCTAACATAATTAGGGGCTCACTTAGAAAGAATTGTTTAAAATACACGTGTGGGACCCCAAAGGGTTAAATGCACGACTTTTTCAAAATTTTATGATTTGTCGTTGGATGTGAGGTGTTCAGCTATAAGTATGCAAAATTTCACGCCTCCAACCTAATTAGGGACGCACTTAGAAAGAATTGTTTAAAATACACATGTGGGACCCAAAACGGTTAAACGTACGGCATTTTCAAAATTTTATGATTTGCTATTTGATGTGAGGTGTTCAGCTATAAGCATGCAAAATTTCACGCCTCCAAACTAATTAGGAACTCACTTAGAAAGAATTGTTTAAAATACACATGCGGACGCCCAAAGGGTTAAATGTACGACTTTTTCAAAATTTTATGATTTGTTGTATGATGTGAGGTGTTCAGCTATAAGTATGCAAAATTTCACGCCTGTAACCTAATTAGGGGCTCACTTAGAAAGAATTGTTTAAAATACACATGCGAGAGCCCAAAGGGTTAAATGTACGACTTTTTCAAAATTTTATGATTTGTCGTATGATGTGAGGTGTTCAGCTATAAGTACCCAAAACTTCATGTCTCCAACATGTATAGTTTCTGAGAACAGGCTCTGTGACGAATAGGGTTTCGTCAGATGAACGAAACCCTAATAAAACAAGTTGGAAATTGCTCGTCAAACGTGGCAAATGAGGTGCGTTCGTACTATAACTAGTTTTATAATTATTTTTTGTACCCCATATTGTACTCAATATATATATATTTTTAATTTCATAAGTGCATAGTCTATAACATCATTAAAATGCACTTGCAATAAATTTTTTCCCATTCCCCGTAATGTAAAGAAAAACTTTTGACTGTCCCTGTCATTAAACTATACATCCGATTTTCCTAAAATTTCAAATGGCTCGACAAAATTTTGCAGCAATTATATATTTAAAATTTCAGCCCATTCGGAAAGCTGTAACATCATTCAAATGCACTTGCAATAATTTTTCCCATTGGCTGTAATGTAACGGAACACTTTTGACTGTCCCTGTAATTAAACTATACATCCGATTTTCATAATATTTGAAATGGCTCGACAAAATTTTGCAACAATCCTATATTTAAAATTTCAGACTCTTCGGTTGGGTAGTTTTTGCTCTGTTATATGCAGACGGACTGATCGACAACTCTAGGTGCTACGTATTTATATAATTATGAACGCACCTAAAAATGCAAAATTTCCAACATCATTTTTAACTAATCATGAGCAAGTTCTTTTGGAACAATTCTTATTCATACAATCATAAAATTTTCCTTTACCAGTGTTAATATACGAAAATTCATAAAAAATACTTATCATTGATGGACTCCACTCCTTGTCCTTGCAGACAGAAAGAACAATTTATCGTGGATACCATCACGCACTTTTTCTTTATTTCTTAAGAACAACAGAATGTGCTTTTAATTGGAAATTTATTCTAAGCACCACCGTGATACGATTCTAGCTCATTCAGATGCTTGTTTTTACCCCACTGCACATATCACTTTACGTGCTGTAACGTGAATAAAATCAAACTATCTAGGACTAGACATCGAACTCGTAAGAACTGGCGTTCAGTTTTAAACTTTTTTTATTCACGCTAGGACAACACAACACATAAAAAATCACAGGACATATAAAAATGTAATGTCTGAACTTAAATTCTGTCGGCCCAAATGTCGCAACAGAATCGCATCTCTTCTCCACAGGGTCCCTCTTCAATTTTTCAGTCCATTTTAATTGGCGACCACGTGGTCGTCTGATTCAGATTATTGAAAAAAATTTAGTTCTCCAAGTGCTAGTCAGCACTTCTCACCGAGAATTTATTTACATCATTAAAATCAATTTACAACTTCACATCTGGAGAACGTGAATGCATTGACATGAGATTTATAGGCATACAGGCATCTGGAGTGCCCAATTAAAAGTGTTTACTACATTAAGTGGTCATCTGGTTTTTGCATGAGCGCAGATGAAACATCACAGTGCCAAAGCCTCCGATATTATGACATTCCGTCATTTTGATACATAAAATTGTATATAGAGAGCTCGTCTACTTACACTGCATGTTTAAACTCTGTCCACATATATCATTAGGCTCGTACTCACAGCGACCTACCCGTGAATCCGTTCGAAAATGAAAAAAAAAAAAAAAATGCAGCTGATACTTGGCGAGGGAAAAAGGGTTGCAGGACTACGAAAAATATGCCAAACAGAATGGAGATGAAACCGAACCAACACCTGAGAGTGTAACAGGCTGCGAAAGCAGCAAAATATTGGGATGCCAACGGGAGAAATGAAGTAATTTAAATAAAACTGACAAAGATATTTTAAATCTGATTTGATACCAAAATTAATGATGTCATGTAAAGACAAAAATGAAATAACCGAACGGAAATAATGTTTGAAGCCATCGGGCTAAATGAAAATGTAGAAAAATGATTAAATAAATAAAGATAACGATGACTGTGCTAGCAGGGAAACAAAGTAACAAGGGGTTACAGGAAAAGGAAGGGGAAAAAAAGTAAATGAAATAAAATGGCTTAAGCGTCCAAAAGAAGGAAATAAAAAATGAAATGTGGTAAAATTACCACAAGGGAAGAGTAGGGAGGAATGGGACAGTTTTTGCAAAAATAAGAAAATCAACTTTGTTTGGCACAAAAACACAAATTTCGATATATAGAATACTAAGTGAAACACTTTCTAATGTCCTTGAACAATACAAAAATATTATTTGCAGAAACAATTTTATAATTAAAGAAATTGTAAAATTCAAAATGTGTCCCATACCTCCCCACTAACAGGGAGGTAGGGGACAGATATAAAACAATGTATGATAAGGCACAAATAATCTAGTGTCGACTATACAGGGTGTCCGGTCTCAACGGTGTCCAATGGCTAATTCCTAAACCATTAGTCATAGACATATAGTTCCAATTGCGAAAATGTTTTAAATCATGTAAAGAAATATTTTAAAAGCGTTTTGGGTCAATAAAAACATTTCTTAAAAAAATTACGAAATTTAAATTTTTATACGGTCCCCCAGTCCTATAAGTTATATTTAGTAAATTTTTCCTATTACACTGACAAGTAAGACAAAAAAAGTCCCATTCATATAACCCTAAAATTGAGCGAGTTATGAAACTTTAAAAATTCATGACTTATGTCATTTTTCTGCTCTGAAAACAAATGAGTTCGGCTTGGCATTGAGGGGTCATATACCGAGTGCTTAAAGTATTCCAAGATCTTATTTCATGTGTATCTGCGCTTTGAAAGAAATCGTACAAGTATTACAATTAAGTTAACATTTATTAAGTTTCAGATTGGCTAAAATAATATATGTTTTATTTTGTCAGGATTTGAGACACTTTCTTTTATGATTTCTTTTAACAAAAATTATTTAGGATTAAAGTTAGTTATGATAAAAAGTTTTTATGTTACTTTAACGATTGTATGTATGTTTTTCCAGTTGAAAATTTGTAATTGAACTTTAACCCACTTTTAAATATCCGATCGAAATTACATTTTACATACTGGTGCAAATCCGATAACATTCGAATATTATTATGATTTTCAGTGGTGTACTCATTTTACAGGATAACACAAAAAATTTTGGATAGATTACCACCAAGAAGTTTAAGAAAAAGTTTTAGATTAGATAATACAAGACTGCGGTTGTTGTTTTTTTTAAATTTTATGTATTTTTTAGCACTGAATCCGAAAATTACCTTAATTTTTAACCATCATGTCAGGATATTTCGCAAATCATAAATTGTCAAATTTAAAGAATAACAAAAATCGGATACTATAAAGTAGAGGAGATGCTTGTTTTTTTTTTAAACTTTTGATAATTGATTTTTACGTACTTTTTAGCACTGAACAGACCTAAAAATGACCTTCATTTTTAACCATCACGTTAGAATTTTTTTGCAAATCGCAAACGTGTAAGTTAAAATATAGTGAAAATCTCATACTATAAATCATATGTAAAAAAATTTTATTTTGTTTTGTTTTATTTTATTTTATTCAATAATTTATTCGATATTTTTGCTTATCCTGGGATTCTTACAGCTAAACAGCTGAGTGGTCCGATGAGATGGGGGAGGAGATTCAATTTGAACTTTGAAATTTGCATTTTGCGAAAAATTCTGATGTGATAGTTAAAAATGAAGGTCAATTTCGGATTCAGCGGTAAAGAATATATAAGAATCAATTATCAAAAGCTAAAAAACATGACATAACCTAACTTTTGCAGGCTAGTGCAATCTAATAATATTTTAAAATACATATAATTTTGTAAAAAATTTAGGCTGTTAATTTAACATCATTTTATTTAACAAAAATTCTGTTTTTTTTTTTTTTCCTTCTTAAATGTTTATTACAAATTGCATTAATATGTCAGAATGATTAAAGATTTCAAATTTATATTGCAATGTTAAATTTACTCTCAACCATTTTTTAATATATCTGACGAAATTATATTTCAACTAAATTTGTGAATGACTCCCAATTTGAAGCCAAAAATAGGCTCCAACTTTAAACAGCTATTACTCTGTCAATTTTAATCGTAGAATAACGGGACTTTTTTTGTATTACTTGTCAGTGTAAAAGGAAAATTTTACTAAATATAACTTATAGGACTGGGGGACTGTATAAAAATTTAAATTGTGTAATTTTTTCAGAAATGTTTTTATTGACCCAAATCGCTTTTAAAATATTTCTTTACCTGATTTAAAACATTTTTGTAATTAGAACTATACGTCTATGACTAACGGTTTAGGAATTAGCCATTGGACACCGTTGAGACCGGACACCCTGTATATACAGTCTAACAAAGTTGTAGGTTGATAATGTCTGTGCTACACTTTCGAATCCCATTACCTTCATCACTGGAAGGAAAATTCAGGATTGTTAGTCACAAATGACATTAAACAGTCCATTTATTTCCATTTTGAAGTAAATGAATATATTGAATATTGATACTGTTATAATTAATATATTACCCTCTAAAAATATTTGCTTATTAGCAATTTACATTCATCTTATTAAAAATAATTGATTAGACATGTCCCATTCCTCCCTCTGCCTTCTTTTATGTTAAACTTCTTGTATATGCTTCTTTTAGACAGTTTAAATTATGGATTATATACAGTATAATGTTCCATAAATAGGGAAACTATTACATCTAAGCATAAACAAGTCATTAATGTACAGAAAGCTTAAAAAGTATAGGAAACAAATTTACTTTTGATTCTTGAAATAATCTTTTTCTTTATACAATCGCAAGCTTATGCAGATCAGCTATTTTTTTTCAACTGAAGATTGGGGTGGGTACCATTGCTTCATATACCCCACTCCACCCTACAGTTTTTAATAATAATAATAATATTATTATTTTTAAGCATTGGTGTAAGCCCCTGTGCTCCCAAATTTCAAAATCTGCCCTGCCCCTGTTCATAGAGACGCTCACTAATAGGGGCTATCTTTAGCAAGCATTTTTCATGCCCAACACAAATATTTTTGCTTCTGAACACATCCGAGTGAGAGACAGAAGTGGGGTTTTGCAGTAAATGTTTATTTTCCTGTACAAAAGATAAAGATAAAAAGATAAAGAAAGACGGGTTTGGACTTCCAATGGAATTTTTGGGTTTGAATCAGGACAATTGGATTCAAGCCAAACTTAAGGTGGGACCTAAACAAAATTTTCAGCTTCAAATATTCATGTTTGAAAAGTGGAGTTAGTTTAAGTAGGATTTTTATTAGGATTCTCTTTTTTTGAAAATGTATATGAATATTTAAAAAATTCAGTGCTGTGTCAATATCATGTATCTCTTTACCTCAATTTCTCCAGTATCATTCAATAAATAAATATTTCCTGCATTTTCTGAACCCTACCCATGTATTTTTCCATAGCTGTTTTTAAACACTTTGTTAATTCTAAAATATTTTTAAAATATTCTTGAAAGCAGAAAATCATTCTCACAACTTGCAAAGCAACTTTAGTTTTAGCACATGCTAAAATTGTAGCAGTCACATTAGATAACAATCATAAATTAGACTTTTTGTGAGATTCTAAAGTAGAAGAGAAAAAAACAGAAAAATCTGTCTCCACATTTTTGAATGATTGTTTTCGTGACTGTAAAGTTAAGAAAATTCAGTTAAAAATATCAATTTGGCATGCATTTTCAGGAAGAAGTTATAATTTTATTGAAAATGTTCAATGATCAATGTTGAATCAGAATATCTTAATACAGTGTGTGTGTGGGGGGGGGGGGTGAAGGTGGGTGCTCAAAAAGTGTCCTGAGGGTTAAATTTTTTTAGGAGTTCCAAAACGTTGTTGCATTAAAAACTGCAGTAGCAGGCAAGAAGGAAGCACAAAATTTTGAATGGGTCTTAAAACACAACCTATACTATTCATCTTGTGTATTCTTATGTGTGTATAAATAACAATCATTTTGTAAATGTATAAAAAAAAAAATAAAAAATGGCACGACTGTGGAATATGAATCTAAATTGAATGGTGTGGGAGATTCAAGTAAATGTATAATATGGAAAGCGAGAGAACTTCACAAACAAAAGTTTTTACTTTGTGTTTGTCACTGACACACCAGAATGGACTGGCACCTATCGGACCCCACGAAGGTTTTGAGACGTGTGAAATAGTTCACAAAGCTTTTTCGTTTATCACCTTTTTGTTATAATGGAAGGGACACCCTTGACTCTGACATTTTGTTCCTTGTTTCGTCTTCCATTTTTCTCCAAGAATCGAACGCCCATTGTGTTACTTGTCTCAACAAACAACTCAAATTTTGAATCTCTTATTTTTTACTTTGCAGTTGTAGGCCATATCGCTTGACACTCTTTACTCTCATCGCAAGTAAGCTATGGGGGGGGGGGGGTTGTGGAAGTGAGGGAAGATGATCCTAAAGGATGCAATCTTAGAAAGTTGTAATCACCCACCCACCAACCAACCAACCAAATTTTGGGGGGTGGGCAGATTTGAGAGAAGATAAGGCAGGTAGTGATTCCTGCGATAAAGGAAATGAAGGGTTTAACTAAAGTTATACCCCAATATAATTAAGAGGTGTTTTAAGTTTTTGTTTTCATAAGTAGAAGGTAAGGGTCAGCACTTTGGATTAAAAGATTATGATAATTGACTGATGATGAATTGACTGATTGAAAATGTTCGTGGCACACCTCTCACAATGCACTCTGTTTAAGAAGGGCTGTCTAACCTTTCTTTTTTTTTTTCCCTTTCCAGCAGCACTCTTTTTTTTTCTGAGGTTTTAAATTGTTATTGTTACATTATATGACAGGATAAAACATAAATCCTTTTTTTTAAATTCTCAACTCTGTCAGGATACAATGTAAATCCTTTTTCAAACTTCAAAATTCCAAACTCTTTTTCTAGCTTTAAATTTAACGCTTAAAACTGATTTATCCATCCTAAACAGCTTTGACATGGATTGGCGTTTGAAAAACAGTCAATGAGTACTTAAAATTAGGGATGCAACGGATATCCGGCAAATATCCGATATCCGGTATATCCGGCTGATTTTTCAATATCCGAAATACTGTCGGATATCTGAATCACAATCACCGGATATCCGACCTCTCTGCCAGATATCCGGCAATACGTAGCAAAGCAAATATATAAGGATAAGAGAAGCGTTTAACCCAAACAATGCGGAATAACTTTTGTTTATAATGCAAAATATGAAAGTAAGTCCACTATTCATGAGTAAAAGGTAATTCTCAAAAGTTTAAGGAATTGCCAGCTTTCCTAACATTGGTATTAGAACTCTTTATAATAAATTTAAGAATTTATGTTTACATCTTTTAAAAAATTGTACCTTTACTTTCAGAATGTGAAACAAAATCTGAAATTGTTTATTAAAGTATGACTTTATTAATTTTCTTTCTCTCTTTTAAGTTTAACAATTAAAGAGGCCTATTTTTACTTTTTTCTATCTTCAATAGAAGAAAGTATTGTAACTGAAATTTTTTCGATTTTTGGTTTTCGGTGGGCTTAGACGTTTTAGGGCTCAGAGATCCCAAAACATGTTTATACAAAATGTCTGTCATCATACCATCAAAAAGTGTATGAAGTTATTAATAGAATTGAACCAAATTTTTTGTGAATGTTTTTAGCTATAGCCAGCTGGCCCTCTTTCAATATTGGAACATTCCACTGGAAGGAGGCGCTGTAATCATGATTTTTGTGCCATTTTCATTATTGCACCATCAAAAAGTGTATGAAGTTATGCATAGAATTGAACCAAATTTTTTGTGTATGCTTTTGGCTGTGGCCAGCAGGTCCTTCTTCAATATGGAAGCATTCTGCTGGAAGGGAGTCCTGTAATTGTGATTTTTGTGCCATTTTCATTATTGTACTATCGAAAAGTGTATGTTAAATATGTAATGATAAGTTATCCATATAATTGAACAAAATTTTTTGTGTATGTTTTTGGCTATGTCCAGCAGGTTCTCCTTTAAATTGGAAATATTCTGCCAGAAGGGTGCGCTGTAATAGTGATTTTTGTGCCATTTTCATTCTTGTATCATCGAAAAGTGTATGAAGTTATGTATAGAATTGAACCAATTTTTGGGGGTATGTTTTTGGCTATGGCCAACTGGTCCTCCTTCAATTTGAAAATATTCTGCTGGAAGGGGGCTCTATAATAGTGATTTTTGTGTTATTTCCATTATTTTATCATCGAAAAGTGTATGAAGCTAAGCATAGAATTGAACCAATTTTTTGTGTATATTTTTGGTTATGGCCGGCAGTTTTTTCTTGAATTTGGAAATATTTCGCTAGAAGGTGCCACTGTGACAGCATTTTTTGTAAAATTTTTTCAATTTTTCGCAGTTTTTTATACTGTATATTGGTGGCTCGTGAAGCCATGGGAACTTCGCATCCTGCTAAACTGGCTATTCACAATCAGCTGATGTACAACAGAATAACGAAAAAAATTATTGATTTTAATAAATATCATGATCGAGATTAACTTATTCTTATTTTGATTAATTGATGAGCAGAAATTTTAGATCAAAATCAAAGTTGGTATAATATTGAACTAATAACATCGAAGTATTAATAATTGGAACTACTTTTTGAAATATTAAGATGTATGAGATAGAAAAAAGTTTTGGGATTGGCACATCCAATTAGTTATTTTTGTAACTTCATTATAAATAAAATAATTAAAATTAAAAGTAATATTGTTTTTACTTATAAATATCACAGTAATTTAACTTGAAATAAAACTAAATGTCACTCAAAGCAAAACAGTATTAAATAATTAAAACAGAAAAAAGGCATCAACTAAACCTATATTTGGAGAAAATAACCCTTTAGTCATGCGTATATTAGAACATATTTAATGTTTAAATTATAAAAAGAAGGTATGTATTTCTTTGTGAAAATACTTTACAATTATAAGCCTATTAATTGGTTAAAATTTTTTACACAAATTATCAGCATTTCATTGTACAAATTAATTATTAGCAATTATCAATATAGTCAATCCCATATCCAAATCCAGTAGCAATTATCAGCATTTCATTGTACAAATTAATTATTAGCAATTATCAATATAGTCAATCCCATATCCAAATCCAGTAGCAATTATCAGCATTTCATTGTACAAATAAACAGAATATTTTAATGTTTAAATTGCATTTTTTATACAACATTATTAATATACATTTACACGGCTTGAATGGCAGATACATGTCTTGAATTTCGAGATGGGATGGCAGGATTCGTGCCCTAAAGAATATTGGGGAGGGCGGCTCCGGTTTCCAAAAAATCATTTTCCAAAAATGATTCTTTGTAAAATGACGATGAAGTGTCGGGATCGACTGACAAATTTCATGATATTTTCCACTATCGATTTGCGGATTTCACAGTTTCTTCTTACAACAAATTGACAAAATTAGTGTTTGTTTTTCTGCATCTGACCAAAAAAGTTTGCGATTTTTCTCCTTGACCGACTGACTAATTTCTTGATTTTTTTTCTGGAGACCGATTGATGAATTTCATAATTTTTTTTTTTGCAATCAATTGACAAATTTAGAAATTTTATTCTGTGACCAATTGGAAAATTTCCCTGTTTGTTCTTATGACATACTGATGAAAGAACGATTGTTTTTCTGCACCCGATTGGAAATTTTCGCTTTTTTTTCTCTGCGACCGGCTGAAAAATTTCACGGTATTTGCTCGTGACGGACTGGCAAATTTCACGATACTTTTTCATGATCGATTGACGAATTTCGTGATATTTTCCCACTTTCGATTTCCCATGAACTTCAGCTTTTTTCTCGTAACCAATCGACAAATTATTTTATTTATTTTAACCATGATTGACGAAATCAGCAATGTTTTCTCTATGACCATTTTACGTATTTTGCGATGTTTTTCCAGTGTGCCCAAAATTGGAAATAACTAAAAGGGCAGAAACGGCCACCGGAGACTAAGCTCTACTAAATTAGACAATAGTCAGCACTAAACAAAATGAGATTACACTTGTGGTGCACATGAAAAAAAAAAAAAAAAACTTTGATGAACTTCAAAAAAATATTTAGAAACAACAAACTAGTTGTTTCTCGCAATTAACAGAAATTAGGAGATGACTTTTTGAAATCAACCTTTTCTCGTGTAATAGAAGAAATCAATTGACTATTCCCTTTTCAAACTTTGGATGTGGATTTAAAATTCCAATGCATAGAACATAGTTCAATTAACAAAAATACCAGGGATTACAGTTTTGAATATAATTCCATTAAGGATATAATAAAACAAATTTGTTCAGAAGTGACATACCATCACCGATATGCATTATTCATGTAAGTTAAAAATTAATAGAAATCAGATTTTGCAAAGTTTTCTAAAACTTTTTAAGAGAGCATAACCATGTGTTTCCGATAATTTCTAAAGTTATAAAAGTCGCTCTGTGCTGTTTGTCAAAAGTGTAACTTGTGAAAGAGGCTAAAGTACGTAAAATGGAATAAAATCTAAATTAAGAAATTCATTTAGCAACCTGATTGTTAATTGCCCATAACATTAGGTGAAAGTTGAAAAATAGACATGGTATATGTAAAGCTTGATTCTGTTCCTTTGTTGTAATAAAATAAAAATTTTGAATAATTATCTTGAGTTGTTAATTTAAATTGTTTCAATGGTATTTTGTCATGTCTGTATAAATGTAATTCTTTAAGTAGCACATAAAAAATAACGGTGTTTAAAGATTTTCTTTTTTTCTTTTCTAACAGTTCAACTACCCTGCATTTATAAATTTTGGGTATGAAACTCCTCTCCTGGGAAAACTTGAATTACAAGCCCTGATATTCAAAGAGATATAGTTTTTGTAAATTATATTTCAATGCATTTAAAATGTTTTAATGATGTGTGAAACATGTTTGTAATTTATTATTCTAAGATGACATTATATAGAAAAATAATTCACTATATAACTAAAAACATATCTAGTACCGGATATCCGAATCCGGCAAGCAAAGGAGCTTCGGATATCTGGTATCCGATATCCGGCAAAATCAATATCCGGTGCATCCCTACTTAAAATCATATTAAACTTTATCATTGACCACTATGGGGCTTATAAAATCAAAGTTAAAATAAACATTAAATGATTATTCAAAGTTGTCAATAGCAGTTAGTAACTTTTCAAGTGTGACAGTTATTGGATTCAAGTGATAAATTGAAGGTAACTGATTATTTCTAGACTATAAATTTTAATCAGTTTTCCTCCTATTTAACAAGAGTCAAATTAAATAATTATGTTTAGAAGACAAATTCAAATTACAATGTCAAAATAAGTACATTTAAGTCATAAATCCTAATTAACTTTTCTCTAACCCACATTTATTATTAAATCATAAATATCAATTCATGTCAAAGGTGAAAATTACCGTGAGTGATGCAATCAGGACTCACAAGGGGCTCACCCATTTTGATGAATTGAAGGTATGTTGTAGAGTCCTTATCCCTAATTATTCCTGTGAAGGGATTTCTTCAAATGGGCCTTAGATTTTGAGAAAGTAGGGGTCAGAGTTCAGCCTATGCATAGGTGCCAACCTCAAACTAATCTTCCGTAATACATGAGTTCATTTGACCCTGGATTAATGCGTTTCGAACCAGAATTTTTTCAAACAAATGAGAACCACGTTGTTCCACGTAAAACCTGATATTAAATAAATAAAAATGAATGAAATAAATTTTCTGGTTCGAAATGGGGTTAACCTGGACCCAATGAAACCAGATATTACGGAAGATGAGTGGATAGTTGGCAGCTATGCATACGTTTCAAATACCTGTTAGTTTAACCGTTTCAATGAGTCGTCTGTGACGTTGACAACCAGACGGCCCGGGTTCAATGCTACCTCTTGACTTTTTTTTAAAATTAATTTTATATTTTGACTCTTTACAATTTTTAAGTATGGTTATGAATTGCTGCTACCTTGAATTTTTGTATATTTTCCTAAAAAATATACAATTACGCTTATGATTTTGTTCATGAAAATTTATATTTTATGTATATTTATCTCTACTGATGAAAATCCAAACTGCTTTGGTCTACTGTCTAAGATTTTCGGTGATCCCGTTGACCCAATGACTGTCGCCAAATTGTCACATTCACTTGACTTACACATGTTTACGTCATCCGGTGATTTTTATTTCGACGTTTTATGAATGTTATCAGATACACAATAAAACATGTGATACAAATCTATAGAGGTAAGTAAAAAATGCTTACCGATCCAAGGCCTTCTTTAGAATCCGAACTTATTCATTCCAGGATAGATTCGGCAATTAAGAATAATTCACACGAAACCGTCGGAAATGAAGAAAAAGATCTCTTTTCATTTTAGATTATTTATATGGCTAACTTATACACATTATATTTACATATGTACATAAGATGAATTAATATCGAATTCGGTTTGATGGGGAAAAAAAAACCCCACATCTCAAAATCATTCTTCTTTCGTTCTAAAAAAACAAAAAGTCCTCATTCGAAGGGAAAATGTCCGTGGAGGTCATGTTGTGTGATAAATGTTATACTACTCATTTATGGGTTCTTTCGTTATTTAAAATAAAAATGTGTATAATTTGGCGATTTTATATAATTTGGCAAAATGGGTTGACAGGATAACTAAGAAGTACCAGATTTTTTTAAAATTATTATTTACCTTTTATATATTTTAAACAAAATTTAGAAATAATACATTTATATATATTTATGGAATTCGTGTAAATTATAAATAGTAATTTTGATGTCCAAATGTGTTTAGATTAATAAAAAATATTTTTCATTCTAACAAATTCTTAATTAAGCAGAAATTGTCAACTGAAAATGTAAAAATCATCTGTGGATCCCACATAAGATGTAACTTATGAACATATCACTTAAGAAATCGTCAGCTAGACTTTCATAATAAAATCTAAATAAATCAATTTTTTTTTTTTAACTGATATATTTTATCTTCTTTTGAAGACAAGTACTAGGTAAAAAATTATGCTCTATATAGGAAAATTTTTCGTTTTGAATATTTTTACGATATATGTCACCCGATTAATTGTATATTTACTAAACTTAAATATAAATGTCAGTAATATTAAAATTTTTTACATTTTATCTTTTAATATATTTTAATATATTTAAAACAAACCCAATATTAAAATGATATTTGTTTTGTTATTTTTTTTTTTCTAATAAAATACTATGCATTATTTGAGTTTGAGATATATAAAAAGGTAAATAATATTAATTTTATGAAAAGAAATTTTCTGCACAAATTAATTTGTAATTCTGCCAACAGAAATGTTAGTTTAAAAATGAGAGAAAAAATAGATGTTTCTATGAAAAATCAAAAACATAAATCGATATTTTTAGGAAAATGTCAAAATTTCAAAGCTGTAAATTTGTAACTTTGGTTAAAATTTATAAAGTGTCAAAAGTATGAAATAAAAAAAAATTTTTTTTAAAAAAGTCGGGAGCCAGCAACAAACTTGGGCCCCTCTGGCTGGCGGGCGAGAACTCTGTTGTCACTGACAACTCCCTTAAATCCGTGTATCATTTCAGATGGAAACAATATGAAACTGACAGTTAAGTGGCAGGAACAAAATTCAAAAGGGCACTCAAACCAGCACTAATGGCAACTTTAAAAAGAATCATGCTGTTTTGGCTATGACAGCTGGCTGATTACGTTACTTTTTATTTTGATGTAAATTCACGTATCTATAGCAAAAATTTGCATAGTGTAATCTGTAACCAAATTGTTTATTTTTCTTGTGTTCATTTTTCTGCGTTTCAATATTTATTGAGTTAATATTATATACACATTTTAATATGTAATTCTAGTTAATAGGGCCAAACTCAAGTTAATGAAGAAAATATGAATTTATTTCCGAAAAAAATGAAAATATGCTTATATTCATATGAAAATGAATATAAATGAATGCTCCTATCAGGGGTCATCGTGATCTTTTTTTATGAATCAAGCTTTTTTGTTTATTAAGTCTGGATAAACGGGACATAAAATTTCCTTCTATTTTGCGGTTCTGGTTTAAATTATTTCCTTATGTAAGATAAAAATGCAGCACAACAGTAGTTTTTGCTATATACTGTAATTGTTAGTCAAATTGTTTGTTTACTATTTTTTGCATTCATCCATTTCTGTTTTGGCCTATAAAGATTTTTATTTTTCGTGATTTCGTATGTAATTTTGGCTAATAGGGCTGATTCCAATATTTCTATTGACAAATAAAAAATAAAAATGAAAAGAAAACACGTTAGTTTCAGTGTTGAATTCAGGGGGTGGGCCGGGGGGGACATCCCCCCCCCCCAGAGCAATGCAATGTTCCCCCCCCACGGAAGATTTGAGATTTTGAGTATTCAATGATCAAAAAGTGCAATTACCCCCCAGAACTCTATAATGTCTCCCCCGGAGCCAAAGAAATCCCTCCCAGAGAAAAGTGTCTGAATTCACCACTGGTGAGTTTGACAATGATTCAAAAAGTAGAGATCCTAAAAAAGCTTGATTCTCGTTTATCTACTCATTTTTGGTACAATCATGTAGAATAAGCCCTAGAACAGTGTAAGACATTAAAAAAAAAAAAAATTTAATTTCTGTATGAACAGTGACAGCAATGCTGGTATTGCAGAGAGAAAAAAAATATTTTTAATGCTTTAATCTTTTTCTAAATTTTTGTTATTTTACATAATTATTTTATGTATTTATTACTTATTAAATTAACTAGAGAACTTGCCCGGGTATGTCAAATAACAGCAGGAATTACGAAAAAGCTCTGAAAATCACAATAAGATATCGGCAAAAAAATTTTAAATCGCTTGTCAAATTTTGAAAAGAGAAAAAAAAATTATATATTGTGTTCGAAGATTGCATGTTGATTCCTTTCACTAATGTGGTAAAATAGTAGCAAATCGCTAAAATACACAAAAAATCACATACAAAATTCCCGAAAAATTCGAAAATTGCTATAATAAATCTGAATAAACTTTATTGAAATGAGGGCGGAATGTACTTTAGGTCAAAAATGGAATGTCAAAAAATTGCAGCAGATCGTGAAGAAACGTAAAAATCGCATTAAAAATCACAAAAAGTTGAAAAATCACAAAAAGTTAAAAAATCACGAAAGTCAAAATTTACTATAATTGGATAAAAGTTTCAAATGTAATTTCTTTGACCTGTGGGCTCTCTTAAAATTTATGTTTTGGAAATCATGCTAAGCATTAGATCATGTTACTTTTATTCGTAATTAATTTACTTGGACTCCCTTAAATATAATTAATATAATCCCTTAAGTTAATATTAGTTTTTGTTGCATTAAAATATCTCAATTTGTTGATTTTCTGTAAGCAAGTAAACCCTATTGTTTTACAGTGGAAGTCTATGGGAATTTGGCGAAATATTAAAGATACTGCCAATTTGACGTCACTTTTGCCGGCTAATTTTAGTCGCCAAACTTGGCGTTATTTGGCGACAGACCTGGATCCCCCTACGATAACCCCCCTTATACTATGGGAATGCATTACATGCTGTTCAATAATCGCATAAAAAATTCGCTAAAAATTCAAAAATCGCTGTACGAATTCCGGATAAGATTTTTTGAAAAGAGAACAAAATTTACTATATTGGGTTAAAAGAAAGAAACCGTATTCTTTTCCCTAATGTGGAAAAATCGAATTTATATAATCCCTTAAGTTAATATTAGTTTTTGTTGCATTAAAATATCTCAATTTGTTGATTTTCTGTAAGCAAGTTACAGTAGAAGTCTATGAGAATTTGGCGAAATATTAGAGATATCGCCAAGTTGGCGTCCCTTTTGGCGAATCATTTTGGTCGCTAAATTTGGCGATATACCGCCAAGTTGGTGGCATTTGGCGACATAACTGTGTCCCTCTACGGCAACTTCCTTATAGGTATGGAAATGCATTAAATGCTGTTCAATAATTGCATAAAAAATTCGCTAAAAATTCAAAAATCGCTGCACAAATTCCAAATAAACTTTTTTGAAAAGAGAACAAAATTTACTGTATTGGGTTAAAAGAAAGAAACCATATTCTTCTCACTTATATGGAAAAATCGCCTCAAAACTTAAAAAAGTGCTAAAAATAGCATAAAAAATTAAATTAAAAAAAATCTAATCGAAAATCGGGCTTCGAGGTGCAAAACTTTATGTATAGATGTACCTTTCTCCGAAATTTTGTAGCTCTACGTGCAGTGGTGTCTTTAGAACACCATCGACACACTTACTCACACACAAACTTCTTTCCTTATTATTATAGATAAATTATTTTAACACTTTACTTAATTATTTTAATATTGTAAGCAATTCATTATAATTTCCAATGCTTAACGATATTCAAATGACCGTTTAAAAAATCTCTAAAGAAAACAATGATCCCGAAATCCACACTACCTCTAGTTTCAAACGGTGCGGAATTGAGGGAGTCTACTCTATTTTTAGAACTTTTCTCCATTGTCTCTCTCTCTCGTGAGATTCACCAGATATTACCGTATTTTTTGAGAATAACGCCACACTGAGTATAACGGCGCATTTATTTAAAAAACAAAACAAAAAAAAACCTAGTTTAACACCGCACCCAGTATAATGCCACATCGGGTATATCGCCGCACTGTGCATAACGTCGCATACGTTATAAAAAACATACCAAGTGCAATTAATTAAAATTATTAATTGGCAGACGTAAAATTAAACATTTTTAACTTAAATAAATAATTTATTAGCCCCCGGTACACTATGCTATTTCTTTCTCCCAGCTTATTTTGTCTCCAAAAAATGTTACCTTACAGACGCTAGCCGTAAAACAAAGCATTACGATTAAATACTCTTTAGCAATTTTTAAAACTTCTAAGCATCGCACATTTTCAGCTTTTATGCCGTCGTATTGGAAAAAAAAAAGTACTTTTTAATGCAATTTGTTTGAAAACTGCATCTTCATTTGTTTTTGAAATATTATTTTTTTTTTTTTGTAGTTTTTAGCGACATTTATTTCATTTTGGCAACTCAAGTACTTCATTTCTCTAGAAAGTAAAGAAAAAACTGTTGAAAAATAGCAATTATATCTTTTTGTTGCCATTTTCTCATAAAAATTGAAAAAAAAATTTAATTAAAATACTTGCTATTTTGAGAAAAATATAAATGAAGGATTTATGATAAAACTGGAGCTATTATAAACTATATTTATTTTTAAGCATCTATTTTAATGCAAATGACGTCATTTTACATGAAATAAAAGCGTGTGCTTTAAATCTTAAAATTGAAATATGTTTTGCAGTAGAGTCCCGATTATCCGAGTCCCGCTTAACCGAGTTATTTTCTTCTGATGGACTGGTGGTTTCTATTATTATGAAACAGCCATTATAAATGAAGTGTTAGGTGAAGATGAAAGAGCAGCCATAAAAAGTTAGAACTCTAATTTTCTGGTCAGAATGGAAAAATGGACATAATTTAAAAAAAAAAAAAAAAAAATTATGGCCATTTTTTTTTTCCTATTCTGACCAGAAAATCAGAATTCTAACTTTTTACGGCTGCTCTTTCCTCTTCACCTAAACGCTTCATTTATAATGGCTGTTTCATAATAATAGAAACCACCAGTCCACCAGAAGAAAATGAAGTAATGGAAATGATGGGGGCAACACTAAATTCTGAAAAAGCATAATTCCTATTCTCTAGTCTTTTAATTAATTGAACAATTAATTCCATTATCAACGTTATTTATTTTAACAAATAGAAAAAAAAAATAATACAGTAGCAATGAGTAATTAATGTTATACATTTGAAAATCCTTCAAAATCTTTGTTCTCAGTATCACTGTCGAATAATTTTTAAATTTCAGGTGAGAAACTTTGATCGGTGTCTATGAAATCATCTGCATCATTCGTGTCATTATAAAAAAAGCGAGCCGACTTTCGGATCTCATATGTTTTGGATCGGGCTTGCACACTCGATTGTGTTTAAGATTAATCGAGCTGTTGCAAAACATGAGTATACATATCTTTAAAATGCTGAAAGTCATTACGAACATAGAGTAAAATAGTTTTCCTGTAGCTTTATTGACACTGACGAAGAATGAACGAGGGAGAAAGTGTGAGGAGTTATTCCTTATATGGCATGCAAGATGCTAGGTGAACTTGAGGAGAACCATTGTGATTGGATGCGATGCCCGGACAAAGTGCAATTTTTTGCTCATCAAAATTGTATTGTCTGTAAACACGTTGATACCTTTCCACCATGCGAGACATTTTTTTTTTTCTTCAGAAATATGACATAAGATCATGGACTTTTTTTTTTCTAAACAGATTTCCAAATTTTTAAATAAATATGGTAAAGTAAATTTGGTACTATTTACAAGCCGCACCTAGTTATTGGCTGCATTTTTGTTTTCAAACCAGAAAAATTTAGTTTAGCGCCGCGGCCTGGAAAATACGGTAAAGTAAATTGGGTGCTATTTACAAGCCGCATTTTTGTTTTCAGCCCAGAAAAATCTAGTTTAATGCCGCGGCCCGGAAAATATGGTAAATAAGCCACCCTGAAATGGAACTCTTTAGGGTAAAATTTTTTATTTTTTTTTAATGGGGAGGATAACTAAAAAAAAAAAGAAAATAATTTAAGGTGAAGCCAATAGGGGATTGAGTGGAATCCAATAAATAGAGCTGTGCAATTTATTAATAGGGCTGGCAAGAACTTTTGAAGAAGTTAAGAAAATGTCTTATTACATGAGGATTCAAGAGATGTAACTTTCCAATATTTTTTATTATAAATAATTGTTTCAGACAACTGGCCCTTATTTTTGAAGTAAAATATTAAGCCTATGTTTTGAAATTTTTTAAAAGTTATTATTAAATGCCGAGACACAAATGGAGTGTTAATAATAGTAAATGCAAAGACCCATACTCTCATGAAACTACATTCAGGTGTAACCCATAAAGTATAATAGAATAATAAATCTAAAGACATGCCCTTTTATTACAAAATTATTGAGTAAGATGAAAAAGCCTGTGGCTTTACAATACATTATGTATCAGGATCTAGGGTGCCTGACCCTGGTCCCCAAAGTGTACAGCCCAAGTGGTCAGCCTAATGTGGGATGCTCAGTGCCTAACCTAGCTTGGCAGTCCTTTTATGAACCTCAAAGGGATGATGGGTTGGGTGAACCGTGCCCAGCCAGAAGTCGAACCCCTGACCTGTAGCGTGGCAGACAGGTGTGCTGACCACTGGGCTTTATTAAGTAAGATGTGTGAGCCCAAAAAAGGTTACAATGATATTGCCCAACCATCTTATCTGAATCAATAGCATACTGCTGTCTGTTTTTCTGGAAATGCAAAAACAAAGGGGAGGGAGTAAACCTGTTTCTTGTGACCTTGAGTGATTTATTGTTACTGAAATCTTCTTTTAGTGGGATGAAGATAGTCTTATTATTGAAAAGGTGTTGATGACTATTCCAGAAAGAGAGTGTCACTATAAATCCAGTAACGATACTCATCCGAGCACAAATATCATGAGTTACACCCAAATGGATTCCTAAGAGCCTCCTCATCCCCACAGATGACATGTTTCAGGTTCCAAAAATTTCTTGATCCAATGGCTCCTACTTTTTATTATTATTATTATTACTGTTAAATATTTGCCATCCAAAGGTCGCTCATTGCCAAATTGGACTACAGTGGCCTCCATTGTTGTACATAATTGTAGATTCCTTCCTAATGTTTAAGTCCTTTTATAACACTATCGAAGTTAATGTCGTGCTTTTTATTTCCAGTGTATGGCAACTGGCGCTTCATCCGCAGCTGTGCCTTCCTGGGCTCTCCCGGCGAAGGGACAGGCAACGAGAACTTCTGCACCATGAGGACCGGCACCTACAATGTCTTCGTAGAGACCTGCACCTGCGACAGCAAAGACGGATGTAATGCTGCTTCAACCTTCTTCTCCTCTTGGCTCCTCTTTGTTGTGAGCGTGGCATTGCTTGCTTTGGATGTGAGACTACTGTGATGTCCTTCCATCATCTGTATGGCCTGAGGATCTCTTCTTTTTTTTTCTCAACTTTCCATTGGAAATAAGTCTTCCCCAGTTGAATGACATTTTGAACTGTTTTTAGCGGGCAACAGAACCCCTCGTAAGAATATCTAAAATGTTGATTAAAATTGCAACAGAACCTCTCGTAAGAATCTCTAAAATGTTGATTAAAATTGCAACAGAACCCCTCGTAAGAATCTCTAAAATGTTGATTAAATTGCAAAATGGACTACTCACAAAAATTCAGTACTTTTATGCAAACCGGGTGCCAGTGATTGCCAAAATTATTTCAATCTCACCCACCTTATAACATGAGCCCATAACAAATAGCCAGTATTTTGATATTGCAATGACAGATATAAAACACTCTGAGAAAGAAGGAATAGATTAAAATGTTTTGGCAAAAAATAAGATTCATTATAGAAAGCTTGATCCTTTCTATTATAATATCTCAAAAAACTTAGCTAAAAATGAGTGATAAAATATGTAAGCACACACCTATCCATACCCATAACAAAATCTCAGGTAATCAGATCTATTCAGGATAGGTCTTAGTTAGTAACAGGAGTGTTTAAATAAGAGATAACATAAACTACAAACAGCTTAATTCATACTGAAAGCATTCTGATTTTATAGACACAAAACCAGAATATTACGTTATGAAAGGTCCCAAAACCTTTTTGAACTATCATCGTTTAGAATTTTCAAAAAATAGATCGTCCATTCCTCTTCTTCAGCCAAGGGTTGCCAATGGAAACAAGGTTCGGTACTGCTAACATAAAAGTACTACCCGTGATTCGCCCCAAAGAACTTAAGGGGTGTTGTTGTCCCCCATGAGACCCCTTCTGTCACTCCCTGGAAGATTTCACACCCTTTCATGGCCTGAAGGGAGGAAATGGGTCTCTCCCCTAAAAGTATCTAAATCTTTCCTGTGAAAAAAAAAAAAAAAGATCTGAATTCAAGAGAGTCCTTCTAATGTACAAAATAAATTGCAACACACAGGTTGTTTCTAAGAATCGCTTCTGAAACCCATGGCCAGAAACTGGGTCATCCAATGGACGTTTTCCATTTTTTGGTGACTATTAAAGTGTGTGTGTTTCATTTCCAGTGAGAAAGAGAAAAGATGTGTTTATCCTGTGACAAGAATTGCTTATCATTCCATAAGTCTATTCATTCAAAAATGGGACTACTTTAATTGGATTCCCCATTTTTCTGTTTTAAAATGTGTTTGCGTGGTTGAACCGAGAATCCCCTTTTATCCATCCTTCGTTCCACTTTATGAAACTCGCTCCTAAAAGATCCATTCTCATCGGCCTGATTCTGTGTATGAAATCCTGTCTTCGCTCTCTTATTCTGATCTTTTCAGGACAGCACCTTCTCTGAAAATTCAGTTTTTTTAGCAGCAGCAGGAGGGTCAAAACGGCTGCCCATTACTTTAGCGTGGGGCCCATCCATAGACTTGGCTGATAATGTCTCTCCTATAAAGTTCTGTGATACTTATGCAAAAAATGAACTATTTAAATGGAGTCTGTGAGTGTGGTACAACAGTGTTTTCCAACTGTATTCTTCCCCACAGAATTTCTGAGGTGAGGAGGCTAATGGGGGGCAAAAAAGGGATGTTGTTGAGAGCCACGATGGGTGTTCATTTTTGGCACTTTCATGAGTTTCAGATGGAACATTGGATATACCCCCTCTATCCTAAAATGAAAACCAGACGTCTGCGGTTTGTATTTAAAATTATTTTTCAAATAATCATCAAAATTTTGTAGATGGAATTTTAAAAACATTTAAGAGAATTTGTAAGACTGTGCTGCAGTGGCTATCACTTCACAGCTGCACAGTGTCATGTGCCTTTTTTATATCTTTTTTCTTAGGACTGTTAAAAAGCATCAGAAACTTTCACATTTATAGAATGAAAGAGGTGTCGTTTTCTCCATCCGTCTGCGTTCGGTTGCCTTTTGCTGACCATTCCACTTTCACTGTAGCATTCCATGACATTTTGTAAAATCAAAATTATGTAAATAAAGATTTTTTTTTATATATATATTGAGTCGTTCGATTTTTATTGGATGCCTTTTCCTTGAACCGTTTGAACAGTGAGCGGGTGAAAAATTTAATACATGAATCTTATGAATAATATAATTGATACATGAATATTATATTAATTTCAAATGCTAAAAGGTGTCCATTAAAACCAGTAAAAATATGTCTATTTCGACTGTTGACCTGTTTTGACTAGGGTGTCAACAATTTAAATCAGTTGATTTTAATCAGCGATTTAAATCAAGTGATTTTTAAAAAAAAATCATTGATTAAAATCAAAAATTTTCTAAATGTTTAAAATGACATAAAAGAATATTAAAATCTAAGATGAACATAATTTGGAAAGTTTCTACAGGTATTGTGACTTATGAATACACAAAACAAAGCTTTAAATAGTTGTTTCAAAGCGTAATTCCTGAGTATTGTGAAAAATTTAAGTACCAGTAAGTTTGTAAAAAGCATCTTTTATCTTTATCTAACAAACATAAAAAGCATTTAATTTAAAAATATTTAAATCTAATATAACTTATCGTGTCATCATTTCCTTTTAATAATCAAGTTATTCATTCTTTTATGTACAATAAACAAAGCAATAGGGTGTCAATGATTTAAATCAGATGATAAAATCACATATTTTCTGATTTTATAAAATAGTGTGAAAAAGCATTATAATCAGTAATGAAAAGGAGGAACAGATGTCATATTCGCCCCATATTGGCGCGATTTTTTTCGATTGCCAATTTGGTGAAAACATAAACAACATAATCCGGGTTACCACATCAAGCAAAATAACGACACTTTGGCGCAAGTTAAGTACCTATTGCCTATATGATATTGGCGACAGAAACAAATCGCGCCAATATGGGGCGAATATGACATCTGTACCGAAAAGGATCACTAAATCACTTGTAAAAAATGTAATATTTGTTATTGGTAATTATAACAATATTAAACTGCGTAAAAAGAAGTATTATACATTTAAAAAACATCTAACTAAATGTTAAATATCTTGAAAACATTATAATATTTAGTAGCTATTCAAATATTTTAATGTTGTGGAGGGAAAAAATGTGATTTAAATTTCAAAAATACAATTTTTGTAATCTATTTATAAATTATGTGTGAGTTTGCTGTATACGTCGCTACAATTTTTGATCCATTTGATATACTACATACGCTTTAGAACCTGTGTAAAATGAATGGCCGCTTTATGAATTTATCAAACTATTATTTATCACCTTTTTTCAAATATGTAGATTGTATTCTTAATTAAACAGTTAATTGTTTAATAATTGCAAAATTTAATCAATTTGAAAATAAATGCAATCTAACTTTCAAATGTAAGCAGTATTTATAATATTGGTTTGACACACTCACTATATTAATGTACCCATAATGTTACTTATCCCAATGACTGTCGCCAAATTGTAAGATCATGGTCGGTCGTAAATGTCACATTCACTTGACAACACGTGTTTACGTCATCAAGTGATTTTTATTAATGTTATACTCATTTATTTGTTTTTTTTGTTATTTAAAATAAAAATTATGTCAATTTGTATAATTTGGCGAAATAGGTCGACGGGATAACGAACAAGTACCGAAATTTTTAATTTGCAGTTTTTTGTCATTTTTATAATTACATAATTAAAGCAGAAAAACATAGATTATGTTAGTCATGAGAGGGTTATTCATTTTTGAAATGCTTAAAATTCTTGGTAGATGTTTAATATTTTAACACCGGGAAAAAAATAAAAAAAAATCCGATTTAAATAAAAAAAAATATCAGATTTTTTTTACAACCTAGTTTCGACTCACCCCGAGTCATTTTGAAAAACAAATAAATAAAGCTATTCTAAATCTGTGACACGCCATCATTCAGTTTTCCTCATATTTTATTTTATTTTCATACTCATTGAGTCCCTATTTTTGATAAGTGAAATAAGATCTTCACCCACCATCAGTCGGTCAGGAAATGGACATTCATTCCATGGGGCACAATAACTTTTCCACTCATTCAGTTTAAATATTTTTTTATAACTTAAGCTTTGTGAAATATAGAATGGAAGAAGACGTTATGCAACAAAAATTAAAAGGAAAACCTTTTCAATGTCAATTGGATTGATTTATAGTTTTCTTGGCAGCCAATGTTTAGTATGTTTATAAGGGATGCTCAGATAAAGTGATTTCTGAATAGGACCCAATTATGCCTTCAAGGTTCATTAGAATTCATTTTAGCTGTACCCTGTGATGTTTTTTTTTTATAACACCCATTCCACTAAAACAATTCACTTATTCGTGCAGCTTAAAAATAATATTAAAATTGTGTTAAACATTTTCGAGGCAACACAGGCTTATTTTTAGAAACCTGCAGTACGGCTGACGAAACATCTGTTTAAATATCACAAAAATGATAGCAAAGTTCTGACACTGCCAGTGTACCCTGTTTTAACAAAAGGTTTTGTTTGTGACTGCTACTTTTTGAAGTCGCAGCATAACCCATTGACACAAAAGCTTGACATGTGTGACGATTCTGCATGGGGTCCAGTGACCCAATTTTACCCAAACCCAGCCGACCTTATTAGGTCTGCTGTTGTTTTCTGTAGAAAAGTTTCACATCATGACGTTGGATACACCAGATTTTGCGTGAACCCGACTCAGCCTTATTGTGTCAATATTCTTTATTAATTTTTCTTTTAAATGACTGTAGCACGTATGTGAAGTACGTATGAGAATTTTGCAACACGTTGGGTATCTACATTTTACACAAACTGAACACGGGTCCGATTTTAAAAAACCTGGTTACTCAACTTCATGCAAAATCCAATCTGCAGAAAGAAAAAAAAAAAAAACAAGTAAGAAAGTGTGATCACAGACCACACTGAGGGTTTCGTTTAGTACCTATTCCTTTCAAAACACTTTACCCTTTTGCAAAATCTGTTAGTTCCACATTTCACTAGCAGGGGGCGCACTCTATATTAAACAAACCTGTATCTGAACGAAACTCCATTTTACAACCTATCCGTAGATATATTAGTTGAGAGAATCAGGCCCATAGCACCTAAGATAGGTAGGCAACCCTGGTGATAAAAATGTAAGGCTAAGGTGCATAATATGAAAGAGTGGTCCAAAGGCTGTACAATGATATAACATGCGAGGGATGTCGGCAAAAGTTAGAAAAGTGCCCCCTGGGTGAAAAGGGGGAAGGTTAGAAAAATTGCTTAAAATATGCAAGTTAGAGCCCAGAAGGGTAAATAATATAAGACTTTTTGAAAATTTTATGATTTTTCGCGTGATCCCAAGTGTTTTGCTAATATTGCTATAAGTATGCAAAATTTCAAGTCTCCAACTTAATGAGGGGCTGAGTTAGAAAACTTGCTTAAAATACACAAGTTAGAGACCGGAGGGGTAAATATAAGACTTTTTGAAATTTTTATGATTTGTCGTGTGATCGCGAGTGTTCAGCTATAAGAATGCAAATTTTCAAATCTCCAACTTAATTAGGGGCTAAGTTAGAAAAAAAAAAAATGCTTAAAATACACAAGTTAGAGCCCAGGGGTAAATATAAGACTTTTTCAAAATTTTATGATTTGTCGTTTGATGTGAAGTGTTCAGCTAAAAGTATGCAAAATTTCAAGTCTCCTACATATGAGGGTGTAGCAATAAGTTTTTGTCCTCACATAGAAATAATCGAGTATAATTTATTAAATTCCTGCATTGTATTCGTCCTTTTCTATATAATCACCGTGCACAGTAACACATTTCTGCAAACGGTATTTCAAAGACGGGGGGGGGGGGGGAGGAGGTATTCCAGGAGGCGCGATAGTAGACCCATTTTTCTAACTATTGCCGACCCTCACATGTGACATTGTTGGAAAGGCTTGTGGCCGCTTATTCATGTTATGCAACCCCCGAACCCCTCCCCCACCCAATTTGCCCACCGGGGGCATGAATGAGGTCCGCAAAATTTAGAAAAGTGCCCCCTGAGGGCAAATTGGGGGGGTGGGGCTCGGGATGGGCATAACATGAATCAGCGGTCACAGACCTTTCCCAACAATGTCACATGTGGAGGTCGATAAAAGTTAGAAAAATGCCCCCTTTGGGTCTACTATCGCGCCTCCTGGAATACATCCTCCCCCCCTCTCTTCGAAATACCGTTTGCAGAAATGTGTTTCTGTGCACGGTGACTATAGAAAAGGACGAATACAATGTAGCAATTTCATAAATTTTACTGAATTATTTCTATGTGAAGGCAAAACTTATTGATACGTATGAGATCGTACGCATATAGTTTCTGTGACAGATAGAGGAGTGAGACAAATACACTTTCTTCAGATGAACGAAACCCTAAAAAGAAAAGACTAGAAAACAGAAATTCTGCTTTTTCAGAACTTAGTGTCGCCCCGATGAAAAAAATGTACTACAGAGTGTCCATAATTAAACGACCCTACTTTAAAGTTGTCTACAGACAAAACTATTGTTCATAAAGGTGTGAAATTTTGCAAAAGACAGGATCGGAAATTGTCTAAGCAAAAAAAAAAAAATGTCGCCACCAGAGGTCGATTTTTAATAAATTACACATTTAGCATTGCGATAGTTTGGAAATGGAACCTTTGGAATGGATCATTTTCTTCTGATGGACGGATGGCTTCCATTATTGTGAAACAGCCGTTATAAATGAAGTGTTAGGTGAAGATGAAAGAGCAGCCGTAAAAAGTTAGAACTCTGATTTTCTGGTCAGAATGGGGGGAAAAAATATCTATGAATTATCTTCTTCGTTTGACGGCTGGCTCATGTTGTCCAGGGGAAATGTACCAAAAAAGGGGATTACCTTGCAAAAGGTCGGGTAGAAGATTTATTTTTCTGAATTGTTTATAATGATACCAACATGGAAAGACCAAGTTTTCTAACAAAATTTCTCAAGGCTAAATTTTCTGTGGCCAAAAAACAACAAAATTTTGGGACTTTTTTTGATTTTTTTTAAATATCTCGAGACTTGTTGCCGTAGTATATTATTTGTCAATTACAATATTAAAGAGAACAAAATTCTCTACAACTTTCATATTTACAACTTTTTTATACACTCAATAGCAAGTGCAGTATGCCATTTCAAAAATAGGACAATTTTTTCAATTTTCTTAAAAACCGTGAAAAACTTAGTTCTGCCCCGATTATTCAAATGTTTCCCTCTGATTTAATCGTGTATGTCAACTTCTATATATTGGTATCAGTAAGTTAAATGTTTCAGGGCCAAAACTAGCCTTTTTTGTGCCTGTGGCAAACAATGATTTCGTCCCCTCCCCCCCACCTCCGCTTAAAAAGAAAATTTACCACGAGAATTTTAATAAATCTCTAATAGCCGGATTTTGAAAATTTTAGGTGTGTAATCATTAATACGTAATGTGAACTACGTAACCAGCTTTGCCAAATATTGATTCATTAAAACCGAACCGAAATTATTCCACTTTAAACAGGTTTCCATCTTAGCAGGAATAATTGTTCATATTCTGTATTTTTTCTTTAAAGACCGGATTCCGTATATACAGATTTCATTTTTAAAGATTTTACGGTAGTTGTAGTATTGAGGCGTTTAAAGTCACAGTTATATGAATTATGAGACTAAATAAGTCACACGAAGACATTCGCATGGTAATATTAAACCTGTGGGAGCATTCTTGACAAATATCTCGCTTGCATTTTATTACTTTTAATTTTTCTTGTCTTTTTACTTTTTTTTTTTATCGGATACCTGAGATCAATATCGAATGTTGTCTTTTGTGCTTTTTCGAGTTTGGTTGCATTTTTTGTTTTTAATATTCGGACACTTTCATTTTTGAAAAAATTGCTTGGAACCCGTTTTGAAATTTAAAGTATCCTCATTAAAAAAATGCAACCAAATTCGAAAAATTAAAAACGCACAATGTTAGATATCGACCTCAGATATCATATGAAAGAAAAAATTAAATATTGAAATTCCAGCAAGAATTCTGAAAAGAATGCTTTAATAGGTTTAACTTTAGCGTGAAAATATTTTCGCGTGAGATTACACTAATCACGCAAAGACACTGGAACGTGTGTCAAATGAGGTGTCAAAATATCCAAAATTAAACAAACTTTCATTAAATCTGGGAGCACGGCAGTTGCGTCCGCCAAGTTCGCACAAGCCGTAAGCTACCTTTTCCTGATCCATTTCGGCATACTTTTCACCCCCTCATAACGTCGTTTTAGGGAGAGATGTAGAAATTTTTCTTTTATACACATGTTCATATGGTCAAACTGAACTAAGGTTCCACGATTTCATGTTTCTATATTTAGTAGTTTTCGAAATATTAAATTCCGAAAAAGCGCTTTTTTGTCACTGACTCACTTCGCATCATCAAATAACTAAGGTACTTCTAAAAGTCGTAGAATCATGAAATTTCACAAGTAAGTCGGGTTTGTAGCACAATTAACCAGAAAAATCTGAAAACACAGAATTTCCGCCTCTAAACCCTTAAAACAGGAGGTGTTCATTTGGCCGTAAACAGTTCCTTCACATTCAATTTCGCCAATGTTGGTCGCCAATACTCGATTACAGAGTTTTGAAGGGGTCACGTAATTTCAAGCAGAATAAAACTTTATATATATGCTTTTCCAAAGATGTTTGTTAAATAGAAAAAAAAATGAATATACCTAAAAATTTTAATCAGTATAGGTTATGATATATTCACGATATTAAAACATTTAACAAAATATAACCGCAATTCGGTATGTTTCCGATATAGTAGCCTTGGCGAAATACAGAAAATAACCTTGACGAGAAAAGAAATTTGATAACGTATTTTCTGGCAACCTATTTACCGTGTCATATACACAAGCAATTTTTTCCATATGTATACAATTTATTTAATGTAAGGAACCCGTTTATTTATTTTTATATACCAACATAAATAATTTGTATATAAAAAATAATATTTTATACATGTATAAATAAAATGTTTATATGTATATAAATCTATATACATAAAAGAAAGTCTGGATTTTGTATTAATCAACGCGCAGCCTAAACTACTGAACCTAAAATCTTGAAAATTGGAGTAAAAATACTTCTTATGACATAGAGTGTCGCTAAGAAAGGATTTCCTAAAATTCCACTCCTAAGGGGGGTAAAAAAGAGAACGAACTTTTAAAAAAATCCTTAAAAATCAGGTTTTATAGTTATTTTTCAACTGATAACATATTTTAGTGTATTTTTGTATGCTGAATCGAATGGTACTAACTAAATTCTTTTAAGTCCAATAGTTCGTAAGATATTTCATATTTTTCTAATTTGGCGATGTTTTTGGCGCCAAAACCTCAAATTTTCGAATGATAATTTCTAAAAGTACATCCGTTACTATAGCAACGGAAAAATTTTAAATGAGTAATTTTCTTAACCACTTCTTTTGGTTAAATAATTAAAACAGCTATATGAGCTAGGGAAAAATTACAAACGCCTCGAAAACGAAAAAAAAAAATGGTTAATAATGGTTAATTGGTTTTTTGCTATACCAGCACAATGCCAAAATGCATGCTATTGCGCCATTTATTTCAACCCTAACCCTGCAAAGGATTTTTATTGCAAACCGTGCCAAACATTAATATTTTCTATTTATTGAACGTGAATATATATTTTACTAGCCGCCTCTGGCGACCAGTTTGGTCTCCCTTAAACGTATGCTAAGCATTGCATCATGTTACTTTCACTCTTAAACTAATTGACTTGCTCAGTCCTTCCCCGAGTCCAAAGATTCTAATACAGAAATCATGAATTCCTTGCGAACTTGATAACATTTTATACATTTTTGTTGTTATGCCTACTTCGTCTTTTTTGACAAATACCATTTAATTTCCGTAGCTGTAAAAATGAGTGAAATTTCAAGTGTTTAAACTGAGATTTGTTCATAAATTATCTAAATTAAACTTATTTTACTTAAACATGCTGTTACTTCAATGATATTTTTTAGTATTAATAAATTTATTTAAATTTTGCAAATCATGCATTTATAAAATTTGTTTCACTACTTAATAACTAAATAATGAATATATATACTTTTGCTTTTATAGATTTGATTTCTGAGTTCATAATATGACATTATAGTAACGTAACTACGAGAAATAGCAAAATAAAACCCTCGTGAATGCAAGCCGTTAACAAACGTTAGCGCCACCAATTTACCTACTATGACGTCATAAGAATATTGTCCATTCATTGTTGGAGAATCTGCTTTGCGAATGATTACCACCATGGTCTAATATTTTCTACTGTTTATGATGAATGAATCTCTTGTGTATGTTTACTTTATGAAGTGAAATAGAAAGATGTCAATTTAATTTCAATTGAAATTATCTTGGAATATATATTTATTTGAATGTAAATTAGACACAATACTTTGATGTTGAAATGAAATATTTTAGGTTACGTTATTATTACTACGATTAATTATTTATTTAGGTACCTTTCCATTAAAGGGGCTTGACATTATTTTTTTTAAAGCTTGGCGCAATTCAGGCTTCAGAACCTGAAATACGTTGATAAAATATATAAATAGCTATGAAAACAAACCTGGTGAACTTTTATTTTTATTTATATGTATTTATTTGCATATAAACATTTTATTTACACATATTATACAATATTTGTTTACATAGAAATTACTTCTGTTTCTATATAAAAATAGATTATTGGCTTCTTTAGATTAAATGAATTGTATACTTATGGAAAAAATTGCTTATGTATGTGAAATAGGATATAGATTGCCGGAAAATACGATGCCATTTTTTTTCCCTCGCCAATAACCTATGCTGGAAAAATATCTATTTATTTATTTATTAACCATTTGGAAAAATGGTTATTGTCCTTGTCAGGGTAGGAAATCAAAAGCATATCTGGAGGTTTTTATTGGTTTAATCATCATCATTTTATTCGTTTTCTGATTGGTCTATACAGTAATCTGTATTTCCCTTTACTTTCAACAGAGATGGACAACAGAGTGTTACCACTATGACAAAAAAGTAATAAAAACTACAAAAAATTAATAACTCAGAAACAAATTGAGATACAGCTTCCAAACAAATTGCATTTAAAAGTACATTTTTTTTCTCTATACGACGATATAAAAAGTAATATTGTGGCATTTTTAGAAGTTTATGAATGAAATTTCATTTAAAATGGGTCGTCAGATTTCTTTGACGATGGAAAAGCCTTTTCCCGAACAGCCAATGAAATGCTTGGATAATACGTAGGTTTCAGGTGGATAATACGTACGAGTCGCAGGCGATTTCGGTCGCTTGCAATTTTTACGTGTAATAACACTATTAATGTTTAATTCATGGCGTACGTAATGTAGGATCAACTCCGTGCTATTTTTATCTTTTAAGTTTTAGTCCTTGAAAAAAATCATTTTCCAAATGGTCGTTGTAATTTGTTAAATTGCATTTTTTTTTATTTATTGTGTTTTAAATGAGGTAAATGAAATATGTGTATTTTAAATGAAAGATTTATTTTAAATGAAATGAGTAATAGGTTTATATTTTTAATGAAATGATGGCGATGGAAGAATATTTGGCAATTTATCGCCTGCGTTCTTTTAACATAAAAGTACCGAAATGGCCATTTAGCGTATAAGAAGCGAAGCGGTCATCCCGGAACTATTGATGACAGTCACACGACTTCGGCTTTTATATATATTTTATTATTATTAATTATTAATATTATTTAATCTTAGCATAACAAAACATCTTAATTTGTTATTTTTATGTTAGAAAATATTTCTATAATAATAGCCTAAGTCATGTGACTGTCATCAATAGTTCCGGGTTGACCGCTTCGCTTCTTATATGCCAGGCGGCCAATTTGGTAATTTAATGTTAGCCGGGCGCAGGTGATAAATCGCCAAATATTGTTCCAACGCCATGTATCAGTATTATAATAGTCCATTTCATGCGACTGTCATAAACATTTTTTCGCGTGGTAAATTAAAACAAAGCTTTGATGTTGAAATTAAATATCATGGTTTATGGTATTATTTATTACTTTTTTCTTTCTAAAGAAATGATTGAGAATCATAAAATTTAAAGTTTTCCGTTTTTCAAGTAAAATGTGTGAAAGTATTATATTTTAAATGAAATACACAAAAATTCGACGGGAACAATGTTTGGCGATTTATCACCTGCGCCCGGCTAACATAAAAAGACAGAGTTCATGATTTCTGAATCAGAATCTTCTGATTTGGCGAAGGATTGACAAAAAAAAAAAATTAAATTATGAATAAAAGTAAAGTTATGCAATGCTTAGCATACATTTAGAGGAGACCAAACTGGTCGCCAAGGGCGGCTAGTACATAATATAAATAACATAAAAGTTCATCAGGTTTGTTTTCATAGTTGTTTATATCATTTGGCAACATACCTCAGTTTCTGAAGTCCGAATTGCGCCAAGATTTTTAAAAAATGCCAAGGTCCCTATAGTGGAAAAATATCCTAATTCCATATGAAAGTTTTTAAAAATCTCCTTTTAATTAAATGAAATGTGTAACTAATAAACTGTCTTTAACGATATGCGACAGAAGCGGCGTCCGAAGTCCGCTGCTAATGTTATTGTATTGTATTATTAGCCTACTTACTGTTAATTTATTGTTAATTTTAAATCTGTAAAAGAAAGATTATAGTTATAGATAAGATATGTTGGTCGCCAAAACCCTATTACAGAAAATTAGCCTGAGTTATAAAGGTGTTACATGATTTCAAGCTGAATGAAATTTTATATGCTTTTACAAAAATCTTAATAAGGCAAATCTTTCAGTTTATCTGTCCATCTTTCTATCTTTTACTTCCTTAAAACAAATTTTATTAAAGACCGGGAGGCGTCTGCACAGATCTTCAGATTATCGAGTTGACAGCTGAAATTTTAGGATTAGTTAAATATCGATTAGCATATTGAAATGTAACTACCCAGGTAGCACAGCAATATCGGCCAATATCGGGAACAGCGATTTCGCAATATCGGTATACTGATATTGGCCGATATTGCATGGCAAACTTTTTTTCCAATATTGGCCTATATCGGCACCCAATACCGGCCGATATCGGTGAACATTGGACCGGCTGATATTGGTCAAACTGAATTCGGCATTACAAAACGACAAAACTTTTGTTTCTTAATATAGGGAGATATTGATTACCTGTCTTGACATAGTATTGGTAATAAATATCTCTTTATATTAGGGAAAAAAGTTGGCCATTTTATATTGATGAATCCAGGTTTGAAAACATATGCATATAAATATATATTTTTTAACTATTTCAATTTTTTTTTTTTTAATATATATTTATATATTGTTTATATGGAAAATCATAGCTAAGTTCACTGCCATGATAATGTAAAAAAATATTTAAAAGAAAAATTTTTCATGATTATGTTGAAAGTGGTAACTCTGAAATAACCCAAAAATTTTGGAGAATTTTTTTTCTTTTATTAAAAGGTGTATCTTTTTACGAAAATTAATTATATCTATAATACCAATTTATGGAAATGGTAAAGTTGAAAAGTGTTTATATTGTATTATTTGAATAAAATAACTTTTATTACCATATAAGCAATTTTGATATTTTTTTTTAATACAATCAATAAAAATATTAAAATTAAAAAATATATTTAACTGAAATGATTTATTCTTTTCTGCCTTTACCATAAATATAGATGTTCAAATTTGTTTAACTGTATTGATGTATAAATTTTGCAAGGAAAAACAAAACTAGAATTTATGTTAGGGGACACAGTACCCTTTAAACTACTTTTTCAATTTTGAATAATACTGTAATATCTGTAGTGAAATTATATTTAATACTATAAAGCAAATTAAATTTCATGTAATTTCAAAAAATCTTGCCTATTTCTATTTAACTAAAATTCAAATTAAAAAAAAATATATATATTTTTTTAAAAAATCCCAACTGATTTTTTAAATATCAATATTTTTGTTTCAAATTTTTTTCCCCACATTCCTTAGATTATACTACATAAAACTGTGCCATGGATTTTTAGATGTATGGGATATTACATTTAATATAAATCTTTTTCTCTTTTGTATAATAAAAAATCAAGGAAATTCAACAAACTCATAATTGAAATTACAGAAATTTCTGAAGCAAAAAATATTCATTTTAAAAAAGTAGTAGGGATTTTTAAAAAGTTAAAAATTATTCAAAAAATTTAAATTTTAGTTAAATAGGCATTTTTGTAAGATTAAATATATATATATATTTGCATTATAGTATTAAACATAATGCCACCACAGATATTACAATACTATTGAAAACTGAAAAATAGTTTAAAAGGTACTGTGTCCTCTTAAGTTACATATGCAAAATTCTACCTTTGTTCTTTTTTCAAACTTAACTTTAATTAATTATTCCTACCCAATTAACTCAGAAGAAAATTTATATTTTATCTGTATGACCAGACCATCATCCTGAATCAGAGTATGAACTTACCGATTCTATAGTGTTGGAAGATGAATACTCTCTCTTATGTTCACTCTACATTCTGGTGGTTTCTCTTTTTTTTCTTTCCAATGTTCAATGTTCTACATTGAAACATTAACTTTTTGAAAAACTCATAAGTAAATGCTACTTTCCTCATTAAAAATTCATATGTAAAATTATGTCCGTAATACCAATTTGTGGTTATAGTGAGGTTGAAAAATTGAATATTTAAAAAAATCAATTTATCATAAGCAGATTTCCATATTTTATTTTCACATAATCAATAAACACTTAACCATTATCAAAAAAATAATAATAAAAATAATGTAGATGAAATGATTTTTTTTTTTTTTTATGTCTTTACAATAAACGTTAACATAGTATTTATATGCAGTAGAAGATTTTTACAATGCAAACCAAAGCATGCAACATTTTGCGTTATATAGGTCATTTCACACAACATTAAAACTTACCTTGTAAATACGGCAATATACAAAACAATCGCAGTAGATATTTATATTGCATTCCTTAGGACCAAACGTTGTGCAGGTTAAAATTTTTTTGCATAATATTGATCATTTCACATATTGTTAAATCGCCTATAAAAAGTATCCAAACATGCTGGGACAAAATCATCACATTACTTAATCCCAAAATTTTTACATTTAATAATAGCAATATTTTCATTTAAAAAAAATCTGAATTAAGGAAATAAAGATGAAATAATGTTTTAAATTTAATCCTCTAAAGGGTGTCAATATTTTTGCAATATGGATTACAGGTGCTTCTTAAGTACAAAATTCATTGCTTACATCTCAGAAACTGTGCATTATATAGGATTATAAAGATCTTCTGTATAAATGAAATGTTACTACCTCTCTCCACCACACCTGAAAAAAAAATTGGTACTTTTTGGTTAGCCAGGTGCCAGTGTTATATTTACATACACATATATGCGCATGCGTGTGTACATATATATGTATGTAAAAATAACACTGGTGCCCGGCTAACCAAAAAGTACCAAAAAATGAAAGCGAAATTTGGTTGAAAACAGTAAATCCACTGTTGTTGTTTTTTTATTCATTTAACCAACTTTATTTTAGTTACTCCTATATTAAAAATTAGTAAAACATTAATTTATATTTTTAGTTTCAAATTTTTTAAATATTCAATTAATTTAAAACAAAATTTACATTTTATCTTTATACTCCCTTCATTCTGAATGAGAGTCTGAGCTATACTACTGGGGGATAAACACTTTGATGGAATTTTTTCATTAAAAAAAAAAAACAATTGCCAGCAAATATTGAGCAAAATTTATAAGTTTTCATGGCAGTGTAAAATTGAAAGTGCAACTGAAATGACCATTTAAAAGAATAAAAAAGTATGTTACAAACAATGTCATTAAACTAAGCGAGAAAATCTATTCTGGAACTAAAATTTTAATAGTAAGTTTGATATTTCCATTTGTAATGTATTCATATGAAGTAAAAATAAAATCTTTCTATTTTTAATGTACATACGTATATTCAATAAATTTATATTATTTTACATTTTCAAAGAAAGTTTAACAACAAAAAACTCTTGTTTTTTTTTTTTTTTTTTTTTTTTTTTTTTTTTAAAGAAAAAGAAAAAAAGAAAATTTACAGAAAAATGTTTTTTTCCCCAACATTTGAATCTTTCTAGAAATTATACAAAATACCCTACAAAAAGTAGACTAACATGACATTAAGGCTATCGAAATTCCATTTCAGAATTTACAATACCTACTTAGTTGATGTAAGCAGAAAGAAATTGTGACTGATAGAAGGTAGAAACTTTTTAAAACATATTTCAGGACATCCCCCCCCCCCTCAAAAAAATTAATAGATAAAAAATACTTAGAAAATATCAGAAATGATAAAAAGGAAAAAATAGCTATTTTCTTTATATATTTCCTCTTTTAAGTCGGGGTGGGGGGTGAAGCTATAAAATACATTTTAGAAATTTAAATTGATTGATTCTCTCAAGTGCACATAAGTAAGGCATTTGAAATAATTAGAAATCTAAAAACTTAGCATTTAAATATCATCATAATTTATATTTCGTTAAAAATTCTAATTTTAGATAGATTTTATAGGAGTCCATTTTTATCAACTGTTTTTCTCTAAGAAACTTTACAAGGTGATTTTAAAAGTTTGTAAATTTATTTTATAAATTGTATTTTATTGAAATATCTTAAACATTGGATACTAGTTTTAAAAATGATAAAACAGAAATTAGAAGTCAATTCTTAGAATTTAAATAAAAACTTACCATGTATAACAAACAAAATTTATTAATCACAAAAAGAATTGAATGTTTTTTTTTTTATTATTTACAAACTATTATTAATCATATTTATTATTTAACAAAAATGTTTTCAACAAATCATCAATTTCTTGTTGGTCATCTTCTTCTCCTTTGAAAAGTGTTTCCATCCCTGTCGTCAATTCTGCAAGGACCTTTCCAATGCAACTAGAGATAGCAGTGGCTTCTGTTCCTTCAAACTTCATTTCCACACTAGCTAGAAAAGTACAATGAACCAAAATTACAATCCGACCAAGTACTTTAACAATTTATAATTTGCTATAGCTTTTTTTTTTTTTTTTTTTTTTTTCATAAACAAATTTTAAATGGGAGATTTGAATTTATTCACCAAAGTTTCAGCTTGAAAATTAAATATTTTTACTTCATTATATTAATACAGTAGATTCCCTCAATCCGCACAACTTGGGACCAGAGGTTGTGCGGATTTCTGGCATTGCTTTCTTTATTTATATTTTTTAAACAATAATTTGAATGTAATAATGCAATCGAAATTATAATGAATGCTTACTTAAGTGAAATATTAAAATAATTAAGTAAAATAATAAATTGAAATAATAAAAGTTAAGTTAATTTAAAAAATAATTAAATTATTAAAAGTAAACATCAAGTAAATAATAATCCATAATAAAGATTATATACATTTTTCTTGAATTATTCAACGAAACTTGCCTCACAAAGGTACACTACTAATTCATATCAAAATCATAAAATAAGAAAGTTTTATTTCAGGTTTAGCCAGACTTAATAACCAAAAAAGCTTGATTAATACATAAATATATTTGGTAAAAAGATTGCAATTACCAATGCCATCAGCAATATCTTGAATTTTTCAGAAATAAATTTATACTATTTCCTTCATGAACAAGCAAGAGTTTAGTCACATTAACAAGAATTACATATGGAATTATATAAAAATAAAAAAGTCTAATTTTGTCCCTACATCTGAACTGAAAGTTCCATTGTTTACATATTCGGTGATGTGTGGATTTGAAGGAGTCTACTGTATCCAATAGTTAGTGCTAAAATCACACAGTACTCACAACTTATTATTTAATGGTTTTATAAATCAGAAAACAAAATCGCGAACCAACTACTTAACTTACAAACTGCAAACTTACAATATTAAAATTTTACCTCAGTTTTTTTTCCTCTTACAAAATTTGAACATAATATTCAAAAATGCATTTTCGAATTAAAGTGAATTTTTAAAACTAAAACTCTTTCCGTAAATAATAATAGTTTCTAAAAGAGTACACTTTTATAAGCATTCAATGTTTATCTTGAGAATCACACCAAATTTCATGACTACAATTTATGTCGTTAAAAAAAAAAAAAAAAAAAAAAAAAAAAAATCCGTTACAATGCGTTAATTTTACAAAGAGCCCAACTATTGAAAAATCACTGCTCTGATGTATTACTTGATAAATAGCACGAATATGTGAATTTATTTAAAATATAATATTTGTTCTACTTATCTTTTAAAATATAGTAACAGGGGAAAAAATTATTATTTAAACTGTTATACAGGACTTCTAAACTATTTTTTTTAACATATAATCATAAATTAATTACTATATGTACTCGCGTGTAAATAAACACCAAAATTTTAAAGGAATGAAAATCATTCCATTTTATTATCAGTATTTTGGAATAGTTTTCATTGCCCTATTTTATTGCAGAATTCATATTAATCTTCCTTGATTAAAATTAAATTAAAACCAAGATTACTATCTATTGTTGTTGTCTATTATTAAATATTGTTATTCAAACGGATGGACATGTTATATCTCTCAAATTTTGGGGTTGACTAATATGAGAGTATATACAGTAATAAATTATAAACAAGGATTTTTTTAAAGAAATATTAAAATTAAATTAATAAAATAAATTATTATTAATAATTAAAAATAATCAATAAAAATTAGGAAACTTAAAAAATAAAAAGCTATATTCTTCATATTTTTTAATTTTTATTGTTCCAAATATTTCACTGTTGGAGTTTCACAGCCCCTAAACATATTTTAATGCAAATGGTTTGGTGCATAATTAACTGCATTGTTTTGTAACTCATAAATAGTTGTAATAATAAAGATTATTTGGAGATTTATCACCTGCGGCTAGGTACGACAAAAATGCCTTAAAATCAATTTATAATGAAGTTCTAAAAGTATTAAAATGGCATATTGTCATTAGAAATACACAGGCATAATTTTTATAATTCTAGAATATCAAGAAAAGGGTGAAAAATCAATTACAAAATTCCTTCTTTACATATAAAAACCAAGCTAAATAAAAGAGTGTAAAAATACAACATTGACTGCAATATAGAGACCCATGCTATGTGCGTTAACACTCAATCTTACACCATTTTTGGGGGCATCTCCGGCAGACAGCACAGAGGCAGAAGCCCCTCTGTCCCTATGGGCCCACACAAACCAGGAAATATATGTATGAATGATTAAAAAACTGACATGTTTCAATATAATACAGTAGACTCCTTCAAATCCACACAGCTTGAGACCAGAAGTTGTACGGATTTCTGGCCATTGCTTTGTTTACATTTTTTAAACAGTCATTTTAATGCAGTAATGCAATCAAAATTATAATGAATGATTGTGATATTGTAAAATATTAAAATAAGTAAAGCAATAAACTAAAAGGATAAAAAGTAAGCTAATTTAAAAACTGATTAAAGTATTAAAAGTAAAGTTCAAGTAAATAATTAATAATGCATATTTGAATATGCACCCAAAAAAAAAAAAAAAAAAAAGAGATCATTTTCCTTCAATTATTCAATTTGAGGGAGTCTACTGTATTAACAAACTTTATACACAAAAAGCATCTTATACACTTTTAATTTTTCAATATCAGTTGACAAATTTTTTCTTCTTGTAATTATTACTTAATAACTAAAATTGGAGGTTGCATAAGAAAAACATTTCCGTGCCAAGGGTCAATGCAAGGTTTTTCCTCTTTTGGCCCGTTTAATGTGAAACAAAATTTTGTGAAAAATAACATTACATAATAGAAGACAAATTCAAATTAACCGAAATTCAATGATGAACTTATTACATTTAGTTTGCCCAAGAGGAATTTAACAGGTAGAAATAGTTTATTCAAAAAACCTTACATTTTTGGGAAATTTGCATTTTTTAATGGTTTCCTAATAGACATCAGATAAATAATAGTGCTTTAACATAGCCATTATAAAATTCATGACAAGAGTTCCATAACATGTGCAATGTGCCAGAAAACTTTGAAAGTTATTTTGGGCGATAACTGCTTAGGATGTGGTTGTTGCAGTCTTTTGGCGCTTGGTAAGATGATTTGGTAAATTTAAAAATAAGATATTACAAATATTAATATAATATTAATAAAATAAAATATAATTAAAATAAAAATTTGGTAAGATGCTAAACAGACTTTTGACAACATTGCTTACTTTTTTGCCAGTCGCACCAAGTGCACAAGATAGGGAACTCTTCCCAAATGATTAAATTTCTGTATATGACTTAAATAAGAAAACATTATGCAAATTAAAGATAAACAAAATACTAAGGAGTTTAAAGATTTTTAACTGTATTGGTGGTAGGAAGAAGCATTATACAGAATCTTGAAATCTTAACCCCCCCCCCCCACCACACACACACACACCAGATAATTTATCAGTAGAAATCTTTTTAAAAAATCACAAATGATTAAACTTAAATAAGAGGAATCAGCTTTAACTGTATCAAATTTTTATTCTTGGATGGAGTAAAAAATAAAATAATAAATAAATAAATAACAAAGAAAATATAAAAAGAATAAATAACCTTTGATTGTAATTGTTTGATGACTGATCTTGAGTCTTTTAACGATTTTTATATTTGGAAAATTAAGTTTAAAGTAGCAAGTAGGGTAGATGTACCAGTTTTGGTCACATTTAGAGAAAATTTGAAATAGAAAATTTACATTTCTTGATCGACTGAAGCATATTAAATCATAATAACATCATTCTTTAGCAAATTTAATTTTCTTTCTGTTAACTATAATGACTTTCTACAGAATATTTTAGGTTGTGAGTAATAACTCATCAAGTAATTTATTCCAATTTGTACCAGTTTTGGCCACTCCTACACCAGTTTTGGCCATCTCTATGCACCAGTTTTGGCCACTCCAATATCATGTAGTTTAACAAACATTTTAATTGATAATAAGTAAAAATAAAGCATTTTTATGCACCATCTATTTTACCACACATATATTTATTTGCTGTATTAAGAGAATTTTGCAAATTTCTTTATGAATTGATAAAAACATCAAATAAAATACTTATGTTGATTTTAACTGAAAATTTCAATTAAAAAACAAAAAATATATTTAAATTTGATTAATAAAAGGGACAACAGTGCCTATAGGACATAAAGGTTAACTATTTAATCAGTTTTATAATTATTCATGGATTGTGGCTTGTTTAGAACACTTGAATCTTCATCAAAGAGTTATATTTCTTGAAAGCATTTTCTGATTTTTCTTTGATTTCCATCAAAAAGTTATGAAATCATCTTTTGATTTATATTAGCTTGTGCCTTATTTAAATACCTTGCTTCTTTGCAAGTTATTTTAGGGTGGGATTTCAGAAGCAAATCATACCATTTCATACCTGGTCTTCCATCTTGAAATGGAGTTTCCATCTTGCCGGCTACAATTTTCTGGGCAGAATCTTAAAAGCTATTCCATTTTTATAGGAAATAGTATTCTGACAATATCTAAAATCCACTTTTCTAATTGATTTTTAACTTCAATTCCTAGTACCTAGATCTACTACTTGAGATTCAACATTATTAGAGAAAAGTAGTGTCCGTCCTGCAAAGGCAAGAGGGTCATTCCATGTCAAATCAACACACTTTTTGAAAAAATTTTACCTCACCATCTCAGATTTTAATGAACGATGGCACATAGTTAGTACATATATAGACTAAGAAAAATACCAAATTTTTTCAAAATATATCTATCCGTTTTGAAAATATGGCTATGTAAACTTTTCAAAAATTGTCAAAAAATGGCAGTTTGACAAATTTTCAAATCATCATAGGGTCCCTCCTAATTAAGATAGGAAGGTGAAAGAAGTGTCATATTGCAGCATTTTGTATGGACTTTAATATGATATGCAACATAATACAGGTTTTAGAAAAAAAAAATTTCAAAATTTCAATTTAAATTTTAAAAGTAAAAAAAACGTTTTTTTAAAAAATTTAAAAAAATTAGGAAAAGTAAATTATATTATTGTAAAACATTACAGAAAGTTTCAAAATGGGACAACAATGGGTTCATAGAAAAAATAATTTTTTAAAAATTGGATTTTTCATCAATTTCAAGTGATACAGTACAATACAATATGATGCAATGTAATATGATACAATATAATACAATTATATACTAAAATAGTTCAAATATAAAGACTTAAAAACTTTTTTTTTGTTTCAAATAATTTAAAAAATGAGTAATATTATTGTAAAACAGTATATACAGTTTTACAATAATTTTGAAATTTGAAAATAGGACAACAATGGGTTCATAGGAAAAATAGTGTTTAAAAAGTTTCATCAATTTTAAGTATAATAGTATATAATATAAAAAAAAGTATGATGCATAATGTAATATGATAAATGTATAATACAATATGATACACTACAGTCAGTTCAAATAACGGTGTACAAAATTGTCAAATTGTTAAATAACACAAAACCTTACCAATGCAAATCCTTTAACAATTCTTGTTATTGAATTACTTTGGACAATGAATTGTTGGATTTCAAAATGTCTTTTTTAGTTAAAACATAAGTTCTCCCAGTTGGTGTTAGAGGCTCAACAGAACATAAAACATCCATAAGTGGCACCCATAGAACATCTGGCTTGCTAGGATAAGAAAATGATGAAGATGGCCCATGTGGATGTAAAAATGTGACCTTAAGCTCATCAAGTTCTTCATCTTTATCCAGGATATATGCAAGCCACCAATGCTTGTCATATGCAGCGGTGATATATCCATTGCAATCTGATAATGATAGTTTATCATCAGATTTTGAAACTATTACTTTAAATGATTTTGAAGAATCAGAAAATGATTTAACAAATATGTCTGATGTATTTAATTTATCCGGAATGAAAGCATGATATTGCTGTGTTCCTTTAATGGTAACTGCTTTGTTGAACCTATCTTTTAAAAATATTTCTGAATTAATGTAATCTTCCTGTGTTGAAAATGCAAAGGTTATTTTTGAAGAAAAATTGGATTCGGCCCATTTATGTAATTGAAGAGGTGTTACTATTTGATTTTCATAAGGTCGCTGTAAGCTAGCTCTTGCTGCCTGTCTCTTAATTGTGCCACCCAGTCCATCACAAGGCCCTTTCCCATGAGCTGTGGCTGAAAAGTGCCATTCAGCTTCAATATTAAAATCTTCTTTATGAAAACATAGGTTGGAGAAATTTTTCTTATTTTTATACTGGACAGCACATCCATCTGAAAAATAGAAAATCTTTGTTGGGGCTTTTTGAAATTTATTTTCGAGAAATTTAATGAATTTCTTTTGGAAGGTGTACACAGCAACAGTATTATGCTCCAAACAGTCTGAAATTACAACATAGTTTAAGTGCTCAACTGTATTTTCCCTTTTGTAGTACACTACAAACGGATGAATTGTGGCTTGTTCATTAGCCCAGTGGTAACTTTGAGCTTCATCTTGAATAACCATGCTGTAATTTTCAGAAAAATCAAGCACAACAGCAAATTCTGATTCTTTCAAATTTTCTTTTACTTGATTCATAAAAGATGATTGCTGTCTTGCAATGAAATCGTGTCTAACCAAGGTTGACAGTTTGTCACAAAAATATTCAATAAATTCTGCTGATGATTTCTGCAGAGTCTCTAAATTGCAGCGATCTACAGAAACCCACTGTCTAAATGTGACTTTTTCTATTAAATTATCCTCGAATGATTTCTCTAAAATATTCCGTATTTCAAAATCACCAGGGCAAGATGAGCATTCAGACATGTTGCAGTCTATTGACGGTGGATTGCACAACATTTTTGATATGCAATGTTTGTAAGTTGGCAATTCGGCATTGGTAATTGCACCCATTTTAACGTTTTCTATCATTAACTTGACATTTTGGTGAGTCGTGCAAACACAAACTGTGTGTGTACCTTTTGACCCAGCCAAAATGCAACGCTTTGGACGGAGCTCTGCAAACTTAGAAAAACTAATTTTTAAGTCTGGAAACTTTTCTTTGAATAGTACATGAGCCTCTTTTAGATTGCATAAAATGAGCCTTTTATAAACTTTTACTTTGTTTCCACTTTGGTCAGTGATACTGATACAATCTTTAATTCCGGGCATTGATCTGCTTATCTCATCACTTTCATAAAATAAAGTGACCGTGTTAACTATCTCAGTAGAAAGATTTTTACCTGGCTTAGAATTTGGGGTTTCCAATATTCCTTTTTCTTTCAACAGTTTTTTTGATTGACGTACCATATAGTTAGGTGCGTTAAACTCACGCATGATTTTTCTGATGCCCCAACTTTCCGGTAGGCAAGTCAATATCATAAGTTTTTTTGTCCTACTTGTTGTATTTGAAAAATTCTCTATAAGATTTTGCAAAACTGTTTTATCTAAATCTTCAGCATTATCACTTTCTGAAGACTCTTTTGCTGATACAAACAAATTTCTTTTTAGGACTGAGTCTATTGTTTTAACTTTTTTACTTGCATATTGTTTTGATTTAATTTTTTTCCTATCGATAGGGGACTCTCCTAATTCATATAGTGAAGAATTTAATGTTGCGATCACATGTGATTCAGCAGAAAAGCTAGGATCTTCTGAATCTGAAATTTCTTCTTCTTGATGAGTAGAAGTGCTCTGATCTTTTAACTTTGCTAATTCTTTCCGGCAGTAATCACAAACTTTTGCATGTTTGGGCAAATCAGGATACAAATCACATATCCAATTTGTAACCTTTCTTAACTTTTTCTTATCCCTTATGGTGTGATTACTTTTCTTAAATGGATTGAAACAAGTAACATTTGAAAACTGACATTGTGCCATTTCTTATTTCAATCGGACCTCTATTAAATTCTTCTCACAGAATCAAATAAACTGCAGTTGAAAATGTACTTTTAAAAGAATCCACATTACAAAACAGAATTTAATCTTTAAACTAAGAAACACAAAGTTTTAAAAAGTTCTTGCATAAAATATCCTGAAAAACTTTAGAAACTTTGTGAAAACTCATTCACATAAAAAAGAAAGAACACTATTTTAAATGAAAAAGAATATTCCTATATTCTGAAACCAAAACTGATCAATATACTAATATTCTTCATTCTACATCCAAACAGAACTGATTCCAAGATTATACTGATTGCAGTGCTGTTGACTGGTGATACCCATGGCTGACCTTTGATCTGTCTTATCTCAAGTAGTCAATAGATAACAAACCCTTGACAGTTTGAGACAGGCCAGACCTACAGACAGAGAGTGGTTACCAAAAAATCCCTTCTAATTAAAATAGGAAGGTGTGAAAGTATTATTTTGCAGAATTTTATATGAAAACATAAATTATACATTAGGATTACCTAGCAACTGAACAATTTTATTTAATAAAAACATTGTTTTCTGCTTTCCTATATCATCATTTATAGCAGATTAAATATTAATTTTGAGTTTCTTGTTTTATGAGTTTTTTCTTTTTCTTTTATTCTATATAACCCCAATTTAGTAAAATATGCTCATTTAAAGTTATTTTTAATATGGATCTGTTCTCCCATTTTCAAACATTGTATACTATTTTACAATAATACAACATATTTTCTATGATTGTTTGTATTTTAAAAAAAATCACACTTAATTTTTTTTCCCCCTATGAATACATTGTTGTCTCATTTTACAACTTATTTTCTATATTTTTTTGAAGAAAAAAAATAAAATCAAAAATTTTTTTCACATTTGAAATTTTAAAATAAAATCAAAATTTTGAATTTACATTCTTTTTTTTTTTTTTTCTTTTTTTTTTTTTTTTTTTCAAATTCTGTCCTGTGACATACATTAAAAGTAAAATTTTCATGGATTTTTCGCATCATACTTGAAATTGATGAAAAAGCCCATTTTTAAAAAATTATTTTTTCTATGAACCCATTGTTGTCCCATTTTGAAACTTTCTGTAATGTTTTGCAATAATATAACTTACTTTCTCTAATTTTTTGAAATTTTTAAAAAAAACGTTTTTTTCACAATTTAAATTTTAAAATTTAAATTTAAATTTTGAAATTTTTTTTTTCTGAAACCTGTATCATGTTGCATATCATATTAAAGTCCATACAAAATGCTGCAATATTACACTTTTTTCACCTTCCTATCTTAATTAGGAGAGACCCTGTGATGATTTGAAAATTTGTCAAACTGCCATTTTTTGACAATTTTTGAAAAGTTTACATAACCATATTTTTAAAACGGATAGATATATTTTGAAAAAAATTGGTATTTTTCTTAGTCTATATAAGTACTAACTATGTGCCACAGTTCATTAAAATCTGAGATGGTGAGGTAAAATAGGTGTGTTGATTTGACATGGAATGACCCAAGAACGGGTTACTCCAAAACTTTGCTAGCTTGTAGTGCTGGCATTACATTTTGAATGGCCTTAATTTTACTTCCTATCTTAGAGCGGTGTTCTCTCTAGGCCATTTTTTAATAGCACAGAATCTCTTTTAAACTTCGTAAAAGGAATCCTGTTTTTTTTTTAAATAATGTGAAATACATTCTTACTTGTATTTAGATATCTCTAGTTAAGATTTTCATAATATTTAGTATTTCTAAATCCGTGTGCCTGAAATATTGCAAAAATTATGGAGCTTCTTCATTTCTTTAGGAAAAATACAAGCAATTAAATCATGCTATAATTTTATTGAACTTTTTAATTTATAAGTTGCAAAATCTTTCAAAATTTATGTTTTAGTTTATCATATCTAAACATTACATATCGCCTCTCCTTTTGTTTTATCAATACTAAACACAATACTATATTTTCTTTAGCAATATCATTCTTTAGTGACTAGCACAATGTCCTTCTTTCTAACGTGAATTATCTATTGGACAGATAATAACAAAATCTCTTTTATAAGAACTGCCATTAGCCTTGCTTTTTTTATTATTATTATTGAAGCCATTACTTTATAAAACAAAATTAAATTGATTTTTCCAGATGTTCTTAAATTTATTAAATGGCTAAAATTCCCTCTATAATGAATCATGTGGCCAAAAGTGGAACATAATGTTGTACCCTTTTTGGCCACCCCCATGGCCATAACTGGTACATATAGCAAATATAATGCACCAGTTTTGGCCACCCCCCATTAAACTGTTAAAATAATTAAATTAAATGTAAAATTGCAGTAGAGAGAAAGCTTACTTCATAAAACCTAATAGCAATTTGTTTCAGAACAAATAGAACCTAATAAGTGCCTAATGTTGAAAGATTCTGAAAACTTGTCAGCTAAGCAAAAATCTTAATACATGTAAGCACACACTACAGTTTCACACATTTATTTTTTTTGCAAGCCATATTTTATCAAAAAATAAACAAATGATATTGTAAATGATAAAAGAGAGTTTGCTTAAAATGTAAGAATGCCTATTATTTGTTAGCATTCATTCACAGGCTAAATATTGGACAAATTGATCCAATGTGGCCAAAACTGGTGCATCTACCCTATGACAAAACAAAAACAAAAAGTTCTATACTCTCCCTTATAACGAAAGAAGAAAAAAAATTTCTCACACTTGAATTAGGATATCTGAAATATTTATTCCAAATTCTGATAAAAAGGACCTCAAGGTTATATAAATTGCTCACAACTTTAAGTGTACTTGTGCCATTTAAGTAAGTAAATCGTTTCAGTTACGTACAATAAAAAAAGAAAATCACGTTTTAATATAAATAATTATTTCAAGAATAAAGTAAACGGACAATTTTAATATATAAACAATGAAAAAGTGTTTTGGTGTTACTTAAACGGTTAAATAATATACTGACTCAAACACTATACCAAAAGTTCATATGCATTGTTTACAATCATTAGTGACGAAAATCTTTAAAGGTAATATACATTCCGAGACAAGTATAAATATGATATGAACAGAAAATACACACTACACAAGAATATGGATAACTAATCAAGTAATAATACCAATGTGAACAGAAAACAATATTTAAAAAACAAGTTTGAATATATGAAATGCGTCTGATTATATGTATTCAATAAACAAACATTATATGAAATATAAAGAGCACTTACCCGTTTCACATAAAGATGTGACTTTCGGATTTCAAGAATGACACACCTCACTTTTCCATACTACCATCACTATAAATATTTTCGTTTTTAATCTGCAACAGCCATGAAGGTAGGGTAGATATACGGCAAGAAAGCGAGAAAATAGAGCGGCCATGTTGGGTACTTGTCTTGTATTTGATTGGTTGGCTGGCTGGCACATCCTTGTGCATCATTGCTCCCGATATAACCCGATATCGGGCAATATTGGTCAATGTGAGTTTTTCTACATGGATTTACAGAACTTAAAATGTTATTATAATTGTTTCCTGCTTTCTACCTTCCCACAAAAAGTACAATATGTGAATAAAAAATTTAAATATTCATGATTCCAGAAGTTTTAATGTCACAAATCCAACATCGGACAACATCGATCAATACTGGCCAATGTCGGTAAACATGACCGGTCTTTGCCGATGCACACCAAGATTGGCCGATATTGCTGTGCTACCTGGGTAGTCTGCCAAGTCATATCTTTATGGAAACCACCTACAGACCCGATTTTACGGGTTAATTGGTGGATTTTCCATTATGTTTTCCTGCACCCATTCCTCCATATTTCCAAACTTTTGGATGCAGGAAAATACAATAGAAAACCTATCAGTTAACCACTAAAATTAGGTCTTCAGATGGTTTCTACCAAGATATGACTTAACAGACCAGTTGCATTTAAATATGCTAATCTAGTTTTAACTAATCCTAAAATTTTAGCTGTAAACTCGATGAGGTGATGGTGTGTACAGACGCCTCCCGGTCTATTATAAATGTCGTAATTCTAATCTCAATAGCACTCTGGTCAATCTGGCAATTATCCCAACTATTTATGGAACACTATTCCTTTAAGTGCGTTTTAGTGATATTAATGAACTTATGCATATGCATCATACATATTATACATATGCATATAATACGTAATACATTTGCATCATATATATTATAGGTATGTGTATAATACATATGCATCATTATGACGTCAGAATAAACAAAAAAAATTTTGTCGCCAAATTTGAGAATTGACATGATATATTACCAAATTCGGCGACACATTGCTAAATGTCACCAAGCTTGGCGAATATTTGACGCTAGTGGCTATTTTTCAATGAGTTAATGCGAGCCATCTATTTTTATTTTTCCGCATATCATCTGAATAGTTAAATGATATAACGTACTAATATTTCCAAAGTGCAAATAGTTTCGTCACTGCCCAAAACCTCTGCTATTGTTATTATATTGTACTGTAATTATACTTACTGTGACTATGTTGTTAATCTTTACAACGCTAAAACTTCTGCATTATATAAAGAGAATTTACGGAAACTATTAAAGCACTGAAACTGCCAGTTCCCCTTATGATTATTATAATGGTTATTATAATGGTTATGATTATTATAATTCTATAATATGTAACCTGTTAATCGATATGTACGTTCGATATGTACGTTAATCTTCTATAATCCGGTTCCTCGCATTTTAGTTTTCAGGTTTCGAATAAAATTAACTAAAATCTTAAAACCATGGCACATTGACTAATTCTTCAACACGATCAGATGAGAAGAATGATAGATTTTCAAATGGATCATGGCAGTGATCCGGTAGACCAGGCACGGATCCACGGGGGGGGCGATCGGGGCGATCGCCCCCCCCCCCCCCCCAAAATCCACCGATTATCGCGAATTTCGGCAAATGGTCTCCGAAAAAAAACCAATTTCGTGAATTGTTCGCAGGTCAAAGGGTCGCAAAAAAACTCGAATTTCGTCAAAAGATCGCGCAAAAACCGCCAATTTCGTCAAAGGATCGCGAAAAAACGCGAATTTCGTCAAAGGATCGCGGAAAAATGCGAATTTTGTCAAAGAAGCGCGGAAAAATGCGATTTTCGTCAAAAAATCGCGCATTTCATCAAAGGACCACGAAAAAAACGCAAATTTCGTCAAAAGATCGCAGAAAAAAACGCGAATTTCGTCAAAGGTTCGCAGAAAAAAACGCCAATTTCGACAAAGAATTGCGGAAAACGCTAATTTCGCGAAAGAATCGCGCAAAAAACGCTAATTTCATCAACAGATCTCTGAAAAAAGGCGAATTTCTTAAAAGAATCGCGAAAAAATACGCTAATTTCGCCAAAGAATCGCTGAAAAAACGCGAATTCCGTCAAAGGGCCGCGGAAAAAACGCACAATTAGCACAGGGAAGAGATTCCCCTAGGTGCGCATCCACGAAAGGGGGGGGGTTCGATCGGGGCAAAGAAGAGAAGAACAAATTTACCAAATTGGTTTATAAGAAATCAACACACCACACGCATTTTAACTCACTGGGATTAGGATATAATCCTCTTTTGTTCATTCATCAAATACCCTTGAAATTTACCAATGTGGGTGGCAATAACAGTACATTTTTTACACATTAGTGGCTGTCTTCAGAAAACATTAAGATGCTTGAATTTTCCAAAGGACCTTTCTTTTTCTTGTTTCTTTTTTTCTTTGGAAATTGTATGAATCCCATTCTTTTCTCAAACAATAAAGCACTGCTCAAAAATATTGTTATACAGAAATTAGAATTGTAGCTTCTTTGAAAGAACGAAAAAGTTTCAGCACTTTAAAGGGATCCGCATAAAGTTGTCAATTTATGTTGTAGAGATTCAACAAAAGGTACACGAAGTGGCATCGTCCCCCACCTCAACCCATAGTGTCAAAAATTATGTCGCCATACGCATTTTGACTGGACATAATCCTATTTTGTTCACTAATTTCCGAAACGTCAGTGATGTTTACCATTGATACCCGAAAAGTGTTTGGTTTTCGTTTGCTTGTCTGTGTGTTCCGAAAACTGAAGTTAAAAGCGTCGGATTTATATCATGGGGGGCGAACTCCCCGATCGACCCCCCCCCCGCCCCCGGGGATGCGCTCCTCCTGGTGCTAATTGTGCGTTTTCTCCGCGTCCCTTTGACAAAATTCGCGTATTTTTTTCGCGATTCTTTGACAAAATTCGCGAAATTAGCGTTTTTTGCACGATTCTTTCGCAAAATTCGCGTTTTTCTGCGACCCTTTGACGAAATTCGCGTTTTTCTGCGACCCTTTGACGAAATTCGCGTTTTCTGCGACCCTTTGACGAAATTCGCGTTTTTCTGCGACCCTTTGACGAAATTCGCGTTTTTGCGCGACCCTTTGACGAAATTCGCGTTTTTGCGCGACCCTTTGACGAAATTCGCGTTTTTCTGCGACCCTTTGACGAAATTCGCGTTTTTCTGCGACCCTTTGACGAAATTCGCGTTTTTCTGCGACCCTTTGACGAAATTCGCGTTTTTCTGCGACCCTATGACGAAATTCGCGTTTTTCTGCGACCCTTTGACGAAATTCGCGTTTTTCTGCGACCCTTTGACGAAATTCGCGTTTTTCTGCGACCCTTTGACGAAATTCGCGTTTTTGCGCGACCCTTTGACGAAATTCGCGTTTTTGCGCAACCCTTTGACGAAATTCGCGTTTTTGCGCGATCCTTTGACGAAATTCGCGTTTTTTGCGAGATCCTTTGACCTGAGAACGATTGATGAAATCGATTTTTTTCGGCAACCATTTGGCGCAATTCGCGATAATCGATAGATTCATATTTTTTTATCTAAGGAGGGGGAGGGGAGATTCGCGCCTGTGAAGAGTATATAAACACCACTTAGATGACACATTTTGACTTTCAAGGATGTTAAGGCCCTTCAAATTTCTGAAGGGGATCCTTTTTCAGAGATTACCCTCTTTCAGAAGTTGATATTAAAAAATAGATGTGATTGTTATGTTTTTCAGCTACGGTAATTGGTTCTTATGTATTTTTTAGTGCTGAATCCAAAAATGACCATCATTTTTTACCATACCATCACGTCAGGATTTTTCACAAATCGCAAATTTTTAAATAGTCGAAATATTGCGAAAATCTGGTACTATAAAATAGACGTAACTTTTTTTCATAATAACTTATTCATTTTTTTGCTTATACTATGGATTTTTACAGTTAAATATGTAAAATATTGTGTATTTAAAATCCTTATAATTTTATTCCATGCGTGGAAGTTTCTTTGAACCGCTCATGCCCTGCTTCGCGCTTTTCTTTTAATCTTCTCTATGGGATTTATCTCGGTATCCTCTTATTTTGGCGGTTGATAAAGCTGGGAAACTTGTGACAGATGTATTTAAAACATTTACCTTCTTTTGTTAATGCTTTGACAAATTGCTTTGAGAGATTTTCGCTATTTTTAGCCCCCGGTACGGTATGCTATTTCTTTCTCCCAGCTTATTATGTGACATCTCCAAAAAATAACGTTACCTTACAGAAGCCAGCCGTGAAACAAAGCAGTACGATTAAATACTCTATAGCATTTTTTTAAACTTCTAAGCATCGCACATTTTCAATGTTTATACCGTCATATTCGAAAAAAAAGTACTTTATAATGCAATTTGTTTGAAAACTGCATCTCCATTTATTTTTGAAATATTATTATTACTATTATTATTTTTTATTTATTTTTTTATTTTTTTTTTAGTTTTTAGAGTGATTTGCTTAATATTGGCAACGGAAGAACTCCATTTCTGTAGAAAGTGAAAGAAAAATAGAAATTATATCTTTGTTGCCATTTTCCCATAAAAACTGATAAAAAAAGTTAAAATACGTGCTATTTTCAAAAAATATAAATGAAAGATTTCTGATAAAACAGGGAGCTTTTAGAAACTAAATTTCATTTTAAATATCTATAATGATAATACAAACAAATGAAGGCTTGTAAATCTTTAGATGGCCGATTTTTTGTCGAGTTTTTTGTATGACGAAATCTCTTTTTTGTGTGTGTATGTGTATTATTCAGCTATAGTGACGTCTTAAGCGTACTTTACTGTAGATGTTGTTTAACACTGGATCGCAAATGAAAATGATGAATTCTTCAGGGGATGTGGATGGTGTCACTTTATGTAAAATAAAATCGCATGTTATAAGTCTTAAAACTGAACTACAGTAGAGCCCCGATTATCGGAGTTTCCGCTTTAACCGAGTTATTTTCTTCTGATGGACTGATGGCTTCCATTTTTTTTTTCAAAAAAAATTCTGGCCATTTCCACACCCCCCCCCCCCCCCATTCTGACCAGAAAATCAGAGTTCTAACTTTTTACGACTGCTCTTTCATCTTCACCTAACACTTCATTTATAACGACTGTTTCATAAAAATGGAAGCCATCAGTCCATCAGAAGAAAATGATCCATTCTAAAGGTATAAGTTCGATTAACTCGGATAATCGGGACTCTACTGTATCTATATTTATATACATATATTTTTTTGGTCATCGGGGGCGACACTAAATTCTGAAAAGCAGAATTCCTGTTTTCTAGTTTTACTTTTTAACTTTGAAATTTACGATTTGCGAAAATCGTGACGTGATGGTTAAAAATGAAGGTCATTTTCGTATTCAGTGCTAAAAAATACATCAAAATCAATTACCATAAGTTAAAAAACACAATCATCGCAGGCTTGTGTTATTAATGTTTTTCACTATAACTAAAAGAACAAAAAATAAGATAAATAATTACCATAGTACAAGAGTAAAAAGAAAAAGAAAAAAAATAAGACATTTAATAAATAAATTCTGTTATAACGTTTTTAATTTTACGACCTAATAAGTAACAATAAACCATATTTTGAGAGGGCGGGATTATATAATAAGAGTGTTGGATAACCGAGTGTTTCGGTTAATCGAACGTCGGATAATCGAAAGTCTGTAATATTTTCAAATCGCATTAATTATTTCATATTCATTTAAAAATTAACTGCAAGGAATGATTTGAGCAACAGAAATTATGACTACGTTGATTATATGCCACTCGGGATCGCCCCCCCCCAAAACGATTCTCTGGATCCGCCCCTGCGGTAGACCTTCTATTCTTCCGTAATCGAGTCTATTGAAAAGGTTAACGTGAAACAAAAAGATATTAGCATCATTATGGTTTAATGCAAATGCAGATATTGTCAAAGGATTTCATAAGAACCATTTCACTTATACCCAGTCGTATCTCGTATCAGTTAAAATACAACAATTGGCAGTGAGCCCAATTAGAAAAAGATTACTTGGTAGGATTAAAAATTTCCGCATTAGAGAACGAATCGTAACTGCTAAGGAAACATGCATAAGTGAGTTAAGAGATATTTGTCACGAAAGATGGAATACATAACAACACAAAATGTATGATGTGCTTCCATGATCGTTAAGAGTTTTTGATTTCTCTATCAAAAAGCTTCCGACTTGGCGAAAGAATGGGCAAGTAAATTAAATTATGAATAACAGTAACATGATGCAACGTTTAACATAGAATTAATACGGTAAATACTGCTTGCTAGAGGCGGCTAGTACTTTAATATAAAAAGAAATAAAGTATAAATTTGTAAAGCTCAATAAAATAAATTTAGGTATTTTTATATTAGCCGGGCGAAAGTGACAAATCGCCAAATACTGTTCCCAATTCCATTGTTCATATTGCATTCATTTCATTTAAAGATATATACTTTTCAGTCATCTCATTTAAATTGGATGCATTTCCCTCATTTTATTTAACAGAATATTTAACATAGAAATAAATAAATAAGAAATAATAACATAAACCAAAATATTTTATTTGAAAATCAAAGCATTGTTTCTAATTTACACATGTAAAAAATGAAAACTGTTATTGGCGAAAAAACAAAAGTCTAATGAGGAGATTTGCTCCCGGGTAACATAAAAGTACCGAAATTTAAGTTTTTTCATATTAATATAGTTTAGAATAACAAACTTGAAAAAACTTACAAAAAGTAGTGATATCCCAACAAAAAGTTTTCGGTAAAAAAAAAAAAAAAAAAAGCGCCAAGTTCTCCTTAATGTTTCGGCCAGAAAAAGTAGTGATATCTGAAGTTCGCACAAGTTAAAAGCCAAACATCCCAAATCTTTCATTGAAAATGGCTTCCTGCGACTTGGCCGTTAATGCCTTCGAGAGAGTTTTTCAAATTTTAAAATATGTACAAATGAGCTATATGTCAACTACATTTTTTGATTATTTTAGGCATTTTGTGGCACAGAGTACAGAAAAAAATACACATTTGAAAAAAGCATTTAAACAACTTCAGTCTATTTAAATGCTTAGAAGTTAAAAATAACAAAAAACTTGTATTCAGGAGATAATATCCCTAATTGCTAAAACATAATTAGTATCAGCTTTTAACAGTTTATAAATCGAATACCTCATAATGTATGCAAACAAACTATAATAAATGTTCAAACGAAAAAATTCTCTTTCGTCAATACACAAGATTTCAATATTATACAATAAAATATAATGTAACATATTGTGAGATTTGAAGTAAGTAAATTTTGTTTTATTTCTTGGGTTTTACGTTAATGACTTTAGCTTTAGACCGTACAAAATGGCAATTAAACCACAAGTGGACTAAATGATCTGTAATCAAAACTAATGTTTGTTGAAACTGAATGGTAGTTATCAGAAATCTTTTACTTATGTCTTTATGTGAATTTGCCTCTTTGCATTCTAATATTACTTTTAATATTTAAATAATTTATAAATGCATAATTTCCAATCATTAATTTAGAAATGTTGTAGAAGGCATTAACGGCCAAGTCGCAGGAAGCCATTTTCAATGAAAGATTTGGGATGTTTGGCTTTTAACTTGTGCGAACTTCAGATATCACTACTTTTTCTGGCCGAAACATTAAGGAGAACTTGGCGCTTTTTTTTTTTACCGAAAACTTTTTGTTGGGATATTCTTTTTAACCCGGCAGGACAGGCGCCGGGTGTTTCGACACCCCACGCCCGAAAATATTCGTTTGCTGGCGGTGAGTGCCTTTAATTAATTTCTTATTAATTTTTTTAATTAACGATAATTTAACATTTCAATTATCATTTTTCACGAGAAAGAGTGTGATTATCCTGAATTTCGCTAACAGACAGACTATTTTTTTTTTTTTTTTTTTTTTTTTTTCGTATTTATGCCATTTAATATGTTTGGGGTGTGCTGACACCCCATGCCCGTTCTCGTGTTACGTTTCACGGCGCGCGTCCTGCCGGGTTAAAAAATCGATTTTTCGGCCAATTTTGAGGTAAATTGTCCCGTTAACTCTCTATTGCCCATGATAGCATTTCTGCTACCATTAGTTCAGCTTTAATTTTTAGCACGAAATTTCACAAACAATGTATATTTTTAAAATCATTACAGAAATAATTGCACCTTTAGGTAATATTATTTATGAATTTTGAATGCAGATGGAGCACTGAAAAAGAAAAAAATTAATTTGAAGCAACATGTCTTACAAAAATTTCAAAATGACACTTACAGTGGTAAGTTTTTGCTCGATTTTTCAAATGTTTTATTGAAATAAAACTAAATGCATATGGTATACAGGTTTATAAATAATAATAATAATTTTAAATAGTTTTATGAAACCAGTGATCTCAAATATTTTATCGACAGAATTTTAAAACTAGGACTTCCCTCAGAGGGATTAGTCTGAGCGATATTGCCGAGAACATAGATTTAAAAATAACTTGTTGCAAGTAAAGAAAATGAGATACTATCTTTAATTGGCCATATACTGGTTACTAATTCAAATGATGAAATATCTAGATTAGTGAACCTGGAAAAAAATATCCATATCAATTTCAAACCAGCTCTTCCCTCTGTTAAGGGCCCTGGCAAGAGATAGAATAGCCTAGAAAAGGAACACATTTACAAGTACTTTCGGACAACCTATTCGCTGTTTCATACCGACATTTTTGCATTTTTAAAAATACATACATAAACCAGTATAATACTTCTTCAGTTTTATTTTCATAGTCGTTTATATCATTTGACAAAAAATTTCATTTTCTTAAACTCGAATTGCGTCATGCTTCTTTAAAAAAGCAAAATCCATATAACAATGAAATTCCATGAAGGGAATTAAACACATGGTAATAAAGCATTTATGTGTGCGCAATTGATAAATCGTCAAATATTTTTCTTATCGCCATCTTTCGTAATGCATTCTTTTAATTTAAAATACACACATTAAATAAATTTATAAACACGATTTGATTCATTTAATTAAAAAAAATAATAAGAGATAATAGCATAAGTCAAAACATTTATTTCAACATCAACACAAATTACACTTGCGGGGAAAAAAGGCGGCTTTTGACAAAAAATAAAAATAAAATACTCTTGGCAAAATCTGAACCGGGTTAAAAAAATGTACCGTGATTAATTCAAATATTATAGGAATATTCCGTAATCTGGTTTTCAACCAATATCGTATTTTAAAAAGCTTCGCTTAACTCCAATGAAATTTCATTGCTGTAACATTTTATTTTTTTGTGTGTGTGGGGGGGGGGGAGAATGCGAGATTGCATATACAGTGGAACCCGGTTAAGACGCGTTTCAAGGGAGTAGACAAAAGTCGCGTATTAAGCGGGATCGCGTATTAAACGTGATTTGTATAACGTTGCAGGAACTGGACTAATTTACACATCTAATCGTGTCAATGAACTTTAAAGCTTTCATTTATATGTTTACGGTGGAAAATTGTGCCTTTATCATATTTCTATTTCAATTTAATTGTATTGAAAATATTGTTTCTTTTTATAGGACCGACTGGAATAATAACTAAAAATAAATAAGGATTCCAACATGGCTTTAATGTCGATTAATTGGTTACAACCAAAGAAAAAATAATAAAAATAATTTTCTTTCTAGACTAATTTTTTGTAACAGAAAGGAAAAAAAAATATTAAATCTTCAAAGCACAATCCAGTTGTTAAAATCATATTTAATATTTGTGATAAGTATCATTATAATCTGTCTTCTTTTTAATACAAAAAATTGTCTTTATTAATTTTTGTGCAAACATTATTATTAGTATAGCAAAAAGTAACGAAAAAATAAAAGAATAATACAAAAGTCGTATTTGTTTAATGATTGCGAGTTTTTTTTTTTTCTTTGTTTATAATATGTATTATAAAACATAGTAGTTTAAACATAAAGTTAATTTAAAACTTAACTTATAACAGATACAATCATCTCCAATCATAATAATTTTTATGACGTATCTGTGTATCCTGAATTCGTCTATCTCACTTTTCTGCACTAAAAACATACACGAAGCGAGAAACAATAAATGTCAGAACATGGGTTAAAAGAAGATTTGCAGTGTTGCTAATTTAGTGGGAATTTTTTAATTCAAATATCTACCACTATTTTCGACTCGTAATGTTCGCTTTAATTAATCTCTTATTAAATAAAGTAAATATTACTATTCGAAAACACTGTTTTTTATATGAACAAAACAAAAAAAACCTGCTAAATTGACAAAACTGGAGAAGATAGAAGGAATTCGCATCTTCATCAATGAATTCGCGTCTTAAGCGTGATTTTTTTTGCCTCATGGGACCGAAAATCTATCGCATATTAAGCGGGATCGCGTAATAACCGTGAGCGTCTTAACCGGGTTCAACTGTATTTATATTTAAATTTTAAACTTTCGTTTATGTAACGGTTGCTTGTATGAATAATTAACACCTTGATGATCGAGCTTCACTCGAAACATATGTAAAAAACTGCTTGTGTGGTATGTGTGCGTAAAGCCATTATTACTTAGCTATTATAACTCCCGTCCGTTATAACAATGTTGCTGTTAGTATTTTTGACGTCAACCTTGGCTGTGTATCTGAATACGAATTATTGGCCATTTTTCTTGCACGAAGAGTGGTTATAACATAATTGTTTCATTTTGCATAGCATGTACCAATTGCAATATTGATACTTTTAAGTTAGTCAAGCGCAGGTGATAAATTGACAATATTTTTTCCATACTATATTCATCTTGCATTCATAATATAAAGCTTTCATTCACTTCATTTAAAATACACGTTTTTAACTAATTTCACCGTACTCTAACAACATTACTTTGCATTGCCGTTTTTTTTTTTAAAGCTTTATGCAGTTTTGGCTTCAGAAAGTGAGATTTGTTACAAAAAGATACAAACTTGACAATTTATTACAAACCCGATTTATTTATTGAATAACAAACATACGACCTGTGTGCTTGACATGAGAGCCCGCTTATAAGTCCGAGACAAGATTGCACAACGAAATATTACAACACAAGAGAAATACACCCTGGGAGTTCCACACAAAGTGTGTGTGCAATGGAACCAGCGGGAATCGAACCCACAAACTCTTACGCACTACAAACCCGATGAACGTTTATGTTTATTTTTTACAAATAAATATAAACCTTTTTGGCACAGATGTCACATACGCACTACGTTGGCGCGATTTTTTTCTGACGCCAATTTGGCGAAAACCTCGTTTTCGAATACCAGTTACATATATATTTTTAAAAAGGGAATAACAATAAATAAAAAAAGTTTAATTAATAACTATAGAACAAAACAATTTATATAATTTAAAAAAAGAAAATAAAAGTAAATAAACAATTTATTAATAAATAAACAACAACATCTAGGTTACCATCAATCAAAATAACGACACTTTAGCGATAATTAAGTATCCCGGTCCGTATATGACATTGGCGTCAGAAAAAAATCACGCCAACGTGGTGCCCATGTGACATCTGTGCGTAAATGTCTTGTTTTTTGTTTACACTAAATTAATTGTTTAAATCTTAAAAAAAATGCTTGTGTACATGAAAGAATGAGTAGGTTACCAGAAAATATGCATGAAAAGTTTACTTTTCTCGCCAAACCCATTTTCTTTACCTATAAGACGCCCATTCTGGAAAAGTACAAATTTCGGTACTTGTTATCCCATCGACCAAATTACTGTCGCCAAATTGTAAGACTAAATGCCAATAATGGTTGATCGTAAATGTCACATTCACTTGACAACACATGTTTACGTCATCAAGTGATTTTAATTTCGACGTTTTATTTGTATTTTTATTTATGCTATACTAATTTATTTGTTCTTTAAAATATTTAAGTTATTTAGTATTAATATTAAGTTATTTTTGAAAAAAGTTATTTAAAATAAAAATTATGTCAATTTTTATAATTTGGCGGGTGGTTTGGCGATTTATATAATTTGGCGAAATTGGTCGATGGGATAACTAACAAGCACCTAAATTTCATTTACAATACTAAAAAGACAAAAATAAATAAATTAAGAATAAATGATGCCACAAATAAAAATTGTTTATTTAAACATAAAATAACTGTTTCAAATTTTCATACGCAAACTATAAATGTTGGTTGCTTTTGGCGATTAAAAAATTCTATTGGATAGATTATCGTAAAATCTGAAATCCTACGTTATTATGGCTTTTTTCTTTGAAATAGAAAAAAAAAATCCAGATTTATTTTCCTGTTTGATTAAATTTAAATATGTTTTTTTGCACTTTAATATTAGTGCGGGCATATTTTCTTTGCTCCATGTGCTATAATTCGGTTTTCTACGAAAACATCCAGCCGGTGAAAATGACATACACTAAATTTCCGTGACGTATGTAGATAAATTGTGCTTTTTTATCAGTTTTTTTAATATAATTTTTAAACGAATTGGATCTTATTTTTCATAGTAGGTGCATTCAGTAGGTTACCCTCATAGGTACCTTCTGGTAAAACCAGAACCGAAATCCGACAAATATTTTTTGAGTTATGCTTGACGAAAGGTTTTAATATCCATCGTAGCTGTTTTTGACCGGAAAGTAATACTGCGTTGTGTATTAGCCTTCGCTTCGCTCAGACAATTATACAAGAGATAAATGCATAACATTAGTTAGTTAAATAATCTGTTGTCGTTTTTATTGTAGCTATTTCATAAGGTAAAAGTATTTCTTACATAAAAGATATTTACTTTTCGAGCCTCCCATTTAAATGGAACTACAATCCAATGTTTTCTATCTTTAAAACATTAAAACATATGTTATCAATAATTGGTAAATAAAGTATACCATTGTAGTGTGGAATAAAATATGTTTTTCTCAAATTTTCACACCTATCCCATTGCTACCTGTAAAAATATGTATGCATTATAAAAATTATTAAAATTATAAAATTAAACAAGAATTTCTTCTTAATTGAAACTATCGTGAAAATAAGTTACTAAATATTGAAGTATTCTTTTAAACAATGCTTTGAAGTTAACATTGTATACACTTAAATGTCTACACTAGAGGTCTGCACGGGCCGAAATTTCCAGGCCCGGGGCCGGCCCGACTCATCGAAAAAAAAAATTCGGCCCGGCCCGATAAAAAAATTAAAAGTTCGGCCCGAGCCCGGCCCGGCCCGGCCCGTAGGAAAAGTAATATTGGCCCGGCCCGGAAAAAAGTTAAAATATCGGCCCGAGCCCGGCCCGGAAAAAAGCTAAAATCTCGGCCCGAGAAAAAAAAAAACCCCAGCCCGAGTGAATTTTTTACAAAACATTGATTTTTACGTCGATTTGGTTAAAAATTTCTCTCGTACGAGATAGCTCTGACCAAAAATATTTATCTTAACTTTTTTTTCTCATGTTTATAATCTTCATTTTTAAAGAAGTGACACAGACTGCGATATTTATTTTTTTTAACGAATCTCTATTCCTTGTATGTAAATGTTTAGGTTATCATTAATATTGTTAATCAGTATTCCATGCATTAACATACATGTATTCATGTATGCCAAAAATCTGAAAAATTCTATACAGTAAAATCTTCTAAGACGGAATTGCGTAGAAGAGAAAAAAAAATGCGTTATAGACAAGTTCCATTCTTAGCAAGTGTAAATGTATCATATATTATTTTCTTACGTATTAGTATATTAATTTTGCATGGATCAACACGTTTTTCAGTTTAACACGGGGTTCCGTCATAGGCAGGTCCCTTTTCACACGTTTTACTATATTTTAATTTAGCTATATTTTAATAAGCGTAGAAATATACTATTCTTTAAAAAGAAAAAAAAAATAATGTATAAGTGTAGAATAATGGCAATTTAAAAATGCATGCATTTTTTGCAAAAAATTTTGGGCCAGGCCTAATTTGACTGATCTTTGAATGGATCTGGCCAAGCTGATACAATGATTTTCATACGGGATGAATCAAAACTAGGACTGAAAAGCTTGGGCCGTGAAGACTAGGAATGAAACCAATCCCGACTCTGTACAGAAAAAATAAGTTAGGTCCGTGCCGGCCCGAGCCTTAGAAATAAAGTATGGCCCGGGCCCGGCCCGGCCCGAGCCTTCAGAAATAATGTACGGCTCGGGCCCGGGCCGGCCCGAGTGCCGTGAATGAAAATCGGCCCGCGGGCCGGGCTCGGGCTTCGGGCCACGGGCCAGCCCGTGCGGATCTCTAGTCTACACACTGTCTAAATATGGAAATTGTCTCATTCATCTACACTGATCTTTTAAAATTATATAAATTTGTTGAATGTAAAATGTCTGTTGAGATGAAAATAAAGACGTGAGTGCGCAAATAATAAATAATTTACTGTTATCAATTGTTAGAAGTCGACATACACGATTAAATCCGCGGGGAAAATTTTAATAATCGGGGCAAAACAACGTTTTTCACCGTTTTTAAGAAAAGTGAAAAAATTGTCTTATTTTTGAAATGGCATACTGCGCTTGCTATTGAGTGTATAAAAAAGTTGCAAATATGGAAGTTGTAGAGAATTTTGTGCTCTTTAACTTTGTAATTGACAAATAATATGCTACGGCAACGGGTCTCGCGATATTTAAAAAAAAATAAAAAAAAGTCCCAAAATTTTGTTGTTTTTTGGCCACAGAAAATTTAGCCTTAAGAAATTTTGTTAGAAAACATGGTTTTTCCATGTTGGCATCATTATAAACAATTCAAAAAAATAAAATCTTCTACCCGACCTTTTGCAAGGTAAAATGTACATTTCCCCTGGACTAATGTAACGGAACGTTATTTTTTAGGCACGACACTCGCCCGAAAGTCTATCGGATCGGGGGCTAAAAAACAGCTGACTCAATAAGTTCGGAACTGATTCGTATCAAATCTAGTCATTTGACGCCACGCCAAATCGTCAAAAATGTCGCTTTTTATTTTTTCCTTAAAAGCTTAATATAACATTTTTGGCATTTTCTAAAACATATACTACAGTAAAGGTTTCTCTATATAATCTCTTTGCATTAAAATATATCAGACAGCTGTTATGAATAACTCATGTTGAAACAGGGAAAGTTTTTCATATTTAATACTAAATTAAGATGTAGTAAGTACTAATTTATATACAAAATAGCAAAACCCGCGGCTTTGCTCGCGTAATAGTTAAAATAAGCCAAGTGGTATGTGTGTGCCTATTTTTATTAGAAGAAAATCGCACTGTTAGGAATAATTAAAAAATTACTAACTAAGCCACAGTTTGACTAAACTTCATTATGACACTGCACTGGGCGAAAATAAGACTTAAATTAATGAGAACTAAAACAAATTCTAAATAAAGAATAATTTAGACTATATTTTGACGCTATCTAACAGGGTATCTTTTTACTTTTTTATTATGGAAGCAGTTTTTGTGTGTGTGTGTGTCCTTTCAATTTCGGAACCGGTTCTGAAACTGTGTACCCAGGGGGGAAAAAACGGCATTCAAAATCGAAAAAAATATCAGACTAGACCACTGCAGAGATTATATGCAAACAGAATAATATATATATAAAGGGGGGGGGGGGATGGGATTTAAGAATATTGAAATGCAAATGAGAAATTTGAAAAGAATGCTGCAATTAGTTTAACATTACCTGGCGAGTATCTTTGCGTAACTTTTAAGGGGCTATATAACTGTTAAATATTCAAAAAAATTTAATTTTAGAAAAACCTATGCATTAAAGACATTATGCATTCTAAACATTTTAAAGCAAATCGCACAACAATTTCTCATAATTTTAATAGTTATGACCTAAAATATGTCAATTATTCTTGCTGTAAAAATGATACTTTAATGTGGTTTATTTCAAAAAGTCCTTTTTTAAAATTCCGCGAAAGATTTCTATTAAAACTGTTTAATAACATATAAATTTTGCGGAATTACAGATTATATCCATAAGGCTGAACGAAATTTCTTTTGTAATTTCAGTGACGAAAAACAGCATAAGTAAACTAAAAATAAAATAAAATAAATCCTTTTAACTTTATTTTTAAATAGAAATTTTGCTAAAATATACACATAATTAAGGTTCAGTCTTAAGATATAGATATAACAGTGAATTTGTGAAGATTGCAAATGTAAAAATATTAACTCATTTAATGGTCATTTTGCTCACAATAAAAGAAAAAAAAGCATGTTTTTAGCTTTTTGAGATAAACTACTTTAAATTATCTTTTTAATCATTACTTACAGTGAGAACGACACATTTTTTAACCGTAACAATAAGAACGTAATTCTTAAATTTTACTGACATAATAAAAATAACATTTTAAAAAACTGTTTCATTCATTAATAGTATCAATCATCCTTTGTACTTACGCATAGTAAACCATCTCCCGCGTGGTTACACGATTGTATATTCGTAAAAATCCTAATTGTTGTCATCTGTTCCACCAAAAACATTCTTTTTTTAAATAACAACTGTCATGAAATTCTAAACTTGAAGTAACTATTGTGTTCCATTTGTTGTCTTCGAATACATTTCGTGGAATAAAATAACTTTTCACACTATTATGGATGGCAGACGATTAAATCAGGGCGAGCAGGTGATCTGATGTGATTCGTCAAAAAGAAATGTTTTCATTTCTTCTGTACCTTCTTGGAAATACGAGTACACGATTGAACTTTGCTATTGTACACTGGAATAATTCTGTTTTGTTTTTTGTCTCGCAAAGATTTAAAATTTTTATTTTAATGTCACACTTATTTTATGATAGAACGGTTAAAAAAAAACAAAAAAAAAACAAAAACAAAAAAAAAAAAACTAGGTTATGGTTAGAAAACTGATTTTGTTTGTTAAGTAAATGAATAAATAGAAATGTAAAAAATAACAAAGTTAAAAGCACCAAAATTTTTTTCAAATTTAAGCATGCCGGTTTCGGTAGCCTATTGCATACCTTCCTCAGTGCAGCTGCCTCAGTGCTCAGTGCTGGAGCACTGAGGAAGGTATGCTATACGCTATACCGAAACCGGTATGCTTAAAATAAAAAATTTTTGGTGCTTTTAACGTTGTTATTTTTTACACTTCTATTATATTGCACCAAGCTCCTTCTTGATAATTAAATGAATAAATAATTAAATACAGCAGAACCCCGCTCATCCGAAATTCCGGTTAATCCGAACCGATTTTATTTTCGAAAATTATACAGGATTGCATGCCGGAATACGAAATTTTCCGGAATACAGGCTGAATGTCGTGAAAAACGGGTAGGAGTTAAAATGAATGGCAGTAAAGCATGTTTTTAATTCTTTAAACAGCTTAAATAGAATTTTAAAAAATACTCAATAATGTTAAAGTTCAACCTATGAACACGAATATAAAGTGAAAACATGCACTGTAGGCCTGCTCGTATAGAAGCCATCTTAAAAAAATCTTGAATATCAGTTTGTTTGCCAGTCACTCTAAAATTATTTTCTAAAATGCAAAAAATATTTAATTCAGATGATAAAATTTTTCGTTTCAACAGTTTGATTTTGAAAATTAAGTACAGAAATGTTTTTTTTCTTCCTCGTTGACGCGGCGACTGAGCTGTGGACAGATTTGCAATTTTGAACCGTTTATAATCGGTTGTAACCTAATTCCTCTTTCTGAAGTTCCACATCGGAGTACTATAAAAACATCAGGAGTGTTTAAACAAAGAATACTATTTTTTTTCCAAAAGTCGTGCCGGATTATCCAGCAGGCCGGACTAGAGGATGTTTATTATGTTACTGAGTACTTCTAACTTACATTTTTTTTTTAGCACGCATCTTTTCCTTTTCTATTTTTATTGGAATTTCGGTTAATCCGAACAGGCACCGGTCCCCAATGAGTTCGGATGAGCGAGATTCTGCTGTAAAAAAATATTTTGCAATTTTTGGAGGAAAAATAAAAAATATTTTTTTCTTCTTCTTCTAACAGAAGAAAATTACGTTATTTATCTTGGGTTTATGACTACTTTAACTAAAAAAAAGCGTGACAAGAAAATGAAGCATCTCCCACTCAATTAACAGAAAGAAACGAATCAGAAAGGGTAACGTCAAACGTGGCCAATGAGGTGCCGTTCGTGCTGCAGCTCGTTTTAAAAGTATTCCTATCTTGGTGCAATAGCTGTTGCACTCAATGCAATTTTTTTACGATTCTATATATATAACCCTTAAATGCCTGATTTTTCAAAAATCATTGTAATAATGTTTTTCGGCTTTCATTTTTTAAATAAATCATGGGAAAAATACTTTTAAAAATCATATTTTGTTTTAAGTAGGGTTTATGGCTAAAAAACAGTTTGTTACTCATCGGCAATACGGGTCTTTAATTGAAAAAATAATTTTCCTAGATAAAATTGTATAATATTAAACACACAAGAATTTTAGGAATAAGATAAGATAATAAGAAATAAATTTTATTTGCTCACTGCAGGTCAAAATAGGGTACTTCGCAAGCTTCCAAACAAAACAAAAAGTACAAGTAGCAATAATTGAAAAACTAAATCTGTCTTTATTCTTAAACAGCACAAGTGTTACCATCCAGGGCTTAAATTGCGCCGGAGCCCACCGGAGCCCGGCTCCGGCACTTCTCTGTTTTTAGTAAATACTTAAATATTGGTCGGAATTCACCGGAGCCCAAATACAGGGCTCCGGAGCCTAGTGCAATAGCGCTTCCGAAAAGCCGAAGCGCTCGAACTCAATCTGTCTGTAAATTAAAAATTTTATTTGCTCAGGTATAGAAAAAATAAAATAACTCTTCTCCCTTTTTAATGCCATTTTGATCAGAATAGGAGAAACAGAAATCGTGTTTTGTTTATCCTACTGACATTTGCAGATTTATGTCTAGCATTGTTTTCGGCGACATGTATATTGGCGCCATTCATGAGCGCGAACAATGAATTTGTTTTCTGTTTGATTTTCTTTTTTGACACTAGTATATTTTTTAGTTGGATCATTTAAAAAAAAATTAGATATCTAACCAGAAAAGAATATTTTCCTTTTTTAGTCAACGAGCATCAGCTTGAGATATTGTTTGCTTGAGGTTTTTAGTTTTCCATTGCGTACGAGTACGAAAATAACGTTAGTGATTTTTCTATTTATTTTTCATCACAAATGCGGCTCTGCTCTGCAGATTTACAAAGTTGTAAGGAGTAGCCATTTGTAAGTAGATATAATTGTAATGTATTGTTATTTTTATAGTAAGCAGTAGAGCAGCGTTTCCCCTTTTTCTATAAAAGCATTGAGTCTTTCCGATCACGGTGTCAGATGTTTAATTTAATCTGATTTTTGGGGACTCATCACGAAAGATTGTTCTACGGAAGGAATCGATTATAGTTTGATATGCTACTTTTATGGGAAATTAAAAAACATTGTTTGATTCTTTAGCATATCAGTATTAATTTCTGTAAATTTCATTCATTTTTCATAAAAATGTACAGCTGCGAACTGTCCATTTTTGTTTTAACACTGTTTTCGAATCAGAATCCTTAATTTATTTACTCGCAGAATCCTGTGATTAATTAACATTAAAATTAGGCAAAGGTTTCTACTTGGAAGGACTAAAAAGTGAAACAATTGACAGCTAAGTATATGCAGAAATTATTGAAAATTTTTATTTTCCTAAAGAAAAAAAAAATGCTTTAAATTTTGCAAATAATGTATGAAATATAAATATGCGGATTAGAGTGACAGTGGAGGGGGGGTACGCTACGGTTATTAGTATTAGAGAAAAATATTAGGGCTCCGGTACTTTTTTTGTTAGAAATTAAGCCCTGTTACCATCTACATGTTGAAAATCGATTTAATAATATTTCAAGAATGTATTTTATTGGCAACATTAGACATTATAGCTTCAATATTATTCTAATAGTATTTTAGAGCCTAAATTGTGTATGTTGCCGAAAAGCAACACCAGGCATTTAAGGGTTAAATTCAATCATACGTTAATAATAGGACTCGTTCTTCAATAGGACGTCATCGCCATGACAACCTGGAATCATGACGTATCACAGAATCTCATTGAATTCATTCATTAGGTAGGATGGTGTCACACACACATATACATTTCGTAAAAACGTGGTTCTCTGACCCCCTAAAACGTGTCCATCCGTCGAAAACCGGAATTCGAAAATTTTCATGAATCCAAATACTTTCTTCTTGTAAAGATAGAAGAAAGAAGTAAAAAGTTAAAGCAACTTTAACAGAAAATGAGTACCTTTTTGATAATTTTCAAGCTTACACTCTAAAATTGGGAGGAGTGAAAAGTTCACTCTTTGAAAGAGTGACAGGTATTTTTACTCTTTTTGGAGTGGATTTTATAAAAATACACTCGTTAAAGAGTGGAATTTTCCACTCTCTAGAAAAGAGTGAAATGTCTCACTCCTGAAAGAGTGACTTACGTATGCATTGCTTATTAACCAATCAGAGCAGCAAGGCGACGACACCCTTAAAAAATAAGAAAAATGATCACTTTTTCCTCCGCCATCTTAGGATTAACAGATTAGGATATCATTAAAATTATTCTTTATGGAATACATAAAATAAAGGTAAGTTTTATTTAATTTTAAGCATTTATCCGTGTAGATATGTGGAATGTTAAGATTATGAGCTAAATAGTTGTATGTTGTATAGAAAAAGATTGATCGTTAGAGTGTTGAAAAGTGATTGTCTGTTATATTTCTTCATGTAGCGGTTTGAAATATAATTCTTTTAACAATTGAATACGCACTAGAGATCTGCACGGGCCGGCTCGGGCCGATTTTCACTCAAGGAACTCGGGCTGCGCCCGGACCTAATTTATTTTTTTCTGTACAAAGCCGGGACTGGTTCATTGCTAGTCTTCACGGCCCAAAATTTTCAGTCCTAATTTTGACCCAGCCCGTATGAAAATCATTGTCTCAGCGTGGCCTGGTCCATTCAAAGGTCAGTAAAATCAGGCCTGGCCCAAACATTTTTGCAAAAAATACATATATTTTCAAATGGCCATCATTCTACACTTAAGCATTAAAATTTATTCTTTTTAAAGAACACTAGATTTCTGCGCTTATTAAAATATAGCTAAATTAAAACACAATAAAACGTGTGAAAAAGAACTTGCATATGACAGAACCCAGTTTTAAACTTACTAACGTGTTGATCCATGCATAATTAATATACTAATACATAAGAAAAGAATATATAATACATTTACACTCGCTAAAAAAGGAACTTGTCTATAACGCATTTTTTTCTTTTCTATGCAACTCCGTCTTACTGTATAGCATTTTTCAGATTTTTAATACTTCAAAAAAAAAAACAAAAAAAAAAACAATGTTTTGTTGAAATTCACTCGGGCCGAGATTTTAACTTTTTTTCCGTGCCGTACCGGGCCAAACTTTTAAGTTTTTTACTGGGCCGGGTCGGGCCAATTTTTTTTCTACGGGTCGGGCCGGGCCAAATTTTTTTTCTATGAGTCGGGCCGGGTCCGGGCTTGGAAATTTCAGCCCGTGCAAACCTCTAATATGCACAATGCTTAGCAAAAAAACAATCAAAACTTCATTAGTTCGGGAAATGTGAATTTAAAAAAAATGAGTAAATGTTTTATTCTTCCCTTTCAATGCTGTGTTGCAAATTATTTTTGCCAGCGATCAAAACAAAAAAGTCCTTCCGGCCAGTGCCAGGAGGAAGAGGTAGCTTTCATATTCCTTATTTTTAAAAAGCAAGCTTATATTATTCAAACACACGAAAAATCAGTAAATTTAGAGGAAACCGATTATAGGAGATTCAATACTAATTTTTATCAATACTAAATCATTGTGAGTGAGAATTTCGCGAAATTAGTCAGCTTTATCCAAGCTGCTTTTATTTAAAGTAACTTATGCTTGGTTGCCAAATTCGCCAATATCTTGAAGTTCCTGCCATTTTAAAACAACATGGTGGATGAGGCTAACGGTAATTCCTGTGCACATGCTCACTCACATCGGAATCGGTTGATATATACAAGTGCTGTCGCAGGCAAAAAATCCGATTTTTTAAAATGTCACCCACATTAGAAATTGAAACTGCTATATCTGAGCCATTTTTTAAGATAAAGACAGAACAAAAAATGCTCCGGAATCCTTATATCAAGGTCAAATACTTAAGAAAGAAACATTTTTAAATTTCTAATTTTTTTGCACCTCACTTTAAATATAATTTTTTATTTAATTTAATGGCCTCCATTTTGAAACAAGATGGCTAATGAAGCTGGCCAGCGAACTTGGGCGAGACATTACGATATACTATCCACGTGCCTTCTTACATCGAAATAGATCGTTAATAAATACGCGTGTTATCACGTGACAAATATCAGATCCTTTCAAAATGTCAGCCATGCTAGAAATTCAAATTGCTATAATTCAACCATTTTTTAAAATATATACGAAACAAAAACTGCTCCGGAATCTTTGTATCAAGGTCAAACACATAAAAAAAATCTTTTTCATTTTTATATTTTTTGATAACTTATTTTAAATTTAAATTTTTTTAAATGGCAGCCATTTTGAAACAAGATGGTGAATGAAGCTGGCCAACGAACTAGATAGAGACATTGGTATGTACTATGTACACACCAAGTTACATTCAAATCGGTTCATAAATACGCCTGTTATCGCGTGACAAAAATCAGATCGTTTCAAAATGTCAGCCACAATAGAAATTCAAAATGCTATAACTCAGCCATTTTTTTAGATATAGACGAAACAAAAACTGTTCCGGAATCTTTGTATTAAGGTGAAACACATACAGAAAAAATCTTTTTCACTTTCCAATTTTTTCGTACCCTATTTTAAATTTTAAATAAAAAAAAATTAAATGGCCGCCATTTTGAAACAAGGGGGCGGATGAAGCTGGCCAACGAACTCGGTCGAGACATTGGTACGTATTATGTATACACCAAGGTACATCCAAATCGATTCATAAATACGCCTGTTATCGCGTGACAAAAATCGGGTCGTTTCAAAATGTCAGTCAAGCTAAAAATTCAAAGTGCTATAACTCAGCCATTTTTTAAAATATAGACAAAACAAAAAATGCTCCGAAATCTTTGCATCAAGGTCAAACACATAAGAAAAAAATATTTTTCAACTTTCAATTTTTTGGTACCACATTTCAAATTTAATTTTTTAAAAAAAATTTAAATGCCCGCCATTTTGAAACAAGATGGCGGATGAAGCTGCCCAACTAACTCGGTCGAGGCATTGGTATGCACTATGTATACACGAAGTTGCATCCAAATAAGTTCATAAATATGAGAGTTACAGTGTGACAAAGATCAGATATATATATATCAACTTCTGAACGGAGGGTGGTTCCGGGGTCTGGGGGTCATGATCGATGAAAATATACCAAAATTTTTTGAAATCGCTTTCCTCCGAACGGCTGCAATAGGTAGCTTTTTGTAATGAAAGCTACCTAAAAGTTTTATCTGTTTCGTTTGAAAGGGTGACTGAGTCATAAGAGAAGATATCTGTATCAATTTCGTAGGAGACACATTCGAAAACATTAATTTGCTGTTACATGAGATTTTTTTTTTCTTTATTACTGATTTCGGATTATATATAGTTAAGTGTATTTATTATTGTTTCGGAGTTAAATATGGTATTTGATGTTTATGATATTACGAAAAGGTTGATACAGTGAAACCTCACTGTGCGACCAACCTCATTAGGCGACCACCTCTCTGAACGACCATTTTTTCATGGAACGAAATTTATTCCAATAGGCTCAATACTAATTTTACCTCCATTCAGAGAACATCCCAGTTGAACTCCCTCCATGAGAGATCGATTTCTTTGAAGAAAATGAAATAAATTCCGTTTTTACCTGGTCTCTTGAAGAAGGTTTTATTACAAAAATAATTCCGGAGAGTGCATTATTCATCAAACTTCTAAACTTAGTTGTTTTTTTTTTTTTTTTTTTTTTTTTTTTTTTTTTTAAATCCCGGTAACTTTTAAGTGTTTTTAAGAGCTTTTAAATCCTTTTGTGCCTTTTTAGGCAATGAATTTAACTCTGAATTCATATTAAGAATGACGGTCAATAAACTCCTGTGCCCTGTTCTGTCGGAAAACTCTCAAAGAAATAGATAAAGAAATGAAATCGTCATTATTTGTTCCCGTCCACAAAAAAATGCATTTATTTACTGAACTTCGAAAGGACTTGGAGATAAAAATTATCTACCCTATCTATATTATAAAGGACAAACATATCTGTGCGTAACGCATACGTCATTCTGCGAATGGCAACACTTTGAAATTTGAAATGAAATTTCGGTCTTGCAATTTTCGCTACTGCAAATGTTTAAACTTTTAAACAACCCATATTTTAAATGTTTACACCGTCGTATGCAGAAAAAAATGCACTTTTAAATGCATTTTGTTTGAAAGCTGTATCTCAATTTAATTTTGAGATATTAATTTTTTTTATAGTTTTTAATACCAATTTTCTAATTGTGGCAACTGAAGTACTTCATTTCTATTAAAAGTGGTTTAGTTATCTTTATTGATCATATTCTTACTGATGCCATTTTCTAATTAGAATTAAAAATATCTTTTTTAAAAATTTAAACAGAAAATGACGTTACGCTTTAAAAAAAGACAGTTTCCCTCATGATGCTGTTATATTTCACTTTTTTTTTTTCATTTTGCTGACAGTGAATTTGAGACAATAGGCAAAATATTTCAGCGACTGAAAATGACGTCATATTTAAAAGAAAAATAATTTTATTTGATAAAACGAGATATTTCCCCTTGAATACGTCTAAAAGTTACAAATTCCTGGAATTTTTACACACAGGTACAGAGATTATACTAGGACCTCAAATCACGAGTGGGAATTTTAACATGGAAAGTTGTAATAGTTTACGAACGTGACTTCAAGCTTGAAAATACAGTTATTAATAACCTATTGCGCATTAAAATGTTTTTAAATGGTTAATATGAATGTGAAACGTGGAAAATGACTTGATTCGGTTTAGATTTAAAGGGGGGGGGGAATTCTATGATTATGTCAAGCTGAAATCATTTTTGCTGATTTTTCATTCCGTAATACCAAGCATCAATTGATAACTTAATCAAATTTACTTATCTTGATCAAGACTCCCTTATCATACAGGAGGCCTTGATCCTGATTATATGTTACTGATTACGTATATGAATAAAGTGTACTACTTAGTTATCCCGTCGACCAATTTCGCCAAATTATATAAATCGCCTAACCACTCGCCAAATTATATAAATTTTCATTACTTTTATTTCAAATAACGAAAGAACAAATAAATTAGTATAACATTAACATAAATACAGATAAAACGGCGAAATAAAAATCACTTGACGACGTAAACACGTGTAACTTCTTAAAGTCAAGTGAATGTGACATTTACGCTCAACCATTATTGGTATTTAATCTTATATTTTGGTGATAGATTTTTGGTCGACGGGATAACGAAGTAGTACCCCGAATAAAGTTTAATTTTTCAATAATTTTAACAGTTGAAGTTTATGAAAAAATATTTTGTTAATCTTACGTTAAAATATGTCTTTGGAGAGTTAAACTAACAAATGTAAGATGGATTTTTTACTGTATTTATTGTAATCGATGTATTATAAATTTGATGCAACAGTTCCTTTGTAAACATTTTCTTTCCTCGAAATTCGACGGGTTCCACCTCGTATATATAAAATCCTAATGAAACGCATTTTATAAAACGGAAGTATGTAACGGAAGTATGAAACGCAAGAATGTATCGACTGATTAAACAACTGATTATGTTTCACGGCGATTTCTCCTAAAATATGGAATACTTTGCGATGAAATTAACACCAAAAATCAATATTGATCCGCAGATTTCAAAACTGGTATTAGAATTTTTAAATTCGAAATAGTTTTCGAAATATTAATTTTTTTCTAATTTTATATACATTTTTCTAATGATGGCAACTCAAATTTTAATCATAACTGATATACTGATATTTCTTTTCGTATTTCAGAAAGGGTTATTATTTTTAATTAATTTGTGGCCAGTTTGGCCTCACTTGAATCTATGCTAAGAACAATGGTTTTTTTTTTTTTTTTTTTTTTTTTTTTTTTTTTTCATTATTATTTTATTTAATATAAAGCTTTCATTTCAAACTGAAAAATTTAAAATCAATGGTTTTAACTTCTTTCTCTTTTTAAAACGAAACGAAAAGAAAAATATGTCATATACGCACCGGGTTACCTAAATAGTGCCAAAGGGCGTTGTTTTGCCTGACATGGTAACCCGGCTACTGTTGCTTATTTATTAATAAAGGTTTATTTACCTTTATTTTCTTTTTATTTAAAACAAAAAAAAAGTTATAAATTGCTTTGTTCTATAGTTATTAATTAATTATTTTTATGGTACTTTGCGGTTAGCCGGGCGCCAGTGTTATATATACATATATATGTATGTATATATACAGTGGAACCCGGTTAAGACGCGTTTCAAGGGAGTGGACAAAAGTCGCGTATTAAGCGGGATCGCGTATTAAACGTGATTTGCATAAAGTTGCAGGAACCGGGCTTATTTACACACCTTATCGTCTAAAATGAACTTTAGAGACTTTCTTTATGTTTAAGGTCTTAAATCGTGTCTTATACGCATAATTAGATTTAAATTTAATTGTATCCAACTTTACTTATTGTTTCTTTTTATAGGACCAACTTTGAATAATAACTGAAAATAATTATGGATTCAAACATGGTTTTTTTATTGTCGATTAATTGGTTACTTACTATCAAAGATAAACAACCAAAATAATTTTATTTCTAGTCCCAACTTTTTTTTTTTTTTTTTTTTTAATAGAAAAAAGGAATAAATCTTTGAAGCACAATCGAGTTGTTAAAATCATATTTAGTACTTGCGATAATAAGTGCCGTTATAATATGCCCTTCTTTTAATTATGAAAAAAATTCCTTATTAATTTTTGTGGAAAAAAATATTGTTTTTATAGCTAAAAGTAACGAAAACATAGAAAACACAAAAGAATTATACAACCCCTAATCGTATTTGTTTAATCTTTGCAAGTTTCATCTTTTATTTATTTATTTTGTTTATAATATGCATTATAAAACATAGTAGTGGTATAAAGTACATTTAAAACTTCGCTACCAACAGGTATAATCATCTCTAATCATAACAATTTTTATGACGTATGTGAGTATCCCGAATTCGTCTATCTCTCTCTACTACAGTAAAAACATACACAAAGCCAGAAACAATGAATGTTAGGATGCGGGTTAAAAGAAGAATTGCAGCGTTGCTAATTTAGCAGGAATTTTTTTATTCAAATTTCTATTACTATTATCGATTAGTAATGTTCGCTTTAATTAATCTGTTATTAAATAAAGTAAATATTACTATTCGAAAACAGTGTTTTTTTATATAAACAAAACTGCTAAATTGGCAATACTGGAGAAAGAATTGGCATCTTCATCAATGAATTCGCGTCTTAAGAGTGATTTTTTTCCTCAGAGAACCGAAAATCTGTCGCGTATTAAGCGGGATCGCGTGACAACCGTTCGCGTATTAAACGTAATATTTTTACATTAGCCTTATGGGCGATGTTCATGGGATCGGAAAAAATCCGCGTATTAAGCGGGATCGCGTATTAACCGTGAGCGTCTTAACCGGGTTCGACTGTACATATACCTATATTGTATATATACACATACATATATATGTATATATATATGTATACATACATACATGTATGCATACATATATATGTATGTATAACACTGGCGCCCGGCTAACCGAAAAGTACCATTTTTATTTATTATTAGTTCATTTTAAAAACAATAGAAAATAATTTAAATATACATATACATATGTAACTGGTATTCGAAAACGAGGTTTTCGCCAAATTGTCGTAAAAAAAAAAAACCCACGCCAAACCCGATTAAATATTGCAAGAAATCCTGGCATTTAATTTCAAATTCAAAGCAATGTTTTAAATGTACTCTTAGTTATCCAGTCGACCAATTTCGCCAAATTATATAAATCGCCAAAGCACTCACCAAATTATACAAATTGACGTAATTTTTATTTTAAATAACGAAAGAACAAATAAAAGCACAGATGTCATATACGCCCCATATTGGTGCGGTTTTTTCTGACGCCAATGTCATATATGCAACGGGTACTTAATTGGCGCCAAAGTGTCGTTATTTTGCTTGATATGGTAACCCGGCTACTGTTGCTTATTTATTAATAAAGGTTTATTTACCTTTATTTTCTTTTTATTTAAAACAAAAAAAAAGTTATAAATTGCTTTGTTCTATAGTTATTAATTAATTAATTTTATTTATTATTAGTTCATTTTAAAAACAATAGAAAATAATTTAAATATACATATACATATGTAACTGGTATTCGAAAACGAGGTTTTTGCCAAATTGTCGTAAAAAAAGAAAAAAAAGAACACGCCAAACCCGATTAAATATTGCAAGAAATCCTGACATTTAATTTCAAATTCAAAGCAATGTTTTAAATGTACTCTTAGTTATCCAGTCGACCAATTTCGCCAAATTATATAAATCGCCAAAGCACTCACCAAATTATACAAATTGACGTAATTTTTATTTTAAATAACGAAAGAACAAATAAAATCACAGATGTCATATTGGCGCGGTTTTTCTGACGCCAATGTCGTATAAGCAAAGGTACTTAACCCTTAACCGGAATCGTGGGTCCATTTTGACCGGACAACGACAAAAAAAAAAAAAAAAAAAAAAGAAAAAAAAAACGTTTAATTTCGAAACGCGCGCATCAACGCTTAAAGAACTAAATTAAAAAAAAAAAAATTATAATTTCAAGATATATATGAATAAAAGTTGATTTATATAGTACATGAAACTTTTTCAATGCGCTTACAACCCATCTAAGTGGTAATTTCATATATATTAGAAAATAACTTGGATTTTAATTAAAGGGTCCTTTTGGACATAAGATTCTCACTAATGTGGAACAATTTAGCGATTCCGGTTAAAGGTTAACTGACGCCAAAGTATAGTTATTTTGCTTGATATGGTAATCCGGATGTTGTTGTTTATGGTGGTGATGTTTTCGCTAAAATGGCGTCAGAAAAAAAACCACGCCAATATGGGGAGTATATGACATCTGTGCCGAAATAAATTAGTATAGCATTGGGCACAGATGTCATATACGCCTCATATTGGCGCGATTTTTTTCTGACGCCAATGTCATATATGCAATGGGTACTTAACTGGCGCCAAAGTGTCGTTATTTTGCTTGATATGGTAACCCGGACGTTGTTGTTTATGCTGTTGATGTTTTCGCCAAATTGCCGTCGGAAAAAAGTCGCGCCAATATGGGGCGTGTATGACATATGTGCCTAGCATTCATAAAAATAAAACGTCGAAATAAAAATCCCTTGGTGGCGTAAACACGTGTAACTTCCTTACAGTCAAGTGAATGTGACATTTACGATCAACCATTATCGGCATTTAATCTTATATTCTGGCGATAGATTTTTGGTCGATGGGATAACCAAGTAGTACCATTTTAAAATAAAAAAATTCTAACTGGCGAGTTAAAAAAAGCTATTGGCGAGATTTTCACCCGGCTAACATAAAAGTATCAAGAATTCTTTGTGATCATGGCATCTTTTATGTAGTTTTATTCGAAAAAATAACTTTGATTCTTTAATCAAAATGGAAACCTTTCTTAGGAAAAGCGAAGTGTTGTAATTGTTTATGGCAGTTACATGACTTGGACTATTGTAATATAAGTGAAATCATGGCGATAGAATAATACTTGGCGACTTATCGCCTGTGTCTGACTAACATTAAAGTACCAAAATGACCGCCTGGAATATAAAAAGCGAAGAAATCCGCCCAGAATTGTTGATAATAGTCACATGACTTAGGATATTATTATAGAGATTATTTTCAATTCTAAAAACAGCGCAAAGAATAATATTTCCTAACGATTAAAAATTTATTTACACGTGACTATTAAAAACAGAAAAAAACCCCTTTAAAATTACTATTAAGTGAGTACGTGTTACAAGCAGGAAAATATTGAAAATTATGTCTTGAAAATTGTATTTACACGAGAATATTAAAAGAGAAAGGAAACTTTAAAATAATAAATACATTAATATGCGTTTAATTCTTTCAGGGGCAAGGTACTTCTATTCGTAAAATGTTGAAATCAGTAAATGGCACCAGTATTTACAAACAAATTTCGAAATACGAAAATGCTTTTGTGCACTTAATAATAAAAGGAAAATTTTCATTCCAATATTCTGGTGCATTTAAGAATTAAAATTAAGTGGTCCACAAATGAACTACCGCCCTTGAAGGGGTTAAAGCGGTAAATTGTAGTAAATTGTATTATGTCAATCGTTTTATAACGCTGTTAAAAAAATACCAGGAGGACTCTAGAGACTCTACGACTAGAGACTACTCTAGAGACTTTAGACTCTGTTTACTTAATTCATTTTATTTTAGCTTCCTTTCAAATGTTTAACTGGTCTTCTTTAATCAAACACGAAAACAACCGTTGGATGTCTTAATAGCAAATGATTCGGCCTTAAATTTTTGCAATCAAAGGGAATTGAATGGAAACCCGTTTACAGGGAGATCGCTATAGGTTTTTTCAATTATAATTCAATCTTCTCTAATCTTTTTAAAACCGATCAAATTAGCGTGCTTTTAGATTCTGCGGTGTCTGAATGGGGGTTGGCGAGCGTAGCTTGCAGGGGGCAGAGCCCCCTAGTTTAATTTAATTTTTTTATTCGCGTAGATATTGTATTTTGTGACTATGAGCAAAATAGATTTTATATGTTTTATAGGACTAGGGGGCTCTGCCCCCTACGAGCTACGCTCGCCAATCCCCGTACAGGCACACCAAAATCCAAAAAGCACGCTAATTTGACTGGCTTTAAAAATATTGAATTAAAAAAAAAAAAAAAAAAAAAAACCAGTAGCGATCTGTTTTTTTCCGACGCCATTCTAGCGAAAACATCACCACCATAAACAACAACATCCGGATTACCATATCAAGCAAAATAACTATACTTTGGCGTCAGTTAACCTTTAACCGGAATCGCTAAATTGTTCCACATTAGTGGAATCTTATGTCCAAAAGGACCCTTTAATTAAAATCCAAGTTATTTTCTAATATATATGAAATTACCGCTTAGATGGGTTATAAGCGCATTGAAAAAAGTTTCATGTACTATATAAATAAACTTTTATTCATATATATCTTGAAATTATACATTTTTTTTTTAAATTTAGTTCTTTAAGCGCTGATGCGCGCGTTTCGAAATTAAACAGTTTTTTTTGTCGTTGTCCGGTCAAAATGGACCCACGATTCCTGTTAAGGGTTAAGTACCTTTGCGTATACGACATTGGCGTTAGAAAAAACGGTGAGATATGGCAAATGTTCTAAAATTTTCGAGCCCACCTTTTTACCTCTTTTTTTCTAGGGGGGGGGGGGGATTTCTAAAATCGCTGAAGTACGTGCTTAATTATTTTTTTAGTAGATTTATTTCCTGGAATTTCATTTGATGCGCGCGTTTCGAAATTAAACAGTTTTTTTTGTCGTTGTCCGGTCAAAATGGACCCACGATTCCTGTTAAGGGTTAAGTACCTTTGCGTATACGACATTGGCGTTAGAAAAAACGGTGAGATATGGCAAATGTTCTAAAATTTTCGAGCCCACCTTTTTACCTCTTTTTTTCTAGGGGGGGGGGGGGATTTCTAAAATCGCTGAAGTACGTGCTTAATTATTTTTTTAGTAGATTTATTTCCTGGAATTTCATTATCCTAACTAAAACGGCTGTTGAGATATGGACACATGCTTTAAAATTTTCAATCTCCTCTTCTTTTAACCCCTTTAGGGTGAAATTTTCATATATGACATCTGTTCTTATTGCATTTGTGCTGTGCATTTGTTCTTTCGTTATTTAAAATAAAAATTACGTCAATTTGTATAATTTGGTGAGTGCTTTGGCGATTTATATAATTTGGCGAAATTGGTCGACTGGATATCTAAGAGTACATTTAAAACATTGCTTTGAATTTGAAATTAAATGTCAGGATTTCTTGCAATATTTAATCGCGTTTGGCTTGGGGTTTTTTTTACGACAATTTGGCGAAAACCTCGTTTTCGAATACCAGTTACATATGTATATGTATATTTAAATTATTTTCTATTGTTTTTAAAATGAACTAATAATAAATAAAAATAATTAATTAATAACTATAGAACAAAGCAATTTATAACTTTTTTTTGGTTTTAAATAAAAAGAAAATAAAGGTAAATAAACCTTTATTAATAAATATATAACAGTAGCCGGGTTACCATGTCAGGCAAAACAACGCCCTTTGGCGCTATTTAGATAACCCGGTGCGTATATGACATATTTTTCTTTTCGTTTCGTTTTAAAAAAAGAAAGAAGTTAAAGCCATTGATTTTTAAAATTTCAGTTTGAAATGAAAGCTTTGTATTAAATAAAATAATAATGAAAAAAAAAAAAAAAAAAAAAAAAAAAAAAAAAAAAAAAACATTGTTCTTAGCATAGATTCAAGTGAGGCCAAATTAATTTAAAATAATAACCCTTTTCTGAAATACGAAAAGATGATTATGATTAAAATTTGAGTTGCCATCATTAGAAAAATGTATATAAAATTAGAAAAAAATTAATATTTCGAAAACTAATTCGAATTTAAAAATTCTAATACCAGTTTTGAAATCTGCGGATCAATATTGATTTTTGGAGTTAATTTCATCGCAAAGTATTCCATATTTTAGGAGAAATCGCAGTGAAACATAATCAGTTGTTTAATCAGTCGATTCATACTTGCGTTTCATACTTCCGTTACATACTTCCGTTTCATAAAATGCGTTTCATTAGGATTTTATATATATAGGGTAGATATGGCTTATCGTGGCTTATGGGAATAACGGACAAAAATTAAAAATCATGATTAAGTTAAGGAATATGTTAAAAAGAAAAAAATATACATATTCCAGAGAACTCAAAATTTAGACTCCATGTTCATATTAAATAAAACAAAAGCAAATCACAGCGGATAAAAAAAATTACACATTCTTAACATTTAAATCATGCTTAGAACTTATTTAAAAAAGAAGTGAGTTTATAAGTATTGCATTTAAATGGAAAGATTAAAAATATTTTAGAACAATAGAACTTTGCAATAATAGAAATAATTTAAGGAAAAAGTACGGTTTTATATTTAAAACAAAAATTAAAATGAGATCAAACATTGTTAAACAAATAACATCCACCTATTAAAAAGTTATTAATAAAACTTTAAAAGTAATATCTTTATAGGGCATGCAATAAAAGCAAACACAAAGGATAAGATTGGAATAAAATATTTTAGTTTATTTCTGTCAGTAATCTAATTTAAATTCGTATGTAACTTTAACTGTATTTTTATAAAAGTTCAATTAGTGTTACAAACTATGAATTAAATAAATATTGCTAATAAAGTATTTTATTCCAATCTTTACCACGCTTTATCTATTTCCATTGCATGCCGTAAAAGATGTGATTCTTTTAAAATGACCATAGAAGCAAAATAAAAAAATCAAACCACTACAAAAAAAAAAAAAAAAAAATCCCCGCCGGCTCGGGCCTACAGGCGGAGGTAGATTTCGAAGTTAAGTACTAAATTCACCAACAAAACTTAAATCAAGATTAGAGATAAGCCCAGTTCCTTCACTAAGAATGAGCTCTAGGGAGCTAAACATTTTGTGAAAATTCTAATATACACGAATACATACACGCATGTATATGGAATAGGTTTAAAAATGGCTAAAGCAAATTCAGAGAACCTCAAAGTGTTAAAATATGTTAATATTTCCATAGTCGGGTTTTTATCATGTTTTAATACGTTTCTTCAAATTCACATGACGTTACCTATTCACCTGCTGAGGTCCATTATATTTTTAATATGACGCAATATATATATATATATATATATTTAATTCGTCAAACTATTTATTTCATTTGGAGTTTTCATGCGGAAATCTTGCTCTAGAAAACTTATGACGTAATATTCAATTTGTTTTCAATTCGTTTATTTAATTTCAACTGTTTATTTAATTTAATTTTTCACGTGAAATCTTGCAATAGAAAAGCAATTGTTGTATTGAGAATTTTATTGTTTTTTTTTTTTTAATTGTTGGCATCTGCTATAACGAAAAATATTTATTTTTTCCTGTCATTGTTGTGTAAGAGCTGGTTTTATCAGAATCACGTTAAGACGGTATTTTCAAAATTTTGAGCCCTCCCCATTTCCATTCCCTTGGGCCGATTTTGCTCATTTTCAATCTCCGCCGAGATATTAACTATCTCAAAGTTGTTGGCGAGTTTGAAGACGATCCGTGCATAATTGCGACTTTTATCGTGCGGACAAAATTTAGTACATACATACACACACACACACACACACACACACACATATATATATATATATATAAACTTTTTAGGTGGGGGTGGTTTTGGGTTCCTGGGATCCTATAATGAAAAGTTATGAAGGAATTTTTCAAAAGTTGCACCATGGTAACGACTGCAATAGGTAGTATTTCTTACGAAATCTACCTAAAAATGAACAGTCACTCCTGTGAAAGAGTGACTGTTTTAAGAGTGCTGTCTGCTGTTTTAAGAGTGACTCCTACCAGGGGTGAAAAACTGCACTCCTTTAGCAAGAGTGAATAGTCACTCCACCGAAAGAGTGATTATCCACCCCTGTTTAGAGTGGATATTCACTTTCAAGGAGTGACTATTCACTCTTTCAGAGAGTCAAAAATTTCACTTTGGCTCAGAGTGAATAGTCACTCTAAAGAGGTTGGGCATATTTTGACTCTGCGATAGAATTATTCGATTTGCTCCGAAGTTGGTATACCGGTTTATTATGCTAAGAAACTTCCCTGATTAGTTTTGGGGGTTCATTGGTTAAGGATAAAGGGGGAAAAGGGGGGCTAGTCCACCCCCCCCCCTTAATTCAGATAAATGGGTTTTTCATGCAGAATTATTCGATTTGCTCCGAAGTTGGTATATCGGTTTCTTATGTTAAGGAACTTCCCTCATTAGTTTTGGGGGTTCATTGGTTAAGGATAAAGGGGGAAAAACGGGGTTAGTCCACCCCCCTTAATTCAAATAAATGGGTTTTTCATGCAGAATCATTCGATTTGCTCTGTATTTGGTATACCGGTTTATTATGTTAAGGAACTTCCCTGATTAGTTTTGGGGGTTCATTGGTTAAGGATAAAGGGGGAAAAGGGAGGGTTAGTCCACCCCTTTTTATTCAGATAAATGGGTTTTTCATGCAGAATGATTCGATTTGCTCCGAATTTGGTATACCGGTTAATTATGTTAAGGAACTTCCCTGATTAGTTTTGGGGGTTCATTGGTTAAGAATAAAGGGGGAAAAGGGGGGCTAGTCCACCCCCTTAATTCAGATAAATGGGTTTTTCATGCAGAATGATTCGATTTGCTCCGAATTTGGTATACTGGTTTATTAGGTTAAGGAACTTCCCTGATTAGTTTTGGGGGTTCATTGGTTAAGAATAAAGGGGGAAAAGGGGGGCTAGTCCACCCCCTTAATTCAGATAAATGGGTTTTTCATGCAGAATGATTCGATTTGCTCCGAATTTGGTATACTGGTTTATTAGGTTAAGGATAAAGGGGGAAAAGGGAGGTTAGCCCGCCCCTCTTAAATTATATAAATGGATTTTTCATGCAGAATGATTCGATTTGCTCCGAAGTTGGTATACCGGTTTATTATGTTAAGGAACTTCCCTGATTAGTGTTATGGGTTCTTTGGTTAAGGATAAAGGGGGAAGGGTGGCTAGTCCCCCCCCCCCCTTAATTTATATAAACGGTTTTTTCATGCAGAATTATTAGCTTTGCTCCAAATTTGGTATACCTGTTTATTATGTTAAGGAGCTTCCCTGATTCGTTTTGGGGATTCATTGGTTAAGGATGAAGGGGGGGAGGGGGGGGGGGCTAGTCCACCCTCTTAATTTAGATAAATGGTTTTTTTTTGCAGGATTATTCGATTTGCTCCAAATTTGGTATACCGGTTTATTATGATAAGGAGCTTCCCTGATTAGATTTGGAGTTTCACTGGTTAAGTATAAAGGGTGAAACGGGGGCTAATTCCCCTTCACTTATTTTTTTGAGGGGCATTATTCTTTAAAATAAGAGTATGATATACAATTAGTGTGAATAGCCTGTGAGCTCAATGTCATCAGTTTATCTGGGCACTTTTCTTTTTTATTATTATATGATCCAAAGAACCCAGAACCACCCCCACCTCAAAAGTTTATATATATGCACGTACTAAATTTTGTCCGCATGATAAAAGTCGCAATGACGCACGAATCATCTTCAAACTCACCAAAAACAATCATATGGCTAATATCTCGGCGGGGATTGTAAATGGGGAAAACCGGGCAAAGGGTGGTGGAAATGGGGAGGATAAAAATAGGGTTTTAGGGGGAAAAATTCATTAACTTCGTCACTTCTTATGATATCAATCAAATCTATTTAACTTTATTATAAATCTTATTAATATTATATACAACTTTTATGTTGACAAATTCTTCATAGGACCAACTTTTACAGCAAAAAAATTAAAAACGAAGAGAAAAGGGGGAGGGTGATTGAAAAAGAAAAGAATCATAACTTCGTCAATTCACAAGATATCAAATCCACTTAAATTTATTATAAATCTTCTTATCTACAACTTTTATACAGGCAAGTTTTTGATAGGACCAAATTTTACAGCAAATACAAAATAAGAATACATAGCGGTTAAAATAAAATTATCGTATTCTGAACAAAAAAAAAAAAACAGCTCTTACAGAAAAATGAAATTAAAATCTTCTAAAAAGCAGTCAGATAAAATTTTCAAACTGAGTTCATCTCTAATCTTCATTTAGTTTTGTTGCTGATATCCCGGTCTTATACAACCTCATGACCCTTATGGTTCCAATCTCGATGAGAACAGTCGCACTGTTGATGAAGAAATGGAGCAAAATAACTTTGCATATGCTGGTAAAACCTCGCAGATATCTGGAACTCATTAAGCATTGACGGTTATCCTGTTACTGGTCGATTCAGGCGAACCAGACTCTCTAGGTTTTGAATTGGATTGGTATTCGAAGCAAGAAAGTCAATACTTGCTGAAAATTGTAAATAAATCCGAAGAAAAGAATTTTTGCTCCTCTCCTGCACGTAGTGGATTATTTCGTATATTAAAAAGGACGATTCATTCTCCTCCAATTAAAATGATACAATCGTCAAATGACATTATTATTACAAGTGAGGGGGGGAAATTTATAGATTTAAGTCTCCGTCTGGCCTTAAATCTGAATATGACAGCAAAGGGATTTTTAAAGATGCTGTGATTTTTTTGCTCTTATCCGCAGTTGTTAAGTTATTAAGCTGCAATTATCCGCAAGAACTTGTGGAAGTTGAGGCCAATATCATGCATCACAGAAGTAAGGAAATAGACACAAAAAAATTCAACACAGTGAAAAAAGCGAGAAGGCCTGCCTTATACGACCATTGAGAATTGCTGCTCGTCGAGCCAGGCCCGTAGCTAGGTGGGGGCCAGGTCGGGCAAAGCCCGACCTGGGAAAGTTTTTGCCCGACCTAGCGCGAGTCTGTGCATTCCGATCACAACAATATTAAATTTATAATTTTTATCCTCCTATTTTTATGCAACCTAGCATAAAACTTGACATTTCGATCACTTTATCACCCACTATTTCACTTTAAATAACTTTTATGTAATACAACATTATTAAATTTCCATTTTTATTCTCTTTCATGCCAGACCTAACCAAAAAGAGCCCCTCGCACCTAACCCTCTACCCCTCAATTTCGTTATTAAACTGGAAACAAAAATTTCATCTATAAACCTTTTCTCTCTCTCTTTCACAGACCAATCGGAGATTACGGCATTGGGCATTCCTCGCTTTTTTGCTTTGCAGAAATTATTCCATACTGCTGTATTAGCTTATATCCATAAAGCTTGAATTCTTTGTACAATTGTCACTATACAAAATTTATCGCAAGAAGTCGAAAACGAAAGGCTTCTGAAATTAAAAGTGAAACAGCCTACAATAATGTTTCCTTAATTTGAATTTGCTGTACATGACAGTTATAGACCGGGAGCCGGCAGCACTAATTATTTAAATCTTGATTCGTATATTAAAACGCAATCGGTCTGCCAAGTCATACCTTGTTGAAAAACACCTGAAAACCCGATTTTAGCGGCTGACTCGTAGGTTTACCATTGTGTTTTCCTCCTCCCAGTCCTCCATGTTTTCATACCTTTTGGTGTAGGAAAACACAATGGTAAACCTACGAATCAGCCGCAAAAATGGGTTTTGCAGGTGTTTTTCACCAAGATAGGACTTGGCAGACCGATTGCATTTTAATATGCTAATCAAGATTTAGCTATTCCTGGAATTTCATCCGTGAACTCGATGAGGTGATTGTCTGTGCTGCCGGCTCCCGGTCTATTAGTTGCTTCTTTCATGGAAACTTGATTTGATTCCATGAAACAGCAACTATCAAGCGTTGGGATTTTTTTCTTTCTCTTTTGTAATTTTTACCAGTTCCACTCCTCTGAAATTTATAAAATTTGCACTTCTAAAATAAGCCAATCATTATTTCACATTTAAATTAATATGTCGGGTATGTTTTTTCAAATCCAAATTGGTTATTTACTTGTACATTCATAAAGTCTTTTTTATTAAAAAAAAAAAAAATCTATATGTTCTCTTAATCAGAAACAAAGAAATTGAATAGTGTTTTGCACTTTCTCGTAAAAGCAAATAAGTTTTCCAAAAATGTCGTCAAAGTTGCCGTTATAAACCAATGTTTTGGTAAAGACCATCATAAGATAAAAATCGATTACAACTTATCGAAAAGTGAAAAATGATATTCAGTTCGAAATCACTTCAGTAGTAGTGCCTGCAAAATATTTTTTTGTGTATAATTATGATACTGAGAATTTGTAAAAAAATTCATATGGCTGAGTCTGAAAAATATTTGGTAGATATAGACGTGTATACATTTGTTCCGTGCTATAATTTAAAACTAATAAACACTATTTATACTGTTTGTTTAGTTTCGAAAAGTATGTGCAAATATCAAATATTTTTTAAATATATATACGTACAAAATAGCTTTACTTCCCTTCATACATGAATTTCCAAACTCCTCATTGATATACTAAACAATCGAATAGCATTTTCATTATCTTAGGTGATGACTTCTTGAGCGAAGTCGATTTCTCCTTGATGACTAAATTACATTCTCACGCACACGATTGTGTCGGTCAGGTCCTAGAGGGTTAGAAGAACCCCTTTTTACTTAAGGGGATTCTTCGCGCACTCGAAAACACCCGCTCCGTAATGTTTCGAAACTCGAAGTACCTTTTTAAAAAAAATCTGCAACCAAAATCGAAAAAGTAAAAAAGAGTCATATTAAAGATCGACCTCATCTAGCCTATGCAAAAATATATATATATATATATATATTCAAATTGAAACGAGAAATTCAAAAATAACTTGCCCATAGGATTAACATTACGGAGCGGGTGTTTTCGAGTGCGCGAACAATCCCCTTAAGGCTGTTTAGTGACTTTCTAGCATATCACTGGACCACCTGTGGCATTATCCTTCCTCTGAAATATTCTTTAAACTGCTCTGCTTAAGGGGTCTCAGGACTCGTAAAGCTCTAAAATTTTCGAAATTTTAATTTTTTTATATGTTAAACTTCTATATTTTCTGAACATTTTTATATAATTGTTATCTTGAAATTCCCATTAGAACAGAAGTTATGGCATTAAGAATTATACTCGCTCAATAGCTGAAGCGGTGTATCCAAAACTTTGAAGCCATATTTCTCCAAATGACGTTTTTAGTCATAACGCGCACGATATCTCAAAAACTTCTGAATATTTCTTCATGAAATTTTCAAAACATATGTTTTATGTTAGTCTGTATAAACTGAACCTAAAATTTCCTTTTTATTGTAAAAAAGAAAATATTTTTTAGGGGTTTATATTGTTGAAATTTTCTATATTTTGCATTAGCTAAATACAACTTTGTATTAAAAATATAAAAATGCTTTAAATACAAATGTATTTAGGTTCAGTGTAATTATTATAATCTGAGGTATACGTAGGCACCAAAATTTTCATTCTAGTTGTAAAATTTATTTTGTAATCGTGCGCATAAGCTGTTATGCCGATTTTCTGCTCGTGAAATGTCTGACAGTTTGGAGGCCCCTGTAAATGCTAATTCTGCATCTTGCAATTTTTCAAATATTTGAAATGAAAGAACATACTTGTATCTTTCATTCCCATTTAAAATTGTGTCTTAATATCAAATACATTTTAAGATATTAAATGTTAAAAATGGCCCTTTTTTTTCATTTTTTCCAATTTTAAGAGTCCTGAGACCCCTTAAGGGATTATTATTATTTTTTTAAATAAAGAGGTAGTGTGACACGTTTTCTAAAAGTTAGTTTTGACAATTTTACAATGGGACGATATAGATGCAATTTGTCATTCCTGTGATTATGACGACTGCGGGCCTGTGTTTGTGCAAAGCCGCCCTGAAAGCTTTTGTGTCCCTGTCAGAGATTTCGATGAATAGATTTAGGGACTCTTTAAACTCCGCTTCTGAAAATAATGCACTATGCGTTACAGTTTTAGCTCAATCGCTGTGGATTTTAGTTGCTAATCGGTTTTTGGTGAGTGTGAAAGAAACGGGATTCTCCTTTTTAAGCTTAGTGCAATACTCGTTACTTGTTCTTTCCATTTTATTATTTTTTTTAACATCTCCTTATTGCATGATGTATACATAATGAATCATAAGAAATTGTACCTGAGAATACTATATATAATAAATTATACCTGAATGTATCGATAACAGTATGCGTGAATGTGTCGACAGTGTTCTGAAGAGACCGCTGGATGTAGAACTACGGAATTTGGTAAGAAGATACCTCTATGTATGAAGTTTGGCATCTCGAAGCACGATTTTTGATTTTGTGGTGAGATTTCGTTCTTTTATTTTTTATGCGATTTTTAGCGCTTTTTCACGTTTTGAAGAGATTTTTCTACATTATTAAAAGAAATATGACTTCATTTTTTTTACCCAATATCATAATTATTATCCTCTTTTTAATAAAGTTTATTCGGAATTCGCACGGCAATTTTTGAATTTTTCGCGAATTTTTTTTATTCGATTTTTAATGTTTTTTCAATTTGCTTAGAAAATGCAATATTTTTCCAATGAAAAAGCCGAAAACTGAATAGATTTGACCCTAAGCTAGGAGCGAGTGTAGCTTGGAAGAATGAAAATAATGATAGGGTTGCCAGACAATCCAGGTTTCTAGAATGAATAAGACAGTCAGAGATTTTCAGACACATTAAGAAAACTGGGGTAGGGATTTGAAAATTGCACATATACACAAAATAATATTCTATTTCAGAAATTCGAAAAATCTAATAAAATCCAGCAGTAACATTTTATTTTATCAAAAAACTGATTTTTATACGAAAAAACAAATGGTTCGGGTTTCCGCATTTGTAAAAGGATTTCTATTTAAAATTTTTAGCAATATGAATTTGGTTTCAAACTTTTAGACTAGTTTTGTCAATTCCTTCTAGGCGATTTTTAATGCGGTTTTCAATGCAATTTTTAGTGAGGTTTTTCGAATTCGGTGACGATTTTTTGGAATTCGCAAAAGAAATATAATTTAAAACTTTTAACCTAATACATTAAATTTTCTCCCGTGCGGTTTTTGAGATCGTTCTATCGTGATTTTCAGTGTCTTTTAACGTTTCCGGGCATTTTTTAGACGTTCATTTCAAACTTTTATCCTAATATGAATTTTTTCCCTCGTCATTTTTTAAGTTTTCCGATTTTTACGTTTCTTTGCGATCCATGGCGATTTTTTGGCCTAATAATATAGTAAAATTCTGTTCTCTTTTCAACAAAACTTTTACTGATTTCGCATAGCAATTTTCGAATTTTTCCTGAATTTGTTATTATTAGTTCTTTTTTGCATTCCCCAGATAATATTCTAATTTCGCAGAAGAAATCCTGTCTTTCAGCCCAAAATAGTAATTTTTAACCTCTGCGATTTTATTTTAGTGATTTTTCGCGATAGCAGCGATTTTTCCATATTAGTAAAAGGAATTTGGTTTCAATCTTCTAGCCTAATATAGCTTTTCTTTTTCTCTTTTTAATTAAGTTTATTCGGAATTCATGTAGGTATTTTTAAATTTTGAACGATTTTTCTTTTTAGATTTTTGGAATTTTTTCGTGCCATTTTTTGGCGGACCCAGGCAGCGCCAGACGTGTCAGCTAGTTATTAACATAAACGAACATAAAACATGCATATATTTAAATTATTTAATTAAAAGAAAACAACTTATTTGCATTATGTCAAATATTTTATTTATCTTTGCTATATTTTTAGTGTGTCTTGGAAGGAACTTTAAAAATTTCATCCTGGATTTTGAAAGATCTTATGCTTTAAATGAAAAAAATTATACCCTATTACATATGCAGTACATATTTTTGAAGAACTACAGATAAAAGACAGAAAAAATTAAAGAAATAATCTGCCCCTCCTGGAAAAATATTTGCCCTACCTGGAAGAATGTTCTGGCTACGGGCCTGCGTCGAGCAATTGAACTTAATTGCTTCGTAAAATTCGTGGAAGATGTTGAGTGGATCAATGAAGAGGATCAAGATTGCATCCGAAAAGAAAGCGATGAAGATAATCAAGTAAAACTGGAAACCAATATCATAACAGATATGGAAAAATGCCTTGAAGAGCCGTGGAAAGCATCGGAATAGATATGGGCATGTTCAAATTTAAATTTTACAAATGGCTAAGTTCTTCTAAAATTGTGATCTAAGAAATTTTCTTAAATAGAATTGTAAGGAAATAAAACAAGCATTTATTATTATTTTTTTTTTAAAAGTCGAGTACAGTTTTTTTTTATTTGTATTGTGTCCTAATTTTTTTAAAGTGGGGGGGAGGGGGTGCGATTTGCTTAATTTTGCTGACCAGGGGGAGGGGGGGGGGTCAAAAATAGTCAAAAACATGCTTACGTAATATTTGAACAGCCCCTTAGAAACGTTTTTTCAACGTTATTTAGAAACTTTTTCAAGCATTATTTAGAAACGCTATTTAAACGTTATTTAGAAATAGAGTTATCGAGACGTTTAGACGTTATTCTAAACTTTATTGAGACGTTTTAACACGTTAAAAAACTACCCGAACTACATTTCGCTACGATTAAAAAGGAATTTCACATTAAGGTTTCCAAACTTTAAATCATTCCAAACCTACTTGACTGGATGATTGATTTGCCGCTTGATACTGGAAAGTAAAATTTAACATTTTTACAGGTCGTCGACTCCTTAGAAAAAATAAGTATAGCATTCATGAGTAGACGTCATGACCCATCGATTGGCACATTTTTTATAGGATGATTTTTGAGGCAACGCCTTTTTATCCCCCAGGAGTCTAAGTAGCTTATGAAGTGTTTTAACATGCATCTTGCCGTCCTATATAAAAACGAGTCGGATGTCACCAATCCCAAAACTTTTTTCTATCTCATACCTGTCAATACCTCAAAATTCGTTATGACTGCGCCCAAATTAAATGATCTTCAATCTAGGATCATCATGAGGATTCTAAAAAGATGAAATTCCATGCATGAGTTCTCGAGATAGGACTATCACTGAAATCGTGTCCATCCAGCAAAAATGCAGCCCAGCAGCGCCACCTGTTGGTGGATTGACACCAGAACCTAATCATCCTCCACTTATGTGAACGTCTCACTGAATATGAAGTTTGGGGGAAAATTCGTGCATTCGTTCTTGAGATAGATTAACTGCGGAAATCCTGCATAAAGGTAACCTAGCAGCGCCACCTGTTGGGGCGATGGACACCAAAACGTAAACACCACCCACTCCTATCAAGGACTCACTGAAGTTTTATAAAAATCCGTGCATGAGTTCTCGAGATAGAATGAAGCACAGCAGCGCCACCTGTTGGGTGATGGACACCCAAAACGAATCAGCACCCACTTATATCAGCGACTCACTGAATAATATAAATTGTTATTCAATTCCGCGCATTCGTTCTTGAGACACATACAGACACACATTTTGTAAAAACATGTTTTTCGGGATCTCTGACCCCAAAAACGCGTCCATCCGTCGAAAATTTTCACGAATCCAATACCACTCTCTTCTTGTAAAGATAGAAGAAAGAAAGTAAAAAAAACTTTGTCCAGTCTATCGAATTATTTTAATTCATTAACATCGGATCATTATGGGACAACACAATAAAGTTGCATTACAACTCCAATTGTAGAGAAATTAAAAATAATAATTAATTAATTAAAATTCTAGCTCCTCTAGCTGCATTTTTTTTTTTTGGGGGGGGGGGGGGCGGATCCTGTGATAACAGTAATACATAATTGATAAAATTGTTTGCAGTTATTTTTTTTTTTTAGATTGTGTTTGCATTAATAAAGATATAAAAAAGAAAAGTGCCCAGCTAAACTGATGGCATTGAGCTCACAGGCTATTCACACTAATTGTATATTATATTCTTATTTTAAAGAATAATGCCCCTCAAAAAAAAAGTGAAGGGGAATTGGCCCCCGTTAGCGCCTTTATACTTAACCAGTGAACCTCCAAATCTAATCAGGGAAGCTCCTTATCATAATAAACCGGTATACCAAATTTGGAGCAAATCGAATAATCCTGCAAAAAAAACAAAACCATTTATCTAAATTAAGTGGGTGGACTAACCCTCCTTTTCCCCTTTTATCCTTAACCAAAAGACCCCCAAAACTAATCAGGGAAGTTCCTTAACATAATAAACCGGTATACCAGCTTCGGAGCAAATCGAATCATTCTGCATGAAAAACGCATTTATCTAAATTAAGAGGGGCGGGCTAACCTCCCTTTTCCCCCTTTATCCTTAACCAGTGAACCCCCAAAACTAATCAGGGAAGTTCCTTAACATAATAAGGCCCCACCAGTGGCTGAGAGGTTCTGCTCTCGAAACTGGTAGACGGGAAGTGCTGGGTTCGATCCCAATCGCGCCCGTCGGCCTAATCGTTCGGAGTTTTCGTGGTTTTCTTCGAACCATGGATTTCCATGCGTTAATACGGGTTAGGTTCCCTTAGAAAGACCCCCACGAAGGGCACTCCCCCTCGGGCCTATATCCCTAGTGTAGATAATCGGCCGTCACAAAATCAACCAACCAACCAAGCAACCTTAACATAATAAACCGGTATACCAAATTCGGAGCAAATCGAATCATTCTGCATGAAAAACCCATTTATCTGAATAAAAAGTGGTGGACTAACCATCCTTTTCCCCCTTTATCCTTAACCAATGAACCCCCAAAACTAATCAGGGAAGTTCCTTAACATAATAAACCGGTATACCAAATTCGGAGCAAATCGAATGATTCTGCATGAAAAACCCATTTATCTAAATTAAGGGGGTGGACTAACCCCACTTTTCCCCCTTTATACTTAACCAATGAACCCCCAAAACTAATCAGGGAAGTTCCTTAACATAATAAACCGGTATACCAAATTCGGAGCAAATCGAATGATTCTTCATGAAAAACTCATTTATCTGAATTAAGGGGGTGGACTAACCCCACTTTTCCCCCTTTATACTTAACCAATGAACCCCCAAAACTAATCAGGGAAGTTCCTTAACATAATAAACCGGTATACCAAATTCGGAGCAAATCGAATCATTCTGCATGAAAAACCCATTTATCTGAATTAAAAGGGGTGGACTAACCCCCCTTTAACCCCTTTATCCTTAACCAATGAGCCCCCAAAAGTAATGAGGGAAGTTCCTTAACATAATAAACCGGTATACCAAATTCGGAGCAAATCGAATCATTCTGCATGAAAAACCCATTTATCTGAATTAAGGGGGTGGACTAACCCCCCTTTATCCTTAACCAATGAACCCCCAAAACTAATCAGGGAAGTTCCTTAACATAATAAACCGGTATACCAAATTCGGAGCAAATCGAATCATTCTGCATGAAAAACCCATTTATCTGAATTAAAAGGCGTGGACTAACCCCCCCTTTTACCCCTTTATCCTTAACCAATGAGCCCCCAAAAGTAATGAGGGAAGTTCCTTAACATAATAAACCGGTATACCAAATTCGGAGCAAATCGAATCATTCTGCATGAAAAACCCATTTATCTGAATTAAGGGGTTGGACTAACCCCGTTTTTCCCCCTTTATCCTTAACCAATGAACTCTCAAAACTAATCAGGGAAGCGCCTTATCACAATGAACCTAGAAAAATTTTTTGAAGCAAATCGGATGTTTCTATCAAGAGTTATCGCGTTACGTACATACATACATACATACATACGTACATACATACATACAGAACGGGCGGGCACATTAGCTCTCAGGCTTTGATAGCCTGTGAGCTAAAAAAGCAAATGAAAAGCTCTTAAATGACACTAAAAATATTTTTTAAAAAAGTACTACATTCCAAATTATGTTTGTATTATTATAATTTCCGATTGCATATTAACTTATAGCAGTGATGGACCTCATTTTTGAGCAGAAAAAAGCCATTTTGGAGCATCAAAACATCATTTTGGTATTCTTTGATGAAATTCACGTTTTTTCTGCAATTCTTGGACGAAAGTCGCGTTTTTATCTGCGATTCTTGGACGGAAGTCGCGTTTTTTCCACAACTCTTTCACAAAATTCGCATTCTTTCGCAATCCTTTGATAAAATTCGCATTTTTTTTCGGACCCTTTGTTGAAATGAGCGTGTTTTTCGAAATCTTTTGCCGAAATTTGCAGTTTTTCGCGATCTTTTGACAAAATTTGCAGTTTTTTGCGACCTTTTGAGGAAATGTGTGGTTTTTTTCTGCGATCTTTTAATGAAATTCGCGTTTTTTCACAATCTTTTGACCCCGTTTTTGGACGAAATTAGCCGTCCTTTGTCAAAATTCAAGTTTTTTTTTGCGATCTTTTGACAAAATTCGCATGTTTTTTGCGACCTTTTGATGAAGTTTGCGTTTTTTAAGCGATATTTTAACGAAAGCAGCGTTTTTTCACGATCGTTTGACAGTGTTTTGTTCGTTTTTTTCCCCGTGATCCTTTGACGAAATTCGCTTGTTTTTCGCGATCTTTTGACGAAATTTGTGTTTTATTAGCGCTCTTTTGATGAAATTTGCGGGATTTTTTCCTGCGTTATTTTAACGAAAAAGCGTTTTTTTCACGATCTTTTTTTTTTTTTTTTACAAATATTGCATTTATAGATTTAATTTTAAAGCATCTATGTGTCACTTTTGACCCTGATTCCGAAAATGTAATTTTCGTTAAAATATTCCCAGTAGAACTCTAATTATCAATTAACTAGTTGGATGTGCCAATTCCAAAAAACTTTCTTCTACCTTATACATCTTAATATTTCAAAAACTAGTTACACAACACATGTTAATACTTCAATATTATTAGTTTAATACTTTATTAGTTATTATTAGTTCCAACTTTGATTTTCATCTCAAATTTCTGCTTCAGTCAATTAAACGAACTAAAACCGAGTTAATCTATATCATGATATTTGTTAAAATTAATAGTTTTTCCTTATTCTGTTGTTATCAGATGTTTGCGAATAGCCGGCTTAGCAGGAAGCGAGTTCCCGCCTTTGCACGAGCCGCCGATGGACAATAGAACTACGAAAAATCAAGAAAAGTATACAAAAATCGCTATCACAGAGCCCCTTTACCGTGCAATATTTCCAAATTTCTGCAATTCTTGGACGAAAGTCGCGTTGACCTGTTGGCCAAAGCCAAAAACATGCACAAAAAATTTGGTTCAATTGTATGCATAATTCTATACACTTTTCGATTGTACAATAATGAAAATGGCACAAACATCGTTATTACAACGCCCCCCCCCCCTTCTGGCAGATTTTTTTTTTCAAATTCAGGGAGGACTTGGTTGCCATAGCCAGAAACATACACACAAAATTTGGTTCAATTCTATGCATAAATTCATACACTTTTCGATTGTACAATAATGAAAATGGCACAAACATCGCTATTACAGCGCCCCCTTCTGGCAGATTTTTTTTAATTCAGGGAGGACCTGCTTGCCATAGCCAAAAACTTAAAATAAAAATTTGGTTCAATTCTATGCATAACTTCATACACTTTTTGATGGTACAATTTTCAAAATCGCACCAAAATAGCTATTACAGAGCCCCCTAGCGGCGAATTTTTTCCAAATTCAGGGAGGACCTGCTTGCCATAGCCAAAAACTTAAAATAAAAATTTGGTTCAATTCTATGCATAACTTCATACACTTTTTGATGGTACAATTTTCAAAATCGCACAAAAATAGCTATTACAGCGCCCCCTAGCGGCGAATTTTTTCCAAATTCAGGGAGGACCTGCTTGCCATAGCCAAAAACTTAAAATAAAAATTTGGTTCAATTCTATGCATAACTTCATACACTTTTTGATGGTACAATTTTCAAAATCGCACAAAAATAGCTATTACAGCGCCCCCTAGCGGCGAATTTTTTCCAAATTCAGGGAGGACCTGCTTGCCATAGCCAAAAACTTAAAATAAAAATTTGGTTCAATTCTATGCATAACTTCATACATTTTTGATGGTACAATTTTCAAAATCGCACAAAAATAGCTATCACAGCGCCCCCCTATCGGCGAATTTTTTCCAAATTCAGGGAGGACCTGCTTGCCATAGCCAAAAACTTAAAATAAAAATTGGGTTCAATTCTATACATAGCTTCATACACTTTTTGATGGTACAATGGCGACAGACACACGGACATTTTCTATAAACATGTTTTTGGGGATCTCTGACCCCTAAAACGTGTCAATCCGTCGAAAAAAATTTCGATTACAATACTTTCTTCTATTGAAGATAGTATACTTAAAATAAAAATTTAAAAGCCAGACATCTGGTAAAACCACAGGTAATTTTTTGATTAGGATTGTTTTTTGTGGTATACATTTTTTATAAATACTGCAGTTATAGATTTTAAACTTGTGCATAGATGCCTATTTTTCGACGCTGATTCCAAGTATGTAATTTTCGTAAAAATCGAGTAAGAATTTTTTATTTTATCCAAAAATCGCTTTTTAAAAAAGAAATGCTTTTGTGTGATACGTTATTTAAATCTAAGCGTTTCCCCACTAATTATCCTTATTTTATGTCCGATTTTTTCAATTCCTACTATTAGCTCACACTCTCCCTATATTTATTTATATATTTATTTATTTATCTTGTACAAATTTTCAATCGTTAATAAAATACTCATTATTCATCCTATCAGGTTGAAATAAATTTTTTTAAACTTGTACTGGATGACAATTGATGTTAATAAAGTTTTTTCGAATATTAATTAATTTTAGTTTTGCATGGGAAACAAAATGGCCGCCATTGGTTATTGAATTTCAATGAAAGTATTTTCAATAAGGGTTACCGTAGGGGGGACCTGTTCTGTCGCCAAATACGTCGCTAACTTGGCGATATATCGCCAAATTTGGCGGCCAAAATGAGTCGCCAAAAGTGACGCCAACTTGGCGATATATCGCCAAATTTGGCGGCCAAAATGAGTCGCCAAAAGTGACGCCAACTTGGCGATATCTGTAATATTTCACCAAATTCCCATAGAGTTCCATTGTAAACCTACTTGCTTATAGAAAATCAACAAATTGAGATATTTTAATGCAGCAAAAACTCATATTAGCTTGATTATATTAAATTTTTCTTTGATGGCCTAAGTAGGAATTGACTTTAAAAACAAAATTTTTATATTACTTGTTTATTATACGCTACATAAAATGAACATATTACCCCTTTTATGTATGAGTGGTAATAGTTACCACTATTTCCGAATATCAATTTCAGCAAAAAAAGAAAAAAAGGAATTTAACTTAAGAAAAGTAATCAAGTCATCGATTTTAAAATTTCAGATATTTTATAACACTTAAAATTTTTTAAGAAGTGTGTGAAATATTACATATAGATATATATCATGTACATAATTATTATCATTAACCCTTTCAACACTGACATCATCAATGGGTAAAAAAGCGTTTTCTCACCCTATTACAGCTGCTGTTGTGTTCAAATACTTCACACATTTTTATTTTCTACTAAAATTTTTTACTCCACACAAAAATAAAAATCTTATTTTAGAGTATTATAAGTTTGATAAATCATAAGTTTATAAGAAGAATTTTTATTTTTGTTCTTTTATTTTTGCAACACATTTTTTAAATATGTAAAAAAATTGTTATGTTCTAACAAAAATCAGATATATAACTAATAAAATTACTTACTTTAAAATGCTTTGGACCACTTAAGCACAAATACGGAATAATTTTTTAACACAAACCATAAAGGAACTGCAAACTTGATGAGGCAGTGTTGCCTAACCATGGAATTAAAAAATTCCTTCTAACCAAGCAGCATTGAATTCAGACACCTTTCTTCGGGAAAAGATTTCTGTGGCTTTAGAGGGGAAGGGGGAAATTGCACTTTTTGGCCATTGAAAAGACAAAATTTCGAATCTTCTGGAGAGGGATGTTCCCCTGAATTCAACACTGCTTCTAAGTTATGACAAGAAATATTTACAGGGATTAAATTATTTCATTAAATGTACAAAACAAAGAAGAAAATGCAAACAGTTAAAGAAAAGTTAAGATAATTGAAGAGCTGAGTGGATGAACATGTTATTCTACATTTTCTAATTTTTTTTTTTTTTAAATCTTTGGGATGAAAGCGTTATGAGGTATCCTATCACACGGTGAAGCTAAAATACTAAGATTCTATTTAGTCTTGAAGATTTAAGAGATTATTCATTCATTCATTTATTCATTCATTCATTCATAATGTCAATAATATTAATAATTTTTAATATTTGAAAATTAAATATGAATAAGTTTTTCTGAGAGAGTTTAGTACCATACCTGTTAATGTTTTAAACACATGGTATCAAACGGAAAATAAATCATTAAAATTTACCGCAAAAACTTTCACCTCAAATTTCTTGAAATGTAATTTTTACATGTTCTTCCACTTAGGTCTTCAATTATCATAAAGTTACTTTTTAGTAACCTTATAATAATTATTTCTAAAAGGAGTTTTCTAAAAAAATTAATTATCTAATTATTAAAAAAAAACTCTTTTGACGAAGTTTGTAGTTTTTTCGCGATCTTTTGACAAAATTTGTAGGTTTTTCATTATTTTTTGAAGAAATTACAGTTTTTTTTTTTCGCGATCTTTAGATGAAATTCGTGGTTTTTCGCGATCTTTTGATGAAGTTTGTGGTTTTTCGCTATCTTTTCACGAAATTTGTGGCTTTTTTCGCGATTTTCTGAGGAAATTTGCGGTTTTTCGTGATCTTTTGATGAAATTTGCAGGTTTTTTCGCGATATTTAGACAAAATTTGCGGGTTTTTTCGCAATCTTTTGATGAAATTTGCGGGTTTTTCGCGATTTTATGACAAAAATTTGCGTTTTTATGCAATTCTTTGACGAAATTTGTGTTTTCCCGCGATCCTTTGACGAAATTCGCGATTTTTCTGCAAACAATTGACAAAATTTATTTTTTCGGCAACCATTTGTCGAAATTCGCGAATGTTTTATGTCCGAATTTTTGGATTAATGACAGCTATTTTTTTGTTTTAATTTTCGGAAAAATCGGAACAGAATCACCCTAATTGACCGGCTGAGAAGAAGAGGAATACAGACTGGAAATACGGCTGTACGCGAATTCCTCGGCGAATTCGCGCTAAAAGAGGAAATTCATTTACGTTCCAAAACATGACACAACAAAAGTGTCCCAAAAAAATCATTCGCCAGCTTTTTCGCCACAATCATTTTTTTCTCGTCAATTTGGCGTTCGCATTTGGAGAGTAGGCGAATGGTTAGCGCGACCCCTGGATATGTCATGTAATATCTTAAATGAAAGGCCCAATAATGTTATTCTTCACACTCTCTCCTCTTCGTCATCCCGATCTATGTAAGGATTGAATGATTATGAATTAGCAATTTGGGTTTTATTAATTAAAGAATAAAGTGGTTTGAAAGGAATATTAAACAAAACCCTCTGTGCGATTACACTTGTTTATTGACAATTTATCCTCTACTTTTTACGTCTTTAAATGGTTTCAGGGTTGCCGTTTCACAGTGCTTTGGCCTAACTGGGCGAGTCTTTATGGGTAGGTCATTCAGTCCATTGTTCTCCCATACTATAGTACGCATCACAGGGGTCGATGTCCGGGGCGGGTTCATTGGAAAATGCCTTCGTTACTCATCGAGTTCTAATAAAACTGTTAAAATGGTCATCGGAAACCCCACCTCCTCTTTGTGCATCCCGTCAGGAAATGGCTTGCAACATTCCGTCTTTACACACAAAAACTAGGTCGAGATCAATGAGTGTTTCGAAAATGCTTCCGAGCAGTGAACTTTTATTTCTTCTTAATTTCCATTGTTTTTAAAAGCAAGCAACCATGTTTCTAAAAATCATAAAGAATGGGTTTACGGTTTTTTACTTTTGAATTTCTGACACACTGCTCAAAAATCTCTGAAAAAGTAATTTAAAAAGGCTGGAAGTATCAAAACTTTATTTTTCTTCAACTCATTTAGAATTTATACATAACAGATCAAAATTAAATTTAAGAAATCAAAAAACCTGACTGCGAACTAATTAATTATTTCCCATCCATGTGAAACTATTTTTTGTATTACTTACCTATTTTTTTTATTTACTTGTATGGATGACTTTTAAGTTGTGTTTAATTGTTGGTTCCTATCTATAAACACTGTTTTGATGAGACCTATAGACGTCTATGAAGGTTAGAGTTGCAGTCAAGCTAGAAATCCTACCTACACAACTTCCAGGTTGTGTACTATTTAATGGAGCCGACTGTAAAATAGTCCATGAAACATCGTCTTCATTTTGAAAGACCTATCCAATGATAGGCCACTCGATAGGGTGCATAATTTTTTTTCGTCTCTATCGCCATTTTGAATTTATAAAAACAAAACCTAACCTGTAACCATCGGACGGTTAAGACGAATTCATAGAGACCTCATTCATTAAAATCCATCCAGCCGTTGGGATGTTTAGAGGGTATAAAGAAATTCACATACCCAGATACGCGTGAAACACATAACCCTTCTTGGCAGCCGGGTAAAAATAGTGCACTGGAGTCAGTTCACACATTGCAGACACACTGGGGTTTCTTTTTGGCGGCAAAAGGGCGACTTTTTGCCTGGCGTGGCAACCTGTACAAATTGTGTGTGCTTTCTATTAAGTTCAAAGTATGAACTTTAAGAATGTATCCTCCGCTTTACGTATCCCGAAAGGATTGGCCCATGGCGGTTAAAGCAAAAATGAAAAAAAAAAGGCATTTGGTACAGCTATAAGCGTAAACACAAGTAGAGTGACTACGGTGCTGTATTTGCACTGTAACCTAAATCTAAGTTTGGCAAATTAACATACGCACATTGAAAATAATGTGAGAATTTTATCTCACTAAGAGCCCTATAGACTGCTCAGATTCCAGTATAGGAAATCCCATGTATAAACAATTTTGCCCGAAAAATCAGATAAGTCCAGATCCCAGCAGCAGTACTTGAAATGTTTCGCCTTTAACACCACCCATTATTACAGTCTCCACTGTAGTGACACTTGGTTGAATAACCAAGGCAGGACGGTATCCTTCAGATCTTTCCAAAGGTCAGCTAGAAGAGGAAATGAAAGCATAACTTTTAACTCTTTCCACCCTCAGAAAGAAGCCTTTGATCTTATGCATCCTGAAGAAAGGTTTTATAAGTCGATTCAGAGAATTACTTTTCAGTTTTTGAACTGAGGAAATCTCGGTTCAGATTGGGTTCTCGAGGGATCGGCAGGATCCCAGTAGAGATTAAGGTTTGCGTCCCGAGGCTATCGCATTCAGTCGGATTGGAGGAGGTCTCCCGGAATTCAAGGCTCTCTTGAAACGTCAACACATAGCCCAAGCCCCTTACCACCGAACTGTGAAATTTCTCTTATTTGGAAACTCTGGACACTTTTGATGGCGTGAACTATATTGGATGATTAGCCTACGAATCCTTAAAACTTTACTTTGTTATTTTAATCGAGAATTAAAATTTTTATCTTTGATTTTATTTAAATAAAATCTTGCTTTGACGAATTGAATTAAAGGCGAATCTCTGGAGAAGCTACCTCTTGTTAAATGAACACCTTAAACTCGTCATACTATTATGATTTTTTGCTTGGTGGGGGAATGCAATTTTCAAAGTTCAAATAAACTTTATACGTAATATTTTTATTGGCATAAGTAGATGCAAATATGCACTTTTTACAGAATAATTTAATTCTGAAAACCACCAATAGTTTTGCAATAATATTTTTCTGGAATGGCCATTAAATAATTAAGAGATTATCACTTATGATGATTACAATTTAAATTCCATGGTTTACGATGGGTTTAAATGCAAATGACAGAAATGTGCTCCTTAAAGACAATTATTGTAACAAGTGCATCTGTTATTTGAAAGGACACTAAATATTGAAATATCACAAGATTCTAACTGTCAGTTCCATTTTTATTTGTTAATTAAAATACATGCCGATATAAGTTTTGTAGAACAGATGCCTCTCAATAACAACCCTAGTCAAGTGGGTGATGTCGCACCCAAAGTGCTTAAACAAGGTGGCTTCAGCCATTATCACTTTTGTTTACAGGTTTTCCTCCTTTATCAATCTGCCTCTCTATATACCGTGCATATAGGATAGGTGCAGATCCACAAAATCAGGAAGAAGCCGGTGGCTCCTAAACTCAAAAAAATCCTGTGGGCACATTCTGAAACAATATGGGAAAAAAACTCAGAAATTAAAAGTGAAAAATAATCTATTTAATATGAACAACAAAACACAGATTAATTATATCGAATGTGCATACTTAATTTAATCATAAAATTCTTTAAATTTGTATATTAATTAAGCATAATATGAAAATTATTACAACAAGATGATGCTCAAACTATGCACAGTTAGAAGATACAGTTAAACCTCCAGAACTCTTGTCAGGTTGTAGTGACCCGAGGCTTTTTAAACTATAAACATTTTCTTGTTTATCGCTTACCTCACCTCCACACCACTTGCTATTTTTCAAAAGAATTAAGATACACTATTCGGTGTGATTTGCAACGAGAATTAAACCTTTTTACAGAATGTGAGCATTTTGCTCGTGTGGTGGAGGGTTAAAAAAATATGTATAAGCTAAGCCATCATGGCTGAGAAGTACTAGGAAAATATTTTTTATTTTGCCATACAAAAGTACATAATTTTTTTTTTTTCATGAATGTGGTGAGATTATCTTGCATTATAAAAAATAAAAATGCACATCAAACATTTTTTTTTTCCAATAAGAAAAATTATCTTAAAAAAAAAAATAATGGTGACTTAGACACCAAAAGTGAGTGGCCAAAATTGAATTACCATGCGGTGACTAGCAACCGCTATTTTATTTACATAAAATATTTATTGTGAATCAGCATCATGTTGTTTTTTGTAGGGGGGATAGGTAGGGGGTGGGTAAAGTAAGGAATGAGAATAATTGGATAGACATTACTTTTGGCATGTATAGTTTCCAATACCTATTTCCATGGTACACACATTAAAATGTACTGTCATAAAGTTACAGTTGTAGTATCCAATGACCCCCTAGGGGTCATCCATAGAAAAAGGACAAGTGATTATCTTTGTAGATTCTGGTAAAGAAAAGGCATTATAGGGCAAACTAAGGAATGTCCTCTGTGGGACTTGGAGGAGCAAAACCCGAGTGTCGCAGCTTAATCCTGTTGTGAGGACTAATCATCAACCTATGCAGTGTCCTCTGGTAAATCTTGGCCCGTCAAATATGCATAAGGGCTCCAAGAGGCTTGGACTGGAAGGTGGTCATTTCATTTTAGCCCCTTGGGACATTATTTAGTAGGGGCAATTGGTTACTAAAACACATTTCCTTTTTATCTTTTAATTTATAATATATTTAATTTTTGAAAAAGGTCAAGATTTTGAAATAGAATGATTATATTGATTGCACTTTAATGTCGTATAATAAGCAGCCAAAGACATTTTAAAATTTAACCTTCCAACTGCTGCGAACTGATATATCCATTCACTAAACTGTAGATTTCACTGCAATATGAGCAATATTTAAATTTGTATAACTATATGGATATAATCCAATTAAAAAAAATAAGTTATGATTACTACTCTCAAGGCCTATATGCAATAAATTTTTTTTATATCATGTTGGAAAAATATCTTTTTTTAGCATAAAAAAAAAAAAAAATTACAGAGAAAACAACATTACAATTTTGCCTTTTTGTTCGGCGGTCAGGGGAATGTCTACAAAAGGTGTTTTTCTAAAACATAGAAAATTTCCAATTAACCCCTATATTATAGGTTCCCAAAGCCTCGAAGGAACCAGTGGCTTCTAAACCCAAAAAATCCAGTAACCACATTGTGAAACAAATACATAAAAACAATAATGTTTATAATATAAAAAAAAAAATGAAACAAAAAACTCCAGAATTGAAAGTGAAAAATAATTTATTTAATATGTACACCAAAACACACACTCATTGCATCCATAATCATACAATTCTTTTAATTTGGATATAAGTTTTAAACGATGTACAGTCAGAAGATAAAGTGTGGCAAGATACAGTTCTAAAAGAAATACGTATAAGCTAAGCAATCATGGTAGTGGGGAATATTAGGAAAACAATGTTTCTTTTTTTCATTTTGTCATACAAAAGTACACAGGAGTTTCAAAACTCGCCTTATCCAGAAAATCAAATTTTGGGAAATTGAGGAAAACTTCAAACTGTGTCCATTGGTTTTCATTGCAAAACAAGATTTTAGAATACCAGAAATACAGAATAAAACTAGTTTTTTGACAGATTGTATTTTTGCGGGGGGTACAGGTTCACCCATAGAATACATTGATACAGGAAACTCGATTTTTAAAATTTTGGATAAGGCGAGTTTTGAAACGCACATCCTCCTATATAAAGGAGAAATTGTTTGCATTATAAAAATCAAAATACACTTCAAAAAATTGTTTTTCTCTAAGAAAAATTATCTTTATTTTTTTTATTATTATTATAGACTAAATTATCAGTTTCAAACTTTTGTGAAGAACACAGCTTGGATGACTTGATTGCTTTTAAAAGTTTGGTAGTGTGAGCTGGACTGTGATGTAAAAAGGGGAAAATAGTTCTTGACCATTGCACAGCTCTTAAAGTGGTGAAGCAGTGTCCCTTTTGTATTGGTTGCCAAACTTTACATCGACCCCTGGACCCGAGGATCCTTCACTCCATTACAGAAAGTTCAATCGTCTTGAAACTTGAATGCAGGAAGAGAGTCCCCATTGAAATCAGTGATTGATTTCCTATTCAACATAGGGGATGCTGTTAAGACACTAGTTATTCAAAACTGTTTTCAGAAAGCAAAGTGTATGCCCATCCGCAAAAGAAGGACAGAACTCATGTTGTCTCTTCCACTATGCTGAGGAAGACAGCGCCAGAACTGACAGAGGCTTCCGTAAGAAGTGAACAAAATAATAACCCAATAAAAAAAAAGATCACTAAGACATAGCTGTCTTTGAAAGTATGACTTCAGTAAAGCATGAGAGCCAGGTTTATCGTTTAAAAATCCTCCAATTGATGAGGTAAAAAAAATTGTAAATTCTATTTTGTTGAAAATTATCTTCACAAATGTAATAAATGCATTTTCCTGTTTCTTTTTTTATTATTCTTAATAGGCTCCGAGTGTTTCTATTTCATGTTTGCTAAGAAATATATTTTTACTCTTCTTAGTTGGAAATGGATTGTCCAATGTGACCCATGTTTGTACTCTAACTAGTTTTCTAAATATTTTTTGCACCGCAGTGTACTGAATGTGTATTTGAGTGCACTTCCTAAGTGCCTATCTATTTCATTCTGTTCAAAAGGCTGTCCCATCCTTCAAAGGCACGTGCGATCCTTTTTTCCCATGGGCCGTCCTGTAACGGAACACTTTTGACTGTCCCTGTCATTCAACTCTACGTCCGATTTTCATAAAATTTGACACCATTTACATCATTAAAATTTCAGACCCTGCGGAAGGCTGTCCCATCCTTAAAAGGCAATCATTTATTCCCCATGGGCCATCCTGTAAGGGAAAACTTTTCATTGTCATTCAACTCTACATCCGATTTTCATAAAATCTGAAATGCACCCTTTTGTCAACCATTCTAGATTTAATTTTTCAGATCCTTTGGCTCTGTGACAGGTGGGCAGACGGACTGAATATCAACTCTAGGTGCTATGTATTTATAGAATGCCGAACGCACCTAAAAAAGGACTTCTCACTGGTGCATCTTGCTACTGTCAAACCGGTTAAGAGTCATCGGGTATTGCTGTGAATGGGAAGTCAGTTTCTGATGTATCTTTCAAACCTCATACTCAACAGCACATTATTGAGTCATTGTTTCTGGACACTATTTTTCATTTGCTTTCATACTACGGGAATGACTCTGTGCACTCTCTTCTGTGAAATGCCCAGGATTTAAAGGACATTAAAAGATAGCCTTTGAATGTTTATTGTGTGGATCCTTCTCACATAATGAATTGCTTTTCAAATTAAGATTTTTTTTTTTTTCATTTTTAAATACTACTATCATTTATTTTCTTACATTATGAAAAAATTCCAAAGCACAGGATTCAGTAAAATCGTGTTACCGGTCCATTTATGAAGTATGAAAAATCAAAATTCCCACGAATCCAACCACTTGACTCGGCTGAAGGAGACATTGGCCGATTCGGAAGCGTCCAGTCCGTAAGACAGGGGACTGAACAAGATGAAACTGAAAAAAAAAAAAAAAAGATTTATTAATTTCAAAATAAGATTAACACTCAATCAAGATGAAAGAATGACATCATCCATGAGAACTATGGATAGCATAGGTGTTTCACTCAGTAAGGTTCCTCTTGAGTGGGCTTAAAAAACAGCTAAAAGCAACTCCCTTCTTTACTTAAAATTCTTTCATGCGTCCATAACAGCCAGAAATGAATGTTATAAGAAACAGTTTAATTTTTAAATAAATTTAACCATTAACTTTATAATAAAAATAGATATGAAACAAAAAAGTTTGCTTTTACATATTTTTTTCTCTTTAACTTCTAATTCTATGTACAGTATAGAAGCACTTATTGGGGGGGTCAGATGTATTCCACATAACGGGCATTCAAGCAACATCTATTGGATCAGATGGATAGAACAGAGGTGGCTGTGACATGGATTCTGATTCCGAGTTCACTATAAGGTGACACACATTAAGATTCAGTCGAAACAGGATCAAAAGCTAATGGGAGTTTAAAATAAGACAATTGAGTGGACTATTCTGGAAACAAAAATTCTTATGTTTCCTTTGCATAAATATTAAAATGTCCAATATCTAACTCAATAGGCCTCTCTTACAAGTGTCAGGATCCAGTTCATTGTATCCAGCAATGCGCACCTGTCCAACGGGCACTGTAGGGCACTTTTTTTTCTGAAAAGTATCTGAAATCAATGAATTGGAAATATCATTCTGTATATAATCTATCGAAGGGTTGATTGACATAAAATTTTCTGTCTTCAAAAGGGCTGCCTCAACGGACCTGTTGAAAACTGAATCCCTATTTATCATGGGCCCTGTCTCTACTTTGGATACATTAAATTGATTCCAAGGAATGAGCCTCTTATACTTTTTGATAAGAAAATAAACCTATTTTAAGTTAAAATAATGCTATAATAAGTGATAGAATATCTTTATTAAGACTTACGATCGTTTCATCGCACAATCGGCGACATTTTCAAAATCAATCATAATAGAAAATATTTTCACATTACTTAAAAACAATAATATAGTAAACAATGTCACGAGACATGAAGCATAATGAAAATATTGCAACCATAAAATAAATTTTCATTATGCTTCATGTCTCGTGACATTGTTTACTATATTATTGTTTTTAAGTAATGTGAAAATATTTTCTATTATGATTGATTTTGAAAATGTCGCCGATTGTGCGATGAAACGATCGTAAGTCTTAATAAAGATATTCTATCACTTATTATAGCATTATTTTAACTTAATTTGTTTATAAGTGATTATTATACATGTTTTTAAACCTATTTTGTTATGTTAGTTTAGGACCACACACTTTCCACAGGGATGTTCTAAATCGTGTTCATCCTGAAACAGGTGCTATCACAGCCCCTTAAGACCGGATCCCAGAAGATTGCAATACAAAAATTAAAAGTGATTTTCGTCTGCGTTCAAGACATCCAACTTGCAGCTGTCCAAATTTTCACATTGGGTGGGTGGGTGGGTGATGCGGGTGGGAGGGTTGTTGGGCTGTCCCTTGAAATTTAAAATTTTTGTCTGACACCAAAACAACTGATTTTATGGGAGTTTCAGGAGTGGTGTGACATTCTCTTATGAGATGTTTTCAGAATAAAGGGACTGTGCTGATGTGTGTTTGACTTTTAATAAGCATTGCATGACACCGAAAGAGCTACTCAAATGAAAGTTCTTTCCTCCCATGACATGATACTTTGAGCCCTCTTGTGGGGTCGCCCCACAAATTATCACAGAAATAGCCATCGAGTCTTCTTTCAAAATATTAAAACAGTTTATAGGAATTGTCTTCATCATGAAGTTGTCTGAAATTTTCCCTAAGAATGCCTCCTGTTGACACCCTCTTTGTTTTTTCAGTCCACTTTACCTGAGGAGAACCAGCAGGAATTGCTTTGGAACAGCTCCTGTTCAACTCATTTGCAAGCATTAGAAATGCAGATCATTTTTTAGGTGAAAATTGAAAGTCATTTTGAATTCATCTTCTAGCTGGAAAACTACTATAAATCAATCTCTGTTAAAGCATTCATAAGTTACAATTCATATGTATTTTGAAAAAAAAAAACCAAAAAAAAAAAACCATATATATTAAAAAATTAATTTAATTTTTAAAAAAATATAATCCCTCCATTTTTTTTCAATTTTTAGAAGCTTCAAAAATCCAAAAGTTTCACACAGACAAAACTCATTTCACACAGTAGTTTGCTTAAAATACTTGAATGATTTTCCTCTTCGTATCCCGAGAGGCTATAAAATGTTGGACTGTTATCCACTAGGGGATCGCACCCGAGCTTCCCGGGTTAAAGAATAGAGGTGAAAACATTTTTTTTAAATTGAAAACTAATAATTTATTTTATATGCAATACATTTTTGAGATAGCCCACTTACATTAAAAAAGCATTTTTCATATGGAAAATACAAATTATACAATCAAATAAATTTTTCAAATTTATTAGAAGTGATATTTTCTTATTAGTCACATGCTAAGAGTTATTGAACCAAGATTTTGCTACTTATGGCGTCCTTTTACATTCTGATAATTTCAGAGCTTATATATGTCTGTTAAATTTGTGTTTTATTTATATTATTTTATTTATTTATTCATAGAGAAGTCTTTTTTTTTTTTAGCGGATATTAGCCCTAAGAAAATGATGAACTCTTTACTTTGTTTTAAGGGCAAAAGGATTAATCTTTCGCAATCGAGCTCCGCGCGATATAGATACATTAAAAATATTTCATGCTTTAAAATTATTTTTAAAACCATAGACAATCAGTAAACTGAGATGAACTTTGCAAACAAATTACATTTGAAAAAAAAAAAAAATCCTATTTAGTGATCTATATTATTCTTTTATTTTTTTTTAATAAAGGAAGTATTATTTCGTTACGCAAAAATAGTCAGAAACAAATGCTCAAAAATGTTTGTTGCTTTATGTGCAAAATGTTTATTATTATTATGTATTGAAACCGGCACGTGATAAGATAAACTTTAAAAAAATCATGCTTAAAAATTATTTTAGAAAATATAATACATCAGTTAATTAAGATACAGTGTTTAAACAAATTGCAATTGAAAGTAAATTGAAAATGTAAAATACCGAAAATTGAAAATGTACGATGGTCAGAAGATTAAAAAATTGCAGTAGCAAAAATTTCAAGACTGAAATTTGATCGTAAAGTGTTGCCATTCACAAAATGATGTCAGCGTTACACACAGATACGTTTGTTCTTTATAATATAGATATTTAATCAGTAAAATATAATAAAGATCAGTTATTAGGATGTGATTATCAATTGAGGCTCTTATGCTTGGTATTCCAGAATGAAAAATAACAATTTTCACCTTCTCACAATTTGCATACGCACTTCGCATATCCATATTCATCATTAAAAAAAATTGTATTTTGTTTGATCATTTAAAAATCATTTTAACTCAAAACTTGAAGTCACGATTGTCAGCAACATCTTTTATGTGAACAGACGCACCCTTTACTTGAGATTCTAATCTCAATTCCGGAGAGTAAAAATTTCCTTAATTTATGTTTTTTAGACGCATTTGTGTCTCAGTTTTATCTTAGAAAATGATCGTTTTCTTTTAAATATGACTTCATTTTCACTTAAATAAGCATTTCGCTGTCTGAAACTTAGTATCAGTACACATGCAGAAGGAAAAACAATATAGAAAATTTATGAGGAAAAATGAGTGTTTTCAAAAGCCAGTATGTCATTTTCCTTAATTATGCCCTTAATATAATATTCTGCTCCTAATGGGATTTTGCAACACTAAACCCTATATAACAATTTCTATCAACAATTTTGAATTTTTATCAGAAAATAGCATGAATAAAGATAAAAATACCTCATTATTTCTCTCTTGTCTGCAATAATGAAAGCTAATTAATTTTCGCCATTTTGAAGAAATTTCATAAAATGCTTTTAAAATTAAAATATAAAAATGGGGATATTTAAAAAGAAAAAAAAAAAACAGATAGTGCGATCACAAATGAAGAGCTTTCAGTTTAAAAAAAAATATTAGTAATATTGGTTCAGCAGAAAGATCAGGGTAGATGACTAAAAAACACACTTGTGTTTTAAATATATAGATTATATAAAATTAGGAAAAATTAAAATAAGCAAATTATGTTATTTTGATAAAATTATAGTAGAATGTCCTAAAGAATAGCATTAAAATTTTATTGTTCGAGAGAATTTCAGACAAAAACTTCAGGAACATAATAATATTTTAAACCACGAATTATTTGTTTGATTGTTTAGCTCGGCGAAGCATATCCATCCAGGCGAGAATCATCAATTTCTGTAATATAAATCTCTACTATTGGCATGTCATCTCTCTTCAATAAAGACACCCTAAATTTTTGTAAACCATTGCGTTTTATCAGTGTGTGATTTCGATTACATTATTTTCAAAAGTGAAGCATTTTAACCTGTGAAGAATTTCAAAGCAGCTGGGCTGTGAAAATGACGCACTTCTACAAAACATAATTCAGGTTTAAGAAATAAAATACACTTTTTTTTTTATAAAATGACGTCATTTGCATCCGCTAAAGCAATCCACTTTTACAATCCAGTTTTAAACTTCGCCTATAGAAAAGTGTGCATATGACGTCATTGTCACGGAATAACAGACAATATTCTTGACATAGCCCATATTTTAATTTCAACTTTTTTTTTCAGGTTTTATGAGAAAATGGCAACAAAAAGATACAGTATCGCCTATTTCTGACTATTTTCCGGGAGGAAGATTCTTCCAAGGAAATAATGCCATTTTGTGATCATTTGAGGTCATGCCGGCAAAAGCCGTTGTGAATACCTCATAGCTTAAAATAAAATAAATACGATTTTCCGTTTCCGTTTACTTTCAATGACTTTCAATAGAACTGGGGTACTTTTGTTGCCACAATAAGAAAAATGGTATTAAAAATTACAAAAAAATTAATATCTCAAAAATAAATTGAGATATAACTTTCAGACAAATTGCATTTAAAAGAGCATTTTTTTCTTATACGACAGTGTAAAAATTAAAAATGTGCGATGTTTAGAAGTTTAAAAATTTGCAGTAGAGAAAATTGCAAAACCAAAATTTTATTTCAAATTTCAAAGTGTTGCCATTCGCAAAATGATGTACGCGTTACGCACAGATACGTTTGTCCTTTATAATATAGATAGCCAAATGTGACGTCAAAATGAAGTGTTCGTATCGAAAATTTTAGAGTTTGGGGGCCATTTTAGTAAAAAGACAACTTTATAAACTTTAATAAATAGGTCCTAATGGATCCAATAATTTTATCCATAAACCTTGGAAACGCATCCTTCTTTTAAACCATGATTTTATGTAACAAATACTATCCATACACATTCATCACATTTTCATTCATAAAACCTCAATAACTCCCCATTCTTAAAAGCCCGCATTTTCATTTATTCCTTGAAAACCTCCTGGATTCAATGTGTTCAGTATGGATTTACACCAAAATAATGATAATGCGTTATCCTAATAATCTGTGTTCTAATGCAAAAGATGTGAATGTGGAGGACTGCAGTAAAATTCCGATAAAGGGTCACTTTCCAAAATCTAAATTTCATAAAACTGAATATCCCAAATTCGCTACAGGCTAAAAGCTTGATAATGCATCCCCCTCTTTGTTTTTATATTCATCCGATACTCCGATGACATTCAACAAGACCCCAATCCCACTCATAAATTTGTGTTGTTATACATCCAATAGAATGACAAGGTGTGTACTAAAACCTCAATAACGCATGTCACCTACGTTCTTATTTAGACAAATACTTTGTAGGCATGCGCGGCAAAAAATTGGATAACGAGTCCTCTTCCTCAATGAGTGCTTGGATGCAATCCAATGTCAATCCCTCATTTCAGATAGGCCATAAAACCTCGATAATGGCCTTATAATCTTTTAAACATTGTTTATATTCGTGGAAAATTTTTATTACTTTGATACTAACTATAGACTTTGAGAACTCGCTATCCTCATGAAATGACATTTTCATTCATTCCAATAAATGAACTTTTTTTTCTTTTATACAATTAATTCTTCATGAATAGGATAACTCATTGTGTTTTTATGCAATCCAATCATTTCAGATTAAAATGAGTTAACTCATCACTCTGATGAATAGGTTATGGATACAAGGTATCTAATAGGTACTCAAACTCCCTACTACGGCAAATTGTTAGCGGCAAATACAGAGTCCGAAGTTTTAGGTCCTATGTAGGATGACAATGATGTAAAATGTATTAGACCTTGCATACATCGCACATTGGTGAGAGGGATGAATTCTACACATTGAATAGGATAGGAGGATTGAGCCGTTCATTTTAGTGTGTTGAAAAGCAATATTATTATTGTATGGATTGCAAGTAAAAGAGGAAAAAGTCATAAAATATATAATATGTATATTATTTTTAGTTACTCTGACTGACACATCATTATAACTTGCCGATGACAGTTTTTTCTTATTGCTTTTGAAGCTGCAATACAGTTTCAAAAGGGGACACCACTTGACTGGATCCAGCAGTAGCCACTTTTCAAAACAGCATCCCAATGAGACGAAAACTATCAGTGTGAGTAGAAGCACTTTTTTTTTTTTTCAGAAATGTGTGTCAATACAGGGTCTAAAAAAATCACAGTCGTTTGTAAATACCCAAAAGAATGTATCCCTGGAAAAGGACAAAACAGTTCCATGCCCTGTTTAAGAAACGAGGCGGTGAGGGGTGCCTGTTTTCGAACGAGATGGCTTATTCATGCCACAAAGTGGGTGAATCGGTCCGGTCGTGAGGAAGGGCCACTCATTTCTGAAAGCTAACATTTTCCGTTCTGTTTAAATCATTTCAATAGAATAGGTAATCACACTTATGAACACTAGATTATTTTAACACAATTATTCTAATTGGTAAACAAATCATATTAGATGTAAATTTCCAACTGGGCGAAAAATGTCCGGACCAGGATTCGCCCAGTTGGAAATTTACATCTAATATGATTTGTTTACCAATTAGAATAATTGTGTTAAAATAATCTAGTGTAATTTCGTATCCAGCGATTTCTGGAGTTCCATTACCTGAGATTTATTCTGTTGAGCTGAACCAGGTTTCAGACCAGATGCTGTAATCTTCAAGGTTAGCTGGGTGAAAAAGTTCGACCAGAATCGTCCGGGATAGCTCAGATGGCAGAGCACTGGCGGCTTCAGCCAGGAGGTCCCGGGTTCGAATCCTGGTCCGGGCATTTTTCGCCCAGTTGGAAATTTACATCTAAATCACACTTATGAAGTTTACAATAGGTGCTCAACTATTGAAGAATGAAAACAACCTAATAGTTGTTTTCATTCTTAAATTCCTAATGAAAATTCAACAAGTCAATACAATGTCTATTAAAACTGTTAGTTTTAAAACAAACCTAGAAACTTTTTGCGGTGATAGATTTGAATGGGTTCTTTCAAAGAACGACATAATTGAATTTATTTTGTCAGACAGTTTGATTAAGTTTCTCAATTAATATAAATTAAATGACTGTTAACCCATGTACAAATTAAACTAGTCGGATGTACCAATCCCAAAACTTTCTTCTATCTCATACATGTTAATACTTCAAAATTCGCTATCACACTGCCAAAATTAAATGGCAATCTATGCATCTCATGAGGATTCTAACGATATGAAATTCCGTGCATTAGTTCTTGAGATATGACTATCGCTGAAATCGTCTAAATTCAGCAAAATGCTGCCTAGCAGCGCCACCTATTGAGTGATTTATACCAAATTCTAATCAGCAACAATTTATGTCAACGTCTGACTGAATCTGAAGTTTGGAGAAAATCCGTACATTAGTTTTTGAGATAGAGCAATAGCGAAAATCGTGAAAATTTCTGCATAGCAGCGCCACCTATTGGGTGATTAACACCAAAACCTAATTAACAACAACTTGTGTCAACATACAACTAAATCTGAAGTTAGATGAAAATTGGTCAATTAGTTCTGTTGATAGAGCTATTGAGGCAATCGTGGAAAAGGCAGCAGAGGAGCGCCACCTGTTGGGCGATTTACACCAACACCTAATCAGTAGCAAGTCATATCAAGGACTAACTTAATCTGAAGTTTGATGAAAATCCGTGCGTTAGTTCTTAAGATAGAGCTATTGGGGAAATCGTGTAAATCCTGCAAAATTCATCATAACAGCGCCACCTGTTGGGCGATTTACACCAAAACGTAATCATCATCAATTCATATCAAGGACTAACTAAATCTGAAGTTTGATCAAAATCTGTGCATTAGTTCTTGAGATAGAGCTATTGCAAAAATCGTGAAAAATGCAGCATTGCAGCGCCACCTGTTGAGCGATTTACACCAAAAACTAATCAGCATCAATTTGTATTAGGCACTCACTGAATATCAATTTTTATTGAATTCCGTGCATTAGTTCTTGAGATAGAGCGCCCACAAAATTTGTGTCACATACACACAGACAGACAGACTCACAGAGTCACAGACAGACATTTTGTAAAAACATGTTTTTTGGAATCTCTGACCCCTAAAACGTGTAAATCCGTCGAAAACCGGAATTCGAAAATTTTCATGAATCCAATACTTTCTTCTTGTAAAGATAGAAGAAAGTAAAAATCAAAACTATTATAAGTGCAAAAAAAAAAAAAAAAAAAAGCATAGATATTATTGGCATGTTTTATTTATTCCAGAATTTTTTCTAAATGATAGATCGAATGGCATTCTATTCTCAAATCAGTATTCAATAATAGAAACCAAAATTTTAGAGAAACCTGTAAAAATCTACAGTCTTTTTTTGAAAAGGTGTATTTCTGAGGCGAGGTTGGATAGCACACGACACCACTTTCTCTTTCAGTGATGATCCTGTGATCCGTGGCCAAAGATAATTTAATTAAGAATGGGATGAAATGAATAGTGTTCAATTATTAATATTTAATTAACAATACAAACAGAACTTGCTTAAGGTTACACGAAGTCGCTTTCCTTTATTGGAATGCAGTTAAGTGAGAGAGCCAATCAGGTGTCATACTGTGAGTCCATTGCATAGAAATCAAGTGTTGTTGTCCTGTTTTGGAGGACATTTGTCAGCATTTTATGGCATTGACATTGGAGTTGGACGGGAGGGAGATAGGAAAATGAAAGAAATGGCAATGGACGGGTCACCTAGAAAGTGATCTAAAATAGTATACTATTAAGTAAAGAAATTAGAAGGCAATTGTAACCAAAGGTGGCATTTCTAAAATTTTTAAGCAGTATAAAGAGTACTACAAAACCAAACTGATAAAGACAGGAAAGGGTACGATAGAATTATTAAGAGACATGGGTGATGGAAGAAAATCTCAGACAATGAATGGGGTGTTGAGTGCAAGGATTTGGTTTAAATGCTACGGAAAATCCAACAGAGCTTGAAAAGATTAAACTGGACTCATGTCAAAAATTTAAATTCTTAGAATGGCCCAAAGAGAATAGGTGGAATTTTTCATGGACTTATCTTTCTTTCACTGTAAACTGAGTCAATGAACCATGCCTGAACTTTACACTCAGGGTTGTTATTATAAATCATGGACACAATGTGAGTTAAATTATTCTTTTGGGAATCACTATAAAAATGTGTCTATTTTAAAGTTTAAATGTTTTTGTTTAGCTTAATTTATCTAAATTTAAAGGTCGAGTCATTATAATAAAGAAAATACAGCGTAACCAGGGTGATCCTTTTTGTATATCTTATTTTTTTCACCTTTCTTCTCTAAGACGGCTGGTCTAATAAACATTCCTTTATGAAAATGGGATTCCATTACCTTTCCATAGCGTTTAAGGGTAGTTAGTACTTAAAGAGAAAGGGGTCTTATGAAACTCCAAAAATACACCTTTTAAAAACGGTTTCTACTACTTCGGCAACTAGTGTCATTCCTCATCATTATGGAATCTCTATCCTCTTTTAACAATTCTGAAATTTAATTTCACTTACAAATAAAAAAAAAAAAAATTAGATGGGATATCTATCATTTTTTAATTTTCACTCTACTTTTAGAAAGAGGCCAAATGTGTTAAAAGAAAGTCATCTTGGATAAATACCTGTAGACGACAGTGGCAAGTAGGATGCCACATGCTGTGTGATGGATGACACTAGCACAATGTTGCGGAAGGTAATGGAACGACAGCTTCAGCATATAATCCAGTACAACAGCTGGGGAAAAAAAAAAAAGGAATGACATGACAGTGTTCATGGATATTTTCAGATGTGTAATACTTTTTGGCTTATTTTAAATTTATTCATCGCTAGTGAATGTCTTACCTGATAATAGAGAGTTGAAAATCAGTGCTGGGAAATAGTGGTGGAAGTAGAGAACCCTGCTCATCGCAAAGAAGGGCAGGTAGTGGAGGGCCCAGCCCAGGAACAACCAGAAGCAAGCATTCATGGTGGTGTCATTCAAATCTGAAGAAAAAAAGAAAGATTTTTTTTTTTGGACAGATTTTAGTTTAGCACCCAAGACACCTATTTCAGGGTTAATCTGATCTTAGGGTTAACTTTCTATAATAGAGTCCACAGCACATGTGATTTGGCATAAGAGTGTTGTTTAATAAAATCTTCAGTTAACTAGTTTTATTCGAAAACACACTTTCCCCCCCCCCCCCCCCCTCTTTGAGGATGTAAAAATGGAAAGGAAGGCATTTGTCAAAGTGATGTAAGAGCCATACAATCCAAAGGCATCCATAACACCGGTCACCCTTGTTTTACATAAAAAAGAAAAAAAGTTGTTGTTTTTTGGGAGTCATCCAAAAGTGAGCAACAGTTTCAATGAGATGACTAAAAAGTCCATAACAAAAGAAATAGGACACTAAAAAATGTTTTTTTTTTTTTTTTTTTGTACACCCTTTAACATAAACCCATAAACAGAAAAAGCCACAATGTTTAAAATTTTATTAATTAAACAAGTCTTAAGATTATCCTCTTAAATTATTCTAGGCTATTATTAATTAGGCTATGAAAGGATAGCCTTTAAAAGCAAAGATTGTCTTTTGTAAGATTTACTTGTGAAAAGATACTTTTCGTAAAAAAAAAGAAAATATTTATGTTAAATATCTGTTAAAACAGTTTTAAATTGTAATTTTTTAGAAGTGTAAAAATAACAATGTTAAAAGCACCAAAATTTTTTAATTCTAAGCATACCGGTTTCGGTAGCCTATAGCATACCTTCCTCAGCGCTAAGCAGGGTGGAAATTTGCTCACACGTATAGGAGAGATGGGGATTCCAGTTAAAGGTTTATTGACCAATAGGAAAACAGAGGATTGCAGGAACAGCCAATAGGAAAATAGAGGGGGAATGGAACCGAAGTAGTGAGAAATTGCTTTTAAAAAAGATGTCCCGAATGTCCGATAAGTGGTCTCTTGTCTTGAACAGAGGCTTCATGAATTTCAGTATTCATATTTTGAAATTCAAGAGCTTATATCCCTTACTCGCATATGTCTATCTCAAACTACATTTTCCTTCCCCAGAAATTTTTACAAACAATCTGACGGTTTAGCCATGAGCTTCCCCCCCCCCCCCCTGTCAGATTATCCTCGCAGACATCCATATGCACTTTTTTGAATGCTCCCTTTTCAATAAATTTTCTTTCCCTTTCTGGATTCGTTATGTTGATGACACATTCACCTTAATTGACACCTCCCTTCACAATATTGATAATATCCTTAACATTATGAACTCTATTGATAGCAATATTCAATTCACTTATGAAAGTGAAAATAATGGTTCTCTCCCATTTTTGGATACCCTTGTCACTCACACTGCAACCAGTCTCACTAGATCCGTCTATCGCGAAAGCTTCTCTGCCACCCCCATGCTCATTCTTGTCATCCTCCAAGGCAAAAAATGGCCACCTTTTATACCTTTATAAATCGTGCCATACATGTTTGCTCTGATTCTCAGTCATTTAAGAGTGAAATTCAATCCATTGCAATTGACAGAGGTTACAACCCTTCTATAATTGATACTGCTCTATTTAAACTTCAGCATCCTCGTTCCTCAAACTCTCCTCAGTCTTCTACTCTTTCCAATATTAGCATTGTGTTAACCTTCTTTCCTAAACCAAGCTTTCCCATTGCTAAAATTCTTAGACAACATGACTTCAAAATAATTTTTGCCCCTACCCATACACTCACCCTCCCCAAACTGAAAGACCCCATTCAATTATCCAATTCAATGTGTATCTACTGTATTAATTGTCAGTGTGACCTTTCCTATACTGGACAAACCAAACGCTGCTTAAAATTTCGTATCAAAGAACATCAACACTATATTAAAAAACAAGAAATCAATAAATCCTCTATTGCAAAACATTGCTGGCAGATGAATCATACTTTTGACTTCAATTCGGTTAAAATAATCTCTAAACCTACTTCTATACACAAACTTAACTTCCTTGAAGCATTTCATATTTATAAAAATATAAAAAAATTTGTTAATTGTGAATTCGCTATTCCCCCATTATCAGATTGTCGGAAACATTACCGTAATTTCCGGCCTATAATCCACAGCGGCCTTTAATCCACAACCGCAATTTTTAGCCCTTGTGAAAAAAATTCAGCAGAGAATCCGCTGGACCCTATGAGAATTACTCGTTGTTTTCAGCATTACAAAGTACTGCTCATAAACTACTTCCCTATTTATTTAGTTGCTCTATTTAAATGATAATTGTAATAAAATAATTGAAAAAAAAATCACAAGTTAAAAAAATACAAATTTTTTTTTTCATTGAATCTTACATCTAAAATGTAGAATGTCTTGTGAATACAGATAATTCTATAATAATTGCTGTTTTTAAATCATCTTTCGCTTTTTTTAATAGTGTTCAGTTTAAATTCTGCAGTGTTAAATAACACGTTTTCTCTTAGACATTATTATAACTTTCAACGGGATAACGATACACTATTTCATGAACGATTGAGATTGCAATTTTTGAAAGAGATGAGTTGAGAAACGCTTTGTTCTTCATAGAAACATGTTGCCAAAAGAGTAAAAAAAATAACATAAAAATTAAAAGTCACTCCCACTAGCATGCACACGTCATATGTGAACCAATCACAAGCAACTCCGCAAACAGTCGATAGCAGACAATTGTGTGATAACTGTTTACATTTTTATATTATGACTGCTGGTAGAAACTGGATGTCTGCCGTAACTTCTGCTTAAAAAAATTTCTGCAGATGATCTGCACCGGTAGAAAATTTGTGATGAAATATAGGTAGCGTATTTTATGCTAACCCATATTACACTTAACACCAGTTAACACATTAGCAGGTTTAATTAAAAGCATGTGGAAGAGCTGTCATGATGTTTGCCAATATAAGCCAGCCTTTAAATAAAGGATATGCAAGATGTAAATGAAAAGCATCGTGAAAAATAAAATGTCTGTTTTCTTGAAAAGATGACAAAGATATAAAATCCAGCATTTATTGATTCAAAAGCAAAATTCTTTTCAGATAAAAGGATGACTAAACAGATGTAAATAAAGATGAATCCTTTTAAATATCATTAACGTCCAGATACTATGGCATAAGATGAAAAAGGCTTAACTATTACTTTAAGTGAGATTTTCAATAACATCACTAATTAGTTTCAAAACTGAGAAAATGTGTTTACCATAAGAACTTCATAACGAACTTTAAATATGTTTTTGAAATGATATTACTACTTTAATTAAAAACATTTGAGGAAAGCATTGGATACTTTCCCATTTCATGAGAGGTTTGGGTTAAAATCCTTTAAAACAAGCAAAGACTGAACGAAATCTCTAGCTATTTATACTATCAATGATCGTACACGTGCTACGACAACGCCCTCATTCTAGAACAATCAGGAATAATCCATTGCAGAAAAAGGGATGATGGGAGTGATGCAATCCGTGACGAAAACGGCAGGATCACGATGCCATCTATGAGTGTATCGGCATACTATGTCATAAAAAAAAAATTATTTACAGAGATAGGATCATTTTAGAAGTCTATCGTAAACAGCAGTTCGATATTTAAGTTAAAGAGCAGATGAAACTAAGTTTAAATAAAAACGGAACCTGATTAAAAAGGTAAGTTTTACTTTAAAAGATATTTGAATAAAGTATGATTTAATGATTAAATAAAAGTAAAATAACAGATATTAGAAGATATATGGTAAGACTTTAATGAGGCAATCAGACAAAAATGAGTTTAAAGCTTGTTTAAACAACAATTTGCACTTAAAAATTTTGAGGTTCTTCAACAGATAATCTGCGGATTGATTATAGGCCGGAAATTATGGTACATAAAAACTTCTTTCTCTTAATTTTTTTTTTTTTAAAGCAATTTCTCACTACTTCGGTTCCATTTGCCATCCATTTTCCTATTGGTTGTTCCTGCAATCCACTGTTTACCTATTGGTCAATAAACCTTTAACCTGAATCCCCATCTCGCCTATATTTGTGAGCAAATTTCCGCCATGCTTAGCACTGAGGAAGGTGTGTTAACTGAAACTGGTATGCTTGAAAATTAAAATTTTTGGCACTTTAAATGTTGTTATTTTTATACTTCTATAATTTTTAGATATCTTTAAACCCTGAAGTCAATTCAGTATTCAATTTATCTATGTGTCCAATACTCAATATAAATCATTCATCAGTGCACCCCTCATAACTATACCATTGTAACCCATGCAGCATTTTAAAAAGTTCAGTAAAGTGCAAAGTATATTTGGGTACAATAATAGTACTGAAATCCACAGGTTGGTCATTACTTTTGATTTCCTGTTCTTGTTCGAAGCCCCTCTGCTCTCTCACCGCAATGACCAGTCGGATGAGGAGGAAAATGAAAAGGATCACCAGGTTGCTCCACCATATCACCGGATTGCCTAGCAAATAGATCTTCAGCTGGTGACCGGAAAAGAACTGACCCTAGAAAACATAACAGGACATTCAATGACGGCATCAATGAATTGGCTCATACTGAGACCAAAAATAAGCATGCAGATACTTAGGATGCCCACAGAAAGAAATCCAGGGAGGGGACCATTTTTATTTTTAATGCAGAATATAAACAAAACAGGCTTAACAAAGAACCTTTTGCCAGAACCCCACATACAAAGTAATATTTAAGTCTATCAGTATTAAAAACAATACAGAAATACAAGACATTACAAAATCTAAAAATAAGCTGCTACTGCCTTTCATTCAAAAGGAAGAATTGAAGCAGCTTTTTATATATTTTTTCCAGCAAAGGGCTTTCCCTGAAAGATAATTTTTTAACACATTCCCAACAGCAAGCGATATCGGCTACATTCCAGCCTATTATAAGAATTATCGGTCAATGAAGGGTACTTCTATTGAGAGATTGCCTAGATAGTGTCTTGACAACAGCTGGCGATATCTCTAGCTAAAAATCAATGGCAAACATCAACAGTCAGTCAGATTAACGTTGAAAAAAATAAATTAAAGATCAGCACATAGAGGGTAGGCTGATATTTTGAAACAACCTAAGCTGAGTCATTTTCTTGGAGTGTATTGTTTGTCTCGTCGGCGACCCTTGCCTGTAGTGAACTATGTCACGTGACACGAACCCTCCCATTTCCATCAAGATCTTTATCTCATGAACCCTCACAATACATGTTTCAAGGACAGACACCAGACCACACTTTTAATTGGATAGAGGAAGGAGATCAAGTCATCCAAAGGAATGCTTCTTGGCGAGACTATATTCCTTAAGGACAAATCGGCAAACCTTAATCTGTTAAAAATTTACTGATTGCACTCACTACAAGTGGTGTGAAAGAAATTGAACAATTTAAAAGCGTTTTTTTTTTTTTAAATAAAATAATTATGTATAGCAATTCATACTTAAAAATATGCCTTGATAAATGAAACTTAATAATTTAAATGGATACAATTGTAGTAAGTTGTTAGAAAGTCTTGCTGCTTTGTTTATTTTGAAACATAAATTACGCCCTAAATGAATTTTTTAAATAATGGGTTAGAAAATTCTGTTTTAGTAAAGTAATTTCTTTGGATATTATTTAGGTAAAATTTTGGTAGTTAAGAAAATAAAATGCTTCAACTGTAATTAATTGAAAGATTAGGGAAAACTTTTGAGATTGTCTTTTCTAAATATTATTGATGTAAATTGTCTTATACAGAAATAGATCCTATTTGTTTCTTCAGATAGTAAAAAAATAAAGACAACAAAAAAATCTCTGAACAAAGTATTCATTAAAGTAATTATTTTTAAAAAAGAGAAAAAAAAATATTTTTTTTATACATAACCAGAGCATAACCAGATGTTTTAAAGAATGGGATTTTTACAGCTGGGAAGCAATGTTAACTCAGAACCTTTTTCATTGTAAGATTGTATAACTTATTTAAATGTATAAAAGATCTTTTAATTCATATAATAAATGTCTAAATGGAAATATTTTTCACCAAAAATATTTACCCATTGCAGGTGTAACTGATTAAAATGTAAGAAATTTAATATTGCTTAAAGTGTAAACATTGCTGTTAAATGATTTTACAATAAAAATTACAATTAATTACAATTTTTTTGTAAGATGAAAAAGTATAAGTAACTAATAAATAAGAACGTAAAAAAACATAATTTAATTTGCATCTTATAATAGAAAATAATTGTAATTATTTCTAATTGCTATTGCAAACGCATTAAACAGCAATATTTAGACTTTAAACTCTATTAAATTTCTTACATTATAATTTGTTCACCCGTGATAGGTAAATATATATATATTTTTTTTTTGCATTTAACAGTGGAAAATATTTTCATTTAGCAAAATTTATTCTTTGGATTAAAACGAATTTTCTTACATTTTCAATACTATTTTTACATCTTAAAAATTTTGTGATATGATATCACTCACTCATCGGCAAAATATCATATGATATCGCAATGTACTTGGCAAAAGAATACCAAGTGGCCTAATAATCAAAAACTAATACACTATATGGCCAAAGGTGACCGGTCACTTGTGATTTTAGACGTTTTATTAAATATCTAGAAAAATACATGAGGAATTAACCTGAAACTGCAGGTATGTAAACAATATGGTATAGGTCATATATTTCCGCGAAGATTTTTTCCCGAAGTCCCATAGGGGACCGTCAACAAATTGAAAAAGAACAAATATCTTTTGGATATCCCTGTAAAAACTAATGTAGCAAAAGCGTTCAAACTTGAAATTATTAATAAGTGGCTTATTGTAATATACTGTATTCATTTTTAAGAGGATAGGTTGTATACTCGTAGAGAAATTAAGGTTTTTATAAAAACAGTCCCAAATTTCGCCAAGTTTTTGGCTTATAATTTGCGCAGTTCTTAATATGAAAAAAAGTTCTTTTCAGAAAATATCACAAACAACATTGTACACAATACTCTGCAATCAGAATTAAAAGGTAATAAAAATTGGATGAAAAATGAGCAGGTTTACTAAAAAATGTTTCACTGTGCATGCACGAAAGCAATCAAAATATAATGTGCATAATGTATTAGCTAAGTATATAGAGCAATTTTTGTGAAAGTCTCAAAATGACAGCTTGAAAATTTTGAAAATTATCGTTGATAGAATAAGCTTGAAATCCGTTGTTCCTAAAAGGAAGCAGAAAAATGAGGGGTTGTATCCAAATATGCAATATGTGCAATATTGTGTACGCTATTATTGGCACTAATCAACAGATATTTGATACAACCGCTCATCTTTTTGCTTCTTTTTCAAAACTATGGATTTCGAGCTTATTCTATTGATGATCATTTTCAGAAGTCTTAAGTTATGATCTTGAGACTTTCACAAAAGTTGCTCTGTATACTTAGCTAATACATTATGCATATTATATTTTGATTGCATTCGCACATGCGCAATGAAACATTTTTTAGTAAACCTGCTCATTTTTTATCCAATTTTTGTTACTTTTTTTTTCTGATTGCAGAGTATAGTGTACAATGTTGTTTGACATATTTTCTGAAAAGAACTTTTTTTCATATTAACAACTCTGCAAATTATAAGCAAAAAACGTGGCGAAATTTGGGACTGTTTTCATAAAAACCTTAATTTCTGTACGAGTATACATGCTATATTCATAAAAATGAACACAGTATATTACAACAAGCCACTTAACAATTAATCTCGGGTTTGAACGCTTTTGCTATGTTAGTTTTTACAGGGTTATCCAAAAGATATTCGTTCTTTTTCAATTTGTTGACGGTCCCCTATGGGGTTTCGGGGAAAAAATCTTCGAGGAAATATATGACCTATACTATACTGTTTACATACCTGCAGTTTCAGGTTAATTCCTCATGTATTTTTGTAGATATTTAACAAAACGTCTAAAATCGCAAGTGACTGGTCACGTTTGGCCATATAGTGTAGGCAAAAGCTGCAAAATTGATTCAATCATCATCGGGGTGTAGTGGTCCACAGGTGATTTGCCGAGCAGACAGACCCAAGACTTTGGGACTGCCGACCTCAGGGAGTGAGGTTGTTTGAGTGAAAAACAGTCCTATCTGGACATTCCGTGGAAGTTGAGCCAGGGATTGTTTAATTATTTATGAATGTAAAAAGAAAAACAGAAGTAAAAATGAGTCTTCACACAGGTGGGGTTCAAGGAACAGACAATTCTGTCCAGACAAAAAAGACTCAATTTCCTTTTCTTTTAGTGCTTCATTATTTTATTAAATAATTTAAGAATAAATATTGTTTTTTTTTTTTTTTTTTTTTTTTTCAAAATGACAAGAAAAAAAAAAAATAGTTGATTAAAGTTGAGAAATAGTTGGTTAAAGCAATGAAAGGAGTCATCACTGGAAATGACTCCTATCACTGCCCCCTTCACATGCTCATGTCCTCTAACGGAATAAATAATAATAATAAATTAATCTTGTAATAAATAATCTTGTCCATCCCATCCAAGAGCGATACACTTAACCTTAACATTTTCCATATCCTACAAAGAGAAACCCATCTGAAATAGGGAGGGTGTTCCTGATATTAAAAGATTTCATTTCGAATAAACTCTCATGAAACACTGCATCCAAAGTCATGCTTCTATTTTTTGAAACTCCACTTTAATACCGACACCAGGATCCAATACGAGAACAATTTTTAATACTATTGGACTTAAAAGATTAAGAAACACTTTCCTCTTATGAAATTTCAACCCACATTAAAGAGGCAAGAAATGTGAAAGGGGTCCACAGTTTATTGAGGGCATTCACACTCAATCTCCCTGGGCACGCCACACTCATCAGTAAAAAGATGAACGAGCGATTTCTCAGCAAAGAGAATAGAATCTTCCCGTTTTGAATGTCACCTACTCACCCTCAAATTAATAGGCCATTGCCAGGGTCTTGAAGTGACTTCACCTTCTTTGGGTTTCAATCCAGAATTTCCCTGAAATGAAAACAAAGGAAATAGGTAAACACGTTTCTCAACAGCTGGACAGGGCGTTTCAAAGACAGAGTTTTACTCACCTGTATCATGACAGCATGGGATTCAAGAAATCTCTCTAAAAAGCTGGGTGCATACACCTCAAAGCTGACATTGGGCACTGAAAGAAGCAACAAGACGCATTTCAGAGTAAAGTTATTGTAGGCAACACTTAAAAGAGATTTTTGTTTAGATTATCGACTACAAAATAAATAACAACTCATACGGTTGTTTTAAATGAGCAATACCCTTCAAAATATCAAATTTATTCTCTCTTACGCGTCATCCTACATGAACACACGTGTTTGAATGAGAAATACAAAGAATTATGGGCAGGGTTGTTTTAGAATGAATGTAATAGGGTATTTGCTCTTTCTTTTTTTTTTTACACTTTAAGCCTTCCAAAGGATTGGATAGAAACAATTCCTACTTTTAACACTTTATCTCAGCATGAAACTGAGTGAGTCTAGGCCGTGGCCTGTAGGATGATATAGGTTCATGAACATGTCGAATGCCCTATCCCATAAAATGAGAAAAGATAAATTAAAAATATTTAACATCTAAATATTTCCATTAAAAAAAAAAAAATTACACATTATTGACAACAATCAGTAACATAGCAAGAGGGTCTTTAGGAATCGGGAAATGTAAAAGAAAAGTTCCTCAACTGGGGAGGTTATCCTTTAAGAATCAATCATAAGAATTAATAAAAGATATGAAGTTGAATAAGAGGACATTCCAAAATGGAGTGCCACTTATAGCCTTTCAATATTAATAATCTATCTTGACTGGGATTCCTCTTAGAGATTCATGGGCAACCTGTCTCAAGAAACAAAATTCTGTTTTACACCTCCTGTTATGAAATTCATTTTGACAGTGAAATGAAAATCTTCCTTTTAAGTCTGTATTCCACAGGTTTAACAGTATAATAATGTTGTTTTTAAGCCATTACTCACATCTGGGAAAGAAATTGTCTTCGATGTTCCACAAATTCTTGGGGTCTCGAAGACTCGGGTTGCAAGTCACTTCCATCTGCTCGTATCCCCTGCAAAACAGACTCAGCATTCATTTTTTTCTCCCCTTCAAAAAGACATTCTAAAAACACAATCAGTGAAATAAAAAATAAAGACACTCCAATCCAGATCTACACAAACAAAGATAACATTAGGAATTATTTTATTTATGAGTACTGTGTTGATTTCAATTAAGAAAACTAAGGGGAAAAGGATCCAGCTGGAAAACCTTCCTGCAATGAGTGGGAGAGCAATGGGATATTTTTTTTTTTTATAAACAAAATATCCAAAGCATACCCCTTGATAAAAAAGAAGTATTCAATAGCAAATAGGAGATAAAAAAATAGAGCTTGAATCGGAGGATAAGCATTTGTTTTCATTGCATACTATTTTGGCAATCAGGAGTGAGTCAAAATGCTTACTTTATTCAGAAAAAGAAAAATGGAGTAAACATTTCTGAAGACTGACTGCTTTAAACCTTATCCACTTGAATCACTTTTTAAGCCTAGTTTTGAACTTTCAACTGACTGTCACCTATTTCTGAAAAATGCATCATGGATTAGATTTTTTTTTTTTTTTTTTTTTTTTGAAACGCTAAGATTTTTGTCTTTTTTAGAAAATCAAAGAAAGAAAAGAGAGTGGATTTTTATTTCAAATAGCGGGTGTAGCAAACCCATTGGCTGCATTTACATTGCATGAGAGGGTTCAATTTTTGGGGGAAAAAGAAGAAATTTTATTTTATGCTACATTAAAAAAGATTTATCCCATTCATTTTAGTATATTTCGGCACTTTTGGGTGAGAGCAGCCCCCAGGGTTGGTAAAAAAATGGGTTTTTTTCAAAAAAACCCAAAAACCTGTTTTTTTTGGTTTAAACCAGGTTCTTTTAAATATATTTTCCTATTACAGATACATGCCTATTTATTGATAAAAACAAACATTGTTGGATATATAAATAACATAACTTCATTTAAAAATAATTTAAATTAAATAATTACAATCAATTGTGTAGAAAACTGAAATCATTTAAAATTTAAACATTTTTAATAAAAGCTATGCCTTATGTTCCATGAATAAAATGCTCTACAGAGTGAAACATGGATACCTTGAAAATCTTAATAAACAATCTTTTGATGACTAGTACTATAAATAAATATAGGGTGTAGTTTCATAAATATAATATACTTTTCCATGGCTATTCAAAATAATTTCTTTGAAATATTTACAACCTCAGATATCTGATTGTTCTGTTACATGAACAATTATCTTTTATTGAAAGTAAAGCTTTTTATAAAGAATTCCTGGAATGATTTAAATTTAGCAGTAGGGCCTTTACATGTTTCAAGAAGTATTGTGTATTGTACTTTGACACTTCTCCTCAGAAACTGCTATGTTAAATAAAAAAAAGGCAATAATAAAATAAACAGAAATACCTATTTACCAGCTTTTTAGACTACTGAAAACATTGATCTTAAAATGGAAAGCGGATTTATAAAAGTTGTCATCCACTAAAACAGCCATCAGACTTTACACAGGATTTTTTAAACTATTTTATAATACGTATTACTTTTATATGTCTAAACTAAAAATTAATAATATATATTTCTAGGCATTTTTATGAGACTTTTTTCTGTTATGTCTCATGAGAACCTTATCTCGATTTTTACCCATTTTTTTGTCAGATCTAAATAGTGGATTCGATAATGCAATAGACTATTTAAATATCTTATTGCATATTTTAGTTAAAAGTAAACAGGTGCTTCGCTAGCACCCAATTTGTCAATGTCCTTTTATTTGACTTCATATCTTGAGTTTCTTTTATATTCTTAAGGCTGTTCTAAAATCCGAAAGGGCAACTTTATGACATAAGTTTTAATTTATTTTTGTTTGGAAAACTAGCAGACGCTGTTGTTAAGAAACTATGTAATTGAACTGTGTTTTCCGTTTTTTTTTTTTTTTTTTTTTTTTTTTTTTTTTTTTTTTTTTGCAAACGCAATAGATTTTTCAAAAAATAGTGTCAAAGTTGGCGTTTTCAACCGAATTTTCATGTGGAAAAAAAAAAAAAAAACTACTCGAGGAAGATTAAAAACATCTTTGTCATGCGATCAAAATGTTTGCTCATAACTTAATAGGTAATTTATTTATCAAAAATGGAGAACACAGTCAATTCCAAATCATTTCTAGTCAGATTTTCCAATTTTATCTTTCTGTTAAAAAATGAATTTGTAAACGTGTCAAAACATTTTGCGCTTGTTGAGTACAGCAGTTGAGAACACCCTTAAAAGATAATCTCCCCAATCAAGAAAATTTTCTTTTGCAGCTTGACTGAAATCTTAAAGATAATTTTATGTTATTAATTGTAAATAATCTGTGTTTTCTCAAAGGAAAATATTTTATTCAAAATATTAAATATTTTAAATTTTTTTATCTTTGCTACATTCACATGCTTTAAATTTTATCTTTAGAGCTTCAGATATGTTCATCAACACATGCAATTTGCATTCTATATGCATACAAATATAACCTATGCTCACTATGTCTCATGGTGACTGCTGAGATAAAACTGTTAAAAGTAGAAATTATTTATATCCAAAAATTTGAAACGCTTAAATTACAAAAATGAGAAAATATTATATTAAATCTTTTCTAAAAAAACCAGTTGGTTAACCAATTGATTTAAACCGTGCCAATCCTGCTGGTAACAGAATAAAATCATAATGCAAAACCCCAATCCCAATGTAGGAATGCAAGAAAAACAAAAGCTTACTAAACCCAATAGCCATGACACAGCAAAGAAAACTCACAGCCAATCATTCATTAGCATACAGAACAAAAGGTAACCAATGGAGAGAATTACTTATGATTATGTCATCATTGAGGCATATGTAATTCTTAGTAGATCTTAACTAATCAAGCAATCTAAGTAGTAAAAGTATACTTTTAGCTAAAATCTGCCATTTTTAAAAATAAAAGGCTTAAAAAAAAGAAGAAAAATATCTAACTACTTGTTTTTTCTTCCCAGCTAATTTTAGAAAAATTAGTTAGTCTGCTATATAGATTTAAAGCTTATAAGAAATGTTTGATTGATTAAAAATGTTTGTCACCTTTACAAATTTATTACTTCATTATTTTCCTAAAGCTTTGCTTGTAGCTTCTGCATAACTTGGATTTTGCATTTCTCAATAATGTGTAAAATAACAGAAAACTTTATCGAAAAAGAGAAAAAAACCACATGAAAAAAAAAAAAAAAATGGCATGGTTTAAAAAAAAAAAAAAAACATTTGGTTTAAACCAAACAACCCTGCAGCCCCCAAAATTACAATCATGCCAAGATCATCCCAAAGCTTATAGGTGCATCCCATATATGCATATATATACTCCAAACACTTATATATCTAATATCATATACAGTGAAAGACATTTAACACGAAAACGCTTAACATGAAAAATCGGTTAACACAAAATGATAGAGCGGTCTGGACAGTATACTATACAATTTAATTTTTTTTTTTTTTTTCTTTTAACACAAAAAACATTCGCTTTCGAGGTAGTTAGTTTGAGTTAAAATGGATGAATTTTGTGTTCAAACCACTGAATTTTGGTGAAAATCAGTGAATTTCATATTTTTTGTAAATTAGCTTATGTTTTATGAGCACAATGGTTGAGAAATCGGTGCGAAAACAAACTGCCATTTCGCTTCAAATGAAGATGAAGCTGCTTAATGCAGTGGATGAAAAAGGAGAACGAAAACAGAAATCTGCAAAAAGTTTAGCATTGCCAATTCTACTTTATCAACCCTAATAAGAAACAGGGATCCCATTACGTTCATGTTTGAGCACAGTATAAAAGTTAAGCCAGAGAGAAAATGTATGAGAACTGCTAAGCTCAAAGGTTTAGAGACAGCTTTGCTTCTTTGCTGGTTCAAACAAGATAGATCTCAGAATGCTGAAAAAGACACACACACACACAAAAAAAAAAAATTATTTTTCCCCCCCAAAAACAATATTTTTTTTACTTGCTTTTTATCCTAATGGATGCAACTTACCAGTAGTTTAACAGGAAATGGAAGTAAAATATTTGCGAGTTTTGGTTCTTTTTTTTACGAATCTTTTAGCACGAAATTGTCCCTACAGTTTCGTGTTAAATGTATTTCACTGTACATTATTTATTATACACATCTTACAGGCCATACATACATCCTATAAATACACGCCCTATAGATATATACCTCCTACATAACTATAACTGGGCTATATGTGCCACAAATTATTATAGACATCCTGTGTTATTCATTATAATGTCCTTTTATTATTTGGAAATAAATCTTGGTCGGTTGGCGATTCATCTGCACTCTAACTCAAAAGTACCTAAATTTCTTATTATTAGAAAGAAATTCTATTTATAATTTAAAAATTATATTTTGATGGCGTTGCAGCAGAATGCCTTTCTAAGAAAAGGATGATAAGCGGACCATGAAATTTGCTGGGTTGGAAAAAAGAAAGTAGGTTCTGTCATGTGGGTGCTTTGGACAAAAACTTTTAAACTTAGCCTATGGCCTGTGCACAGGGTTCAGACTCCATCCAAATCACACCCTCTCTCTAATTTAAATAAATTCTGAAATATTGTTTATCCATACCATAATGCCGAAATCTTTCAGCATTTTGATAATAATTTTAGTAAAAATGTGGAAGTAAGCCACATGAATATTCTTTACATTACATTTTCAAACAAGAAAGAAAAATCCTACGTCAAGCACAGAGTATGAAACACTTTCCAGAATACTTCAACACTACTTCACTGTTTAATAAAGTAAATAAGATATCGAAGTCATCACTTTAAAAACACACATAACATGTTTGAAAAAACAGGATTCAGACACAAGCGTCCCTGTCTGAAAAGGGTTCTTTTGTGCAGCCTTGTATTGGACCCATTAGTTTTTCTACATAGTATGTTAATGCATAATAGGGTGAAAACTCACCGACAGCTATTTATATCAATGGGTGGGACAATTCCTGTTATATTACCTATAGCCCGACAGATACAATAAATGGCACCTATTAAGCAAAAATTTAATTCACGCAAAAGAAAAAAGCCTAAAACTACTGAAATCACACTTTAAACAAGTTGGAAATTGCTCGTCAAACGTGGCAAATGAGGTGCGTTCGTACTATAACTAGTTTTATAATTATTTTTTGCACCCCATATTGTACTGAATGTATAATTTTTTGCACTTCATAAAGTGCATAGTCTGATACATCATTAAAATGCACTTCCAATAATTTTTTCCCATTCCCGTAATGTAACGGAACACTTTTGACGGTCCCTGTAATTAAACTATACATCCGATTTTCCTAAAATTTGAAATAGCTTAACAAAATTTTGCAACAACTATATCTTTAAAATTTCAGACCATTCGGAAGGCTGTAATATCATTAAAATGCACTTGCAATAATTTTTCCCATTGGCCGTAATGTAAAGAAAACTTTTGACTGTCCCTGTAATTAAACTATACATCCGATTTTCCTAAAATTTGAAATGGCTCGACAAAATTTTGCAACAATTATATCTTTAAAATTTCAGATCATTCGGAAGGCTCTAATATCATTAAAATGCACTTGCAATAATTTTTCCCATTGGCCGTAATGTAAAGAAAAACTTTTGACTGTCCCTGTAATTAAACTATACATCCGATTTTCCTAAAATTTGAAATGGCTCGACAAAATTTTGCAACAATTATATCTTTAAAATTTCAGATCATTCGGAAGGCTGTAATATCATTAAAATGCACTTGCAATAATTTTTCCCATTGGCCGTAATGTAAAGAAAAACTTTTGACTGTCCCTGTAATTAAACTATACATCCGATTTTCCTAAAATTTGAAATGGCTCGACAAAATTTTGCAACAATTATATCTTTAAAATTTCAGATCATTCGGAAGGCTCTAATATCATTAAAATGCACTTGCAATAATTTTTCCCATTGGCCGTAATGTAAAGAAAAACTTTTGACTGTCCCTGTAATTAAACTATACATCCGATTTTCCTAAAATTTGAAATGGCTCGACAAAATTTTGCAACAATTATATCTTTAAAATTTCAGATCATTCGGAAGGCTGTAATATCATTAAAATGCACTTGCAATAATTTTTCCCATTGGCCGTAATGTAAAGAAAAACTTTTGACTGTCCCTGTAATTAAACTATACATCCGATTTTCCTAAAATTTGAAATGGCTCGACAAAATTTTGCAACAATTATATCTTTAAAATTTCAGATCATTCGGAAGGCTCTAATATCATTAAAATGCACTTGCGATAATTTTTCCCATTGGCCGTAATGTAAAGAAAAACTTTTGACTGTCCCTGTCATTAAACTATACATCCGATTTTTCTAAAATTTGAAATGGCTCGACAAAATTTTGCAACAATTATATCTTTAAAATTTCAGACCATTCGGAAGGCTGTAATATCATTAAAATGCACTTGCGATAATTTTTCCCATTGGCCGTAATGTAAAGAAAAACTTTTGACTGTCCCTGTCATTAAACTATACATCCGATTTTTCTAAAATTTGAAATGGCTCGACAAAATTTTGCAACAATTATATCTTTAAAATTTCAGATCATTCGGAAGGCTCTAATATCATTAAAATGAACTTGCAATAATTTTTCCCATTGGCCGTAATGTAAAGAAAAACTTTTGACTGTCCCTGTAATTAAACTATACATCCGATTTTCATAAAATTTGAAATGGCTCGACAAAATTTTACAACAATCATATATTTGAAATTTCAGACCATTCGGTTGGGTAGTTTTTGCTCTGTTACATGCGGACAGACGGACGGACGGACGGACAGACGGACGGACAGACGGACGGACTGAACGACGACTATAGGTGCTACGTATTTATATAATTACGAACGCACCTAAAAAGGTTCCTCTATAAGAGGTTCTTGGTGTGGCCTTATATATGATTTTATTTATATTTTACAACCATCTCTCAGTACAGTACATAGAGTTGTTCAGCTTGAAAATGCATCACTCCATTCGAGGCCATTCTTGTTCCTACTCAATGATGCTTACAAATTCCTTCGTGCAGCTGTGGTATCGACAGCCTTTATACATACCACGTAGTATGCAAATACTGAGTGAAATTTATAAACATGTATCCTAACTGAAAACACACTTCAGCAAGGATCGCTCATAGACACTACTTTGATACAGTGCTGAATCCGAAATCTTTTGTGCGTGTGTGTCAATGAGCCATTAGACAGCCTCCGTCATGTCTATCCATTTCATTCTATTTGAAATAGCGTAACATAATAAAAATAGACTGCAAACAGTTTTTCTCCTGTACACTACTAGGTGAAGGAATTCTTTTGTGTGGCCCTGACCATCAATAATAAGTGCTTTGCACCCCCTATTCCACAGAATGCATTTTTTAGTATACTTCATAAACGCATATCCAATTCATTCTGTTTGAAAGGGTGTCAACATCATTAAAATGCACTTGAAACAATTTTTTCCCATCAACCCTCCTGTAACAGAATACTTTTGGCTGTTCTCGTCCATGAGCCCTAAATACTACACGCTTCCTTTTCAATAGGGACTGCAGTGTAGTCAATGTCAATAATCTATTAGAATGAGAGAGCCATCCGAGTCTATTTACGAGAGATCCTGTATGGACAGACGGACACATAAACCAAAGCCAATCACTTTTCAACTAAGTTGGAAAGTGTTAAAAAAAAATTGTAAATTAAAAATCATTAAATCGATTTATAAGAACAAACAAAACAAAAAGATATTTTTTCATAAGTTCAGTATCCCTTCCCTTTCTTTTTTTCAAGAAATGGAGGAATTTTTGTTGCCATCATTACAAAAATGTCATTAAAAATTATCAAAAATTTCAAAAGATCAGAAACTCTATTCAAATGTAAAAATTCTGAGAGTGTATCCATTATTAGAGCATAGGTTAAATGAAAAGTACATTTTGCAAATGATACGATTTTAAAAGCTTTTTTTCATTTCAGAGTTTGTGGAATGAAAATGATGTCCATTTTTTTCACATACAAAAAAGTATATATATATATATATATATATTACAGTTTTATGGATTAATTCTAACTTTTGTATACATTTTTTTGCTTTCTAAAATAAACTGCTTCCTGAAGCTTAAAAATGTGAAAAATAAGTTTTTATTTCTGCAAATCATATAGGTTAAACCAAACGCTAAAGTAATTTTCCTGATTAAGGATGGTATCGAAAATGACTGGGACAATCTTCAGAAAATGTGTCTCTCATACTAAATCGAGCACAAGAAAAGAATCCAACCTTGGGGAAGACCTTAGTTGTCAATGGAGATTAAACTAGAGATAAGTGTAAGTCCGCGACAATAAATAGTTCTGTACTGAATCTGAAAGAAATGGCATATTAAATCTCTTTTTTTCCACATTTTCATATGAAAAATGATTGACTCATTAATCAAAATCGATTGAGCTTAAGATATATTCATTTTTATGATAGATATCAAATAATAATCAAGGAAATGTATTTATTCGCAAGGAAGGTTTCTGGCGAGAATTTGGCACAGTGCAAGCAAATGACTAGTAACCCTGGACCCCCCCAACAGAGATCTGCGGGGTGATGGTCAATAGATAAAGCCTCCTCTTATTATCACAGGTAGTAGATTTTTGATGTCCAATCAAAAGTTTCTTTTTTTAAACTATTAAATATAGAGGAAAATTTTCGGTGGATTCAAATTTTTTGGAAAATTTCACCATAAGTACATACCCAACATATGGCTGAGACATTTAAAATAACAAAGAAAAATTTCTTTTGCAAATTAAAACGAATAAAAGAAGCTCTTTATTTTAAGACTGTTCTCATAAAACTATTTTTCACCGCCCAAGAACCGGAAACCTTATATTTTAGGGCTTGTTTTTAAACGTAAAAACAGGATACTTGCAGGCATGATATTTGAAAGGATTTGAAATCGAACCGTTTTTCTTAGTTTCCGGTAAATTAATTACAAGCAATTGTTATCTAAGAATGTATTTTTATTTCTTTAATTTACTGGAGAATCGCGTTGGATAGAAAATTTTGGTGGATTAGACAATTTCATCTCAAGTAAATATAAAACACATGGAAAGAATATGTAAAATAACAAGAATTTTCTTTTTTGTATAAATTAAAACTAATCTTTTTTTCTTTTCTTTTTTTAAATGCGGCTTTTCTTAAGTACATGTATGATATAATTTCTATCCTTCCGCAAACAGAAGTTTAAACTATTCTTATTTTACTTAGAAAGAATTGATCAGCAGTTAAATTAATTTGTCTTTTAAACAATAGTATAAATTCAATATTTTAACAGTATTTTAGACACAAAAAACAAGAAAAAATTCACCAGCAATTCATAATGCATTCTACAGTTTTATGCATAAATGTAAGTTAATTTGATTTGATAAGTAAAATTATAATTTAAACTTGATTTAAATCAATCAGGACCGTGCAAAATGGGAGGGGGGCGAAAAGGGGCAGTCGTCCCAGGTGCGGAGATTGAAGGGCGCGACTATCAACACAAACATCTTATTTTGATTGTTACAAGAAATTATAGATATACATATCGAGAATGTTTTTTCAAAATGAAAGTACATACATTTTTCGTTTCTAAGTTTCATTGTCCCTTAACCCATACCCGAATACAAATTTCTGATTATAAGGACTTCTTCCTTTTAAAAACTTGTTTCGACATTTTTAATTTTTTTTTTTTTTTCATTGGATAGCTGAGGTTTATCTCTACATCTCTCCTTTTCTTACTTTTTCGATTTTGGTTGCAGATATTTTTTTAGAATGACACTTTCATTTTCGAAACCGGTTTTGAAAGTGAAAGTAACTTAATAAAAAATATCTGCAACCAAAATCGAAAAAGTAAAAAAGAGCGATGTAGAGATCAACTTCAAGTATTCAATGCAAAAAAATATTTAAAAATTCTGAGGTGCAAACGAGATATTAGAAAATAACCTCCCCATAGGGTTAGGATTAGTTTGTGAGTGTCTTCACCTGTAGGGACAGGAGCCTTACACGTGAGTTAATGTTAAACCAATGGGAAGGTTCTTTTCTAATATCTCGTTTGCATTTACACATTTTTAAATATTTTTTTTTTTTTTTTTTTTGGATGGCTGAGGTCTGCGGTCTACATTCGCCCACTGCAGAATGTAAGTATGAAATAAGCTAAATTTAAAAAACATTTGACAGGAATTCTCCATTTAAGACAATTTTTAAACATACTCAGAAGCAATAAAATAATACAACAATTAAGAAATATTAAATATTCAAAAATAGATTTCTACCAACATTTAACAAAATTGACAATTCAAAAAAAAAAAAAAAAAAAAATCCCGCCACAGGGTTTTCTGATTCCTTTTGGATAAATTAAAAACATGTGAATGTAAAAAGAAAATTAAAGAAAAAGAATTAAAAATTCTTTGCCACGGTATGGGTTGAGGAAGGCAAGGCAATTTTTTATCTTTCATTTTTAACAATCAGAAATGAAGAAAGTTTCGTTTAAAATTAATTTTCAAAATCCAGAGAGAGGCGGTGACCCTTCCTGGCCCCTTCCCAGCCGGCATCCCTAAAGGGGATTTTTCGTTTTTTTTTTTAAATAATTTTATTCTAAATGTATTTTGGCTATCATCAACCAGAATTCTTTCAGGAATATAAAAAAAAAATCTGTATGGAAGGGGAAAAAAAACAAATTAATTGGTAAATTCAACTCACGCAAATTTGTTCCTCCAAACAATGATAAAAAGCCTGGCGATCCAAGAATATACTTCAGCAGTAAACAAATAATATAAATTAAATCCAAAAAAGGATTTTCTGCGTGCCAAACTCATCGCTCTATCTCCCAGTATGGAAATCCTACAACGCCGGAGTCGGTAAAAAGGCTCGCTCAGTATAATCACCATTGACAAGTAAGGTCTTCTTGAAGAGTAGATAGGGCCTGAATTCAAGAAAATTTATTTTGACAGGTTATAACAAACTAAGTGCTGCTTCTTATGAATTGAAAAATACTCAAATGATCTACACGAAATGTGTCTCCTATACTAGCTTAAACATGAGAAAAAGATCCAGCTGATGTGGAATCAGGGTCTGTGGAGTCGGTGGGAAAAATGGACGACTCTAACTCCGACTCCAGGAGTTTTAACAGATTCGACTCTGACTCTTTCGCTCAAAAATGGGCCCGACTCCGCAGCCCTGTGTGGAATTCAAGAAAGAGTGTTTTGATAGGTTAAAATAAAGTCAGCATTAAAAATGATCAGAAACAGCTTGAATGATTTTCACAAAACTTGGCTCATTGGAGCACAAGAAAAGGGTGTCTTAATTTAAGAAAATTCGTTTTATAGGGTTTCAGTACTGAAAATGATTGTAAAATTTGAAAATAGTTCCAATGATTTTCATGAAATAAGCCTTATGTGAATACGATCTTACTAGGCATAGACTTTGGAAAAAAAAAAGTTTTTTTCATAGGAGGACGTGAGTTTCAAAACTCGCCTTATCCAGAGAATCCTATTTTGGGAAAACTTCTGACTGCATCCATTGTTTTTCATTGTAAACCAAGATTTTACAATGCCAGGAATACACGATAAAACTAGTTTTTTTGAAGATGGCAGTGCAAGTTCACCTATAGAATAAATGGATAGAGTAAACTCAATTTTTTTACTCACGCCTTCCTATGTTTAAGGGGGCTGGTCACTCAGCTTCCGATTTTCCCTCACTCATGTCAAGTCTCTGGGCATTGGATGCATTCGTCTATTAAAATAGCTCCTCGGGGAAATTAATATTTTTAACTTCTATCTTTTGTGTACACTTCTTAAAAGAAGTCTCTTTTTTTCTGACTTCTCAAACTATTTCTGAAGTATAGGCTTCATTTTATAGGAAGTGTTAAAATCTTAGTCACAGTTCTCCCGCTTTTAACGCATAAAATTCTAAATTCAGCCTAGATTTTAGAAATAGTTTGAAAACTCAGAAAAAAAGAGACCTCCTTTAAGAAGAGTACTCAGAAAAAAAGATGTTAAAAATAGGAATTTCCCGAAGATATTTTAAATAGACGAATGCATCCAAAGTCCCTAGACTTAAGAAGATTCAGAAGCTGAGTGACCAGCCCCCTTAAGCAATTTTTTAAATTAATCTTCAGTAATCAGAATTCTTTAAAATACTATGGGTCATGGATTCCCAACAAGATTACAGACACCATCGAAGATGGCCTGATAATTCTTAGGAATTTTGATTTCCATACAACGCACTAAAAGGGTCCAGCTCAGTCCCTCCTTCAGGAAAATTTGAATTAACAGGTTAGGACAAACCTAGCATTAAAAAGGCTGATCCATAATTTTTAAATCCAAAACGGTTGGGATGATTTTCATGACATAAGCCTTACTACACTGATTAGAGTATGAGAAAACCATCTCACTAGGACTCAGCACTTTGATAGGTTTAAACATTTTTTTTTTTTCTGTCATTCATCTTACGTAACCAAAGTTCTCGTCAATACTATTGGCACCACGATTACGGAAGACTTCTACTCTATGAGAGATGTAATGTAAGTCGAACTTGGTGTCAGTCTTCCATAGTCTTAGGACAGGCTTCATTTTTCAATAAATAGCACTGTCTTTCGAATGCTATACAAATTTGAGAAAATAAATAGACAAGTATTGATAAAAGAACATGACTGGGCAGGGATAGAGTGACTGCAAAAAATAATTGTGTTTTTTAAATTTTGTATTTAGATAGCTTGGAAGAAGGAAAAAAAAAAATAATAATTATTCTGTTGGCATAATGTATGCATTCACTCACCACTTGGGCAACTGTTTTGAATGGGAATGCAGAGCACAGCCAGTCAGGTAGTGGATGAATCTCAGTTTACTGGTCACAGTGGTCACGGTGGCTTTGTCTCCGGCTCCAACCACTTCCAGGCGCCACACGTCATTGGCATCGCCCGTTCCATTCTAGACAACAGATTTATAGGCATGAAAGGCATTATCGACAGGGCTGCCATAGTCAATGTAGAAGTGGTACAAAAAATCTGCTCAATGAAACTTAATGTATATAGTAAGTATCATGAGGATTCAGTCATTAAAAGAAAGAACAGTTCTCACTTTAGAGCAAATTTCTCAAACTGTGCTCTGGGAAAAATAAGGATTTTTTTTTTTTAAACACGTTGACTGCAGTGGTCGATGGGTAGTCAACAAATTTAACGTTAAATGTTGACAATTGCAGCCAGCATGTTAATATATTTTTTTGGTGGAGACAAGTGTTACAGTTTAAGAAACTTTAAAAGATATTTCTAAGAGATAGAAAAGAAGATATTAAGAAACTTTAAAAGGAAATTATAATAATTCTTACATGGTTATTGCATGAAGTTGAGACCCCAGTATGTCATTTGAGGTTGTCATTTTAAAAGCATGCATCCAGAATGCAAGAACAAACAAAATGAGTTTTAGAAAAATGTATTATGCCATTCAAAAATTTTTTTTATTGAGTCTTCTAAACCTAATGGACAGGGTAGCAATAGTCAAAGTAGAAGTGTTCAGAGGTCAATGTAGGTTTTTTTTTTTATCCCTGTGCATTTTGTGGGAAAAAAAATTATTATTGCAAAATTCAGTGGCTCCAACTTATAGGGGCCCATGGGGTGCAACAAGCCCACCCAAAAATTGGATCTCTCCACCCACACAATTTCAATTGATTTATTTATTTATTTAATGGCTGAAGTGAAATCTGGTTTTATTGATGTTCTCAAAATTAGTTTGTTTGAAAAATAGCAAAGACTAACTTGCAGTGATAACCCCTTATCACGAAAAGGAATTTGGATGTCTTAAATGGATAAAAGCTACTCAATGCATGTGACTAAAATGTATGCTATTTTGACATTTAGGTTTTTGTACTTTCAATACTTATCCATTCCAATGTTACTTAAAATAAATGTTACACATTTATAAGGAAGAACTTAAAAGAACATAATTTAATAAAATGATTTATGAAATTATAATGCAATTTTAATAATTTAAAAATTTGATTAAGAAAACATAATTCAATTTCAAATTATCAACTTTAGCCATTCTCTCCCCCCACCCCCCCCTCTCTCTCTCCACACAACTACACACTAAGGGAGAAAACTATACAGGGGGGGATTCAAAAGTTGTCGTTCAAATTTCGCGGGGAGGTAGGGAATACGTCAGGAGACTGATTTCACATAGGAAAGTATGTTCGTAAACATAATCTAAATAAAGTTTAAAAGAATCGGAAAGAACTAAATTAAACGTGAATTTTCCAGGCATCCAATAATGAAGGCAGTGAATAAAGGTCATTAATGAGATTTTTGGAGTTTTTAAAGATGCAAAAGGCTTAGTGGAAGTCCAAATGAGAAGTGGAAATAGAAGAAGTAGTAATACTAGTTTTAGGAAATTCAAAACAGTGACGGGGACACAATGGAAGGTTGGGTACACACAGCGCCCTCTACATATACATGCGTACATACTTTCCTATATAAAATCCATTTCCTGACGTATTCCCTACCTCCCCATGAAATTTGAACGTTACATTTTTAATCACCCTGTATGTGTTATTTTACTCAAAAAATGTTTGAACCTACCCAATATTTTTGAAAATTGATTAACTTTGTGTGAAAAATAAAAATTTTGTAGTGAAAACCAAATCTAGTAACTCAGAATGTATCTCTCTTGATACCAACTTTTTTAAAACTCTTCTCCTAAGATTTTCCTTTCTGGTGAGCTTGCTTTGTTTGCAAATTATACATTTCAAATCCTGAAGAAATAATTTTTTTTTTTCCCCAGTTTATGATTAAAGTACATTTATTTCAGTTTTATCTGCATCGTTTATTTTCAGATCAAATTTCATAGTAGCTTTTATTTAATAATGATATTTTGCACTTTTTTTTTTCTCTCTGTAACAATTATGTAAAATACTACTAGATGCTGTCTCTAAATTGGGAGTTTTAGTCACTTTGTTGCTCGAATTTGTTTTAATTTATAAGTATTCTATATATAAATGAATGACCTGCCATCTTTGGAGTTACAATAGCAATAAAAAATACACAAGAAATAAAGCTCTTTCAACATAGGATACTCTCAAAATGAGACAAAAATATTTGCCCTTTCTTTTCTAGTTTAAAAATAACAAAGCATCTCCCTTTAACATCCATGTAGCCCATTTTTAGCAGCAGAGCCCTGTTTGTGAACGAACACTGTATTTAAGAAAAAAAAAAAATCAGACCTTAGATTTAGAATCCATCTAAACACTTCCACTATCTGTTTGAAAGAAAATGCAAGCCTACTAAAACACTAGTACCTCTCCGTAACAGGTGACTTGCTGGTGTCTTTTTGTCACTGGAGCCATTTCCTTGTGGCTGTGGAGATTCCGCTTGGTCCTGGAGAAAAACACACATGACAACATTACTTTGCAGAATTTTCAATGACACATTTTATCTAACAGAATAATGAAACGGATCAAGTTCATTGGATGGATTCATTTAATGACAAACATAACACTTTAACTTTTTAACAGCAGTTTTTACAGTATACACACATGCATATCATCTAATACACTCTTTAAATTTAGGACACGTTGAATGGAAGATGTTTCGACACACTATAATACATACATACATAAATATGTCCATATGTAAATGTGGATAGAGTCAGGTAAACTGATCAGACCCGATCAGCGATTTGTGTCACGTTCAGTTTGGATTATTGTTTCAGCTTTGGGTCAGACTTACAGGGCCGTAGCAAGGTCTTCAGAGGCCCCCCCCCCCCCAAAACATAATTTTTGGGCCCCCACCCCTCTAAGATTTCAGAGAAATATCTATATTTAATTTCCCACCCGAGTTCCATTTTATAACAACACCAGCGGAGTTTCGCTGGTCGGATTTTCCAAAACGAACTCCAAATTGAATGAATTTGTAGTTGAGCTGCATTGCTTTTGGCAACGTACACCTATAGGGGCTATGTCCGCTCCGATCTCGAATCATACGAACCTAGAATTATTGTAATTTTTTTATTTCAATCCAGATTAAATTCAAATTTTAAACATTTCGTTCACGTTGCTACAGGAACAGATTTAATATTCTTACAAAGTGAATTTAATCAAAGGACTTGCAAAATTTAGCTGAGAATTCTTCCATTTATGAAAAAAATGTAAAAAAAAATCGCCGAAGAACGCGAAAGAACGCCAAAACTTGCATAAAAAAATTCGAAGTTCACAGAGATAAAACTTTACTTATATTGGGCTAAAAGATTGAAACTGAGTTTATATTTTTTACGAATATTAAAAAAACTACCAGAAAAGGGAAAAAAAGCTAAAAATCACATAAAAATTCTCGAAAATTTTAAAAACAGCAGACGACAAAATTTGGCAAAAAAGTTTGAAACTGAATTCCTTTTACAAATGTTATAAACTGCTAAGTATTGCTCATAAACAAAATAAATAAATAAAAAATATGGAAGTTGTTTTCGTATTTTCAATTTTCTCTTCAGTTTGACAATGCCATCTGCGTGGCACAGACAGATTTTCTTTAAGCAGAAAATATTCACTTATAACAATTTTTTTCCTGCTCGGATTGGTGCCTTTTATTAAGTACATATATATGTGCATATTTTATTATATGTACATATGGCGACTTTTTAACATTCCAGTTTCAACCTTTTGGCTTGATATAATCAATTTTCTCTCAGCGATTTTTGAATTTTTGCCCAATTTTTTTTATAAGATTTTTACATTTTTTTTCGCGTTTTGCAGTTTTTGACATTTTTTTTTTTCTGTGACCTCAGAATTATCCAGTAGATTTTGCTGCTGTAATAATTAAGCTGAAGTGGAAAAATAACAAATTTGTTCCTGTAGCGACGCGACGTGAGCTACGATGCTGGAAAATTTCACCTTTATCTGGAAACTATCACTTTTATAGAAAAAAAATTACAATAATTAAATGATTGTTTGATTTAAGATCGGAGCGGGAATATCCGGAACAGGTTTACGCTACGGAAGGCAGTGAAGGCCCCCAATGGAGAACTCCAAAAATTGGGTTCTTTTTTAAAAAAAGTAATCAGCGAGGTGGGCGAAGCTCTGCTAGTAGATTAAATAAATACACAATATAATTTATGTATAGTTAACATAAGTAATTTATCAAGACAAGAGAAATGAAATGTTAAGAACGAAACAGGTCGAACATAAGGGGATAGGCGGCATATGCAATGCACATAGATGCCCGCTTATTGGGGTCCCCAACGAGAGTAAGAAGAATATATTTTTTGAACATGTGAAAAAATAATGAGGCTTATAAGTTTTGAATCTTGAGTTCCGAATTTTGCTCACTTTTAAGAGCGGCCCCAAAAAAGAAAATTTATAAAGTATTTAGAGCCTGCAAAATTTCTTTCATCTGGGCACCTTTAAAAAGAATGGTAGCTATAGAAAGAAAGTGCAAATCTGTTTTGGTCATAAGAAGTAATACTATTAAGAAAGCTTTGAACCTTATTGGGGCCCCTAACGAGATTAAAAAACATATTTTTAAAACATTTGAATAAAAAGATGGGGCCAAAAAGTTTTGAATCTTAGGCTCCAACTTTTCCTCACGTTTACAGGGGGCCCTAAAAAAGACAATTCAAAAGAATTTAGAGCCTGCAAAATTTCTTTCATCTCGGAACCTTTAAAGAGAATGCTGGCTATAGAAAGAAAGCACATTTGTTTGAAGGAACTCATAGTATTAAGAAAGTTTTGAAACTTATTGGGGCTCCCAACGAGTTTTAAAAGCATGTTTTTTAAACATTTGAATGAAAAAATGAAGCCTAAAAGTTTTTAATCTTGGGCTTCAACTTTACCTCCCGTTTACAGGGGGCTCTAAAAAAGACAATTCAAAAAGAATTTAGAGCCTGCAAAATTTCTTTCATCTAAGAACCTTTAAAGAGAGAAAGCGCATATCTGTTTTGGTCAAAAGAAGTAATAGTATTAAGAAAGCTTTGAACCTTGTTGGGGCCCCCAACGAGATTAAAAAGCATATTTGTAAAACATTTGAATAATAAAAATGGGCCTAAAATTTTTGAATCTTGAGTTGCAAATTTTCCTCACTTTTATTGGGGACCCCAAAAAGTCAATTAAAACGGTATTTAGAGCCTGTAAATTTTCTTTCATCTGGGCACCTTTAAAAAGAATCGTGACTGTAGAAAGAAAGCACATTTGGTTGAAGGAAGTAATAGTATTAAAGAAGTTTTGAAACTTATTGGGGCCCCCAACGAGATTAAAATGCATATTTTAAAAAGCATATTTTTAAAACATTTGAATAATAAAAATGGGACCCAAAAGTTTTGAATCTTGAGTTGCAAATTTTCCTCACTTTTATTGGGGGGCCCCTAAAAGACAATTTAAAAAGTATTAAGAGCGTGCAAAACTTCTTTCAGCTGGGCACCTTTAAAAAGAATAATGACTATAGAAAGGAAGCACATTTGGTTGAAGGAAGTAATAGTATAACGAACTTTTGAAACTTATTGTGTCCCTCAGTGAGATTAAAAGGCATATTTTTTAAAAATTAGCATAAAAAAATGGCCTTAAAAGTTTTGAATCTTAGGCTCCAAATTTTACGCACGTTTATAGGGGGCCCTAAAAAAGACAATTCAAAAAGAATTTAGCTCCTGCAAAATTTCTTTCATCTGCGCCCCTTTAAAAAGAATGGTAGCTATAGGAAAAAAAGGTCATGTCTGTTTTGGTTAAAAGAAGTAATAGTATTAAGAAAGTTTTTAACCTTATTGGGGCCACCAACGAGATTAAAAAGCATATTTTAAAAACATTTGAATAATAAAAATTGAGCCTAAAAGTTTTGAATCTTGAGTTCCAACTTTCCCTCACTTTTATAGGGGCCCCCCAAAAAGTCAATTAAAAAAGTATTTAGAACCTGCAAATTTTCTTTCATATGGGCACCTTTAAAAAAATCGTGACTGTAGAAAGAAAGCACATTTGGTTGAAGGAAGTAATAGTATTAAGGAAGTTTTTAAACTCATTGGGGCCCCCAACGAGATTAAAAAAGAATATTTTAAAAAGCATATTTTTAAAACATTTGAATAATAAAAATTGGACCTAAAAGTTTTGAATCTTGAGTTGCAAATTTTCCTCACTTTTATTGGGGGCCCCCAAAAAGACAATTTAAAAAGTATTAAGACCGTGCAAAACTTCTTTCATCTGGGCACCTTTAAAAAGAATGACTATAGAAAGGAAGCATATTTGGTTGAAGGAAGTAATAGTATAACGAACTTTTAAAACTTATTGGGCCCCTCAGTGAGATTAAAAGGCATATTTTTTAAAAATTAGAATAAAAAAATGGGCTTAAAAGTTTTGAATCTTAGGCTCCAAATTTTACGCACGTTTATAGGGGGCCCTAAAAAAGACAATTCAAAAAGAATTTAGTGCCTGCAAAATTTCTTTCATCTGGGTCCCTTTGAAAAGAATGGTAGCTATAGAAAAAAAGTGCATGTCTGTTTTGGTTAAAAGAAGTAATAGTTATTAAGAAAGTTTTTAACCTTATTGGGGCCCCCAACGAGATTAAAAAGAAAAAAAAACATTTGAACATTTTTAAAACATTTGAATAATAAAAATTGGGCCTAAAGGTTTTTAATCTTGAGTTCCAACTTTTCCTCACTTTTATAGGGGGCCCCAAAAAAGTCAATTAAAAAGTATTTAGAGCCTGCAAATTTTCTTTCATCTGGGCACCTTTAAAAAGAATCGTGACTGTAGAAAGAAAGCACATTCTGTTGAAGGAAGTAATAGTATTAAGGAAGTTTTGAAACTTATTGGGCCCCCAACGAGATTAAAAAGCATATTTTTTAAAAATGTGAATAAAAAATGGTCTTAAAAGTTTTGAATCTTGGGATCCAACTTTTACGCACTTTTATAGGGGGCCCTAAAAAAGGCAATTCAAAAAGAATTTAGTGCCTGCAAAATTTCTTTTATCTGGGTCCCTTTAAAAAAAATGGTTGCTGTAGAAAAAAAAGCGCATACCTGTTTTGGTTGAAGGAAGTAATAGTATTAAAGAAGTTTTGAACCTTTGGTTTCGCCTTTTTCACCCAATGATTGGCACACAACAAAAATATTAAAATGCCATTTTTTTTAAAGTAGAACTTACAGCCTTCAAAAACTTTTATAAAACATGGTGGATATAGAAGAAAAGCACATATCTGTTTTCTATTTCTAAATCTGATCAAGATCTTTGACAAAAAGGAAAATGAATTTCGATAAAACAAAAAAAAATGTTATTAAAAAAAAAATTAAAGTAAAAAAAAAAATTCGGCTGAATGGTACAATAGCTCACTACTGGGCCCCTGACTTTGCCCAGCCCCCCCCCCCCCAAATGGGGGGTATGGGGGCGGTCGCTACGGCCCTGCAGACTTATCATACTTATTCACTGTTTATTTAAGTTCACACTTATTACAAATGAAATGAACCTATTTAAACTACTATTGAAAAAACCGGGGCGGTGCGAAGAGAAAAATTGGGGCAAAGTTTCAATTGGGTGCCCTACCCTCCTCTTTTCTTCTTTTTGTGACAGATGTCACCCAATTGATAAAGTGCAGGAACAAAAATAAATTCTATTGAATCAATATTTCATGCATAATGATAGGGTAGAAACCGATTTCAGAAATAGGCGCAATACTCCAGATGTTTTTAAATATTAAACCAAAGAAGCACGTTGATTTGTTTATTCTAAGACTTGGTTGACTTCTCTGGCGATTCTATTTTGGATTCATAAATATTTATTTTCCATTAAGCTGTCAAGTTTTGATGGTAGAGAATAATGATGGTAGATTTCTAGAATTAAAGTGCACAACATGAAGGAGAGCACAGAGAAGGAGAAAAAAAGCATCATGAGACAGTTGGAATTTCCACGTCAAACATAACAAATGTTTGTACTACAGTACAGGACCTCGAATCCGGAATCCTAAAATCCGGAAGACCCAAAATCCGGAATGAATAAAGAAATCTGAAATTCCGCGATGAGATGGAATAAATAATTCCGGAAAACGCCCATAGATGGCGCTACGCGCATACATAACACAGTTTCCAACTAAGCAAGACTAAACTAAACTCAAGACAACTGCACTCAACTTAATAAGTTTGTTGATATGTTTTTATATTATAGTTTTAATCTAAATACTATTTGCTGACAGAGTTAGAAAAGTTAGTGTGTGCACACATTTTAAATTTATTTAAAAAAAAAAACCTTGTTCTTCATTTAATAGAAAATACAAAAAGAATAAATAAATTAACAGAAGGAAGATTTTAAAAGATGCATAGAATATATTTACAATATTTATAAGTAAAGATGTTTTGCTATCGCCTCCCCCCTCCCCCTCTCCTTCAAATGTTCAACAAATTTCCTTTTTCGAAAAAAATTCTGTTTGTAAACACCGTACGAAAAATATTTTTTCTTTAACTCAAAGGGAAAAAAAAATATCTATGCATGGTTTCTTTCTGCATGACAAAACATACTATCCATCCAAAGCTGATGATCTCATTCTGATAACGTTGACTTCCCACTTCACAGAGTTAAATAAACAAGTTGAATAAACAAAACAAACCGCAGATAGATATCTCGTTTTTCTTTGCAGTTATTCTATAGTGGCCTTTTTTTAAGAGGTACATTATATTTTAATAAAAATTTGTTACACAGGCTAATTTACTATTATTGCAGCTTGCTGAAAATTTGAAAGAAATTAGTCAATTAGCAACGGAGATAATTATTTTTTTAATAGAGGAAAAAAACTGGTTTCGCTCTTTTTTTTCTGTTTGCTTGCAAGTCAATAATTTCTTTCTTGTGCAATCAAACAACGCGAACTTAAAAACACATTTACGAAGTCCTTTTTATACGAAAAAAAATAGAGTTTGAATAGATTTCCTCTTGTTTTTGTTTATTTTTAAACTTTCTTAGAACATTTTATTTTAAAAATTTAAATGTTTCTCTCTTTATTTTCACTGAGTCTAATACTGCAATTCGCGATATAGATTCCTAGACCTTGCTATGCTCTCACGAACAACAACGTATTTTCATTTTCTAAAAGATGTTTTAATGTTGCTAATAATGTGCAGGATTTAAAAAAAATTCTTTTTTTTTGTAATTTGTTTTCGTCTGTTTACTTAAACTAAGCCCTACACGGCAATTGATATAGATTCCTAGGCGTAACTCGGCTCTCGTGAACGACGACGCATTTTCTAAAAGATGTTTTAATATTCCTAAGAATATGATGTATTAAAAAAAAAATTCTTATCCTTATTTTCAATTATTTTTTGTAATTTGCATTTTTGACTGTTTATTTACTCTAAACCAAACATGGCAATTCGCGATATAGACTGCTTCGCAGCATGTAAAATTTTGCCACGGGCATCTACTGTATCTGTTTATTTATTGTTTTGGTTAAGGACCTGAAATCCGGAAAATTCCGAAATCCGGAACGATCGCGGTCCCGGCCAGTCTGGATTTGAGGTCCCATACTGTATAATTAGTTGTATGAATATTTTTTGCACCCCATAGTGTACTGAATGTATATTTTAATGCACTTCATAAGTGCATATCCATTTCACTCTCTTTGAAAGTCTGTCACATCATTAAAATGCACTTGAGACAATTTTTTCCCATTGGCCGTCATGTAACGAAAAACTTTTGACTGTCCCTGTCATTAAACTACACATCCGATTCTCGTAAAATTTGAAATGGCTCTCCAAAATTTTGCAACAATCAAATATTTAAAATTTCAGACCATTCGGTTGCATAGTTTTTGCTCTGTTATATGTGGACGGATGGACAGACAGACGAACTGAACGACGACTATAGGTGCAATGTATTTATATAATTATGAACGCACCTAAAAAGGGCATTCACAAAAAAATAGCATAAATAATGCTGACACAAGTTTGCATAAATGCATCTGAACAATATTGCAAACACTCTTACAATATGGCAAAAACTTACTACTCCCCCCCCCCCCCCCCCCTCCAAAAAAAATAAAAAATCCTCGATAAAATCCAATTAATCTGCCCAATCCAGGACTGTAATTTTAAATATTTTTATTCAATTCAAGGTTAATTATAAAGATGATCACAAACGTACATACTTAAGAAAAAAAGAAACTCGACAAGTGGAAAAACTGGCTTATCTGAACCAAAGCAGGATTTCACTTTGAGGTGTTTTGATTAATTGAAGAATAATTATAAATTAAAACTCTGATCACAAAAGTACTTTTAAAACACAGAAAACCTGGTCCAAAGTAAAAGGGAGTTAGCCAATCTAGAGTCCAGCATTGGGTCAGGTAAACTGATGATTTTACCTGAGCCAGACCCAATCAGCGATTTGTGTCACATTCAGTTCGGATTATTGAGGAATGGGTTCAGTTTAATCCTATTTTTCAAAGGAAAGCTGGAAAAATGTGTATTTGAACTGTTTACAAGTTCATTTTGAACATAAAACTGATATTAGAGGTAATATGATTATAGACTCGTTTCCCATTATAAGAAATAGCGGATCCATTTTCTCTGATAGTGGATTTCCAACAGAATAATTTTTTTTTTTTTTTTTGTCAGGTTTCGGGTAGAGTACTGCATCGGTTTGGGTGACCTGTTTTCACCAGACTCTGACAGGACCATCGGTTAGGGTTGGATTGATTTTAATTGTTTTGGATCAGGTTTGGGTTAACCTGATTTTTCAAAGGCAAGTTCTGAATATTTTCCACATAAAATCTATACAATTGAATATTAAAGAGAATATCGTTGATGAAATTCATATTTTTCCATCATCATTTGAAGAAATCCACAAACAGATTTTGCAAGATTCCGCAAAACAAAAAAAATTGCGGGCTTCCTTGAAAATGTAAAAAAATTGCGGAGGAATCACATGCCTGAGACAGAACTTATGGGAAGGGGGGGGGGGGGACGATTTTTATTATGCAGGATTTTTCTATTTTGTGGGCAATTCGTACAATCCCGCGATTGCAAACCCTGCCCTTAATGAAAATTTTGCACTCCCCCCCCCAAAAGAAACAAGCAAAAAAACTCCTGAAATGGCATCCCTGCCTCTGAGAATGGGAATTTGTGATGTAGATATTTGCAGAAATAGTGTTCATTCATGATAAAGATTGGGTAAGGTTTTATGTTAAGAAAAAAATGGAGTTTTTTTCTGTGTCTGAATTTTTGGACTGATGATCGATTTTTAATAATTTTTGGAACTCAATGCCTTCAATTCGCAGAAATTTCAGAACAGAATCACCCATCACTCTTGGAAAATTGGCCCGCCGCTCTCAGAAAATCCTTGGCAAATTTCAAAAGTACCATGGAACACCCATAAAATAGCAAGTGCACTCAAAATATTGCATGGTGCCCTGCTGCGCTCAATATAACTAATTTAATTTTTAGATGGGTGCCAACTAGTAATACGATAATGAATTATAAACTTCAATTAGATTACAGTATGGAACCATTTATCCGGAAACCAGTTAACCAGTTGGTTGGTTGGTTGTATGGGATTTTATGGCGCAAAGTCCCAGTAGGGACATGCTGCACCAAGACAAAGTCAAAATGTAAAAATGTATATATCCAAAAAAAAAAAACGATTAAAAGAAGAATAACAAAACGGTGATAAAAACAAAAAAATTAATGAAAACAGTAATATGTATATCTAAAACCGTTTAAAAGAATCAAAGGTTCATAGTTAAAAGTCAAGCGTATTATAAGTAAAAACTGTGGAGTTATTAAATTAATAACTGTTAAAATACACAAAGTTTAAAAGGATGTACAAATACTACATGAAAATAAGGTTAAAATCACATGAGTAAAAAACAATGTAAAATCAATTAGGTAAAAATTCCTCTAAAACTGTATTTCCTTCATCACCACTTGATTCATAAGAGTCGGATTCCATTGCTTCATCGACATAATTCTGCAGCTGTTTTGGATCCTTTAAGTTAGAGACAGACGGATTTAAACAGCTGTTCTTGTTCTTTTTCTTCACAGTGTTCCACTGTGAAGAGCCCCCGATTGTTTTTCTCTCTTTCTGAAGGCAAATTTTTTTGCTTGGTTTCACTGTTTGAGTAGTATCAGGTTTCTGCGATGTTTTTTTAGATTTAACAGCCTTAGTATCAGTCTGGAGTTCAGATGATTTCTTTGATTGAACTGGTTCGGATGACTTTTTGGATTGAACTGGGCCGGATGACTTTTTGGATTGAACTGGGTCGGATGACTTTTTGGATTGAACTGCAGGTTTTTGTGATTGACTAGTTTGATATACTATAGTAACAGGTTCTGAGGATGGTAGCCAACGTTCTAATAATGGGGTTGCATAACATTTAGAGCCACAGCAGACATCACGAGTTTGTACCTTTGTGGCGCTGAGTGGTACTGTGATAGGTGAGTTATTTAGTGGAACGGAAGGTTCGGTCTGGGTGCTTATGTGCCTTACAGATTTTGGTTGTTGTTTGAGTAGACTAGAGTAGGAGACTCCGGCTGACGGAGTCCTGGATTCAACAACTTTGCGGGCTTCAGGATGGGAGAGATTTTGAGTTACTTTAACAGAAATGATTTCTTTTTCACGTATCCAGGTAAGACAAGAACGGGAGTATGCAGTATGATTACCCTTGCAATTTATGTAGCGTTCAGGATTTTCACATGATTTATTGTCATGGCCAACTTCTGCACAACGTGCACAGGTGGTAGAACCCCGGCAGTTAGTAGTAGTGTGGCCATAACGCTGGCAATTAAAGCAACGTAGAGGATTAGGAATGTAGGGACGGACAGGACAATTAAGGTAACCAGCTTTAATTCTTTTTGGTAAGGTAGGGCTATTGAAAGTCAGAATGATGTGCTTTGTGGGAAGCACTTGTCCATTCCGACGGAGTGTAATACGTCGTGCATCTATGACATTTTGATCATTTAAATTTTGTAAAAGTTCATCCTTGGTAGAAAATAAAAGATCTGGTTCGGATATTACGCCACGGCTTGTATTTAGGGTTTGATGTGCTTTAACAGAAACAGAGAATGGACCTATTGTATTACAATTTGATAGAAATTCAGACTGGCTGGCTGAAGTAACCTCAACCAATAAATCCCCAGACTGCAGTTTTTTGAGATTATGACCATCACCGAAAACAGACTGAAATGTTTTTGCAATAAGGAAAGGTGAAGTTTTCTTAAATGAACTTTCAGACAGGCTATCAGTACGTTTGATTACAAAGAAGCGAGTGAAAAGATTGCTCTGTACAGTTTGTTGCTCTCCACATGGGAGAGGATTTGAAGGAAGTGAAGTATTTCCATCCATATTTGAAAAAATATAGTTCAGACCCCGGCCGCACCACCCACTACTGAGCCCAACAAGGGGATGCACATTCGTGCACCAGTGCTAACCAGGGCCCATACGGTCACAAGACACTCCTATGCCAGTCTCTACCCTTAACGAGATGGCTAGTAAGTACTCGCTCACTTGATCCCCAGCCAGTGACAGAAGTCAGCTGACCAGCCGATTGATGCATACGGGACCAATATGCACCTCCCGTCTACCTGAAGCAGAGGCCAAAGCAGTGTGTTGGTTTCCCTCAACTGCCCCTTTCCAGGGACACGGGTCGCCACGCACGGCAAACACGTGGGTGGTATACAATTCCCCATGAGTCGATATGCAGGATGATATCGGCTCATGCAGAATTGCCCTCACCTCCGAAGAGGAAACCACAATGAGAGTGAAACAAAGAGGAAAGAAAGACAAGAGGAATAAGAGGGAAAAGAAAAGAGAAAGATCGCTCAGGAACCCGGGGTTGCGAAGCCCGTGAATACCTAAAGAAGGTATCCCCCTGGGGGGACCAGTTAACTGGAAAACCAGTTATCTGGAATGATATTTCTAATAGACTGATTTCAGACTGTTTGCAGAAAAAGGTTTCATACACTGCCAGTTTGACATAGGCTTTGCTTGAAACAATTGTATGATTTGATGACAACATCTAGCATTTGAAAAGAAAACATATTTAATTGTATTTTAGATGTTTTAATTTTTATGCAGAGGAAACAGAAGAATTTTTGTTCCCAAGAGATTCCCATAAATTACCTTCTTTTAAACTCTGGTTAACTTTTGATCTTTCTTGCATTGATTTTTAATCCAAGTAATCTAATAATTTAAAATCAGAAATAATGCCACAACCACAAATGTTCCACAAAACTTATCAAATGGATGCTGCTTTAATGCACAACCAGTTAAATAGAAAAACCAGTTATCTGGAATACATCTGACCTCAAGCATTCCGGATAAATGGTTCTGTACTGTACTGTCAGGCTAAGAAACCCAGGATAACGTGTTCACTAACCTGCAGTTCTCCTTTTAACAGATGTATTATTTAAATTAAATGTATCATTTTAGAGATTTAAAACACTGGATAATCGTGCGCGGCACGCGTGAATACTTCCAAACTTTTTCCATGCATTTTAACTTTCCAACTGTCACAGGAAAAAACATCCATAACCACTGGACTGGAAATTAAATCATGTTTCAGTTTTTGTTAAAGAAAATAAGCTTGGGGATAGTCTTCATGCTGAAACTTTCAAAAATGGGAAGCCATTTGGTCAAGTCACGTAGGGAATAGGAAGGTTTAAAGTTTGAGACTCATTATGTTAAATTTGTTTGCAAAATAGATTGCATAACACAAAAACTACTGGGCTGAATGAGCTGTCATTTTAGATTTGATTCTTTGAAGCTTCTGAAAATCAATTTCTATTGAAAACTGTTCAAAAGCTATTTAACAATAAGAGATAACTATTTTTTTTTGGCTGGCTTTTACACAATTAAGATCATGATGAAATAATCATCTTTTGATAAAATCATCTTTTGATCTTCTTTTGCCTGTAAAAAAACTTAGAGTGAAAACAACATTGCAATTTTACCCCATAGGGTTTAAGTGTGAGTTGTTTAAGAGGGAAACTTTTTATAAAATACTTACACAGCATGTTCGAGTCTCACGAGATCGCCATTCCCGACAAGTTCTATGGGATCGTTGGGAGCAGGCTCTGAGTCGTACTTCTTGATCAGCCACTTGTTGTTTTCGTCTTTATGGGAGTAGGCGGTCACTTGCTGCTGACGAGCACCCACCCCTTCTGGATAGAGATGCCAATGGGAATGCAGATAGCCTCCCCCTGTACGGTGGTTCTTTATGGTCACTATGGCACCGTAGGCGACATCTAAGACATGAAAAAGAACTTGAATAGGTTCAACTGTTAGGATGGAGTTAAAGACAAAATACAGTAGAGCACTGATTATCAGAACTTTCATTAACTGAACTTCTAATTATCCGAACAGCCAATTTCTCTCAAAATTTTTTTTAAACTGGACTTCCAATTTCTCTCAAAAGATTTTTTTAAACTGAACTTCCAATTATCTGAACAGCCTATTTCTCTCAAAAAATTCTTTTTAAACAAACTTCCAATTATCCAAACACCCTATTAGGCCTGGATATCAGATTTTAAATGATGATGAGATTCAAGACGAAAAATAAATGGAAGAAAATGAAAACGCCTCAGGTCCATCGCAGACCAAAGCCTTTGAATGTTTGGAAACAGCTGCGAAATGACTCGAACGGCAGAAGAACGCTGATCCTATTCAACTAACACATTTAAGAAGAATTTCAAATGTGGCAGCATTGAAAAGAATGTCTTCGTTGAAGCAAGCAACAATCGAAAGCATTTTCGTTTAAATTATAATCTCTGGAGTTCAGCCAATGAGATAAAAAAGTAAACAAAAAAAAAAAAAAAAAAATTAAATACAAAAATCCATTTTTAAACATGCCAGCATTAACAAGTGCTGTCAGTCCGAAACGTGGATAAAAGGTAAAGATTTTGGTGCACTCAGAAACATGCCTTAAATTGTCTGTCCATTTATCCGAAATAGGGTCGGTCTCGACTTGTTCGGATAATGGGCGCTCTCCTGTACTGTAATGAAGTAGAATGGGATCTTCCTATTGAGTTATTGGGTGCTGCCAAAAGGCTATCTGTAAGTGGACCTTTTTCAATTATTTATGAAACAATTTTAATTACTTCCCAACTGATTTACAAAAATTGAGGAAAAAAAAACTGAAAATAGTAAAAAAAGAAACAGCTCATAAAAATTGTGACAAAAAATTTGAGTTTTTGGAAAAATAATGGAAACGTAAGAGTTATTCAAAATATTTTTTAATTGTATTTCTATTTATTTTATCCTATTTTGGAGGGTGTCTTTCACTTCTAGACGTGAAAACACGTCAGCCATCCCAACACAATGAACAAACACAACTGAATGTATTGAAAGGAGGAGATTGCATTCAAAATAAAATGAACAGAAATCTCCCCCATTTCATTCAAAGAATTTCAACACAAAGAACAACTAAATAGGCATACAGCTTTATTGGCCTGTTCTGCAGATCCCCCCCGAAACATTTCATGCATCATTCCAAGATACAACAAAATGGACATTCAAATAGTTTTGTCCAACATCATGAGGACCTGAAGCTCACTTCGGGCTTGATTGGCCCCGGAAGTTTCATCTCAATGCAGCTCACTCTTCTTCCCAAAGTGAACGGTGGGTGTCACTGTACTGTAAAATTACAACAGAACACACATGACATTCAGCTGAGACTGGAACAGATGAGCAACAGTAAAATTAGGAAATAAAAAGCCTTTGTGCACGAATATTAAAAGGTAGAAAAACCGACGTTTAAAAATGTACAAATAATACACAAAAAAGCAGCAAACAGCAGTTTCAAACACCTACACTCTTCATTTCATTGTTTACCTCCAAATAGGTAAAAGGGTAGAGTAAAAGTATTTTGCAGATTTTAGGTCTTAATGGTGCTTAGTTAGCTCTTTGGGGGGATGAGCATCCTGTATAAGGTGCCACATAAGATGTTCAGAATCCCACCCGTTATTTTTTATTGTAAATCTTGCCTTATTGAATTTTCTCGATTCAATCAGGCAAAAAATTTGTGTTTTGGAAAACCGGTCATAAGAGATTAAAAATTCTGTCTCATCGCGAAGGGGTTAGGGAGAAATTTCCTAAACTGGATGGAAGAGTTTCTGCTGTGACAAGAGTGCTTTATAGGGCTTACATTTCATTCATCCATAACTTTTATGGACAGGGTTCTAAATGTACCGGAGCACTACTCTAATTCGTGAAATTATGACACATTTTGTCAAGGTTCGTGAAATTAGGGTAGACACCCTTCTGGTTCGTGTAATTATTTCTAAACAGTTCCTGAAAAACATCCCTATTTTCGTTCATCTAAAACAATGGATAGAACGTGTGGTGATGCACTTCATATCATTGTGATAAGCGACGCACGGAAGAAGGCAGATTTTAGGCCTTTCCGGAGACATGGAGTTCGTTGACATTCCACTTGTTGCTTTCGCCAAGAGAGACATTATTTGCCATTTTTCGCCACATAAACCTATATTATGGTGCTCTTTGCAATTTTTTATTATTATTTAGAATCTTGGATGCCATTTTTAAATTGTTCTTGTAGGGTTACAGATAAATTTGGCTTTACTTTCAAAAAACTTTTTAGTCGACACTAATTTTGAAATAACATTTCGGTTTGTGGCTTTTTCCATTTCGAGCCCTGTTTATGGACGAATCCTTCTAACCAATAGCAAAATGTTCTGTTTAGTGACTTCAAATGGAGTTCCTTCAGGGATTGTTTAATTAAGATACATTTATTTAACATACATTAACAGTAGGCCATTTTTAGTATGGGATATAGACTGTCCCTATAACGTTACCATGGCGGATGGATGTAAGCAAAAGCATTTCGTTCAGAGAAGCAACCGCTTACCTTTAGGCATGTGAGCATGGTAAAGAGAATTTCCTTCAAGCTGTGACTGGAAAGCAGAACTGAAAAATCCATCTCCAGAACCACTACAGGGGAAAACAGAATGAGAATTTTTAGAATGCAACAAAAAGCATCCTGAAAAAAGGTACTTTCTAGTTAACCCTAAAAATAATCAGTACTCCATTACACCCTATTGAATATTTTTCGTAACAGAAATTATCACTAAACTGTAACCCCCTCCTATCCACCCAAAAAAGGAAGAATGTTGCCACTGAATCATAAAAAAAAAACCTAATAATAATAATAACGAGATTGAACTCCCGTCGAATTTTGACAAAAGAAAATGTTTAAAGATGAACAGTTACATTGATTAACAATAAACCCACAAAAGTGCAATAAAAAATCCGTCAAACACTGACTCTTAAAACAACTACCGTATTTACACGTGTATAAGTCGACCCCCTACTTTCCCGATCAAGAAATTTGAATTTTTTTAAATCCCGCGTATAAGTCGACCCCCCACTTTTCTGATCCAGAAATTTGATTTTTTTAAAAAAAATACATTATTCAAAATCACCTGGAAAAAGAAAGAAAGTACTAAATATACAATAATAAAGAAACTTTAATTTTTTTTTCATTTATTCGAAATCATATGAAAAAAAAAGTACAAAATATACATTAATGAAGATAATAATATACTAAAGTAATATACAAAGTTAAACTGATTCAAGGTCCGATTCAGTATCGGACTCGCCAAACAATACACAAAAATCCTCCGTCGTTATCGGCTCATCATGATACACGTTTTCAATCTCTGTATCGCTACATTCTTCCTCGTCGTTATCACTTTCGAAAATGACATCATCTTCTGTGCTGTCTAATTCATTGCTTATTCAGCATTTCTTGAAAGATTTTATAATCATTTCGGAAGGAATTTGATTCCACGCATCTTTAACCCACTGAGCAATCAATGCAATGTCGAGCTTTCTAACATTACCGCCCCTTGTAAATGTTGGACAACCGGATGAAAACAACTCCGCCCAATATTTTCTAACATTTGCTTTGAGGCAAACGTCTAGGGGGTTGAAGGACGGATGTCAACCCTCTCGGGATTACAGCTACAGTCGTTTTCAATTCTTTAGTCACTTTATTCGCGTTTTCATAAAAGTGGCCACGAAAAGAGTCGTAAACTAAAAGGGAAGTTTTTTTTTAAGTTCTCGTTTTTTACCCAACACATTTTTAAGCCGGTCGACTATTCCGTCAACTTCTATCCACCTCTTTTCATGGGCTTGAATCAGCAAACCAGATGGAAATGTAACGTTTTTCGGCAACATTTTTCTTTTAAAAATAATCAACGGATGAAGCTTACTACCATTGGCCCAACGACCGTGAAATGGGTGTTTTCGTGCCCAGTCGTTTTTACCAAAATGTTTTTTCCCCCTTGCAGTTCACGGTTTTATTTTCTGGTAGGTCGAAACAGATGGGTGTTTCGTTCATATTTCCTATATGGCAAAGTTCAAAATATTTCATTTTTCTTTGATCGATGACGTATTTTTGAAATTTCATAATATTTGCTTCCAAGTTAGCTGGTAATTTTTGTGCTAGTTTAGTGTGCTGGTGTAAAGTCAAACCATGACGATTCATAAATCTAGTACATCAATGTTCTGATGCATGAAACGTGTTTTGAATACCATAATTTTCTTCTTTTGCAAACTTCATTGCTCATAAACGTATTGCAGTTCTAGTGACAAGAAAACCATTCTGCCGGCACTCTACAACCCAATCATGCAAAACGTTTTCGAGTCATGGAAAGGGCGATTTTCTATGCGCAAATCTTTTTTTGATTTTGGGATGTTTTCTAGCTTTGCCTTATTCTTGCACCAATCACGAATCAATTTTTCGTGAACCCCAAGCTGACGAGAAGCAGCACAGTTGTTAGACTCTTCCGCAAAAGAAATAACTTTAAGTTTAAATCCAGCTGCGTATGAATTGCGTTTCTGCTTTCTAATAACTAAATCAGCCATATCAGTAGAAACAAGGAGAAAAAGTGCAGTTAGAGAAACGAAGAAATAATGAATAAGTGTACTATCAAGAACAAGCAAGATATAACGCTTTTCACGTGGTTTTAGAGAGTCACGTGTTTCTAGCCACTCGTGAACGATTTAATTGCACATAGGGGTGATACATTCTTGGAATTTTATCTACTGATCTCTCAGAGGTAGGTGGGGTGGTAGGCATACATTCATCGCCAGCACCTAATCTGTCACTCAGTCTCCTTTTTTTCTCTCCTGGTATGGAAATCGGCAGTAAACGAGGGCATTTTTGACTTCTGGGAGAAAAAAAAAATTAAGGACCCTCGTATAAGTCGACCCTCTCAAATTTAATATCTTTTTTTGTCCAAAATTTCTTGACTTATACGCAGGTAAATACGGTATTACTATGCTGCATATTATAGAATGAAAAATCAGCAAAAATGATTTCGCTCAGGCACAATCCTATAATTTTTTTTCTGAATGAAATCTAAACCTTACATCATTTTCACCCTCTCAAAATTTACATATGCACCTCTCATATCCGTATTCACTGTTTTTTTTAAAGTGCAATAGGCGATTACTACATATTTTTCCAAACTTGAAGTCACATTTGTCAGCTAAACTTTACATATGAACATTCACACTCTTGACTTGAAGTTCTAATCACAATATCGGCGAGTAAAAATTCCAGAAACTTATTCCTTTTTAGATGCTTTTTTTAAAACTATTTAGTTTTATCAAAGAAAATGCCAGTTTTCTTTTAAATAGGACGTTATTGTCTCTCCTATTTTTCTCATTTCAATTAAGCATTTCGCCTAGCATCTCATCCATATCAAAGGAGCGAAAATATTGAAATGTAACAGATTTATGAGGTCAATGTGTGTTTTTTACAGCGTTATGCCATTTTCTGTTAAAATTTTTTAGTTATTTTTAACTGTAATGAGAAAATGGCATCCATAAAGATATCACCAATAAAAATAAACAAACTTCATTTTCTCTTTTTGCTGCAATAATGGAAGGAATCCGACTGCCATCATTTTAAAGAAATTTCACAAAAAACTTTTAAAACTAAAACTTAAACTATAAAAATTGAAATAAATTAAAAAATAGCTGGGCAACTCTACCCATGAACAGCTTTCATTTAAAAAATTAACTATCAAAATGGGTTCAGTAGAAAGCTCAGGGCTGATGACTCAAAGAACACCCTTGTGTTTTCAATAGATAGATAATAAAACTCAAATTTGGATCCAACTCACTGAAGTGTTCACTGACAGTCACTTTAAACTGTAATAATATATTAACGAGAACCGAAAAAAACCCCTCAGATATTTATTTATTGACATTATTTTTCTGAATGATCTCTCTCAGCAGGTGACATCTGTTGAAATGTATCTATTGTAACCTAACAAGACATCGCGACTCTTTTTTAAAGCCTTTTCTCTTCAATAGCATGCCATTAACGCCATTGTTATTCTAATGAATCCAATAACTATTAAATTAAAAATACAGATAAACTGTGAATTAAAAATCACTTGATCACCTATGTGATGCATCCGATGTTGAGTGAATGGGACACCATGATCCTGCAGTTTTGGAATTGAATCCTATGATTTGCCTATAAGTCAACGGGATAATGGAGTAGTGCCAAATAATCTCTGTCACCAAACTTTTTTGGCTTATCCTGTTTCCTGGGGTGTTATGAATTCCTTTTCAACAAACCATTTTCTACAGGGTTTCCAGTGCCAATATGAAACAAAACAGGATTCAAATAAAGATGGAACAGCTCTCCTGTTGGAACCATTCTTAGTTTTTTTTTCTCACCACACTTTTGAACAGAGTTGAAAAATGTTTATGAATTCAGTTCGTCTGTGCTCTAACTCATGTAAATATATTCGGAAACTAATAACAAAAACTCTAACTACTGATTTATTCAATCAGCTTTATTTAAAAATCTATCCAAAAATAAAATTGTTATTATATAAGTTGTTTTGGATATCTGAAGACATTAACGAAGTTAATGATTGCAGAAGAGCCAATTTCTGATTTACAATTCGTGACATAAAGGGTCAACCTAAGCAACAGAAGGTAATTGTTTTGAAACAGTAGTAGGAACACTAAAATTTTTCCTATACACTTCAAACACGGAAGCAAGTTGATAACAACCCATGAGTCATGTAAACTTCTGAATGAGCGACTTCATTTAAGACTAGGTGCAACTTTTGAATTAAAATATTTCACAGATAAAAAAAAAATGAGGAAAAATACTCCTCATAAGAGTAGCTCATATGCATTTGTTTACACAACTATTGTTGGAACTGCAAAAAAAAAAAAAAAAAAAAAAAAAAAAAAAAATGCAAATTTAAAAAACTGTAAAAAGAATGAAACATGACAAATCATAAAGTTTAAAGAATTTGAATAAAAATTCATAAAAATGTAAACATCATTCATGTAAATATCTTCTATGCACTTTCTGACCTTTTCAAGAATTCCTTTTCTATTTGTCAGAAATTTCAACTATTCACATTTAGGTGCCTAAGAATCGAATTCAGTATTTTATTTTATTTATATAATTACTTTATTACTTAATACAAAAAGTTAAGATTATTATTAATAAAAATTTATAGCATACCTAAAAATGCTACAGGTAAGTGATTGTTTGATTCATTAAGGCTTCCATTGTAAAAATAGTGTACCTGCAGATTATTTTTTGTCCCTGAAATATCTGTCGTAGACACCTGTAGCATTTCCTGCTACTGGGAATATCTGCAAATTGTCTTTAGCCATAAAAAGGATTTTTGAATAAGTAGCAAGTTTAGATTTCAGAACAATGTTAAAAATAAATAAAACATTCATTTATAAAGCCCTATTTCAAAATTTTAAGCCTGTTGACTTGAACCTAAAAATATAGAATACATAACCTAACGTAGGTCGTTTAAAATAGTGGAGATGAAAATAATGATAAGTGAAAAAATTCCCATTTTTGTAAGTAAAAATGTATCCTATGGGTATAGTTTTCCAGAGCGATGAATAGAATGCAGAGATTTTTCATGCAAAAGAAATTCAGCACATTACAGGGCAACCCATACAAAAGAGATACTTTTTAAAGCACTACTTAAGTATTTCACTCTCAATGGACAGAGGTTTATGTGAATGAATCCATCCCAAAACAGTGTTTGCATCCAAAGCATTAGAGGTCAAAAAATGCACACAAACCTTTTGTACAATGTTTTCAGGTGTATGTAGAAGAATGTCATGTACAGCAGGCACGGTAAGACAATGAGGCACAGAACGCGAGCCACAAAATGCTTCACAACTTGACTCTGAAAAGATTAGTTAGATTGATTAGAATAGAATGCAAGAGAAAAATTTTTCACAAAGGCTAAAGAGCTTTAAAATAGCATCCGTTGAAACATTTCACTAAATTATAACTGATATTCACACATTCTTTGTAATGAGACATTTTAATGTACAAACAGAACCTTCCATTCATAGTTCATAAAAAAATTAGCATTGTTATAAGGACACATTTTTTGAATAAAATGATTTTGCAAAAATCACAGACACACATGGAAGGGAAGGAGAGATGGGGTATTGAATGAGATTTGAGTATACTTTGAGTAAGAGTTTGTTATACTACATGAAAGAAAGCAACTAATAGACAAGTGGTGAAGAAAATTTTTCATTGAAAGAAAAACTAGTTTAGGGTTCTGATGGTCACTTTAAGCAAAAAATGAATTTATCCACAGTTGCATGCTGGACATGCGGCTAATGGTGATTAAATGGTAGAAACACGAGGAAACAAATTAAAAAAAAAATTAGCAGACATTTTATCATACATAAAATAAACACCCAATATATTAGACTTAGAAAGGGGGGAAAAGAAAAAAAAGGGATATGAAAAAGATCTCATTCATGAGTAAAATGCAAGATGCCAACATTGGAATGACATGAAGAATTCTATAAAGCAGTTAAATTTAAAAGTTGGTTTCTAAAAATGCCTCATTCTACACTTGTAAGAAGTAAGCATTGGATTCATGACAATTTTCTGCCAGTTTTTTAGGGATTGACACATTTTGAGATGCTTTAAATGCGATGGGCCTATTTTTGGACCGACTGTGGGTTTGGGTTTAATGCAAGAATGAATACACAGGGAATTTTATGAAAAAGCTTCAACATAAATGCATGTTGATTAGATTTTGGTGTACGTTGCCTTACAGCAGAAGATTACTATGCCATGCTTCTTACATTGTGAATCTATAGGCTGAAATTGCATCAAACTTGATATCTAAAATGATTATTATGAAATATTACAGTGGCTTCAAAAATTGAGAATACAACGTATTTAATTGGGTGAATTAAATGAGAGATGTAACTTACACAAAATTTCATGACTATGTATAAAAGTCGAGACATTTGATTGTCTATGGGTATAAAAATAAAATAAATTAGATTAAAGTGTGGTTACTTATGAAGTTTAACCCCTTCTCTGTTGGCAACGCATGTCATACGTTCGGCTTTTTTGTTCAGGTTTGGTTGGTGTTTGCAAAGAAAAATGTCATCCCTGAAAGTGAATTTGTCGGTATATTCTGGGATAGTTTTTTGTATTTCTGCATAGTGCTAAGAGATGGCCCAACTAGTTCTATTATTTTTTAATCTGTTCGACAATAGTTTGTTGAACAATATTGGCATTCGTTAGTTATTGTTCCACGTCAAAATGGCTTATAGGGTGGATTCAGAGAGTGATTCTTCTGAGGGAAGTGACTATAATATCTCTCAGTCAGAAGATAAGAGCTCTGACTTATCAAGTGATGAAATTTTTTCAGATTCTAGTGAATCTGACGGTGAAGACGAGGATATGGGTAGAAGAAAAAACAGTGTGTCCCGCCCCACCTTGTTACAAGTTTACAGAAAACCCTGGAATAGTGGTAAACTTCAGTATAGATAATTTGATTCAGTATTTTGAATATTTTTTTTGACAATTCTATGTTACAACCCACACAGCACACAACCATCCATAAGTCATCTACAAGCTGTAAACACAAGACAGCCAACACATCTATAAGTAGTCTAAAAATATCCACGATACACTCTTTTCACATCTAATAGAAATAACATGTGTGTCGTTTTTGAGTTCCTTCAGACGTCGATTATATCCAGAAAATCTATGAGACCACATCTATAAGACCTCCAAGCATAGACCACTTTTCGACATGGGGTACTTCTTATAGATGCACCCAAGACTTGCACTGTAGCTACCCAGGTACATCTGATAAGCATCTATAAGAACTCTAAATGTTCGTCTATTTTTTGATATTCGGTACTTCTTATAGATATACTTAAGATGGGCAAGAAACAGCTGTCATTTCATGGGAAATACAGCCTTGGCTAAAAGTATTGAGCAACCATATATTTTTAATATATTTGTAAATATAATAGTAATACACAAATATTTAACTGCATACAACTATGAATTTTCTTTTTGAGTTATTACAGTTGAAGAAAAAATACAAAGTAACAACTAATTTTTTAATGAAGCCATTATATATATATATTTACTTTGTTGTGTTATACATGCCAATTAATAGATAATCATGAAAATAAGAATAATTATAGCTAAAAGTGCTAAAGTATAAAGAACTTGTCTTCAACAATGAAAATAAAGATATCTTATGTTGAAAATACTTTAAATTTACATTTAAATTTCAATGTGTTAAAAATATTAAGAATTATTTTCACGACTATCTATCAGCATGCATTATATAATAAAACTCCCAGAAAACAAATTAATTTAACAGTTTTTTTAAAAAAAGGGTTTTTAAAATAAAATGACTTCATTAAAAGATGAGTTCGTTGGCTTTTTTTTTTTTTCAAACTGTGGTAACTTAAGAAAATTTCTAATTGTATGTACTTAAACATTTGTATATAACTATTATTTTTACAAATATATTAAAAATATTGGGGTGAAGGGAGGTTGCTCAATACCTTCGGTCAAGTATGTATTTCCCATGAAATGACATTTTTTTACATGTCATAAGTATACTACCTACCTATATGAAAATCAGAATAATTCTTGGAATTTCAAAATACAAATAATCTTGTCTTCAACAACAACAAAAAAAGAGAAATCTTATGGTTAAAAAAACTTTTAAATTTATACATGATTTTTATTTTTAACGCATCAATAAAAATTATAAAATATGTACTTAATCATGAAAATTAGAATAATTCCTAAAATTATCTATTGTACTAGCATAAGCATAACAATTGCTATGCCATGCAAATTTCATTAATGAAACACTGAGCAAGAATTTTTTTTTTTTTTCAAGCAAATGTTTTAATTAAAAGTACAGTACTTGGTTTGCTGCCATTTTTCTCACAAACTGTAATAACCTCCTCAGACCCGATGTATCCTATAGGATACACATATTTACATATAAATAATGGTAAAAAAAAAAAGGAAATTGGTGTGTATGGAGCCTTAGAGATAGCAGAACTAAACAAAATAGCAATTTGTTTCTTGTAGTGCTTTCTTAGCGAGATACGTGTTATATCAAAATGGCTTGCAGCAAAAATGCACGAAATGTGCAAAAACGAAAACGTAAATAGTTTTTCAGTACGTTAAGATACCATTTGTAGAGTCCATTAGAAATAAAAAAAAATTAAATGTATAATTATTTCACGTTTTACATTGTTTTTTCAATGCAATGCAAAAAAAAGTAAAATAAAAAATCCTAACAAACTGTCAAAAAATGTACTTATTGGGTCCCCATGTATCATCGAATTTTATTTACAAAAAATACATTTTAATTTTTTTCACTTTTTAATCTTTCTTAGTTATCGGTTTGTTAATATAAATTCATAACTGAAGTTAAAAAATATATAATAATAAACCCTGGGGTCTGAAGAGGTTAAAGACACTAATGGCATACTAAATAAGCCAAACAGTTAACAGTTGCTAATGCTAAAACAATTATGTAATTAGCACCATATTAGCATTATTCTAACATTAACACCCAAAGAGCACTGACTAATTTTTTAGATATTTCCAATAGACATATTTTATTTACCGACTTCAAAAAGGAGGAGGTTATCAATTCGACGCGTATGTATGTTTTTTTTTTTTTTTATGTATGTTCACCGATTGCTCCGGAACTTTTTGTCCGATTTATGTGATTTTTGTTTTAATTGAAAGAGGATGCTCTCGAATTGGTACCACTTCCGTTTCATCGAAATTGGTTGAGTAGTTCTTTAGTAATTCAACAAAAACCAATAAAATGAAGGAATTCACCCAAATTATCTTTCATTGTTGTAACCGATTTCTCAATCATAAGCATAAAACTATGTATTTATATACGTTAGCGCCAAGTTGTCGCAAAACTCGGGACAGTTGCGTTAATTATCGCCAAATTTGGCGACCAAAATAAGTCACCATAAATGAAGTCAACTTGGCTGTAACTGACTAATTTGGCGATATTCCCATTCAAATTCAGTAATGGATCTTCCCCAATCTGTTTCTTCGTATTTTCTAATCGGCAGTCATATTTAAAATTCTCAATTGACAATCGCATTCAAAATAGTAATTTAATATACATTAATTAAATATACACCATTATTTCAAATGCTAAATAATACAGAAACAAACTAACTTAATACGGTACTTGTTAGTTATCCCGTCGACCAATTTCGCCAAATTATATAAATCGCCAAATTATACAAATTGACATAATTATTATTTTAAATAACGAAAAAACAAATAAATTAGTATAACATTAATAAAAATTCAAATAAAACGTCGAAATAAAAATCATTTGATGACGTAAACACGTGTAGTCAAGTGAATGTGACATTTACGATCAACTATTATTGGCATTTAATCTTACAATTTGGCGACTGTAATTTGGTCGACGGGATAACTAACAAGTACCCTTAATACAAAACAATAATTCAGTGTACAATAGTTTAGTTTAATTAAACACATAACATCACACTAGCGGCACATAATATATATAGATAATATTGGTACTTCTTAGTTATCCCGTCGACCAAATTACTGTCGCCATATTGTAAGATTAAATGCCAATAATGATTTGGGTACAGTTGTCATATTCGCCCCATATTGGCGCGATTTTTTTCGGTTGCCAATTTGGCAAAAACATCAACAGCATAAACAACATAATCCGGGTTACCACATCAAGCAAAATAACAACACTTTGGCGCAAGTTAAGTACCCGTTGCCTATATGATATTGGCGACAGATAAAAATCGCGCCAATATGGGGCGAATATGACATCTGTACCATGGTTTGCCATTAATTAATTAATTGTAAGAGTAAATGCCAATAATAGCCAATAAAACCATTAATTCGACGTTTTATTTGTATTTTTATTAATGTTTTACTAATTTATTTGTTCTTTCGTTATTTAAAATAAAAATTATATCAATTTGTATAATTTAGCGAGTGGTTTGGCGATTTATATAATTTGGCGAAATTGATCGACGGGATAACTAAGAAGTACCATAATATTATATAAATACCTATATTATATTATATTAAACATTTATATGTATGAATGCTTTTTGATTGCCTTTAATATTTCCACTAGATAACATTAATGATAACTTTCCTGTATAGGGGCCTTGGAGAGAAAATGAAAATTTCACGCATATTTTCTGACAACCTATTAAATGTCTCGGTACTACTTAGTTATCCCGTCGACCAATTTCGCCAAATTATATAAATCGCCAAATTATACAAATTGACATAATTTTTATTTTAAATAACGAAAGAACAAATGAATTAGTATAACATTAATAAAAATACAAATAAAACGTCGAAATAAAAATCGCTTGATGACGTAAGCACATGTATCTTTCTTAAAGTCAGTGAATGTGACATTTACGATCAACCATTATTGGTGTTACGTAATGACTATCTTTTTCTTTCATCCATGTATCAGTCACCTGCATAATTATTTAACTGGTTGTGATTGCATTGTTTCAATATCTGGCAACAGTTGGTTTTGTTTTGTTCTAGAAAGAAGTTTATAAAAATAAAGTAATGTGAAATATATGGCTCTTCTGTCATTGAATTTAAGTTAGAAATATATTCGCTTTAACAATAAGAAATGTTATTGAGGGCAGTTTTAATAGCTTATAGATATTTTAATACTTAACTTTTAGGGATTCATTTAGTTAAGAGATTTATTTACATTGGAATCCAACATATGGCGTCCGCTGACAAGACTGGAATCTGTAAGTAGAGTTTTATTTGAACTGCTCAAGTGAGAATTATTATTATTGTTGAATAAAAAAATTATTTTTGATGCTGAATAATATGGATGCGTTAAAAGCAGCTAGACGACAGCATCGTAGAATTTTCACTAAAGCGTGTAACGAATTTGATGCAAGTGAAAATAATTTATCGACTGCTGAAAAAATTCTGAAATTGACAATGATAGAAGAGAAAGCGAAATTTATGACCGATGTAGAATATAAAATTAGAGAAATATTGTATAGCGACCAAGCTGACGAAGAAACAATAGACAAAGATATCGATGAATCTGAGGTTTGCATCGATCGCTGGCGTGTATTACAACAGAAATTAAACGAACTTTTGATTGTAAAAAATGAAGATTTGAGATCTGATATTTCGGTAATTAATAAGAATGTATTGCTTCATTATCCGAAGATACAATTACCTACTTTTAATGGTGAAATTAAAAATTGGTTGCAATTCTGGTGTCAATTTCAAAAAATTGATCAAGATACTAGCCTAGATTTTCATGACAAATTTGCGTATTTATCACAAGTCATGGAAAAAGGCAGTGTGGCAGAAGAATTGATTAGAAGTTTTCCGCCTGGTGGTAATAGTTATGCCAAAGCTGTAAGTCAACTTAAATCTCGTTTTGGACGAAAAGAACTTTTGATAGAATATTAGAGAATGTTAGAGATTTGTTAGGCCTTGTACTGCAGAAGCAAAATCCAGGAAAACACAATTCTTTGCGACGATTATATGATTCAATAGAATCGAAATTGCGATCATTAGAAACTCTTGGAGTTATTAGAGACAAATATGCTGCGATGTTATATCCGCTTGTTGAATCGTCTCTTCCAGATGATATTCTTAGAGCATGGGAAAGGTATAGAACGTCTCACAGAAGATCGTCAAATAGATGTAATGATGTGGAATCTGAACTAGATAAAAATCATGATACAGATTTAAAGAATGGTGTTGTAATTGGCTCAAAAACTGATCTAGATAATTTATTAGAATTTCTGAAAGACGAAGTTGAAGCAGAAGAAAGAATTTCTTTGGCAAGTAAGAGTTATGGCAAAAATTTTCGATGCAAAGCTGCACGCAATAATCATGAATTCGAAGAATCTCAAATATCTACTGTATCAGATTTATTAAACATTGATAAGAGAAAATATACTAGAAATAAGAATAATTTTAAACAAAAACTGTGTATTTTTTGTGACAAGCGACATGCATCGGAAAAATGTTTCAAGGCAATGTCAATGTCGTATGATGTAAGAAAGACATAATGCAAAAGAAGAGAACGTGTTTCGTGTGTTTAAAATTAAACCATCTAGCCCGAAATTGTAGAGCAAACGTAAAATGCATTGTATGCAGAAAAAAAACATGAAACTGTAGTATGTCCAAAAGTTCCTGAAAAGTTAATCAAACCTGAAGAAGCCCAGGATTCCTTAAAAGCTCTGAATAATTATTACTTCAGAGGATCTTCTTTGAATGTTGAGCCTTCAAAAAGCAAGCTTCATCATGAGCCAGGATCACAAGGACGAGCTAGAGGAGATTCAAGCAGGGGACGTGTTGATTATGGTGGACCCCGTAGTGGTGATGGGTATGCTAATGGCTACGGCCGAAGATATGACAGTCCACCTTTTGGAGGTCGAGATTTTTATGACCGTGGCTACAGTTCAATGTCGCCTCGCATGAGACCATACCCTTCACCTTATGATCGTCCTAGTCCATCTATGGCGCCCATGAGAGATGAATATGCGGATCCCTATTCATCATCTTTGAGAGATCCATATTCACCAAGATCTGGCATGTCTCCTGTTTCACGTGATTTGTATGGAAGAAGCAGTAAAGCAACATTTCTTTGACACAGTTAAGGTTGAAAATGATAATTTTTTAGTCAATAGGCTTTCGACTGAATATCACCCTCCTCTTCCTGACAATTTTGATCTGTGTTTGAAGAGTTGAACAAAGTTGTGAATCCTATAAATAATCCTAATCCAAAGTTGTGAAATATCAGAGCAAATTTATGAGCTACATGGGAATCAAAATCCTTCAGACCTACCTAGAGGAGGCTGTTCTAGCCATCAACAATTAAAATTGAAATGGTGGGAGAGACCCGAATGGTTGTATTCGCCCTATGAGAAATGGCCCTATACTGAATTTATTGCTGAGAAACACGAAGTTCTTTAAAAAAAAAAAAAAGAAAGAAAGAAAAAAAAAAGATGTTTCCTCGTCGGATACTGTCCTAATTTCCAGTAGTGAAAATGTGGAAACTGGTTGGTATTATCGCTACAATTCTAAGGTACCGAAAAGATTTAACTTGTAATTTTAAATTGTTGAGTTGTGCTTTCCCCACAACTCAAGGTGGGAGTATGTTACGTAATGACTATCTTTTTCTTTCATCCATGTATCAGTCACCTGCATAATTATTTAACTGGTTGTGATTGCATTGTTTCAATATCTGGCAACAGTTGGTTTTGTTTTGTTCTAGAAAGAAGTTTATAAAAATAAAGTAATGTGAAATATATGGCTCTTCTGTCATTGAATTTAAGTTAGAAATATATTCGCTTTAACAATAAGAAATGTTATTGAGGGCAGTTTTAATAGCTTATAGATATTTTAATACTTAACTTTTAGGGATTCATTTAGTTAAGAGATTTATTTACATTGGAATCCAACAATTGGCATTTAATCTTATAGTTTGGCGAACGATAGATTTTTGGTCGACGGGATAACTAAGTAGTACCACTGTCTCTTATACACAAGCAAGTTTTTCAATATTTATAAACTTATTTATTGTAAACAACCATTTGTCTACTTTTATATGCAAACAGGAGTTGAGCCAAGATCCTTATGCTGTTAAAGTACAAGATAAACAACATAGAAAGAAATAAAAGGAGTTACTCTAATTAGTATTACAGACGGCATTGTTATGGCGCGTTGCATTTACATGGCACAGAACTTAAACGTCAGTAGACATAAGCATAATGGCGAAAGCAAGTCAGTGAGTTACGCAGTCATGAAAACATTTGAATTGTATCAAGAAATGAGAGCAAATAAATTTGGATCAGATTGCCCGATAAAAGCAAAAAGTGTGCGATACTAACAGCAAACATGGTTTAAAGGAAATGCGAATATCATAAGTTGATTCCAAAAGTTCTATATGTTTTGCAGTACTATACTCACTAAAATACGTCAGTTACTATGCAGACCAATGACACTTTAATCAAGACTATTAAATGAGTATGACGATGAATGTCTAATCTTCTGTAATCGAGCCCACAGTTAAAGCTAGCGTGAAACAAAAAAAATATCAGCAGCAATTGGTTTAATGTGAATGTGGGTATCATAAAATATTTAATTCGCAAAACGCTTCAATGCACCAAATCATATTAGCTCAGAAACAACAATTGGCAGTGGACACAATAACGGTAGATTACTTAATAGTTTTAAAATCTCCACTGCCCAACGTATTGCAAATGATAATGCAATTACATTAGAATTAAGAAGCATAAATGCCCAAGTGAGTTAAGCTGTTTTGCGAAGAAAGATTACAAACAAAAATAAACAAAATGCCATCATGATGCAATGATTTCTCAATTTCTCTATCAGAATCTTTAGATTTGGCGAAAGATTAAGCAAATAATTTAAATTATGAATAAAAGTACCATGCTGAAATGCTTAGCATACATTTAAGCACATTGGCATTACGCATACGTTATACATTACATATTAGCTCTTGCATAATATCGCCATATAAGAAAACATTAATGCCACCAAAAAATAAATTGTTTTTAAATTCTTGAAACCTCAAATGAATTATGTATAAATTCTCTTTTGACACCATAGAAATTTTATGAATGACCAGCCATTTGTGGGAACGCCATTTAAGACTTTCCCCCTGTAGTCTTTTCACGATCATTTTTTGATAAGTTATTCGGTTATCATGTACCTTAATGGCTCCTAGTGCATGTAAACTCCGTCGATAGGTGCGAAGACCTCGAATTTACCGATGAATTATACCTCTGAGGTGCCTTGCCAGATGAAGGTCTCGTCATCTGATTAAGCTTCTAAGTTACGAGATCAACATGAATAGCAATGCGCAGGTGCTAAACAACAAGATATAAATGTTAAGTAACTGGCATAAAAAAGTTCATAATTAAGAAATAGGCACTGCCGATAGTAAAACGATCTAGGCGTTCATCAGGTTTATTGCCGCTACGTGGCGATTAGGTGGTCTCCTACGCCGATGCCAAGTATCAAACCCGTTCATCTAGGGCAACCCGGAAGATAAGGGCCTGGTCATCGATTAGAAAGTATGAAAAATAAATCATTGGGTCTCTCTTCTCTATTTCATAGAGCATTTTTAGTAAGCCAAAGAACTTTTTATTGTCAGTTTCCAATGTTCAATATTTTTTCATGCGAGCAGCATCTCTTGTCGTTCTACCCATGTCCAAATAGAGAAACAAAAATATTTAATTAAAAAATAAAGCTATTAAATCTGAAGAAGAATAAATGTAATATATATATATATATATATATATATATATATATATATATATATATATATAAAGAATTTTCACAAAAAACCTGTGTTATTAATGTACACACAAATCTGGACAAAAGTATTTACTTATCAAAATAACATCTTTAAAAGTCCGTAATTTGCTCCAAAAGAATCATGCAAAAATTGTAACTCAAAAAAAAAACTAAAAAGTGAAAAATAAACTTTTTTACCAAAAATAAAACCGACTTCAAAAACTACTACAAAGTAAAAAATAATTTTTTTACATATTAGTTAATAAGAAATTAAATTAAGAGCATTCTATTTACCATGCGTATTATTATATTTATGTACATTAATTTGATTTTTTGGAGTCGGTGCCAGCCAAGCCAAGTTCAAAATTAAAATTGTTTATCCAATACAAATCGTAACAAGATTCAGCAAAACCGTTTAGGAAAAAAAATCCATTGTCAATCAACTCTGACACCATCCTGCATTTGAAATCTGTGTTTGGCCACGATTTTTTTACATAATAGCCTGTATAAACGCATTAATTTTACAATAACACTTAATTTAACACACATAATTACAACTAATCTCACTTGGAAATACACGTTTATAAAATCAGATGAAATGTTTCAAAAATGGTAAAATTCAAATTTTTTAACTAAATAACAAATCGTAAAAAAACTCGTAGATATTTGGATGTGTGTCTGTTGATTAATTATACTTAACTTCGTTTGGCTGGCACCGACTCCAAAAAATCAAATTAATGTACATAAATATAATAATACGCATGGTAAATAGAATGCTCTTAATTTAATTTCTTATTAACTATTATGTAAAAAAATTATTTTTTACTTTGTAGTAGTTTTTGAAGTCGGTTTTATTTTTGGTAAAAAAGTTTATGTTGTTGCTTTTTCATGTCAGGGTCAACCAGGTGGGGAGGCCTACCAAATGGCTTGAGCTCTCACAAGCCCTGCTTTTCATGTCACGGAGAAATTTTAGTTTCATTTTTGGGATACATGAAGCATTAAATTTTTACTTTCATTTCTTTTCATGCTCCAAATTGAAGACACCCCCCCCCCCCCCCTCTTATCTAATTAAAAACTGTATTATAATTGGGCTATTTAAGATTAACCATTTTGTTCACTGAAATTTCTCAACTGAATTCAAAAACTACCAGAATAATTTAACATATTGCATACATTTTCCCCAAAATTTCATGTCTAAAAAGTCGTGAGTACATAATACACATTTTTTTGCGATACAAATATGCTTATACAAATATAGAAGTAGAAAATAAAACGGAAGTAATTGTATTATTGTATCTATGCAAATATCTTGTGTATTATGAACAATCATGTGTCATCGACTTTCAGCAAAAACCTTTTATTTTATGGTATTTTAACAAGGGGGCAAAATATACATGAGGAAATCTGATAGTTTATGTTTGAGAAAAAATTTCAAATCACGATTTCTAAAAGTTTTTCCTTTTTTTTTTATTCTTTATATTTTATGTTAATAAAATGTTGTGCATATGTAAAAAAAAAAAAAAAAAAAAAAAAAAAAAAAAAATAATAATAATAATAATAATAATAAAAAATTCCTAATCGAAATCAAAATGCACTTTATAGTTTATACACGCGTAAATATGGTATTTAAAATCAGTTTGGCTAAGTTTTACTTTGGGAGAAATTTCTTAATCATCCAGTATTTTGCAAAGAAAATGAAGAGGTTAAAAGGTTTGCTATTTCTCATTATTTAAAGGTAACAAATCTTCCTTTCAGAGGGAGGAAAAAAAGAAGGAAAAAGTATACTAACATAGAATAGAAAACTTTATGTGTTTATTGCAATTGTATTCGTATGTATAAAAGAATCGGCAGGGGGATATGACTTTTGCAACAAACATCATTCATATATACATTACATACAGGAAACATAATCATTAATTTTTTACACTAATATTTTGGAATGGCAATTTTATATTACATATATTTTATATTATATTTTATATTACCTGAAGGGTTTAATGCAAACTAATAAATTTTTTATTCTGTTTTTAATTTCCCAATACAGAGAAGAGATAAAACTTATTTTGATTACATTACTAGAAATGTTTTAAAAAATCCATTTTGTGTACTGAACTCAATATTTTAAAACTTTTATCAATAAAAATATTGCAATCAACACATTACATTACAGACCATTCAGAATTTTTTTTTTCTCATGTCTGCTTACATCAAAACATTTTTAACTCAATTATCTTAGTTTGAGAAAGGAATTGCCTGTTACCCCAGTTTTGCATGTTCAGAAAGAAAGGAAAAAAAATTAAAGTAATTAAAAAAAAAAAAAAAAAAGAAAAGAAAGAAAGAAAAGATAGGAGGCAGTCAATTTTACAAAAATTACATCTTGCAACATGATCTTATTTAAATGCCGAAAATTATTGCATGCTTTATTTATTATTATTATTTTTTTTTTAGGATACATCTTATTTTTCAAATACTCTTTCACACAATAAAATTTAATAAACATATAAGTAATAAATTTTGTTATTAATACTTGTACTAGGTGGCACAGAATTTACTGAAATAGAAAAAGTAAAGAAAATTAAGACTTTATTACATGAAGAAATAATATTTTATTTTTAAAAAATAATATTATTAATAGTTATTAACAAAGATAATTCTTGGAATGGGCGTTGACATGCCGGAAGCAGATCTTATGTTTTCACTACAATGGTTATAAACTGATTTCTTTGAGCAGCACCTACAATAAAACGAAAAAGACCACTATTTTAGTAATTAAGGATAGGCAACAGAAAAATCATTTAAAATATATATATATGCAACAATAATTACGAGTCATCTTCCCTCGCTATATAATTAAAACATTAAATCTCATACATAGCTCAGATGTAAAGTACGTCTGTAACCTTAATGAAAAAATCATTTAATGTAAATCTCAATCCCACTCAGGAAGTGGGCTCGATTCTTATAGTAGTTTTCGGGCTCAGGGTCAAAGTGAACATTTAATAATTAAAGTATTAAAAAAAAGTTATTTGAGAAACAAGAGTGAATTTGAAGTTTCTTTAAAGTGTTTTACAATTGCTTAAAAAACAGTTTGAAATGTAGTTGAAGTGCTATCGATAAAATAAGAAATATTCTATTTGCATTAAAATTATTTAAACAGCAATAACATTATGAATATCTTTATTATTTATATTGTAAAACTGCATTTAAATATATACTTATTATCAGGGCCCAACTTAGGTTATGGGGGGGGGGGGGGGCAAGAATCATTCTGGGGGCCTCCCTTCTATCTATAGATTTTTTTGTGAATAATGTGAAAGTGTCTAGTACTAAACTTCATACATGTTGTATTATATGCATACATTTTGTACCCGGTACTGCTCACATTTGTATACAGAGTGTCACAAAAAGATGGTCACAACTTTAAGAAAAAATACTAGTGTAGGATAATAGTAGAAAAAAAGTGATATATTGGTTGATACGAGTATTTCTTTGCAAACTTTTACTTTGCTTATCTGTGTATGTCATGTCTAAAAGAAAATGCCCCAAATGGGTCACAATTAATGGTTTTCACTTGCCACATTACAAGGAAAACATTAATAAAGAATTTCTGTTGAAAACAATAGAATACTAAGTCGTCATAATAAAATATTAATCATTAGTTTTCTTATGATATAGTTTGTTTTCTACATGGATGGAGAGTGTACTGGAAGGAGAGGGGAAGGGAAACCGCACTCCCTAAATGTTTTAAAATATATGAATTTTGGCCAATTTTGGCTAATTTTAATCACTTGGCATCTTTTAATGAAAATCCTGACTACTCTCATGGGGGGGCCTCTAAAAAGGGGAGGTGATGGGGCGATTTTCCCGCATGCCCCTGCATAAGTCGGGCCCTGCTTCTTATGCTAATAAATTTCTTTTGAAATAATTGTAGATAAAAAGTTATTAGCTCCCAATATGCTATTTCTTTCAGTCAACAATTAAAATGTCACTAAAAAGTAACGTAACGTTACATAAGCCAGCCATAAAACGAAGCAGATGTATCATTGTATGGTTAAATATCGATAATCTGTACTGCAATTTTTTTTTAACTTCTAAGCATCACACATTTTCAAACTTTACCCTTTGTTTAAGGGGAAAAGTACTTTTAACTGCAATTTGTTTGGAAACTGCATCTCATTTTATTTTAGAGATATTCATTTTTTTTTTAGTTTTTAAATATCATTTTTATAATGGTGGCAACTGAAGTCCTCCATTTCTGTAGAAAGTAAAGGGAAAACAGTTGGAAAATACTAGATTACTATCTTTTTATTGCCATTTTCTCATTACAACTGAAAAAAAAATGTAATTAAAATACATGCTATTTAAAAAAAAAAAAATATATATATATATATATAAATGAACGATTTCTGATAAAACATGGAGCTACAATAAACTATATTTAAGTTTAAGTATCCATATTAACATTACAAATAAATAAAGGCATACATTAGCTAGGCAATCTTTTTGTCGAATTTACATCGGTTTTTTTCTGCGTTTGCGTATTATACCACGATTGTGACATCATACGCTACTTTTCTATAGATGTTCTTTAAGGCTGGATCGTAAATGTGGAATTCTTCAGCAGATGCAAATGATGTCATTTTATGTAAAATGAAAGTTGAAAAAAAATTTAAATTTTGTACAATTTTTTAATGGGCCATGGTGCTAATAAATTTTAAAGTCTCCCCCCTCATCGGGGATAACACTAAATTCTGAAAAAGCAAAATTCAAGCTTATTACTTATTATTTTTTGAAGAACGGATACTCGCTTTTCTTGCTCCACAGTTTTTGCAGCAACTCTCATAAAACACAAATGAAAACACTCTATATGAAATTTACAAATTATGTTTCTTCTCTCATTCATTATTTCTGAAAAGAGGCAATAATTGTTTAGTTAAATACGTGAAGATTAAAGTTGTTTATGCTTAAATTCATTGGTTCAGCTAAAAAAAAAAATAAAAATACATTTGATGAAAACCATTGAAATTTTTCTTTTAAATATGAGGCAAGCTTCAGCGGTGAAATTATGCTTCTAATAGCTGGAATGTTTTAAGACAAATTTATTTTATGTTACTGTGTTTGCTGCCAAAAGAAAAGCTACAAATTCAGCCTTTTTTTCGTGCTATGTAAGAGAAATACACATATAGAATATAAATTTCAGATTTAATAATAAAAAATGTACAACAATATCTTTAAAATTTGAATTCCTGTAGGAGGGAAACTTGGATGAAAGTTTTCCGGCCTTTTTATATTCTTTAAAATCACTATTTTCATACAACATTCTTTTACTTACCTAGTCAGAAACTAAATTAGGTGAATATTGTTATAGTAGTATTAAATACCCGTAAAATTTTTACCTCTGGTAAAATGAAAAATTGGTAAATAAATTTTCATAAAAGTGAAAAAAACACTAATTAATAAGTTTTTTCAAAAGATGGTAAAAACACGTTTTACCAAGGACGATAAAAACCATCAGACGGTAAATACTGACCAATCTTGATAACCCATAGAAAAAGCCTTAAACACTTTAATAAAATTATTAGTGGAAAATGGCATCAACAATAATCTGATTTTCTTTTTTCTTCACAACAACAAGATATTTTGAAAACTAAAAACGACATCATTAGGAAAGTTAAGCAAAAATATTTTAGATTTATAAATTAAAATAAATGCTAAAAACAAGTAATTTTTCATGCAAAACCATTCCTCTTTTTCCTCCCTTGTAAAAAGTTTTAATATCCAATTTTATAAAACAATTAGTTGAAACCTGTGTTTCTTCTTTAAATACATTTTGAGTAATAGGTGCAGATTTCGAAAATCTGGAAGGAGCCAGTGGCTCCTAAACTAAAAAAAATCTAGTGGCCACACTATGTAATAAAAGTATGAAAACAATAGCGATTGGCTTTATATGGATAAAAATCTCAGGAATTCAAAGCGAAAAATAATTTACTTAATATAAACGCATGTACAACAAAACAGATTAATTACATCAAATGTGTTTAATTTAATCATAAAATTCTTTAAATCTGAATATTACTTAAATATATGCATCTTAAACTATGTACCGTTAGAATATAAAGTTGGGCTAGATATAGTTAAAAATATGTATGTATAAGTTAAGCAATCATGACTAAGGAGTATTAGGAAAACAATATTTCTTATTTTGATTTTGTCATATAAAAATACACATTAAAAAAATTGTGAATATGGTGAGAATCTCGCATTATAAGAATCAAAATGTACTTCAAACATTTGTTTTTCTAAAAAAAAAAAAAAAAAATCTTGGCGACTTAAGACACCGAAAGTTAATGGACACACAAAAAAAGAAAATTACTCGCCACGTGGCAACTGTGAATCTGGACCTATAGCAAATAGGTGTCAATAACATTTTAGGTGATGCGTTAATTTATGGTTGTTGCCACACAGTAAACTACAGATTATCATTATTTTCTTGCTATGTAAGAAAAAAATACATGTAGAGATAAAATGCATTAAAAATACCACTACTTTTACATTTAATGAACATAATTATTTGCTTTTTGAATTCACAGTTAATTTCAAGGTCATCAAATCCATATATTCACCGACAATAATATCAATTTTGCCTGTAAGAAATAAAGTTAACTTTTTTTACTCACAGAACATTTTAAAATAAATTTAGAGCAAAATGATTATCATTTATTACAAAGCAACTATTATTTTGAAATATATAGGGGCTTGGCGACACAAACAAGACTCCAACATGCACAGGGGAGTGGGCAGCTAACCGTTCGCTCGAAGGTTGTGTCAGTCCTGACTACATGAGTTATATTATACATTAAATATTTTATTTAAAAATTTTTGGTTTAATACTTATTTTAAAATCTCACAAACTAATTTGTCTAAAAAAAAGAAACAAAAAAGGATTTTTGAATTTAAAAGTATACTAACTCAGTATTCATACAAGTCTTCCTCATCTAGGACTTCTTCAAGGCTATCTTCAAATGTTTGTGATGGTGTGTTCCGACTGAAAGTTCTATCTGTAAAAGAAATCAAGAAAACCTTCATTCTTTTTGGGGCATTGTCTATTATATTAAAATGTGACTGCGTGTTTATATTTCACATCAACTTCTATATGAATATGATTACTTATGGGATGAGAAGAACAATTATTTGCAAGGATATGAGCATGCCAAATTAAAGAAATCTTAATATTTAAATCAGTTTCAGATGTGAAATTAGAATTTAATTAAAAAATAATTACTTTTTTGTTTTGATCATTTGGAATAGTTTTACTTTTAATACCTTCTGATTGTTTACTAGTAATGCTTTGAGTATTCTTTTCTTCCTTTCATTCTGATTTTTTAAATTCACTCTTTTTTTTTTTTTCTCTCCAGATTTTTGAGTTTGTGAACCAAGATTCTAAACTTTCACTTTTTTCTTTTTGAGTACACAGAAATAACAAAATTTTAAGTTTTTTCCATCTTTCCTCAATTTTTGGGTCTGTGAGAGATAAAATTAAGTGCTTTTTTCAAAATTTGCCGACTCACAGTGATGAATAAGTCAACGTTTTTCATTGCAATTGAATTCAATTATTGTACAGAACCCTTTGTGTGTGAGTAAAACAATTTTGCTGAACTACTGACCTTTTTCTGTTTTAGTTGTGCTTTTATTAGTGGATAGCACACCACATTTTTTTTCTACTACTTATTTATACAATAGACTCCCTCAAACCCGCATAGCTTGGAATCAAGAGTTTGCGCAGATTTCTGGTCACTGTTTTGTTTACATAATATTGTGTCCCTTGCTGCTATTTTTGACATGCATTTTCAATTCATTTCTTTCCTGGCTGAGGGGGGGGGGGGGGGGGGGGAGGTATACACAAAATATATCCATTAATCTTGGGAAATAAATGTAAATTTTGACATTTTGTCGCAGGGAAGCATCGTGAAATTTGTCATTTGGTCTTTGAAAGAAAAAAAAAAAAAAATTTGCCAGTTGGTTACGAAAAAAACAACTTAATTCGTCCATCAATTGCATGAAAAAACAAGTACGAGTTTTGCCAGTAAATCACTGAGAAAAATCTACAAATTCATCAACTATTTACAGGAAAAAATGAAATTATTGATCATCTGCAGGAAAAATCTGTAAAATTCCTCCCACTGTATCAGGGTTGCAAAAAAGTCACGCCGGTGGTTTTTATTGGTTTTAACCGGCTTTTTTTTTGGCAAATTTGGCTTTTATACAGTGAAGCATTTTACTTATAAACGACTCATTTTTATGTGTTTTTTAATTAGTTTTAAAGATATTTAATTGAGGTAGACATCAATATAACCCAATTTTTCAATAATGAAGACATTAATATTGGAATAAAAGGTCATACCAATTGCTTTGTCTGGTTTACACTGACCTTAACAATCTTTTTTTTTTTTTTTTTTACTTCTTATATAATTAAAAAGGACAATGGTTGCTTAGTTCTATATTTTATTAACTAATTTTAAGGGATATTAATATTACAAGTCTTATTTTTTTTCATAAACATTTATTTAAAATCACACACAAAGTCATTAATAAAAACATTTCTCTATTAAAATAGTATTATGAATAACATATGCATTAATTTATGCATGCATTTGCACTATTTTAAATAACAACTAGCTTTTCAAAATTCTAATTCAACAAGTTTTATTCGGAGAATTTAAAAAAAAAAAAAATTTCTCTTTATTTTTAGCACTTACATGTACTAAAATTTCCTCAAATGTTATATCCTTCCTAATTTCTCTTTCAGAATTGTTCATTCTATGATTTTAATCTGTCAGTATGGACATATCTGGAATAAGTTACATAACAGCTTAGTAGTAGAAAAACTTTTTACATATATCATTTTTATAAGTCGATCATTTTTATAAGTATTTTTTATCTAACAATTGCTTATTATTGCTCAAGTATTATATAAGATAATTTCAGTTATTAAATACATATAGCTATTTAGTTTTAATCAATTTTAAAAGTAAATATCAGTAGGTATATGAAAGAATGTTTCTATTTTAATGTGTGACATTTTCTTATTCTTTCATATAATCTTTAAAATGTGTAGTATGTGTAAAACCATGATAAAGAATTCCAAACCAATACTTTAGAGTCTAATTTAATGTATTCTTCTGAATATTCATAATTTTTTTTTCAGACATAATGCCTTCACAGTTGCATTCTAGCAGTTATAAGGTCATATTTATTTGACAAAATTTAATAAAGTTTATATTTTTTTAGTAGAAAATATTTATAAGTGTATTAAAAATAAATTAATCCAAATTTTATATGAATTATCTATAAACCGTCTTTCTGAAAAATAAAAGCTGGCTTTTTTAAAGCGGTTAAAACCAAAAAAGCTGGCTGGCTTTTTTTGGCCTGTCTAAAAGCCGGCAACCCTGCACTGTATGGAAAATAGAACAAGAGTTTTGCCAATCAGTCGCAAAAATTCCCACAAATTTTGGCAATCGGAGAAATAAATAGCACAAAAATCATCAATCGGTTTCAGGAAAAAAATTGCCAAAATCGACATTCTGCCGTCAAAGAAAACCCACAAAATTTGTCAGTTGATTGTAGGGGGGGGGGGGGGGAGGACACAGAAATATTTCAGTTGGTTGCTTTAAAATATTGGGAAATTCATCAATCGGTCACAGGAAAACATTGTATTCAGCAATCAATTGTGCGGAAACGTTACAAAATTCTTAAGTTGGTGGCAGACAAACATGCAAAATTCGTCAATCAGTTGCGGAGAAAGAAATTACAAAATTCTATTAGGTAAAGTAATAAATTACAAAAATAAATAAATAAATAAATCTTAAAATAACCATGTTTTATTTCATGTTTAATCAGACTATTAGATAAAAAAAGCTGCAGTAACACAAATGTATTTGAAAAAAAAAAAAAAAAAAAGATTATGCTTGCCAGAGATATCTGTGTTGTATCTTGAATTTCTTTGGAAATAAATTCATTTCATTCATGAGAAAGCATTAATTCAGTCATATTAACCAGAATTTCATATAAAATGTGTACACAATGACAAAAAAAAAAAAAAAAAAAAAAAAAAAAAAAGAAACCTTGAAATTTCCCTGAACATCTTAATTGTGAGTTTCACTGTTTACATCTGCATTGAAGTGAAGATTTCAGACAGTGTTGAATTCAAGGAGTGGATTCGGAAGATTTGAGATTTTGTGTTTTTCAACAGTCAAAAAGTGCAATTTTCACCTTCCCCCGGGAGAAAAGTATCTGAATTGAACACTGATTTCAGGGAATCGACTGTATAAATAAGCTTTATTTAAGATACTTAAACACGCAAACAATTAATGAATAATTATGAACACAGAAGGTGGGAAGAGGGGGGGGGGGGGGGTGAGAGAGGGAGATTTTGAAAATCTTACCAGCGAAGGATTTATTTTACCAGCTAGTAAGAAGCCATGTATAGTTGAAAATTGCTATGACAACATTTACATGATTACAAAAAAAAAAGAAAAAAAAAAAAATTACTATTACCAAAATAGATTTTTAATTTTTTTCCTATAAAATTAAGAATTACATATAAACAGAAGAAAATTTTATAGAATTTAATAACACATTTACAATTGCAGTAAGTTGGAGAGTTGAAAAATATAACTAACAAGTAAAACATATATCTTCTATTATAGCCAGGGTTGCAAAAAAGCCACGCCGGCGGCTTTTATTGGTTTTAAGTTTTTTTTTTTTTTTTTTTGGCTATAATTGGCTTTATAATTATAAACTATACATTTGAAAGTATTTTTAATTAGTTTTAATGACATTCAATTATTTAGAGTTTAATAAGTAACCCAATTTCTCAATAATGAAGACATTAACTGAAATAAAACTTAGATGGTTTTGCTAGTGATTTGTAGTTAGAATTGCAAATATGTCAGCTAAATTTTAAAAGCACCATATCAACTGCTTTAGCTGTTTTACGCTGACCTTTAACAGACACCTCCCCCCCCCCCCAATTTTTTCATTTCTACAGCTTTATAAAATTAAAGAGGACATTGGTTACTTAGTTACATGTTTTATTACTTAATTTTAAGAGCTATTAATATACGTCTTATTTTATTTCTATTAAACATTTAAAATTATGCATAGTCATATAAAAAAATATATCATTTCTCACTATTAAAAACATTATGAATAGCATAATTGCTTTTCGAAATTTTATTTTTCTTGTTTATTTTTATACACTTATGTACCAAACTCTCCTCAAATATTATATTCTTTCTAATTTCTCTTTTAACATTTATAACTTCACTCTTCATATGGACACATAAGAATGTTTCTATTTTGATGTGCTACATTTTGTCATTGTTTAATTAATTATAATCTTTAAAATGTGTAGTATATGTGGAGCTATATATGTAATATAGAATTTCAAAACATCAATTTGGAGTGTAACTTATATTCTTTTCAATACTTATATATATTTTTTCAGATATAATGCCTTTACAGTTGCCTTTTAGCAGTTATAAAGACATTTATTTCACAAAATTTAATAGAAATTCATAATTTTCTTAGCAGAAAATATTTATAAGTAAGTGTATTATAAATTAATTGATCCAAATTTAAAACGAATTAGCTGTAAACCAACTTAACCGACTTTTTTAAGTGGTTAAAACCAAAAAAAAAGCCAGCCGCCTTTTTTTGGCCTGGCTAAAAGCCGGCAACCCTGATTATAGCCTGTAGTTTTTAAGAGACTACTTAAAAATTCACTTGCCAGCGATGAGTAAAATGAGGTAATTTCCCACCCATGATTATAAATATTTAAAACGTTGAGCAGCACATTAGCCACCGGTGGCTGACACTGAATTTTCCGTTCAGAATGCATCATTCGCCGATGACTGACGGTCTAAAATATGATATGAAACTAAAAAAAATATAATTGTTTTATATAATTACTGAAAATGTATTTAATATTTTACTTACCTTTTATTTATTACAGGATTATACTTTCTTAAAAATTAAACGTAAATTTTTCAGCTTAAGTGTCAGTCACAGTGTTAACTGATAGCAATATTTGAGCGTGGCCAAATACTATGATACTCGGCTATAATAATACAATATCGCTCAGACTAATCCCTCTGAGGGAAGTCCTAGTAGTAGTTTTTATTTCTTTTGTTTTTAAATTCAATGAGTAAAAGACATGTATTTTAAATATAATTGTTTTAAATAAAATAAGTACAAGAATGTATTTCTAATGTAATATATTTTAAATAAAGTGTGTTAAAGGCTTATATTTTAAATGAAATGAATGTAATATAAATAGCGGCTATGAGCAGTGGCATATCTAGACTTCATCATTTCAGAGGGGGCTGACATACAGTAAAAGACGGCTGAAACTAGCCTTTTTCTCCCATGTTTGCCAAGGCAAACATGGATTTTGCACCCCCCCCCCCTCTTCCTCCTCATGCACAATAAAAGTTACTGACTGCAGGCACCCAATGCAAAAAAAAAAAAAAAATCCTTAAAAAATAAAAATAATTTAATAATAATTAAAATGCTAGTAAGAAATATGTAAACAACTCTCCCATAGGATTAACATTAGCTTGAGCATTAAGATCCTACACTAGTCATGCGAAGAAACTGAATCGCTAATGTTAAACCTATGGGAGCATTCTTTTTAAAGTTTCTTACTTGCATATTAATAGTTTTAAATGATTTTTTTTCTTGCTTATAATAGCTGAAATTGAATTCTAACCAGGTCAGTGTTTACTCTTTAGAGTTTGGTTGCAGATTATTTTTCTTAAATAAATTTACTTTCACTTCCACAAATTTTGAAAAGAATGCTTCCACAGGTTTACATTAGCTTGCAAATTTCCTTATATTTCATATATATATATATATATATATATATATATACATTTTTGCATGAAACAACAAACAAAATCTTTATTAGGCGACCCCCTACGCCTTTCGTTCTGGTGCCTGCGGCACCTCTGAACTCCCTAGTTTCGACCCTGGTTTCTAAGAGGGAATCACAAGAAACGGAAAAAAATTCTCTTTAAATAGGTTTTTATCATAGCAGCTATATATAATCAAAATGCTAAGATGGAATTGCATGGAACTGGGAAAAATTTCGTTTTAGGTAGGTTTTCAATGTTTTTATCTTAACAAGTACCTATAATTTTTCCATGGCTATATGATACTTTTTTAATCTGAAAATTATTTGCTAAAAGATTACCAAGATCAATAAATAGTAAAATCTAGAAATTCAGAAGTCAATTATCAGGAAAAAAAATTCGTGAAATTCTTATGTTGGTTGCAGAAAAAAATGTAAAATTCATCGACTGGTTGCTGGAAAAATCTCAAAATTTGTCAGTCAGTAGAGGGGCAAATCATGAAATTCAATCTGTCCCTCTTTTTGTGAATCAAAATATCACAAAATTCTACTTATAAAAAAGGACTCTTAACCAACAAATTTAAAATATCTTTTGTACTTTTTTTTTTAGAATAGTGTGCACTTTTTAAAAGATTCCTGCATGGCAGCTTTTTTTTTTTTTTTTTTTTTTCCTAGTCAAAACTAAATATGGTCCCAGTAGCAGAAAATACTCCAAGTGTCTGCGACAGATACTTTAAGGGGCAGAAAATAATCTGCTAGTAAAATATTTTACAATTGGATCATTAATTAAACAATCACTTACATGTGACGTCATTATGCATTTTATTCATTTTTATTAATAATAATCTTAAGTTTTGTATTAAGTAATAAAGAACTAAACATAATTATGAAGCAAAATAAAGGTTTGATAGAAAAATAATCTGCAAAAGAGAAAAGAAAATATGCGATATCAGTCTTGAATTTTCTGCTACTGGGAATATACAGTTATAAAAATTTTATTGATTAATATACTGTTCACACTAGAAAGAAAAGGGTAGGGTGCCAGCCACTAATAAAGGCACAACTTCAGCAGTAAAAGATCACTATTGAGTAAAAATGAGCCTTTTCAAGAAAAAATTTTGTTAAGTAATGATGAAAAAAGTACATGATTTAATAATAGTCTGTGTTTCCTAAAAAAAAAAAAAAAAAATAAAAAAGGTTATAATTTTTGCAAGTTTTCGGGCACATTTATTTAGAAATACTCTGGTACTGGAGAAGATTTTTACAAGAGATCTCTGGCTAAAACTAAAGATGCATTTCAATATTTTAAAAAAGGAGCACCCTTAAATAATGCCAAGAGGGAGCTTTAGATTATAATAAATACAAAAGTAGTTTCTTAAGCAATTGGAACATTTATATGTAATAATTGAAGTTAACTTTATTCTAAATATTATGATAAATAATCAAGGGTGGATCCAGCCCTCAATTTAGAGTGGGGGGGGGGGGGGCATGGCTCTTTTTTTTTTTGCAGAGGGGGTCGTCACCCCACTTCATGATAAATTTTTATATTGGAGGCTATTCCCAAATTAAAACTGACAATTTTTCTGATACTTTCGTGAATTCATTTATACTAAAAATTTGCATTGGTATTCGTAAAATATATAATTTATAGATTTCATTCAGATACCAAGAAATTGAAGCGTTTCTCATTTTCTTGTAAATGCTAAGAATGATTCAGAAATGTTGTCAAGTTACCATATTAAGCCAATTTTTAGGCCGTAAGAGCCACAGAAATGTAGTCATGAGGGAGCAATTAGCATTCACGTCCGGAAATTTAGTTTAAAATGCTAAATTTTATGGAATTTTTGGAAAGACTTTTCTTTTATTGAAAAATGGAAAACACTATTTGATCACATATTTTCTGAAAATAAGTGAACTTGCAAATTTCTAGAGATTAAAAAGATTTTCACGGATCTATTAGAAATTACCTAATTTTGATTTGATTCACATTGTTGAAGGGGGGGAGGGGAATTTAAAATATATTTCATTTTTAAAATAATTTTTAGCATTTTCCTGTTGTTCATGGAGGGGGGGGGGGGGGGGGGGGTGGATACAACACTTATTTTAAGGGTAAAATAATTCAGTTGCTAAGATGTTGAAATTTTGGTACAGATGTCATATTCGCCCCATATTGGCGCGATTTTTTTCGGTTGCCAATTTGGCGAAAACATCAACAGCATAAACAACATAATCCGGGTTACCACATCAAGCAAAATAACGACACTTTGGCGTAAGTTAAGTACCCTTTGCCTATAAGATTTGGCGTCAGAAAAAAATCGCGCCAATATGGGGCGAATATGACATCTGTTCCGAAATTTTTTTTTCTATTTTATTGAAACCAGAATTAGCGGAATTCATTTAAAATTAACTGCTTTTTTTCTGCTACACATACAACATAAAACCTAAATGTTATTTGAAAATTCTGGTAAACATTATGGCTGAGGATTAAAATTTATTGTATAAATAACATAACAACACAGCCTTTCAAAAGGTCAAGTTCAAAATAGCCAAGACTGTATCGGCGATTGGTGATAAACAAAACAATATGTGGCTCTAACACTCTTTTACTATACCGTTCGTTATATCTGCAAGATATGTGATTAAATTTCGATATTTATGCAACTAATACAGCAACAATTTGCAAGTTTATTTTCATTTTATACGAAAATTATCGTAGCATTAAGCCTAAATCTATCTGCACGATACACGGATATAGCAGTAATCGGGTGTTAAAATATAAACTATACAGAAAAGTAAATACATGAAATAAGAAATGAATAACTTACCTTTTATGCAAGTCGTTAATGGCTGAACAGAGTAAAACTGGGGGGGAAATGCACACAGAGCCTTACCAAATAAATGACGAATCACGCGGGTTGAACGGGAGCAGACGTAAACATGTAAACATCGTTCGCGTCCGGAGTTTCTAGGAGTGACCTTCGTCTTTCCATTTCCGCATGCACGGCAAGATTGAAGTAGCAGTATTTTTTTTCCATAAGATGTGCGTAATAGGTGTTATTCGCAAATCCATTGGATGCACTAAAGAGTACATCCTTTGGAAATTAAAAAGAGCATTTCCAGTAGACATAAAAAAAGTCATAGTTATAATACGTCTATAGCAGGTCATGGACGTTTAATACATATCTAAATGGGAAATGCCCGATAGACATCTATTGGTTTAATGCTATGCACATGTAAAAGATGTTGTGGACGCTATAGATGTAATTACACTATACATCGACATCCTATAGATAACGTGTGCTGTGTGGGAACTGATTGTAGATGAAACTAATAGATATGCGGAACAATGTCTTCATTCCCAGAAAACTAAAAATCATTCAAAGCAGCAGAAATGACGTTCGACTTATAAAAAAGAGTTAAGAATTTTATTCACTATTTGGATCATGCAGGGCATAGTAAAAAAACCAGTTGAACAATGGCATTGGTCTAATGATGAAAAATTATCTACCCCTTTTTTCATGACATTAATGTCATACAGACAATATCAGAATTTGAAAAAATATCTGCATTTTTCTGATAATGAAAGTTATGATCCGGATACACACCCCAATCCAAAACTGAATAAAATTTGGCTAATTTATTCTTGCGTTGAGTAAAAATGCAGTTATCTTAGAACAGGATGTATCTATAGATGAAAGTCTTCTTTTATATAAAGGCAGACTTGCTTGGAAACAGTACAGAAAAGGGCAAGATTTGGTATAAAAATATATATGTTATGCGAGGCAAAAAGTGGATATATTGGGTCGTCAATAATTTATACAGGAAAAGAGACACTTTTTCATGAAGAATTTTTGAATCCAGAATTTCCTAAATCTATGCAAGTGGTTATGACGCTAATGAAGCCTTTACTACATAAGGGATACTGTGCAACATTGGATAATTATTATTCTTGTCCGATTTTGATTGATACAAAACTGATACATATGGAACGACCAAACTCAATAGAAGAGACGTTCCTATGGATGTGAAAACTAAAAAAAGGTGAAACAATAGCATTTCGACATGGGAAAGCTCTCATTTTGAAATGGAAAGATAAAAAAGATGTGATACTTATTCAACTATTCATAATTCGGACATGAGTAAAGAGAAATCAAAGGCAGAAGAAAAGCTGAAGCCAAATATCGTTATTGACACCATGGGTGGTACCGATCGTGCTGGCCAAAATTTGGCATGTTATGCTATCCCAAGAAAATAAGGGAAAAAGTATTACAAAAATATATTTCTTCATTTATTTGATCAGTGCATTTGGAATTCTTATGTCCTATATAAGAAAAAAGGAGGTTCTATAATGCAGCTTCAGTTCCGATTAGATTTAGTAAATGAAATGGTTATAAAGTACCATTCCCTATCAATGTCCAGCAAAAAAGGCAGGCCGTCATTGGAAAAAAGATTCCGACTAACTGAGAGACATTTTGTAAAATTTATTCCACCAACTGAAAAAAAAGAAAAAACAGCAAGAAAATGTTGCAGGAAACACGACAGGAAAGGCAAAGGTAAAAGGATATGAAAAGAAACAAGATACTATTGTGAGCAGTAATTTTGGGACGTTGCGCGGTGCCATGTTTTGAACTTTTTCACACGCAATGGATATCGGTTAGAATGTATAATAAAAAATATTTGGTAATTTTTATTTCAATGTAAGCAAAAAATTGATCTGGAATAAATGATTTCCATGCGTTTTTTTCTTTCTGATGGTCAAGAACGATTATAAAGCAGTTCTTACGGTAAGGTTGAAAGATTTTTTTGTATGTACCTATACATAATAATTTTTAATAATTCTTTTTATGCAGATATTTATCTAATATTATAATACAAGAAAATCTTTTATGTGTGTAAAATTTATGTAAAAAGCTGTTCAGAAAATCAATGTTGGCAAGATTTTGCAAAATTTGGTGAAATGTTGCCAACTTTGTATTTATACTTCAAATAGATTTGATAAATATAGTTTCAGACTATTTTTTTAATTTTAAACTTGAGTGCATTGCAGGAAAAACAGGGGTTCAGTGAACTTTTTTTTTTTTTTTTTTGACCACTGGTCAAACAAAAATTGATTACAAACGAAAATATGTTACATTTTCCAATTCAGGATAGAACATATCTTAATTTTCAGCAATAAAAGAAATGCTTTTTTGGGATTGGAAATTTGAAAAAAAAAAAAAAAAAAAAAAAAAAAAAAAAAAAAAACCCGACAGAGAAGGGGTTAAGGGACTAACTAAGTAAATTTATTTATAAACAATGAGAATACAACTCTGGTGAAATTTAAGTACCACAATTCTTTTGCTGTGAACTACAGAGTTAAGATAAATTCTTATGATTATCAGCTATTCCTTTTCCAGAGCACAAAACAGATGTAGCCTAATTTTATATTTGAGATTATTAATTAAAAATACAGTGAAACTCCTCTAAAGGGCAAAATAGGAGATTTTGAATAAAAAATTATCTGTATACATTTTATTTACTATTAAATTACATTTTTGCAATTGTGTCTTTACAACACTTGTTACTAAGGTCTTTTTAAAATTATTAAATCTATTTTGCATTTTTTCACCCTCAGCACAGTTATGATTGAAACTTAAAATTAGTTTTTCATTTCTTTTAAAGAAATTCAGCTTCATCCTTGTGTTTTTCACCTTTCTTTATGACAGATTCACCTTATCCCTGTGAAAAAGTAGGAAGGAAAATGACACACGAATGCTTTTTGTTGCTTGAGGGGGTGTGTTTTGTATTGCGTGTACAGGCTATAAAATCCGTGGAATGAAAAAGTTGTCTTTAAGAGCGGCATTTTGATCTAATTTTGAATTTGAATAGGGGTATCTTTTTTATTCTTAAAGTGCTTCGTGACACGCTAACCAGAATATCATAACTCCGCTCAGGGGCGTCGCCATAGGGGGGTTGGGGGGGGGGGGGGGAGCCTCCCCCCCCCAATATATGTAAAGTTGGGAAATTTGAGCTTAGAGTTGGGAAATTCTAGATTTTTGAGACATTTCCTTTTTTAGTAAAAAAATTAGGAAATTTTTGTTTTGGTGATTATGTTTCTGAATACTGTAACAGTAAACAAGTTAAATTATCAAAAGAAATACAAAAAGAAATCAGCCACACTCAATCTATCATTGTGTTTTTCAGTTCTACAAAAATATTATACATCTACCAAACCTAAATTTCTCTACTCCTATCCATCAAAAGCTGACTATTCAGTTCCTTTATTTCCTCCAAAACTTTGTTCCTTTTTGAAAAATTTTACCCTACGTCCACTTCTCTTCCCAAAAGAGAATCCAGCTATTTTAATCCAAAGGGATTGCATCTTCTTTTGAAAATTGGAGATCACTTGTAGCACAACAGAAAGGAATGTAGTTACCTACTTGAAACACAGCTGGGCAAGAAGATTTGATGAGTTTTCACAAATTGTACTAATTTTTGAGCTAATTGCGTGATTTTTGGACAATCTTTTACTCATTCTCATTGTTTTTTCCGCAAAAATTAGTTGTCAAGAAAATAGCATTATATGAGCAAATATGAAGTTGCTAGTTTAGATAAATTTGTCACATTTTACATTTATTTGCGTGCGGAAATATATATCAGTCCTGTTCGTTTATATTTATAGGTGTTTATGAAATTTTAAACCAAAAATCCAGTGTTGTGTCTTTAAAACTGTACTAAAAAATGACTATAAATCTTCGCACGAAAGAACCCTTCATAATAAGGAAAAGATTTTTCGTGCAAGGTTTTGGAGCATCTAAAAATCCATTCGAGGATGAAAAAGGTAAAAAGTGGACCATTTGAATTTGGAACAGAAATATGACCATGAAAGCAGTCCATCAACTGAAGAAAAAATCGACATGCATTGTAACACTGACACGTTGCACTTGAATAAAATTTTGAATCAGTAAAGATTTCCCTATAGACAAGTTCACAAACAGTTATGAATATTAGAATGCGACTGAAAAAGCTGACTTCCGAAAGCACCGTAGAAAAATGGTTTCGCCAAAGGGAATAGATAAAAATAATAGTACAGCAATGAACACTGATACATACAAGCTTTACAGGAAAGAAATATAAAAAATACAAAAAAACTTAGTAATGGGCTTAAATGATAATGTTCCCTATATCAGGAGAATATTGCACCAATACATTTCATATTTAAATTACAATTGTGCAAGGCAAATTTGAGTATCACTAACTTAGGAAAGTTAATAATGTTTCCACCTGGATATGAGAAACCGGATGCACATGACTTGCAGAGTCAAATAGAAATAAACCAAATCCCAACTCACTTAAAAAACTTTTTTCTCATGCCTTGAAATTCAAAGATTATTTGAACACGCCGTCAAACTATATACTCGTATCTGAACATTCACAGCAGTTTATGGCATTACATCTAATGAAAGAATCTTTAGTCAAATAAAAATTTAAAAAATATATATTGCAAACTACAAAAAGAGATGACAGGCTTGACAGCCTAATGATTTTAAAATGTGAAAGTGAAATAGTGGATTTTATTAAACTGGACGATGTTATCATCAGGCTGGCTTCTTTGAAGACCAGAAAAATTAATGTTAAAGGAAAACTAGTCGGATGTGCCAATCCCAAATCTTTATTCTATCGAATACATGTTAATACCTCAAAATTTGCAATCACAATGCAAAACGAATTCTAAAGGAATAGATCCATTTAATTGTGTGAATTTAAAAAGGAGATAGAAGCATCGCATTTTTCCAACAAATCATTGAATTTGGGCGCACACCCTGTTAGATGTCTGCAACCAAGAGCACAAAAGCGATACCTTTGGATAGTATACACCCAAGCCCAATAAGGAATTGCAACCAAATATGAAATTTGGCAAATTCCGTGCATTCGTTTTTCAGATATAGCTAACGCAAAAATCGTGAAAAATGCTTCACAGCAGTGGCACCGGTTATATGATATACACAAAATTCTAATAAGCACCAAATTATGTCAAGGTTTAACAGAATATGAAGTTTGATCAAATTCCGTGCAGCAGTTTTTGAGATATAACTATCGCTAAAATCATGTAAATCGTGAAAAATGCAGCATAGAAGCGCCACCTTTTGGGTGATTTACACCAAAAACTAATCAGCATTAATTTTTATCAAGGTATAACTAAATCTAAAGTTTTATTAAATTCCGCGCATTAGTTCTTGAGATAGAGTGCCCACAAAATTTGTGTCACATACACACAGACAGACATTTTCTAAAAACAGTCAAATCGTTCTAAAACGTACCAATTATAGGTGCACATTTCCAAAGTTTTTAAGGAGCCAGTGGCTCCTAAACCGAAATTATCCAGTGGCCACATTGTGAAAGAAATGCATACAAGCAGTAGCAATTATATGAGAAAAAATTTCAGGAGATCAAAGTGAAAAATAATTTACAAATATACAAAAGAAACAGACTAATTATATCAAATTTGTATAGTTCATTTAATCACCCAATTCTTTTAATTTGGATATAAATTAAGTATAATATAAATCTTAAGCTATGTACTGTCAGAAGATAAAGTTGGTCAAGATAGAGGTAAAAAAATATATATCTATAAGAATAAGCTGGGGAATCATGGTAGTGGGTAATAATAGGAAAACAATATTTCTTATTTTCATTTTGCCATACAAGAGTTCATAAAAGAAAAAAATAAGAGTTTGTAAAATTATTTTGAACTATAAAAGTCAAAACAGAATTCAAGCATTTGTTTTTCAAGAATACATAAGAAAAATTATCTTAAAAAACAATCTTATCACAGTTTATTACAGGGGTGAGGAAAAATATCAATAAATTTGACAAGTGGACGCCGAAAAAAATCAATTTTGTCAATCATTAGCAAGAAAAAGGCGCAAATTCCGTCAAAGGATCAGGAAAAAATGCGAATTTTGTCAAAGAAACTAAAAAACACGCGTCTTTATGTCAAAGAATTGCGGGTAAAATGCGAATTTTGCCATTATTTGCAGAAAAATCATTAACTTTGTCAAAGGATAACAAAGAAAAAAACCCCACCAATTCTATAGGGATCTTGGAAAAAACAATAATTTTGTCAAAGGGTCGCAAATCAGACAACGTGAATTTCGGCAAAAGATTGCAGAAAAACGTGAATTTCGTCACCAGATTGCAGAAAAAACGCGAATTTCGTCAACAGATTGCAGAAAAAATACAAATTTTATCAAAGGAGTGCAAAAGAAAAAAAAAACCCGCGAATTTCGTCAAAACATTGCGAAAAAACCAGTGATTTTCGTAAAAAGATCGCAAAGAAAAACGTAATTTTTGTCAAAGGAGCGCTGGAAAAAAAAACACGAAATTCGCCAAAGGATGGCGACTTAGATGCCTAAAATTAGTCGCTGAAGCAAAAAATTAAGTCGCCACGTGGTGACTGGCGATCGTGAATCCGCACCAATAATATCAATCCGTCGAAAGCCGGAAGTCGAATTTTTTTTACGAATTCTATACTTTCTTCTTGTAAAGGTAGAAGAAAGTAAAAAGCTGGTTGATTTTCTTATTAAAAAACAATAATTATGAATTTTTATGTTTCTAGTTTAAAAAATTTTCTTTGGAAAGAAATGTTTTATGCATAAGTTTCCTTATCATTATTACACACGTTGTGCATATCACTTTAGTTGAAAATTGGAGAAATTTGTTTCAAGTTGGGAAATTTTCGAATTCTCCCCCCCCCGAAAAAATATCTGTAGCTACGCCCCTGACTCCGCTACTTAAATTAGAATGCTACAGGAAGAAAGTTTAGTGGGGGGTCATAGCATATTAAATTGATCTTGTTAATCAAGACTAAATCTATTCACTGTTACAGAACTTAATCACTTTCTATACAGTTATATCGATTGATATTAGAGACTAACTCACTTTAAGCGTGAAAGAGGCAGGATAAAATACATACCATTGGAATATCCTGCTGACCCAGCACATTCCAGAGGTCTACCATCGTGTGGATGCCGACCAATAAAACGACAAATAAACCAACAAACTTGACGCTGAAAAATTGAGTAAAACCAAATATAAATAAGTGCGAGTAGTAAGTCAAAATTACGTGCACTACTAATCCTGCTTAAAAGACGTTATAAAAACACATTAAAAGTAAATTAAAATCTATATTTACATGTTTCAACTCATTTTCTGAGTCATCATCAGAATGTATAACATAAAATTACAAATGCATATGAAAAATGCATTTTTCATATGCATTTGTGATTTTATGTTATACATTCTGATGACGACTCAGTGAAAGTGTTGAAGCAGGTAAATATAGATTTTAATGTGTTTTTATAATGTCTTTTAAGCAAATAAATATTTTAATATTGTAATATGAGTAAAACCACACAAATGAATAAGGTTTAAAGAGAAAGAGGGCGAGATTTTGATGGGGTTATCTTCTCCAACACTTTAAGGATAGTTTTTAAAATTTAAGCGAGGACTACATTATTTTCTTTTAGCAGACAAGAGAAAAAGTTTGAAACTTTATAATTAAGTAAAAGAAAAACAACAAAACCCCTGGATGGTGAAATAATGATTTTTTTTCTAAAAGCCTATTAATAGTATTTTTTAATTATTTATTTTCATGAAATCTATTTGGGAGTTATATTACACTAGAAATGATGCAATTGATCTTTTTACACATTAACTGTAACTTAATGTTAAAAATAACTAAGAGAACTCAGTGTAGGAAAACCAAATATTTCGCAAGCACATTTAAAAATTATTTGATTATTATTTAGAAACACACACCTATTATTTAGCTATATTATACTATATTTAATTTTATTTGAACTACAATCCAACTATTCACTGTTACCCCGGTAGCAGAAAGTTTGAGATGGGCGACGGTTGTCGCAGATTTTTTTTTCTCTTTTGCAGATTCTTTTTCATCAAGCCTTTATTTTGCTTCATATTATGTTTAGCTCTTTATTATTTAATACAAAAAGTTGAGATTATTATTAATAAAAAATTATAAAATACCTAAAAACACTACAGGTAAGTGATTGTTTGATTAATTAACGCTTCAATTGTAAAAATATTTTACCTGCAGATTATTTTTTGTCCCTGAAGTATCTGTCGCAGACACCTGGAGAATTTTCTGCTACGGGGACGTTACAGAAATTAATCACTCTATCAGAAATACAGAATTTAATCACTCTATATCCAACTATACCAAACCACACATTTCCCTCACTTATCGAGATTTTGTGATGTTATATAAAAAAAAAAAAAACTCTTAAAAGTTCTAAATTTAGAGTGGAACTTTCACAACTGAATTTGAAGTAACGACGACTGAATACCATATTCTTGCAAAATTTACAAACTGTTAACATGCTCAATAGACACACTTTCAGCATCAGGTCCCATCAGGATGAACTTTTTTATCACACCCGTCACAGTTCAATACAGATTTTTTCGATGTATTTCAATACAAACAATAAATATTCAATAGATTAAGCTAACCCATGTTCAGTTCCAAAACAAAGATAAGTAAAGAGACTGAAACCTCTCATCCATCCTACAACATTCAGTACAAAGTCTCAGTGAAGCTCGAGTTGAAAATGTGAGAGTTACAATTAAGAATTGAAAAGAAAAGGGGTAAATAAAATTGTTTGGAATACTCTTTACGGTATTTATAAAGAGACACACACATTAGATTTTCCTGGCACTGCCTTTTCAAATCCTTAGTTTTATAATAAGAAATTTTCTCTTGCAAGTTTCAAATTTTTATATCTCTTTCTCAGTTTTCCTTGACTTTTCCTCAGGAAGGGTCCATTTTCCTGACTTTCCCAGTCCATATAAATTTCCCTGACTTATCCAGGTGGCTCGACACCCTGTCATAACACACACACATTAGAATAAACAAAAACAATATGTTTATGAATTGAATGATTGTGAACTATTCAAAGTGCAAAAAAGGCTTTTTTTTTTTTTTTTTTTTTTTGCAGCTGGAGAGAATGCCCTCAGCCATTAAGTGGAGGGTGTCTTTCTTGGTTTTGCTTCAATGGCAAAAAGAAAATCGGATACTTTTCTGTTACAGCAACAGACCTGCCAACTGCTACGAAAAAATCGTAGTTGCTACGATTTGGACTTATAAACTACGATGCTACGAAAATCGGTCTTAAACTACGATTTTTTGCAAAAAACACAAACGCAAAAGTTTTAAGTTGCAATTTTTATCCCGTGCAGCATAATTTTGCAGGAGTTATTGATTTTGTTCAGAATTTCCAAAAATTTCAAAGTATTCATTTCCGCAAATTTTAAAAAATTGGTCATTAGTCCGAAAATTCAGACATTAAAAATGGCTCATGGGAAAAAAGTCTGGGCTGCAAAACAAGCTTCTTAACATAAAACCCTCTTTATGTGTATTAACCACAAGTGAATCATGTTTCTGTAAATATTTATACAGGAATTTCCTTCCTTAGAAACAGGGCTGACACTTTACGAATTTCTGGAGGGGGGGCGGGGAGTGTTCTCTGATGGGCAGAGTTTGAAATAGTGTGCGAAATCCCACGATTTGCACGCGAAAAATGAACGTCCTGGATAATGAAAACTGCTGTGCAGTATTTCTCCCTGCAAATTCTTCCACAGACATACGATTCTTTTGCGAATATATTTTGAAATTTATTGGAAGTCCGCGAATTTCTTTTTTTTAGTGGAATTTCCCCAAATTGATTCGTGAATCAATTGCGGAAAGAACTGAGAATTCCTTCAAATGATCGTTTAAAAATATTGGGTATTTCGTCAAAGATCTCAGAAACAAATAGTGATTATCTTCAATAGATCGCTTAATAAAATCGCTAATTTCTTTAAGAGTTCCGAAAGAAATTGCGAATTCCGCCAAAAATAACGAATTTCGATGAACTATCGAGGGAAATTGCAAATTTCGTCAAAAGGTCGTGGAAAGAGTAGTAAATTTTGTTAATTGGTCGCGAAAAGATATCGAAAATTTTGCCGATCGTTTGCGATAAACTATCGCAAATTTCGACAAATGACCGTGTAAAAAAAATCAATTTCGTCAATTGGTCGCTGAAGAAAATAAATTTCGTCAAAGGATCGGATACAAAAACGTGAATTTTGTCAAAATATCGCAGAAAGAAAACGCGAATTTCGTGAAAAGATCAGTAAAAAAACTCAAATTTCATCAAAAGATCAGTAAGAAAACGCAAATTTCACAGAAAGATCGCAGAAAGAAAATACTAATTTCGTCAAAGGATTGTGGCAAAAAACGCAAAATTCGTCAAAGGATTGCGGTAAAAAATGCGAATTTCGTCAAAAGTTCATGGTAAAAAGTGCAGATTTCAACAAAGAATCGTGATAGAAAAATGTGAATTAACGATTGTGGGAAAAAATAGTGAATATTCTGAAATGATCGCGGGGAAAAAAATCGCGAATTACGTCAAAATTTACTACACTAGGCTAAAAAAATGGGACCAGGGTTCTTTTACAAATGTTAAAAAAACACTGCGAAACGAGAAGAAACTCTAAAAATAGTATAAAAATTTTCAGAGGAAAAAATTTACTATAGACGGGTTGCACATGACGTCACATGTCTGAAATCGCTTCCTATGGCGCCCAAATATAAGGCGAATTTGGTGCTCTCCATTTGATTTTTTAGACTTATTTGCACTATAATAATTAAAATAAAGAAGCTCTAAATTAAAGAGAAAGATAACACGTGCTTTTAACGGCAAATGGGGAGTTCTGTGCTCCACATGTGTGCTCCAGAAGCTATAGTATCAGTCGTTGCTAATAGCAACGTGACGTCAATACTGTTGACCAATTAAAACATTGGTCAAACAGAGTTGCTGTGGTTAATGTGGAAGACTTTCAAGACACCAGTTTTTAAAAATAAACCTAATTTATTAGAAGCATGATGAAATGATGATATACATTATAACAGCTTTACTTCGCCGTCAAATCATAATATAAAAACAAAATAATAGCTAATGCAGCTACATTATGACAGGTGATATAAACGTACAATAATTCACAAAGCTATTGATCCACAATCAGTCCAGACTTTTATACACCCGGAACCGAGGGGTTCGACAAACTAGTTTTTGGCGTACCAGATTTACAAATCAAGTTGATTTACCGGATTTCTGATTGATTTATGAGTGTACACAGATTTACTGATTTATTTGTGATTTACTGATTTGCTTGTGATTTGTTGATTTATTTGAGATTTATACACCACCGAAGTGTGACGTCATGTTAAGCAAAGCATAGGTGACGTCACACGTAAACAAAATCTATGAACACCGTGAACTACTTAGGGCAAAACATTGGAAAATAGTATTGCTCATAATACTAAGTTCATTTCAATTTGATAAAGGAGATTTGCTTTAGAATTATTTGTTTTGTACCAAAAATTTTTTTGGAAAAAAACGCAACCTTCTTGCTTTTTTTTTTTTTTTTTTTTTTTTTAATCAAAATGAGCTTAAAAATTGCGCATTTATTTTATTACGTATTTCATGTCTACATATATTTTAGTGTTAAAATATGTAAAAATTTTTGTGAAAGAGTTTTTTTTTTTTAAATAGAATTAGAAGATAACAAAACAAGAAAGAAAAATCATGCGTTAAGCATAGATTATGAAACACTTTCCAACACTTCCTGAATGTTTTATCAAAACTTCGTTATTTAGAGAAATAAGATAACTAAGTAAACGTTTTATAAAATGCATAAAACATTTTAAAAACTGATTTCAGTAGTTACCGTCCATAGCAAATATGTATTCCAATTCTTTTGAACAGCCCTGTATTGGATCTGTAGGTTGATATATACTATACAATGGGGAAATTTAGTTTAGCAAGAAAACACATAACAGGCTGAAATTTCTCTTTCAGCAATTTATACTAATAGATGGAAACATACTAGCATATATTTGTACAACACTGTAGTTAACCTAGTACCTTTATTACATGCCACTATTTAGCTAAAATTTAATTCAAACTAAAACACTCTTAAAACTACTGAAATTACAGTTCCAGAAATTATCACCCATAGACGGCCATGTATCCAACCCTTTGCGTGGCCCTGTATATCATTTTATCTGTATTCTACAAATATTTCTTTGTAAACTAAATTCGGTTCAGCGTAAAAATGCATAACTCCTTTAAAACCCAACTTTAAGCAATTTATGCTCATACTCAGTAACCTTTACGAATTCATTTTTGTAGCCCTGTATTTATACACACGTTATAGTATGCATAAATATAGTGAAAAAAGTGCATGTCATAATTAAAAATGCATTTCGAGCAATCCTTACTAATATACAGGAATTCGGATACAATATAGTATCTGAAATCTTTTCAAATACACCGCAAACAACTCCCTCTATACCATTATGAACGGAATTCTTTTGTGTGGCCAGGGGCGGACTGGCCCACCCCGCTAACCCGCGATCGCGGGGTGGGCCAAACGGATGCAGTGGGCCAAAAAAATAATTTTTTGAGTTATTTTTCTTTTCAATAAACTAAAAAACAATAATTATGAAACTCATTTTTTTTTCCCGTAAAGCGTTTGTTTTTTCTTTTCTCTGATCGGGTTAGTCCCAATTTTTCCTTTTCCTCGCCCATCAGCAATCTTTGGAAGATCTGTGAAATTTACTCATTTTGTATAGAAGCCGAGAGCTAGGGGATAAAGTAAAAAGTTTTGTTCGCTAGCACACCTCACCGAATATCTTGATGTTTTGTTGCAATTTTCGATGAAATACAAAGGAAAACGGTAAAAATGAGAAACCACCAACGTTTGGAAATTATAATGATGTGGCAAATCGCAGGGAGACTGTAAACAGGGCAGTCTCAAGTGCAGCTTCCTAGAGACTTCAAACCGAACAGTTTGAGGACACTAGATCCAGAAAGAGAAAGCCTTGGCAAGGTCGTCCAAGAGCCACGACGGCCAACGAAGATCGCTATTTATCCACTACAGAGAGGGGAACAGGAGTGCAACAGATTCTCAGCTCTCTCGTAACCTTTATACGGCCACAGGAAGCCGAATTTCAAGGGTTACTGTTTGCAATATGACCTGCTGCTTGCTTCCTGCTCACTTCTGCACACAGGGGAATCCGTTTAACAGGGTGCAGAGATCATCGACTTTGGACTTGGGATCGATGGAAGACAATCTTATTCACTGATGAGTCTCTGTTCAGCGTAAATACAAATTCTCGACCTACTTTCGTCTGGAGAAAACCAGGGAAGCTGCTTGCCTTCCAACTTCCAAGAAATAGACCACTATGGCCGTGGAGGTTTGATGGTCTGGGCAGGCATCATATTGGAAGGGTGCACACCCCTCCCTGTATTTGGCAAAGGCTCTATGACGATTACTCGTGAGGTGTAGGGATGATATCTTGGTACCATATGTTCGCTTTTTCGGGTATGCAGTTGGCCCTGATTTCATTTTATTGAACTACAACACGCGCCCAGATAGAGCTCTTCTGGCCGAAGAATTTCTAAAAAGTGAGGATATTCGCTTGATGGATTGTCTAGCCAGATCTCCAGACCTAAACCCTATAGAGCATGCCTGCGACGCTCTGGGGAGGAAAGTTGGAACTCCTTTTTCACCTCCCAGAACTACGCAGGGCCTGAAAACAGCGTTGTCGAGGAGTGAGACTAACTGCCTCCGGGACTCATAAACTGCCTGATTTCCAATATGAGTTCATGTTGCGATAGCTGTATAACTGTAAGCGGGGACCATAACTCCTATTAACCCATTTTTTGGTTCAATATTGTAAGCTCTGTTTTATACCTTCTAAGCTGATGATTCTTACGCATTATAACTGTTGAATGTTTATTTTTGTTGCATTATATAAACCTATATGCATACCTAATTTCATTAAAATCTGCCCAGTAGTTCTGGAGATAATCGACCAAATCTCAGAATTCTGACATCAAAATTTGAACATGAATATAGTGGGCACTTCTTTTGATGGTGCAGCAAATATGAGTGGGAGATTTAAAGATCTGCAGGCACAAGTGACAAAGAACAATCGAAATATCAAGTATGTGCATTGATATGCGCATGTGCTAAATTTGGTCCTGACAGATGAAACAGAAGGTTACAAATCGACAACGGACTTCTTGGACTTAAGCCAAGCTACAACCATATTTATCTCAGATTCGTTAGGCAAATGAAAGTATGGACTTCAGTAAATAAGGAGTCTGTATGTGAAAATAAACTTCTTCGCTGATTACAAAAAGTAAACGCTACTCTGTGGTGGAGTAAGGATCGAGCATTTAATAGCATGTTTGACGAATAGCATGTTTGACGTCTGAAAAATGCTTCTGAACTTGCAGAACATCTTCAGAAGCAACTAATAGAAAAGGTGTACACCATTGAAATTGAGAATTTCCTTAAGGAAAAGATAATATGTATAGCGAAATGTCGATGTGGTGAATATTCTCACGATGAGGCAAGAAGTATTATTGGATCACCGTCAGAAGTATTTAAGATAAACGTTTATAATGTCATCTTAGACACAGCTATTCAGCTGTTGAACACATGATTTACTGGAAATGACTTGTTCATGAAAGACATTGCCTGGTTTGATCCTCGCCGCTTCAGTGAGGTTAAATTGTTAAATGTACTTGCTGAAGAAGCTCTTAGTACTCTGTCTGGCTGGGCGAAAGTCAATAAAGACTGTCAGATAAGAGTTGCTGCAATTTTCCCGGCACTAATGCTGATTATAATCAGTTGCTATTGCAACAACAATCTCGACGTAGCGAGCTCTCAGCCGCTTACAGCAAAGAAACAAGCGATTCAGAAGAACTCATTAAAGATGATGAGGATCGCTGTAAAGTTAATAAGAAATGTAAAAAATCACTAGCTTGTGCATTAGAATTATTGTGCGAATTGAATGCCTATGCTCGTATTTATCCATCATTGTACATAGCTTATAAGTACATATTGACTTTATAATGCACTCGAGTGTCTTGTGAACGAGTATTCTCAACACTTAAAATTATAAAGAACTGCTTGCGTTCATCTCTAGGACAAAAACTGTTAGGTGATTTTATCCTATTCAGCGTCGAATGATCTCTTGATTACGATTATGATAAGATAATTGATGGAGTTGTCTCAAGTTCAAAGAATTGTTCAGATATTCGACATTCTAATTAGTCAGTAGAAAGGGTATAAAACAAACTGTTCAATTTTCAGGTACTACATTGATATTAAAAAAAAAAAAAACATTAGTCAATGTACAAAGAGTATATGTATTGATAATTTCAAAACAAAATAAAATGTACAAATGAATATAATGATATTTCAAATAACAAATTAATCAATGTACATGTGTCAATTTTAATAGTACTAACTCTTTCCAGTCAATACTACCACTTTCCAGAACAAAATTTACAATATAGTGCACAGAGTGTTAGTGTACTAAAGTTTTTTTTTTTTGGCAAGTTGGTTAGCATGTTAGCCTTCAACACAAAGGGGCCTGGATCCAAATTCCGGGTGAGGGATGGATTTTCCTAGGTGTTGCATACGCTACTGTCAGCGATTCGCTATTCCCGTTTGGAGCCCCTTCACGAGGAGCCATCGTCTATTCTGAGGATATCGTTGGCCGATGCAGACAGCGCAATTTACCCACCATTGGACCAAATAATTTTTTTAAATACAAAGAATAAAAATTTCTGAACAGAATTCCCATAAGAAATTTAAAACGTTTTACTTTATTACGCGTATATCTTTTAATTGTTTAATGTTTCAATATTCAATAAATAAATAAAAATTAAGCAAGTTAACCTCCGCCCCCACCCACAAGATTTTTTTTTTCACGGTGAAATTACTACCAATCTATACTAATAAAAGAACAAATCGTTCTGTCTGTCTGTGTACGATAGCTAGAGAAATATACCGCACGTAGAAAATTTGAAAATTTAGGTGAGGATAATCCAAGACAGGTCCTGATGCACCTGAGGTTTGGATTTTAATTTTCTAAGGGCCGGGACCCCTGGGACCCTTTTAGTTTTTAAACACTAAATTGTCAATAACTAGCCCCTTTTTATCCAAAATTCTTCGTTTTGGGAGACCTTTCTCGATATAGTTATTCTCGCCTTTTTACTTTCCAGTTATGAGCCTGGACTCTTGGGGCCCGAAACAGGGCCCCTTGAATTTTTTGTGCAAATAAATTGTTAAAAAATTGCTTCCTTTTAATCCGATCTTCATTTTTGGGATCCTTTTTCCATTTAGTTATTCTCATGTTTCTACATTCCAGTTAAGACCCTGGGGCCCCTAAGGAACCGCATCGCGCATTTGTGCATTTCTTTAAATCATTACTCTAATGAATAATTCATACCCTATGGTTAATTTTGACTAATTGAAGATCTAAAGCTCTAAGTACAAAGACATTTTAACATGTTTTCATGTTAGGGCCCTGTTTTAAACTATCAGCTACCTCTTTTTGGGTCCCTTATTATAGCCCCCTTAAAAATGGTCCGATTCACTAGTTTTTTTTTTTCTAACAACTTCTTAGGTCCTCCAGCTACTACATGAACGACCAAAAAAAAAAAAAAAATTCTCAGACTTCAGCTATCACCAATTTTGAATATTACTCGCCTTCTTGGGGCCCGTGGTGCAGCTTCTTTAAAAATTATCCGAATTGCTAGCAATTTTCTTTAACTTAGTTCTAGCGCCCTCGGATTACTTTAATAACTACTAAAAACACCTTTGTACCCAACTACCTGCCAATTAAGTTACTGGCCCCTTGGTGCCCGGTACAGGGTCCCTTGAAGTTTTTGCACCATAAGTTGTTAATAAATTTCCCCCTCTTAATCCAATCTTCATTTTTGGCACTCTTTTTCCATTTAGTTATTCTCACGTTTTTACATTCCAGTTAAGACCCTGAGGCCCCATAGGACCCAGTTCCGGGCCCTTGAACTCTTTGTGCACCATAGAATCCACTAATTTTCTCACCTTCGCAGTGCAAAACTTTAAAGTTGAGTCTTGGATTCTTCTTCCAGGACCAACACCCTCATATTTTTATTGGAGTCCTAGGACCTTTTTATAGCATTCTCTCAATTTTTTACGCATTTCATTAAAATATTATTCTAACTAATAATTAATTCCGTAAGCTTAATTTTGACTAATTGTAGATATAAAGCGTTAAGTACTAAGACATTTTAACTATCAGTTGGCCCCTTTTTGGGCCATCTAATATAGCTCCCTTAAAAATGGTCCGATTCAGTAGCTTTTTTTTCTAACAACTTCTTAGGTCCTCCAGATATTACATGAACGACAAAATAATTTCTCAGACTTCAGCTATCTCTAATTTTGAATATTAATCGTCTTCTTGGGACCCTTGGTGCAACTTTTTCAAAAATGATCCGAATTGCATGCAATTTTCTTCAACGTAGTTCTAGCGTCTGCCAATTATTTTAAAACTACTAAAAATATGTTTAAGCTCGTAACTACATGCCAGTTAAGTTCCTGGCCCCTTCAAGTTTTTGCACCATAAATTGTTAATAAATTGCCCCTCCTTAATCCGATCATCATTTTCAGAACCATTTTTCCATTTAGTTATTCTCACTTTTCTACATTCCTACATCCGTGTGTCCCCTATGGTCTCGTAGGACCCGGTCCAGGGCCCTTGAACGTTTTGTGCGCCATGCATTTTCATCTTCTAATTTTCTCATCTTCTCAGTGCAAAATTTTAAAGTTGAGTCTTGGACTCTTCTTCCAGGACCAACACTCTCATATTTTTATTTGGGGCCTAGGGCCTTTTTTAAAGCATTTACTCAATTTTTTATGTATTTCTTTAAAATATTATTCTAACAAATAATTCATGCCCTATGCTTAATTTCTAGATCTAAAGCGTTAAGTACTAAGACATTTTAATATGTTTCATGATATAGACCTGCTTTTAACTATCAGTTAGCCCCTTTTGGGTCCCCTATTATAGCTCCATTAAAAATGGTCCGATTCACTAGCTTTTTTTTTTCTAACAACTTCTTAGATCCTCCAGCTACTGCATGAACGATAAAAAAATTCTCAGACTTCAGCTCCCACCAATTTTGAATATTAATATCCTTCTTGGGGCCAATGTTGCAGCTTCTTTAAAAACGATCCGATTTTATTACAGTTTTCTGTAACATAGTTTTAGTGTCCTCCATCTGCTTTAAAACTACATTCCAATTAAGATCCTGGACCCCAGGACTCAGTCCCTCTTTTTTTTTTTATTCACTACAGCCGTAAATTAAAAATCGTGTTAGTTTAAAGCAGGGTTGGCACGGTTTAAACCAAGTGGTTTTAACCATGGTTTAAACCAATTGGTTTTTTTAGAAAAAAATCTAATATAATATTTTCTCTTTTTTGCAATTTAATTGTTTTAAATTATTGATAGAAGTAATTTTTACTTTTAACACTTCATCTCAGCAGTCAACATGAGACATAATGAGCCTAGGTCATGTTTCTATGCATGTAGAATGAAAATTAGCATGTGCTGATGAACATATCTGGTACCCTAAAGATTTTTCTTAAAACATGTGAAATTAGAAAAGATAAAATAGATAAATAATATTCAATATTTAGCGTAAAATATTTTCAGTTAAAAAATGCAGATTATTTACAACAATTAATAACAAAATACAATGATCTTTAAGATTTTGGTTAAGTTGTAAAAGAAAATTTTCTGGATAAGGAAAGATTATCCTTAAAGAATTTAAAAGAGTAACTTAAGATATCAAATTGAATAACACAGCTTGCAAAAATTGAGTGCTAGTTATAGCATTTCAATAATACCCATCAATCTTTTCTGTTAGTTGCTGAATCTCAGGGCTAAAAATGTTGACTTGGACACTTGGAGTTATCACTCAGAAAACAAAATAACCAGAAGTATTTGATATTAAAAAAATAATAACAACCATAGAATAATATGTTATATTCATGAAACTGCATCAAATGTTTATTGATTGATTATTAAATTATTAATCAAAGGATTCTTCATACGATTTTAAAAGATACCAATGTTTCACTGTGTAGAGCAGTTTACTTTGAACATAAGACATAGCTGTTACTAATAATGTTTAAATTAGAAATGATTTCAATTTTCGCTATAATTGACTGTAATTATTTAATTTAAATATTTTCAAAAGTTAAATTACTTATATAATATCCAAAAATGTTTATATTATCAACAGATATGCATCTGTATGCAAAAGGAAATTATATTTAACAAAAATATGGTTTAAACCAAATAAACCGTTTTTTTTTTCAACCCTGGTTTAAAGATAACTTTAGATAAGGGCTTTCATCCGTTTATTAAATATCGTGTTAATGTTAAAAGTAATTTGTGAAATTTACAGAAGGGAGCACCTTCCACCCCTTAGGGGCGCATTCTTTCCTCGGGTTCTAAGGGCCTAATTTCCAGGGCTGCGGAGTCGGTGGGGAAAATGGACGACTCCCACTCTGACAATTTTAACAGATCCGATTCCGACTCCGACTCTTTCGCTCAAAAATGGGCCCGACTCCGACTCCGACAACGCAGACCTATTTGTAAAATGGACGACTCCAACTCGGACTCCGGGAATTTTAACAGATTCGACTCCGACTCCAACTCTTTCACTCAAAAATGGGCCCGACTCCGACTCCGCAGCCCTGTTAATTTCAACGGAATTTGGTTACTTCAATTTAGATTACAATTCAGCTACTCTCTGTATTATGAAATTTTATCTTAGACTTCAGTTACCAGCATTTTTCGGGTTCTATGGGCTGGATTTTTACGAGATTTGGCTCACTCAACTTAGTTTTTGATTGTTTCCGGTATGTGCGGATCACTTCCGGTACATGCTGCATTAGGTAGCGGGAAACCAGGTTCATTCGAAAAGAGGTTTATTGGGAACACACTAGATGCTGCGGAAGGCAATTGGGTCCCCGAAGCTAGGTTCATTTAAAAGATTTTCAAAAGATATAAAATCATACAAACTTGAGTTTTGTTTATAATTATTATAACGGCGTCCGGGCAACGCCGGGCAGGTCAGCTGGTTGAAAATAAACGATTACAAAGATGCTAATATGTTTCGAATTAAGTCGTCTTCATACAGTTAGAGCAAGGGTTGTGTTTAACGTAAGTATTCAAACATTTTAACAATGGGGTTGTCTTTTGGTGGGCCAGTGCATAAGTCTAGCGGGGTGGGCCAAACTAAGCCAGTAGTGGCCCTGTGTGTGGCCCTGTAAATGAACAATAACTATTCTGTGCAACATATATTCAACAGAATGCATATTTTAGTGGACTTCATAAATGAATATCAATTTTACTATGTTTGAAAGAGTGTAACACCATTAAAAATCATTTGAAACGATTTTTTCCCATTGGCCGTCATGTCACGGAAAACTTTTGACTGTCCCTGTAAATGAACTAAACATGCTACAAACTTCATTTGAAATAGGGAATGTGCTATGGTAGAGGTCTCTAACATCCACAAACTTCAGAACAATCCGAGCATATGTATGAGAGTTAGAGCATGGACAGACGAACAGACAAACCGAAGTCATAAACACTTTTCAACTTTGTTGGAAAGTGTTAAAAAGATTTGTTGCGGAAATTGCAGGCTGCTCAAATTTTGCTGCTTTTACATTAGCCGTGGAAATCGCGGGATGCGCAACGAGAGGGTTAAATATTCGGAACAGATTCACCCCTACTCCTGATATCCTACATAACCCTCCTGCATTTTTTTTTTTTTAAGTAGTTGTCACCATTTGCAAGTTATTGAATTTTAAAATCAGTCAGTCAATTTTAGGACACCTGGTATATTCAGTAACTGTTGAGATGACCATGATGCCTGAAAGAAGCATTAAAAAAAAATAATAAAGCTACCTTCAATATGTCAGTTAGAGCTTTGCGCGGGCTGAAATTTTTATGCCCAAGATCAGGCCCAGCTCGGTATAAAAGCTAAAAAATCGACTCGAGCCTAGCCTGCATTTTGTAATTAAAATTATTCATAAAGCACACTTACTTATGCTTATATTTTATTTTCAGATTATGTTCGAAATTCAAAAATACAGAAAAATCGTAATTTTAATGACCGTTTAGGCAATTATGTACATAAACACTACGCAAAAAGTATGACTTTTACATCCAACTGAAAATCCAATAAGAAAATCAGTTTAGAATGAAAGAATCGGATGATAAAAGATAATCATATTTTTAAAGCTCTACAAACAAAAAAAGTAGATTTTTAAAAACGCACATCTCTGTAACTTATCAAATAAAATAAAAATTTTAAAAAATCATCAAATCGAAAAAACAAAGTAAAATTCTAAAGATGTCACTAAACAAACGTGCAGCATAAATATAATTTTTACGAATAAGTAAGATGCCAAACCAACTTTGGCTCGGGACAAGAATTCAGGAGTGCACGGGTCGCGGTCAGGACAAATAATGCTTATCATACGGGCTGACACGGACCGAACATTTAGCTTTTATTTCCGGACCGAGCTCCGACCTGGAAATTTTGGCCAGTGAAGACCTCTAGGAAGAATGAAATCCAGGCCTGGCTCGACCTGGAAGAAAAAGAAGTTTGGCCCGACCCGAATCTGAAAAAAATTGTAAGATCAGAGCAGGGCCCGGCTCTTAAAAAGAGAAGACCTGACCCAGCCTGAGTCCCGCGGATTTAAACTGGCGCGACCCGGGACGGGTCTCGTCGGGTCTAAGCTTTGCCCCCAAGTCATTTCCCGTGACGATGCATGATGTCGTTTTGCGAACCCTTTATTAGCCCAAGAGATCCACCGTTGTTCTAAAATGATAAGTCTAGATACGACACGGAGGAAAGCTATAACTATGATCTTATTTTTATTTTATTTATTTTTGTTTTACATAAATAAATACTGTAATACTTTCAGGTTTCAATCGCATTTATATGGAACGAATTTTTTTAAAAACATACTAAAGAACCATTAAGCTTTGTTAGTTAGCAAAAATAACTAAATTTTCAATATTATTTTATTAAAATATTCATTAAAAAACATGTAAACAAATAAATCTCACATTATAATGCAATACAATTTTTAAAAACTTCAGATTCATAAGTCTCAAAAGCAATCATGTGTTTAAATTGGAAAAAATAATTATTTTTCTGGACTTATCACACTAAAAATAAATGATTCTTGAACAACTTGCTAAGCCGGAATCGAAAAAAATGTGGAAAATTTCGTTTTAAACAAGCTTTTCTGATAGCTAGTACCACATCTTTTATAAGACCAAACCTGCTACGACGGAATCGGATAGAACTGGGAAAAATTCCATTTTAGAGAAATTTTTGTCTTAACAGGTGTAATTATAGTTCATTTTTTTTTTCATAGCAACCATAAAAAAATTTCCTTTAAGGAAGATTCTGTTACAGACAGGTTCCATTTTCACAGGTTTTACTATAATTACTTTTTATTGTTTTAATCGGTATTATAAATTATTATTAGGTCCGTTACTGGTCCACTATTTTGCTTATTTCACTCCATCCTTCATGTACTCCAAAAACACGAGATGCGAGCTAAAGTGCGTTATAAAATGCGCACGCGCACGCCATGGATAAAGTATCAAATTTTACTCAATTTTAAGTTAAGATTTACGGAATTATTAGATGATTTTTGAACTGTAGAGGTCTTCCCTCGGATTTTCCAATATTTATACAGGATTTAAGGATTTCGTAAATATTATATGGGATTTATTGATTTTACACTGACTTATTGATTATAGGATTGATTTACAGGATTTACAATTTAAATCTTGATTTACTGATTGTAACTTGATTTACTAAAAAAAATTATTGATTTATTGTAGGATTTATTGATTTTACATTGATTTACTGATTTATTACAGGATTTACTATTTAAATCTTGATTTCTTGATTTACTGATTTTAACTTTATTTACATAGCGGTAAATCTGCTGTGTACCAGATTTACAGCGTTGTCGAACCCCTCGCCCGGAACAGCAATTGTTTTGCATAAAAACTGTTGCCAATCAGTAAATACAAACTTACACAAAATACATCCGAAACTCCGATCATACGAACGCAGCTGAAACGCCATTGGCTGCAAACTATGACGTCACAAGTCAGCCGTTCATGGCGAAAGACGCGATCCCAAAAATCACTGTTACTGACAGTTATTCAGTAACGGCACTTGCCTCAAGAGCTAATACGCATGAATGAAATTGCTGGTCGTCTCGGATGTAAACAAGAACAAGAGAGGATGAAAAATAAACGTGCATCAATAGGAAGTAAATATTTTAAAGCTTTATCAATTCAATTTAAACTTTACTGAATGTTTAAATAAGCACTAGGTAATTGATGCATAACAATCGGCCTCCTTTTTCACCATCTCTTGAGCTTTACAGAAATATGGAAAAGGTCATATAGATACAAAATTTACAAATACATGAAAAATTTCAAAAAGTTCAAAAATGTAAAAACTTCAAAAAGTTTAACAAAAAGGTTACACTTTAAATTCAAAAACAACAATCTGATCAATGTCAGGTCATATAAGACTTTATTGGCAAGGCATTGACCAGAATGAAGAACATTGTAGTGAAAAATTATAACCCCCCAATAAAAATTTAAATATAAAAAATTCTCTTACAAAATTTCAATAACTGCTCTTTAATCTGTGGCTTTGTAAAACTGTCTGCAAGATTAAATTTACTAGCAATATATCTAAGTTTAAATACTTTATCAAAAACTAGGTTTCTAAGAAAAAGATACTTTATATGAATATGTTTGGTTTTCTGATTTTCAAAAGGAGAATTCGAAAAAGCTATTGCAGCTTGGTTATCACAGAACAGAGTACAATCCCTCAAGTTCAAGTTAAGCACCTCATTTTGCAAAACATTTTTGACCCAGATTAATTCTTTTGCAGCTTCAGTTAAACTGACATATTCGGCTTCCATGGTAGAAAGACTTATACATTTTTGTTTAAAAGTCTTCCATGATATGGGCATTTCATCCAGAAACAAAATATACCCACCCATAGAAACACGATCGTCTCTGTTTGCTGCAAAATCTGAATCTGAATAACATGAAAGATTTAATTGACTGACTCTGGATAACTCAAGTTTATATTCTTTAGTATATTTTAAATAACCTAACAATTTTAACAAACTATTCCAGTGAGTAATTCCAGGATTTGACTGAAATTGGGATAATAAATTAACTGCATACATTATATCAGGTTTAGTTCTCCCAGCTTTAAAAGACAAACATCCTATGAGATTTCTGTATGGAAACCTAGACATAATTTCCATTTCTTCCTTAGTGGAAGGTGAATCTTGTTTTGACAAAACCAAGCTCTTGGGAATAGGTACAGAGCTTACAGGAAATTTAAATTCTGCAAACATCTCACAAACTTTCTCAATATACAAGGTCTGGTGAATGTACAGGTGATTTCCTATCTCTTCAAACTCTATGCCCAACAGCTTTCTGGTTGTCCCCATAATTTTTAAATTAAAATGTTTTTGCAGTAAATCTAACCCAAAATCTAAATCATCTTTAGTTTTACCAAAAAGTACAATATCGTCAACATAAAGTAAAAGAATCAATCTGGACTGAAACATGTATACACAATTGCACCAATCGAGTTTATGAAAATCTAATTTGGATAAAACATCATCCACTTCAAAGAACCACTGTCTGCCAGATTGATGCAGACCATAAATGGCCTTATTTAATCTACAAACTTTATTTCTTTCTTTAATGAAACCCTCAGGTTGATGCATGTATACAGTCTCATCCAGATTTGCATAAAGATAAGCATTGTTGACGTCTACCTGGACATTAACCCATTTTAACAGACATGAAAATATGGTAAAGAATAATCTAACTAGTGAAAAACTTATGACTGGACTGAAAACTTAAACATAATTTTCTCCTTTAATTTGGTTGAAACCTTTCGCTACCAATCTAGCCTTATACCTCACTACTTCATTTCTCTCATTCCTTTTTAAGGTATACACCCAACGGTTACCAAGAATTTTAGCATCTTTTGGTGGTGTCACAAGACGTTACGCTCATGCATAACATTTAATTCTTGGTTCATTGCGTCCCTCCAATTTCATGCTTCAGGGGTTTTTATGGCCTGATTGTAGGTTTGAGGAATTTTGATTTCAGTTAAGTTAGCTTCACCTAAATTTAAAAGATTAATTACTTTACCGGATTCTTTATTTTTACTGCTGAAATTAAACAAGTTTTTATCACATTCTATTTTATTTGCTCTACAATAATCTATTAATTCATTAAAAGATCTAATTCTAGTGTTGGTTCCTTCTATGCCATAATAAATGTCTGTTTTATCCTTTCCTGTTTTACGTGTTACTGCCTTACGGGTCCATGGAATAGATCTACAAGGTTTTAAACTAATCTGCTCTGAACTCTGGTCTTCATCTGACACACTAACTCTTTCTATGTCATTCCCCAATTGAGGCGTATTCTCAGGCCCATCATCAAAAATGTTTCCATCTTCTGGAAAATCAAAAAGTGAAAAATTGAATTTTTGCTCTTTTAGTTTTGAAACGATATCTACCCCCCTTTTTAGTTTCATCAAACTTAACGTTAATATAATGAAGGGAACGAATATTTTTTTTTCAACTGGATTATATCATATTCAAAGCTGGAGTAGCACAGTTGAAGTTTATTCCAACAGAGCGAAAAATGTCCAGATCAGGGATCGAACCTGGATACTTGGCGTGCCGTGCCAATGCCTTACCTGTTAGGCTATCCGGACCGATACCTGGCTGTCCAACTAATAAGAGTGAATTATGTCAGCCAGGTATCGGTCCGGATAGCCTAACAGGTAAGGCATTGGCACGGCACGCCAAGTATCCAGGTTCGATCCCTGGTCTGGACATTTTTCGCTCTGTTGGAATAAACTTCAACTGTGCTACTCCAGCTCTGAATATTAACATTAATAGTTTCTACAATTTTATTTTCCTCTATTAACCAAATTCGGTAGCCTTTTGTTGTCCGAGCATACCCACACATGATCCCTAGTTTAGCTCGCATGTCAAGCTTCCTTCTGACCTGCCTGGGCACTCCAACATATGCTAAACAACCGAACTTTTTCAAATGAGAAACCGAGGGTTTTCTGCCCGAATACATCTCAAAAGGGGTCTTTTTATTTTGTTTGTGACATACCCTATTCCAGGTATATGAAAAACACATTAAGGCTTCAGCCCAAAATTTTTGACACAAGCCACTAGCACTGAGGAGAGTTTTTATACCATCAAGAGCAGTTAAATTGAAATGCTCCGCAACGCCATTCATTTCTGGACTGTACGGATTCGTTTTCTCGTGAATAATTCCCTGCTTTTCTAAAAAATTCTCAAAATCTTTGCTACAAAACTCTATGCCACCATCAGTCCTGATAGAAATTATTTTCTTATTTAAGTGCCTTTCTGGAACTACTCTGGAATTTCAAAAACATCTGAAAAACATCAGACTTATTCCCGATGGTGTATACAGTAACAAAACGAGAAAAGTCATCAATGATGGTAAAAAAATATCTACTCTCCCCATGCGATGTCACCTGTAAAGGCCCACACAAATCCATGTGTAAGAGCTCCATAGCAGTTTTAGACCTTATTTTGTTTGTTACTTTAAATGATGTTCTTTTATTTTTAGCAAGCTTACAGGAGATGCAATCCTCGGCTAACCTTGACAGTACTGGAAGTCCATTAACACTCACATTTTTATATGTGTTAATTAAGTATTCATTATTTACATGGCAAAATCTTTCCTGCCATAATTCATTCAAATTAACTTTTTCAGAATTATTAGCTGAAATGTTAACCGAGTTGCTTTCTCCTTTACACATGGAATTATAATGAGAAGGTTTCAAAAAAATACAAATCATTTTTTCTAACAGCATAAAATAACCAATTCCAATCTTTGTCATATACTACAAGTTTACCTTTACTACCTATAAAATTTGCTCCTAACTTTTCAAGTTTACTGCCAGACAAGAGATTTCTACGTAAATTTGGATTATACAAAACATTCTTTAAGATAATTTGATTAAAGGTACCATCTTTACATTTTACAAAAAAATTTACAGTGCCCTTTCCCTGAACAGGACTTTCTTTTTCTCCAACAGCAAGTGACATCTGCCTATTTGAATCAGGTTCAAAATCCAAAAACAAATTTTTGTCATTGCAAAAATGAGCCGTAGCAGATCAGATGAATTAGCTTCATATGGAGAAATTTCAATTAAACTAGCCTCTTGTTCAGAGAAAGTACATTTTATACTATTGCATTTTACTTTATCACAATTTACTTTACTACATTTTACATTACTACATTTTAATTCAATATTACTAGTTTCTAAAAATTTATTTTTAAGCTGATAATTTCTAGATTGAGAGCCTTGAAAATTTTTAGATTGATTTTTAATTTTACAATTAGCAATTAAGTGACCGTATGATTTGCAACAATAACAAGGACCAATTAATTTACTTTCCTTAACATTATTCTTAAATTTAGAAAATTTACATTGATTTACATAATTATCAGACTTAGAGGAAGATTTACCTGTTTTACATTTAATTACTTCTCCAGAAAAGACAGCATTGTCAACAAGGTCCTTTTTTGCCAATTTCAAACAGTTCTCCTCCAGCAGCAATTCAGACTCAATCTTGTCCGGAACAAATTCGGTATCTGGCCAACGGTAAATCCCCTGGACTGTTGACTGGAACTCCTCTGGTAAACTCCGGATCATTTGATACCCCAAATACAGAGGCAACAGAGTATGTCCCACGTCTCGAAGGTGCTCGGCAGCTTGCTTCACTCGACAGAGAAAAAGGCCAAGATTTTCACTGGGAACATATCTCACATTAAAAAATTCATCCAAAAGCTGTATCACTCGGGCTCTTGTAGTAGGCTCAAAATGCTCTTTTAGAATTTTCCAGGCAGCAGCTCCACTTGTAGTACCAGCGATTAAAGGCTTAAACTCTGGTAGATTATTGTATATGATCTAGCTTTTCCTAAATTCATCTCGCTTCTTTCTCTCCATGTCAACTGGTCTGTTACAGGAACTGTTTTTTCCGCTTTCCCATCTTTCTGTTCTGACGATTCCCCTGTTTCTTTCACCTCATTTTCTAGATCAGGATTCTCGATGTAGCTCCAAGCTCCAAAATGCATTAATAGGACTTTCATTTCGATTTTCCATGTCTCCCAATTCGTTGAGGTCAAGAGATTAATATTTGATAAATCCATCTTTTACGGCCTCTGTCAGAGCAATTATAAGTAAACTTCAACAATGTTGGCAAAGTTCACAAAAACATCTGAAGAATTGACGAAAAACATAACGAAAAGTCCATTGAAGACGTCAAGAAAATTCACGACAAACATCGCCGAAAAACATCATTCAGAAACATCGGAACTCCAGCAAAGAGGTGCATCTTTTAACAAACAGGAAAAGTTCATCAGCGTTCAAGGGAAAAAAACATTATCTTCACTTCCACAGGGCCACTGGGCCCATAACCTGTTGACCAATTAAAACATTGGTTGCTGTGGTTAATGTGGAAGACTTTCAAGACACCAGTTTTTAAAAACAAACTTAATTTATTAGAAGCATGATGAAATGATGATATACATTATAACAGCTTTACTTCGCCGTCAAATCATAATATAAAAACAAAATAATAGCTAATGCAGCTACATTATGACAGGTGATATAAACGTACACGAAGCTATTGATCCACAATCAGTCCAGACTTTTATACACCCGGGAACAGCAATTGTTTTGCATAAAAACTGTTGCCAATCAGTAAATACAAACTTACACAAAATACATCCGAAACTCCGATCATACGAACACAGCTGAAACACCATTGGCTGCAAACTATGACGTCACAAGTCAGCCATTCATGGCAAAAGATGTGATCCCGAAATCACTGTTACTGACAGTTACTCAGCAACGGCACTTGCCTCAGGAGCTAATACGCATGGATGAAACTACCAGTCGTCTTGGATGTAAACAAGAACAAGAGAGGGTGAAAAATAAACGTGCATCAATAGGAAGTAAATATTTTAAAGCTTTATCATTCAATTTAAACTTTACTGAATGTTTAAATAAGCACTAGGTAATTGATGCATAACAAATGCAAGTGGTCTATATTGAGTTGTGAGACTGAAACCTTATTTCTTCAATGAATGTCGAAAGATGACTGCGAAACATGAAAAACCAACCAACCAACATCCAGATTAATTTTAATTTTGTGAGCTACGATTTCTCATTTTCAAATGTTGGCAGGTCTGCAGCAATGCCATTCCAAAATGTGTGCTCATGCAACCTTTACAGACCTGCCAACTTTTGAAAATGAGAAATCGTAGCACAGAATATTGAAATTAATCTGGAGGTTGGTTGGTTGGTTTTTCGTGTTACACAGCCATCTTTTGACATTCGTAAAAGGATTAAGGTTTCAGTCTTTCAACTCAATATAGTAAATATTTTCCTCTGAAAATTTTTATATGATATTTAAAGTTTCTTCTCCTTTTGCAGCATTTTTTTTTACATTTGTAAAAGAAGCCTGTTTCCAATTTTTTAGCCCAATGCAGTAAATTTTGACGGAATTCTCGATTTTTTTTTTCCCGCGACCATTTCAGGATATTCACAATTTTTTCTCTATAATCGTAATTCACATTTTTCTATCACGATTCTTTGTTAAAATCTGCACTTTTTACCATGAACTTTTGACGAATTTTGTGTTTTTTACCACACAAAATTAAAATGTTTAATAATAATTCGTAAATTGAAATGTTTAATAATAAATAGTACAAATCGTGCGATTTTGCACACTATTTCAAATCTTGCCCCTCAAAGATTCCCCCCCCCCCTCCCTCCAGAAATTCTTAAAATGGCATCCCTGTTTCTAAGGAAGGGAACTCCTGTATAAATATTTACAGAAACACTATTCACTTGTGGTTGGTATACATAAAGAGGGTTTTATGTTAAGAAGTTTGTTTTGCAGCCCAGATTTATTTTTCCCATGAGCATTTTTTAATGTCCGAATTTTCGGATTAATGACAAATTTTTTTAAAAACTTTCGGAAATGAATACTTTGAAATTTTGGAACAGAATCATTCCTGAAAAATATGCTGCGCGGGATAATAATTGCAATTAGAAACAAAAAATGCGTTTCTTGTTTTCTGCAAAAAATCGTAATTTAAGACCGATTTTCGTAGCATCGTAGTTTATAGGTCCAAATCGTAGCAACTACGATTTTTTCGTAGCACTTGGCAGGTCTGCCTTTATTTCAACGCTGCCCATGCGCATGATTCTCATGACAGACCTTGCCAAACAATGGGATGGGCTATCGATTGCATGGGAATCATTTATTTATTTTAATCGTAACCTTGCAAAACATCTTCTATTTTTTGAATCAAAACTATTTATTATTAAGTTATGACTTGCATTGAGTGCTCACTCTGAAGTGGATTGGGTAATGACCTGCTGATGAGGAAGCTAGAATAAAAATTTTTCAGGACTTTGGAATTATACATGAAAAAAAGGATGAAAAAAACCATGAAATGAAATGATGTTCAGCTATGATCCTTTCACAGTCAATCACAAATACAATTTTGCCGGCTGGATTTCACACTCCATCTGTTGAGAGATGATGAGGCATCACAAAAGACATCGGGACACGGCTCATCCTCATTTAGAATCTCATCTCGTAGAGCTCATGGGGCAACGTCTTTATTCAAAAAATGAAATGTTTACTTCAATGCTCCGAGACACTTATCATTTCATGCCTGCAGTTTTATTTTATTGTATAATATTTTATTTTAAATACACATTTGTATTTACTTAATAAAATTGTTTGTGATTTTCAAATGTTATATATTTTTAAAGGTTCACTTTCATACCAACAATGTTGTTATTTTTTTCATATGCTTCGTTTCACATTAAAATTAATTTTGCATCATGGATTACGTTTTGCGACAAGGGTGTTGCTCTAATGGAAAAGTACTGAAAACTCAACAAACAATACAGAGAATAAAACATACCGGAAGAGGCCACACACTAAAAACTCTGCTTCTATAACTCTAACAAGGAGAGGTTCTGAAGTCAGAATGAATGCATTTGTGTGTATCGATAGAGTATTTATTACAGTTGGTATATGAAAGCCATACCCGGGAAGTCTCGTGAAAATAAGTCTGAGTTTATGTTACAGTCTATAATTGAATAAATTTCCTCCTCTGGCTCAGCAGCATGATGGTTTCGAGATTTTTTCTTTGAGGATTCGAATCCCAGTCAGACTTATTTTTCGCAAATATTTACAAACCAGAACTGAAAACATGTGTATAATAATTCAAATTTACGAAAAATATAAATTAAATATATGTTTTGTAGTCTATGAGTACATTTTTAACAATTAAATTTTGCATGTTTAAATATTTAAGGAAAAAAAGAAGAAGAATTTTCATTTCTTTAGATCGGAAATTTTTCCTGTTATTTAAAATTATTTACAGATATTTAAATGAATAATTCTGTTATTTTTAACAGAGAAATAATTTCATATTTCATATAAATACATGAATAAATATACAGTACAGGACCTATTATCCGGAATCCTCGGGACCGAAGGCTTTCCGGATTTCGGGTCCTCCTAAATTCCGGCAAAAAATCACGGGAAAAACATAAATTTCGTCAAAGAATCGCGAAAAAACACAAATTTCTTCCAAGGACTGCAAAAAAAATGCAAATTGAGTCAAAATATAATGAAAAAAAATTTCTTTAAAGGATCGAAAAAGCCCCCCACAATTTCACCAAAAGATCGCGAAAAAAATCGGCAAATTTCGTCAAAAGATCGTGAAAAAACCTGCAATTTTCGTCAAAAGATTTCAAAAACCCACAAATTTTGTCAAAAGAATCGTGAAAAACGCTCAAATTTAGTCAAAGGATCGCGGGGAAAAAAGGCAAATTTCGTCAAAATCTCGCGAAAAAAAAAACTCAAATTTTGTCGAAAGATAGCAAAAAAAAAAATTCTTCAAAGGATCGCAAAAAAACCCCCTTAACTTCGTCAAAAGATCGAAAAAAATGCGAATTTCGTTAAAGGATCGCAGAAAAAACGCATAATTAGTGCCGACGAGGGTCCCCCCCCCCCGTCTTCTGTAAACTTTGAAAAAATTTGCTGCAAGTTTCAGATTTTTTTTCTTTTTTTTTATACAGAATCACCCCTGATTCAAGTAACACAATTGTATAGCCATAATATTTTGACGAAGTGAGAGGGAGGGTGTGAAATATCTGAAGGTTTTTTTTTTTAAACGAATTGTAATATAAATTAATTTTAAATTAAAATTTGACAGGAAAATGATTTTTTTCTATTTTATTTTGAGGGGGGGGCACCGTGTTCCCCCATCACTGGTGTAACATATTTTAGTGGTTACACATTGCAACACAATAGATCAAAAAAAATTAGAAATCTGTAAAATTTTTGAAAAATTTCAGGAATTTCAAAATTGTAGTAAAAATTTACAAATTTAGAAAATTTTCAAATTTTTTTCTTCCGGATTTCGGGTCCTTTCCTTCTGGATTTTAGAATTCTGGATAATGGGTCCTGTACTGTATTATTTTAATTTTATTTCCTTATGGCTAATTCCAAGAAAACTTGTCATGTCTGTCACACAGCTGAAAATCGCTATGCTTGTTGGCCACCATTATTTTCGAAAAGTTTGCTTTGTGTTATTCAATTGATGAGATATCTCCGATAAAATAAGTCACATTTTTCGTTCTAAAATACTGGTAGCCAAAAATTGTAGTATGTGACACACATGACACGTTTTCATGGAATTGGCCTTATGCAAATATTTCGAATATTTTATGTCTATTCAAATACTTTTAATATGATTTTTTTAAATCTGAGATTCTTGATTTTGTAATTAGAATAACTGGCTACGTAAATTTTTTTAGCAAATAAATTTTTTCTTGTTTAGTATGTTTTTATAATACAGTTTAATTATATAAATACAATTTTAACTGTTAAGTAGTAAAGACAAATTAAATAAATACAAAGCAGTCCATTGGTACTTGTGTTGCCACAAAATTTTGCCTGTTATGAAATTTATTTACTATTATTTAGCGACTATTTTTACTTCCTTCTATCTTTATAAGAAGAAAGTAGTGGATTTTTGAAAATTTTCGACGGTTTTATACGTTTTAGGGACCCAATATGCGGAAAAACATGTTTTTACAAAATGTCTGTCTGTATGTGACACAAATTTTGTGGGCACTCTATCACAACAATTTATGCATGGAATTTAATAAAAATTAATATTCAATGAGTCCCTAATACAAATGGCTGCTGATTCGTTTTGGGTGTCCATCGGCCAACAGGTGGCGCTGCTGTGCCGCATTTCCGCAACAGCTCTACCTCAAGACTTTAATTCATGGATTTCCATCCAATTTCAGATTATGTGAGTCCTTAATAGGAATGGGTACTCATTACGTTTTGGTCTAAATCACTCACCCGGTGGCGCTGCAATTTGGAGGAGGCTGCATTGAGCCTTATCTCAAGGACTCATGCACAGAATTTCATATCTTTAGAATCCTCATGATAGGCCTAGACTGCCCTTTATTTTTGGCACTGTGCATTTTGAATGTATTGACCTGTACAAGATAGAAGAAAGTTTCGGGGCTGGCAAATCTGACTCGCTTACAGTAAAATAAATTAAATTACATTACAAAAAATTTTAACATTATTTTTTTAATTTTAATTTTTCTATTATCATAATAATATTTTAAAATGCATTTTCTTTTAACTTTTGAATTTTTTGAATCTTGGATTCTTATGTTTATAATTAGAATAAATGCCTAGGTTGCCATAGGCATGTACGTATGTCAAATGTTGGTTTTGAGTAATTTAAACGCCTATGTACTTAGAAATAAGTTATAAGAAATATGGAATGGCTAGAAGCAGTTATTAGGTAGGCACTGCATGCTGAAAGTAGGTACAGATAGCAGTGGGCCTATACATTCTCATAATAAGAGGACACAATGCTGTTTCACTCACCTAATGGAACAGGCCATAAAGAGTCCAGTCCATGTCAGCCAGAACCACCACATCAAACTGAAGGCCCTGATAATAACAATAAATGAATCAACAAGCATTCTAGTCACACTATTAAGTCAATAAACAATGTGCCCTAGGTGGTCAGCTAAAATCATTTTGAAAAGAAAAAAAAAATCCACAGATTCCACTACCCCCTACATACAAAAAAAAAAAAGACTTAAATGTCATCTAATGGATTATTAGAAGGCTTTTTTTTCCCAATTCCCTGGTCCATCTTCAGCATCACAAACCAAAAAGAGAGGATCGCTAAGCATTCATTTTGGGGTTCTGGATGGAGGCCATTGTTTTCTAAGAAGCCCCATGGCTGGACACAAAATAAGGAGCTTGGACCAACCTGTGTAAGTTTTGAAACCAGCATGGTGACTGTGCAAAGGTTTTACTTGTACAAAAGAAGGTTCCTTCAAGTCTCTTCCCCTCCCCCTGAAAGCATCCTTCCTACAACAACAGGGCCACCACTGGCTCTCATTCAACAAAATTTCTTCTGACTCTTTTATTTTCTTTCTAAGAAACTTTTACAGAACTCTATGGACGGCCACTCAGATGGATTTTTGTTTAGGTTTAAAGAAGCCAATTTCAATTCCTTTCAATAGGAAGCCCTCCTATCATCATCCCAGTTTTGACAGTAATAAAATAATGGGTAAAAATGACAAGGAGTGCACCCTATTGGAAAAAAAAAAAAAAAAAGGAAATTGCTATCATTGAAATGGAGCCCATAAACTTCTATTTCTGATTTTGTACGGGCTATTGTTGGTAATTGTAGTAACTTCCCACGACTTTACATAGTTTTGATAATGATTATTTCTGTCAATAATACTGTTATAAAATAAAATGCTTTATAACAATAATACAGTGAGAATTGATTGTTCTATCGAGTCAAACACAAAGCTCATTTTAGCCGAGTATAGATCAGTTTTCTCTGCTACTATATCCTAATGAATTATTATTTTTTTCTAAATAAACTACTTATCTCAATTTCCACTCCTCTCCAGAATACACATTTAAAAATTTTGATTAAAAAAAAAAAAAAAAGAAATCCTTGGTTCCATCTTTTACGGGCGACTCCGTAGAAACAATGAATCATCTAAATAATGGCCAACTCTCTAAGAAATTTCTGCTTCTCTCTCTGTCTACAGTCTACAAAGTCTAAAATTTTAGTCATTTAAATGACCCCTCTTCCCCTGAAATGGGTTGCTTCTCCCACCCGTCCCCCTCTGAAGTGCAGACTCAGAATAATTTGAAAAAAAAAAAAGCCAATGAAGCTACTTATATATAAAGGATAAATCAAATTGAGAGCAGGAATTCCAATAGAAAGTATGCAAAAAAGAATAAAATACTTTTGAATATTTAGTAATAAAGACGAATTCACCCTGCGGTTTGGTGAGCAATACCTTTCCTCGGCCAATGCAAGCGATTTTAATGTATTTAGAAATGGCTAGTTTATGGAGTGTTTCAATGCACATCACTTAATGAATTTAAACCTAAAAGATGAAACAGTTTATGATTTTTTTCTTATAAGCTTGTATCCCATTATTATCCCAAGCATATTTCCTATAAGCTCCTATTTGCATATTGCTGGAGCGATTTAATTTTAGATGGTTTCACTGGCTGGATATGTTTTAAAAGTAACTGCTCGATTAAGAAAGCTCTCCTTATACATTTCGATATTGAATACGCCTTTGTTTCCATGGCAACAATACTATTCTCTTTTGTCTCTGACACTAACATTATCGAAGTCAAATAAACAGTGCTCAGAATCGGACTTCTTCATTTTGAGTTTGAAGCAATTTTAATAAATTTAACTTTTGTTCTAAACTGTCATTAAAATTCATTATACACATAAATGTATATATGACAATGTATAGGGCAGAGTTATAAAAGTATTTACTTAAGTAAAACTTAATTAAACTAGTTTAATAGGAAGCATAGAAGAAGTTTTGGTTACTTTTCTATTATACCGTCGGCCACTTTCCATACCCCCACCTCCTCACCAAACTATAGGATTTAACAGCTAAAAAGGATGATCGTGGAAATACATTCAATAAACGTCACATGCGTTTGTTATGTCATCAAGAGATTTTTAATTCAATGTTTTATCTGTGTTTTGAATGATGTTTCACTAATTTAATAGTTCTTTTGTTAAGTAAAATAACAATTATGCCGTTAAATGATGATGTCATGATAATATAAGAGAAAAAGCACTGAAAAAATACTGAGATGCATAGAATTGATTCAATTCAACTGACGTCACAAACACTTATCCACAAGCTGAAACGATAATTAAGAAAAATTAATTAAGAACTGTCAGATTTAACTCCAAAATAACAAAAGTGTGAAATAATGTTTGATTTTAAATGCAACGCTAGAATGTGGTGTACCTATTCCATTCTTATTTATTTTGTGGATAAGTCAGCTTAGTGTTTCTAATGAACACTATTAGTTAACTTCTATTTCTCTGCTTTCTCTCACATTTTGAGAAAAAAGACTAATGAATGTTTTATATCAGAAGTTCCCGATAGAAGCGGCTACACTGATGGGACAAATAAAAGAATATATAGAAGATGGCTCTATCGTTTTTTCAGATTCATGGAAGACTGACGAATTAAAAGCTACAGGATTTGAAAATTTCAAAGTGAATCATTGTTAAAATTTTGTAGATCCAGATACTGGTGCACATACACAAAACGAGTGCCTTTGGTGCACAGCTAAATAACGAAATAAGAAAAACAGTGGAACAGCACGTCAGCACTTAGATTCATATTTAACTGAGTTTATAGGGTGTTAAATTCATAGAAAGGATGATAATTTTGTCGCTATTTTGAATGGTATTAGAGATTTTTGGTCTCCAGAATAATGAAAGCAAATTTTGATTTTTTTTCTCAAGGTTTAATGTAATGATCATTAATTTTTTTTCTAATATGGATGAAATGTGTGTTGAAACATAGTTTCTTATGGCTCATATTCACTTTTTATTATGTATCCTATTTATATTTTATTCATAAATGCAATATCTAAAAAAAAAAAAAAAAAAAATCTCATTTTTGTTTAATTTAATAATTCTACACTTAAATTCTTAAACCAGTAAATCATCAGATAAGAGGCTTCAACATTGATTTTACAAAATAGTTTTATTTTCATCTCACTTCACATAATATCTGGCACCTTGAAATCCACAATTAATAATGTAAGATTATTTGTAAATTTCTAAGCATTTAAATTTTCTTAAAGGTTTAGAAAATCTTATTTTTAAAAACGTCAAATTAGCCTGATTTAATTTAATTTTCTCTTTCTAATAGGCTATAGATTTGAGTTGCTAGGCAACTTTTAAATAATAATAATAAAAAAAAATTGGATAAAAAAGACACATATTATTTCAAAATTGTAAAAATAGCAGGGGGAGGGGAGTGTGGGTGTCACTTTCACAACTTGTTTTATAGCCAGGAACAAAGCCTTTATAGACACCCTCTTCAATTTGTATTCTACAATAGCTAAAGTAAAAAAGCACACAAATTTAATGAAACACTATCTAATAATAATAAAAAAGTTGGTATGAATGACTCCATTTACAAAAATATCATTTGCAGTTTCAGCAACTCATTGGATTTTTTATTCCGTGGTGCAGACAAATATAAATAAATCTGCAGCTCTAAGCAGACCCACTTAGAAACAGATCATTAAAATGGGGATTTTCCTTAACTCAAACTAAGACTGCCTTAAAGCATTTTTTTTTCAGAAAAAAAAAAAAAAAAAACCAAACAAACAAACAAACAAAAACATGTGTCTTAGTTTAGCCTTAAGACATAGGCTGCAAGAAAAAAGAAATACCTGTTCGTCTAATGAGTTTTTTTTTTTTTTTTTTTTTTTTTTTTTATCCTTTGGATACAGCAAGTTTTAAGGAATACCAATAAAAAATAATTGCATTTAAGAAACTTTAGTTTTCTAAGAGTGGTAGAAAACACTGTAAATTTTAATCAAAAATGATGGCTATAAAACTACATTTTACGGCCTGCCTCAACACCATGTTCAAATTTCTTTAATAAAATCATTTAGAAAAAGGATTTTTCCTTCCTTGTAAAAGAAAATCTAAAAAAAAATGCATTCATGCTAAAATTTTACATTTATCTCACTTTATACAGTGACAAAAAAAAGGAAGCATTTTCATCCTTAAAAGCCTGCAGAAAAAACAATAGGATGTACAATTGTTAATAATTTCAAAACAGATGTCTATCTATAAAATGTACACATTATTCAGAAATTAAGAAGTAGGTTCTAACATGCAGATGAGACTTGTAAGTGAGAATTTATAAAGTGATTCTAAAAATACCTTTCACCCTGAGAACGAAACTGGACCATGCCCAGAACAGATCCAACGATGAAAAACATGAGGATGGGGTCCAGAAGGATGTACTGAGAGAGTGTTATCATCCCAACATCTGCACAAGAAAAGAAAATTATCATCACACACATATTACACTAGCAGTCACTCATGATTTTGTGTTCATGTAAGGAAGGAAAAAAAAAAACATGCAAGGAATCTCACTTAACACTCTTTAAAAATATACAAATCAAACAAAACATTACAAACTCTTCATTGCATTGGATAAGTAACAAAGTGAGTTGGCCAAATAGTAACATTTAAAAAATTATACATACTCAGGGTCTGTTGATATAGATCTGATATTTATTTCCAAAATTTCTGATATTTTCATGGACTTGATGTTTATTTTCAAAATATCACTGTGCAAAATATTTTTGATATTTTCAGTCAAAACAATTTTGCTTTATAAATTTCTGATTTTTTTATACTGGATACTGAATAGTTAGTTTTTTTATAAGTGTATAAAGGAAACTCTTTCTGTTTTCAATTAGTTTATCTTCAATTTTGTTCTAGGGTCATTCCATGCCAAATCAATCAAAAAAATTTCAATATTCAACCTGACCATTTCAGATTTCAATGAAACTGCCAGGAATCATTGTCCCTGATGATATAAATGAGAATATATTTTTATAATTTTTTTATCTCATTGAATTTTCATACAATTAATTATTTAAATTTTGAAAAATCATCATTTTTTGCCTTGCATAAATGTTTTCACTTTTGAATTTCTCAAGTTCTATCAGGCATAGAGCGTTCTATAACCCCTCATTTTAAAGAGAATTTCATAAGGTTTGATTTGATATGCAAGTTGACTATGCTTTATTTAAAATAACAATTTTTAATTAAAAATTTTTTTTTTAGATAGTTAAAAAAAAAGTATGTTTTGTGTAATATTATAAGCTTAAAATTTTGAAATTTTTAGAGTGGGATCTCCATGGGATCAGGAGTTATGAAATAAAAGCTAAAGTTTACCATACAAAAAATAAATGAATAACAAAATAAGTTAGAGTCAGATTATCATCTGTATTGCAATATTTAGCCAATAACTCCTGATCCCTTTGAGATCCCACTCTAAAAAATTCAAAATTTTAAGCTTATAATATTACACAAAACATACATTTTTTTCAAAAATTTTAAAAATCACTATCTAAAAAATTTTTTAATTTCAAATTAAAAAAAAAATTAAAACTTGTTATTTTTAATGAAGAATAATCAACTTGCATATCAAATCAAACCTTATGAAATTCTCTTTAAAATCAGTGGTTAATAGAACTCTCTTACGCCTGATAGAACTTGAGAAATTCAAAATTGAAAACATTTATGCAAGCCAAAAAATGATGATTTTTCAAAATTTAAAGAATTAATTGCATGAAAATTAAATGAGATAAAAAATTATAAAAATATATTTTCATTTATATCAGCACGGACAATGATTCCTGGCAGTTTCACTGAAATCTGAAATGGCCAGGTTGAGTCACTGGTTGATTTGGCGTGGAATGACCAAGTGAAAGTGAAAGAAAAATGCATTTTTTGAGTACTGTTTGATTAAGTTTTTATGTCAAGAGCAACACGTTTTGGTTTTTAATTTATAGTATGCTTGAAAATATTTATTATCAGCAGTAAGTTGGTTATTTTTAAATTATTGGATATATATAAAAAATATCAGACATTTTTGATATGTTAAAAAATATCATGATACAGTAGAAGATCGTTATAAAGCAAACCTAAAAAACGTGCGTTATATAGAATTTTGAGTTATATGGATCCCATTTCACACATCAAATTTACCTTGTAAACATTGCCCTACATATCCGAAACATTTCGAAATACATTAGAGTATACTAGATTAATATTAACACAATTATTCTAATTGGTAAACAAATCATATTAGATGTAAATTTCCAACTGGGCGAAAAATGTCCGGACCAGGATTCGAACCCGGGACCTCCCTGGCTGAAGCCGTCAGTGCTCTGCCATCTGAGCTATCCCGGACGATTCTGGTCGAACTTTTTCACCCAGCTAACCTTGATGATTTCAGCATCTGGCCTGAAACCTGGTTCAGCTCAACAGAATAAATCTCAGGTTATGGAACTCCAGAAATCGCTGGATACGAAATTACACTAGATTAATATTAACACAATTATTCTAATTGGTAAACAAATCATATTAGATGTAAATTTGCAACTGGGCGAAAAATGTCCGGACCAGGATCCTGGTCCGGACATTTTTCGCCCAGTTGGAAATTTACTAATACATTAGAGTATGTTTATAGTGCATTTCTTGTCGCCAGGAGTTATCCAAATTCTAATTTTTTCCATTATAGAGATCATTCCATTTGTATTGTAATAATAGCCATTATTTCATCTGAATAAATGAGATAAAGATCAATTAATGTATTCAATTTAAAGTCTTCTAGATAATAGCAATTTTTTTTATAATATGAGAATGCTTCTTAACAGCAAAATTTATTGTTTACGTCTGAGAAGTTGTGCGTTATATGGAGAATTGCGTTATAAAGATCTTCTACTGTATTTGTGAACCCTGTATGCACAAACAGAACCATCCAACTTTACCTGTCTTAGGTACAAGGGCCCTACAGGTAAAATAAATAAAAATGGCCACCACAATAACAGAGTTGTGTGGATTTTTGGCCATAAGTCGTTAAAAAGACTATCAGATAAAAAACAAACATAGTAAAATCCTTCAACTTTATAAATGAGAATGCAGGTTTTCTTTGGCATGCATAGTAGAAAAATATACGATATGCCTGACACTAGAGGGAAAAAAAGATGCAAAACATTCAGACAAAGGATGTACCCTTCAGTGAAACTCTACTCTCAGTCTACCAGGTACTGTTACATATCATTAATAGTGCCCAGTACAGGTACTGTTAATGTATGTACAATATGTAGAACAGTAGTTATACATAGATGCCTATTAACCCTTTGTTAACCCATGTTGCCTCTCTGCATCATACCTCAAAATCAACGTTACTTATACGTTGTGCTTTATCTTCCAACACAGCAGTTAATAATAATCTATCTATATTATAAAGGACAAACATATCTGTGCGTAATGCATACGTCATTTTGCGAATGGCAACACTTTGAAATTTGAAATAAAATTTTGGATTTGCAATTTTTTCTACTGCAAATTTTTAAACTTCTAAACATCGCACATTTTAAATTTTTACACCGTCGTATAAGGAAACTAGTTGGATGTGCCAATCCCAAAACTTTCTTCTATCTTATACATCTTAATATTTCAAAACCTAGTTACACATGTTAATACTTCAATATTATTAGTTCAATACTATACCAACTTTGATTTTCATCTTAAATTTCTGCTCAAGTCAATTAAACGGACTAAAAACGAGTTAATCTATATCATGATATTTGTTAAAATTATTAATTTTTCCTTATTCTGTCGTTATCAGCTGTTTGCGAATAGCCGGCATAGCAGGAAGCGAGTTCCCGCCACTGCATGAGCCGCCGATGCACAATAGAACTACGAAAAATCAAGAAAAGTATACAAAAATCGCTAGCACGGAGCCCCTTTACCGCGCAATATTTCCAAATTCAAGGAGAACCTGTTGGCCAAAGCCAAAAACAAGCACAAACATTTTGGTTCAATTGTATGCATAATTTTATACGCTGTTCGATGGTACAATAATGAAAATGGCACAGAGATCGGAATTATAGCGCCCCCTTCTTTCGGAATCTTTTCAAGTTCAGGGAGGACTTGTTTGCCATAGCCAGAAACATGCACAAAAAATTTGGTTCAATTATATGGATAACTTCATACACTTTTCGATGGTACAATAATGAAAATGGCACAAAAATTGTACAAAAATCGTTATTACAGCGCCCTCTACGAGCGATTTTTTTACAAATTAAGGGAGGACCTCCTTGCCATAGCCAAGAACTTAAAATGTTTTTTTGGTTCAATTCTATGCATAACTTCATACACTTTTCGATGGTGCAATATTCAAAATCGCACAAAAATCGCTATTACAGCGCCCCCTAACGGCGAATTTTTTGCAAATTCATGGAGGACCTGCTTGCCATATCCAAAAACTTAAAATAAAAATTTGGTTTAATTCTATGCATAACTTCATACCCTTTTGGATGGTACAATATTCAAAATCGCACAAAAATCGCTATGACAGCGCCCCCTACCGGCTAATTTGTTCCAAATTCAGGGAGGACCTGCTTGCCATAGCCAAAAATTTAAAATAAAAATTTGGTTCAATTCTATGCATAACTTCATACACTTATCGATGGTACAATATTCAAAATCGCACAAAAAACGCATTTACAGCGCCCCCTACCGGCGAATTTTTTCCAAATTCAGGGAGGACCTGCTTGTCATATCCAAAAACTTAAACTAAAAATTTGGTTCAATTTTATGCATAACTCCATACACTTTTGGATGGTACAATATTCAAAATCGCACAAAAATTGTTATATCAGCGCCCCCTACCGGCGAATTTTTTCCAAATTACGGGAGGAACTGCTTGCCATAGCCGAAAACTTAAAATAAAAATTTGGTTCAATTCTATACATAACTTCATACACTTTTTGATGGTACAATGGCGACAGACAGACGGACGGACGAACAGACGGGCACACAGACAGACAGACATTTTCTATAAACATGTTTTTTGGAATCTCTGACCCCTAAAACATGCAAATCCGTCGAAAACCGGAAGTCGAAAAAAATTTCGATTACAATACTTTCTTCTATTGAAGATAGAAGAAAGTAAAAAATACTCTTTTAAATGCAATTTGTTTGAAAACTGTATCTCAATTTATTTTTCAGATATTAATTTTTTTGTAGTTTTTAATAACATTTTTCTTATCGTGGCAACAAAAGTACCTCATTTCATTGAAAGTCAATGAAAGTAAACGGAAAATAGTCGAAAATAGGAGATATCTTTCTGTTGCCATTTTCTCATAAAACCTAAAAAAAAAAAGGTTGAAGTTAAAATATGGGCTATGTCAAGAATATTGTCTGTTATTCTGTGACAATGACGTCATATGCACACTTTTCTATAGGCGAAGTTTAAAACTGGATTGTAAAAGTGGATTGCTTTAGCGGATGCAAATGACGTCATTTTATAAAAAAAACGTGTATTTTATTTCTTAAACCTGAATTATGTTTTGTAGAAGTGCGTCATTTTTACAGCCTAGCTGCTTTGAAATTCTTCACAGGTGAAAATGCTTCACATTTAAAAATAACGTAATCGAAATCACACACTGATAAAATGCAATGTTTTACAAAAATTTAGAGTATCTTTATAAAGTATATTTTTCAATCTTCTGACCATCGTTACATTTTCAATTTTCGTCGCATAGAGAAAAAATTTACTTTCAAATGCAATTTGTTTAAAAACTTTCTCTTAATTGACTAATGTATTATATTTTCTAAAATAATTTTTAAGCATGATTTTTTTAAAGTTTATCTTATCACGTGCCGGTTTCAATACATAATAATAATAAACATTTTTCACATAAAGCAACAAACATTTTTCAGCATTTGTTTCTGACTATTTTTGCATAACGAAATTAATACTTCCTTTATAAACAAATAAAAAAATAATATTAAAAAAACGACTGATCTAACATATTTGTGAAAGACAAATTAACGAAATTCTTTTATAAACAAATAAAAGAATAATATTGAAAAAACAACAAATCTAACATATTTATAATCGTACAATTTAAATTTTTAGATCACCAAATAGGATTTTTTTTTTAATGGAATAACTTTGCCATTCCATTAAAATTCACCATAAGTCCATCTCAGTTTACTGATTGTCTATAGTTTTAAAAACAATTTTTAAGCATGAAATATTTTTTAATTTATCTATATCGCGTGGAGCTCGATTACGAAAGATTAATCCGCTTGCCCTTAAAACAAAATACAGACTTCATCATTTTCTTACGGCTAATATCCATTAAAAAAATTCCCTATGAATAAATAAATAAAATAATATAAATAAAACACAAATTTACCAGACATGTATAAGCTCTGAAATTATCAGAATATAAAAGGATGCCATAAGTAGCAAAATCTTGGCAAATAACTCTTAGCATGCAGCTAATAAGAAAATATCGCTTTTGATAAATTAAAAAAATTTATTTGATTGTATAATTCGTATTTTCCATATGAAAAATGCTTTTTTAATGTAAGTTGTCAATCTAAAAATATTATGGAATATAAAAAAATTATTAGTTTTCAATTTAAAAAAAATGATTTCACCTATATTCTTTAACCCGGGAAGCCCGGGTACGATCCCCTAGTATAAATAAAAATGTAAATGTTCGTTTGTTCCTAATCGCTAATCTCCGAAAGTTCTTCACCGATTGCTTTGAAATTCACGGGTTATTATGAACCTCGCTCCCCCACCACACCATTTGCCGCCACCACCACCACCAGGGGGCGCTTTTTAAATTTTTTCCAAAACCCATCATGTAATATATCATTAGAAAGCCCTTGGAATACTGTTTCATATTATGCACCTCGCATCTCGCTCCCCTCACTTTCTCCACATGGGGGAGCATTTCTATATAAATCTTCTATATAAATAAAAATTTAAATGTTTGTTCCTAATCGCTAATCTCCGAAAGTTCTTCACCGATTGCTTTGAAATTCATGGGTTGGGTTGTATTTGAATCCGGAAGTGTTGCTATATAGTTATTATGAACCTCGCTCCCCCACCACCACCAGGGGGCGCTTTTTAAATTTTTTCCAAAACCCATCATGTAATATATCATTAGAAAGCTCTTGGAATACTGTTTCATATTATGCACCTCGCATCTCACTCCCCTCACTTTCCCCACGTGGGGGCACATTTCTATATAAATCTATATAAATAAAAATGTAAATGTTCATTTGTTACTAATCGTTAATCTCCGAAAGTTCTTCACTGATTGCTTTGAAATTCACGCGTTGAGTTGCATTCAAATCTGGAAGTGTTGTTATATAGTTATTATGAACCTCTCTCCCCCACCACCCTATTTGCCGCCACCAACATCAGGGGGCGTTTTTTAAATTTTTTCCAAAACCCATCATGTAATATAGCATAAGAAAGCCCTTGGAATACTGTTTCATATTATGCACCTCGCATCTTGCTCCCCTCATTTTCCCCACAAAGGGACACATTTCTATATAAATAAAAATATAATTGTTCATTTGTACAAAATCTAAAAACCTCCGAAAGTTCTTCACCGATTGCTTTGAAATTCACGGATTGCATTGCATTCGAATATGCGCAAGTTTTTATATACCTATCACGAACCTAGCTCCTCCTTCCTCCAATTTCCCCGCCATCACCAGGGGGAGCTTTTTTAATTTTTTCAGACACACGTTATGTGACATATCATTAGAAAGTCCTTTGACTACTCTTTCATATTATGCACCTACCATCCCCCTCATCCCACTTTACCCCATGAACATTTCTATACTGAAAAAATGTAAATGTCCGTTTGTACGAAATCTTAACCCTCCAAAAGTTCTTCACCGATTTCTTTGAAATTCACCGATTGCGTTGCATTTGAATGCACGTGTGTTTTTATATTACTATTATGAACCTTGCATCCCCTCCCCCGATTTCATCCCCCGGGCACTTTTTTAATATTTTTCGACGCCCATTATATGGTATATCATTAGAAAGCCCTTTGACCACTCTTTCACATTATGCATCTCTCCTCACTATGCCCTCCGGAGGGACACATTACTGAAATATTTCGTCAGTATTTTTTATGATATTTGTTTTCTCTTTGTTTTTTTAGTTCATCTTTTTTTTCTTTTTACCTCACAGGCTATTAAAGATGAGCTAATGTGCCCGCAGGTTCTGTATGTACGTTAGGGTGAAACTAAAAAACGAAGTTTCGAATTTCATATTCTAATAGTGATTATTTTTTTCCTTTTTAACTCCATAAAAAGAAAATATTTTTCTTTTAATTTTAAAATGATATTTTCCGGTTCCTCAAAGCATCTGATTTTCCATAAAAAATGAATAAAAGCCAATATTTTCATGAAAAGTTTTTTAAGCTTATTGTTAAATTTATATTTTGCAAAATTAAATTAATGAAGTGTTAATGTCCTGTAATAAAGAGAATAATTTAGTTTTAGTGCCATGGAAAAGATGGCCCCACTTTATTTGACTTCTGATGAAGCCAGCACAGTGTGTGTCCACTTTGATTGACTCTGATTTATTTGTCTGCGACTCATAACAAGTTAGTCCGATTTAGCGTGTGGTAACAGTTTCTTTGATTATTTTTCAATAAACAGTCGGTGTCAAATGTGGCAATGTCTGCTAACGTAACTAAATCTAGAAAATTGTTGAAGTGTCTTGTATTTTGTGAACCAAAATAATTAACATTCGACTGTCATCTTTGGCGAACATATGAAGATGTTATGAAACATTATTTATGGGTTCAATTTAACTTAAAATCTGCCATATGGAATCTGGAACACACTGTGTCTGAAATATCTAAAGCTGTTGCTGATACAATTAAAAGTGTATTGCTGAGACCTCTAATTCCAATGGTTTCTGATACACAAATCATAAAAAATGCTTAGACTATCGTGAGAAATGTCAAAATTTGAAGAAAAATATTAAGATTGGAAAGAATAATCCCACATCCAATATAAAATTGCAAAATGTTAGGTAATCGTGCAAAAAACTTTTCTTTGTGTAAAAGCACTAAATATTATCGTGTATCAGAACAAGAACGTCACTTTCTAAAACACCAAAGAGAGATGGGGTGCTGGCAATAGGATCAATAGATATAAAAACTACAAAAAAAAAAAAAAAAATGCATAGCAAGACTGGAAAAAGAAATATCAAGGAAAGAAAAAGTTATTTTAAAACAAAAAAGTGATGTTTTGATTGAATGATCGTCAAGTGAAAAAAATAGTTCAGAAGGAAATGGTTCAATCGGTTGTTCTTCTAAACCTGAATTTAATAATCAACAAGGTGAAAGAACCGGAGTATTAGACAGAACTGCAAATATTATTGCAAATGGCACCCTAAAAGATATGGGTATTTCTGATGATAATAAAGAAAATGTAACTGAAAGAAGGTCTTGAAGACGACAAAGAGAAAAGAAAAGGAAGAATTTGAAAGAATAAGAAAGACAAAATGAATTAATTTTAAAAGGTTTGTATTTTGATGGCAGAAAGTATAACACTATGATAACTGAACCAAAGGGAAAAACGTACAACTAAGAATCATTAAAGAAGAACACATGGTCTTAGTTCAAAAACCAGGATCAAAATATATTGGTCATATTTCATTGATATCTTCTTTTTATATTAATATAGCCACTGCAAGTTTGGTGTATTTTCAAAATAATAACACAGACATTTCAAGTTTGAAATTTATTGGGTGAAACAGAAGCGTTGTCAATGCAGGATGCAAATCTGGAGTTGTCAAAACATCGGAAGCAATACTCTAAAAACTTTACAATGGATAATTTGCTTATTACATGCAAATGAAAATTTTTTAGATAGAGCAAAAGGTCTTGTTTTCAATCTAGATCATACAATTTTCAAAATTAATAAAATAAAAAGTGACAGCAGGGTACCTTGACATGTTTTACACCTGTTTAGAGAAAAAAGATCAGTTTAAAAAGAGTTTTCTGTTTATAAAAAGCAAAATTCCGAAAGTCTTCAAATTTTGAGTTTTTAAAATGGGGTCTAAATACCGGCTACCTAAATTTTTTTTTCAAAAGATCACACAAATAGAGCTAATGACAATTATTAAGCAATAAGAGTATTATTTTAATAAATTGTATTGATTAATAACATTTCTTATGCACAGAAAAAATACACAATTTTTAATAAATAAGTATTTTTGACAAATTTCTAAAATTCTTTATGACTATCTCTCACAGTCTTCTTCCCATTATGTTTCTAATTTTGTCTTTTAAAGAGTAAAACAACAACAAAAAAAAAGCTTGCTGATTGAAATGAGAATTATTTTATCTGAAAAAATCTAAAACATAATATCACTCTCTACGTCAGTATAATCCCTATCAGCCCACATATCGCATTCTTAACATTGAACCCAGAATCCCCTCCCCCATTTTTGTCCATAGAGAAAGCACCCATGCAGAAGACACAAATTTATGTTGGATATTTTCCTTTTTCACTTTTTTAACCCCTCGCTGTGTAGTTGTTTTATCAAAATAGCTTCAAAAATTTCGTATTGAACCCCTTCGCAACGAGTCTTTTAAGAATTTTTATTCTTTTGTCACTGGTTTTTCAAAACAAAATTTTTTTCGAATTTAACCGGGAAAATTCTCTGATTAAATAAGGCAAAATTTACAATAAAAAAATAACTGGTGGGAATAATCAAGGAGGGTTAATTAGACGGAAAAAATGCATCCCCGAGGAAATCTCGGGTTGCGCAAATTTTACTACTTTTATGTTGCCCGAGGAAATCTCGAGTTGCGCAGCAAGAGGGTTAAAATCAAATTTCTGCCTCTTTCGTCTGGTTTACTCCGTCATTTTTTTTTCTTTCTCTTCACATTTATTACAGGCAATTTTGTAGTGTCCAACAGCACTTTTTTGAAAAGTGATCCGATAACCAGTGTCGGTCCTGCAGAATTACGGCCATGATTGCTTTTTTCATATTGCGAAATGGGACTGGAACTATTTCTGAACCATTTAAATTAATTTATTAATTATGAAACTATTTAAATTAATTTATTTTCCTCCCCTTTAAACAGAGTAACCAAGAGAGGTCCAAATACCAGCTAGCCGGTATTTAGACCACTCTAGGTAGCCGGTATTCGGACCACTGCTATGTTTAAGTTAAAACCGGTATTACTTATTCATATAATAAAATACCAATAATGTGCGCGTGGCAATTGAGAGCTAAATATGTCTAGAAAATAACTTAATCAACAATTCAAGCCAATATACAATCAGTATATTTTTTAAAAATGAGAAACATATGTCTGAAAAACTTTTGATGTACCAGATTACGTAGATTCGACACTTTTGCATTTACTATTTGTAAATGACACAGACTTCAGTGACATACTTTTCGTAACTTTCTTCTCTCAATTAAAGTTACAAACTCTGCCTATCACCGCTAGGCTGCGCTCAGTTCTCAGAACACCTAGTAGCCGGTATTTGGACCCTAACCAGTATTTGGACATTTTCCTCTACTTATTTCAAAATCTTGCTGGAAAAACTACGGGTACTAAATGATTTTCTGGACCAATAGGAAAGCAACTTGAAAAAAATGAGAACATATTGAAATTATAGACCATGGATCCTGTCTTGATGGACTGATTGGATGGAGAACTTTAAAAAAAAAGTACAAACAGGGGATACACCTGAATTTTAGATTTTCCTTGTCATTCTCAAACAGTGGAAATGTTTGTCAAAATTGTCCTTAGAGCTGCGTCAACCGTCTTTAGATATTAAGCAAGAGATGGCTTTATCTTGGGAAAGTTGAATTCCCACAATGTAATGACAAAGTTTACCTAAGAAGCCATTACGTTGAATATACAATTGAATTAATCCATAATAAAGGGAGATAACGAGGGTGGAAGTCGATATTTAGCAATCTCCTTTTAGTGACTTGTGGGTAGTATTTGCTTAATATAAAAAGATATGAGCTAACAGCTACGTTGTTTACTTTAAGTTACTTTATACTGAAATTTTAAAACTTTGACGTCCTTGAGGAACCGGAAAACAAATTAATTTAAAAAAACCCTTTTCAGCCAAATGTTTAGTCATCCAAAAAGGAAAAAAGTTTTCACTATTACATATTAAAACAAAAAAGTTTTTTTTTTACCCTATACTTAAGTTCCACCCTAATATACATATGTATGTAACGCGATAACTCCTGATAGAAATATCCAATTTGCTTCAAATTTTGTAAATAGTTTCATTCTGATAAGGCACTTCCCTGATTTTTGGGAATTCATTGGTTAAGCATAAAAGGGGCAACGGGGGGCTAATCTCCCCTTAATTTAGATAAAAGCGGTTTTTCATGCAGAATTATCTGAGTTGCTTCAAATTTTGTAAATAGGTTTTGGTACTTTTTGGTTAGCCGGGCGCCAGAGTTATATATACATATATATGTATATATAAATGTATGCATATATACATCTATATTTACATATATATATATGTGTATACAGTGGTGGGATTCAAATAATTTAACAACCGGTTCGCTGCCCGAATGATTTTTGATGTACAATAAATATTCGGCAATCATGAAACCTTGATCATAATTTCTATCAGAAAACGCATCAAAGCAATCAGGACTTAATTTCTAACAAAAAAAAAGTACCGGAGCCCTAATATTCTGCAATGTTAACAACCGTAGTGTGCTCTCCCCCCCCCCCCAACCCGGTGACTCCAATCTGCATATTTATATTTCATACATTATTTGAAAAATTTAAAGCATTTTTTTTTCTTTAGAAAAATAAAATATTTAATTATATCTATCTGCATATACTTAGTTGTCAACTATTTCTGTTTTTAGTTATCATTCCTTTCAATTAGATATCTTTGTCTAATTTTAAAGTTAATTAATTGAATAACTATGCGATTAAATATGATAAGGAATATGAAAGGAATAGTTCGCAACTATGCATTTTTATAAAAAAAAAAAAAAATGAATGAAATTTACAGAAATTAAGATTTACATGCTGAAGAATGGAATAGCGTTTTTCAATTTCCTATAGAATATGCTCACCTTAAACTATAATCGATTCCTTCTGCATAACAATCTTTCGTGGTTTGTTCCTGAAAATCAGATTAAATAAAAATTTTGACTCTGTTATCGCAAAGATTCGATGCTTTTATAGAAAAGAAGTAACACTGCTCGATTGCTTTCTATCAGAATAAACGATACGTGGCAATTATTTCTACTTACAAATGAAAGGAAACTTCATAAATCTGGATGCAGAGCCTTAGCATGGACATCGTTCATGTTACAAAATAAACAGAAAAATCACTAACGTGATTTTTATACTCGTACAAAACAGAAGACTAAAAACCTCAAACAAACAAATCCTCAAGCTGATGCCCATTGACTAAAAACTGAAAATATTCTTTTCAGGTTCGATATCTAAATCAAAAAATATAATAAACCAGCCAATTAAAAATTATCGTAATGTCACAAAAGAAAATTGAACTGTAAGAAAATTTATTGTTCAGTCTGTTGATTGGTGCCGTATCAGTACGTCGCCGCCATCAATACCAGACATACATTTGCTAATAGAATAGAAAAATACGATTCCTGTTTCCCTTTATTCTGACCAAAATAGCATTAAAATGATTTGAAATAAAATAGAATACGTAATTTTTGAGGAGGATCCACCCCCCCACCCCCCCTACACACGAATAAATAAAATTTTGAAAGTAATTCAGATTGAGCTTGAGCCAATCCAAGCCTAAAAACTGATATAAAAATTTAGTTGAAACATCTCCTTACGTCTCATATAACTGTTTTCATGAAAAAGAATGTAAAAGCTTGGAGATGGGAAGGAAAGGGGAATTTAGGCTTTGATTTTTTGGAAGCACTATTGCACTGGGCTTCGGAGCCCTGTATTTATGAGCTCCTGTGAATTCCGACCAATATTTAAATATTTACTTAAAACAGAGAAATACCGGAGCAAAGATCCGGTGGGCTCCGATGCAAATTAAGATAAAATTATATATTATATTGAATAAATTATATATTATATTGAAACAATATAATATAAAAATAGCAGAAATGTAAGTTTAAGAATTAAGCCATGTTCATGACCTTTTATATTACCATTTTATATAACATATTTAGAAAAATATTATTCATGCTATAGCAAGTAAGACAAATTTTTGCACGACCAAAACTTCTCGAGTTATGACATTTAGAAATTTTAGGAATTTTTACCATTTCTTAATACAAAAAAAAAAAAAAAAAAAAAAAAAAAAAAAAAGGCCAGACAACGCTGCAAATTCGTAAAATACAAAGTATCATGATTCGGCAAGTTTAGATCATACAATGTCTTTTCATCTGTTAGAGCTGGAAAAATATTTTTCTAAATATGACTTATAGGACTCGAGGAACTTACCAAAATTTTGGATTTGTTACATTTCTATGAAAATAACTACTTTCAGTTAAATAACTTCTAAGATGTAAAGAACAATATTAAAAAATGTGCAGTTGGAAGTACTATCTAAATCTGACGATTTAAGTATTAGCTATTGATCAGCGATAACAGGGAACATTCTGTGCCAAAGCAAAGTACTGTTTATTCGAATAACAGTGTTCCCCGAGCCCGTAGTGAATGACCCTTAAATTAACCTGAAATTTGATTTTATATCTTTAAATCTATTTTATCTGAATTTATATTTTTAAATGAAAAAATATTGAATTGAAAGTATATGCTATTTGGTACTTTACTTTCTGCGCAATTTGATTTGTGGAGTCTATGTGCACCAAAATAGAGCGAAACCCCGACGGAACACTCAGGTTTTCACTGATTTCGTCGAAATTTCACACATCATTTTTTGTAAAAAATATTTCTAGCCGTCCGAATGTTTAAATTTTTTTGTAGATGATGCAAATCTGATCCATTGAAAATCTCAATACCATCTCAATTTGAGATATTCTTAAAAGATTGTGTTCAAATATGGTTGCGTGTTTAATTACTTTTAGCGTACAAAAATATAGTCTCCGTGAGGCGCGAAATGACCTGCATTTGCCAGTGTATTTGTAAGGGTTAAAATTCCTAGTTTTTAAAACCGATTGTCCCATCAATAAGAAGGTGGTTTCAGATTTACGAACATATTGGTTTGGCAGTACCTCTAAAATTTCGCCCTGAAGGAGTGAAACCTCAACGAAACACTCAGATTTTTACTGATTTCGTCGAAAATTTCCCACATTTTATTTTGTAAGAAATATTTCTACCCATCCGAACGTTTCAAAATTTTTGTAGGTGATGTAAATCTGATCTATTGAGATGCTCTAAAAAGATTGTGTTCAAATACGGACATTAGTTATTTTTAGCATAGGAAAAATATCGTCTTCATGAGGCGCAAAATGACCTGCGTTTACTGGTGTATTTGAAAGGGTTAAAATTCATAATTGTTTTAAACCAATTGCACCATCAATTAGAAGAAGGTTTCACTTTAAGAACATATTTTTGGTTTGTCGGTACCTCCAAAATTGCGCCCTGAAGGGACGTTGAAATAAGGGAGAAAATTTTTTCGGAAAAACTACCCCTTTTGAAAATTGTTTTTCAAGCAGTTAACTGCGATATTTTTTTAAATTGATTGCGGCATTTGGGACGTAGATCTTTCAGAATATGCCTTTTATTTTTAACTTTACTAAGCGGTTTGGCCGATGTAGGTTAATAAATAATGACAAAATAACTCCGAAATTTCTTCTTTTCGTTCTTCATTTTCAACTGATGCGTAAATAAGGCTTCTGTGCGTGCGCCAGATTTTATTTTAGCTCTCGCAAGGATTGAGTTTTTAATGAGAGTGAGTTGCGATGTTTAATTAATAACTCAACTAATTATGAGAATTTAAAAATTCTGTGTCTCAGATACATCAGGAGACATTTTGAGTAGGGATGCAACGGATATCCGGCATATCCGGTGGATTTTTCAATATCCGAAATACCGTCGGATATCCGGATCACAATCACCGGATATCCGGCAGAGCGCAGCGAAGTGAAAATATAAGGATAACAGAAATAGTTTGACCCCAAACAATGCCGAACAATTTTGTTTATAATGCAAAATATGAAAATAAGTTCACTATACATGAGTAAAAGGTAATTCTCAAAAGTTTAAAGAATTGTCAGCTTTCCTAACATTGATATTTGAACTCTTTATAATAAATTTAAGAATTTATGTTTACTTCTTTCAGAAAATTGTACCTTTACTTTCAGAATGCAAAATAAAATTTGAAGTTGTTTATTAAAGTATGACTTTATTTTCTTTCTTTTTTTTAAGTTTAACAATTAAACATGCCAATTTTTAGAAGAAAGTATTGTAATAGAAATTTTTCCGATTTCCGGTTTTCGAAGGATTTAGATGTTTTAGAGGTCAGCCTTCTTCAATATGGAAACATTCCACTGGAAGGAAGGGGGCCACGTAATCGCGATTTTTGTGCCATTTTCATTACTGTACCACAGAAAAGTGTATGAAGTTATCCATATAATTGAACAAAATTTTTTGTATTCGTTTTTGGCTATGTCCAGCAGGTTCTCCTTTAAATTGGAAATATTCTGCCAAAATGGGGCGCTGTAATATCGATTTTTGTGCTACTTTCATTCTTGTACCATCGAAAAGTGTATGAAGTTATGCATAGAATTGAACCAATTTTTGGGGGTATGTTTTTGGCTATAGCCAGCAGGTCCTCCTGCAATTTGAAAATATTCTGCTGGAAGGGGGCGCTATAATACGGATTTTTGTGTTATTTTCAGTATTTTACCATTGAAAAGTGTATGAAGCTAAGCATAGAATTGAACCAATTTTGTTTGTATATTTTTGGCTATGGCCAGCAGTTTCTCCTTGCATTGGAAATATTCCACCAGAAGGTGGCACTGTAACAGAGATTTTTGTAAAATTTTCTCGATTTTTCGCAGTTTTTTTTTTTTTTTTTTTTTTTTTTTTTTTTTTTTTGTGCTGTACATTGGCGGCTCATGAAGCGAAGGGAGCTTCGCATCCTGCTAAGCTGGCTATTCACAAACAGCTGATGTACAACAGAATAACGAAAAAATTATTGATTTTAATAAATATCATGATCGAGATTAACTTATTCTGATTAATTGACTGGAGCAGAAATTTTAGATCAAAATCAAAGTTGGTATAATATTGAACTAATAATATTAAAGTATGGTAACATTTGGAACTACTTTTGAAATATTAAGATGTATGAGATAGAAGAAAGTTTTGGGATTGGCAAATCCAACTAGTTATTTTTGTAACTTCCTTATAAATATTTAAAATTAAAAGTAATTTTCTTTTTACTTATAAATATCAAAATAATTTAACTTAAAATAAAACTAAACGTGACTTAGAGCAAAAACAATATTAAATAATTAAAACAGAAAAAGGGCATCAATTAAACCTATGTTTGGAGAAAATAACTCTTTAATCATGGATATATTAGTAGATATTTTATGTTTAAATTATAAAAAGAAAGTATGTAGTATTTCTTTGTGAAAATACTCTACAATTATATGCATATTAATTGGTTAAAATTTACTATACAAATTATCAACATTTCATTGTACTAATTAATTATTAGCAATTATCAGCAATTATCAATATAGTCAATCCCATATCCAAATCCAGTAGCAAGTATCAGCATTTCATTGTACAAATAAACAGAATATTTTAATGTTTAAATTACATTTTTTATGCAACATTATTAATATACATTACAGGGCTTGAATGGCAGATACAGGGCTTGAATTTCGAGACAAGATGGCAGTATTCGTGCCCTAAAGATTATTATTGTGTCCTATTTATTATGCCCTATTGTGGGCGGGCAGCTCCTGTTTCCAAAAAATCATTTTCTGAAAATGTTTCTTTGTAAAACAACGATCAAGTCTCAGGACCGACCGACAAATTTCGTGATATTTTCTACTATCGATTAGCAGATTTCACAGGTTCTTCTTACGACAGATTGACAAAATTCATAGTTGTTTTTCTGCATATGACTGAAAATTTTTGTGCTTTTTCTCCACGACCGACTGACGAATTCAACGATTTTTTCTAGAGACCGACCGGTGAATTTCATAATTTTTTTCTTGAGATCAATTGACAAATATAGCAATTTTATTCTGTGACCGATTGGCAAATTTCCCTGTTTGTTCTTGCGATATACTGATGAAAATAACGATTGTTTTTTGCATCCGATTGAAGAATTTCGCGTTTTTTCTCTGCGACCGGCTGAGGAATTTCACGATTTTTACTCGTGACGGACTGGCAAATTTCACAATATTTTTCCATGATCGATTGACGAATTTTGTGATATTTTCCTGCTGCCGATTTCCCATGAACTTCAGTTTTCTTTTTGCGACCGGTCGACAAATTTTGTTATTTATTTTCACCATAATTGACGAAATCGGCGATATTTTTTATGACCGATTTATGTATTTTGCGATGTTTTTCCCTGTGTTCAAAATAGGAAATAACTAAAAGGGCAGTAATGGCCACCGGAGACTGAGCCCCACCAAATTGGCCAATAGTCAGCACTAAACAAAATGAGATTACACTTGTGGCACACATGAAGAAAAAAAAATTGGTGAACTTAAAAAAAACCTGTTTAGAAATAACAAACTAGTTGATTTTTGCAATTCACAAAAATTAGGACATGACTTTTAAAATCAACCTTTTATCGTGTAATAGAAGAAATCAATTTACTATTTCCTATTCAAACTTTGGATATGGATTTAAAATTCCAATGCATTGCAATTCCATGCAAAAAAATCTGCAACCGAAATCGAAAAAGTAAAAAACAGACGTATGAAAGATCGAGCTCAGCTACCTTATGCAAAAAGAATCTTTTAAAACTTTTCAAATTTAAATAATTAAAAAAACCCTGCCCATTGGTTTAACATTACGGAATGGCCATTTTCAAGTTAGTGAAGGGTCCCTTAAGTGTTTAACTGTGTGATGTGAATGAAAAAAAAAATTAAATTTGGTAACAATATTATGATAGTGTTAGAAAGTGTTTTATAATGTATGACTAATATATGATTTTTTGTTCTTGCTAAAATTTCCCATGGGTTAATATAGAATTTCATGATTTGAGAAGGGAAAACAAGTTTCACTGGAATGTCCCCTTAACAAAAAAAAATTACTTTGAGGAAATAAATGTTTCTTAAAATCTTACAAAAATAAATAAATAGGAAGGATTCACAAGGAGTTTATTTAATATTATTAATTCATACTCAATAGATTGAAAAAATTTCAATATAAGCATAACATTTATTCATTAATCTTTCAAGTACAGTAAAACTCCGGTTATCTGAAAAGCATGGGACCAAAACATTTTTGTTGACTGGGGTTCCATAAGAATTTTCAGATAAATGGGAAGCCTACCATATTTATCTTATTTACCCTACCAGATGCCACTACTCAGCCTTCTCCCCTCCTCCCCCCTCCCAATCTATAATTGCAATGAAACAGATTTGAATAATGAAATATTGCCAAGCTACACATTAGCTTCTGGAGCAGAGAACGGCTCCTTGAGAAAATTAAGAGACATTACAGGAAAAGGTTGATACTGTTTTTGATTGAAGGACTGACTGATGGAGCAGAAGTTGTTGAAAATTAAAACTTGTGGATATGAAGAAAGTTGATTACTGGTTAGATTCTTGATGGGAGTGAATGAAAGTGAATTAAAATTAAAACGTTAGTAACATTTTTACATAAGTTATGGCCTAAGGTTGAGTTGCTAGTCTTTGAAACAGTTGAAACAGTTGCAGTTGGCAGAAACTGATGTCATTGGAATTGTGAACAGAAATGACAATATATACACTGAAGTGTTTTTGGACATGTTGAATGCATTTAAAATTTCATAGTTCAATTTTAACGAAAATACCAGGGATTACAGTTTTCACTATAATTCCATTAAGGATATAATAAAACAAGTTTGTTCAGAAGTGACATACAATCACCGTAGGATATTGACAATAGAATGACCGATATGCATTATTCATGCAAGTAAGTTAAAAAATAATGCACATCAAATTTTGCAAAGTTTTCTAAAATTTTTTAACAGAGCATAACCATGCGTTTCCGATAATTTCTAAAGTTATAAAAGTTGGTCTGTGCTGTTTGTTAAAAGTGTAACTTGTGAAAGAGGCTAAAACATGCAAAATGGAATAAATTCTAAATTAAGAAATTCATTTAGCAACCCAATTGTTAATTGCCCATAACATTAGGTGAGAGTTGAAAAATAGACATGGTATATATAAAACTTGATTCTGTTCCTTTGTTTTAATAAAAATAAACATTTTTGATAATAAATTATCTTGAGTTGTTAATTTAAATTATTTCAAAGGTATTCTGTCATGTCTGTATAAATGTAATTCTTTAAGTGGCACATAAAAAATAACGGGGTTTAAAGATATTTTTTTTCCTTTCTAACAGTTCAACTCCCCTGTATTTTTAAATGTTGGCTGGGAAACTCTATAGTTTTTGTAAATTATATTTCAATACATTTAAAATGTTTTAATGATGTATGAAACATGCTTGTAATTTATTGTTCTGAGATGGCGTTATATAAAGAAATAATTCACCATATAACTAAAAACATATCTAGTGCCGGATATCCGAATCCGGCAGGCAAAGGAGCTTCGGATATCCGGTATCCGATATCCGGCAAAAGCAATATCCGGTGCATGCCTAATTTTGAGCAAGTCTTACAAAAATTTTCAGTCTCGTACGTGCCGTAGATTTTGCTAGCTATCGCACACATTGCAGACAAAGCAAAACTTTCTTTTATTAGTATAGATAAGTAGTTAGCGTAATTTTTGAACCTTGCTATATAACTAGGATTAGTCTAGGACAGTCAATTTAGTTACCAAAATTATCAGAATTTCGTTTTTTTTTTAGTTGAATTTTCTCTTACAGGATTGGTGAAGAAAAAATGTATTATTGTTCCAAATGAAACATTATTTTATTAAATGAAATTAATCAGGACTTATCACAGAGTTATGCCTAGAAAACAATGTTGTGCAGATAAACATTTCAAGAAAGCAAATTAATGTAAATGCGATTTTCGCATTTGAAGTATCATTTTAACAACCGGTTCGCCGAACTCAACACAAATTAACAACCGGTTCTACCGAACCGGCTGAATCCCACCACTGTGTGTATATATATATATACAATATGTGTATATCTATATATATGTATATTTACATATATGTATGTATATAAATATGTATATATAACACTGGTGCCCGGCTAACCGAAAAGTACTTAGGTTTCTTCTGATAAAGTGCTTCCCTGATTAATTTTGGTGTTTTATTGGTTGTGCAAAGGGGAATGGGGAGCTAATTCCCCCCGCCCTTAATTTAGATAACTTGGTTTCTCATGTAGAATTATTCTATTTGCTTCAAATTTTGTGAATAGGTTCTATCAGATAAGGTGCTTCCCTGATTTGTTTTAGGGGTTCATTGATTAAGTATAAAGGGGCGAACGGGGCTAATCTGCCCTTAATATAGATAAATGGTTTTTGATGCAGAATTATCCAATTTGCTTCCAATTTTGTATACCGGTTTATTCTGATAAGGCGTTTCCCTGATTAGATTTGGAAGTTCATTGGTTAAGTATAAAGGGGGGAAACGGAGGGGGTAATCACCCTTAATTTATTTTTCAATGGCCATTATTCTTTGAAATAAGAGTATAATATACAATTAGTGTAAATAGCCTGTGAGCTCAATGCCATAAGTTTAACTTGGCACATATCTTTTTAATTCATTCGATGTGCCAGGCATGCCACCGCACGTGCTGCAATTGACAATCGGCCTGCCAATTCAGATGTTGCGAAATATTCACAAGCCAAATCTTTGCAACGGCACGCGGCTTGCAGTAAAAAAATAATGAGCAACTTTGTAGAAGCAACAATCTTGATAGGACCTTTAAAAGGTGAAGATGTCCTCATTCCTCGCATTCCTTTGATTCCAATGGACGCACAATTTCAATTTAAGAGATTGCAATTACCTATTTGATTGGCGTTTGTAATCTCCATCAATAAAGCTTAGGGCCAAACTTTAAAATTTTGCAGTTTAGATCTAGACATGAATTGCTTCTCACGCGGGCAATTATATTTTTCGTGTTCTAGAATCGGCAAATCAGACAATCTCTATATCTGCACAGACAATGTAACAACAAAAATATTGTATACCCACATGTATTGTGAAATTAAACATATTAGAAACGCGCACTTTCTCGTTTTTTTTTTTTTTTTTTTCCATTTAGCCAGACTGGGCCACAGCAACGCGTGGCCGGGTACAGCTAGTAGTTTATAAAATTCTCAACAGACAGTGATACTGAGTTCATGCCTAAGTTTTATGGATCATTTAAGCCATTTCACATCATTATTGTTAAAATGAACTTCGTAAATTTTGTGACATTACAAAGGCTGGAGACAACCAGAAATAGATTTTCTATACAGGTTTGTATATAAAAAATTTGTATAATGGGTCTGTATACTTTAATATTTTGTATTACAAAATGGAGGCTATTTATGAGAAGTACATCCTTTTCTGTTTATCACCTTATCTGTTGCCAAAAAAAAGTACTTTTCAGTCAATTTTTTATTTTTATGTTCTAAATTTTTTTAAATTATTTTTTACATGCTTAAAATGATGTATTCTAATGGGTGAATAAATATGTTTTAGATCGGAGTTGCAGATTCACAAAATGGTTAACAGCTTAGCAAACAGAAAATTAGGTGTACATCATTTATAATGCAAACTGTAAAGTACCAATAATGCATGAATTATGAAATTGCTATTCTTCCAAATCACAATACATATAAATTGGCCCTTCATACCCCTTTTTTAATGGAGCTTGTTTAAAATGCTCTAAACAACCGTTAATTGATAATTTGATGAATGCCAAGTGTTGTTAAAAATGGTAAACTTATCGAAAAGTTGCTGAATGTGATTTCTATTATATCTGGCACAGAACATGTTTCTCTTCTCTATCCAGCCCAGGATTGGATGAAAGCCAACTAAAATAATAATAATAAAAAAACCCACGTTGGTGGCTTTTATTGATTTTAACACTTTTTTTTTTTTTTCAAAATTAACTTTTATACAGTGAAGCATTTTCATTATAAAATGCACATTTTAAAGTGTTTTTTAATTAGTTTATAAGATAATTAATTGAGTTAAACTTTAATAAATAAACTAATTTTTCAATAATAAAATTATTGAAATTAATATTGGAATAACACATAGATGGAGTTGCTAGTGATCTGTAGTCAGAATTACAAATAGGTCAGTTACATTTGAAATGAATTTGGAATGAATTAACAAATATAATGTAAAATTCCATAGAAATCATAATTTAGAACCCTTTTAAAATGTCAATTTTTTTAGAAACCATTCTTAGCAAGCAGTTGTATTTTAAAAGGTATGCCAAATTTCAAGTTTTTAATCCCTTCAGTATCACTAAAAAATTGTAAGTTTTTTCATGTGGTGATTTTTCCTTATTTAACTCAATATAATCTTTAATAGGTGAAGCTATGCTGTATAAGTTTTAAAACACCCACTTGGATTGAATACATTCTCCTCAATATGAAAAGTTGGCAAAAAACCAGGTTAAAAAAAAAAAAAAAAAAATCAGTTTATTTGGTTTAAACCAGTTTATTTTATTTAAAATAAGGTTTTTTTAAAAAATAACTTTTCCTATTACCTACATATACGTATATTTATTAATAAAAATATATATTGTTGGATATATAAGTAATATAACTTCATTTAAAGATAATTACAGTCAGTTACGCAAAAAATTGAAATTATTTAAAATTTAAACATTACCGTAAATTACCATTAATCTTTAATACCTTGAAAATCTTAATAAACAATCCTTTGATGAGTACTGTGACTCATAAATAAATATAGGATGTAATTTCATGAATATAATGTGCTTTCCCATGGCTAGTCAAAAAAAATGTCTTTGAAATACTTACTCGTACTTGTTATCTGGGATGTTTCATTTTACTGTTAGAATGAGCAATTATGATTTTTTATTGAAAATAAAGTCAACTTTTATAAAAAAAATTGCTGCAATAATTTGACCTTTAGAAATTGAGTCTACACCTTTCAAGAAGTATGTACTCTCACTTGACACTTCTGTTCTGAAACTACCAGGTTTTTTTTTTTTTTTGGTTTCTTTTTTTTAAGCAGCAGTTCAATAAGCAGAAACACTACCAGCTTTTTAGACTACCGAAAATATGGATCTAAAAAGGGTCAACAGAAGTTTTACAAAAGTTTTTGTATGTGTACAAAAGTTTTTGTATTTTTCAAATGTTTCCACTAAAACATTTAAACAGCCATCAGGCTTAATACACAGACTTTCCTTCTAACATTACTTTCAAAATGATATAAAAAACGGGTGGGACCAGAGAGAAAAGTAAAGCTCGATCTAAAAAAGTTAGATTAAAAAATTCGCAAATAGTTTGTCTAAAAAAGTAAGTAGTGCGTAGAAAAGTAATGGAACCAGATTATCTGTAAAGCTCATGAAATGACCCAAATTTTTGTTGATAGCTGAAAATGTGGACTGGTGCCTTAAAATCAATGAGGGACGTAAAGGCATTTCATTAAAGGCTCATCAACTCATTCTGAATTCCAATCATTCATAATCAGTTTAAAAATTTGGGTTCATAAGAATACACTGTATTGCCATTAATATTGCCGTCAACTTTCAATTTTAGACATTTTGTCAAACATTTAGAAATATACTTGACAGATTCTTCTGCAATTTCAGGATTCAAAAGAACAGGTATGACCTCATATTTAGCAATGTTAAGGGGGGCAATTAGGGGGCCAACAAAAAATCAAAGGCAAAAAATAATACTTGGAATCACCCTGTAAAATAAAATGCACGAAATGATCTACCTCTACCGAATATAAATAAACAGACACTGTGCAATATGTGTATTCTTTGGTGTAAGAATAACACGTATATTAATAGAGATATAGCGATTTATTTAAAATAATTAAAAAATTCTTGCATGTTTTTTGCTTACAACATGCAGGGGTTTTCAACCAAATTTAACTCCGGTTTCAGAAAAATTGACAAAATATAGTAGAAACAATATAATGCAATTGGAATATAAATATATTAAATATTTTAGGAAATATGAGCAGTTGTATGAAATAATTTTTATCTGAGCATGCGCAAATGATAACAAGGATCCTTTTACATAATTTAATAGTCAACTCTATGGGGCAACTTATTAAAAAAAATGTAGTCAAATATAGTAAAAATTCAGAAAGACATCGGCGTTAGAGTGAGCAAATTTTTAGTTGTTCTCTAAAAGCAGCTGAATGATAAGGGATTTTACACAAATTGTCATTTTTTATTAACTGACTTTCAGAAAAAAGTTAGTATTTAGTGAGTATCGACGATTGGGAAAAAATGCTTCGATTTTGATACTTCTTTTGATCATGGTACAGACTCATTCTGGTGGTTATCAAAGAAGAACTAAAGCATCAATAAAAAATGAAAAAAAAAAAATAAAATAAAATTAAAAATGACAATTTGTGGAAAATCCCTTATCATTCAGCTGCTTTTAGAGAACAACTAAAAATTTGCTCACTCTAACGCCGATATCTTTCTGAATTTTTACGATATTTGACTAGATTTTTTAAACAAGTTGCTCCATAGAGTTGACTATTAAATTATGTAAAATGATTCTTGATATCGTTCGTGCATGCGCAGATAAAAATTATTTCATACAACTGCTCATATTTCTTAAAATATTTAATATATTTATATTTCAATTGTACTATATTGTTTCTACTATATTTTGTCGATTTTTCTGAAACCGGAGTTAAATTTGGTTGAAAACCCTGCATGTTATAAGCAAAAAACATGCAAGAATTTTTAAATTTTTTAAAATAAATCGCTGTATCTCTATTAATATAAATGCTATCCTTACACAAAAGAATACACATATTGCACAATGTCTGTTTATTTATATTCGGTAGCGATAGATCATTTCGGGCATTTTATTTCACAGGGTGAACCCAAGTATTATTTTTCTTCTTTGATTTTTTGTTGGCCCCCTAATTTCCCCCTTATCAAATCGACATTGCTAAATATGAGGTCATACCGGTTCTTTTGAATCCTGAAATTCCAGAAGAATCTGTCAAGTATATTTCTAAATATTCAACAAAATGTCTAAAATTGAAAGTTACCGGTCATTAATGGCAATATAGTGTAGGGTAGAGGTTAATTTGGTAATCAGCGAGAACATTAGAGGTCGTTCAGCACGAAGTATGGACCAAATTCCATTCCAGGGATTACTGATAAGCCTGGAAGATCAAATCCCAAAGCAAGACCAAAACCCTAAGCATGTACAATTCAACTATATGCTAACTATTTGTTTTGCTCAAGTCCATTGGCATAAGGCTCCCTTTTCACAATAATTACATGAAATAAAAATGTGTTAAATAAAAAATGAAATAAAAATTATGTTAGATGTGTTATGTCAGAAATGTTAATAACAACAATTTCTCAACAACCTGACTATATTAATGTTATACTTAAAATATTACTTCGTGGTTTACATTCTTTTAGCTTTGTGGAGTTTAGCTTGATTTGATGCAATCATCTCCACAATTCTGGGCATACAGAAACTTTTTAGTATATAACTACACATTTTGTTTACTATACCCAGTACTCATTTTGAGTGGATAATGATTCTGAATATAAGGCACCAGTAAAGCTCAGTCCACATTTTCAGCTATCAACAAAAATTTGGGTCATTTCATGAGCTTTACAGATAATCTGGTTCCATTACTTTTCTACGCACTACTTATTTTTTTAGACAAACTATTTGCCAATTTTTTACTGTAACTTTTTTAGATCGAGCTTTACTTTTCTCTCTGGTCCCACCCGTTTTTATATCATTTCACACCTTTTTCAGATCCTTTCAGGAACTTAATGAACCCATTTCAACTAACAAACAACCGCCTCGAATAAACAACCACTAACCTCAATCAACTGGCCAAACAAATTTCCCCAATCAAAAACTGACAGCAATTCTTTTCTGTAATTTTTTTAGATATAGCTTTACTTTTCTCTCTAGTTCCACCCGTTTTTTGTATCATGTCACACCTTTTTCAGATCCTTTCAGGAACTTAATCAACCCATTTCAACTCACCAAACAACTGCCTCTACTAAACAGCTAATGACCTCAATCAACTGGCATAACCCATTTCTCCAATCAAAAACTAATAGAAACATGGGTTCACCAGTCTATTTCCAGAATTCTGATGACCCCATACTTATTGTTAAACCCCATGTGAGGATATTGACCTATACTTTACTCAGAACCGGGCGCCAGACGAGTCCTTAGACTATGGCCGTATCAGATGGTGAACAATGAACAACAAACATTTCTCCAACATTTTACGAAACAGGCTCATCCAGCTTGTTGTATGATTCTTCAAACGTTTTGTAGGGTTATAATGTTAACGTCTATTATGTGTTGATCTGGAAGGATTGCCTGATATGTTTGCATCACTTTCTGCTATCCATTCAAACAGAGCCTGTCTTCCTAGTTTCGTTCCTATTGACTCAGTTGATCCACCGGTGAGTCAATATCCAATATATTTCCCGTGCAATGCCGGAAAAGTTCGACGAGCAAGAATAGCCACCAAAATTCTCTCCTTCATCAAGGTCAAGCAACTTTTGTTGACTAAAACATTCTGTTGGGGGAATTTTTGGCAAACGACTGTCGTGTAATACAACTTTAAGTTTTATACATGGTGTTGTGATCTCTTGAATTTTTCTGCTACGTACTTACCTCCTCTGGTTTAAGTGACTATGCAGTATCCTAGGTCAACCCCTCAAACACACAAAAAGCTAGGGTAAGAAACAGTTATAAGAAATGAATTATAACTGCGAAAAAACTACAAAAGGGGAAAATTTCTGTTTTGGGGACTTAATGGGAATTTAAAATTAAAAAAGTCTAAAACTGACTGAATGCAGAAAAATGATCAAAATGGATTGAAAATATTATACAAAACACTTGTCAATATAAAATCAAAAATATTGCTAATATTGGATATTTATAGTATTATTTCGTAGGTCAAACTAAAATAGAGCGATAATGACTAACCTATTTACATCTATCTGTAATCATTGATAAAAAAATCAGGAAAATTGGAAAGTAGGTATCCTTTGTAAAATATGCATTAATTTAGGAGATAAATTACGTAATCGAGTCTACAGACAATTGGCATATTTGGTACGGATAAATTACATGATTGAGTTTACAGACAATTGGCGCATGCAACCGGGCGTCGTTTAGCGCATAATTAACTTAACTGTAAGCACACGCACCTTTTTTGTAACGGTACCACACACGTGGACGTAAATCTCACCTCATTTTGTCTCCCATCATATTTTTGGCTACAATCGCTTTAAAAGCAAGTCTACTTCTCTATATTGTAAAATGCATCAGTACTACTTCTTTTGAGGGAAAAATCAAGCGTTTCATATTTATTTTCTGATTTTGGAATGGTTTCTTTAAAAATCGCATTATATATATATATATATATATATATATATATATATATATATGTGTGTGTGTGTGTATGTATGCATGTATAGAATATATGCAACGATTTGTTTTACCTCTTAAAAATGAATTATTTTATAAAGTTTGCATTAATTACATTTAATATACTTTCATCAACATATACAGGTAGCTTTTATGTCACACTTTCAGTAAAATTATTTTAGTGTATGCTATTCCGTAACGAATGAACATATTGAAATGAAACATTTGTATACGCGGTATTATTTAATCCCAAAAGGCATATTTCTCCCCTTCTAGTCAACAAAGAAAAGACATTCCTTCACACAACCTTTCTCAACCTTGACCTTTAAAAATGCAAGGAAGGTCAGAAGCGTCCTCGAGAAATGTATCATTTCTTTTTGGAAGCAGAAATGTGGGTGGGGTGCGATTTACCCCAGCACATGTGCTTGCCAGTTTAAAAAAGGTTAAATTGATTCTGTGTTTTTAAAGCGAACCTATTCAACATTCTAATTTACAGAGAAATGGCGTAATTTGGGACAATGCTTTTTAAAGACCTTTCGCTACTTTTATGTTATACCAACTGTATACTAAAATGTATGCTGTTGCGCCCTTTATGTCAATTCTGATCGTGCAAAGATTTTTTTGGTACTTTTCCAGTATAGTGATCTTAGCGAAATAGAGAAAATAGCCCCTGCGGAGAAGGAAATTTGGCATTCTGATAACCTATTCACTGTTTCATTTCACATACACAAACAATTTTTTCAAGGTTTATACAATTTATTTACCATAAACACGCTATTTATCTAATTTTATACAGAAATAGAAGTAATTTGTACATAAAAAGCATTAATAGTAATAGACATATATTTAAAATACATGTATAACTAAACAAAAAAGTCCATCCATTTTGTTTTCATAACTTTTTATATCATTTGGCAACAAATCACAATTTCTGACACCCGAATTGTACCAAGCTTAAAAAAAAAAAAAACGAAAGGCCCCTATAGTGGAAACGTACGTTTTTTTTTTTTTTTTCCACAAACCGCGCCAAACATTGTGACTTGCTATTTTTTAAACGTGAATCTCTTTTGTCTTTTATATTATTTAATTCTAAGCATACAAAATAATTTAATTTGCTGTTTTTTGAGTCGCAAATATTTTTTTATTATTAAGAAAAATTAAGTTTTAACTTAATTTTTTGCTGATTCAAAAATAGCAATGTTTAGTGCAGTGCTAAGAGTCCCTTACAATGTCACGTATTTAGTTTAAAATGCGGTTTTGAAAAAAATATTTTTTGTATAATATTTATTTGAGCTTTTATTTTTAGTATATTTGTATTGATTTCATGAAACTAGGGGCAGAAACTAGGGGGCCCCCTGCTCGCTGACGTTCGCTCATCCCTGTGATCTGCGACACAATTCAGATTGGAACCGCTATGCGTTCCCAGCTCGCTTTGCTAGCTCGGCACTTTTTGCATCAACTCTAGCTTATAATGAGTATTATCATAAATCCTTTTAACTTATAAAATTTTCAAAAAAACTTGAGATAAAAAAACAGTAATTTAAAACTTGATTGACAGTTGAAATCACAATTAAAAATGCATTTAGTTGGGGCTAGCAATAGGCATAACTCATTTTAACATTATGAAATTAGCCAATTTTTGAAATGTAAAATAATTCACTGAAAAAAAATTACTTTGGAACACAATTAATTTAAAACTTATTGCACGTAATATTGTACAGCACGACTTAAATTTCGAAAAAGTCTTGGAAAAACACTACCTGATACCAAGATCTTTCATAATCGATATAAATCAATAAATACTATCTAAAGTTCTTTCGACGTGAAAAATACAATATCGCCCAGACACTTATCAAGTTAACAAAATGTAAAGAACACATTTTCTGATGCGTCTAAAAGAAATTTTTGACCAAAAAAGCTGATTTTCTGAATGCATCACGTGACCTTAAAAAGACCCAATGACCATTGCTATTCATACATCGACCAAAAGATTGTACTGTGTTTAAAAAGAGCTCCTGCTCTCATAATTTAATTTGCTGAATTAGATATAAAGGCCAGTGAATATGACGTCATATTGACAAAATCGTATTAAAATATTTCAATTTTTTATAGACTCTAAAGGTATGACGTCATTGGAAGTTCCTAACAAACCGTTCCTGTGCATTTCGTGGCTTTCTTCCAGGAACTAACTCCTTCACACTGTGGAAAAGTTTTCCCAGAAATTGGTTGTTTGTTTGAAACAATTCTACCGTGTGCCCTTATATTTTTGCAGTCCATATGAGAATAAATGAATCCTTTCTTTCAAATATAAAATAATTTTCACCATCAGAATAATTCATCCCCTCCAAGATTAGCGACATTTAAGCAATTGTTTTTAAATTCCTGAGTTTTATTCAATAGTCATTTTAATTGGAAACTATGTAATTTTCAGCAATATTTTATTTTGTGTGTACCAAAGATTATCAAATAAATATCAAGAATCTACTCTATTTATATTTAGGAATAAGCATCAGGACTATGACGTAATCACTGACACAATTATAGTAAAATTTTTAAATCCAAATTTGAAATGCATCTTTTAGTTTTCCGAATGACGTCATTATCTTCATCGCAAACATTTCGTTTTCCATACTGCTTACTATGAAAGATTATTCACTGACATTTTATTTACACAGATTACTTGATATTATTTCTCAATAAATAATCTGTGTCATGTTTTTACTCGATTAGGGTATAATTATATGGAATCGTTTTAACATGTTTACATTTTATGAAAACCATTCAAATTTTTCTTTTAACTATGACACTAATTTAAGTGGTGAAATCACGCTTCTGATTGGTGGAATCTAATAAGGCAAATTAATTGTGTTACTGTGGTTGTTGCCAAATGGCAAGCTACAAATTCAGCCCTATTTTAGCGCCACGCAAGATAAATATATATATAGATATTTCTCAAAACTCCGTAATTTTGAATATAATTCATAATAATATTTCACAATACTATTTCTTTATATACAACAAAAAAATATTTATTTTCACAATAGATCAGCTTCAACTGACGTCACGGCTCTAATCACGTGACCTCTAGCGAAAAACTTGGGGGGCAAACAAATAACATTGGCAATTTTCTTTGACTCGTATTTTCACATCGGTCATCGTGAATCACATTACTGTTGCTTTTGTTGTGAAACATTTCACTTTATAAATCTGAGCTTACATTTCAAAGTTTTTGTGAGCGATTATTTACATTGTGATGCGATATCTTATTGCAGGTGTTATCATGCAAATTATCACATTTATTCGCATCACCATGCCAGCTACTTGTTGTGTAAAAATGTGCGGTAATCATTCGAACAGGGAACATAATAAGTCCTATTATAAATTACCACGCATTCCAAAAACAGATAATATTATGAGAAAAAAGTTGTGCGAAGAAAGGTGACAGAGATGGTTGACATCGCAATATTGTGTGAATTAATTTTACGATTTTTATTATGATTTAAATTACAATCACATTGAATTTGTTATTAATTCATGCACAGAAATATATCCTTGCTTTTCGAATAACAAGATGAAAATCTTCGTTTTTCAAAGAATGTTACCCAGTACTCTTACCCAGTTGCAGTCAAATTGTTTATAAGATTAAAGACTTTTATAACACCTGAAGTCTTCCTCAGTATAAAAACTTGGCACAGATGTCATATATGCCCCATATTGGCTCGATTTTTTTCTGATGCCAATTTGGCGAAAACATCAACAGCATAAACATTAATATCCGAGTTACCATATCAGGTAAAATATCGACACTTTCGCGTCAGTTAAAAACCCGTTGCTTATATGACATTGGCGTCAGAAAAAAATCGCACCAATATGGTGGGTATATGACATCTGTGCCCAATTCTTCATAATATTTTGAAAACACTTTATTTCGTTAAGTTTAAAAACCTGCATTAAATTAGATGGCAAAAGATAAAGAAAAATTCACTAAACAAAAACAATGTAGTTCGTCTTGTGACCGAAGTAGAATAGGAGTACTGTATTATTATTTGTTTGCCCACCAAAACTGGTTGCCACGGGTGTTTCCAGGTTTGTGATCACATAGTTTAAACTGATCTATAGTATCTCAAATATCAACATTTTAAAAATATCATGCATCAATTTCATCGTAAAATATGTCACGCTTCTCGTTTTATAACTGTTTCAATAAAAAATAAAATGAATACATGGAGTAACGAAAAATTTTTTATTGTCCGAGTGTTCATCTTTTAATAAAACTAGTTCGCATAGCAACCCGCTGCGTTGCATTTAAATTGCATGAGATCTTACGATTTTTTTTTTTTGAAAGTGTAAATCTAGCTTTATTATGCATTTTGACAAAACTATAACATAAATTTGATTGAATACTGAATTTCAAGTAATAAACAATATTATAAAGTAAGTTAAAAGTTTATTAAATTAAAATACACATCTCCAAAATTCATTTATAAAAAGCATTGCGTTCTTTTAAGATTTGACTTTTAATTTAGAAACTGCTGATAACCACATGAAATCATTTTGACAAAATTGGATAAAAATGACGTCATTTGACAAATCTAGAAGAAACATTTCAGATTTGTGAATTAAAATAAATGTTTGTCAAATAACATTTTTCTTGCTTATTCATTCTGCCTATGCGTTGCGAAAATTTTTAAGTGCGTCATTTTTAAGAAAAAGTTATATGAAAATCGGTGTTTCTTGTTTAAATTTTCTTGCTCTAAATATAAGTCCATAATTCGATCGATGCATGCAAAAAACTTAAATTTGATTTGCCCAGACTCCTTGGTTAAATATTTGTAATAAGAAAAAAATCTTTGTTCTAATATTTCTAGATGACAATTTGTAAGCAGATGATTTTATCTAGTTTAGCTTCTTTCTGTCTGATACTAGTCCAGGCAATAGAGACCGTATAGGGACTCTAGCTAGCAAAATTAATGGTAGTGCTGGAAATCGGCTTTCTAGATGTTTTTTGGGTCGCTGAATCCTAAGTCATAATGTCATATATCTAATTTGTTGGAAATTTTGTCTACTTTCTGAATTTCTAGACTTTTTCTCTAAAACAATAAAAAAATTGATTTTTTTTAATAAAAACCTTTTTTGGGGGGGGGGGGGGGGGGGGCTTTTTATCAACATTTGGGGAGGTTGCCGGGTTAAATTTTGGTGGGAAGTTACAAATTCGGATTCAGCGACCCAAAAAAACATCTAGAAAGCCGATTTCCAGTACTACCATTAATTTTGCTAGGTAAAATTCCCTATTGCCTTTTCTATAGTATAAAAATTTCAAAGGGTAAAAATGAACGAAAGCAAATAGAAAATGTCGAAAATTTAAAGTTGTAGAACGGAGAATTAATTTAAAAATACACTAAACATTTTTTTCCATTTATTTATGTTTCTCCTGTAATTCCTATTTTTATTTATTTCTTCTTTATTTCACGAAAAAATGGTTAGCTGTCTCTTTTTTCTTTCTATTTTGATTTTTCTTATAGCTTTTTAGAAATTTTAACACTAATTTTAAAAGCGCTAAAGACTCCTAATTCGTAAAATGATAGAAAGTTTTCAAACAAATTACATTTGGAAGTACATCTTCCCTGGTATTCGACAGTGTAAAGGTTGAAATTTTTGCGATAACATATACGTTAAAATTTTGTTTTATATATTTTATTTCATTGTTCCTTTTATAACTTCGTTACGGAATATTAGAGGGAAACATTTTTATTATTGAAACTTTTTATATTGCTTTAAGTGATATTGTATCATTATTCTTCCATAATAGAGCAACAGAAATACGTTTAAGAGAAATCGTGCTTAAAAATTGAATTAAAAGCCATAAAAAATGAGTAAATTGAGATACAGTTTTCAAACAACTTGCATTTGAAAGTACATTTTTTCCCCCACACGACTGTGTAAAAATTGAAAATATGCGATTTTTTGAAATTTAAACCAAATGACTTAGCATTTACCGAAATTTTTTTCGTATGACTTAAAAATAAAACTTCCATTTTATCGAAGATAGTAATAAGGATTAATTTCAGAAAATCAAGAGTTTCCACTCAATCGTTAGAAAGGGCCAATAAAAAGGACGTCATGTCTAGCAAACAATTTTTTTACTGTATTTTTCCTAAATTATCCTTCTGTAATTGAAATACCTATATTATAGTAGCTGTTTTGACTTCAAAAACTATTATAAGACACGTTTAGCTACAATTTATATATCTTTATGAAAAATGTGCATTTTCTGTTTAGAATGACGTCGATTTATAATGTAAAAATATATCAGTAGAATCCGAATTTTTAATGACTTATAAAAACAAAGTACGCGTATATCCTTTTTTTAAAAATTATTGTGCTATTTTTTAGGTTGTGGCAACACAAAAGAAAAGATTTAATTAGAAAATTAAAAAGAAGATATTTGGGAGCTCTGCGGCTGAGTGGTCAAGGCATCAGTCAGCTAATCGCTTGTGTGTAAGAGTTAGTGGGTTCGATTCCCGCTGGTTCCATTGCACACACACTTTGTGTGGAACTCCCAGGGTCTATTTCTCTTGTGTTGTAATATTTCCTTGTGCTATCTTGTCTCCGACTTATAAGCGGGCTTTATGTCAAGCACACAAGTCGTATGTTTGTTATTCAGTTAAAAAAAAAAAAAAAAAAAAGAAGATATTCCAATAATGTTAAACTATGGAAGGTATAGTGCTATGTAAAGTTTAAATGAGTGTCATTCCCTTAATATTGGATATTTTTTTCACCCAACCTTCGAAAGGCACATCCCTAAATTAAGAGCTTTCCAACAAGCCATCATTCATCACTGAATGTTTTCTGGTTTGGATTGTAATCGAGTTGTCTTTTTACCCAAGCACTCTCGCTTTGACATTTTTGAGCTATAAGAACCGAAATTACAAGATTGATCGTGATCAACAATCTAGAAAACGTGAAACTTATAGGACACGGGGCAGCTCCATTGAGGGTTAAAAGGGGATATTGAAAGTTTGCACTTCTTGGATGGAAAGCAAAGAATCAGAGCGATTTTACTGCTCTCGGTGAGTTAGGCGCCTGGTAAGACCTGTTCATGGTCATTGATCATCATAAAATGTGTTAAAAGAAAGAATAAGTTTGAAATGTCCAGTAATATTTTAAGAAATAGAGAGAAAAAAATTTAGATCCTAACGAAAAAATCATTAAATAGAGAATGCACTTCGCTATTTGGAGGTTATTTTACGAAGAAATTTGCAAAATGTTCTTGGTTCCAAGTAAAAGTTCGCAAAATAGAGAAATTCGCAAAATAGAGGTTCGTTAAATAGAGGTCCGACTGTAATATCTACAATCCAATCTCTTGTGCGATTTTGATTAGAAGAGCCAACACCCATAAAGGATTTTCTCTACCTTGACTGTAGTATTTTTTTTTTTTTTTTTTTTTTTTTTTTTACAGTGTAGACTAATTTGCTGAACATTTAAATATATATATATATATTTTTTGACCTGATCATTATTTCACAATTATAAATAAAATCATCTGCAAGACAGTGTCTCCATTACGATTAACTCTTTAATATATCAGTATCTGAGGTTTTTAAAGAATCTTTAATATTCAAATACTTCTTATGATTTTGATTTTTGTGTGATAACTCCGAGACAACATTTTTTACTATTAGATTCAACAAATAACAGAAAAAATACATTAGTAATATTGAAATGCTATAACTAGCACAAAGTTTTTCAATATCCTCTTATGAAATAGAGATTTTTTTTTATTCTTAAAGGATAATTTCTACAATCAAGAAAATTTCCTTTTACAGCTTGACTGAAATTCTAAAGATCATTTTATAAAAACATGTATAATAATCACTTATAAACAAATTAAGTTACATAATGCTATAAAAAGTGATAGAATATCTTTATTAAGACTTACGATCGTTTCATCGCATAATCGGCGACATTTTCAAAATCAATCATAATAGAAAATATTTTCACATAACTTAAGCTTTGGCCAGATTATGCAGCGAAGAACCTTTATAGATTGAATTTAAAAATAGCAAATTAATTTATCCATCAAGGTTTTATTTACCATCCATAGTCCGAGAATGAATAGAAATATTTTTACGCAACGAGAATATTTGCAATGATTCTGTGTCCCTTGATTTACCTAGAATTTGTAAAGAGATACTAAGTAATAAAGTAGAAACAATAGTAAAAAATTAATCCACACTCGCAAATAGCCAAGTTAATTTTATTTTATTTTATGTTTTGCAATGTTTTTCAGTATGCTTGATGTCTCGTGACATTGTTTACCATGTTGTTTTTAAATTATGTGAAAATTAATCCACGCTCGCAAATAGCTAATTTAATTTTTATTTTATTTCATGGTTGCAATATTTTCATTATGCTTCATGTCTCGTGACATTGTTTACTATATTATTGTTTTTAAGTTATGTGAAAATATTTTCTATTATGATTGATTTTGAAAATGTCGCCGATTGTGCGATGAAACGATCGTAAGTCTTAATAAAGATCATTTTATGTTATCAATTGCTGTAAGGAATCTGCATTTTCTCAAATGAAAATATTTTATGCCAAACATTGAATATTTTCAATCTATTTTGTTTTCTCTTTAGAGCACCCGATATCAACACATGCAGTTTTCATTCTACATGCATATAAACAGGACCTAGACTCACTATGTGTCATGTTGACTGCTGAGATAGACTGTTAAAAGTAGAAATTATTTATATTCAATAATTTGAAACACTTAAACTACAAAAAAACAAAAACAAAAAAAAAATTATATTAGATTTCTCCCCCAAAAAGCAGTTGGTTTAAACTGTGCCAACCCTGTCAATATGCATGTATTTTTCTTTCAGACATTTAAAATAGAGTGCATTCAAAATAATAAATGAATGTAAATTTAAGATGATCTAATAGTAAACCACCTTTTTAAAAATAAAAGCCGGCTTTATTGGGCCAGCAACCCTCACTCGCCTCTGAGAAAATAGGGGCTTCAATTTTTTTTAATTTCATTTTGGAATATCCTATCACTGGGATCCCAAGATTAAGTGATATTATAGACAGTAGAAGACCTTTATAATACACACCTGCAGATGAAAGGTTATTACATAAATCCTATTTCACACATCATCAAACTCAGTTACCTTGTAAACAGGGCCAACTACGCTTGCAATTTATCCACATGCAATAGATCTTAGAGGTCTGCATGAGCCGAAATTACCAGGCCCGGGCCTGGCCTGACTCATAGAAAAAAAAAATCGTCCCGGCCCAGTCAAAAAGTTTGGTCCATTTGAAAAATTATTGGCCCGGCCCAGTATAACAGCTAAAAGTTCAGCCCGGAAAAAGTTAAAATCTCGGCCAGAATGGATTTCTACAAAACATTGATTTTTACATCGATTTGGTTAAAAATTGGTCTCGTACGAGGAGTTCGGGCTAAAAATATTTATCTTAACTTTTTTTTCATGTTTCTTAACTTCATTTTTATAGAAGTGCAGCAGGCTGCAATATTTATTTTTTTAATGATTCGCTACTTCTTGTATGTAAATGTTTCAGTTATCATTAATATTGTTAATCCATATTCCACGTATTGAAGTGTTAAAAATCTGAAAAATGCTATACAGTAAAATCTTCTAAGATTCAATTACATAGAAAGGGGGAAAAAAATGCGTTATAGACAAGTTCCCTTCTTAGCAAGAGTATTATACATTATTTTCTTACGTATTAGTATGTTAATTTTGCATGGATCAACACGTTTTTCAGTTTAAAACAGGATTCCGTCCTAGGCAGGTTCTTTTTCACATGTTTTACTATATTTTAATTAGCATAGAAATTTACTATTCTTTGAAAGGAATAAATGTTAATGTTTAAATGTAGAAAAATAGAGATTTAAAAATGTATGATTTTTTTTACACAAATCTTTGGGCCAGACTTAATTTTACTGACCTTTGAACAGACAGGACATGCCGAGACAATGACTTTCATACGGGCTGGCTCAAAACTAGGACTGAAAATACTGGGTTGTGAAGACTACGAAAGAAACCAGTCCTGGCTCTGCACAGAAAAAAATAAGTTAGGCCCAGCCTGGTCTGATTCTTTCGAAAAAAAGTAAGGCCCGTAAAGAGTAGTCACTAAACCTGGCCCAAGTGCTGTGAATGAAAATAGGCCCGAGCGCGCCCTGTGCAGATCTCTAATAGATCTTTCCACTGCATTCCTTAGGATCCAAAGGGGTGCTAATTATAATTTTTTTGCAAACTATATATATAGATGCATTCTTAAATGATCTTATAGAAATTATTAGGACTCATTTCCAAAAAAAATTTAATTGAATCACAGCCATATTTTCATTAAAAATCTCTGAATGAAAGATATAAAGGTGTGAAACAGGTGGTTCCCACATCGTACTTGAGAGCAAATAAAATTCAAGGATTTTATTATTAGAGAATTTTTAAAGAATGAAGTAGTATTTCTCATTTTCAAAACCAAGTGACACATAAATAAACAGCAATGAGTTATTAAAATATTCTCTGATGATGGGCTTAGGAAATACAGCCCTAAGAAGTTTTAAATAAAATGCCTATTTTTCACCTCTTTTATTATTTGAGTCGAGTAAAACTTCTACTCATACTGCCCATTTTATGTTTTAAACAAGGTGAAATATTGCATTTCGTCTCATGATTTTATTTTAAACACTATAAATTCATACAAAATCATGCCAATCTGAGGTTTCCCGAAGGTCATTATCATGTGCTGGACAGGCCAGCGGGTGTATGAATGAAATAAAAGTATAGCATTATTGGATTAAAATTGTGTGAAACATGAGTTGAATGTGCTGTAGAAATAAATTATACCAAATATTATGAAAGTAGCGGCGAGGGATGACGCAGGAAGGGAATGAGTCAACTTCCAGACAATCATGAAAGAAAACGGCACAACAAAAGTTCCAAGTACTGCACAGAACTGAAAAAAAAAAAGAGTTGATTGGATTGCAATGCATTTACGTGGCAAGTTTTTAATGAACAATGTAAATTTCAATTGAATAAATATTTTAATATACAAATAAGAGCAATTTAATTCTTAAAATAGGAACCTTCAAAAGCTAGGAATGGATTCTGAATGACAGAACAGTACTCATACTAATAAGTTTTCAAACTTATTATTAATATTAGACAAGCAAAAGATGAAATTGGGGAGCTCAATAAAACAATCTAAGAAAATAGGAAACAAATTTCTCGATAATGACTTATAGAAAACAAATAACAACTGGGCACTTTTCCAGCAGAGAGGCCTTTGTGATAAGAGAGAAACAGGCCTTGGCGAGAGAAGGACATTTGGCAGCCTATTTTCTGGCAACCTGTTTCCTAGACACGAGCAAATTTTTACAAAGAAGTTATTTATCTATTTTTATATACAGAAGTAAATTGTATATAAGAAGCCCATATAGATGAGGACGTGAGTTTCAAAAAATCAAGGTTTCTCTATTCTACTGGTGAAACTGCATAGAAAAAAACACTGCAAAATAAAACTAGTTTCATCGTGTATTTCTGGCATTGCAAAATCTTGGTTTGCAGTGGACACAGTAAGAGGTTTTTCTCAATTTGATTTTCAGGATAAGGCAAGTTTTGAAACTGACGTCCTCCTATAAATAAAATGTATATGTAGATATAGCAATATATATGTAAGCAATAAGAAATGTTCATTTTTATATCATTTGGCAACAAATCTCACTTTCTGAAGACCGAAATGCACCTAGGTTTGAAGAAAAAAAAAAAAAAAACACTCTGCCAAAGTCTCTATACTGGAAAAGTACCAATAACTGCATTAAGAAATGCTGCAACTTTGTAATAAACGCAGAAAATCTTAATGAGGCATGTAATGAATATCTGTAGTATTGGACTCTTTTGACAGATATATGACAGGGTAAATTAAAAAAAGATAGTGGGTCAAATACCTGGGGAAAAGTTTGTGAGGCACTGGGTCAGATAAATTCAGAATACAGAAAATAAATATTTTTAAATAGAAGCTTTTTAAATTTGTTTACAGATGAACATTGCAACAGCCTATATTTAGCACATTGGTTATTGGAAAATCTCCTGACACTCATTTAATTTGGTATATTTCAGATTTTTTTTTTCTTTTTTACATTTTAGCGATGTCACAGGATGCTTTGGTAGAAAAAATGACAAGCAGGGAAAATATATCTAGTTATTAACCCCCACCCCCTCCCCTGCCATCCTGTGTTGGATTTGTTGCCCTCTTGTGTTTGTGGTTTACTATCTGTGAAAACCCTACCCTTTAGAAATTTTCTTTGCATTGAAGATAATTTATAAAAAAAAAAAAAAAAAAAAAATACATTTCTTTCCATGAGAAATATTAATCCATGATATTTACTTTAAATTAATCTTAAAAAAAAAAAAAAAAAAAAAAAAAAAAAAAAAAAATCATGTAGAAGGGATTTTTTGGTGAATATAAATTGCTCAGAAAGTTTACTTCACAAATTAGAAGCCCTTATCTCAAAAGACAAAGAAAAAACCTGACAAATGTTGCAACAGAAGTCTTGATAGGTAGGAGAAATTTTATGTATGTATTTTTTAGAATTACAAATAATGATTCATACTTAAGCACTATTACAATTTTGATACAATTTTACATTTGTTTATTTTTGTTGTTTGACAACAAATGAATTTGATTTACTTTATGTAACTTCTGTAACCCTGTAGAAAAGAAGAATTTCAGGGCTTGAGAAGTCATTAATTTTGTGTGTAAAATAAAATATGTTTTAATGTATTTTATTTTTGTGTGTAAAACATTTTAATGTATTTTCAAATGTAATATCTTCGAAAAATGTACTTGAAGGAACTGATGTTTTTTGAACCAAACAGCTTGATTACGGAACATTAAGAACTTAGTTCAGCATTTGATTTTGGCTAATATAAAATTACATATGAAAAATAGCAATAATGTGTTTAAATAAAGTTTTGAAACATATTAAAAGTAATATCTTCCTATTGACTTTGCGTCAGGAGTTAACAGCCAATTAAGTGCAATCAGCCTTTTGATTCTGTTCATTTCAGCGGTTTAAGTACAAAATTTGATCCCATGTCTTTGTTGTGTGTAATTTGTGTTTTATTTATGGGTTGATGAATGTTTAAATTTCGTTATGGAATATAAGATGGAAGCTATTTATATTAATTTAAGTTCAAAGGAATTTGTCTTTTTGTAATCGTTTGCACATGCTTGAAAATTATTTTAAAAACAAGAAAAATTGTGTTCAAACAAATTGCATTGTGAAAATACATTTTTTTCTCTTCTATTCCACAGCGATGAAACAATTGAAAATGTGCAATATTTAGAAGCTTTGCAATAAAAGTTAAATTCATGACTGCTGTTGCCACCATCAAATTGACATCCACAGTTTGGAAACCAGTATTGTGAAATGTTTCGTGTATTAAAACACGGTTAAGGCAACTAAAGTAATCTGGAATTGAAATAATTTTTAATTAATAAAAATACATCCATTTAACAACCATTTCCTATCCAATTTAAACAACATTTTTCGTTAAACAAGTTTCCAAAATAAATATTCTTACCACAACCATTACTTCGTGGTAAGAATATTAATTATAATTTAAAGATTTCCATGTGGAAAATGAAATAAATAGTTTGAAGGAAAAAAAAGGGAATATTATATCATAACTTTTCTAATGCAAGATTTTCACGTGAAAATGAGATAAATAGCCAGATGAATTTAAGAAAAAGTGAATATTACACCACATTGGAAATATATTGGATGTCACCAATATTGATGTCATCACCAATATTGATATTGGATGTCACCAGGTGATTATATAATGTCCTATGAGTTTGAAAAAATGTACTGAAACATGATAAAAGGCCGATTATGGAAATATTGGCCTATTTTAACATTTTGTTTTATACACTGTATGTTTCATTTTGAAATTGATTTTTCAAAACAAACATTATTAAAGTTCCGGGCAACACCGGGTACTTTCGCTAGTATAGACCCCTTGCATTGACGTCACGTTGCTATTAGCAATGACTGATACTATAGCTTCTGGAGCACACACATGGAGCACAGACTTGCTCGTTTGCCCTTAAAAGCACTTTTTATCTTTCTGTTTAATTTAGATCTTTCCTATTTTTATTATTATAGTGCTAATAAGCCTAAAAAATCAAACGGAGAACACCAGATTCGCCTTATGTTTGGGTGCCAAATAAAGCGATGCCAGACATGTGACGTCATATGCAGGGGCGTGCCAGCAGTAACCAGCGCCTGTGTGCAGAACTTCAATTGGCGGCCGATATTCCTACCCCCCCCCCCCCTCTCCAAAACAAAAAAAAAAATGAAAGAAAAAAACAAACTTTATTTATTATTTTTTTAATGAGTATATATGCATAGCCAACCTTCCGGGGGGGTTTTCTCCAAATAAAATAAACGAATTTGGAACCAGAAAATTTATTTAATGAAATGTGTCTTGTTTCTACAGGGTTCTTTTTTATTTCATTTATTAAATTAAATTTCTGGTTAAAAATATATTTGTTTGAATTAAAAACAAAGCTATGCAAATAACGGACATCCCTGAAAGATGGGTGCTTCAGCTGTTTGCTCCCTCTCCCCACAATGGCATACCTCCTAAGTAAATCAGCTTCATTTATCTCCATCACTCCCGGAATTTTTAAGATCTGATCTTTATTTATATTTATACTTAAAACAGTTCAAATAAACTTTAATTTGAAAATATAGCTGTGTTGAATTAATCAATGGTAGGACTATGACACAAAGAAAGGTAATATGGTAAATGCACATAAAAAAGTAGAAAAATATTTTCTCAAATTTATGATGTTTGTAATACACTGGAGCGCACATCAATTAAGATGCACCTTAAACAATTACCACACGTAGATCATAATTAGGGATACATTCGAAAATTTTCCAGTCCCGGAACATTTGATTTTATATTAGCAAATATAGAACCCTATTACAAAACACGACCTCCACGGACATTTTCCCTTCGAATGAGGACTATTTATTTTTGTCGTTTGGCAACAGAAACTTTTTGTTTTGTAGATCGAACGAAAGAACGATTTTGAGATGTGGGTTTTTTTCCCCATCAAACATGTTTTTAACGAATTCGAGATTAATTCATCGTATGTATATAATGTAAATATTTTTTTTTGTATAAGTGAACCATATAAATAATCTAAAATGAAAGAGATGTTTCTTCATTTCCGACTACTTGATGTGAATTATTTTTAATTGCCGAATCTATCCTGGAATTAATAAGTTCTGATTCTAAAGAAGGCGGCCTACCTTGGATCGGTAAGTATTTTTTACTTACCTTTATAGATTTATATCATATGTTTTATTGTGTATCTGATATTTACTGGCGCCCGAACAGGGACTGCCTAAAATATTTGAGTCAGAATAAGAATTTCGTTGAATTAGAATCTTTATTGAAGTGCTTTGTTTATATACGATAATTGCAACCATTTTTGTTTTTGATAAATTTTATTAGTTATAATATTGATTTAAGAGAATGGATGCAGTTAATAAAACAAAACGCACTACTGTTAGGTCTCAAAATATGAAATTAATTAATAGAATAGAAGCGGCAATTTCAGAAAATAGTGCCGATGAAGATACATTAGAACAGTTTCTCGCTGAGTTAGATTTGAAAGAAAAAGAGCTTAATTATCTAGATACTGAAATTCAAAAATCTAGTAAATTAGATGAATTAGAAGCTGAAGTTTTGAAATGTGATGAGTATAATTCGAATTTGGTAATTTGGAAAACGAAAGTAAAAAGGGCTAAATTGAAATTAGAAACTAAATCTAATTCGAATGTTTCTACTACAACAATAAACAAATCCGACGAAACAGTTGTAATTCGGGGGTTAGAATCCATTCGCATAAATTTACCCAAGCTAATAATTGAAAAATTTGACGGCGATCCTTCGGATTGGCAAAGTTTGGGACCAATTCGAATCTACAATTCATAAAAATGCAGAATTGTCTGAAGTAGAAAAATTCAATTATTTAAAGTCATATCTGACTTCAAATGCTGCTAACTGTATAAAAGGTTATAGTTTAACTAATAGTAACTATTTATCTGCAATAGAAACTCTAAAAGAACGTTTCGGTAAGAAACAATTAGTAATTAGCTCACACCTTCATAAACTTTTATCACTTAATTCAGTAAAGAAATCCAGTGACGTTTATGCACTCCGCAAATTGCTGGACACTTGCCAGACCGAAATCAGAAATCTGAAATCTCTCGGATTGGAGATTGAAAATTATTCAGCGTTACTCTCTCCCATTCTAATTAAATTATTACCTTCTGACATAGTGTTACAAATAACAAAAAAATGTGGTAACGATGAAGAATTAAAAGTTACGGAAATAATTGATTATTTGAAAATGGAAGTTATTTCCCGAGAAAGAACTGCTTTTTTAATTTCTAATCAAGAGTCTTCGAACGCAGACATTATGTCTGGGAGGCCAGTGCGCGACAAGCAGTCGCCGAAAATAATTCCTTCAGCATCTGGCTTAATAAATGAAACGGTATCATTTTCTAAACAAAGTAAATGCCCGGAATGTAAAGAAAAACATTTTTTGATCGAATGTGAGTTATTTAAAAATAAATCATTACAGGATAAAAAGGAAACTTTAAAGCAGTACGGTTACTGTTTTGTTTGTCTCAAAAATGCAGGGCACATAGCAAAATATTGTAAAAAATTTGTTAAATGCAGCAATTGTTTTAAACGGCATTATAAAATTTTATGTCCCGAAAAAGAAAATGCCAGATCACAAGAAAATAATGAAAGCACGACATTATCAAATAAAACTTGTAATCGCGCAGTATTAATGCAGACTTTAACTGTTCGTTTAGAATCAAAGGATCAAAATAAACACTTGTTAGTACGCTGTTTGATAGACACAGGTAGTCAACGTTCTTATCTGAGTAAAGATATTATTAATCGAATGGGATACGAAGCAATAGGAGAAGAAAAAATGATTCATGGTCTTTTTGGTGGTATTCAAGAAACACACTTTCATAAGCGATATAAAATATATTTAAGTAATTTAGAAGATACTTTTAAATGTAATTTTGATATCTATGATCAAGACAAAATATGTACTGAGGTTCCAAAAATAAAAAATGGGCCTTGGATAAAGGAAGCTAAAAAATATGGGATAAAATTTACAGATTACGATGCATATACAGGGAAGCAAAAAGTCACAAATGCACAAGAAATAAGTTTACTTATCGGAGCAGATATTTATGGAAAGTTATTAACGGGGAAAATTAAATCCTTGGATAGTAATTTAACTGCTATACAGACCAAATTGGGGTGGACATTGATGGGTAAAACTAATGAAAAAGATACAAACGATTCCACAAAAATTGTTTTATCCTTACATGTAAATGAAGCAAAACTCACAGATTTATGGCGTTTAGACACTTTAGGAATTCTTGATCCAGGTGACAAAGGGTCTGGTTTAGAACTCGAACAAGCCGTAAAAGAACATTTCAACAAAAATATTCATATAAACAATGAAGGACGTTATCAGGTTAGTCTTCCATGGATTGTTGGTCACCCCCCTCTCCCCAGTGCTCGGAAAATTGCAGAACGTAGATTAAAAAACTGCGTAGATTCATTAAAGAAATCCGGCAATTTAGCTGCCTATGAAGCAGTATTTAATGAGTGGCTTCAAGAGGGCATTATTGAGGAAGTCGAATCAACTCCAGGAACGGAAGCTGAATTTTTTCTGCCACACAGAGCAGTAATAAAAGAAAATTCCACTACCCGAATACGCCCTGTTTTTGATGGGTCCGCTAGGGAAAAAGGCTCACCCTCTATTAACGATTGTTTGTTGAAAGGCCCCAATTTAGTAGAACTTATCCCTTCATTGATAAATCGGTTCCGATTGAAGAAAATTGGTGTAATATCAGACATAAGAAAAGCATTTTTACAGATTTGCTTAAATGAAAATGACAGAGCATTTTTAAAATTTTTATGGTGGAAGGAGGGAAATTCTGAAGAAACGAAAATTTCCAACATCGAAGAGTTGTTTTCGGGCTTACATGCAGTCCCTATTTATTGGGAGCAACTTTGCAACACCACTTAAAAAAGTCACCTCCCTCTATGCAGGAAACAGCTTCTAAACTTTCAGAATCCTTTTATATTGACAATTGTGTCACTAGTGTTGACAATGAAAAGCAACTCAATAATTTTATAACAGAGTCAAAATACATTCTCAGCCAAGCTAAATTTGACCTCAGAGGTTGGGAACACAGTTACTCTAACTCCTCAATGAAACCAGATTTTTCCTTAGAAAACAAAATTGTCCCAGTTTTAGGCCTACGATGGCTGTTGCCCTCAGATGTTCTTTCCATAGATGTAAGGGAAATTAATAAAGATGTTGAACTTATCACTAAAAGGAAAATATTGTCGGAAGTTCATAAAATTTTTGACCCCATCGGTTATACCTGTCCAGTAACTCTTTTCCCCAAAATACTTCTACAAGATTTGTGGAAAAAGAAAATAACTTGGGATTCTGAATTACCAACTCCGATTGCCCAAAAATTTCAGAAATGGAAAAATCAATTGAGCTCACTTAAAGATATTACTATACCTAGATGTTTAATAAGCGACCCAGATAACATCGGTGATTTAAGTTTGCATGTATTCTGTGACGCGAGCAAGGTAGCTTATGCTACATGCATATATTTACGAAATGAGAACGAAAAATCAACATCATGTCAACTGATCCAAGCACGATGCAGAGTAGCACCGCTAAAATGTGTTACCATCCCCAGACTCGAACTCCTCGCATGTACGATTGGTGCACGATTATCTAAAGGGGTTAAGTCCGACTTAAAATTAGAAAATCTTCCAACTTTTTTCTGGACAGATTCTAGTAATGCGCTGTACTGGATAAAAAGAAGTGAAAACTGGGCTCCATTCGTATACAATCGTGTTAAAGAAATTCGATCTCTTAGTAATCCAGAAAATTGGCACTATGTGCCTGGAACTCTTAATCCAGCCGATCTACCTTCCCAAGGATGTTCCGCGGAATCCCTTAAACAATCCCTCTGGTGGGAGGGACCTGATTGGTTGAAAAAACCTCAAGAATTTTGGCCAAAAAGTAGTTTGAATCCCGATTTTGAAATAATTAACTCTGAAAAAAGAAAGACAGTTGTCAGTGCAGTAAATATCTCTCAAACTCCAGTTGAGTTATATGAAAATACATCTTCATATTTGAAAATGATAAAAGTTACTGCCTGGATGTATAGATTTTTTGGAAATATCAGAAAGACACCGAATGAGCGAAATTTAGAGAAAATTTTAACATCTGAGGAAATAAATCACGCAGAACACGTCGTATTGAAATATGCTCAGAGATATTTATTAAGTGAATCTAAACCATGTTATACCTCTTTACAGACTTTTACTGATGAGGAAGGTCTAATTCGAGTAAAAACACGAATCTCTATGTGAAAAGATTTCCATTCTTTCCGGTATCCGATAGTTCTGCCTTTCGATCATAATATTACCTATTCGCTCATAAGAAGAAAACATATTGAACTTTTTCATGCAGGGATACAAATTGTAATGTCAGTTTTGCGCGAACAATTTTGGGTATTAAGATGCAGGCGTACAGTTCGAAAAATTATAAAAAGTTGCATGACATGTAGACGATTCACTGCCTCACCTGCTGAGACACCTACTGCCCCTCTCCCTGAAGAACGAGTCAAAGATGCTTCAATTTTTGAAAGTGTTGGTCTCGATTTATGCGGACCGTTATTTTTAAGAAATGGCTCGAAAGTTTGGATAGTTCTTTTTACGTGTTCAATTTACGTGTTCAATTACGTGTTGTTTTTACGATACCAATTCATCTTGAATTGGTATCTTTACTTTCAACGGAAAATCTTCTATTAGCTATGAGAAGATTTATCTCAAGAAGAGGGAGACCCTCTATTATTATTTCTGATAACGGAAGAAATCTAGTGAAAGCATCATCAGAATTGAAGTCTATAAATTTTGAACGCTTGCAAAATTTTGCTATTGAACGAAAAATACAGTGGAAATTTAATCCACCTTCAGCTCCCTGGTGGGGAGGTTTTTTTGAACGCATGATAGGAATGTTAAAAGGTATTTTACGAAGAGTGCTTGGAAAGGCCAGCCTAAATTATGAAGAATTATACACCGTGTTATGTGACGCGGAAGGTGTAATCAATTCTAGACCGCTGACATATATCGCAGATGATGATGATCTTGACCCTCTTACCCCCGCGATGTTCTTGCAAGATATCAAAGATTCGAGAGTTCCTGAATTTGACATAATTGATTCAACAAAAATGAAAAGAAGATTTGCTTATCAGCAAAGAATCCGAGAAGATCTTAGAAAACGCTTTAGAATAGAACCTGGGGCAACTTCGAGAAAATGCGGGAAGAAATAGGGAAACTGAGTTAAAAAAAGACGATATTGTCTTAATTGGGGACGATAATTCAAAACGTATTAATTGGCCTTTGGGAAAAATTGAAGAACTATATCCCGGCAAAGACGGAAAATTCCGGGTAGCCAAAGTTAAAACCAAAACGGGTTCTTTTTTGAGACCCCTTAAAAGACTATATCCTCTTGAAATCAATAATGAACTAATGCCTCCTTTTTTAGTAGACAGAATTCCTGCTCCTATAGACGACGATTCTGTTCCTGCTCCTGAGCCAGAGTCTTCAGATCCTGTCTCTGTAGTTGAACCTTTGGATAGCGTCTCTGTTCCTGCTCCTGAGCCCGAGTCATCAGATCCTGTCTCTGTAGCTGAACCTTTGGATAGCGTTCCTGCTCCACTGCCAGTGTCTTCAGATTCCCCTTCTGTAGCTGATCCTCTGGATATCACTCCTGCTCCTGTGCACCAGTCTTCCATACCTGAGGATGGCAATCAACGATCTCGAGCTGGTAGAAAACTGAAACAGCCGCAACGACTAAATTTATGAAGTTTTGAGTTTCACTATACTGAACCTCAAAGGTGGGAGGATATTACAAAACACGACCTCCACGGACATTTTCTCCCGACCTCCCTGGACATTTTCCCTTCGAATGAGGACTATTTATTTTTGTCGTTTGGCAACAGAAACTTTTTGTTTTGTAGATCGAACGAAAGAACGATTTTGAGATGTGGGTTTTTTTCCCCATCAAACATGTTTTTAACGAATTCGAGATTAATTCATCGTATGTATATAATGTAAATATTTTTTTTTGTATAAGTGAACCATATAAATAATCTAAAATGAAAGAGATGTTTCTTCATTTCCGACTACTTGATGTGAATTATTTTTAATTGCCGAATCTATCCTGGAATTAATAAGTTCTGATTCTAAAGAAGGCGGCCTACCTTGGATCGGTAAGTATTTTTTACTTACCTTTATAGATTTATATCATATGTTTTGTGTATCTGATAAACCCCTATGCTGGCTATATAACAATTGCTGTGAAAAGTACACATACAGTGCGTGTAAAAACTTTGGACAGCAAAAAATTGTAAAAATTTTGATAAATTGAAAATGCGACAAGTGAAATGGTAATTTAATGTTGATCATAAAGTAGAAATACTAATATAAAAGTCAACAGAATGTATCTGTGTCCTTTTTATTGAGAAAAAATCATAATTATGAAAAAAAAACACCTCTATTTTTGACTGTGTAAAAACTTTAAGGACACCAGTATTTTTTTTACATAGAAATGTTATATATAATTATTATTAAGGATTGACCGAAACAGGTTTTTAATGCCGAAACCGAAACCGAATTTCGGAGATCTTCCTATTTTTGGCCGAAAACGAAAATGAATACTTCCAAAAACTTTTTTAAAGTAATTAAATTGTATGTATTAAAGTAATTAATACATACATAAATATATTACTAATTAATTATACGTATTTATTAAATATGCATAATAATTAATTAATTATGTGTATTTATTAATTATACATAATTATTAATTAATTATACGTGTGGCCCAAATTGTCTCTCTATGCCTTAGATCCAAAACATTTTTTTTCATATGAAATAAAACGTAATTAATTCATCAACACACAGAAAGATTTTCTAATAATACGAATTTCATTTAATTAAAAAATATTTTAGCTTTATATATACACACCTCGATTTATCTTTTATAATGATTTCTGTAAATGATCATCTGTTATACTAGAACTTTCTTGAAGAGTATTCGAAACTCTTCTGCGGTTTCAAACTGAAAATTTTATGTTACTTTTATGTCTGCAGCTTTTAATGAGCACGTGAAAAAGTTTAGTTATATATGCATTACTTGCTTTATGATTTGCATTCACGTCTTGAGTCAGTCATGACTGATAATTACAAACAATGAAGTTCGTAGCAATAAATAGTTTCATTTGAGCCGGCTGATAAAGCTCAAATCGATGAGAAATGTTAAAAATTTCCGAAGGAAGAAACGAGATTTTTGGAATACTGATAGATTCGGTTGAGTTTCAGTCTAAAATCTGAGTTTCGCCGAAAATTCGTTTTCGACGAAACTCAGATTTTGGATCGATACTATCAGTATTCCAAAAATCTCGTTTCTTCCTTCGGAAATTTTCAACATCTCTCATCGATTTGAGCTTTATCGGCCGGCTCAAATGATATTATTTATTGCTATACGAATTTCGTTATTTGTAAATATCAGTCATGACTGACTCAAGACGTGAATGCAAATCATAAAGCAAGCAATGCATATATAGCTAAACTTTTTCACGTACTCATTAAAAGCTGCAGACATAAAAGTAACAGAAAATTTTCAGTTTGAAACCGCAGAAGAGTTTCGAATACTCTTTGAGAAAGTTCTAGTATAACAGATGATCATTTATAGAAATCATTATAACAGATAAATCGAGGTGTGTATACATAAAGCTAAACTATTTTTTTATTAAATGAAATTGGTATTATTAGAAAATCTTTCTGTGTCGTTGATGAATTAATTACGTTTTATTTTATATGAAAAAAAATGTTTTGGATCTAAGGCATAGAGAGACAATTTGGGCCACACGTAATTATGTATATTTCATAAATACGTATAATTTGTTAATTATTATGCATTTTAATAAATACGCATAATTAATTAATAATATATTTATGTATGCGTTAATTATTTTAATACATAAAATTTAAGTACTTTAAAAAGTTTTTGGACATTTTTGTTTTCGTTTTCGGCTGAAAATAGGAAGATCTTCAAAATTCGGTTTCGGCCTTAAAAAACCTATTTCGGTCGATCCTTAATAATAATTATGTATAACATTTCTATAAAAAAAAATACTGGTGTCCTTAAAGTTTTTACACAGCCAAAAATACCGTTTTTTTCTTTTTTGCATAATTATGATTTTTTCGCAATAAAAAGGACACAGATACATTCTATTGGCTTTTATATTAGTATTACCACTTTATGATCACATTAAATTACCATTTCACTTGTCGCATTTTCTTTTATCAAAATTTTGCTGTCCTTAAAGTTTTTACACGCACTGTACATTTAGACGTTTACATTGTTAAGCAGCTAAGCGTATCTTTACCTTGTCACACTGTTAACCCTTCCTCCTCTGTCAGATTTTTTTATTTTTCGAATTTCTAATTTTCGTGCAATGAATCGAAGTTCTAAATTACAAATATCTATACTAATAAAACGAAGTTTCGCTCTGTCTGTGTATGATGGCTAGAAGAATCTACGGCACATATGAGGCTCAAAATTTTTGTGAGAATAGTCGAAAGCCGCCCCTCCTGGTGCTCCATGCACCTAAGTTTCAGAATTTTAAATCTCTAATAATTAGTTGAGAAATTAATTAAAAAGCCCAAATTAAAAGAATGGGAAGATATTCATAATTCAACAAGAGTATAGATTTTTTTCAAACCGTAGACAACCTCTTCGAAAACTCGAAGAGGGGGCGGAGCTTAATAGAATTACAGAGCTGCTAGCGAGATAAATGTACTGGGTCTTTTTAAAAAGGACTGTATCTTAAATTCTACTGGACTTAATAACTCAAAAATTGCACAGCCAGACGCGAAAAAAAAAAATCCCCCTTTCAGAAATTCTAAAAATTATTCCATTACGATTTCAGGAAGTCAAAAAAGCCACGAAAATCGATTTATAAAAAATCTTTTTATTTCCTTCAAAGAAAGGTTCGAAATCTCTCACATGGACGCCAGGTGTTCATTGCAGACAACCAACATCTTCCAATAGTGGACATTTACAAACGAATATAAAATTTTCAAAATATAAATTGGTAGATTTAATTTTTATGCATCCAGATGTAGAATTTTTCGTTGATTTCAGATATGTAAATTTATTCATGGTCGTTCAATTACAACCTTAGATATTGATTATTATTTCATTAATTGCATGATTCCTTTCAAACTCTCAATTTAAAAGCCAGTCTTTCGAAACCAAAAAGGATTTTTTTACTAGGATTCTTTGGAACGCCGTCAATTTTTTTAAAATACACCATTTAGAGATTTTAAAGTTATGCATTTAGCCCTATCTTTAAACGCTGTTTAATAATATCTAAATTTTATAAAAATTTAGATGCAACTTTTTGTTTTAGAAAAAATTCGATTTTAAAAAAAGAAAAGAAATGCTTTGTTGAAACGCTGTTTGTTAAAATTAAAAAAACTGACGAACCAATCGATTTGGAACTTTCTGATAGTTTATAACACATAATAAAGATTTTAAAAAGTAAGGGGCATCAAATTTCAGGTGGGGGGGGGGGGAGCACGCAGCACCCTCATGTGACCCTCACTAAACCCTCATGTGATATATCATCGGAAAACCCTCGAACCACTCTTTCACAGGGTTAGTAAATATCATGATATTTTCGAAAATATCAAAAATATCCGATATTTTGATATATATCCGATATTTTCGATATATATCCGATATTTTCAAAGCAGCCAACTTACCGCTGATAATAAATGTTTTCAAGCATAATATAGATTAGAAACTAAAATATATTACACTTAACATGAAAACTTAAAGAATATTCTAAAAATGCATTTTTCTTTTTTTCTTTCTCCTTTTTTTTTTTTTTTTTTTCCCACTTAGAACAAAATTGAAGATGAAATAATTGAAAACAGTAACAATTTGATTTATACACTTATAAAAAAAAAAATAACTATAGGATTCAGTATCAAGATCAAGTACAAAAGAATCAGATATTTTTAAAACAAAATTTTAAATACAAAAAAGTTTTTTTAATTGAAAAATTTTAACATAAATGTAAGTATAAAATGTTTTATTTCATATTTCCTAACATGCTGTATAGTTCAAACTCAACAGAACCAAAACTTGAGAAAAGATTCTTTTCTAATGAAGCTGTATATAATTGCTTATTTAAATTAGTCAGTTCATCTTTCAATGGTTGTTCTGAATTAATTATGTCCCACATAATTATTAGTTCAACATTTAAAAAAAAAAAAAATGCTTCAAATCTAAAGTTTGAAAAATATATTTGTTTTCTTTTTTGGCTAAAAAAAAGTCACATCCAGAAGAGACAAGTTTTTTATCTACAGATTCAGAGTCAATAACAGTTGAAAATTTATTTCATTTACACTGAAATATTACGAATTACGACTGAAAATATCAAAAATATCTTGTGCACATTCATATTATGAAAATAAATATCAAATGCAGAAAATATCAAACATCTTGATATTTTGAAAATAAATACTGGATATATATCCATTGACATATATCAACGAACCCTGACTGTATATAAATGATTATCAGAATTACATTTTATCTTTCAATGGCTGTTCTGAATTAACTGTCTAACATAATTATTAGTTCTACATTAAAAAATAAAAGTTTGAAACATAAAGCTTGGAAAAGGTTTGTTTTCTTCTTTTCCTAAAAAAGTCACTGCCAGAGGCAAAAGTTCATGACCTACAGAATGACACAGTCAATAACAGGTGGAAATTTCATTTACACTTGCTTTGAATTAGGGATTGACCGAATACCGAATAGTTGATTCGGTATTCGGTGGTTCGGCATGTAAACCGAATATTTGGCTTCGGCCGAATACTTAAAAGTATTCGGCCGAATAATTGCAGATAAGTACTTTCTTAGAAGTAGAAGAATTCTCTTTTACTTAGCAGTAGAATAGGCTAAACAATGAGTTTCAATATTATGTGGATGAGTTCAGAGTTCAGCTGCACTACAAAAAACAAGTGTCAAAAGCCATTTTTTATTAAAAAAAATTTTTTCCTTCCTAAAATAGTCTACATAGGTGTGAAATCAAAAGAACTCTGTCTACAACAGAGAAAAAAAAAAGTAAGGAAGATGCGCATCTTTCCCTATTCATTTAATTTTACTTACTTCTATATTAGTTTTTTTTAAATTTAAATTTATTTAATGTGTATTTTCTTTAATATGCACATCAAATAAGTATATCAGAGTTCACATCGGTATATCTAAGGCGTATATTAAAGAAAATACACACATCAAATAAGTATACCCCTATGCCTATCCGCTTTTATAACCATTATATCAAAATCGCTCAAATTTCTTATCTTCACCACCAGAATGTTAAAATATTAATCAAATTATTCTATCAATAATTTGACAGAAAATAGTTAAATGTACAAATTTATATAATACTTTTTGTATTTTGAGAACATCCCTATTCAATATGTTTATAATTAGAGTTAGACAATCAGTAAATCAGATTAATGATAACATTGTTTTTTATTATTTCAATGAACTTTTGTTTTTCTCACAATCCTTATCCTTAATAATACCCTGTATAGTTTAATACTTTCATAGGTTATTTTTGGTTATTGACTAGTGATAAAATAATAAAAAATAAGTGATGGGTTAATGAATTTGTGAGTGGAGAGAAGTCATTAAATTTTTTTGTGTGATTAGATTTTAGAATAAAAATGTAACTGAATTAAATTATTGAGAATTTAATTTCAATTAAAGCTTATTAAAAAAGCTAATATATGCAAAAACGCATATTAAAAACTTTCAAGTATTCGGGTGCCGAATACCGAAGCTTCGGTATACACTTCGACAGAAGCTTCGATATTCGGTATTCGGCAAAATTGCTGATTCGGTCAATCCCTACTCTGAATGCGAAAAATATCAAAATTTTCTTGCACAGTGATATTTTGAAAATAAATATCAAATATACAAAATATCAAACATCTTGATATTTTGAAAATAAATGTCAAGAATTTGAAAATATCGAAAATATCAAAAATCTTGATATTTTAAAAATAAATATCAGATATATATCAAGATATATATCATGATATATATCAACGAACCCTGCTCTTTCATATTATGAACCTTTCTACCCCTCACTGAGATTCCCCTTCTCGGGGGTCAATTTTCTAACTGAGCTCCTAATTAAGCTGCAACAAGATTCGACCTCATTTGAAGGCTTGACCGAAGGTGAAACTCTTCACGTTCCTTCGATTGGTGAGGACTATGTTTGACCCCAGATTATTAGAGGGCATTCCCCGTGTGTGTGTGTGTGGGGGGGGGAAATTAATTTTTTCATGCGACATATTGTTTCAAAGCTTTCGGCCTGTACTTTACTAAGCACTCACCCCTCTCCTCTTAACTCTTTTTTTTTCATCAGTAAGTACAAGCCATTTTAAAGTTTTAATTTGTTCATTACTACCCCATACAATTTTACAAAAATCATGAAAAAAATTTACATAACAAATCTGAACAATTAGCAGCTTCTCCCACATTTTCACACAGTAAACGGGTGTGTATTTTAGACAAAATCGAGTTAAAGATATAAAATCATACAAATTTAAGGTTCATTTAAAAATCATGAAAGTGGGCTAGAGTCCTGCGAGGGTCGGGTTCTACCCGACCCGAACCCGAGGTATATCAACCCGAACCCGCAATATTTCAACCCGCAATCCGAACCGAACCCGCAATGTAAGGATAGCAAATCATGTTTTAATGCCATTATAAAAAATAATCTACAATTGTATTTCTAATAGAGGTCTGCATTGCTCCGGCCGCGGGCCGCGGCTGGGCGGCAAAATTTCAAACTGGCCAAGCCACTTTATTGGAACAGTTTTTTCAACGGGCTAAACTGGCAAAAAAATTGAACGGCCCGGCAGCAGGTTTACCGGCCCGATATAAATATTTAGACGAAGCCGATAAAATTATAAACGGACCGTGCCGGGCTAGGGCCAAACTTTTAAGTTTTATACGGTACGGGGTGGACCGTTCCTGGGCCTGGAAATTCCGGCCCGTGCAGACCTCTAATTCTCTATTACCATTTTAATGTTTTACATAGACGAATGAACAAATCTATATTCTTCAATATTTAACAATAGTAAAACATCTCGACCCGACCTGAGTATGACCCGACCCGATGCAGGACTCTAAATGGTATAAAACTAAAAATCTAATCTTTAAATATTCTTTAAAATGAGTTGCGGTTTCTAAAGCTCCACTAAGAACGATACACCTTGTTTTACACAAGTGACCATCTGCCTTTAGTTTATCAGCAGTTATTATATTGAAAAATTCCCCGTCTAACATAGTGCATCGCGTATCACCACTAGAGCTGTAGCAAACCGCACATATTCGTTACTAAGTAACGGTATTCTCTAAGATACGAAATACCGAATCGGTACTTCGAAATACGACTCGTTAGTCGTTACTGTGTCAATACGCAGCCGAACAAAATGAAACTAACTTCAAACGCTGCTTACGTTTGTGTAATTCATGAATGGAGCAGATAGCCGGATGCGGTAAAAGATGCGAATTTGTATATTCGGACTCGGATATTTCGGCATCAGTTGTTTCCGTATCAGTGTATGCGTATCATTCTGTTAGTATCAGTTATTCTCAAATCTCAAATGATTTTGATTTCGTAGGGGCTTGTTGATTCCTTTATTATGGAAAGAAAAAGAAGTATAGCTATTTTATACTCCGAGCTTGAGGATTTAGCAAAAAAGTATTTATCAGCGATGTCTACATTAGTACCATCTGAAAGAATTTTTTGAAAATCAGATTATATATTATCTGAAAGGCGTGCTTCATTAAAATAAAAAAGAATGGAAAAATATTATTTTTAAACATAAATCAAAGATTTCTAAAATAGTAATGCGAGTGGCGTAAACTGTTGGTTGATAAGATGATAAAGACTAAAATGAAACACATTTCTTTTAAATGTTCTGAAAATTTTCAAGAAATTCTGTTCTAAAATTTACAGGTTTGCTTTCAGTGCATTCTTTATCTTATAAAAATATCTTTGTACGTGTATTTATGTTTTAAATTTGAAAAAAAAAAATATTTTTATGATAAAGACGAGTTTTTAGATTGTTTGTAAAAATGTTTTTATGATAACGTTTAATTTTTTTAGCCCCCGGTATGCTATTTTTTTCTCCCAGCTAAGCTAATAAAGTGTCGTCTCCAAAAAAAAAAAAAAAAAAAAAAAAACATGCTCCGTTGTATCAGCCAGTGTATAAAACAAAGCAGAGGTATCATTGTACGGAATAATCTCTGCCGCAATATTTTTTTACTTCTAAGCATCGTACATTTTCAACTTTTATACCGTCGTATTGGGAAAAAAAGTACTTTTAAATGCAATTTGTTTGAAAACTGCATCTCGATTTATTTTTGAGATATTAATATTTTTGTAGTTTTTAATGCTATTTGTTTAATTTTTGTAACTCAAGTATCCATTTCTGTAGAAAATAAAAGTAAGGGAAAAATAGTTGGAAAGTACCAATTATAACTTTTTGTAGCCATTTTCTCATAAAAACTGAAAAAAAAATGTAATTAAAATACGTGCTGTTTCAAAAAAATACTATAAGCGAATGACTTCTAATAAAACATCGAACTTTTATAAACTGAATAATTTTAAGTATCGACATTAATATTACAAAGAAATGAAAGCATATAAATCATGAGATAGCCAAGTTTTTTTTTTTTTTTTTTTTTTTTTTTTTGTCGAAGTTCTTAAATAACGAAAGGAATTCTTCAGCGGATGCGGATAACGTCATTTTATATAAAATAAAAGCGTGTGTTTTAAGTCTTATAACTGAACTATCTACATTTATATACATATATATTTTTTTTCATCGGGCGTGACACTAAATTCTGAAAAAGCAGAATTCCTGTTTTCTAATTTCTTTTTTCTTTTTTTTTTAATCTTTTTTTTTTTGCGCTTGTAAAAATATTTGTCACAGATATCATATACGCACCACATTGGCGCAATTTTTTTCTGACGCCAATGTCATATAAGTACCGGAGTACTTAACAGGCGCAAAAGTGCCGTTATTTTGCGTAATATGGTAACCCGGATGTTATTTATTTGTTAACATATTGTTTAGTTCCATAGTTATTAATTAAACTTTTTTAAATTTATTGTTATTCCATGTAACTGGTATTCGAAAACGAGGTTTTCGCCAAATTGGCGTCAGAAAAATATCACGCCAATGTGGTGCGTATATGACATCTGTGCCAAATATTTTTGTTGGTATGTTTTTAAATTTCATATTTGAAAAAAAGGTTTTTTTAAATATAAATCAATAATTTCAGAAATAATAATGTGACTGAAGTACAATGTCATTTGATAGGATGACTACGTAAGAAATTAAATATACATATATTTAAATATTTTCAAATTATTCCAGAAGTTAAATTTTCATAATACATAATTACTTTTAGTGTAAAATTAGTAAGTAAAGTTGTTTGTAAAACTATTTCTTTGTGTAATTATATTTCATAGTTTTAGTATAAATTTGATAAACTTTTACTCTTCCTAATTGCTTTCTTCAATTATTCATTATTTCATAAGTAAGAAATTCTACAATTTAGACATGTTATATTCAATTATGCATCGTATTTTAATTTTGTTTGCCTTTTTTTATTAAAACGTAGAAAATTAAATGTAAATTTTACGTACAGATGGCAGCACATATTTTACTTTAAAACAGTAACGAATTCTTCAAAAGACTCATGTGCAGTATATAATTAGATTTGCTGCAGGTTTGTAGTACATACCCGGTTTTTGAACAGTAACGAAAGTAACGAGTAACGAATACTTTCTAACGGGTAGCGAGTTTGAAAGTAACGACATCATACGGGTATTCATTTAGTCGTTACTTTTACAGCACTAATCACCACAAATAAATTATTCACTGGATACATTAGACAGGAAAGACCATTTAGCGTTTTGCTGCGTATTGTATTTTTAAAATACGGTAAAAATATAATGCAGTTTGTTATTTCGAAGACTCGTGAGAGGATGACTAAAGACAAAACAGACAGGAAACACATTTTGCTTTTGTGAAACTTTGATCTGCGGTTTACATAGGCTTTTAACGGGAAAAATATTTTCCACATTCTTTTAAAAAAGCGGGTCAACCCGAACCAGACCCACAAGTGTAAAAAAACTAACCCGAAACAATAAAAGCCAACCCGAAACGCACCAAAAAAATTTAAAGTCAACCCGACCCGACCCGAACTGCAACGGGAAAATATAGCGCCAACCCGACCCGACCCGAGGGTCGTGTCGGGTTCGGGTAAAAGCGGGTAACCCGACCCGATGCAGGACTCTAGGAGAGTGCTATTGTTCGAAAAAGCTCTTAACACAGAACTCAAAAATATATTTGTTTTACTGTTAGATACTATTATATTTTCAGAAATTCGTCGAAAATGTATGGCGAAATTATGTTCACCCTCCTATTTCTGAATCATCTTCTATTCTATCTATAATAAGAAAGAAAGAAGTTTGTGTGTGAGTGAGTGAGTGTGTCGACGGTGTTCTGAAGAGACCACTGCACGTAGAGCTACAAAATTTGGGGAAAAGGTACGTCTATATATGAAGTTTTGCACCTCGAAGACCGATTTTCGATTTTTTGATTAGATTTTTTTAATTTAATTTTTTATGCTATTTTTAGCGTTTTTTTTATGTTTCGAGGCGATTTTTCCATATAAGTGAGAAGAATATGGTTTCTTTCTTTTAACCCAATGTAGTAAATTTTGTTCTCTTTTCAAAAAAGTTTATTCGGAATTCGTGCAGCGATTTTTGAATTTTTAGCGAATTTTTTATGCAATTATTGAACAGCATTTAATAAGGAGGTTACCGTAGAGAGACACAGTTCTGTCGCCAAACGCCGCCAAGTTTATCGCCAACTTGGCGGTATATCGCCAAATTTGGCGACCGAAATGAGTCGCCAAAAGTGACGCCAACTTGGCGATATCTCTAATATTTCGCCAAATTCCCATAGACTTCCATTGTAAACCAATATGAATTAATTGCTTACAGAAAATGAACAAATTGAAATATTTTAATGCAACTAAAACTAATATTAACTTAAGGGATTATATTAATTATATTTAAGGGAATCCAAGTAAATTAAATTGTGAATAAAAGTAACATGATACAGTGCTTAGATTATTGTATTTTATTGATATTTTCGACGAAAGGGTTGCCAGTGGTCATTTTGGTGAAAATTATAGTTGATAAATGAATTGAAATGGCTATATCCGTTAGAAAATAATGTAAACAACTCGCAAATTAAAAGAAAATAACAGTTATTTGTTTAATTAAAAAAAAAAGAATCAAAAACCTTTTTAATGCGAGATAAAATTTATAAAATGAAAATATTTAATTTAAATATGAAAGGAATGTTTATAAAACTTAAAAAATAAATTAGTATGAAAGAAGCAATTGATACATTATTTGGCGATTTTTCGCTTCGCCAGGTTAATAAAAATGTGCCTGAAAAAACTTTAAGAAATAAAATTTAAGTAACAGTCTTTTAGTCCTTTATTTTTTTATTCAATTTAATTATTATTTTTATGTAATTTTCCCATCGTATGTCTTACAGGAGAAGGGCTTTATTTGTGAGTTACATGCTAATTAATTATTACCTTGGTCGCCAAACAATGCAATTTTAAGCCACAAAGGCAGAAGCGTGAAATAAGCCAGGCGAAGGTCGCAATATTTTTTTTAAAAGTATAGCAGAACATTTCGGAGTAAATCTTTATATTCAAATGTAAATTATATAAAAAAGGAGTTAAAATTATAACTATGTAGTCAAGTATTTAAATTTTAATGTAAAAATGTGTCATATACACACATATTTTATAATCTTCGATAATCAAGCCACCACCAAATGACATATTTACTGTATTATTGAAAGTTTTGTTAGCACAGGTATCATATACGCTCCATGGTACAAAATGGGCTCCAAAATGGCGTTATTTTGCCTGACATGGTAACTCGGCTATTGTTGTTTATTTATTAATAAGTTGTTTATTTACTTTTATTTTCTTTTTTACAGTTATATAAACTGTTTTGTTCTATAGACATTAATTAAACTTTTTATTATTTATTGCTATTTCCTTTTAAAATAATAGAAAATAATTTAAATATACTGGTATTCAAAAACGATGTTTTCACCAAATTGGCGTGAAAAAAAAAAATCGCGCCAAACCCGGTACGTATCTATGCCTAATAGTTATTTACATTATTGTGATTACTTAGTATCAGGCAACAGATTGAAGAGTATTTGGTATACTTTTGATATATGGGCTTTGGTGAGTTAGAGAAAATGGCCTTGGCGAGTGAAGTGAATTTTACGTATATTTACTGGCAAACTATTTACTTTTCTTGTACATATAAGCATTTTTTTTTTCAATATTTATTTTATTTATTTATATAAAGAAGAGCTATTTATCTACCTTTAAATAGGAACAGAAATAATTTGTGGTTTTACCTGATTATCCCGTAGACCAAAAAAAAAATATCGCCAAACTATAAGATTAAATGCCAATAATGGGTGATCATAAATGTCAAATTTACTTGACATTAAACACTTTACACATGTTTGTTACGTCATCAGGTGATTTTTAATTCGATATTTACGTTTCTTCGCGATCTGCTGCAATTTTTTGACATTCCATTTTTGACCTATAATACTAAAGTAATTTCTACCTTCATTTCAATAAAGTTTATTCGGATTTCGTATAACAATTTTCGAATTTTTCGGGTATTTTGTATGTGATTTTTAGTGTATTTTAGCGATTTTGTAAAAAATTTTCCACATTAGTGAAAGACGTTGATAGAAGTTGAATCAACTTTCAATCTTCGAGCACAATATATAATTTTTCTTTCTCTTTTCGAAATTTGTGCAGCGATTTAAAATTTTTTCGCAATATCTTATTGTGATTTTCAGAGGTTTTTCGTGATTCGTGCAGTTTTTTTATGTACCCGGGCAACGCCGGGCAAGTTAGCTAGTATAATAATAAGGAAAGAAGTTTGTGTGTGAGTGAGGTGAGGGAGTGTGTCGACGGTGTTCTGAAGAGACAACTGCATGTAGAGCTACAAAATTTGGGGAAAAGGTACGTCTATATATGAAGTTTTGCACCTCGAAGCCCGATTTTCGATTTTTTTATTAGATTTTTTTAAATTTAATTTTTTATGTGATTTTTAACACTTTTTTAAGTTTCGAGGCAATTTTTCCATATAAGTGAGAAGAATATGGTTTCTTTCTTTTAACCCAATATAGTACATTTTGTTCTCTTTTCAAAAAAGTTTATTCGGAATTCATGCAACGATTTTTGAATTTTTAGCGAATTTTTTATGCAATTATTTAACAGCATTTAATGTATAAGGAGGTTACCGCAGAAGGACACAGTTATGTTGCCAAATGCTGCCAAGTTTGTCGCCCACTTGGCGTTATATCGCCAAATTTGACGACCAAAATGAGTCGCCAAAAGTGATGCCAACTTGGCGATATCTCTAATATTTCGCCAAATTCCCATAGACTTAAATTGTAAACCAATATGGATTACTTGCTTACAGAAAATCAACAAATTGAGATATTTTAATGCAACAAAAACTAATATTAACTTAAGGGATTATATTAATTCCGATTTTTCCACATTGGGAAAAAGAATACGGTTTCTTTCTTTAAACCCAATATAGTAAATTTTGTTCTCGTTTCAAAAAAATTTATCCGGAATTCGTACAGCGATTTTTGAATTTTTAGCGAATTTTTTATGCAATTATTGAACAGCATTTAATGTATTTCCATTACTATAAGGAGGTTACCGTAGAAGGACACAGTTATGTCGCCAAATGCCGCCAAGTTTGTTGCCAACTTGGTGTTATATCGCCAAATTTGGCGGCCAAAATGAGTCGCCAAAAGTGACGCCAACTTGGCGATATCTCTAATATTTTGCCAAATTCCTATAGACTTCCATTGTAAACCAATATGGATTACTTGCTTACAGAAAATCAACAAAGTGATATATTTTAATGTAACAAAAACTAATATTAACTTAAGGGATTATATTAATTCGATTTTTCCACATTAGGAAAAAGAATACGTTTTTTTTCTTTTAACCCAATATAGTAAATTTTGTTCTCTTTTCAAAAAAATTTATCCGGAATTCGTAAAGCGATTTTTGAATTTTTAGAGAATTTTTTATGCGATTATTGAACAGCATGTAATGCATCTCTATATCTATAAGGGGGGCTAGCGTAGGGGGATCCAGTTCTGTCGCCAAATAACGCCAAATTTATTGCCAAATTTGGCGACCAAAATTAGTTGCCAAAAGTGACGCCAACTTTGCGATATCTCTAATATTTCGCCACATTCCCATAGACTTCCACTGTAAAACAATAGGGTTTACTTGCTTACAGAAAATCAACAAATTGAGATATTTTAATGCAACAAAAACTAATATTAACTTAAGGGATTATATTAATTATATTTAAGGCAGTCCAAGTAAATTAATTACGATTAAAAGTAACATGATCTAATGCTTAGCATGATTTCCAAAACATAAATGTTAAGAGAGCCGACAGGTTCAAAGGAATTTGACTTGAAACTTTTATCCAATTATAGTAAATTTTGACTTTCGTGATTTTTGAACTTTTTGTGATTTTTAATGCGATTTTTACGTTTCTTCGCGATCTGCTGCAATTTTTTGACATTCCATTTTTGACTTAAAATACATTCTGCCCTCATTTCAATAAAGTTTATTCGGATTTCGTATAGCAATTTTCGAATTTTTCCGGAATTTTGTATGTGATTTTTAGTGTATTTTAGCGATTTGCTACTATTTTTCCACATTAGTGAAAGGAATCAACTTGCAATCTTCGAACACAATATACAATTTTTTTTTCTCTTTTCAAAATTTGAGAAGCGATTTAAAATTTTTTCGCGATATCTTATTGTGATTTTCAGATCTTTTTCGTAATTCCTGCTGTTTTTTGACGTACCCGGGCAAGTTCACTAGTTGAAAATAAAATTACGAAAAAATTGGTTGTAGTTGGAATTTATTTAAACCTTGCAGAAAAACTATAGTGATTATCTTAGGCCATACAGTTTTTCAGAAAATCACATTCCGTTATACATAAACTTTATTTGGCGGGCGCTCAGCGGGCAGTTGAGGGGAGTTCGAGGTACCTGTCGACGCGAAATCATCCAAGAACTGTCGATAATGATTTTCCAAAAGAATTGTCGATAATTAACCGAGATGTAAATAAAAAACCTATCTAAAAAAAGTTGCACAGACCAATGTTATATGAGACTACTCATATAACTAGTGCTTAAAAATGATCTATTACTTTTATAAAGCACTTCAATAATACATCCTAAAACTAAGCAGATAAAAATTCGCAGTAAGAAGCATCCGCTGAAAAATAAAACCCTAAATATGCAGAGAGAGAGATATGGTTGTTTTATGCAGTAAGTGTAAGAAGAAATGATGACCAGATAAATAAAAGAAAACTTAACTTTATTAAAATTCTTTCATGATAAAATACGATAGTTTAAAAATAAAGGGTTTGAAATTAAACAAACAAATATTGATTAACTTTATATCGTGCAGAAAAATTAACGTAATAAAACAATACTTTAAGATAATCCCTCCGGAGCTCATGCCATAATATATTCACTCTAAATCAAAATGCAAACGAAAAATGTCACCTGTCGTAAAAGAATTCATCACTCTATTTCATCTTTAAACTTGAAGAAAAACATCGTAGAATTAGCGAAGATCCAAAGATTAAAAACATTCTCTCAGCAACTCCATCGTAAGTAAAACTCAATAACAAACTTCATATCCGTTAAATAAACATCAGAGCGGCAGACATCAAAACACAGAAAGAAAGACGACCAGCATGTATCAAAACAAACGTTCTCCAACAGCTATCACGCCGTTCCTTTTATCTATATCGGCAAGTACCGAGAGCTGCTCCGCAGAGAAGCTGCAATCTGAAACGCCCTCCTTCCATCGCACGTGGGAAAAAGTAATTTGCATAGGCACGTGCCGCGCCAAAGGCGAAAAAGAGCACTCGTGGACAGGCAACACCACCTACCGGCCAACGGAGTTACCGCTCAGTTCGAAAACGATATACGATAGAGCTCGGCTGGAAAAACATCGCGATGTAAAAGTCCGATGATACGATGCAAGTTCTCTTTAAAACAAATAAATAGCTACAGAAATGGACAAAAATAAATTAGCTGAATATTTAGTTGAATAAAATAAAGATAATGCAATTGATAAGAAAAGTGGGAATATGGCTAACAAATGCCCCCCCTCTTATCAATGCTACCAAATACCAAGAAGGCAAAGTCAATTACATGTCAAAAAAAAACTTAAAGTCAACTGAAACAAGTCTAATAAAACAAAAACTACCTGCGAAAACTACCTAAAAGTAAATTCGAAAAACATGAGCACCAGAGCGACTAACAATCCATGTAATTTCACTGTAAAATAAAAGTTTGTATCATGCAATAACAATATCACTATTAACAATATCAATAAAATCATCAACCAGCAACTCAATTCAAAATTCCAAAATTTCAATTAAATAGCAATTCTACAACAAAAATTATACAACATCAAACTTTAAAACAATTAAACTCTTAAAAACAATTCAACATCAAATTCCAAAATTTAATGCTTCAAGAAAGACAGAACTTCCAAAACAGTTCAAGATATCAAAAATCTCAACAACATCAAAAACCATTTCAACATAGCAATTCCAGTCTCATACTATCACCAGAGATAGACAAACAGTGCCAACATTTTCAATTTCCAAACAAAAATCTATAAAAATTAAACTCAATTCAAAAATTAAGCAAATATTATGCAAATTCATGACATTTAAATGCGAAAAGAAGTTACAAAAGTAGGTGCCGAAACAGGATAATCTTCCACATGTCCATACGACATTATGTGAGCTGTAATACAATTAGACAACTTTTAATATAATCAAAAATATTTTTACAACAATAGCTGTCAATACCAGATTTTCTTCCACATGTCTATAAGACATTTAGTGATTACAATTAAAGTTACAAGGTACCTACACATAAAAAAAAAACTTAGAATACAATACATATCATACATTCAACTTTCATACAACCTTACGTGGCGCCACGATTTCATCAACTCATACTCTCACATAGAGACAAGGAACCTGTAACAATATTGTAAATTATTTAGATCAGGGATTTTTCACACTTTGACAGAACCACTGCACTTCAACCATTATTTTAACAGAAAGGAATCCTTCAACATCCACCATTGTAACATACGAATATTTATACATCTCTGCCTAGGCTCCCGGGATGCCCAAGCAAAAAAAAAAAATTTAAATTTTTCTTATACATAAATCTATAAACCCTAATAAATTCAAACACATATATTTCCATCAAAAAGTACAATCTTTAAATCTGCTGGTAATTTGCAAGGTAGATGGGAATTAGTGACAGTTCCATATATTAACATAATCAAAATGGGACTTACAAAAATAAAAGTTAACCTGCCCACGAAAAGACCCTCCTGTGGCAATGGTCAACTCGAAAATCCACCCCCAGATGCCACTCAGACAGATTACAGTGGCACCCCTGCGAGACGCTTCCTTGGGGCCGTTCGGACACCCGGAAATGGACCTCGAGAAGTATCACCACATTCAGGCGGGATTTAAATGTCCACCAAGCAAAAACCGTAAAGAAAAGTATATATATATATATGATACCAACAATATAAAAAAAATATATATACATTATAATTCAAAAACAGTAAAATTTCAAGAAATACAAAACTTCAAAATTATCTAAAGATATGCTCAATAAATCTTTTTAATTCAAACTTGGTGAGCGGCTTAGTGAAGACATCAGCAAGGTTATCCTTGCTGCGGACAAAAAGTAAATCAAAAGTATTCTTATCAACCAGATCCCGTACAAAGAACAGCTTAACATCGATATGACGACTTCTATGATTCTCAATAGGCGATTTTACAAAATCAATAGTAGCCCTATTATCTACATACAAAACTGACTTCATCTTTTCCCCAGTGACAACCTTTCTACAAAAACATTCACTTAGAATCCTGTCAAACCAAAGAAGTTCTTTTGTCGCTTCGGTCATTGAAATAAACTCAGCTTCCATAGTTGACAAACTCACACTTTTCTCTTTAAATGTTCGCCAAGAAATGGGAGAGTTACCTAAAAATACAATTTGACCACCCAGCGAGGTCCTATCATCTCGATTTGCAGCAAAATCTGCATCAGAAAAAGTTATCAACTGAGGTTTTGTACAAGATAAATTAAGTGTCATATCAATAGTATGTTTGACATATCCTAACAATCTAAGCAAGCCATACCAATGTGTCATTCCTGGATCTGATTGGAATTGACTCATTATATTTACCGCATATGAAATATCGGGACGGGATCTATTAGCAATAAAGGACAAACAACCCAGTACACTTCTGTATGGTAACTGCGACATCTCTCTACGCTCTTCCTCAGACTTAGGACAATCAGATTTAGAATAAACAGAGCCCTTGCTTATGGGTAAGGAGGAAATGGGAAACCTGTACGACTCAAACCTTTTGCAAACATCTTTAATATAGGATTGCTGGTGAATCCGCAAGCCTTCATCACTTTCCTCAAACTCCACACCAAGCAACTTCTTAGTTTTTCCCAAGACCTTTAAATCGAAATATTTGCTTAAAAGTTCTAAAGCTCTATTTATAATCCTTTGATGCTTCCCAAATAAAACAATATCATCAACATACAATAATAACACTAAATCCGAGTCTAAAACGTAAACACAGTTACACCACTCTAATTTCTTAAACCCAATCTCCAAAAGAACACGGTTTATCTCAAAGAACCAAACTCGACCCGACTGATGTAGACCATAAATAGCTTTATCCAACTTACAAAATAAACTTTCTTTACCAACCTCAACAAAACCCGGGGGTTGCGACATATAAACATTTTCAGTAAGAGGAGCATAAAGATAAGCACATTTGACATCACATTGGGTGTGTAACCAGCCTTTAAAGGATACTAATAAAGAAAAGAAAAACCTGATGACACTAAAGTTAACCACGGGACTAAAAGTTTCCTCATAGGATTCTCCTCTAATTTGCTTAAACCCTTGAGCTACTAAACGGGCTTTAAACCTGGCAATTTTCCCCATGTCATCTTTCTTTATAGTGTACACCCATCTACAACCTACAGGGCTGATGTTTGAAGGTAAAATTTCTAAATGCCATACGCCTCTATCATACATAGTATTTATCTCCTCTTTCATAGCTTTTTGCCATTCATCCCTTTGATCAGATTTTATTGCTTGTTTGTAAGTTCTAGGAATAACTGGGTCATATAGTCAAGATTGTGACTGACAAATATTCACATTAGAGTTAACATTAGGTTCAGAAACTACTCCCTCAAAAGTATTGCTCCCTTTAAAATCAAACAAATTAGGCTTAAAAATTAAATCATTCTCCTTACAATAATCCTCCACTTCCCTTGTAGACCTTAACCTATCAGAATCATTATCAATATCAAAATAATAAATATCCCTACGAATACCAGTATTTCTGGGAACAACTTTTCTTCTCCAGTGAGTATCTCGTAATGTGGTGTGAGGTTTACTAGGGGAATCACTTTCTGAAGAGGACCCCTGACCATCACTCTCTGCCCTAGAAGATGATCCGAGGGAGTCGTTGGAGCTGTCAGTGGTGGCTCTGACCTCCTCAACAACGTCTTCATCCTCGATATCACTCCTAGTAGCAGGAACCCACTGAAACTCACCTGGAGTATCGCCCAGCACTGCTCCATTTAGCGCATCCCTATAACTGGTTTGTTCGTTAAAGGAGACATTAATAGTCTCAACAATTCTGTCACTATCAGGCAACCAAACTCTATAACCTTTTGTTCTAAAAGCGTAGCCAACAAGATATCCTCTACTAGCCTTTGAATCCAGTTTTTGCCGTTTCTGACGAGGGACACCAACATACGCCAAACACCCAAATGGTTTTAAATGCCTGACAGAAGGTTTATAATTGCCAAAAAGTTCAAAAGGGGTTTTGGTCTGATTTTTGTGACATAAACGGTTCCAAACATAGGTGAAGTGGAGAACTGCCTCTGGCCAAAAATTCAAATCCATGCCACTTTCTTTTAACATGGTTCTAGCCCCATCTACTACAGTCTGATTGTACCGTTCAACAATACCGTTCTGTTCTGGAGTAAAAGTATTCGTAAATTCATGATTTATTCCCCTTTCAAGACAAAATTCTTCCATTTTGTTATTATCAAACTCTCCCCCATTGTCGGATCTTATGGCCTTAACCTGTCTACCCAAAAATCTTTCGGCACGGTTAATATGTTGCCTTAAAATTTCAAAAACTTCCGACTTCTCTCTCATAGGGTATAAAGAAGTTTTACGGGAAAAATCATCAATTATAGAAACGAAATACCTTTCTCCTTGCCTGCCCTCAACCTGACTTGGACCCCAGACATCAGTATACAAAAGTTCCAATGGAGATTTGGATCGAATAAAATTTCTAGATTTAAAAGATGTCCTCCTAAACTTGTTAAGTTTACATGATTCACATTTAAATTCCCCCTCTCTTAAATTTGGCAAACCCCTAGCACCTGTATTTCTACATGTATGAGCTATCAAATAAGGACTAACATGTGCCAGCCTTCTGTGCCAAACATACATATCATCATGCTTACTGGTAGAAGATGCTTCAAAACTAACTCTCTTAGTAACTTTGCTAGGAATTTTGGGGTATAAATAGTAAACACCATTTTTAAGAATGGCTTTAAAAAGGGGTTGTCCGTTGCATGATATCTTCACCTCGCCACACTCACCAGAAAAACATGCCCCATTTATATCTAAACGAGGACCAGATATTAAATTACGCCTCAATTTAGGAGAAAACATTACATCTTTAAACATTAAGATTCTTTGCCCAAACTTTAATTTAATAGTTCCACACCCTTCTATAGGAAAAGTTACACCTTCAATGGCTACAGCCATATGCTCATCATTTAAAGGGGTAAATTCAATAAAAAGATCTCTATTTTTACAAAAATGATGCGAAGCTGCTGTGTCGAAGACCCAGTCAGCATCTCCATCAACTAAGTTAGCTTGAGACAAAAAGAATGAAGTATAGGACTTACGTTCTGGACTGTTCGACAGATAGGACTTACGTTCAGGACTTCTCTGACGAATGTCTCTAGATCGGCCTCTTTTTACTTTGTCATCAAGTCTACGAGAATCACTGTGTTGATGCTTAGCAGGAGATCTTGTATATTGTCGTGGAACTCTCTTATCACTATGAGGGCTAAAGGATCTAACTAATGAAGTATCACGATGAAATGAAAATTCGGCTGACGGTGAACTATCTCTGTTACAGGATAACATACTCCTTCGGAAACTATGGCATTGGCTTTTAACGTGACCTGGCTTTTTGCAAAAATAACAGCTCAACTTCTTTCTATCTTTTCTCTGGTACTGTAATGATTGAGCTTCAGGATACACTTTACTATGATCACGTTCTCTCAGTTGAAGCCTGGTTTCTTCGGCTACCAATGAAGTCACCACATCGTTAAAAATAAACTCCTCCTCTTTCCATCTGAGAATTGCCTGTACCATGGAATCAAACTTTGGAGGCAAGAATCGCAATAGTTGAAATGTCACATATACGTCATCAAACTTTTTATTTATATTTTTAAGCTGGTTCGCCACTCGTAAAAGCCTGGCAGCATATAAATTAATGCTCTCACCACTGGCAATTTTGCATTCACATAACTCAGTGAAAACTTGCATATGACGGCTTCTTGTGTCTGGGTAAAAATGAGTATGGAGCTTTTTCCAAGCATTTACTGGATCACTACATTCCTCTATAATTCTTCTGAAATTAGGTTCCACATTTAAATAAATCATAGACAGTGCTAATCTCTGTCTAATATGATAATCTTTAGTATCTTTATCGGCGACACCATTACTATCTGCATTGAGCTCAGGAGGTTTCTCTATTTCTGCCACTATATCCCAAACATTTCTTTCCATCAATAAATATTTCATATCAGATTGCCAATTGGCATAATTACTAGCATTTAATTTCTGAATCTGATTCTGCATCATCATTTTGAAAAATTTATACTTAAACCAAAAAAAAATTTCACAAATTTAAAAACTTTATGGACCAGCCAAAAAAAATTTATAGTTAAAACATTTTGTATTAAAAATTTCTTAAAAACTCTAATTCTAACCTATTTCCTTTCTCTTTTCAAATTATTACTTCAAAAACGAAATTATAAAAAAAATTTCTAATTATCGGTCATCGTACGAAAACTAACGGCCCCCCCTAATAAAACTATCTCTTAATCCTCCTTGGGCCGTAGTTACACTTTACTGCACTATATAAAGCATAGCTAAACAGAAACTATCTCTGCATGGGTATTAAATCCCCATAACCAAAAATGTTATATGAGACTACTCATATAACTAGTGCTTAAAAATGATCTATTACTTTTATAAAGCACTTCAATAATACATCCTAAAACTAAGCAGATAAAAATTCGCAGTAAGAAGCATCCGCTGAAAAATAAAACCCTAAATATGCAGAGAGAGAGATATGGTTGTTTTATGCAGTAAGTGTAAGAAGAAATGATGACCAGATAAATAAAAGAAAACTTAACTTTATTAAAATTCTTTCATGATAAAATACGATAGTTTAAAAATAAAGGGTTTGAAATTAAACAAACAAATATTGATTAACTTTATATCGTGCAGAAAAATTAACGTAATAAAACAATACTTTAAGATAATCCCTCCGGAGCTCATGCCATAATATATTCACTCTAAATCAAAATGCAAACGAAAAATGTCACCTGTCGTAAAAGAATTCATCACTCTATTTCATCTTTAAACTTGAAGAAAAACATCGTAGAATTAGCGAAGATCCAAAGATTAAAAACATTCTCTCAGCAACTCCATCGTACGTAAAACTCAATAACAAACTTCATATCCGTTAAATAAACATCAGAGCGGCAGACATCAAAACACAGAAAGAAAGACGACCAGCATGTATCAAAACAAACGTTCTCCAACAGCTATCACGCCGTTCCTTTTATCTATATCGGCAAGTACCGAGAGCTGCTCCGCAGAGAAGCTGCAATCTGAAACGCCCTCCTTCCATCGCACGTGGGAAAAAGTAATTTGCATAGGCACGTGCCGCGCCAAAGGCGAAAAAGAGCACTCGTGGACAGGCAACGCCACCTACCGGCCAACGGAGTTACCGCTCAGTTCGAAAACGATATACGATAGAGCTCGGCTGGAAAAACATCGCGATGTAAAAGTCCGATGATACGATGCAAGTTCTCTTTAAAACAAATAAATAGCTACAGAAATGGACAAAAATAAATTAGCTGAATATTTAGTTGAATAAAATAAAGATAATGCAATTGATAAGAAAAGTGGGAATATGGCTAACAACCAAAGTGCCCATGCAACTTTGCGACATCCTTTCGAAGTGCAATTGGCACAATGGCAAGATTAAACTTTATACGAGGTCTTTGTTTTAGGTAGAACGGATCACCGTGATAAATAGTCAGCTCATTTCATTTTAATTGATTTCAATTATTGAGAAATATTAATAAAATAATTTCAAGTTATTTGCAAAGTCTTATTATTCGGTTAACAACTATATTTTGTAAGATTGCAGTTAGTAATTAATAAATTTATTGTATGAACTCTCTGTACTCGAGTGAAACTCGCTCTTGACCGATTATTCTTTGTTCAAAGCAAATCTATAAAATATACAATTAAAATTTCAATAAAACGCAATTCATTTTGAGATTGTTCTCGAAACCATGTTTCCCGACTTTATATGACACGGAACTTTCTTACATGCTCATGGGCTCGTTTTTATGTGTTGTATACAATGATATGCATGACTATTAAATTTGTTTGGAATCGAATGGCATTTTTCATTTATTTTTTTAAAAGCATTGCATTTTGAGCTACATCCTGTTTTATTTAAGTATTGCGCAGCAGTGCAATACTTATTTATTTCCAGTGTCACTTCTCAATGTTAATTTAACATAGAAAAGCCTATGGAGATCATAACTTTTTCATTTTTTCTTCCCACCTTTTTGTCCCTGATGCCACTCATTTTTAATTCTTTGCTAATTCTAATAATATTATAAATTCAAAGTGTAAAAACATTTGCCAGACGTCAGGATCAAAACAGATCATAAAATGCCTTTGCATATAGGTGGATTATAATCTAGAGAGTAACATGGGCTAATTTTTATTTATATTATTCAAATATTTTTCTTAATAATTCCAAATTTCGCTTTTTTCATTGAGAATCAACGGGCATTTTCTAATAAAATTTAACATTTTTCCTTCATCTCTCTATTCTAAAAAAAAGTAACTCCCGCTGTCACCGCCGCCGCCGCCGGTTTTGAATTTTTTGTGACCGGAGGTCTTTCTTCGTTAATATTAAGAAAAATAATGCATACAAAAATATGAAAATTGGTAGTATTATACAGAAATGTTTGATAAACACGCTGATGTAGACAGTTTTCAAATCGAAGAATTATTTTAAGAGATATTTAATGCTAAAGTTGGACAAAATCGTTCCATTAAAAAAGTTTTATAGGAGCAAAAACTATACATCGGAATTTAATACTTTTTAGATCATTTTATACGTTATAATTTCCCGGTGTGCAGAAATAATTTATTTTTTTAATTTGACTCATTTTTCGAGGTTTCATTTCTATTTTAAATTCAAATTTTCAGCATTTCGAGAGATATTTTTTTACTTATTTCAGAAAATTGTACTAATTTAACCTGTTGCCAAACTGTATAAACAACGGAAACAATAATGTTTGCTTCAAATTAAAAATTTATTTACGCGTGACTATTATAAACAGAAAAGAAAAACTTTCAAATTAGAATTAAATAATTACGTATAAAAAGCAGGAACTTATTGAAAATTACTTCATCTATAATTACACGTGAATTTTAACAGAGAAAGGATATTGTAAAGTAATAAATTCATTAACATGCGTTAGAAGTCTTAAATAGGAGAAATTACATCACATTTACGTCACATTAGACTTATTACGTAAAATGAACAAAAAATAATATTGCAAAATAGTAGTTTAAATTTAAAAATAGCGCGAGACATTTACTTGATATTTTGAGATGAACTTTTCAACTATTTTTTTTTTTTTTTTTTTTTTTTTTTTTTGACAGCGCAAATAATATTTCATTTCTAATAAAAGCATTTTCACGTGAATATTAAAAAGGGAAAGAAAAGTTTGGTGAAAATTACGTCAGATTAAAAACGATATATTTAAAATGTTTTATTTAAAAGGACTTTCTTTTCGCTTTGTTAAAAAATACCGGGAGACAAAGACTCTGTTTACTTAATTCATTTTATATTAGATGATTTTGAAATGCCATTGTATCTTTTAACAGCAGCTGATTTTTCCGTAAAATTCCCCAATCAAAGAGAAATGAATAGAAACCCGTTTATAGGGCGATCGCCTTTGTTTTTTTTAATTATAATTCAATCTTCCAAAAAAATTCAATTAAAGCCGATCAAATTAGCGTGCTTTTAGAGACTGCAGTGTCTGAACGGGGGGTTGGCGAGCGTAGCTCGTAGGGGGCCGAGCCCCCTAGTTGTTGTAAATAATTCAAAAGCCGTAATAATAATTTGCCTATTTTTAGTTGAATGATTTTCACGTGAAACATGAAACTGGAGAAACTGAAATAGTTTTTTTTTTTTTTAAGAATTAAAAAGAAGATGAATATGACGTCATAGTGGAAAAAAATGACATTTTCAAGCAGATTTTTTAAGTTCAGATTGTAATTTTTTGAACAAAGTACAACAACATGCATTACTGCACTGGTGAAACATTTTGAATTATGCATAGGTAAATTGCATCACAAATTGTGATGCGATATCGCACAAATCAAAGCCTGATGATGATACCCTCCATTAATTTTGAAATGTGTTTGTCTGAATGCAGTAGTTATTAAAAAACTTGAAATATTAAACAAAAACCTAATTTGCAGAACAAATTAAAAAAACAAAATTTATTTCCTAAATTGTTTAAGCCCGAGAAGGGGCAGATATTAAGATATTTCATTCAATTCGTTCTACATTCAATGTTAAATTTTTGTAACAAATAAGCTAAACCAATTGAACATTAAAAAATAAAAAATAAATTCCTACAATATAATGCTTTAAACACCTATATACTTAGATTCCGTTCAAATGAAATTGAAATAAATCTTAGACGTTTTCCATTTTTCAGTTGTAAATATTTGTACTGCAGATTTTGCATTATGTTTATGACGATTGTACATAATATGATAAGGTACATGCAAAATACAAAACTTTACAAAAAGTCTGAGATTTATTTCGATTTCATTTGAACGGAATCTAAGTATATAGGTGTTTAAAGCATTATATTGTATGAACTTCATTTTTATTTTTTAATTTCCAATTGGTTTAACTTATTTGTTACAAAAATTTAACATTAAATGTAGAACGAATTGAATGAAATATCTTAATATCTGTCCCTTCTCGGGTTTAAACAATTTAGGAAATAAATTTTGTTTTTTTTTATTTGTTCTGCAAATTACGTTTTTGTTTAATTTATTTATTGTTTTTGTTATAATGTAACCGACTGCTATGATTGATTTGTGCTTTTTTCGGCAATTTACTTTTACCTGGGAACCGTGCATAACCTGGAGGCTTATGTTGCTTTAATATTGCGCAATATAATATACTACTCGTTTTTATATCGTCAGTATGTGTATCACTACCAATACTACAGTAAGATAGAAGTGTTATATATTTTTAATTATTTGAATAATGGAGCCTTCCATGTTTGCCACCAGCTGTAGTGCGCCCCTGCTTTCGGAAAAGCTGGACAGGCCTGATCTAGAGCAGGGATCTCAAAAAAGGCATTTGCGGTCGCCCTTCAGAATTTTTTATGTTTCTAGCTTTTAAAAATTTATTTTAGGCGACTGACGGCGCCCTTTAAGCTTTCCGTGGCGCCTTACGACTGTGACCTTTCGACGACAAGGCGTCTTTCGATCGTTACCATTCGACACCGTGACGCCTTTCGGTTTGAGACTCTCCCCACCCCTAAAGCTACACCGCTGACGAGCATCTGCAAATTTCATATATCTTCTAAGTAAAAATGAACTCAGAAATGTGTCAGAAATGACGCCCTTTCGATTTAAATTCCACTTTAATAAATTTAAATTGGATAAAAGTTTGTCAAGTTTGTCAGTTTCGCCTATAACATTTGGCGCTTTTACTGTTCTGGCACCTGTGTGCGGTGCACACTTTGCACACTGGGTCGGCGCGCCCCTGGTCATATGCAACCCGTCTATAGATATATAGGTGACTCATAACATTCAGATTTCATGCATAAAATTTTTATTCTTCTAATACCTTTCTATGGGAGCCAACACAGTATTTTTTTTAGGGTCGTGGTAGCATGCCTCCCCTCCCCTCTCTACAATGCTTATCATAAAAAGTGATTTCAATGGGAAAGAATATTCTTTATATATATATCCTATCTATAAAGTCTACTCTTTTTCTCCTCCTAACATGTTTAAAAAAAAGTTTAAATTTTTTTATGAGTCCCTATCAAACATGCTAATATTTTGAATTTCAAATGAAGATTTATAAAAGGGAAAAAAAAATTGTGGACAAGAAAGAATGCAACATAACACTGCAAGCAATTTGGCTCCATAGATCATTGTGCAACTGAATAGTTTTGTGTGACCCACAATGACAACAATACGAGGATGTTGATAAGACTACTGAAATACTGTGTTTTTGTTATAGCTATGGAATCTTATGCTCGGCCCATAGCTTTTTTTTTTTTTTTTTGTCAATAGATTTTGTCAATTCCAGTTTTGTCAGATCGATTCAACTTTCATGCCTCTCGATAGAATTTAAGACATTGGTCGAAAATAGAAGTAGAAGGTGAGTTTTCTTTTATGGAAAGTATTTATATTAAGAAAGCAGTGTCGGTATTCCTACTGCACAAGCAGTGCCCTAAAAGTTGTATAAGGGGGAAAATATAATATATGAATTAAAGCAGTCTTCTGTTTTTATTTCAAATGTCTGAAAAGGCTTTTGTTACACAAGGGGCTTTCACTAAGAACTCTGCTAACTCTACTTTGAGTTCAGTTCAACCCATGGGATGAGGGTGGTCAACAAACACAAACTGAGAAAAAGAAATTTAAAGATTGCAACTCTGAATCATTCACAGGGAAATGCAGGGAGTCATGAGACTTTCTCACCTATTTATAATGATTGGATATGCGTGTCTAAATACATTTTAAAAATGAATCATTCATCATAATGAATCATCATCATAATCATTAGGAAAAATTACATACTTGTCATTTTTAATGAATGAAGGGTCCCTTTAAATAGAAATGATAACAACTACTCAATAAGACATAATTGGGCAAATAAACAATAATGAAAATAAATTACAATTCTCATTCCCAGGTAATTATGATCGCCGTATTTGTCTCCAGGTTTGTTGAACGAAAAGGTCCCATTGTAGCCAGTCAGTTTGCCGGATAAAGCTATTAGCATCTGAAAAAAAAAAAAAAAAAAAACATCAAAAGTTTAAGGGGGGGGGGGGGGAATGTACACTATGAATAAATTTGATTTTATGGCAGAAAAAAAAAATATCTATTTAAATAGGTAACACAGTATAAAATTAATTTGCCATTATAAAATTGCTAGATGAAATTGAACTACTTCAACGGCAGCCCCCGAGATAAGTCAGGGGTAACAAACAATCTCTGCTGCAGGTGAAGTAACTAGATAAACCCATTGAATTGAGTTCTAAAGTTTGCAAAATCACAGTATGCATCCCCGAATGGAGGTAATGGAATTTCTGGGAGGCAAACTTTTGTTTTAGTGGATGCTTTGATGATGACATGAACATTCAGTACACTATGCGGTGTAAAAATCTTTCTAAAACTATTGACAGTATGAACGCACCTCATTTTCCACTTTTTACGTTCCATTTCCAACTTGCTGCAGTGGTGTTAATACGTAAGTACCATTTTATTATTTACATCTGCAATGATGTGCAGATTTTAGGGAGTCTACTGTATATCTCGAATTTAGACATCTGATATATGTGAAGTTAAAATCTTATCCTATTAACAAACGAAAATAAGCTCAGGTCAGTAGCTTTTCTTTTAAATCTAGCCTAATGAGATGTATTTTATGTGGGACTCATCTGTGATGATGAAAGGCACTAAAAACAAATAGATATCTAAAACGGTTGTGCACAATTTTCTTTCTTTCTGATCCAATGAACTACGGAAGACATCTCAGCCAGGTCTAAATGGAACAGTATTAGATATAGGCAGTTCAAAATTCTGCCTTAAACTCTCAGTAAACGTCTGTGTGTTGTCATCTGATATAAACATCCTCAACTGTCAGAAATGTGCTAAAAAGTGTTCACTGCTTGAAATAATCTACAAAAGCATCCTACGGATGCAAGACTGAGATTTGCATTGTCTTAAAATGCAATCTACTGCTAAAATGGGTGTTTACGGATGAAAAAAACTTAATTTTGATGGACCACATAGTTTAACATATAAACTGGCATGATTTGGGAAGTAAGCCCTATCAAGACATGTATGGGGTGGTTCAGTGATGGTTTGGGCATGCTTTCATGCAAAAGAAAAAAAAGAGTTTGGTTTTCACCAAGACAAAGATGAACTGTCAAGACATTCTTGCTAATCATTTTGTTTCTCTTAAAGATGAACTTATGGATCAGAATTTGGCGTTGCTTCAAGATAATGCTTCTAATTCTTAAAATCTGTATCCACTTCAGATGGGTGACCTGCAAACAACATTAAAACTTTGGACTTTCCATTCCAGCTAAAAGTCCTGACCCATAGAAAAGTTGTGAGGAATCTTGATTTGTCAAGTTTATGCCAACGGAAAGCTGTTTGATTCAATTGTTGAATTGAAAGCAGTCATTTTGGAAGCAAGGAATGAAATGCATGCAAAAACCTGGCCTTACCAAATCCTTCCCAAAGCATCTTTTGGAAGTGTTAAGGGGGAGCAAACAAGGCACTGAAAATTAATGTACTACTGAGTTATCCTGTTGACCCATTTCGCCAAATTATATAAATCGCCAAACCACTTGCCAAATAAGGATGCACCGAATGCTGATTTTGGCCGAATACCAAATATTCGGCCTACAAGCGAACCGAACATTCGGCTATCCGAATAGTAACTGCTAGGCCGAATACTGAATATTCGGCCAGCCAAATAGTAACTATTTGGCCGAATACCGAATATTTGGCTTGTCGAATAATTTTATATTTCAAAGTTTAAAGGCATTAATATGTTAAATTTTAAAACAGTTTTACATAATATTTAAAACAGAAACTTTCATTTTGATAATCAAGAGCTTTTTTCAAGTAAACTTTATGCTGAAAAAAATCTGCTTTGAGTTATTTAAGAAGAGGATAGTTAATAAAATTTTTTTAATTAATAAAATTTTAAATTTCATGGCTTCTTCTGAGAATTAAAACAAATGAATAAAATTTTCTTAAATTCTAAAACAAACATTTTAAAATCAAAGAGAAAATGTGAAAAAATTGGAAGAAAAATTGTACAGGACCCTATATTATTTGTTTGTCAGGAAGAGACTAAAGTAAAAGTAAATAAATAATACAATCTATTCAAATTTTATAGGGTAGCAACTCAGCAAGAATAACTGTTCTACTCCCTTTCATTAAGCAAGGAAGTTTTTAAATGCATTCTAGGTCGGTGTCTGGGGTGGGTGATCATTTTCAGAAATTGTAAACGTTCTTAAAATCTTAACAAGAAATAGATTATTTACTGGACAATGACCAGGAACTTGCATTTGTATATAATTAATTCCTATGAAAATCCTCGTGATTGGTTGATTTTCTTAAATAATAGTTAACAAACAGCAAATAAATAATGTAAAAAAATTCTCTTTTATTTAAATCTATGATTCTGTTTCTAATTATTCTGAATATCTTTATAAGTTGACTGTTAAACGCAGAAATGGTATAAGGTTTTTAAAAATATGTTTTAAAAGTTTTTTTTAAGTATTCAGCAGAGCTGAATATTTCGATATTCGGCCAAACCGAATATTCGGCAGACCGAATAGTTTGCTATTTGGCCAAGCTGAATATTCAGTATACCGAATAGTTTGATATTCGGCCAAACCAAATATTTGGTAACATGGCCGAATACCGAATATTCGGTGCATCCCTATCGCCAAATTATACAAATTGACATAATTTTTATTTTAAATAACGAAAGAACCAATAAATTAGTATAACATTAATAGAAATACAGATAAAACGTTGAAATAAAAATCACTTGATGACGTAAACATGTGTCACTTGCTTAAAATCAAGTGAAGTTGACCTTTACGAGCCACCCTTATTGACATTTAATCTTATAGTTTGTTGATAGATCTTTGGTTGACGAAATAACTAAGAGTATCAAAATGAATGTACAGATGTCATTTAAATATTCAATAGACTGGTCCTAAACTTTTTCCACCCAGTTGTGTTATGTAGAAATGAATTTTTGCTTACTTTTTAAAGCCTATTGTTTCAATTTAAAACAAATAACAAAACTTGCATAACAGTACATGTATAATTTTGTAATGATACTCGTTTCTCATTAAAATATGAGCTTCACTGTTTTTGTGGGTGGTCCTAAACCTTTTTTTCCAGCACCATATCCATTTCAGACACTCAATTTACATTTATGAATGAAAAATACCTTTCCAAGAGGTGGATGCACATCGAAGAAAAATGTATGGTTAATGTACCAGCTGCCCATCTTTCCAAAATGAGTTTCATCCCAACTGAAAAAAAAAAAGGAAAATCTTCACTGGCTAAAATGATAAAATGAGACTTTCATTTTATATTTACAAATATTGGATTGCTTACTGGTAAAGCAAAACCACTCAAATAATAAAAACACTTTAAAAACATTCTCAAGCATGAAATTATTATTATTTTGCATTTGTGTACATGGGAAAATGTGTATTTTATGTACACAAGAATTTAAAATTTGACAGAATCCTATATTACAGTTGAACACAGTTTTTGGCAATACTTGCGTTTGGCTTCCTTGTGTCAAGAAGCCACGTATGACACAAAATAAATAGTCAAGTGTGAATAGGACTCACACTCAGAGGGTTACGTACAGCAAATATATAAATTATTAACTCTATTATAAAAAAAATTGTTGCTAAAAGAATAATAAGATATTGTAAAAAACTGTACAATGTACAGTTGGATATAGCTGTATAGACTAGAAAAGTATGAATGGGTATACCATAAAAGTTCAGAGAGATAGGAAGCCTAAATAATATCCGATATTGCTCTTCTGTATACAGGGTTGTTTGGTTTAAACCATGCTGGTTTAAATCAAGTGGTTTTTTTTCATCTGGTTTTCTTCACTTTTTCCCTAATGTTTTCATTTATTTTACACATTATTGAAAAATGCAAAACCCAAGTTATGCAGAAGCTACAAGCAAAGCTTTAGAAAAATGATGAATTAATAAATTTGCAAAGTGACAAACATTTTTAATCAATCAAACTTTTCTTATAAGCTTTAAATCTACATGGCAGACTAACTAATTCTTCTAAAATTAGCTGATAAGAAAAAAACAAGTAATTAGTTTTCTTTCGTCTTCTTTTTTAAAAATCCTTTTATTTTTAAAAAATAGCCGATTGGCAGATTTGAGCTAAAAATACACGTTTACTACTTAGATTGCTTGATTAGTTAAGATTTAGTAAGGATTACATTATGCCTCAATGATGACATAATCATAAGTAATTCTCTCCATTGGTTACTCTTTGTTCTGTATGCTAATGAATGATTGGCTGCGAATTTTCTCTGCTGTATCATGGCTATTGGGTTTAATAAGTCTTTGTTTTTCTTGCATTTCTTACATTGGGATTTTGCATTATGATTTTATTCTGTTAGCAGCAGGGTTGACATGGTTTGAATCAATTGGTTAACCAACTGGTTTTTTTAGAAAAAATGTAATATAATATTTTCTCATTTTTGTAATTTAAATCTTTCAAATTATTGGATATAAATAATTTTTACTTTTAACAGTCTTATTCCAGCAGTCACATAGCAGTAAGACACAATGAGTCTAGGTTATATTTGTATGCATGTAGAATGCAAATTGCATGTGTTGATGAACATATCTGAAGCTCTAAAGAGAAAATTTAAAACATGTGAATTTAGCAAAAATAAAATAGATTAAAAATATTCAATATTTTGAATAAAATATTTTCCTTTGAAAAAGCTCAGATTATTTACAATTAATAACCAAAAATGACCTTTAAGATTTCAGTCAAGCTGTAAAAGAAAATTTTCTTGATTGGAGAGATTATCTTTTGGCTGTTCTCAACTGCTCTACTCAACAAGGGCAAAACGCTTTGACACATTTACAAATTCATTTTTTAACGTAAAGATATTAAATCAGGCCTGGCTATGGAAGCAATTTGGAATCGAACTGTGTTTTCCATTTTTTTTATAAATAAATTACCTATTGATTTATAAGCAATTTTGATCACGTGACAGAGATTTTTTAACCTTCCTTGAATGGTTATTCTTATTTCGCATGGAAATTCGGTTCAAAATGCCTACTTTGACAATATTTTCTGAAAGATCTATTGCGGTTGCAAAAAACAGGCAGAAAACACGGTTCTATTACATAGTTACTGAACAACAGCATCTGCTAGTTTAATGCATTTCCGTACAAAAATAAATTAAAACTTATGTCATAAAGTTGCCCTTTCGGATTTGAGAACAGCCTTAATATAAAAAAGAAACTCAAGATATGAAGTCGAATAAAAGAACATTGAAAAAATATGTGCTAGCAAAGCACATGTTTACTTTTAACTAAGATATGCAATAACATATATTTAGGGCTGTAAAAATACCGAGCGCCATGTCGCTTGGGCGACTAAATTTTCGACACTGGGGCCTAGATATGTCTTAGGAAATGAAAAATAATTTGTATTTATAACCTTGATTATTTATGGATTTTTTTTCTTTTAATTCTATGTGCAAAGGAAAAAAAAGGCCACAACAAAAAAACGAAGTTCTCTTTCACTGAACTGATATTGTCAGAAATGTTGGAAAAATTAAGACATTGCAAATCGCTATCAGGAGGATTTTATACTACAAAAGCAGTTGAATGCTGGTACTTTACATCAAAAACAACAAGACACATGAGCGGTCATAAACATCATAAAAATTTAAAAGCAAATGAGGACAAACAATATACAGTAGAAGATGTTTATAACGCAATTCTGTATAGCGCAATTCTCCATATAACGCACAACTTCTCAGATGTAAACAATGATTTTTGCAGTTAAAAAGCACCAGCATTTTCACATTGTAAAATATTGCTACTCTCTAGAGGACTCAATTGGATACATTAGTTCAACTTTATCTTCTAATTTAAGACCTTTTTACTGAAAAAAATGCTATTATTACAATAAACATTTTTGAAAATGTCTAATATAAGGGATTGTTGTGTCAGTTATACAGTAGAAGATCTTTATAACGCAATTCTCCATATAACGCACAACTCCTCAGATGTAAACAATGATTTTTGCAGTTAAAAAGCACCTGCACTTTCACATTGTAAAATATTGCTACTCTCTAGAGGACTAAATTTGATACATTAGTTCAACTTTATCTTCTAATTTAAGACCTTTTTACTGAAAAAATGCTATTATTACAATATACATTTTTGAAAATGTCTAATATAAGGGATGGTTGTGTCAGTTATATTTGGATCATGTTTATAAAGTAAATTTAACAGTGTCTGACCTATATTATACAAAAATTTATAATTTGGATAACTCTTGGTAACAAGGAATGCAGTATAAAGATATTCTAATGTATTTTGATGGGTTTCAGACATATTTGGCCATGTTTACAAGGTGAATTTAATAATATGATCCATATAACGTAAAATTCTATATAACGCACAACCTTGCGTATTTAGGTTTGCGTTATAAAGATCTTCTACTGTATTTTGATCATGTTTATAAAGTAAATTTAACAATGCCTGATCTATATTATGCAAAAATTTATAATTTGGATAATTCTTGGTAACAAGGAATGCAGTATAAAGATATTCTAATGTATTTTGATATATTTGGCCATGTTTACAAGGTGAATTTAATGATGTGATCCATATAACGCAAAATTCTATATAACGCACAACCTTGCGTTTTTAGGTTTGCGTTATAAAGATCTTCTACTGTATTAACAGTATTGATTTATGGCATATATTATAGTCCTTGAAGTGCATTACATATTTGTACTTCTGAGGTGTTTAAAGAAGTTTTTAATGATTATTATTTGTATTTTACATCAGCACTTCCAAATTTTTTATATCAATATTAATAATTTTATGTAACATTACTTTTTTATACAAGAAAAATTTATGTCATGTGTCAGATATATTTAATTAAAAAGAGTAATTTGTATGTACTATTATTAACTTATACTTTAATTTCATTTTACAAATTTGTTATCGATAGTAACTGGCTCCTAGATTTTTGAGCTGGCTCCTTGATTTTCAAAATATTTTTACACCCCTGGTTTGTTGCATAATCCAATCCACTATTTAGATCTGACAAAAAAATGGGGGAACATCGAGATAAGGTTCGCTTGCAGGGTTGGCAGGTTTTTGACGGTTTAAACTGTGGTTTAAACCGTCATGTCAAAAACCCCTTGTCAAAAACCTCAAATACTACAGTGATCTGTAAAATTTAACATTAAATGTCACACATTAGATGTAATATTTAAAATTCACTATTACTGTAATTAGTATATAGTATTAGTAATAATTGCAGGGTTGGCAGGTTTTTGACATGTGTCAGTTTATGTCGGGTTTAAACCATAGTTTAAACATTCATGTCAAAAACCTTAAATACTAAATTGATCTGTAAAAATTCAAATTAAATGTCACACATGACAACATTACATATAATATTTTAAATTCACTCTTACTGTATATTAGTAATTAGTACATAGTAAAGTATTATTGTTAAGTACAACTTTTTAACAGGGTAAAATTTTTAAATTTTTTTTGTAAAATTGTGTTTTTCTAAAAAGTAGACATTAAGCTCACCTGAGCTGTACATTTTTTCTCTTACTTAAAATCATTTTAATTTCTCTTACTTTTGAGAGCTTAAAGCATTAGCTAGCTTTTTTTATGGGAAAAAAAAAAACTTAGAAAAGTGCAGATTTTTTTGTATATATAACAAGGTAATATGCATCGATGTTATTCTAGTCTAGGCAATAACCATTCCATTCAAAATTGAAATTGGATTATTAATTTTAAACATTTACAAAATAAGAGAAGAAATTAAAAAAAAAAAAAGCTTAAAGTCAAAATCTTTTTAAAATATGCTTTCTTTCAATATATAAAAATGTTTTCGATTTTAAAACTGAACAAAATTGGCCAATCATCTAAAAGGAAATTCCTTTAAGCCCATATTGAAAAAGTGCATAATAGAAGGGATCCAATCATGAAACCATACCATTGTTTGGCTTATACTTTGCATCCCAACCATCAGGAGCAAGGGTTGACTGCTGTATCAGTTGATTCAGCTCGCACTTGAGCTACAGAGAAAATTTATGGATCCTTACCCATACTGATTGTGTATGAAGCTAAAGAATCCCCTTTCCCGTCTTCTTATTTCAGTGCTATAGAGAGGACTCCATTGCTTGGTGGAAAGGTATCATTAAATGCAACAGCTTTTTGAGTCTGCTTCAAAACTTGCTCATCTAGCAATGCTTTTGCTATCAAGTCCTACTAGCTCAGCATCAATTAAGAGACAAACTATTTTCTAACACTTCATACACTCTAAACTCAAAAATCTTTTGGGTGTAAATAGATGTGTGAAACACATGGTGTGCTGTAGCATGCTGCGGGGTAAAATTGCTTCAGATTATTTAATTGTACAAAATTATTTTCTTCTGTTTGAAAAGTCCAAAAAAAAAAATATTTTATTGCAAATAATATTTTTTAAATTATTAAATTTCAATAAAAGATCACATAAATCATTGACTTATTTAATGTTTACCTATTGTTAAAATGTTTTAGTGTGTTACATGTATTTGGCAGTTTTCGATGGTTTAAACCAGTTTATGACAGTTTTCGACGGTTTAAACCAGTTTATGACAGTTTAAACCAGTTTTTGACGCTTGTCATGTCAAAAACCACTTTTTGACATCAAAAACCCAACCCTGTTCGCTTGAGACATAATAGAAAAAAGTTCATAAAAATGCCTAAAATGATATATTATTAATTTTTAGTTTAGACATTTAAAAGTAATATGTATTATAACATAGCTTAGAAAAAAAGCCTGTGTATTAAGTCTGATGGCTGTTTAAACTTTTTAGTGAATTACAACTTTTATAAATATACTTTCCATTTTAAGATCAACGTTTTCAGTAGTCTAAAAATCTGGTAAATAGGTATTTCTGTTTATTAACTGTTGCTTTTTTTTTTTTTTACCTGGCAGTTTCTCAGGAGTCAGGAGAAGTGTCAAATGGCAATACACAATACTTCTTGAAACATGTAAAGACTCTAGTGCTAAATTCAAATCATCCCAGGAATTCTTTATAAAAAGCTTTACTTTCAATAAAAGATAATAATTGTTCAAGTAGTGTTCTAACAGAAAAATCAGATATCTCAGATTGCAAATATTTCAAAGAAATTACTTTGAATAGCTATGGGAAAGTATATTATATTTATGAAACTACACCGTATATTTATAGTATTAGTAACAGGGTTGCAAAAAACCCATCTACCCAAAAAAACCCACCCGGGTTTTTTTGGGTAAAACCCACTCTAAAAAACCCAATAAAACCCACGTCAAAGCGGGTTTTTTAAAATTCATGATATTATTATTTAATATTCAGTAACTTTTATATTAGTTTTTTAACCTTTATATTTAAAGAGTTACACTATCCTATTAAAACATATTTTGGGTGTATTGCCAAATCCAAATGTGACAAAGTCAAAATAAAATAACTGATTAAGTCTTTTAAAAGCCTGTTAATATTATGAAAAAAAAAAAGCCAAAATCAATATACATAGCTAATCATAACATTTCCACACAGATAAAAAATGACAAGGTCTTTTATATTATGATTTAACAATATGCAACTTCATAATATAAGTTCCCAACTGGATACAAATTTGACTTATTCACTTTTGACCAGGGTTGGCCAAAAGAAAAGAAAAAAAAAAGGACTTTTTGCTAAAAAACAAAACAAACCTTTTTTGTTGTTGTTTGTTTAAATCTGGGTTTTTTGGTTTCTTTTAGTATCATTTCCTATTACATACAGATGCATGTTTGTTGATAAGAATAAATATTGTTTGATATTATATAAGTATTATAACTTCATTTCAAAATATTCAAATTAACTAATTACAATCATTTATGTAGATAATTGCAATCATTTGTAATTTAAATATTTTTAGTAACAGCTATGTTCAAAGAATAAACCGTTCTATACAGTGAACCATAGATATCTTGAAAATATTATCAAGCATTATTTGATTAATAAATAATAAAAGATTTGTTTCAAAAATATTTTTAGTGGGGAACACAGATAAAAAGTAATCTATTAAAGTAACTCTTAAATATGTGATATGTGGTTATTATATAATATGATGTCAGAAGTAAAAGCATTTTTACAGACTTTTACACTGTTCATTTGTGTTATTTCAATTCAAATTACTTGTATATTAAGTTAATAAAAATATAATAAGATTTCTTAATTTAATACATATACTTTAATAAAAATAAGGGACTCCCACTGCCCTCACTTCTTAAAAAAACAAAAAAACCAATAAAACCTGAAAAAACCCAAAAAGCCCAATAAAACCCAGCTGGGTTGGGTTTTTTGCAACCCTGATTAGTAATCAAAAGATTGTTTATTAAGATTTTCGAGGTATCAATGTTTCACTATGTAGAACATTTTATTCATGGAACATAAGACATAGCTTTTACTAAAAATGTTTAAATTATAAATGAGTTCAATTTTCTACATAATTGATTGTAATTATTTAATTTATTTTTAAATGAAGTTATATTACTTATATATCCAACAATGTTTATTTTTATCAATAAATATGCATGTATATGTAATAGAAAAAAAAAAAAAAAAAAAAAAAAAAAAAAAAAAAAAACCCGGTTTAAACCAAAAAAACCTGGTTTAAACCAAAAAAACCCGGTTTTTTGGTTTTTTACCAACCCTGTCTGTATAACTCTTTTTAGCTCACAGCCTATCAAAGCCTGAGACCTTATGTGCCCGCCGGTTCTGTATGTACGTACGTATGTATGTATGTATGTACGTAACGTGATAACTCTTGATAGAAACATCCGATTTGCTTCAAACTTTTTTTCTAGTTTCGTTCTGATAAGGCGCTTCCCTGATTAGTTTTGGGGGTTCATTGGTTAAGAATAAAGGGGGAAAAGGGGGGTTAGTCCACCCTCCTTAATTCAGGTAAATGGGTTTTTCATGCAGAATTATTCGATTTGCTCCGAAGTTGGTATACCGGCTTATTATGTTAAGGAACTTCCCTGATTAGTTTTGGAGGTTCATTGATTAAGGATAAAGGGGGAAAAGGGGGGTTAGTCCACCCCCCCTTAATTCACATAAATGGGTTTTTCATGCTGAATTATTCGATTTGCTCCGAAGTTGGTATACAGGTTTATTATGCTAATGAACTTCCCTGATTAGTTTTGGGGGTTCATTGGTTAAGGATAAAGGGGGAAAAGGGGGGTTAGTCCACCCCCCCCCCCCTTAATTCAGATAAATGGGGTTTTTCATGCAGAATTATTCGACTTGCCCCGAAGTTGGTATACCGGTTTATTATGTTAAGGAACTTCCCTGATTAGTTTTGGGGGTTCATTGGTTAAGGATAAAGGGGGGAAAGGGGGGTTAGTCCACCCCCTTAATTTAGATAAATGGGTTTTTCATGCAGAATTATTCGATTACTGATTTTGGTATACCGTTTTATTATGTTAAGAAACTTCCCTGGTTAGTTTTGGGAGTTCATTGGTTAAGATAAAGTGGGAAAAGGGAGACTAGTCCACCCCCCTTAATTTAGATAAATGGGTTTTTCATGCAGGATTATTCGATTTGCTCCAAATTTGGTATACAGGTTTATTATGTTAAGGAGCTTCCCTGATTAGTTTTGGGGATTCTTTGGTTAAGGATAAAGGGGGACTAATCCCCCTTCACCTATTTTTTGAGGGGCATTATTCTTTATTCAGCAGAGCAATAATCTTTTCTTTTTACAGTCTAGCTAAAACAATGTTCAAAGTTTAAACTCAGCATTGTGCTAAGCACGCTTCGAAAGGAAGTCGCAAAGTTGCAACGCTGCCTTGGTCCATACTGCATTTTCCCAGATAATTTTTCATTAACTTTTAAAGACATGGGAGGCATATTGAGAGATCCACTCAATGCAAACAAGTCACGAATCCCATAGTATTTATGTGATTCATTCTAATTAAGTTAGTCTGTTTTTAACAATTTGACAGTTATTGCTTTTACACTGCTACTGGGCATTGCAGGACACAAATATATTGTTAAAAGTTGTTATCTAGGTTTTAAAACCTGATGGCACATAGAGTACATATACTGTCCCTGTCATTATGCATGCCCAAACTGACCGTGTCTTTAAAGTTTAATATTTCGGCTAACTACTGACGATTTTCTTGAAAATCATTATCAACAATGCTTTTATATTTCTACTATAATAGGTACCTCCAGCACTCCTCAACAACTTTACTGAATGCCTGCAAATCGAAATTTGTGTGTAATGGAAAAATGTGCTTTTCTCAAAAACTTTGGCCAGGGCTCGCCCATTTTTTTCTTTTTTTGTACTTCTTAGTTATCCCGTCGACTCATTTTGCCAAACCACTCGCCAAATTTACAAATTGACGTAATTTTTATTTTAAATAATGAAAGAACAAATAAATGAGTATAACATTAATAAAAATACAAATAAAAGGTCAAAATAAAAATCACTTGATGACATAAACACGTTTAACTCCCAGTGGCAGAAACACGGCGACATAGTCGCGGTCAAAGAAAAGCTTTTGCGGACAATTATTGTCTGCACTAATAAAGTCAATTTAAAAAATTGTCCGCAACTTTCGGATAATTTTTCCCGCGTAAAAAGCTTGAATTTCGGCAAAAAATCACGTAAAAAGCGCGAATTTTGGCAAAAAAAAAAGGGCACGAATTTCGACAAAAAATCGTGTTAAAAGTGTGAATTTCGGCAAAAAAAAATTGCGTTAAAAGTGTGAATTTCGGCAAAAAAAAAAATCGCATTAAAAGTGTTAATTTCGGCAAAAGATCGCGTGAAAAGCGCGATTTTTGGCAAAAGATCGCATAAAAAGTGTGAATTTCGGCAAACGATCGCGTAAAAAGCAGAAATTTTGGCAAAAGATCGCGTTTTTTGACAAAAGATCATGTAAAAAACGTGAATTTTGACAAAAAAGCGCAAATTTCGGTAAAATATCATGTAAAAAGTGTGAATTTTGGCAAAAGATCACGTTAAAAGCGTTAATTTCGGTATAAGATCGGGTAAAAGCGCGAATTTTGGCAAAAGATCACGTAAAAAGCGCAAATTTTGGCAAAAGATCGTGTGAAAAGCGCGAATTTCGGCAAAAGATCGTGTGAAAAGCGCGAATTTCGGCAAAAGATCGCATAAAAAGCGTGAATTTCGGCAAAAGATTGTGTAAAAAGTGTGAATTTCAGCAAAAGATCGCGTTAAAAGCTTTAATTTCGGCAAAAGATCGGGTGAAAGACGTGAATTTCGGCAAAAAAGCGCGAATTTCGTCAAAGAATCGTGAAATAAACGTAAATTTCGTCAAAGAATTGTGAAACAAATGCGAAATTTGTCAAAAAGCCATGGAGAAAACATGAATTTCACCGAAGAATTACAAAAAAAAAAATAATAATTTCCTCAAAAGGACGCAGAAATGAAAAATTCGAATTTTGTCAAGGGATCGCGAAAAAAACGGAAATTTTGTCCAAAAATTGCAGAAAGAACGATAAATTTATCCAAAAGCCATGGAAAAAAACGTGAATTTCACCAAAGAATTACAAAAAAATAATTTCCTCAAAAAGCCGCAGATTTCATTCAAGGTTTTTAGAAAAAACTCAGTGCTTTTCGCGCTTGAGGCCTCTGAAGCTTCCGAAGGTTTTTAAAAGCATCGTTATTGCCTATGTGTGGTTCTGCTTATCCTTCACACTTTAGAAATTCTGCAAGAAGTTAGATGATGAAATGTTATAAGCAAAATTAATGAGAATGCATCATGATTACCATGTTTTAAATAGAATGATAAAAAATTTCCTAGTTTAATTTATTATTTATTCATTAAAATGACATGTAAAATTTGCAGACAGATTATGAAATTTTAAAAGCTTGTCGCAGACAGCTACAAAACTTTCTGCCACTGGGGTTTAACTTGCTTAAAGTCAAGTGAATGTGACATTTACAATCAACCATTATTGGCATTTAATCTTATAGTTTGGTGATAGATTTTTGGTCGATGGGATAACTAAGTAGTACCTTTTTTTTTTTTAAACCAAACCCACATGGGTTTTTTTAAAAGTATAATATATGTGATATTACATTATTGTATACTATATTATTTATGTATTGTATATGCTATACAGCAAAAAAAAAAAAAAAAAAAAAAAATACATATTGTTGCCTTATATAGGGTAGATGTGCCAATAATGGACACCCCTTGATGTTTTTGGTTCATAAAAAAATAACTAATAAATATTTAGATTTAATTATTTTTTTTTATAATTCCCCCTTGCATGTTTTATAAAACTGGGTTATTGTTGACACTTTTAATCAAACCAATCAGGAAGCAGAAAATAATGTTTCAGTTTTGCTGTTTTTCTGTGAAAATCTTAATGAAGAAGCTAAGAGCTGGCTTCATTTAATTAATTTATATATTATTTATTTTCTTGTAAAATTTGAATGTTTTTGTTTGAGTAGCAATAGAAAACTTAGAATTTTATATACTAACAGCCATTTACAAAATTTCATTTATTTTTAATGTTTAAGAGGGGGTGTCCATTACTGGGATGGTTATTTAGTCATTTTCCAGTAATGGACACCCCATGTAGACATTACTAAAAATGCAATTTCAGTAATGTTTATAGTGCATAAAATATTTTGACTTAACTGCAAACCTAAATAATCAAATTTTTAAAGTATACTTACCAAATTGTAATAAACACCAAAACTTTTATAAATAGCTGCTTTTAAGTTATTTTATGTGATTAATAAAATTTCAATATTTTATTCTTTTTTCTTTGTTTAAATGTATTTGTACCTTGCATATTTTATAATCTGGCAATCAAACCAGCCAGGAAGCAGAAAATATTGTTTAAGAGCACAGTCAAAAAGGGGATCATAGGACTTAATCCTTCTCCATTTAAATAAAAACAATTGAATTACAGAAGCCATTAAAAATCTATTTTCTGTCTTAAATGTTTCCTTATTCACCTCTGACAAAGAAAATAAAAATGTAATGTTAATGAAAGTTATAGGTAATATTCATGAAACTAGTAAATCTGCAGATCAGTGGCCTCAAACATCAGTTCTACAGTTTTATTTTGAAATTATTTTATTTAGCATTTAAAATATTCAACTCACAATATCATTTCTTTCGTATTTGTAATATTAATTATTATAAATGATATATCAAGTAGTCTCTGGAAGATTAATTGTTAAAAATAGTGAGACAAACCTAAACACTAATATTCCAAAACTTTTTATTATTATTATTACCTTTTTAAACCCTCCACTATTTCAATAATTTGATAGCTGTAATTGCCTGATAGTTAGTATTTTAAACTATCCATCTAAAATAATTAAAACATCGATCTTCTGATAATTACAATAATTGATGCAAACAGTAAATTATTATCACAAATATTTTATTAATTACTGGTATCCTAATTGTTAAATTTATTTGAAAATAACTCTTTTGTTTCATTCGTATGTATTCATTAAATTCTGGTTCTAAATATAGTCATAAAAACAATTATATTTATTACTTTTTATGGGGTGTCCATGACTGGAACAGAGGGTGTCCATTTCTAGGCTTTTGATATATTTCTGTTATTTAAAATTAAATTTTAATTCATATTGGGCAATGGAATTATAAGAATGGTTGTTGATAGTTAATATAATAATTAATAGTTAATATAATATTGAAAAAACTGGAATATAATAATTATAACTATTAATAAAAAAATAATTTTAAAAGAAATTCCTTAAGGGTGTCCATTACTGGCACATCTACTCTACTATATAATTGTAATACTATTTTACAAATTATAAATTGTATAAATTATATGAATTTAAACTGAATGTCAGTGTTTCTTACAAATTAGTTTTTAATATAAAATATTTAATTTGCAAAAAAATTAAATAAAAAGGAAAATTTTGATCTAGTGATCGCAGCTGATGTTTGTGCATTTTTTGGCTCGTTTAATTTAGACTCAACTTGATTGTTAATTTTATAAATTTTTAGTACTATCAAATGCAGATTCAAATTTGGGAACAGATGTGTTATTATCCCAGGGTCCGCCATCTTGGATTTTTTTCTTGGTTTGAATTAAAAAATTTTTTATTAATAGTTATTATTCATTATATTCCATTTTTTTTTTTTTTTTTTTTTTTACAATATTATATTAACCTATCAACAATATTTTAACATTGGCGACATTACTACTTGGCGAAAAAGAAGTTTTCTTGCAAGAAAAAAATCCAAGATGGCAGACCCCGGGATAATAACACAGCTAAGCCCAAATTTGTTTTGTTTAAAATAGTTAGCATTTATGACAACCACTGAATCTAATAACAGACAAGTGATGTTTACTTTAGATGCATGATGCAGTTTGAGATTTGGATTAAATATCGAATTGGATTGTATGTAAGTCCTTTGATTTCTTTTTTCAGGTTTTTACTTGATATTCTATTTTAGTGCTTTTTGTAGCATTTGCAATTTTTAACTTTATCTTAAAAAACTACAAAAATTTTTTTTAGCCATATAATTAATTTTGAATTAACTCCTCAAATTTTATGATCTTCTCTGTTCATATCATATAATTGACTGATTATAATAATCTCTGTACTTGACTCAGATGGTTACTCACCAGTTTTACATTTTAAATGTTTTAATTTTTCAGTGAATCTTAGTTTTATATATAAAACTCGGTACTTGTTAGTTATCCCGTCGACCAAATTACTGTCGCCAAATTGTAAGATTAAATGCCAATAATAGTTGATCGTAAATGTCACATTCACTTGACAACACGTGTTTACGTCATCAAATGACTTTTGTTTCGACGTTTTATTTGTATTTTTATTAATGTTATACTAATTTATTTGTTTTTTCGTTATTTAAAATAAAAATTGTGTCAATTTGTATAATTTGGTGAAATTGGTCGACGGGATAACTAACAAGTATCTAAAACTCTATAAAGTGTTTGGATTATATAAAAAAAAAAACCCGGTTTGTTGCCAACACTGCTAAATAATTATACGATTAATGTACCATCACAGTTAGTTTTTATGTATTTTTATTCATACTAATAGAAGATAAACCTATTAAAATCTTTCAAGATTAATCAATTTACTTGTCTAGGTATTTACTACTCATAATATGACATAAAGATTATGCAATTTATTGTCCATCTATTATTATAGACAGGTGAAATTTTAAAAAGCCAATTTCTCAAATGCTACTACAAGAGTAAAATTTAGAAACATACCAAACATGATCGGGCTCTTCGATTTTATAAAGTCTTGTAGTTATAGCTAGTATTGTGAGGGAAATAAACATGCACCACCATAAACTTTCATTTAAACGCTTGCCATTCATATTGATTATTAAAAAATAAAATAAAAACAGAATTTGTACTTCTTTGCTTAAATTATTTAACTTCTAACGAAATAGCGTTAATATGGAGTCGCGACTTTCGTACTAAATTAAATGGCAGCCGGCGTACATTGTAGCACAGACATGGATTGTAGATTCGTGCACCACAAAAACCGGTTTTTGTATAAATGAAGCAGACGAACTACATTTTACGAGGAACGATTTTTTCCTTCTAAAGTCTATTTCCTTAGAGGTCCTTCTATTCTATGTTCATGATTTAACTGTGTATTATAAATTACATTGAGTGATGATAAAGCATTTCTGATAAAGCAATAGTCTCATTTTTGACGAAGTGTCATAAAAAAAAATTAAATCATATGCCACATGCCACATAGAAGACAAAACAACAAAACAAACGGAAACTGAAAACCGGTCAATGACAGTAGCCAATTTTCAAAACAAAAATTACACGCAAAGCGGGACTGAGATTACGGTGAAACGACGGTTTCTCCTCAAATAACGTAGCTCTGATATTGATAATTTTATAACTTGTGTAGTGGCAACATTTTTCTGATCGTTTACAGGGTGCTTCGTCTTCATCTTACCCAGAAGGTTTTTTGATTTGTTTATTTTTGAAGTTTTATGTTTGAAAATTTTTAAGTGGTGATAATGCGGATCAATTTAATTTTTCCGCCATCCTGTTCATAAATGATTTTACGATGTAAGCATTAGTTCTTTTTTAAAAGTTTGCTTTTTCAAATTTTTGTGCTTGTTTACAGATCATTTTAAATAAACTTGATTTCGGGGGACCAGGTTTTGCTATTTGTATAGAAAATCCACTTTTCAGTTTTTGCTTACGGTTGTGCCACTGTTGCTATTTCACATCTGAAATGCTAATTTATATAATTATTTTCTGTATTCAGCAGATTTGGTACTTTTCAAATAGTGCATAATTATGCAAATATCATATTGGATTATTTTACTACTTGTCTAAACAATTGTGTGTGATTTCATATTATAACATATTTTTGCTCAGCCTTAAAAAGAAAAAATATATAATTTAAAGCAGGCACTTTAGTTATTTAATCTGTAACAAGCCGAATTCAGATCCGTGCATATTTTATCAATATAGTTTTTTCATTTTGCATTTTTTGACCCGTTGGGTGTCAATGATTTTAATCCGATGATATTTTATAAAAAATCTTTGATTAACATCGCAAATCCTTTTAATTTTTAAAATGTCGTGAAAAAGTATTAAAATCTGAGATGAACGTATTCTGTGATAAAGACGAACATGGGATATATTTCCCTATTATATTAAGTAAATGAAAGAAGCTTTAAAAAATTCACTAAACATGTAAACAATAAAGCATGTAAATAGTAAGTTTTATCAGGCATGAAAAACATCTATTACATTTTGATATTAATCAAATCTGTTAGTAAAGAGTTCCATATCATGTTCTGGTTCTTTGGCGAGCTTTTTTTGCATTAAATGCTTGGATGTGGTTGTTGCAATCTTCAGCCTTTGGATTTGCTTTCTTACTACTGGCATGGATTTTATGTTTGTGACATCACACCACAGTGCTTATCCATTATTCTAGTTAGTACTGTACTGTACCAGAAATCTAGTATGCGCAGTTTTGAATAATGCCAGTAAGCAAGTTTTAGCCTTGACCTAGATTGCCGAAATTTTGCAAATTTAGCGATGTTCTGTGATACAGAACAACATTTTGAACAGAGGAAAAAGAAGAAAATTCAAATATACATTAATATTTAGTTCAAGCTATTTTCAGCTATCTATTGTATGAAGAAGACTATATTAAATATTTCAGCTTAATTTCAGAATTAACAACTGCTTGGTGGCGCTGCAATAAATTTGCCAATTCTATCAACCTAAATATTCAGATCCAATGTAAACAAATACAGTAGACTCCCTCAAATCCACACATCTTTACAGATGTAAACAATAAAACTTTCATTCCAGATGTAGGGGCAAAATTACAGAATTTTTTAGTTTTATTCATCCCATATGTATTTTAATATTTTATTATTAATAATATGACTGAACTCGTGGTTTTCCATGAAAGGAGTATAATTTTTTTTAAATCAAGGTATTGCCGATATCACTGGTAATCGCAATCTTTTTACTAAATATATTTATGTATTAATCAAGCTTTTTTGATTATTATTACAATGATTTTTCTGTGAATTTATAGAGAATGCAAGGAAAGTTTCATTGAGTAATTCAAGAAAAATGTATCTCATCTTTTTTATGCCTATTCAAATATACATTATTAATTATGGTGCTTGTTAGTTATCCTGTCAACCAAATTACTGTCGCCAAATTGTAAGATTAAATGTCAATAATAGTTGATTGTAAATGTCACATTCACTTGACAACACGTGTTTACTTCATCAAATGATTTTTATTTTGACGTTTTATTTGTATTTTTATTAATGTTATACTAATTTATTTGTTTTTTCATTATTTAAAATAAAAATTATGTCAGTTTGTACAATTTGGCGTTTTATATAATTTGGCAAAATTGGTCGACGGGATAACTAACAAGTACTACCTTAATTATTTACTTGACCTTTACTTTTGATATTTGAATCAGTTTTTAAATTATCTTTCCTTTTATCCTTTTAGTTTATTACTTTACTTAATTATTTTAATATTTTACTTTATTGCAAACACTTATTATAATTTTGATGGCATTATTGCATTCAAATTACTGTTTAAAAAATGTAAGCAAAGCAATGACCAGAAAGCCACAAAATTCTGAAATCTGCACAATCTCTGGTCCCAAGCTGTGTGGATTTGGGAAAGTACTGTATATAAACAAATAATGTAAATAAGTAATGTAAGAAATGATTTAAATGTAAACAAATAATGTAAATAAATAATGTAGCAAATAATTTAACTGTAAGCAAATAATGCAAATAAATAATGTAGCAAATAACATAAATAATAATGTAAACAAATAATTTTTAAAAAATCATCAGATTCGCGATTTTTTTAAAATGATACCAAGCAGTCGTTAATTCTTTAGTTGCACCAGTATTTCTAGCATTAAAAGTAAAAGAAATTTTGAGGTATAGTAAATCAGTATAAATGGATTAGTGTCAAATCTGTTACCAAATGTCAAGTCCGTTAACATACAAAATTACTGAAAATATTAACCTTTAAATTTTTGTAAAATTTCAAGAATCAACTTTGAATTGACTTAAGTCCCTTAATTTCAGAATATGATTACTTATAAATAATACTTAAATTAAATTGAAATGAGAGATATTTATGACCACATAGAAATTTATGCAAGAACTTTTTCTAATAATAACATTATAGGGTAGATGTGACAGTAATGGACACCCTTAAGGAATTTCTTTAAAAATTATTTTTTTAATAATAGTTAAAATTATTATATTCCAGTTTTTTCAATATTATATTAATCTATCGACAATATTTAACCATTCTTATAGCCTCATTTCCCAATATGAATAGAAATTTAATTTTAAATAACAGAAATATATCAAAACACCCAAAAGCCCAGTAGTGGACACCCTCTGTTTCAGTAATGGACACCCCCTAAAAAGTAATAAATATAATTGTTTTTATGACTATTTAGAGCCAGAATTTAATGAATACATACTAATGAAACAAAATAGTTATTTTCAAATAAATTTAACATTTAGGATACCAGTAATTAATAAAGTATTTGTGATAATCATTTATTGTTTGTATCAATTATTGAAATTATCAGAAGATCGATAGTTTTAATTATTTTAGATGGATAGATTAAAATACTAAATATCAGGCAATTACAGCTATCAAATTATTGTAACAGTGGTGGATTTAAAGGGTAAGTTTGGGAATGTTAATGTTTAGTTTTGTGCCACTATTTTTAAATGTTTAGTTTTGTGTCCCTATTTTTAACAATCTTCCAGACTCTACTTGATATATAATTTATAATAATTAATATTACAAATATGAAAGAAGTGATATTGTGAGTTGAATATTTTAAATACTAAATAAAAATTTATTTAGTATTTAAATTAATTTCAAAATAAAACTGTAGTACTGATGTCTGAGGCCAATGATCTGCAGATTTACTATAGTTTCATGAATATTACCTGTAACTTTCATTAATAGTATTACATTTTTTTAAAAAATAAGGAAACATTTAAGACAGAAAATAGATTTTTAATAGCTTCTGTAACTTAATTGCTTTTATTTAAACGGAGAGGGATTAAGCCCTATGAACCCCTCTTTGACTGTGCTCGTAAACAATATTTTTTGCTTCCTGGCTGGTTTGATTACCGGATTATAAAATATGCAAGGTATATGTACTACATAAAAAAAAATAATAATAAATAAAATAAAATATTGAAATCTCATAAAATAACTTAAAAGCAGCTATTTATAAAAGTTTTGGTGTTATTACATTTTGGTAAGTATAATTTAAAAATTAAATTTGATTATTTAGGTTTGCAGTTAAGCCAAAGTATTTTATGCACTATAAACATCACTAAAATTGCATTTTTAGCAATGTCTACATGGGGTGTCCATTACTGGAAAATGACTAATTAACCATCCCAGTAATGGACACCCCTCTTAAAATCTTAAAAATAAATGAAATTTTGTAAATGGCCAAAGTTTTCGATTGCTACTCAAACAAAAACATTCAAATTTTGTAAGAAAATAAATAATATATAAATTGATTAAACGAAGCCAACTCTTAGCCTCTTCATTAAGATTTTCACAGAAAAACAGCGAAACTTTGAAACATTATTTTCTGCTTCCTGATTGGTTTGATTAAAAGTGTCAACAATAACCCAGTTTTATAAAACATACAAGGGGGAATTATAAAAAAATAATTAAAGCTAAATATTTATTAGTTATTTTTTTATGAACCAAAAACATCAAGGGGTGTCCATTACTGGAAGGGTGTCCATTACTGGCACATCTACCCTATATTGTAAATTAATGAATTTTAAGAAAATCGTATCTCTATTTCTTAGTTTGAAAGAAAAATAACAATAGTTATCCCGTCGATCAAAAATCTATCGCCAAACTATAAGATTAAATGGCAATAATGGTTGATTGTAAATATCACATTCACTTAACTTTAAACAAGTTGCACGTGTTTACGTCATCAAGTTGTTTTTATTTCGATGTTTTATTTGTATTTTTATTAATGTTATACTAATTTATTTGTTCAGTACTTTTCGGTTAGCCGGGCGCCAGTGTTATATATACACAATACATGTGTATATATACATATTAAAGATGAAAATAAGGAATTTTGCTTAGTGGCCACTGGCCGGTAGGTTGATTTTTTTTTTTAGTAGCCAGTTACTGGCTACTAGGAATAATTTCTTTAGTAGCCAGTAAGTACATTTATGTCACTGAATATTTAATTTAAAAATATGAGTTTAGAGTAAATAAGTAACTTATGTACTAAATAAAAATATTTTAATTCATATTGTTTTAATAAACAGGGGTGATTCTGAGTAAAAAAAAAAATTTGAAATTCGCAGCAAATTTTCTGAAAGGTTTACAACAGAGGTGGGGAGGGGGGAATCTACTCCTGGCACAAACTATGTTTTGTTTCACACCACTTTGACGAAATTTGTGGATTTTTTCGCAATCTTTTGATGAAATTTTGCCATTTTTTCACGATCTTTTGACGAAATTTGTCGTTCCTTCGCAATCTTTTGACGAAATTTGTCGTTTTTTCGCGATCTTTTGGCAAAATTTGCCGTTTTTCCATTCAATTCCCTTTGATTGCAAAAATTTAACGGAGAATCAGTTGCTGTTAAGACATCCAATGGTTGTTTTCGTTTTTGATTAAAGAGGATCAGTTAAACATTTGAAAAGAAGCTAAAATGAATTAAGCATTCAGAGTCTTTGTCAACCGATATTTTAAAACAATCTCTATAACAATAGCCTAAATCATGTGGCTATCATCAACAGTTCCGGGCGGAACACTTTGCTTTTTATACTCTAGGTGCCATTTTGATACTTTAATGTTATCCAGGCACAGGTGATAAGTCGGCAAATATTATTCTATCCCCATCATTTCATCTATATTATAATAGTTCAAATCATCAAATGCCATAAACAAATACGATCTGATCCCTTCGCCTTTCATATGAAAGTTTGGAACAAATGTCATATACAATGCCCCGTATTGGCGCGATTTTTTTCCAACGCCAATTGGGGGAACGCATCAACAGCATAAATAACAACATCCGGCTTACCATATCAAGCAAAATGACGATACTTTGGCGCCAGTTAAGTACCTGTTGCGTATATGACATTGGCGTCAGTAAAAAATCGCGCCAATATGGGGCCGTATATGCGGACCTGCCAACTGCTATGAAAAAATCGTAGTTGCTACGATTTGAACCTATAAACTACGATGCTACGATAATCACTCTAAAACTACGATTTTTTGCAAAAAACACAAATGCATTTTTGTTTCTATTTTTATCTATTTTTGTTGTGATTTTTATCCCACACAGTATATTTTTCAGGAGTGATTCTGTTCCAAAATTTCCAACATTTCAAAGCATTCATTTCCAAAAGTTTTAAAAAACAGGTCATTAATCTGAAAATTCGGACATTAAAAAAATATTCATGGAAAAAAAAATCTGGGCTATGTGTATATCAACCGCAAGTGAATCATGTTTCTGTAAATATTTATACAGGAATTCCCTTTGTTAGAAACAGGGATGCCATTTTAAGAATTTCTGCAGGGGGGGTGCCTTTGAGAGGACAAGATTTGAAATAGTGTGCAAGACCGCATGATTTGTACAATTTATTATTAAAAATTTCACTTTACGAATTATTATTAAGCATTCCATTTTTGCATGGTAAAAAAATGCAAATTTGTCAAAGGAATGCAGTGAAAAATGCGAATTTCGTCAAAAGTTCATGGTAAAAAGTGCAGATTTCAACAAAGAATCGACATAGAAAAATGTGAATTACGATTGTGGGAAAAGAATTGTGAATATCCTGAAATGATCGCGGGAAAAAAATTCGAAAATTTCGTCAAAATTTACTGCACTGGGCTAAAAAAAAAATTGGAACCAGGCTCCTTTTACAAATGTAAAAAAAAAAAAAAAAAAAAAAAAAATGCTGCAAAACGAGAAGAAACTTTAAATATTGTATAAAAATTTTCAGAGGAAAAAATTTACTATATTGAGTTGAAAGACTGAAACCTTATTCATTTTACGAATGTCAAAAGATGGCTGTGAAACACAAAAAACCAACCAACCAACCTCCAGATTAGTTTTATGTGCTACGATTTCTCATTTTCAAAGGTTGCCAGGTCTGTATATGACATCTGTGCCGAAAGAAAAAAAAGCCGGGTGCAAATCTCGCCAATATCTTTTTTTTTCAACTCGCCAGTTAGCATTTTTTGGTACAGATGTCATATTCGCCCCATATTGGCGCAATTTTTTTCGGTTGCTAATTTGGTGAAAACATCAACAGCATAAACAACATAATCCGGGTTACCACATCAAGCAAAATAATGACACTTTGGCGCAAGTTAAGTACCTGTTGCCTATATGATATTGGCGATAGAAAAAAATCGCGCCAATATGGGGCGAATATGACATCTGTACCCATTTTTTTACATTATACCCATTTTAGCTTGTTGGTTTAAAAACCACAATTTTAATGCTGCTTGCCAATCCCTAAAACTTGTTCCTACCATAAGTATATTCCTGTAAATGAAACATCATACAATGTTACCATGCATCAGCCTCAAGTAAATTTTAGAAAGTAAAGATATCCAAAGCCCTTTCAAAATTTATACTTCAGAAAATGACATTTTTGCAGAAATAGTAAGCTAGGAATTATTAATGAACTGAAACTTGCACATAGTGATTTCAAAGTTTATTTCTATGAGCCAGCAGGGCCAAGATCTTCAATCAAGTTATCAAGAAATGACAAGACTTGGTTCCTACAAATAAAATTTTGAGAAAGATCAAAATTGTGGTTTTTAAACCAACAAGTAAGAATGTGTTTTGACACGTTTGATCATGTCTCAACAAGTATGACAACATTAAAAGCTTTTCTCTTTCCCTGTTCTGTTTTTGTTTCAGGTCTTCTACAAAAATATTTTTTTTTCTTTATGTAAAAGTGCTGAGGTTTCTTTTACTTACTAAAATTACTTCCAACAAAAGTTACTGAAACCATACAAAATGTACGGACTTAGGCATAATTATTTTTTAAATTGCTAAGCTTTGCAAAGGGCTTTATTTTCTGTTACTATTAATTAAATATAATCAAAAACATAAATTTAAGTGACACTCTGAGATAAATACTTAGCTGTGACAACAACAAAACAATAGTTTAGCAGTATTCTTTTGACATGTTGCCCTTGCCATATCTCAGCTTGTAGTCAAATCTCCATCTTGAAATTTCTTGTGCATAGCACTACCATACAATACTCTTAGAAACCAGAGCTTCAGATTTTTATCTCGTGCCCCACCAGAGATATCAAAGCTTAAAAAGTGCGATTTTTGACATTTTTGAAAAATTTGGGATTTTTTTTAGCGAAGAGAAACTAAGTCCTAGGTCTGGAACTTGGCGAGTGAGTACAAGTACTTTTGGCCTATTTGTAAAAAAAATTATGTCATGTTTACAATTTTCCTTGCTAGAAAAATTTCCTTTTGTAAACGGACAAATTTTTGTAAAAAACTGAAATTTTGTGCTTAAATTTCACCAATAAGGATTTATTTACGGAAACTACTCTATTTCCACATTTTTAGCCCAATGTATTCTGTACAAATTGCTTCAATCCGCACTTGAATTGGATAAATAAACGATGAATTATTTACAATTCCGTAAACCCTTCTTGTGAGAAAATTGCTGCAGACGATGAAACAAAGATGGCTGCCATGCACAAACAAAAATTAATAAAATTAAAATGATAGTCATTTTAAACTTCCATCATGTTAGGGTTGTTGTACAAAAAATTTCAGATTTTTTTAAAAATGGTCGAGCAACGAATTAATGATTTTCTGGACCACTTGAAATGGATTGACCCTTATAGAAGATTTGGAAAATATGAAAGAAGAAGAAAAAGAAAAAACAAATTCTTCATTCATAAGAAAGTAAAACCAAGCTCAAAAGGAAGAAACATAACAAAAACTTAAAGTCAAAAAAAGACTTGCCTTTCAGTTAAGATAGTGGAAGCATATGAGATGACAGTGGAAACAGCCTTTTTGACATGGAAGTTGATGAATTAGAAATTGAAGAAGTAGGAATGAGTGAAAAAACAATCAAGCCGGGAAATTTTGTATTGGCTCAAATTTCTTTAATTTGCAAGAAGTTCAGACGCATCACATTTTATTAATATGTAGCAGTTATTCAAAGTCTGTTTCTGTTGCCGAGTATGAAACCATGCCTCAAGAGTATTAGTTCTAAGAGAAACTGTTTTATTTATATTGAAAATGATGTGTGACAAATAAACATCATTGGAAAACAGACATTATTCAAGAAGACATAATGCTTATTATGCAGTTTCCTGGCTGTGTGAACACCAATGAAAAACATTTAGTTGCTTTGACAAATACTTTAACCTTGTAAACAAACTTAAGATTTTAAGATAGGTAAATACATCTTTATCTTTTTATTTGTGTATTTTATTTTGACCAGTGTTTTTTTTTTCTATGTACAGGGTTCCCAATGTCAGGGAAAATCTGGAAAGTCATGGAATTTCAGAGTAGTCAGGGAAGTTTCGAAATATATGGTAAAAGTCAGGGAATTTACAAATGTTTTCTAAAAAGTCATGGAGAAAAAATGAAAAATGACGCGAAATACATCAAATAGTCTCAGGAAAAAAAATCGCTAATTTTGACAAAGGATTGCAAAGATAAATAGCAAATTTCGTTATTTGCCCGTTTGGTCAGGGAATTTTCTTAGATTTGGTCATGGAAAGTCAGGGAATTTGCCAGTCATGTTTTGTTGGGAACCCCGTTGTAATTTTGTAATGTGTTTAATTTTGTCTTTGAAATAGATTCATAACATACCCTAACTGCAGTCCTCAGTCATAACAAAAAAATATTAGGCATAATATTAATTAAATTATATTTTATTACGATTAATATATTTACTATGTTGTTTAGGTTCAAATTTATTTTATTATGGTTTTACAAACACTTTTAAGAGTTGTATTACATTGTCTAAACCAGTATTCTAGCTTGTCCACACTAGCCCCACTACATGGGGCTAATGTGGACAAAACAACTTAAAAAAAATATATATTAATAAATAACTGTATTGCCAAATAATTTAACATATCAACCAAATCAAAGATAAAATAGCAAATTCTTGTAAAAAAAATACTTGAAGTGTGAAAAATGGTATTTAGTACATTTTTTTGAAAATTTTATAAAAATTGTCCACAGTAGTAAATCTGCAACGGCTTTTTAGTGCTATTTTGGATTTTTTTGCCAATAGCACTTAATACGGAACTCTTTCCAGCTATTTATAATCCACATTGTCAAAATAACTTCTTTTGAGACGTCAAATTATTAACTCTTTTATATATATAAAAAAAAAGCATAATAAATTTCAGCAAATGATGAAATAATGACCTGCTCAGGAGCTATTTTATTATGAAAAAATGTATCGGGGGGGGGGGGGATAAAACTAATTAGTATTGAAATTTTGGTACTTTTCCATTATAGGGGCCTTGCTGAGATAGAGATACTGGGCATTTTCATGTACACTTTCTAGCAACCTTTTCACTGTCTATAGACAAGCAATTTTTTCAATATTTGAACAATTTAATGAATATAAAGAAGTAATTTGTCTACTTTTATATGCAAATAGAAGTCAATTGGGTACTTTTCCATTAACGGACACCATTGTCGTCCAGCGTAATAGTTGGTGCAAAATGAAAATCACGTGAAGTGAAACATTTGAAAAAGAAAAGAAATTACATTGTCCATAATAAAGTGAGCATTTTAAAAATATAAGCAAAAATAAGTTTTAAAATATAAGCAAATCTCAATGTTTCACATGGTTTACAATAAAAATCCTTTTCACGATCAGGGTTGAAATAATTGGCGCATTAGCCTATATTTTGGCGTGGTGTCTGTATAACGGAAAAATAACGTAAATTGTATATAAAAAACCATGATATAAAATGTTTTTAGATATATAAATACATATGAATAAGCACGTTCATTAGGTTTGTTTTCATTATTTGGCAACACATTAACTGGAAAATTTCATGAGTGGCCAGTCGTACCAGTTTTATAAGTGATCATTTTATTTAAAAATACTAAACAGTAAACTTTTGTTAAAATTTCTTTTAGTAGTATAGTAACTTAAAATGGAATAGCTCCAATAAATATGTGAATATAAAATATATTGCAACCAGCAAAAGTAGAAGTAGGGGATGAAATGCAAAACGTTTATTCTCTCCTTGTAGGAAAGTGGCTGTAAGGTGGCCGATGATCCCTTCGACCCATTGCGCCAATTTATACAATTTTTATTTTAAACAACAAAAGAACCAATAAATGAGTAGTGTAACATTGATAAAAAGTACAAATAAAACTAAAAATGACTTGATGACATAACAAACACGTGTATCGTGTCAAGTGAGTGTGACATTTAGGATCATCCATTATTGGCCTTTAATCTTGTAGGTTTTTGGGTGGATGGGATCATCAAGTACAGTAGAGTCTCGAAAATCTGAGGTAATTGGGGCTGACACCACCTCGGATTGTCCAAAGAAGTAGAAAATTCTTACTGAAATCACCCAAAATCAGTAGCAACGCTTTTTCCTGTGGGTCATTCCATGTCAAATCACCCAGAATTTTCTAAAAATGACACCCACCACCTTCAATTTTGATAAGCTTTGGTGTATTTGTAGAATTTTTAATGCTGATTCCAAAAATGTCAATCATATTGAAATTGATCAAACGGTTTGTGAGTTATCAACTTTTAAATGTCTTCCAAGATGGCCGATTTGCCGCCATTTTGAATAGCACATGTGACAACGTAAAGGTCTATAACTTCTTTCAGGTTTAAGCTAAAACTTTCAAATTTTTTTTGTTCTGTTCAGAATAAAGTATACTTTCATTTAAATTGATATTTGTACTGCTTATTCCATTAAAATGGTGTGAAAAAATGACTTTTTGTCATTTTTTAAATTAAAAAAAGGTGTAACTTTAATGGCAGATTTCCCCCAATGTTCCCCCTTCAATTTTCATCTAATTGCACATATAAGCAGTTCAAAGTGTGTTTTCATGACTGATAAGAAAATTTTAATGGGCAGTTCGCAGGTGTTTTGTTTAAAGAAGAATTTAAATTTTACTGACCTTCCATAAGTAACGGAAAGTACAAGATAATGTTTATATTTCTTTTATTACCAGAAATATCATACATATTTACATCTGAAAGTTTGATAAGGCTTTATCTTTCATAAACATATACATATTTTTTAATGTGGCTATAAAGAAGGGGAATACCACAGGAATAAATAGGAATGCTAATAATGAATTCCTGCAAGACATAGAAGTATTTTCTTAACAAATTGAAATCTATTGCAAAGTTTCAGTAAATTATAAGTAAAAAAGAAATAATGGGAAAAATTCTACAAATAGTCACATTTTATAGCAAAATCATACTTGTACAAAATATAATTAAAAAAAATACATTAAGTAAATATTACCGTACTTTAAAATTATACAAAATAACACTTCACACATACACATTAAAAATGCTATTGAAATAATATCTACATCAATAACAATTAAAAATAAAGATAATTAATAAAATTTGTTCTCTTTATATTTCGATTTTATTTCCTTCTAATTTTATGTTTTGCCCACATGGTGCGTATTAAAGCACTGGATGCATCACCAAGTTTATATATTCTACCATTTGTAGTATTGATGTCACATGCACAAAGGATATGACTGAAAGGTACAATACAACTGTCATTTTCTGTCCAATAATACGAAGGTGATATGCCATTGTGGATGCATGAATTTAACAGTTGCATCTCCTCCTTTTTTGTGGACTTTTGACACCAAGCCTATATACCAATTCCATTCATACATACATGCTACATAACTTTTAAGAGATGGAATGTCCAAAGTCTCTTTAATATTCCTATCAAAAGATGAACAAACAGAAAAATTTTCATCAGAATTTATTCTTTTTCCACTTATTAATAAGTTTTCTGTAGATCCATAATAATGCATACTTGCATGTTCCAGGAATTGTCGTACAAGTTGCATCCGATGAGACATGTTGTTGTGCAGTTTTAACATGTCACTTTTTGTGATGATAAATGTTATACCATCAATGTTTTGTCTGCAATATTCATACATCATAGCCCTATTTGCAATTTGATCATGCAGCAGCCTTTGCAGACTTGCTTTTGTGACAAGTCTTTTAACAGTTCCACCCCCCACCCCATCGCAAACAGATTTTCCATGACTTGTAGCAAAAAAGCTCCATTTTGCTTTTATTCCACCAAAATCATGTTCATGGGTTCAAAAATGTTTTTCAATTTTAATACTGGGCAGCAGAGACACCAGTAAAATATTCTACATTTGTAGCTAAGATGTACTTTTTATTTAAATGCTGCATGATTAATTTTTGAGCCTGATAAACCATTGGTACATCATGGTCCATATCATCTGAAAGCATGCAAAGGCTTTCACATTTTAAGCTGCTTCTATTTTTTTTTTGCTTTACATAGAATGCAACTGTATGTAAAGTACAGCAACCAGGCGTCCATTGGTAGCTGTCGCGCTTCGTCTTGCAATACAAAAGAAAAGTTCTCACTAAAATCCATTTGTATGAGAGCCTCATGACTGGTAAGATCTTTTTTTCAAATAAATGCTTTGGGATTTGGATATGTGTGTATAGGGTATGAGCTTTTCAATCTTTTTAAGAATAAGATGGATGAAATCGTACAGAGTAGATGTATGTGATGTTAATTGTACTCTGTCAGTTGATACCCACTGTTTATGTTCAATTGCGTCTTCAGGATCAAAATCCGGAAATTTTAACTTTAAAAAAAATCTTCAAGAACATCTTTCTTGGGACATTTGCTGCATATATGTAACATACAATTTGTATTGTTAGAACTGCAAACCAATTTCTGGATTAAATCTTCATATTTTTCTTCAATCCCTGTTGCTGCAATAAGCAACTGAACTTTTTGATGTATTGTATACATGCAGACAGTATGTGTGCCAGAACTTCCAACTAAGACACAGTGCTTAGGTCGCACGTCAGCAAATTTTGAAAACCCAATTTTATTATTGGTAGGAAATCGAAATTGAATATACAGTTAATTCAGATTACAAAGAAGAAACTTTTTTTGAACATGGGTGGACAATTTTTTTATGCTGACCGTATCTCCCATACCAGGCATGAGACATGAAAATTCATTATCTTCATGAAATTCTTTCACAGATTTTATAGTGTCTTCCCAAGTATAAAGTCTATACTTGGTACTCAGTTACACTAAAGGTTTCAGTTATTTTCTTTCTTGACCATCATGACTCAGGAATCAAAGTTAGCAACTGAATTTTTTCTCTGGGACTAATTTGTGGAAACTTTTCTTTCACCATCTCCCTTAATCTTTCAAATTCTGAAGCTTTTCTTTTGATTCACATTATCTTCATCAGAGCTACTGTTTTCACTCTGAAGAACGTTCTCTTCCAAATCAAGGGTGCAAGCAACCTTCTTTCGCAAGGCAATTTTCATTTGCTGTAATTTTTTTTCTCCAGCAGACACTTTCATGTGTGCAGAAATTACTTGTAACTTTAGTGGTGAACTTCCATTAAGCTTTACATGATATTTTTCTTTCTGATCCATGTTTGATGTAATTTCTTCAGAAAAATCAGTGGACTGACACAAGTCTTTCTGTTCTTTCACATATACTTCCAGCAAAGCTTTTGCTTTTTTCCCCTACAGGTTGAACATAGTTTCTTACCAGGAATGCCATTATGTAGCTTATTTCTGTAATTCTTAGCTTGATCAACACTCATCACATGTAAGGATACTTTTCTTGGTCTTTTTAGGATGAAGATTAAATAAATGAAAACATTTCTTTTGCTGAATTTACATATGCAGAAAGTGTTCTCTGCGAGCAAAGCATATTGTTGAGTTTTCGCTATCTTCTAAATTGCATCTTAGTGCAAGAAGTTCTTTATTTTTGGTGGATAACTCATTGCGATGGCGGATAGCTTGAGGATTATTTAAATCACAATTTGAATTATTAATATTTAAACTAATATTGTACATCTTTTGTTTATCCATGAGAAAACCTCTAACTTAATACAACAAAGCAGCAGCATTTATAGTTATAAGATCAAAAGAGAAACTTTAATCTTTTTTAACAGATTGGCATAACAAGTTGTAAAATTCTGCTTAATCTGGTTGGTTGAAAAAATCTTCTGGGAAGTAATTTTAGTCCGATTCGTTGAAAATATCTTACTGGTAAGTACATCTATCTGGTTGGTTGAAAAAACCCCTTCTGGCAAACCAAAGTGATATTATTGGTTAAAATTCTGTCTTCTGGAAAGTTCTGGTAATAAATTAACCCAATTAGATAATTTTAGCAATTAATTAATTAGAAATTTCATACTTTGGACAGCAATTTTCGATTTATAATTCAACAATAATTACAGCTTTAATGTTATTTACATTTAAAAAATGAACCAAAGTGAAATAAAGTATATAAATTTTTTTTTTTTTAACTAAATTTTAAATTTGTTGCAGGTATCAAAACACACTTTGAGCTGCAATATTAATACAACAGAGTTAATTTTTTAACTAATTATATTTATTTTGAATGTAGATATATTTTTAATAGTATTTTTACCGTGTATGTGCTAAATGTTATTTTGGATAATTTTTACTTATTGTATTTAGTCAAAAATTGTAATTTTATCATTTTGTATAATATACAAGTATGATTTTGCTATAAAATGTGACAATTTGTAGAATTTTTTCCATCATTTCTTTTTTATTTAAAATTTACTGAAACTTTGCAATAGATTTCAATTTGCCATGAAAATACTTCTATGTCTTGCAGGAATTCATTATTAGCATTTCTATTTATAATTCCTGAGGGATTCCCGTTCTTTTTAGCCACATTAAAAAATATATATGTTTATGAAAGATAAAACCTTACCCAGAGTTTCCCCTAGACAGTTTCAGGAGGGTGCTGCACCCTGCCTGCCCTTAGGTTTAAAAAACAGCACCCCTCTTGCCCCCAGCTCAAAAAAGTGCCTTTACTCCTTTGTTTATTAAAAAAATTACTTGTATACCAAAAATTGACTCGTTGATGTCTTTAAAATAGCGTCCTGTCTATTAAATATTAAAAGTAGTTTTAAAAATCAAAAGAATGCCTTTAAAAATCCAAAAGAGTGCCCTTAAGAATCCAAAAGATGCCCTTTGGAATCTAAAAGTGCCCTTTTCCTGCATGAAACACTCTGCCCTTTTTTAAACCTAGGGGAAACTCTGACCTTACCAAACATTTAGATGTAAAAATGTATGATACTTCTGGTAATAAAAGAAATATCAACATTATCTTGTACTTTCCGTTACTTATGGAAGTCGGTGAAATTGAAATTCTTCTTTAAACAAAAAACCTACAAACTGCCCATTAAAATTTTTTTATCAGGCATCAAAACACACTTTGAGCTGTCTATTTATGCAATTAGATGAAAATTGAAGGGGGAACAATGGGGGAAATCGGCCATTGAAGTTATATCTTTTTTTAATTAAAAAAATGGTAAAAAGTCATTTTCTGACAGCATTTTAATGGAATAAATTGCACAAAAATCTGTTTAGATGAAAGTTTACTTTATTCTGAACAGAACAAAAAAAATTTGAAAGTTCTAGCTTAAACCTGAAAGAAGTTATAGACCTTTATGTTGTCACATGTGTCATTCAAAATGGCAGCAAATCGGCCATCTTGGAAGACATTTAAAAGCTCATATCTGACAAACCGTTTGATCAATTTCAATATGATTGACATTTTTGGAATCAGCATTAAAAACTCTGCAAATTCTCTGAATTTTATCAAAATTGGTGATGGTGAGTGCCATGCCCTGGGTGATTTGATATGGAATGACCCCTGTTTCACCTGCATCTAATATTTTTATAGTTTCTAACTTAGTTATCATGCATACAAATTTTCCCTTATTTTTTCCATTCATTTTTACCATGAGCAACTTAAAGAAACTTGCACCGATCACTTTCAACAGTAATGCTTCTCCAAAAAGATAAAGATAAGGAATGTGAAAAAAGCTTAATCTGAAGAAACAAAAGAGCAACTTACAATGCAACGGACTTTACTCATGAGTAGCAACAGTCAAGCTTCTGAGTACCCTCCGAAAGAAACTGTTTATTAGATGAAAGGGTTAAAATGTTCTTCACTCCTATTGATGATTTTTTTTTCCAGATACCCGCAAATGATATGACATGGATAATGTCCACTGGTCACGGAGTACACCCCCCCCTAGCACTTAAGGGAACTAGGAAAAAGAAAAATCTTGTAAAACTAGTTTAGAAACCCAAACAATTAGCCATCTGCCTGAACAACGAGTAGTGGGTGACTCAAAACGGCAATGACATTCCTTCCAGGAAGAAACGAAAAGAACTAGTGGTGTACCGAGTAGTACTTTGGCCGAGTACCGGGTACTCGGCCGAGTACCGAATACCGAGTAGTTGTGTAATAAGGGGAAAAAATGCTGATGTGTACATAATGTGAGCTTAGGTGTACATATATATATAAATATACCTGTGTACATATATATATACCTGTGTGTGTGTGTATATATATATATATATATATGTAATATACATATATAAATTAACTAATTAAATTTGAAATTTATTTGTGCAGCTTTTAAAGACAATTTTTGACAATTCAAAACAGTAGCAAAGAAAAAGAATTGACACATAACAAGTACAATTATTAACCAATATAAAATTAAAACATTCTTCAACCCTCTAATTTATTCCGATACCTGAAATCTGCCTATCAAAAATAAAAATGTTTATTGGTTACTGTAACAATTCATTGAATAATGCAAAACATTTCATATTTATTTTGTAACTGTACCTTATTTTCTTTTGATTAAAAATAAAAAGAGAGGTACAAAAAGCGATACAAGCTTTCTTAACAGAAGACTTATGTAAAACTGACATTCCATTTGCATGGGGGGGGGGGGAGAGAAAAAAGAACTTTTCCGATTATGGGTAACCTTGCAAAAAAATTCGGTACTTTTCGGTTAGCTGGGCGCCAGTGTTATATATAAATATTTATATATATACATACATACATATATGTATATATACATATATATTTACACACATATATATGTGTGTGTGTATATATATACAATATGTATATATGGATATATATGTATATTTACATATATGTGTGTATATAAATATGCATATATAACACTGGCACCCGGCTAACCGAAAAGCACCAAAAATTCTTATGTGCACCTGCAACCACTGTTTATTCTGAACATATATTTTCAGAGGCAGGCCAAATTTATAGTAGTAAAAGAAATGCCCTGTCTACTGATAATGCAGAACGTTTGGTGTTTTTGCACCATAATTTGAAATATAAGAAATTTAATTATTAATTTTTTTATTACATTTGTTGTATTTTCAGTTTCTTTATCCAAAATAATAGTCTTTTCTGTTTTCCTATATATTTAAAAAGAACTTATTTTTATTTGTATAAATGTGATACTAAATTTTAATCTGGAATTATTTTATGAGGGTTTTTGTTCTTAATTTTTTCTATATTTTGTAGACATGTTGTTAAATACCAAGTAAATAGTTTTATGAATTATTGCATATATTATACATTGATATTCAAATAACTTTTTACAGATCAGTTTTAAATTCATATGCTTAAAAAATGAAATTCTTACAACTACTCGGTATTGGCCGAGTACTCGGCCACAATTTCACCGAGTACCGAGTACTCGGCAAATTGGCCGAGTACCGAGTATTTACTGAGTACTCGGTACGGCTCTAAAAAGAACTGGCATTTTTTCAAGCGAGTAAAAAAAAAAAAAAAAAGTGAAATTTTAATTTTTGACACCTCGGACTTCTGAGACTCAGACCTACTGTAGTTAGTATTTTTTAATAGCCACTTTTTCGTATTTAGTGACCCTCTGGCTAGTGTTCATTTTGCCCTTTACAATAAATCTTACTTTCTGAAGCTGAGCTTTTAAAAAACTGTCAACACCCCCCCCCCCCCCTTATACTGGAAAAGCACCCAAATTTTAACCCTAGCGAGAGCTACTTCAGCAGAACTTGGAAGAATATTTTCTACTTTTGAACGCGTACACAGCAAATAAAGAAATCAGTTAGGGATAGAGGAGAGTAAAACTTTTTAAAAATTCAATGCCAGTCATGCCCACTGAGTGGTTAGAGTTAAATTGTTCATTTTCAACCTGTCACTGCATAGCTCGAAAAGACGTTCATGCTTGGATCTCACGGACCCAAGCCAGTTCTGGCAGGTTTATATTTTGATAAGTTAATGCATATCTGATGGGTCATTTATTAGATTTTATTTATTCTGTGTGTATGTATGAATAATAATAGGTATCATTGATTTTCGTATGTTTTTTTTTTTTTTTTTTTAGTTAACATGTGTGCAAGTTTAAATTTATGTGATTGCAGTCATTTTACAAAGTACAAGTTGAAGAAGAGCTGCCATGATATTTGTATGATTTGTTATTTGTGATATTAACTCATGAAATTACTTATTTAGCACATTTATATCACCTCTGTTTAAATCACTTGATTAAAAAAAAAAATTGCATTTGGTACTTGTCTATTATCCCATCAACCACATTGAAAAAAAAAAATTGCCAAATTATAGAATGTCAAAATGGACATTTTTGTTTACATTGTACACAATGGACATTTATCAGTTCAAAATAACAATTACTTTATTAAGTGATAATAAAAGAGAAAAAGCACTGAAAAAAAATATTCCAATGCATAGAATGGATACATTTCAATGTATGCGGATAGTACCAGTGCTTTAAGCCCCACTCAACTCTCTGATTAATAGAGATACATAACATAGTTTTGAAAAATATGTGCCTTACGCCCTTATTGCAAAACAGGCGCGATATTCTTATAATGTTAAATGTTACGTAAAAAATATAAAATTATCAAAAAAAGTGCTTTTTGCTAAGTGACTATTTTACCACACACAGGTTTTTTTGCTCTAAAATATTAATTTTACATTATTTTGTAATAAAAAATGAGGCAAGTTAATCCTGAATAATTGTTTAGGGGAGAGGGAGTACCTTTGAGCACTGTAAATATTTTCCTTTAAAAAAACTATATTTTTAAAATATACATAGCAGCACAGTACTACTGCTTCATTGATAACAAGAATACAGAGCTTTACTATTTTGCATGCACACTACTGCCTAAGCAAGATATGTATATTTTGCTTTCTTGAATCTAAACTTAACAAAATAAATTTGTAAGCTTTTTGTTGATAATCTTGTATCTGTAAAATTATAATTTACTATTTAATACCTAAATAAAGATGTTAGCTTTAACTTATAAGGTTTGTTTTATTCAAATTCCCAAACCTAATTAAGTTATTAAGTAAATAGTTGTAATGCTAAACTCCATGTGATGGGGCACCATTGAACAATTAAAACTATGAAGTAAAGAGTTATAGATGTATTGTATCTAAATATTATTATTGTTGAAATTGTTTTAAAATATGAAAATTAAGAGATTAATTAAATGTTATTATGCTTAATATGAAAGTTGTGCTGATGCAGGGCTTCAACTACAGGCAAATTGAGGACACATAACAATAATTCATGATTTAGCAGATTTGTCAAACCAAACCCTATACTGTTTCATTTACAATGGTAAACATTGTTTCTGGATTTCATAAAACGGGGTTTTATCCATTTTCTATAACAATTGAATGTAAATGATTTCATTTTAGTTCAATTTCATGCAAAAAGAGCTCTTCATTACGTTGGTCAGATTAAATTGCTTAATGTCAGATTTCTTCGTAAAAAAGAACATATGATATATTTTCCAGAGGCATCAGATATCAATTGGGTGGATTTTAAGGATATTATATAAAAAAGTTGCCACAATTAAACATAATTGGAGGGATCCTCTGTTCTGTCCCAACAATGTGCTTTGATGGATACAAATTTGGTTAAGTAATAAAAAAAAATAGTAATTTCAGTTAAATGTAATTTTATTCTTATTATTTTATATTTTGGAAAGACATGCAGTTTTTAATAAAAGCTGTCAATATTTTCATATTTTGTTTATTTGTTCAAAGGTACCCCTACATGGGGCAAGTTGAACAGAAAACTTCCAGCTTTTTAAAGCCTCACAACATATTTAATTTATCTGAAAAACTGTAATTTTTTATTTCATATGATGCAGAATTGCATTCTTTCTCTCGCGAAATATTTAAAATTCAATAAATATAATTCAAGTAAGAAATATGTGGATTAAAAAAAAAAAAATGTTCAAAGGTGCCTCCCTGTTTCCTACTTTAAATCAAAAGTTTTTCATGATTACATCCGATCCAAGTCATATCATCCAAAATTTAAAAATGGATGCCGTATATAATAATAATAGCAACAAATATTTTGTTATTCATTGAATAGTATAACAAATGACACTGATACCTGTAACACACTCATTTCGCAAAAAATTACAATTTATAATTTTTATAAATTTTTTCCTGAAACCTATTTATTTTACCCCACCTGACCCTAATTAAGAATTTAATTTTCATCTCCCTTCACATAATATTTGGCACCTTCAAATCCTCAATTAACAATGCTGGACTATTTGTAAATTTCTAGGCATATTAAGTTTTCTTAAAGGTTCAGAAAATCTAATTTTTAAGAATGTCAGATTAGCCTGATTTTATTTAATTTTCACTTTCTGATAGGCTATAAAATTCAGTTGCTAGGTAACTGTTAAGTAAAAGAAATAGGATAAAAAAGACATACGTAATTATTTCAAAATTGTAAAGGTTAAATGATACTATAATATACACAAAATTGCGAAAGACCGAGGAAATTATTGAAAAATTTCAAACATGTTTGATTCATTTAAGACATCACATAGCAAACATTTAGCGTGCATAATGTAATGCCAATTATTCTAAGCATTTTTTTTTGACCAAAATTGTCTGAACGAATCTAATTTTGTATTTGCTATGTTACTACTCTCATATAAAATCACCCTATTCTTCAGTGATGTTTTTATCCCTAAATTCCGTATAAAAGTTTGGAATGGCAACATTTTTCAATTTGTTTATTTGGCGATAACTTTTTCATGGAAAGCAAGGGATGGGATAATAGGAAAGTACCATTGATTTAAATAAAAAATAAAGGTGTATTGTATGTATAATATTTTTTACATTGTGAAAATTTCATTTGAATTTTCGGTATTTATGGGTTATAGCGGCTTCCAAGGATGAATCGCCAAGTGACCAAGTGACCATCGCCAAATTATAAAGCATATTTCACATTATAATAATATATGATGTTTATAAAATTTCGTGATGCATACGGCCTAGTAATAGTCATATATGACTAGGGTGTAAAAAAATCATAATTTTTTTTAAAAATCAAAAAAAATCTGATTTTTTTTATTTTGTTCCTTGTGTTAAAATATTAAACATCTACCAAGAATTAAGCTTTTCAAAAATGAATAACCCACCAATTACTAACATAATCTATGCTTTTTTTGCTTTAATTAATAAAATTTTAATTATGTAATTATAGAAATTACAAAAAAACTGCAAATTAAAAATTTCTTTAGTAACATACAATATTATGTGCATTAATATTTTGTAATAATTATGTAAACCAATATTATAAATACTGCTTATATTTTTGAGTTATTGATAAGTTGCATTTAATTTTAAATTGATGATACACATTAAATTTTTAGTTATTAAACAATTAACTGTTTAATTAAGAACACAATCTACATTTTTGAAAAAGTGGTTGAAAAAAAGTGATAAATAATAGTTTGATAAATTCATAAAGCAGCCAGTAATTTTACACAGAAATTCTTCTAATTCATTTATCAATAGAAAATAATAGATTGCACTTATTTTATATAGTAGAAGGAATAATTTAACTAATCAAAAGGAGTTATGAAAACATATGTAGAAACTATAAAATATCCACTTAAATAAAATATAGTTTTATGATAAAAACTTTGTCGAATTTTTAAAGAAATACCTTATTTAAAATATTTACAACAATTTTATTTTTTAAAAGAGCTTCTTTTATTTATTCACCAATTAAATTATCCAGGGATGATTGTATTCCGGGGGTACCCTGGATTTCCGGGTTTTCCGCTCGATCCTTCCGGGTTTATGAGATCGTTACGTTTACTGGAAAATTCGGACATTAAAAAATATCGTGAAAAAAATCAAATCCTCAATCGTTCGCTGAAAAAAATTGACAATTTCGTCAAAGGATTGCTGAAAAAATGCAAATTTCGTCAAAATCCCAATGTAAGCACAAATTTCGTCAAAGGAATGCGAAAAAACAAGATTTTCGTCAAAGGATCGTGAGAAAACTGAAATATCGTCAAAAGATCGCGGGGAAAAAGGAAATATCGTCAAAGGATCGCGTGGAAAAAGGAAATATCGTCGGTCACGGGAAAAACGCAAATTTCGTAAAGGATCCCCCCAAAAAAATGAATTCCTTTAAAGAATCGTGCAAAAACTTTAATTTCGTCAAATGACCGCAGAAAAAATACATAATTAGAACCAGGAAGGATTTTCCTCATCGCGGAAAAAACGCGATTTTCTTCAAAGGATCGCGGGAAAAACAGAAATATCAAAGGATCGCTTGAAAGCGCAAATTTCATTAAAAAATCACGGAAAAAACTATTTCTTTAAAGAAGCATGAAAAAACATGAAATTCGTCTAATGATAGCGAAATAAACACAAATTTCGTCAAAAAAAATCGCGGGAAAAAAGAAATGTCGTCAAAGGATCGCGGGAGAAACGCAAATTTCGTTAAGGATCACGAAAAAACAATTTCTTTAAAGAATCGAAGAAAAAACACGAATTTCATCAAACGACCGCAGAAAAAACACACAATTAAAACTGGGAGGGATCAGCCCCCCCACACACACACACCTGGTATGTCGGGAAAAACGCTATTTTGGTCAAAGGACTGATGGAAAAACGGAAATATCGTCATGATTGCAGGAAAAACGTGATTTTCATCAAAGGATCGATGGAAAAATGGTCAAATGATCGCAGAAAAAGCGCAAATTTTGTTAAAGGATCACGGGAAAAAACATGAATTTCTTTAAAAAATCGTGAAAAGAGCGCGAATTTCGTGAAAGGATCGCAGAAAAACACATAATTAGAACCAAGAGTGATTCCTTCCCCCCCCCCCCTTCTGCTGTAACCTTCCAGATACAGCTTTTTTACTCAGAATCACACCCTCCTGGTATTGTGTCATTCATCTCAATCTTAGTACAAAAATTTCATATCTATAATGTTTAATACCCAGGAAGAAAGCAGGAAAAAGAAATTTACCTTGTGTAAAGGCAAAGCTAAAAAAAAATCTATTTTTATTTGCCTTTTTTTTTCTTTTACTTAGCCACTTAAAAGTAAAATTGGATTGGTTTTGAGATTTTTTTCACTGCTTTCAAATAACTAGGTGTCATAAATATGACTTGCATTAAATCTACTAAGATAACCTACGCTTAACAGTTAATTTGTGCTTGTTTCCTGAGTACTTGGAATAAATTTGTTTACTGATTATAGAATTCAAACTTTGCATATTTAGCAAGATAAATTGCACTCTCCATTTGATAAAGTCATTTAGCCAGGGGTGATTCTGTTCCGAAAGTTCTGAAAAATTAAGGCAGTCATTTCCGAAAATGAAAAAGAAATCGGACATAAATCCGCAAATTCGGCATGAAATATAGCGCGAAATTTGGCAAATGATCGCTGAAAAAGATCAATTTCGTCAATCGTTCGAAGAAAAAGCGGCAATTTCGTCAAAGGATTACGGGAGAACGTGAATTTCGTCAGAAGATCGTGAAAACAACGCAAATTTCGTTAAAGGATCACGAATTTCGTCCAGGGATCACGAAAAAAAAAGCTAATTTCGCCAAAGAATCGCAGAAAAAACGCAAATTTCGTAAAAGATCGTGAAAGAAACTTCAAATTTTGTCAAAAGATTTTTGTCAAAAGAAATTTTTGTTTCTGTGTGTGTAACCAATCGCTGAATTTTGTTTCTTTTAGCAGGAGATTGGCAAAATTTACAATTTTCTTCCCTCATTCAATTGAAAATTTTCAAGATTTTTTTTTTTCACACGGCTGATTGATGAATTTTGCGACATTCTCCCATGACAGATTAAAGAATTTTGTGTTATTTTTTCCATGACTAATTTACTAATTTCCGTGTTTTTCCTGAGACCGGTTGGTGAATTTCACAGTTTTTTCTCGTGAGCCATCCACAAATTTTGCAATTTTTTTCTTTCGACAGGTCAACAAATTTCATGGCTTTTTTCTTTCGACCCATTCATGAAACTCACAATGTGTTTCCTACGACGGATGGATGCATTTTGTGATTCTTTTCCCGGTGTACCAAAAAGGAAAAGAACCAGAAGATTGTGTTAAAAAGGACAGTAAAGGCCACCAGGTGTTGCACCTTGTCAAATTGGCCTAGAGTCAGCACTAAATAGAAATGAGATTAGAAGAACTGCAAAGCTATTCTGATGACCATAAATGATCGCCGTTTATATAATTTATTGATAAAATCCGTCCATTGGATGATATGTATTTAATAAATGTGTACTAAAACACTGTTTTGTATTATTGCAGTTTGCATTTATAATATATATTATTTAAAATAATTTTATGCATTTATTAAATGTACATTGCATTATTGTTTTGAACACAATGGGCGATGGTAAACAAAATGGTTGATTTTATTCACCTAGCCCGGATAATATGTAAGTACCCATTTTATTTCAACATGATGAAATTATTGTTTCTAATTTATGCACATGAAAAATGAAAGCTGTTATTGATAAGGAAAAAAATGCTATTGGCAAGATTTGCATCTGGCTAACATAAAAGTGCCTACCCATTTTATTTATATGTATATAATTATTTTATTTTTATATTTTGTTTTTTATATTGAAAAGAAAAATGGCTTGTGTATAGGAAATAGGTTGCCAAATTTTCTTTGTTCCTCTCAGTAAGGCCCTTCTACTGCAAAAGTACCAGAATTAATATTCTTACAAATGTAAAACATCTTATGCTCTTTTAATAATCATTTTAAGTACATCTATCCATTATCCCTCATAGGTCCTTTTTTCCAAGTTTATATGAATTTCAATCCTGATTATTTTCTGGTGGCACATGAATCATCATCCTGTGTATTATTTCAGGTGTCAGCATCTCATTTTCAATCCACTTACAAAAGGCACAACTCGATGAATGAAATATCCTATGAAAGATTTTTGACACACCCCCATTTTGTTAAAAACATGTCTGTTGTCAGGATGCCTTCTCAACGGGTGTTTGATAATTGCATAAAACAGTTTTCTCATTTGGCCACTGATTAATGTTATTATTTCATTGTTCAACTGGCTTTTATTCATTCTCTATTTTTAGGATGTAATGGCAATGGCTGATGGTGTCAAACTGTTTAAAGAATCGGAATCCAACAATGAAGAGGAAAAAATTTCGCCATTACCCTACAACTGTCAGCTGACAGAGGCATCGGTCTTAGAAGATTCTGTTATGCTCGACAATGATCTTGAACCCCAACAGAAACTAAGTTCTGTCGATAGTCATGCACCAGGGGAGGGTCACCCCCCGAAAGAGCTGACCGAGGTGTCCAACTTCTGCTATGACCGATCGGCCCATGTTAAGAGGACCCGGGGGCGGCCCAGGAAAGATTGTCAGCGGCCTACTAAGCATCACTTGGGTCAGTCCATGGCAACCAAAGTGTATGTGGCAAATAATTTTTCTTTCTAATATAAAGTTTAAACTATTTCCACTTACTTTGCTTTCTATAGATTGTGTCCTTTTTCTGTGCACACTCAGATAGCCTGTCAAAGGTTTTCCTTCCAATACCTTGCTTTGTTAAAGGTTTCTATTATTTTTAGGTTGGCATTGTTCAAGTTATAAATGATAGTAAAATACCAAAATATATTATATTTTTAGTTCTAACAACTTCCTCTACTAAAAAGCTACCCTTTGCAACTCCATCATGCCTCATTATTTCAGATCTGTCGTTCTTTGGTCGATAACTATTGCTACATTTGACACACCCCAACGTTGTTGGATGCCAAATTTGGCCACATACATACTTATAGAATTTTAGCACATAAGCGTCCTTCTTTATTATTGGAAATATGCATGTCATTTGCAGGCAAATGTATCACAGTCGAACTTTTTCTTGATTTCCAAGAAGTGTGATATGATAAAGGGCATTCATTCAAATAATATCACTGGAAGGTGACTCAAATGACTTTTTTAAAGTTTGAAATGTTTAACAAAAGCAACTGTTTTCGTGACAGCTTATTTTTACTTAAAAATACAGGAAACTTTTTTCAAATGTGAAATAGTTTTGATTGGAAGCAAGCTTTCCCTCAATAAAGGCATTTTCTCTGTACCCTTCTGTTAGGTGAAAAATCCACTGCCGTTTTGTACCCGATGAAGTCATCCCATTATAATTTTTTATGTTTCGAGGTGATTTAAAAAAAAAAAAAAGTATTATGGCAGCTGCCAAAAGATGAATGCTCATTGTATTGTTGATAAAAGCACAAGACTAAGGGATGTATTCCTGATTTCAGAATCCTAAATGGATGCTGTAGCCCAGTAATTCTAATACCAGTGAAACTCAATTTCAAGATTCCTGCATCCCATTCCTGAATAACTTCCATTCAATTTATATATGACTACTCTCCATTTCTGTGACTGTTTTGCTAATCTTAATTGAATGATTAGGGCATGAAAGACATTCTCAGCAATACTCAATAAAATTACCCGCTCTATGCCAGAATGATTGAAATAGTGTTTGGAATTTCTTGTATTCTGTAGTAGTATCCAATACAGTAGCAACCAGGGCTACGGAGTCAGGCCCATTTTTAAGCGAAAGAGTCGGAGTTGGATCTGTTAAAATTCCCGGAGTCAGAGTCGTCCATTTTCCCCACCGACTCCGCAGCCCTGATAGCAACTACACTTTTCATTAAAATTGCCACCCTTCCTATCTTCTCAAAATATTTGTGAAGCTTCCATACAAAGGGGGTCGCATGAAAAAGGGTACTTTTCCAGGCTTGACGAGAGAAGGAAATTATTTATACTTATTTTCTGGCAACCTATTCACTGTTTCATAGACCCAAGGTTTTTTGCAAAGTTTATTCAATTTATTGAATGTAAACAAACCATTCGTCTATTTTTATGTGCAAACAAAAGTAAAATTTATATAAAAATCAGTAATAATTAATAAAATGAGTACTTTTATGTCAGCCGTGCACATTTTTTTCTCGCCAGTTATAGCTTTTATTTTTCACATATGTGAAAATTGAAAAACAATACTTTCATAATGAAATAAAATGCTTTGATGTGTGGTGTTACTTTTATTTCTTATTTTCTATTTATTTTTTCTGTATTTAAAATGAATTGAGTGGCTTACATTTAAAATAAAATGAATGCTATGGAAGGATGACAATAAGAACACTATTTGCTAATTTAATCCGGCTAATAGATCAAGCACAAAAGTTCATTATGATTTTGTAAATCTCTAGTATCATTTATATGTACGTTACTCTAAAATTCTGTATTTGTGGTTATAGTTATGTTCTGTAAGTATTTTCTCCTTTTTATAATTTTGCGTGGGCAATGAACTCATAGGATGAAAATTCACTGCTTTTTATGATTTCTAAATGGATTTCTCAACGTAGGATCGTAAGTATTAAACTATTAATTGATAAAAGTGTATTTTTTTTTTAACATGACACTCTTCCTTTTTTATTTATAAGGTATGATCCATGTCAATTCAGGCAGCCAAAGAAAAAATCTTACCTTCATAGTCTCAGAAGTTTTTGAATTGAACATATGTTAAAATTCAATAAAAAATAAGATACTTGTATATTTTGGTTTTGCCCAAAAAAATTCCTGGCCCGAGATACAGGCCGCCAAAGATGGCATCCCGGGCACCATTTCCAATTCGCCATTTTCGATAAAAATTTTAAAGTGCTCTATCTCTAGAACAGTGCAAGATATTTTGTTGCGGTTTTTTTTTATTTTAAAGATAATATTCTTCTGTTTAAAATGATATACCCAATTTTGAAAAATGTATTCAACTTTTCTTGTGGCAACCTTTTGAAAAAAAAAATTTTTTTTTTTCAAAAATGCCAATCCTAAAAATTTTGATTTTTTTGCTGTTGATCAATACCATTGGGAACTATCTTCACTGTAAAGGAGAACTTCCACTTTTGAGTTTAACAAATTTTAGAAACATTTAAAAAATTCAGAGAATTTTACAGGAACTGTATATATACAGTTCCAGTAAAAGTCACTGAATTTTTGCTTATTTGTATCATATTTGTAAGGATAAGCCTACTATGTATCCTAAACAAGTTAGAAATTGCAATATCAAATGTGGCAAATGAGGTGCATGCATAGTATTAACTAGTTTTATAAATATTCAGATCTTGGTGCAATAAGTGTTACACTCTTGGGCAAAAAGGCATGAATACAAAATTTACTATAATACCATGTATTAAATTCAGTAATATGGAAGTAATATGAATCCATCTTAAAAGGACTTAATTGCCGTGGCAACCTAGAATCATTGCCTATCATGGTATACATTGAATCAATTATGTATTATAGGATTTTTATAAAATGAAGAAAACTTTTATTAATGTCTTTTATGTTTTAATTTGATTTTCATAGCATTTGAAGTGATACATACTTTATTGCAGAGGTTTACAAAAAATTACTTCCTGTGTCATAGAAAGTGCATAGTGTTTACAGGGACACACAAAAGATTTCGGATACTTTACCTTATTGGAAATACTGCACATTAGCGAAGATTGCTAGAGAAGCATTTTTAGTTAGGATATGAGTTTTTAAGTTTAATTAAATATTTCCATATTACGTTGTGTGTAAAAAGGCTGTAGATCATATACAGGGCTACACAAAAGAAATCATAAGGGTATTGCTGGAAGTGCCTTGTTAGTTGTGTTTGAGTTTTTAAGTTTAACTGAATTTTTCCATATTACGTTGTGTGCATAAATGCTGTAGATCATATACAGGGCTACACAAAAGAAATCTTAAGGGTTTACTGAGTATGAATGAAAGTAGCTTAAAGGTGATTTTTAAATGAGTTATGCATTTTTACACTGAACTAAATTTAGTATACTAAGATATGTTTGGAGAATATAGATAAAATGATATACAGGTCCATGCAAAGAATTAGATACATGGCCGTCTATGGATGATAATCTCTGGAAGTGTGATTTCACTGGTTTTAAGGATGTTTTAATGTTAATTAAATATTAGCTAAATAGTGGCATGTATAAAAAGATAGTAGGTAAAATACAGGGTTGTATGAAAGTATTCAAGTATGCTTCCGTCTATTGACATAAATTTCTAAAAGTCAAACTCCGACCTATTTATGTGTTTTTAACAATTTCCAACATAGTTGAAAGTCTTTATGGATTCGATTTGTCTGCCCATCTGTCTGAACTCTAACTTGTATTAATATAATTTGTATTGCTGTGTAATTGATATATGTTATTGAGATTGTTTTACTATGTTCGGTATTGAAAATAAAGTATGTATCACTTCAAATGCTATGAAAATCAAATTAAAACATAAAAGACATTAATAAAAGTTTTTTTCATTCTATTTAAAAATCCTATAATACATAATTGATTCAATGATATACCATGATAGGCAATAATTCTAGGTTACCACGGCGATTAAGTTCTTTTAAGATGAATTCATATTACTTCCGTATTACTGAATTTAATATGTAGAATCATAATAAATTTTGTATTCATGCGCTTTTTGCCCAAGAGTGTAACTTATTGCACCAAGATCTGAATATTTATAAAACTAGTTATAGTACGCACGCACCTCATTTGCCACATTTGATATTGCAATTTCTAACTTGTTTAGGATATATAGTAGGCTTATCCTTACAAATATGATACAAATAAGCAAAAATTCAGTGACTTTTACTGGAACTGTATATATACAGTTCCTGTAAAATTATCTGAATTTTTTAAATGTTTCTAAAATTTGTTAAACTCAAAAGTGGAAGTTCTCCTTTGCAGTGAAGATAGTTCCCAATGGTATTGATCAACAGCAAAAAAATCAAAATTTTTAGGATTGGCATTTTCGAAAAAAAAAATTTTTTTGAAAAAAAAAATTTTTTTTCAAAAGGTTGCCACAAGAAAAGTTGAATACATTTTTCAAAATTGGGTATATCATTTTAAACAGAAGAATATTATCTTTAAAATAAAATAAACCGCAACAAAATATCTTGCACCATTCTAGAGATACAGCACTTTAAAATTTTTATCGAAAATCGCAAATGAGAAAGGATGCCGGGGATGTCATCTTTGGCAGCCTGTATCTCGGGCCAGGAATTTTTTTGGGCAAAATGAAAATATACAAGTATCTTACTTTTTCTTAAATTTTAACATATGTTCAATTCAAAAACTTCTGAGACTATGAAGGTAACCCCCCTGCCTGAGTTGATATGGATTCAGCCATAATTTATTTTCTACTTAAGTCTTTACAATGTTTCACATTGCTTTGGTGAGCATTTAGGGGCATATCATTAAACCCATTGTTTTTCCAACTTCCATACAATTGTATGTGTTACAGAGAAAATATCTATCCCACTGTTGTGCGTGCAAGCTAATTGGAAAATGCTAGAAAATTAATATATTAAATCGTAAAAATATTAAAATGTTGTATTTATATAGTCATTAGAAACAGACCATTGTACATAATTTGTATAATTCTTACCTATCAGGAAGCGGATTAAATTCCACACAAAAACTAGGTTGGGTTAAAGACATTCTAAGTAAACTTATGTATATATATATTTCAAATTCATACTTGTATTGTTTTCTCTAAAAACGGTTATAAACAGAAATCATGCAAAAAGTACTTATCAAATTCACATTACAAACAATGCAAATCATGTCAATACCTGAACAATTACTTCATGTGTAAATCATAAACTGCAAATTTAATCACCATTAATGTTTCAGATAATCTAATCAAATACAGTGGAACCCGGTTAAGACGCTCACGGTTAATACGCGAAGCCGCTTAACCCCTTCGGGACGGGAGCTTTTTATGAAATTTTTAATCTTTTGTCACCGTTTTTTAAAAACAGAAATTCGTCCCTTCTTGAATCGAGAAAATGTGCTGATTAAACAAGGCAAATTTTACTGGTGAGGAAAAACAAGGATTCTGAGTGCTTCATGCGGCACGTATACGTGTCGCTCGTCCCCAAGGGGTTAATACGTGGATTTTTTCCGGCCCCTTAAACATCGCCCATAATGCTAATGCAAAAATATCACGCTTAATACGCGAATGGTTATTGCGCGATTCCGCTTAATCCGTGATGGATTTTAGGTTCTTTGGGGCAAAAAATGACTTTCCTTCTCACCGCCGCGAACTGATATATCTGTTCACTAAGCTGTAGGTTTCACTGCAATGGAAGCATTATTTAAATTAATATCATTATACAGATATAATCCAGTTTTAAAAATTAAGGCTATGATTAATACTGTCAAGTATCTATGCTTAATAAAAGAAAATTATATCATGTTGAAAAAAAAATCTTTTTTTATCATTAAAAACAAATTTAAAGAAAACAACATTACAATTTTGCCCTTTTGCTCGGCGGTCAAGACGCGAATTCATTGATCAAGATGCGAATTTCTTCTCTTTTCTCTAGTGGTGTTGCGAATTTAGCAGGACTTTTTCATGCAGGCAAAAAACACTTTAAGAATAGTATTATTCGCTTTCTTTAATAACAGATTAATTAAGGCGAACATTACTAATCGAAAATAGTGGTAGATATTAGAATAGAAAAAACACCCTCTAAATTAGCAACACTGGAATTCGTCTTGGATCCTACGACCTAACATTCTTTTGTCTCTCGCTTCGTGTATGTTTTTACTGTAGTAGAGAGAGATAGGCGAATACAAAATGCCCAAATACAACATACAAATATTATGATTAATGATGTTTGTGCTTGTTGTTAGTGAGTTGTAAATGTACGTACATCACAACCCTGTTTTATAATGCATATTATAGGTCGAGTTGCTCCTATAAAAGGAAATAATGTGTAACAAATTAATACTATTAAATTTTAATCTAAATACGAAAAAGACACAATTCTCAACCGTTAACATATAAATAAAAGCTCTGAAGTTCATTTAGACGATTAGATGTGTAAAGAAGCCCAGTTCCAGCACCATTAAATTGCTATTACATGAGGGGTCAAAGTCGCTTCAAATTCCATGTTATCCTATGGCTCCAGGGGAGTCGCTCCGAAAGCAAGCAACTTTCTTCTGTCGGCACGTCTTTGACGCCTGAAACGAAGCAAGTCGCCAGTAACAACCAATCAAATGTTTGGAAATCTGACGATGGTTAAACGCCTTTTCTCGAACAGCCAATGACATGTTTTGAAAACGAAAAGAATGTCTTTCAAAAGCGGGAAATAGGATAAGTACCAGGCGATTAATATCACTTGGAATTTTTACGTGTCATAACAGTATTATACAAATCACGTTTAATACGCGATCCCGCTTAATATGCGATTTTTGTCCACTCCCTTGAAGCGCGTCTTAACCGGGTTCCACTGTATAACAAATTCGAGAAGTAGATATAATAATAAGTAGATGGCTGCCAAAACATAATTTATGCAGAGCACTCATTAGTAGACATTATTTCCAGTTGATGGGTACCTATAGATTTTTTTAAAATTATTTTTAGCAGAATCAGTAGGGGTGATTACTTTTTTATTCAGGATTGTAAATTAATACATTAATCTAACTGGATATGCCTATGGATGGTAAAGATTTGGGATTTGAAATTCTCATTGGTATCTGTTTAAATTGACTATTGCATGAAATCAGTAAGTAGCAATATTCTATTTAAATTTCTGCAACCATGAAGTCATTATATTGTAATAGAATAAAGTTTTCTCGAATTTCTCCCTCCAAAAGTATATAAAAAAAAAAAATGTGGTGTGCATGTGTTACACAAGAGAGTGCGGCATACATGGAAAAATGGGGTCATGTAGTTGATGTGGATTTAAAAATAAATCAATACACTGCAATCAAACATCTATTTAGAATAAGTTTGTCTTCTAATAGTAGTCATCATGTAATAGTTAAACATTATTAAGAATAACTCAAATTATATCTTTAAATTAAATTTGACAAATGTACATTATTATTTTTTAAAAGGTGACAATAGCCCTTTTTGTAAAATACCCTTTCTGCATTACTACTGAACTGTGATATGTTGGTATTCTATAAAGTTTAAGAAAAAGTATTTTGAGAATCAAAGCAGTTCACTGTATGATGCAAAATCTCAAACTTCAATTTCTCTCTCTTCACTTTCAAGATCATCAATCATTTTTTAAGTTTTCATAATATGAGAAATGTTGGTATCTAGAGGTATTCAATTATCTAATACGTAAAATAAAGACTCCTGATAATTTTAATAAAATGCAAAGTGTTTTTTTTTTTTTTTCCTTTCTTCAAAATCTAGGCTTCATTGTTGTGCAAATCTCATTTACTGTACACACAGAAACTATTCCTGTTGTAGTAGAAACTATATAGTATAAGACTCTAGTTTATTGACTTCTGTTAACACTTATGCTAGATAGGTGCCTCACCTGTGAAATAACATCACTGGCTGAGTGCTGATGAAAATCTCGCCAGTAATATTTTTCAAATTGCTAACATTTTGCATATGTAAATTAGAAACAATCCTTTGATTTAGAAATAAAATGTTTTGTTTTAAGGTACTATTTCCTATTATTTATTTCTTTTTAACATTTTAAATGAAATATATGTATTTTAAACGAATGAGTGAAAGGTTTATATTATAACATATGATTCTAATACATGATATTATGATTTTAGTTTTAGAGCTATTGGGAAAGTTATAGAGAAAAGTGAACACAATTATGAAAGATATATCTAATATAAATATATAAAATCCAAATATGTATTTCATTGTGGCCGTTTATAATTTGAGGACGTATTTCGATGGGACTTACACTTTTAGGTACTTTTTTGTGGATGGCTGGTACTTCTTTTTAGCGAAGTTTTCTTGTGTGTTGTTTTTTCTGACGCAAAAGCTTGACAAAGAATCTAACTACCAGAAATCACAGCACCATCTACTATATATGAGGACGTGAGTTTCAAAACTCGCCTTGTATCCAAAAAATGAAATTTTGGGAAATCCTGTAACTGCGACCCCGTGCATCGAATACCTCCAATTTTTTGTATACTTATAGCTAGTTGCTCTGTGATATCATTGTGTTAAGTTGGAAAATCTACTTTAATTCATTTAATTAATTAATTGGAAAAAGAGTTTTGTTGCCAACCTATGGATAAGAAGAGTTTTGTTGCCAATCGTCTATCATACTTGCGGAAAGAAATTAATAGTTTCTATTTTTGGTCATCGGATGATAATATTTTGGATTAAAAAATAAACCTTACGAGAGCAATAAGTATGACTAAAATTTAGTACAGTCAGACCTCTATTTAACGAACCTCTATTTTGCGAACTTTTCCTTGGAATTAAGAGCATTTTGCGAATTTCTTCGTAAAATAACCTTCAAATAGCAAAGTGCATTCTCTATTTAACGAACTTTTTCTTGTGATCTAATTTTTTTTCTCCCCCTTTCTCAAAATATTTCTGGACATTTCAAACTTATTCTTTCTTTAAACACATTTTATGTTGTTTAATGGCCTTGAACTGGTTTTACCAGGTGCCTTCTTTGTCAGCAGTGAGAATTCGGTAAGTACGATGGAAGAAGATGATAATCCCTTACAGTAACTTAAAAAGAATGTGGATACAGATGAGAAAAAAAGAAGAAATTAACCATGATGTGCTGATTGATCATTGTATTTCACTTAATTCTGAAATTGAGACCTCAGAAACATTATCCGAATTGGATATTTCCGACAATGTGAAAAATAAAAACAATACAGCAATGATTTGAGATGAGGACGAATATGATGATGATAGAAATTATCATTATGCAGGAATTAACAGAACTTCGTATGATGAAATGCTAAAATCATTCAAAACAATCCAACGTGGATTATAGTTAGAAGAAAATACGCATGAAGGGGTTTTTGGTGCATTGCAAAGATGCGAGACGTATTATGAGAGAAAGCACTTTTTAAAATAAAAATACTCAGGCAAAATTAACAGAATTTTTCAGAAATTAAATTTAAGGACGCATATGTTAATGTATGGTTAAAATTATTTGTTATAATAATAATAAATACATTAATGTCATTAAAATTCGTTAATTTTAATGTAAAATTATTTACTTTGAACAGAAAATACAGTGTATTCCCGGACAATGTTTTGTTTTCATTGCAGATTTCAAAGATTTAAAAACATAGAAAAAATGAATTGATGATGGATATTGGTGGGTAAAATAAATAAAACAAATCAATATAATTTATTTTAAAAAATGTGATTAATTACTTTTAGTAAAAATATTTAGTGTTTATGAATTCAAAAACTGTTTTATGTAGTTTAAAGTATTTTAAAAGGTGAATCTCTATTTAACGAATTTTCCACATAACAAACTTTTTTCCAGGATTTAGCGACTTCCTTAAATAGAGGTTCGACTGTATTACGTTTTATTATAAAAAAGAAAACTTAACAATAATCAAATAAAACTTATCAAAAATAGCTTTTAATTAAAATAACTTTTTTTTTTTAAGAATGTAATATAATATAATCTATATAACATATAATATTATATACATACACCATCTCCTTCTGTTTTGGTTCCTTAGAAATAATATTTTTATAGTAAGTAAGCACCTCCATTTCTGATCAGTTTTCATCAAAATGTTTTTTTAACAATCCTTGGACATCCTTAAGTTTCTCTTGCTTCACGGGGACTCCATTCCCCTTCTTTTTAAGAGGAAAGTTCATTTTTTAGATGCCTCTAGCACAAGTTTTACACTCTGGTACTGATATTCTAAGAATCTTCCAAAATACACTTCCACAAATTTGAAGATGGCCATGGTTCTTAGTCTTTATAGTATCTTATCGTAATGCCTTTGAAAGCGCACTGAGATGCGCTTAAAAAAAAAAACTTTCAAGGTGAAAATTTTACTTTTCTGGATTTTTCATGGAAGGAAAGAAACCCGCATGGTTTCTTGAAGGAGGTGTTTGAGATGTGAATTTCAAAATAAAATTATCTTATGCAATTTTGTTTTTGCTTGAAAAAAAAAGCTTTGTGGAAGCGTTATACATCTTGCATTGAGACAGTTGAATATTTGAGGTTTGCTTTCTGGTGAGTGCATTTTGAGAGAACCGGAAATGCCTAGGCTTATGCCTGAGAATAAAAATTAAATCTTTTAACATCTTGTGACAGTAAGAAATATAGAGAATGATTCCCCATTTTGAACTTACATTTTAATCTTCGTTTGCGTGTATTCTTTACTAGTCCATGTGTGCGTATTTCTTTTTCTATTCTTCACCCATCTGCTACAAAATGCAAGAGTTTATTCACTGTCCGTTATACATAAGGCATTCTGTAAAACTTATTTGATTAGTTTGTATGAATAGAACAGATAAAATCTTTAAACGAAAATAGCAACAGGTCGCAGAGAAATGAAGGAAAATTACTGTAATAGTAGCTGATAAGCTAGCTGTCCGTTGATCTTACGCATGCGCAGGGATAAAGCTAGTTTTGTTGCGAACTCCCTAGTAGATAAGGCCCCAGTAGCAGAAACAGTGCAGCACGGAAGCGGGCGCTGCAGATTATTTTAAACCTTGCAGATTAATCCACCAACTTAAAAATAAATGCTGGGCTTAAAAAATAGCTGAAATTTGCTTTAAGTCTCTAGATTTATGGTATTTGTTGTATCCTTATATTATATATATTCTTTATAAATGGAAATTTTGCTTACTTTAAGTGTTTTCTGTTATTTCTTATGATAGTAGGCTTATTGGGTCGCAGATAAATTTTTGTTTGCTGCAGACTGACGCAGAAAATTCTGCTTCTGGGGATAAGGCGAGTTTTGAAACCAAACCAATATTTTAAGAACCCAAAAATAAAAGATAAAAATATTTTTTTTACAGATTATAGTGTTTTTTCTGTGCAGGTTTACCAATAGAATAGATTGGTAGAGAAAACTCGATTTTTTAAATTTTGGATAAGGCGAGTTTTGAAATTCACGTCCTCATATATAAATTTTAATTAAATTAATTAACAATTGACGTATTTCATTCCAATTGCTTATAACTCTCTTAACAGTCTACTTAGCAGATTTTTGTAGAACTTACATTATTAGCTAATTTGTTTGAAAAATGTTTTAATGTAAAACTCATGTTTCTACGTAGCTTAGTTATAGAGTTCTAAAATTAGGTGATCCCAACTGCAAAAGATTTAAAAGGTTAATATGGAGCTATTACTGTTAGCTATATAATTTTTCAAAGAAGGTTTTAAAGCATAACATATCGTTCTACTTTGCTTTGTTCTAGACTTATGGGCAAAAGTTGTATAATCTGGTGACTCTGATTTAGAGATCTGCACGGGCCGGAATTTCCGGGCCCGGCCCGGCCCGGCCCAAACGAAAGCTATCTTGGCCCGGCCCGGCCCAAACGAAAGCTATCTTGGCCCGGCCCGGCCCGGTGTAAAAATTGGAAGTTCGGCCCGAGCCCGGCCCGGCCCGTTTGCTTTTTTACAGTTCTCGGCCCGGCCCGTACAAAAATCAGTAAAAGCAGGCCCGGCCCGGCCCGACACAATTTCTACAAAAAAAAAAAAAAAATCCGTTTTTTCTCAATATACAATTAAAATTCTTTTAATGAATACTACATACATATTTATGGGAACATTTTACAGTATATTTTACATTACTATGATGTTCTCAAAACAGAAAACACACAATAGTAAACATTAACTATTACTTACAGTGTTTTAGTCATCGTGTCTACAGACATTTCAAAATGGAAATAAGGATTCATTAAAAGATTAATGTAGTTCAGAATAAAGGATTAAAAACATGATAACTTTTGAAGCTGTATAATAAAAAGTATATTTGCGAAAATATTTCTCTCATTTTTGAGGCTCTTCTCAAATCCAAAGGAGCTACATTTCGACACATTTATGAATTCTTTTCTTTTCGAAACGCGTAAGATTGGCAGGTATTCTTATTCAGAAGCTATGTAAATGTCGTTTTTTTCATAGATAAAATCAATATATCTTTGTGAAAATACTGTCAAAGTTAGCGTTTTGAATCGAATTTCCGGAAGCGATAGCACAGGAAAGGAGAAAAACGCACAGTCACGTGACAGGAATCTCTGTAAGTAATTTATCAAATATGGAAAAAGCTATTCGTTTCCAAATGCCTTCAATAGGCAGGCCTGTCAATTTTATGCCTTTATAGTTAAAAATTTTGTCAGAAAATATGTCTGAAAGCTTCGCATTGTTGAGCAGTGAATATGAGAACCACCTTAAGGTATATTTCCAAAGATACTGTTAAGATAAGTTCATTATCACTATTAATACTGCAAAACACAATGACTGTTCCACACATCCTGAGATCGATTAAGACCAGTTCCGTCCCGGCACGAGTCTGCAGAAAAAAAATTAAACTCGGAATCAGACATCTTGTAACTGTACGATGCCGATCTCTACGATGGACATGTTACATTTCTGTATTGATGTTGTTAAACTCGCATCGGCTCGTGACGCACATTTATACTTCTCGAGAAAATCATTCATTGAAAATGGCTCGTATTTTATCTGCTTTGCTTAAATTCTTATATTGGGCCGACAGGCCCGATTAATTTTTTTGCCGGCCCGGCCCGTTGAAAAAATTGTCCTAATTCTGCCGGCCCGGCCCGTTTTGAAATTCTGCTTCATTCTGCCGGGCCGGGTACGGGCCTCGGGCCAAGCCCGGGCCCGTGCAGACCTCTACTCTGATTATGAGAAATTATGAGCCTTTTTAAAAGATTCTACCAGACAGATTTGCATCTTTAATTTTTTAGACATGATTTTAATATATTATACACATTCTTTACCAAATCCTGCTGTAAATGATCCACTAGATATATTTCGTTCGATTCAAGGTTCATTCGGAGAAACTTAATAAGGCTTAAATAATCAGGCTACAGTAGACTCCCTCAAATCCGCACAGCTTGGGACCAGTGCAGATTTTAGAATTTTACAGATTTCTGGTCGTTGCTTTGTTCGCATTTTTTAAACAGTAATCTGAATGTAATAATGCAATCAAAATTATAATGAGTATTTGCAATACAGTAAAATATTGAAATAATTAAGTAACGTAATAAACTACAGAGGTGCCAAGTATTACGGTTTGTCTGTAATTATTATGGATACGCAACAAAAATTACGCCGAAAAAAAAACGTGAATTTTGTCATAGGATTGCAATGCGAATTTCGACAGAGGATCGCGGAAAAAACACTAATTTCGTCAAATGTTGCGTAAAAAGTGCAAATTTCGTCAAAAGATCGTGGACAAAGCACGATTTTAGTCAAACGGTCGTGCAAAAAAGCTAATTTCATCAAAGGGTTGCGGAAAAAGCGCGAATTTTGTTGACGGGTGGCGGAAAAAGCGCAAATATCGTCAAAAGGTGGCGGAAAAAAGCGCGACTTTAGTCAAGAGATCACGGGAAAAAGCGTGACTTTAGTAAAAAGATCGCGGGAAAGGCACGATTTATATTTAAAAAAATCACGGAAAAAGCACGATTTTAGTCAAAAGATTGCGGATAAAGGGAGAATTTCGTGAAAGGGTCACGGAAACAACACGAATTTCGTCAAAAGATCGCGGAAAGAGCACGATTTTAGTCAAAAGATCGCAGAAAAAGCACAATTTTCGTCAATGAGTCACAAAAAATGCTAGTTTCGTCCCCATTTTTGTATGCAGAATCACCCCCGAACTCTGGTTACTGATAACTTTCATTGAAACTTGGCACCTCTGAAACTAAAATGATAAAAAGTAAGATAATTTTTAAAATGATTAAATTATTAAAAGTAAAGGTCAAGTAAATAATTAATAATGTATGCATAATAAAAATGAGATACATTTTCCTTGAATGATTCAATGAAACTTTCCTCGTCAAGGTACCCTCTTCATTCACATCAAAATCAAAGTAGGGAAGTTTTATTTCAGGTTTAGCCAGTCTTAATAACCAAAAAAAAAAAAGAAGCTTGATAATAAGTATATTGTGTAAAAAGATTGTGATGACCAGGGGTATCAGCAATATCTTGGTTATTTCCTGAAATAAATTTACACTTCCTTCATGGAAAAACTACAAGTTCAGTCCTATTGTCGAGAATTACATATTAAAATACATACAGAATGATATGAAACTTCAAAAACCTGTCATTTTGCCCCTCCATCTGAAGTGAAAGTTAGTTTCATTGTTTACATCTGTGATCATGTGCAGATCTGAGGGCTGTCAGGGCCGGACGAACACTCCGTCACTCCCGGCACGGAGTAAAAAAAAATCGAGGGGCGCAAATTTGCCGAAAACAAAATGAGACTAAAGCAGTTTTCTGAAGACTGCTCTGTAGATGCAGTGCCTGCTCGTGTTGAGCAACAGGAAGACTGAGAGGATGAAGTGAAACAGGTAGAAATGCATCACGCTTGCAGATTGAGACAGATGAAGATCGTCCTATCAGTTTGTTTTTGAGTTTTGATCAAGAACTATTACCTGAATGTACTTCTGATGCAGAAAGAATTTGTCTTTCGAAAGCAACTTCAGTGCCTCCCGATGTATAACCTTGACTTGCTATCAGCGGACATAGATTCACCTAAAACAAATATACATCAAGAGACCTCAGCAACGGAGAGAAAATTCACAGAAATTGGTTGGTGTATTTTGTAGCCAAAAACTCAGTTTTCTGGTTCCACTGTAGAATTTTTGCAACGGCTGCAACTTCTTCTTTAGTAATTCGTTTAAAAGCTTCACAAACAACACATGCTATTTATTAAAGATTTTGAAATGCAAAAGTCCAGCATTGGAACGCCGTTTTTCAACATGTAGTTCGATCGTCAAAATTTTCGGAGAAAGTTGCTTGGCATTTAGAGGTAGTAACGAAAATTTGTATTAACAATTAACATGATAATGGAATCTTTTTATGGCTATTCCAACTATTAGCTAAATTTGATCCTGTCACGGTGGAGCATGTAAGGAGGGCTTTGAAGAAGCAACATAAATTAACCACATACTTGAGTAAAACTATTCAAAATGAGGTCAGTCATGAGAAGTCACATATTAGATGAAGTAAAAAAAAATAAAATTATCACTCAATGGAGGATATTCCATCTCCGTTTTGATCACGTGTCAAGGTAAAAACTTATAGCGTAAATAAGGGAAGGCGCCAACTTATATGGGCCCATGGGGCCCACCCAATAATTTGATCTCTCCCCCACCTATTTTTAATTTATTTATTTATTTTATCACTGAAATGATATATCATTTTATTGACGTTCTCAAAATAATTTTGTTTTAAAAATAGTAAAGACGTCGATAAGACTTACAGAAGCACTAAAAATAATCTCTCAAAAACTGACTTCCTGCATATTTTGTCTTCTGGTTTAATGTCTTGAATTCATAAGGCACTTACGTGGCTAAAACGTGTTTTTCTTGACAGTTAGCTTTTGAATTTTCAATAGTTTGCAAGTTCTATGTTATTATGTATTTATAAGGAAAAAACATGTGAGAATATAATTTAATAAAATTATTTATTAAATTATAGCAATTTTATATTTTGCTTAGAAATAACATAATTTAACTTCAAATTACTATCATGTTTAGTTATTCGCTCTTTCCCACCACTCTCTCCAGGGGGGGGGGGGGGGGGGGGGGACTGTGTTGTTTTAGTAAAAAAATTTTCGAGCCCACCCAATATTTTTGAAAAGTACTGCGTAGACGTGTAATATAAATCCCCGCTAGCCAGTGAAACAGTTCATGAGGAAAAGCAGTAGTATCTTCCCTTCTTATCAGTTAGACGTTCTTTGGGTAAATTACCTGCATCACGTGACTTTTTTCAGCCTCGAACCCATATTTGGAATATCCTCCATTGTATTAGACTGCACACTTGACTTGAGTAAAACAGAACAAATGACCTTCGTCATAAGGTATGTGTCAATTAAAAAAGAAGGCATCACTATTCGTGAAAATTTTTTGGGCTTTCTTTCGACTGAAAGATCAAAAAACTTTTCGATGTCCTACTTCGAGAGCAAGAAAACCTGAGATTGCCTTTAGCAAACATGAGAGGCCAAGGATATGATAATGGGGGCGAACATGAAAGGAAAACGTACAGGGTGCAACCAATGATTAGAAACATCAACCCTCGTGCTTTTTTATGCCATGTGGTTGCCAATATCTTAACCTGGTGTTAAATGATATGGCCAAATCGTAATTAGAAAGAGCCAACTTTTTAAAATCAAATTTCAATACCGAGACATCGAGTTCGTCTGCGAAAAAGATAATTTGATTATGAAAATCAGGATGAACCCATAATCCATGCACAGAAAAATACAAAATTGAACTCTTTTTCTTTTACCACCTTTTTGACACTGCGATCAATTAATTCTTTAGAACAAAGATTTTCTAGGTGTGACATCAGAGCAAATATCATATATATGAACTAAAAGATGTTTGTTCTTCTATAATTTTGGCCAATTGCAAAGATTTGGAAGCCATTTTAACAGACGGAGAATCATTGGCCTGATTTGAACTTTGTGATGAAATATCAGTGATGTGTTCTCTATCAGGAAAAGATTTAACACTGTAAGAAATTATGAAATTGAGAACAAAAATGAGTTTTGCACCCAACTTGACCATGACCATTGTTCTATTAATTTTACTAACTCTTCCAATAACTGTTACATCCGAGGATCGTAGTTTTTCAAAGCTGAAAATAATCATGAACCCTATTTACGATCAACATCATCTCAAACAGGCTTGTCAGACCAAGCTATTTTGGAAATTGAGTATGAACTCAGTAACAGTTTGGATGTTTCTGAATTAATTAAAGAATTCTCTGAACTAAAAGTTCGCAAAAAACCTGAATTTTTCTCCTGTTAACTATTTTTTTAAAATGAAGTTAAGTGTTTTAAGTGAAAAGTTATTGTAAGTATTTGTGTCAATTACTGAGTGCGAGTTAACTGTTTTTTTACGTTCGATAAAAAATATAAAAAAAAGACCATATACCTTTCTTATGCATACTGTGCATGCATATTATATAGAAGCGCAATTTTTTACTTTTGCACAGAGTGGTTTAAAGACTAAATCCGGCCTTGCTACTGTATTAACTTATGCCACGTAGGCTGAGTCTTTGTTCCAACAGGTGCCCACCCTCTAGAAAAATAGACACAGTTGTCAGCAAAATTTTGGGCTGTGGGATTGAGCTTTTAATAAGTTTTTTCTATACAAGCAGTTAAGTTTATTTATTTAATTTATTATGTTCACTGTTTCTTTTCCTCTTAAGGGATGAGGTCTGAAAAATAAATTCCTTATCATCTTTTTTGTTGTATAATACACTACTATTTAGTATTTTACAAACTGTATGAAATAATTTTCGATTTTGTATTTCAGCTTTCCCGGGCGTCCAAGATTTCGAGGTCGTAAACACTTACAGCATTACTTTCTGACCCATTCAGCTCATAAGTTGCAGACGGATGTACAGAATGCACTCGATGTTTACGATGACATAGATTCGGACTTGAAAGCATGTGAGTGTACTTAGTCTGTACATGCTCTATAAAATTTCAACATAAATGACAATGAAAAATAGTTTTAACAATAGAAATCTTTTTTATAGTACAAGATAATGTCTTATTTCTTATGATTTGTCTATTCTGTTACACAAATTTTCCACTTTGTTATTTTCCTTATGTTACAGAGTGGACAGTGAACCCTAGAACTAATACTGAGATGTCAAGTTCAAGGAGTAATAAATAATTTTACAGATATAAATAAACATGTACTAATGTCTTGCCTATCAATGATTCATTTTATTTTTTTATAAAGGTTTATATTAAGGTAAATAATGTTAATGTAATAGAGTATATGAAAGTCAATGGTCACAAATAGCACACTACAAACGAGTAGCCAAAGTACGGAAGTCACTACTATCTCTGGTAGTTTGTAATGTAGTTGCACTACATTTTGAAAAGTGTCATGTAGCAAGTAGCAGGATACAAAAATCAGTAGTTTGTGATGAACACTGACACTACTTTTGATCCTACTTCAGAAAACAAAATCACATGTAACAAAAACTTGCTTCTTTTGTGCAAAATGTGATTTGTGGAATGTCAGCAACTCAGCTGCAGTGAAGAGCAATACATTGTAGGACGTCCTATATTGACACTTGCAAGTAAATTGAAGTGTCAAAATCCAAATCAAAGAAATTAATTTTCTTGCTGGCTCATTATTAAAATTTCATGTTTTAATGCATTGTTTACAAAAAAAAACTAATTGCTTTATTTCCAGATTTATTATTTTTTGGCATTATGATAGAGAAAATAGTACTTGCATATTATCCGGACCAGATAGATAGATCGTGAAAAATAGTTGTCAATCACCCATTTTGCTTACTGTTGTCAGTTGTTGTGTTCAGAATTGTAATTTAATGTCATTGTAATAATTGAAATGTAGGTTTTCGTGTAACTCATATAACAGGTGGCACTGCTGTGCTGCATTTTTCACGATTATTCCTGTAGGTATGTCTCAAAATTTAATGCATGGAATCGAATCAAACTTCCTATTCTTTTACAATTTCAGATAAAAAGATCCTAATTAGACTGCCCAACAGGTATCACTTTTATGCTCTTTGCGTTTTGAAATTTTGGTTGCAGACATCTAAGAGGGTGAAGGATTCAATTGAATGATTTGTTTGAAAAATGTTGTGGTTGTATCTCCATTTTAAATGCACACAATTGAACGAACCTGTACCTTTAGAATCCTCATGTATCCAGGTAAGGTTAGTTGGGGGCAACTGGGCCATGGTTTTACAATGTGACTCTGGAGCTTCAAAAAGCTAATGTTCATTTGATTGTTTTATGGCCATTGTTTAATGGCGTCCCATTACCTGCGGTGTCTACAGGACAGACCCCATGCTAGTGACAAATAAGGTTATCTCAGCTAGATAGGCCTGTTAGTTGTCGGCTCAGGTAGCTCCATCGGTAGAACATTCGCAATTCAATTCAAGGTTCTGGGTTCGAATGGGGCCTTTTTTTGCTCAGTTGGAAAAAATTCCATTTTAAATGATATCATCCCCAGCATCGCTGTTGGCATGGACTCGCCTAGTTGAGTGCCAGAGGTTGCTTACCCTAAAGGGTCGATGAGAAAGTGTCCCCTATTGTTTTTAGACTTTGATTTTGTATCATGCCAGTAGTAAAGTGAACACTGGGAGGGTCCTCCCTAAAGTATTGGGTGTGATAAGATGTTTCTTTTAAAATCCATTCGGTCTATTTGGATGGAGTCATTGCATGATTCCATCCATTCATTTTATTTTAATGCCATGAAAAGAGAACCCTTTCTCTCATTTCCTTTATCATGATGGGCTATGTTCACTGGGATGAAATGTGTGTGTCCATAGTATGACACAAAAATGATGTCTCCTTTCTTGGGATTTGTTTCTAGATACTCCTTATGAATAATGCAAAATGAAGTGTGAAATTTAAATCATTTTGCTTACTCTAACCGCATACTAATCTAGCCAGATTGGGCCGTTCTGCTTTTAATGTGTCTATGTAGCTCATTCAGGGTGTCTACAGAATCTGGAAATCAGGGAATCATGGAGAAGTCAGGGAACTTTATAAATATACTTGAAAATCAGGGAAATTTGTCTATAGACGAACGAGACTGATTCATCCATTTTATACACCCTATTTTTTCACATGCTGATGAGTCTTTCCCAATATTTTTAAAAAGATGCACATGGTATGAGTTTTTGATATTTAACACAAATTAGGGTCATTTTCTGTGGATAGTGCTTATAGTGAAGGCAATTTACCCATTTTTAAACATTTTAAATGATACATAACTTGACCAGGTGGCCAGCCTAACTCAATTAGCTATCCCGTCAGATGTAGCTAAGTCTTAGAACTGGATATTTTTCAGAAAATGAGAAAATTGTCTGGTCACCCTATATCCATTGGCCTCTCTATGAAATTGTTCGAGTAAATTTTGAGTTTGGATTTATAAAACTGTCAACCCATACTTAATGAATATTAGGCAATTTTTATGTTTTTCTCTTGTTTTTCCCCCTATTAGCAAGTGTGTTATACGAGGAATCGGCATACACGAAAAAATACTGTATGTGTATTGTAAATAATGGAAATCAGGGAAATCATGGGAAAATCAGGGAACTTTTTTTTACAATTTCTGGTAACTTTTAGCAACTGGGTGTTTAAAACCATTGTTATTCATTAACATGCTCAACAAACTCGTGCTTAATAATAACAAAAGAAGAATAATGAGCAACGAATAAATATAGAAATAAGAGGTGATTCCTACGTCATAGGAATCACCTCTTATATCTATGTTTATTCACTGCTCATTATTTGCATGTACAGTGAAACCTCCTACAACGGTCACTCTGAACAAAGATTACCTCCGAATACCGGTCATTTTCTAGTGTTACCGAATCTCTTCTATAGAAATGACATTACACTAAACCTCCGAATAACGAATTCCAAACAACAACCACTCTGCAACATTTTTTTTTTTTTTAAGCGTTATGTTTTAACTACAACTGAGATTGCGAAAAATGTGGAGGTGGATTTTCTTATTTGGCGTCTTTAAAATTTCTCTACTAATCTCTAGTGGTTGCTTAGCGAAACCAAGTTCGTAAATAAGTGTAGCAAGACGGGTATGGGGGTGATGAAATTTAAGTCTGAGCAAGCAGCAATCATTTGCAGGGTTCACACAGACTCCTTGGAAACTCCTTAGAAATGAAAACATTCCCAAGTAGTACTTAGAACTACTTAGATAAGCAAACCACTACTTAGAAACTCCTTATATTGTATTGCGGCTTCGGATGCAAGCGATATTGCTGCCGAGGAAAAAAAAATCGTGATTGAAAAATGCACGGTAAATCCTTTATGCACGTCATTCATCTGAAGCACAACATTGATTGGGTAGGGTAATCTTAATAGCAGGGCTCCCACTAGGTCCGAAATGTCCGTTTTTTGACACTGTTAGCTGACCTTTATTTTAAATTTTATCGATGTTTGGCATATTTAGCCAAGAATCTCGGAAAAATCGCGTTTTTTGCAAATATGTTCCAAAAAATACCGTCAAATTTCGCCAATCGATCGCGGAAAAAATTCGTAAATTTTGTTAAAGGATCGTGAAAAAATGCGAGTTTCTCCAAAAGATCATGGGAAAACTCGGATTTCTTAAAAAGACGCGAATTTCTTAAGACAGCTAAAAAACGCGAATTTACTCAAAGGATCACGAAAAAACGCGAATTTCGTTAAAGATCGAGAAGAAAAGCAGATTTCCTCAAAAGATCGCATAAAACGCGAATTTTCATCAAAAGATCGCGAAAAAAAATGTTACTTTCGTCAAACGATCGAAATAAAACACGAATTTCATTAGAAGATCTCGAATTTCCCCAGAAAATCGCGAAAAACATGTGAATTTCGCCAAAGGATCGAAAAACACACGAATTCCGTCAAAGGATCGCGAAAAATACGTAAATTTCGTCAAAGGATCGCGAAAAATACGTAAATTTCGTCAAAGGATCGCGAAAAATACGTAAATTTCGTCAAAGGATCGCGAAAAACACACAAATTTCGTCAAACGATCAGGAAAAACACGCAAATTTCGTCAAAGAATCGCGAAAAACACGCAAATTTCGTCAAAGGATCGCGAAAAAAAGCGAATTTTCCCAGAAGGTCGCGAAAAAAACGCGAATTTCTCCCAGAAGATAGCGAAAGAAACGCAAATTTCCCCATGACGATCGCGAAAAAAAAATGCGAATTTCATTATAAGATCGCGAAAAAAATGCGAATTCGTCAAAATTTCACCTTCAAAGAAAGCGATTACCGCTGTTCTAAAAGAATAAATTAAAAACGTGTTGGGTTTGACTAATCTCTATTTATGTGACCTAGGGGTGATTCTAGTCTGAATTTTCCGAAAATGTAAGGCATTCATTTCCGGAAATTTTAAAAAATCGGTCACCAATCGGAAAATTCGGTCATATGGTCGCCGAAAAAAATAAATTTTGTCAATCGTTTGCAGAAAAATTGCCAATTTCGTCAAAGGATCGTGGGGAAAACGCAAAATTTCGTTAAATAATCGCGAAAAACCCTGCAAATTTCGTCGAAAGATCGTAAAAAAACCCCACAAATTTCATCAAAAGATCGGGAAAAAACACAAATTTTGTCGAAAGATCGCGAAAAAATGGCAAATTTCGTCAAAAGATCGCGAAAAAACACAAATTTCATCAAAAGAGCGCATAAAAACTCACAAATGTCGTCGAAAGAGCACGAAAACCCAAACATTTCGTCAAAAGATCGCGAAAAATTGACAAATTTCGCCAAAAGATCACGAAAAAACTCACAAATTTCGTCAAAAATGCACGTAAAAATTCACAAATTTCGTCAAAAGATCGCGAAAAAACCCACCAATTTTGTCAAAAGATCGCGAAAAACCCACAAATTTCGTCAAAAGAGCGCGTAAAAACCCACAAATTTTGTCAAAAGAGCGCGTAAAAACCCACAAATTTCGTCAAAAGAGCGTGTAAAACCCCACTAATTTCTTCAAAAGAGTGCGAAAAAACGGCAAATTCCGTCAAAAGATCACGAAAAAAACTTGCCAATTTCGTCAAAAGAGCACGTAAAAACTCACCAATTTTGTCAAAAGAGCACGAAAAAACCCACAAATTTTGTCAAAAGAGCGCGTAAAACCCCACAAATTTCGTCAAAAAAAGCACATAAAAACCCACAAATTTCGTCAAAAGAGCACGTAAAAACTCACCAATTTTGTCAAAAGAGCGCGAAAAAACCCACAAATTTTGTCAAAAGAGCACGTAAAACCCCACAAATTTCGTCAAAAAAGCACGTAAAAACCCACAAATTTCGTCAAAAGAGCATGTAAAAACCCACAAATTTTGTCAAAAGAGCACGTAAAAACACACAAATTTCTTCAAAAGAGTGCGTAAAAACTCACCAATTTCGTCAAAAGATCGTGAAAAAAATTCACCAATTTCGTCAAAAGATCGTGAAAAAAATTCACCAATTTCGTCAAAAGAGCACATAAAAACTCACCAATTTCGCCAAAAGAGCACGTAAAAACTCACCAATTTCGTCAAAAGATCGCGAAAAACACACAAATTTCATCAAAAGATCGCGAAAAAACCCATAAATTTCGTCAAAGAGCCACCGAGAAAACGCATAGCTAGTGTCTGGAGTGGATTTCCCCCTCCCCCCTTCCCTGGTGTAACTTTTCAGATTTGCTGTGAATTTCAGAATTTTTTTTTTTTACTCAGAATCATCCCTGTGATATGACCGCTGGTCACTGCATAAAAAAGTAGGTTGTCAATTTTGTATTTAAATTTACGAAATCAGTAAGCAATATATTGTGAATACTGTGCAATTTCAGCACTAACAATTAGATTCTAATAGGGTAAAATTTGTTTTTGAAATGTTTTTCTCTCCAAATTGGGCATTAAAAATTTGAGTGTGCATACCATATAACGATGCAGCACATGAAAACATCAACAACAACAAAAAAAAGGCAAATCCTTAAAATTTTTTGGACTCCTTGGATTTTTTGGGTACTCCTTAGATTTTTTCTTCTCCAACTCTGTATGAACCGTGATTTGTGAATTGTGTGATGATATTTCTTGTCTATGCGTAGCACGTGTTTTGCCCTAAAATAATGAGTTCAAAAGGAAAAATTTTTAATTTAAGTGATAAATCTAAAGTTATCCAGGACAGTAAAAAAGGTGTAAGTGTACGAAAATAAGCTGAAATGTATAATTGCAATTAGGAAGCCAAATAGATAACATTCTGAAAAAATGTGACTTTTATTTAGAAAGGACAATTCAAAGTGTAAATTTGGAATCTAAAACTAAGCGTTGAAGAACTGGTTAGGATGAGATTCATAAGTTGCTTTTGGAATGGCTTTCGAACTCCCGAGAGAAAAATCTCTCAATTTCTGGACCCATGTTGCAGGTAAGTACTCCAGAAATTGCAAAGAAACTGGGAAATTAAAAATTTTGCACTCATTCAAAATGATAACGAATTTTATAACAAATCTGTGGCATTAATTATGCATTTACAGAAAGAGATAGGCTTAAAAAAACAGAAAAACTGTGAATAAGTGATTTCTTTAGTGTAAAATAAAAAATGTATTTTTTATAGTATGTATTTTTTAACTGCAAAACTAAAATCATTTTGTTCAGTTATTTTGATTTGAATGTAATGTAATTTTGATCTTTTAAATTGTGGAACCTTTGAATAACGACAACCTCCAAAGTACGGTCGCTTTATCGTGCTCCCAGTGGTGGCCGCTATTCAGATGTTTTACTGTAGATGCTTTAACTGTATGCAAGAAAGTGACTTGTTTGTTTTTTCTCATTCCAGCGAGTGAAATGCCTGGAAAGATGCTCATCTCATCTGAAATGATGCCTGATAATGAATTGAAGTGAGTGGGAATGTTTTTCAATATGGATATTAATGATTGCATGCTTGATTTCTGCAAGGACCTTGAAAACATGGAAATAGCGGGGAATTTTCTTGACCTGGAGATATCAGGGAAATTCAAAGTAAACCTGGAAAGTCATTGAAACAAATGTTAATTTCAATTAAGATTGCGGTAATCTATCTATATTTGAAAATAATACAAGGAGTGTGTCCAGAAAGCAGGTAAATAGGATGTCATTAAAAATGACTTTTGCAGGAGAAATTGTCGTGAATGGCTTTTTGTATTTGTTAAACATGAATTTTCATTATTATTTTTTCCCCCAAAGAATTAAGGGTACATTAGGAAACATTAAAAAAATACTGGCTCTTTAACAGAAAAATTTTTTAATGCTTTTAATAAATAAATATGTGCCAGATTCATGTACGGAAAGGGAAAAAAATATGTTAACACATATTAGTTCATAGGGAGTTTGATTTGAAATTCATTTTTCCAAACAAACCTTCTTGAAATCCCAGGCAACGCAGACTACTTCAGCTAGTTCATTTGAATTTGCATACAGTTTGTTACTTTCTGTTAAAAATACATGACAGCCATCCAGACGTAGCTTTTACTTCAATCTGTTGCGATTGGCAGGGAAATGTGAAATTTTATAGTGCTGCTTGCAGATAATTGTTTTCATGTGATGGGACCTAGTGAATGAGTATTTTTTTTTCTATTTCAGAATCGAGAAGTACTGTGCCCTTTGCAATCTGTCTGAAAAAAGTCTGCTCGGACAAGGCAAGCTGAAGCACTTCAAGCCGTCCGAAGGTTTCAGTTGTTTCGAGGAAATGGAGGAACACCTCAAGGAAAAGAACCTCGAAGTGACGAGCAGCGAAACGGGCTCAGAGTTGAAGCTCTTCTTCAAGAAGCAGAAGATAATGAATCGGTCGGGGTGAGTGGAAATTGGGTATCTTTTCATTAGACAGTTTTGTAACAAAGCATCAAACTTCTCATCCAGTGCAGTAATCCTATTATAAATGTTTATTAATTCTAAATAGATTCACTAAATAGTGGGTGACTTTTTAAAATATTTTAATGTGGCTTATACATTTTGGCCTTTCTCAGATATTCTGCAAAATTACTTTTTATTTTGATGGTTTCATAAAAAATAGTGTGATTTTTTTTGTAAACAAGTTAAATGTGTGCACATTAAAATTTATAAAAAATATTTTCAATCTATAACATTATTTATCTTAAACAACAAGAACAAAAAAGATAATATTTGAGGTTTTATCAGAAAAAAACTGCACTCCTGAGTCCTGAATGTGTTGCTTAAAATAGTGACCCGAAAAATGTAACTGTTGATAACAGGTGATAGGTGGCAAAGTAACTCGGAATGCAAAATGCAAGTATTTTTATCTTTAAATAGGAATGCAATGTGGATGATTAAAAATGAAGAATTCTTTTGTTTCCAGGGAAACCGTGAGACTGAACCGCTCCAAGTCATTCCCCGAGAAATCGAGCCTGTTGAACGACCTTATCCAGGAATTGGAGCTGACTGGCTTCAGAACAATGCCGGACAGTCAAGAGCTCTTTGAACAAACAGGTATTATTCACGGGACATGTTCTGTAGAGTAATTTCATTTATAAGGGGAAATCAGGATTGGCTTGACTTTGCCCTAACCAAAAAAACACGAGTAGGTGTTAAAAAAAAAAATTATATATCCAAGTGGGTTTCTTCAAAATCTTTTTTTTTAATTGTACTTATCTAATTAACAGTGAATATATTTATTTAAATGAAACATAATATAAACATATAGTACTGAAAAAAGTTCAATGTCACATGCTAATTTTGTTTAGAGTAAAATTCCAAAAAAAGTTATGTATCTTGAATTTAGACACACCCATCTAATATAAAATGTGAAGTTAATTTCATTGTAAATGTAGAAAAGTATTTTTATCGACTAGTGTTAAAATCTTGCATTATTAACAAATGGAAATAAGATTAAGAACAGTAGCTTCTTTTAAATCTAGCCTATTGAGATGGCATTACGACTGTAGTATTTTTATGCAGGACTCATCTGTGATGATGCCTGTAGATCTGAAGTTTCGTGATAGGCAACTACTGCTTTGAACATAGGTTGCAAGAAATCATTGACTGAAGAAGAAAAGGGTAAAAGCACACTTTTTTGGATTTTGTGGGCTGAGTGATAAGCAAATGCCACCTGAAACTGTTTTGCACCATTTTCTTTCTGATCCAATGAGCTATGGAAGAAACACTCAGTCCACTGTAAATGGAACATTATTAAAATGGCGGTTCGAAAGTGTGCTATAAAATCTGCTTTACAACTCTCAGTAATGTCTAGAAGTGTTAGAAATGCATTAAGAAGTATTGAATGTTTGAAATATGCTAAATTCACAGCCAAGTCAAAATTACAAAAGTGTAACATGGATCCAAGACTGAAATTCATATTGTCCAACATCTTAAAATCCAATCTATGATTTCTAAGGGTTTGGAAAACTGTGCCCAGTTCGAAAACATAGAATCTAGTAGGCAACATACATAGTACATAATTATAGGTAAAGGTTATATCATGAGAATGCCTTTATATAAAAAATTCAAATCAACTATATTCATGGAATTAAAAAATATGTATTTTTACTTTCTTCTATCTTTACAAGAAGAAAGTATTGGATTCATGAAAAATTTCGACTTCCAGTTTATGATGGATTTATATGTTTTAAAAAGGTCCTGAAGACGATTTGATGGTTTTTAGAAAATGTCTGTGTATGTGAAAAAAAAATTTGTGGGTGCTCTATCTCAAGAACTAATGCACAGAATTTCACAAAACTTTAGATTGAGTTAGACCGTGATGTAAACTGGTGCTGATTAGTTTTTGGTATATACTGCCCAACAGGTTCACTGCTATGCTGCATTTATCTCAATTTTTGCTATAGCTTTATCTCAAGAACTAATGCATGGATTTTCATCAAACTTCAGATTCAGTTACAAGTTAAGTTGTTGCTTATTAAATTTTGGTGCATATCGCCCAACAGGTAGTGCTGCTATGCTGCCTTTTTAGCGTCCGATCCAAAGTTGCAGGTGTGACATTTGCACAAACTAAATTAGCCATCAGCTAAAATATTTTTGAGCATTGGTTTCGATTTTTATGAATTTCAATGTGGGCCACTTACACATACATTAATTCAAATTTTCAAGTTGCTTGACATTTTATTTATTTTAAAAGAAAATAATTTCCATCTGTTGCGGGTGTGACATAAAAAGGACATGCATTTTCATCTTTCAGTACAAAAACTCAAAACTCTGTGAATTATAACAACTGGATGAACTGTTTTATGTTAGACAGTAATACTTAAGTAATTATTCTATGAAAAAATTAAATTACTTACTCAATTCTTGCTTGTGTAGGAAATATTCGAAGTTTTCGTTGCGGGCGTGACTTGTATGGGCAATAAAATAATGACATACACACAGTGGCGTAGCTACGTTTTTTGCCGCCCGGGACAGGATGAAATTTTGTGCCCCCCCCCCCAATAAAAAATTAACCACATTATTTTTCCTCAAGACGAAAAAAAAAGTCTTTTTGGCTTGTACCGAAAGGAAAAGGTAGCTTCACTCTTCTTTGTTTTTAAGAATTCAGCTCAAACACATGAAACTGAAATGGGTGGAACTAGATTATAAAAGATTTCTAGTTTTCATCAATACTGAATTTGAATGGCAACTCAAAAAATTTAGCGAAACGCTTACGGATATGACAGTTGTTTTAAGCGTATGGGATTAGAAATAATAAAAATAAATTTACAAAAAAGACATTTGCTAAAACTCATAAATTAGGCTCGATTATGGAAAAAGTTTTCTGTTTAAAAATGGCAACCCCCTGAGAATTTAAAATTGCTTTACTCATCCATTTTTTAAGATAAAAATAAAACCAAAAAATGTTCTTGAATCCTCCTATCAAGACCTAACGATTATGCAAGAAATAAACTTCCATTTATAATTTTTTGTATATATTTTTTTCAGTTTGAAATCTGTAAGGGGTCGCCATTTTGAAACAAGATGGCGGTTAAAATGCCCAACGAATTTGGTTGAGATCTTAATAAATCCTTAACATATGCTCAGACACATCCAAATCGGTTTATAAATACGAGTGCAGTCGCATGACAATTATCCTACTTATATAGAGAGGTAATTACTAAATATAAAGATGTGTTGGGGGGGGGGGTGTAGGTTGCTTGCCCCTCCCACGTAAAAATTCAGCAGAGTGACTTGACAAATTAGTTTAAGTTATATATGAAACTTTGAAAATATTGTTAAAATAATAACTTTGAATAAGAATATGTTGAAATATATGCAACTTCATGAATCCTATATATATTATATGATGTTTCAGTGATAAGGTAAGTGTAAAATGTACTTACAGTAATGAGCCAAAATGATGAACAGAAGAAGGTTTCCTTTATTGGAGCTTGAAATACATGAACGTGACTTCGTTCCAGGATCAAATTAATGGACACTTGCGACGATAGTCTACCCGAACTCGAGAGCACTGCATTATTCGACGACATAAGTAATATTTTAAGCAACTTGAAATATATTATACACAACTCTATCGCCGATTTAATTAACAATTTTTCGATGAAACGTCTTCTTACTAAACTATTATGCTTAATAAACTTTAAGTTCTTACAATTATATCGATATTTAGCCATATACCATAGATATTCGCTGAAACTTCATAAAAACATACCAGATAATACCATAAGTCAGCCATCAGACATCGCACACCTTGCACACCGAAAACATGAAATCGCTGTCCCTTTAAATCAGGACGAAAACCTATCGGCCAATCAGAATCGACTACGCAATTTGCATAAGTCGGAAGATACTTAACATTTACTTATAATTTGAATAACATTTAATAAATATTACAATGACTTTAGAAAAATTACTTTAATATAAAAATGACTTAAAAAGATGATTTTATATGTTAATTAAATTTAAATACTTATCTTTAAAAAAAATGAATATGAGCGAATGCGATCGCAAGTAAAATTGCCGTATACGGTCCACGACCGAAACGCGATATGCAACCATCCAACCGTGGCGGTAAAAACGTAAACAAACGCCGAAAGGCGGCAATGAAAAGAGAATATCGTGTTGTCGAGTTCAGGTAGACTTTACAAATTGTTTAATGGAAAAAATAGAAATAAAAAATGCTTGGGAATATTTTTCCACAAGATGAAAGGGATAAGAATTAAAATCCTTTTAAAATTCTAAATTTAAATTAAATTTCAAAAGTATAAATTAAAATTCTTAAATTCGTTTTCCTGACTTTAAATCTTATGTTCTAAAATCCGTTTCACCCTTTGTAACTTTGTTTCCTAGCATAATATTTATTACGTTCACCATTAAAATCAAAGAGTAACTTAAGATAGAACATGCTGACATTTGGACAATTCTCCTTCGTTTGTGGTTAAAGCCTTGCATGTCACAGATCCAGGGAATTGTGCAGGTCTTGACCACAGATCAATCAAGAGCTAATTAACCCATTAAACTAAATGTTCCTCCGAATTGATACTTTCGCCCTCTGCTGGAAAATATTACAAGTCCCAACATATTAGCATGAACGCGCACAAAAAAGATTAGATTTTGCCCATTCGAAGTGCGTGCAACCAACGGCCATGTAGGTCTCAAAATTGATGGATATGGCTCGAGGGACATCCGATCGAACTCGTGAAGATGATCGTAAAATGCAGCAAGAAAATAAACGAGTTCGATTCACAAAGAGGTTCCCGAGTCAAATTCATTACTCCTATTAATCTCCCAGTTATTCCTTACATAGACAGATATAGCTATAGCTTTCTCTAATGCACATGCGCTGAATTTAAGTATATATGAAATATATTTAACTTTTAAAATGAGGAAAACAACTATTTGTACTGGCCGTAGTAGGAAGACTGAAAAATCCTGCTTTGCTTTTTATACAATTTAAGAAGGGTAAAATTGGGAGTAATTTTATGGATTTTCTTAATGCCAATTTGGCGGGAAAATGGAATTTCCAATAAAAACAAAATAATATCTTTACTTGTTTTTCTTCCAGCTAAATCCATTTTTGCATTGGCTCACAGAAGCCCCCATTACATGAAAATATTCATATGGAATACTAAGAACAAAAAAATCACCAATCTCTCTGTGTGTGTGTTTGTGTGCGTGACGGAGATGGCAGAAATATCTACCGCACGTGTAAGATTGAAAATTTGGGTGAGGGTAGTTCAAGGCAGATCCTGATGCACATGAGGCTCAGATTTCTTATTTTTGGGTCGGTAATTTTTCTTAATTTTTTTCAAAAAATTGTCGGCGGCAGTACAAAAGTTCGGACAAAGAACCATACAGTGACGAACATTCATTAAAAACCGAACTAAAAAGAGATCTCCTTTCCAGTCGACCCCCTCCATTTAATTTCCGAAAATTGATGGATCAGAGATTATATGACATATAGACAATCAACTTAATTGTTAAATGTTGCCAAATGCTAAAAACATAATTTAAAAGAATTTTATGAATTTAAACGAAGATTATTAATGTGTTTTGTAACAAAAGTACCGTGATATGAGTTAAGAGTTACTCTGCGAGGGCTTTCCCCCTGTAATTACATTTAAAAGTATGTTTTCCAAAACATAGATTTCTTTTACCACCATTATCAAACATTAAAGGTGCATTCTTTTCTCGGATTCTATTGGCCAGATTTCAAAGGGAATTGATTCATTCAACTTAGCTTACGATTTTCTTGCAGTTTTTACTCCATCTTCCAGTGCAGGGGGCGCATTCCTATCTTGGGTTCTATAGACCCAATTTCAACTGGACTTTGCTCATTCAACTTGGTTTAAAATTGTGTTACAGTTTATAGTTCTACCTTCAATCGTCAGTGGGCATTTTTATCTGAGGTTTCATGGACCCGATTTCTGCAAAATTTTTTTTCTTTCAACTCATTTTACGATTCTCTTTAGATTTTTCGGCGAGTATGCAACACGCCTGCTATACGGGGATGCAGAACCCGTGCTGGAAACTCATTTTGAAAGAGGTAAATTTGAAGGCAGGTTATTAGTGGTTAGAGAAGCGTGTGTAAGAGATCTGGTCTACGCTGCTGAAGACAGTGGGGACCCTTCCCAGAGGTTCATTTTGAAAGACAAGATTCTGTATACATTTTTTAATTTTAATATGAATAGAAGTTTTAATCATTCGTGGTTGGTTTGGAAAAATCGATTGGCAGGTCAGCTAGTATACAAATGAATAATGTTCTCTTTGATACCAGGAATGTAACGCCAAGGCAGCAGCAGGCCTTTAATTTATAAACTGGAGGCTAAGACAATTAGAAACTTGCATCATCGAGTGACAATTATGGATCTCTCCATTTCCCCCACCTTCACCGAATTTCATCAAAACTTTCATGCACACACATACACACAAAAGAAAATGTCAACAATTCTTATTTATTTTCAAAGTATGTGAAATAATTTCGGTTGAAAGCTCCTCTCAATTTGGCGTCCCTTGTTTAACCACTTAGCGCCTCAATTCAGGTACATAATTATCTTAGGCACGAAGTGTGTTAAGCCATCCCTAGAAACATTTACAGAAGCTTTTTCTTTCTTCATTATTTGGATATAACAAAATTTCTTAATAAAGAAAACATTCACACACACACACAAAAAAAAAAAAAAATTAAAAATTAACAGTTTTATTTATTGACAAAATATGTGGGATAATTTTGGTTTAAACCTCTCTCAGTTTGGCGCCCCTAGGCCTTGGCGCCAGGCGGTCCCCCCCCCCTAGCTACGCCACTGCGTACACAAATATTTACAAAGCAGGTTTTTTTTTTAAATTCACCAATTAATGAATAATACAATTATAATATCAAAAGAAAAAATATCAAATAAATTTCATTTCTAATCTTGAATTTATAATTTCTGGCAGTGACAGCTTTTTTATAATAATGTTCTCCCAGGATACATCTCGCTGATTTGGCCAAACATTTCCTGAAATTTTTTTCAGATACTCTCTTTCCATATCATCACCACCCATTTGTCTTTTTTGCCCAACCAGGTTTTCGCTCTTTTTACTTTCTTCTATCTTCAATAGAAGAAAGTATTGTAATCGAAATTTTTTTCGACTTCCGGTTTTCGACGGATTTGCATGTTTTAGGGGTCAGAGATTCCAAAAAACATGTTTATAGAAAATGTCTGTCTGTCTGTGTGTCCGTCTGTCCATCTGTCTGTCGCCATTGTACCATCAAAAAGTGTATGAAGTTATGTATAGAATTAAACCAAAATTTTATTATAAGTTTTTGGCTATGGCAAGCAGGTCCTCCCGCAATTTGGAAAAAATTTACCGGTAGGGGGCGCTGATATAACAATTTTTGTGCGATTTTGAATATTGTACCATCCAAAAGTGTATGGAGTTATGCATAGAATTGAACCAAATTTTTAGTTTAAGTTTTTGGATATGACAAGCAGGCCCTCCCTGAATTTGGAAAAAATTCGCCTGTAGGGGGCGCTGTAAATGCATTTTTTGTGCGATTTTGAATATTGTACCATCGAAAAGTGTATGAAGTTATGCATAGAATTGAACCAAATTTTTAGTTTAAGTTTTTGGCTATGGCAAGCAGGTCTTCCCTGAATTTGGAAAAAATTTGCCGGTAGGGGGCGCTGTAATAGCGATTTTTGTGTGATTTTGAATATTGTACCGTCCAAAAGTGTATGAAGTTATGCATAGAATTAAACCAAATTTTTATTTTAAGTTTTTGTATATGGCAAGCAGGTCCTCCATGAATTTGCAAAAAATTCGCCGTTAGGGGGCGCTGAAATAGCGATTTTTGTGCGATTTTGAATATTGCACCATCGAAAAGTGTATGAAGTTATGCATAGAATTGAACCAAAAAAAAATTTTAAGTTCTTGGCTATGGCAAGGAGGTATTCCCTTAATTTGTAAAGAAATCGCTCGTAGAGGGCGCTGTAATAGCAATTTTTGTGCCATTTTGAATATTGTACCGCCGAAAATTGTATGAAGTTATGTATAGAATTGAACCAAATTTTATGTGTTTATTTTTGGTCATGTCACGAAGGTCCTACCTGAATTTGGAAAAATTCTGCCGGAAGGGGGCACTATAATTGCGATGTCTGTACCATTTTCATTATTGTACCATTGAAAAGTGTATGAAGTTATCCATATAATTGAACCAAATTTTTTGTGCATGTTTCTGGCTATGGCAAACAAGTCCTCCCTGAACTTGAAAAAATTCCGAAAGAAGGGGGCGCTATAATTCCGATCTCTGTGCCATTTTCATTATTGTACCATCGAACAGCGTATAAAATTATGCATACAATTGAACCAAAATGTTTGTGCTTGTTTTTTGGCTTTGGCCAACAATTTCTCCTTGAATTTGGAAATATTGCGCGGTAAAGGGGCTCCGTGCTAGTGATTTTTGTATACTTTTCTTGATTTTTCGTAGTTCTATTGTGCATCGGCGGCTCATGCAGCAGCGGGAACTCGCTTCCTGCTATGCCGGCTATTCGCAAACAGCTGATAACGACAGAATAAGGAAAAATTAATAATTTTAACAAATATCATGATATAGATTAACTCGTTTTTAGTCCGTTTAATTGACTTGAGCAGAAATTTAAGATGAAAATCAAAGTTGGTATAGTATTGAACTAATAATATTGAAGTATTAACATGTGTAACTAGGTTTTGAAATATTAAGATGTATAAGATAGAAGAAAGTTTTGGGATTGGCACATGCAACTAGTTTATATGTGGAGAACAAAACTACTTCTACAAAGTCTCCAACTGCACTTTTATTATTAATGGATATTATATCCTTATCCAGTACTGTAGTTGGAAAAAAATATTTGTGGGAACTCGCCTTTTCATAGAGTAGATGTTGGTGCTACCAGACTTTTGCTAAGCTAAAAGCCAATTCAAAACATTTAGCTAAAAGCTGACTTTTTTTAATTAACAGTTATAATTATTATATCCTAGATTTTATAGCATTGTATTTGCATAGCATTTATCTAAAAGCAATATTTAATCAATCTCATAGTAACATTTTCCGTTATGGATCAAAATATAACTGAAATAACAGAAATAAATCCATATGTTACTGACACATCTATCCTAGAAGTTTCTATAAATAATGATAATGAGAGGTGTTTTGTGTGCTCTTTGATTTATGGCAAGCTGTCTTGTCTGTTAATCTAATAGCAACTAAGAATTCACATATGGCTCAGGACCAGGGTTGGCAAGTTTTTGCCATAGGTGGAAAAAACCTGGTTAAAACCGTCCCGTCAAAAATAGGTTTTTGCCAAAGTGGTGGCAAAAATAGGCTGTCCATTTAATTTTTTTCTCAGAAAATGAGAAAAAAATTTCATGAAAGAAAAAAGAAATTTAATATTTCGATAAAAGATCAATACTATAAATTTATTTTTGAATTCTTAAGTTAAATAAGTACTATAATTATGCATTTTATGAAAGAATACTAACTTTTATAACAAAATTATAAATGGAAAAAAAAATACTAATTTTATATAAATAAATGGAAAACTTGATTATTTATTCATGTTTATACAATTGTTAATGATTATATTAACATAATAGAACTGTGGAGGCTCTAAATGAGTAAAGCTTTTATGTTTGTATGTGTTAGAAATTCAAATAAATAATTATATTCTAAATTCAATTTTTTAACATAAAATTATATTTAAAGCAGAACACTTAAATTTCAAATAATTCAGCGACATCTCCATCATAACCTAATTTTTGCTGTTTTAGCATAGCATAACAATAAACTAGTTTAGAAAGAGTATTTGTTGACAGTTTATTTCAAATTTAAGTTTGCACAAATGAAAAATTTGAAAAAAAATCTTTCGATAATAGATAGAAAGTGGATACAATGGCAAACAAGATAAAAAGGCTACAGTCTACTTACTGAAAGCAAAGATCCCTTTCTTAGAGTGTAAGAGGGAGGGGAAAAAGTTCTAGTTTCCTAACAAGGCATAACAGAAAGTTTTTCAATATATAATTTTCAATTTAATTACTTTTTTATCTGTAACAGACTAGTCTCATTAGATAAATAATTATTAATTAGTACTAAAGACTTAACTATTTACATATTTTTAAGACTCATTACATAAAACAAAAGTAGCAAAGTCATATAAAACCTTTTGATAATTAAAAAAATACTAATGGTTGACAAAATACTATACTTAAGAAAAAAATTTAGATATCTGATTTTTAATCTGGTTCTTAAATTCCTAAGTATTAGACTGAATCCCACCTATTTTATAAAGATTTAAAATATGTAAAATTATTTAATTATATTTATTAATTAGCAAATTAAATAAAAGTATTAAATGATATGTTATTAAATTTAATTGTTTATACCATTATTATCCTTATTAGCTTAGATTTAATTACACATTAAAGACAAATAAGAATTTGCCATTTTTGCTGTTTTTTTTTCCATTTTTGCCCTGGTTTTTTCCAGTTTGGTTTTTCCAGTTTCCAGCACGCCAAGTATCCAGGTTCGATCCCTGGTCTGGACATTTTTCGCTCTGTTGGAATAAACTTCAACTGTGCTACTCCAGCTTTGAATATGATATAATTAAATATTTTTACATATTTTAAATCTTTATAAAATAGGTAGGATTCAGTCTAATGCTTAGGAATTTAAGAACCAAATTAAAAATCAGATATCTATTTTTTCTTTCTTTTTCTTTTCTTTTCTTTTTTTTTTTTTTTTAAGTAAAGTATTTTGTCAGGCATTAATATTTTTTTAATTATCAAAAGGTTATAACTTTGTTACTTTTGTTTTATGTAATGAGTCTGTAATGACTCATCTGTAATGAGTAAAAATATGTAAATATTTAAGTCTTTGGTACTAATTTATAATCATTTATCTGATGAAAATAGTGTGTTACAGATAAAAAAAGTAATTAAATTAAATATTATATATTGAAAAGACTATCTGTTATGTCTTGTTAGGAAGCTAGAATTTTTGTTACCTCTTTCTTACACTCCAAGAAAGGGATAAAAAGTTACATTCTTTACTTTCAGTAAGTAGTCTGTAGCCATTTTATCTTTTTGTATTATATTCATCCCTTCCCTCCCAAATACTCTTTTGAAATTCTCAAATCCAGCAGTCTATTGTCAAAATGACCACAAGACAGATAACAAAATACCAGAGTATTGCATCCTGCTTACCACATTTTTCAAAATTCAAAAAGCAATTTGAACAAGCAGTTTTGCTGTGTCATCTTGTAGCATATTTGTTACATCCAAAGTACAGAGGTGAACTTTTAAATTATGAACAAAAGGAAAATTGTAAAGCATGGTTGTGTAAAATTAATCCCGACTTTATATCTTATATTATTAATTTCAAGCTAAAAGAAAAACCCTTCCCTAATTCATATTTTTCAGAAGAAGTGGTTAGTAGTGTCAGTGCTCATAATTGGTGGAGAAGTATCGAAAAAGCTTGTGAGATTTCAAAAGACTTCTGTTCATTAGTCGCACACCTTCAAGTATGTCCAGCAAGTAGTGCTGCTATTGAAAGATTTTTTCAAATCTTTCATTTGTGCAAACTAAAATTCTAAATAAACTGTCAACAAATACTCTATCTAAACTAGTTTATTGTTATGCTATGCTAGAACAGCAAAAATTAGGTTGTGGTGGAGATATCACTGAATTATTTGAAATTGAATAGTTTTCTGCTTTAAATATAATTTTATATTAAAAAATTGAATTTAGAATATAATTGTTTATTTGAATTTCTAACGCATATAAACATAAATGCTTTACTCATTTAGAGCCTCCACAGGTCTATTATGTGAATAATCATTAATAATTGTAAGATGAACAATCAAGTTTTCTATTCATTTATATAAAATTAATATTTTTTTCATTTTATAAATTATGTTATAAAAGTTGGTATTTGTTCATAAAATGCCTAATTATACTTATTTAACTTTAAAGATTTCAAAAATAAATTTAGAGTATTGATTTTTTAACTAAGTATTAAGTTTCTTTTTCTTTCATGAAATATTTTTTCTCTTTTTCTGCTAAAAAAATTAAATGGACAGCCTATTTTTGCCACCACTTTGGCAAAAACGTATTTTTGCCGGGACAGTTTTTTCCAGGTTTTTTCCGCGGTTTTTTCCACCTATGGCAAAAACTTGCCAACCCTGGTTAAGGTGGTTTTCCTTAATCTTTTTCTGATGATTTTGTGACCTTTCTGTGCTCTGCAAAAGAGAAGAAATTAATGTATAAATTCAATAAATATGGCACTTCAAGTCCAAAAATACATGTTTAACAAATTGTTAATATTTATTATTGAAATCCTTTGAAATTTTTAAACTTATATAAAGTTAATTATGTTAAATTTTGGTTAATTTCAAACTGACTATCTACATTTTATGCTAACTTAATACATATTTTAATAACAGTTTCAATTATTCTTATTTAATTTGAATTAAAAGAGAAAAAAAAAATCTTCCTGTAATATTATATTATTTATTTATTTATTTTTTTAAAGGGTAAATGCTGTCAAATAACAAAATCATACATATACATATCATACATATACATCAATCCTACATATTTAAAAAAAATCTTCCTGTAATATTATATTATTTATTTATTTTTAAAAAAGGGTAAATGCTGTCAAATAACAAAATCATACATATATATTTTTAAAAAAAAATTGCTAAAATATTGTTTTGTAATTTTTTTTTTTTCTTAAGTAAAAATCTTGCTTTTTAAATTATTTTCTTCATATATTATTTACAAAAAAATATTATTTTTCTGTAGAAGCAACAATTTATCAATTTAAACTGAATAAATATAAATCAACTGCACACAATGTCACATGCTCAAATGATGCTAATTTTGATTTATTAACTGGGGTTCACCAAACCAAATCAAAGGGTATAGTTAGTGCTGCAATCTACATGTTTTCCAGTATATTATTCTTACATAAATTTATATATAAGTTGTTTAGATTACATTTGTGTTCAATTTTAATTTGCGGGTGTGACTTTAATTAAATGTCATGCCTGCAACAGGAACATGTCACACCCACAATGCTTAATAACTATAATTAAAATATTAATTATTTTTTTTGTGTCTATAATTCAAAGTACCATAATAAACTATTTTTGAATATATAGTTTCATAACTTACAGTCAAAGAAATTTTTCTGTGGTGATATAAATGTAACTTTTTGTTGCGGGTGTGACACAATAATTAAGAGTAATTAAATATGCTTACCTCTTTTAACGAAGATTAGTGAACACTTCTCTGCAGGCAAAAACTTTCAATAATAGATGTCAGGTTATATACATCTAAGTTTGGAGATTTTCAGAATATTTGTTCAGCTGTATGAGAACATGAAATGTAAAGATTTTTGGCACAGTCTACTTCACACACTCATAGTGTCACTTTATTAATTAAAATAAGTATGTTAATCACAAAAATGTAATTCTTTTTCGATAAAATATGAAATAGTACACTTTTAACTGTTAATATGCAAAATTTCAATCATATTTAAGGAAATTTAAATTTTCATCCTCATGTCCACTTTTTTGTGAATTGGGTGTTAGCGATTTCAGCAATAACTCTTATCTCAAGAACTAATGTACGGAATTGAATAAAATTTAGATTCAGTTAGACCTTGGCATAAACTGGTGCTGATTAGTTTTTGGTGTATATTGCCCAACAGTGGTGCTGTTGTGCTGCATTTATCTCACTTTTTGCAATAGTTTTATCTCAAGAACTAATAATGCATGGATTTTCATCAAACTTCAGATTCAGTTAGACGTAGACATAAACTGCTACTGATCAGGTTTTGTTGTAAATTACGCAACAGGTGATACTTGTATCTCCTTGTTAAATGCATCCAATTCAATGAATTTTACAATCTTCATGATAGGCATAAATTGTCATTTAATTTTGGCACTGTGATAGTGAATTTTGAATTATTAACATGTATGAGACAGAAGAAACTTTTGGGATTGGCACATCCGACTAGTTTACCTTTTTTTTTCTTCCTACTTATATATTTTAAATTTAAATATTCTATTCATTATTTGATTTTAAAGCAAATTAGCAATTTTGTATCTTCTATTATATTTAAAACTAATTTCTGAGAAACACTGACATTTAATTCATTTAAATTCATATAATTTATACATTTTATAATTTGTAAAATAGCATTAAAATTATATTGTACATAAAGGAACAATGTATCTTTTTATGTATAGTGTATATGATATATAGAAAATATAGTATACAATAATGTAAATATGCATACATTATACTTCTGAAAAAACCTGATTTTCCCCGGGAGAAAATTGGGGTTTTCATGAAAAAACACATGTGGGTTGGGTTTTTTCAGAAAAACCCGGGTTTTTGCAAACCCTGAATTTCTACTAATGAAAAAAAAAAAAAAATCAGTTCTCATGGACCCGATGGTTTAAGATATTATTGGCATGATTTACAAGATGAGCCCTATCTGCTATCAAGAGCAACAAATCGAGGTGGTAACACAGTGATGATTTGAAGGGAAAACAAGTTTGGTTTTCACCAAGACTAACATGAACTCCTTTGACTGTCAAGATATTCTTGGTAATAATTTGGTTCCTCTTAAAAATGAACTTATGGATCAAAATTTGATGTTGCTTCAATATAACGCTTCTGTTCACAAGTCTGTGTCAACTGCAGACATTAAAACTTTTGACTTTCTAAGCTAGAAGTCCTGACATAAGTCCCTTAGGAAACTTGTGTGGAATCTTGTAAGAAGGGAAAGCAGTTTGATTTGCATGTTGAATTGAAAGCAGTCCTTTTGGAAACATGGAACACAATACCCATTTTTGCACCTGGCTAAATCCTTCTCAAAGTATCTTTTGGAAGCCATCTGTGTCAAGGGGAGCCAAACAAGGCACAGAAAATGTTACAAGTGTCATAAATGATACGGGTCTTAACTTTTTGCGACCCATTTGTGTTATGTAGAAATTAATTTCTGCTTATTTTTTAAACCCTATTGTTACGATTTAAAACAAGTAACAAAACTTGCATCCTATTATGTGTATAATTTTATTATAATATTAGTTTTTCGTTAAAGCTTTAATGTTTTTTGTGGTGCACTGCATAGGCTCAAAAAAAGTTTTGCTTGTGGATAAATGTTTTTGATGCGAGTTGAAAGGATTCATTGTATGTATCGCAATATTCCTTCAGCGCTTTTTCTCTTTTATTATTATCACATCACTGTTTAATGACACTATCATTATTTTAACTAACAAAAGAAGTAATAATTTAGAAAAACATTAAAAACACAGATAAAATATCAAATTCAAAATCTCCTCATGGCATAACAAACAGGTGTGAATTGAATGTAACCCCACAATCATCCATTTTTAGCATTAAATCTTATAGTTTCGTGATCATTTTTTTAAAAATGGAAAGTGGTCGACGAGATAATAGACAAGTACCAAAAAATATATGTATACATAGTAAATGGTATGAGATTGTGAAAAAATTAAACGAATGTTCATCTTGTTGGGTAGTTTTCAAGTTAGAAGTGACTGGGCAACTAAGAAAGAGAACTTAGTGTGAATGGGTCAGAGAAAAAAACAGAGGTATAGTTGTAGAAGAACCAGAGACTATGCTGTAGGCAGAAGGTATACTGTTTGGCTCAGACAAGAAAGACCCTGAAACCAGTCTTGGCTCGGTCCTGTTACCAGGGTAACTGGCCAGTCGACTCTATTTTAGAAAAGTCCGGCCTTTTTCCTTTCTCCTGTTCATTTGGAAATTCAGAGAATTATCGCAGTCTTTTTGTCCTTCCACTCCTATGGATGAAATTCCTTCCCTACAAATTTTGGAACCTTCAAAAACAGGAAACATACTCAAGGTTTTTCTTGTCTCAGCCACACAGTACGCTAGAGACCATGCGCTAAAGACCTTTATTTTAGAACAAGAGGGTATGGGGATTTGCTTTAAAGAATTCTGAACCCCACCTACTACATCCCTGGAAAGAAAAGGAAAAAACTTCATGGGTGGGAGTAATCAATGCTCATTTTTCATTTAAGTAGAAAAAGGGATTTCTTTTAAAGAGGTAGATAGATTCTCTGGATTATAGTATCACCAAAGATTATTATCTGTCTTGTTACACAGAATAAGTGATATCTTCTTTCCCACTGCCCCAAGAGGTAGAAGAGAAACATGTGATAAAGGGTAGTGAAAGAAAACATATTCTTTATTGACTGATTAGAAAAGATTGCCCATCCCTATTATTTATTTCCTTATATAGATTTAAAAATCAGGATGTCATTTTAATTGAAATCATTCTTAAAATATAAAGGTATTTTTGACTTTTTTTTTCAAAAACTGATAACATTAATGAAAACTAAAAGTATATAAACGAAGTACAGTCGTGGAAAAAAAAAAGTAAACACCCCCTACTAACTCCGCAACAAATTATCGTAGAAGAAAGTTACTGGCACCGAACGATTTTAAATAAAGTCTACTTTTAAATGATGTATATAAAATTTGCTTAGGGGGCCATCTACCTATTAAAACGAACCATAACTTCATTTTTTTTTCAATAGCAATACCCGATTTTGACAGCATAAATGAACTCTACACCCTTCAAATAGCCTAAAAACAAATTTTTATGCAATTCGTACCATAAGTTTCTGAGAAATTAATTATTTTAAAACGAGTGTATTTTAAGGGCTGTATCCAAATTGAAGTTGGGTTCTCGATTGCTAACTGAGAGAGCCGCCTTCTTGATCAAGGCACCTTAAGCACCACTCAAGCAGTCAATGAAGTCTGTTAGATAACAAGGCAGCAGAAGAAATTTCAAAATATCTACTCACTTCAATCATAGACGGCCCCTTAAACCATCATTTTGCCGTTTTTTAAGCATAATTTGAAAACTACTTGGAAGAAAAATGTGAAATTTGGGATTTTCATAAAGCAGGACTTAATAAATCTAAATCCATCAAAAAAATTGTAGGTTGCCATTCATAATTTTTTTGAATATTAATTTCATAATTCATATCATAAAATTATAAAAATTGCAAATTCAGCGTATTTATGTTTGGGCACATTAGTTTTATTTCTAAACAAAAAATTAGCACATTAGGAGCATAATTTCAGAAGATATAAATAAAAATATGAAAATGTAATTTAACATTAGAAGCACTAAATTTTGAATGTTTATAATTCAAAAACTTATCATTCAAATGACTTGAAATTTGGTGTCTAGGCATATTTTGAACTGAAGATTTGAAATATATCATTAAAATTGGGTATTGCCATTGAAAAAAATGAGGTTTGGGTTCGTTTTAATATGTAGATGACCCCCTAAGCAAATTTTATATACGTCATTTAAAAGTAGACTTTATGTCCAATCGTTCGGTACCAGTAACTTCCGTCTACGATTATTTGTTGAAGAGTTAGTAGGGGGTGTTTACTTTTTTTTTTCCACGACTGTACAGTAGAACCTCTTTTAACCGAAACTCTCGGTTAACCAAAATCAATTTTTAAAGCTTTTTTTTTTTTTCCCTTTAACTACCTTAACATTCCTTGTGTGCAAAATCCATTTGAAAAGATTTTTTTTTTTAAACTATTACATTCTGTATGTGCAAGCGGTCCTTCCAGAACTATGAGTACATATAAATATTTTCGATCCCCTTTCTTAGAGTTCCTTCGTAACTTGAGATCCTGTAAGCTGCAGAGTGGAATGAAGAAAACAAACAAATTAGCCATTCTGAAGTTTTTGAATGTTTTGCAAAAGGTTTGGCATGGCTAGAGCAGCAGAAAGACTGTGACACTGGTGAACTAATAATATTAAAAAACCCCGTGATAGAGCTCAATCGAAATTGCAATAAACAAAACATTTTTTCAAACCCTTGTGATGCATGTAAAAGGTACTTGATTTCAAAATTAAAATTCAGGTCATTTATTCTTGTTTCTATTTTGCTTTATTTTTATGAAGCACTTGTTACCACAATAAGAAATATTACATTCATTTCTCCTTAATCTTAAAATGAAAGCATTCTCAATGATCCAAAAATTTCGATATTTCGAAAGAGGGTCGGTCCCAACTATTTTGGATAATTGAGAGTTTCAACTGTAATTGTCTCTCCATTTAGACTTAATTGTATTTGACATTGTATATATTTTGAAAAGACATTTTAAAAGTAAGTCAACAGTTTGTCTTGAAATATAAGAGTTTTGACGCAGTTGTTGATCCACAGGTGAACTGTACGCTCATTTCAACTGCGCAGCTTGGTCTGACGGAGTGACCAAAACATTTGAAAATCTTCTCTCCAATGTGGATAAGGCTGTTGTGGCTGCTGCTTTTCAGGTAGGAAATTCTCACCTTATTCTTCAGGAAATTCTGACACTCGCCACTCACCAACTCAACTTTGAAAAATAGCAATTAAAAGTTTTCCCAAATAATTTTCTTCTTCTTCTCTCTCTCTCTTTTTTTTTTTTTTTTTTTTTTGTCGTGAAATTGCAATTTATTTTTTTGAAGGTCAGCTAACTTTCTTGAAAGGAGAGAGAGTTCACATTTTCATTAACACGTTAAGTGCTATGTCAGTCACCGTGTCTGACACTGAACGTTCCGTTTAGAATACATCCTTCACTGATGACTGACGGTCTAAAATAAAATATAAAACTAAAAATATATATATTGTTTTAAGTAGGCCTGGGCCTTAAATCGATTTAACTCTTACATCGGAAATCCGATTTAACCATTGGTATTAAATCGATTTAAGCTAAAATCGGAAATCGCGATTTAGCTAATGTCAAATCGCAATTTAGCCAATGTCTTAAATCGCGATTTAGCCATTGGCTTTAAATCGTGATTTAGCTATTGGCTTTAAATCGATTTAAAACAAAATACTGATTCAGAGCTAGCATCGGAAAACCGATTTATCTACTTTGATGTATCTACCACTTACATGCCAAGCTGGTGTTAAATCGATTTAGGAGGATCCGATTTAAGCAAACATCGCAAGCCTCCATGCTTTCCGATTTAAGAAAAAGACGATTTAATGAAAACAAGGCAAGCTGGTGTTAAATCGATTTAGCAGGATCCAATTTAAGAAAAAGCTGATTTTAAAAAAACGATGATTTAAGTAAGAATTGATATTTATTTATTTATTTTGTAAACAAGATTCCGAGTTTACGAGATTGGAATGTGTATTTTTCATAAATTAAGAACTTATAGAGTGGAAAGTTGAAAGGAAAAAATAATGTTTAAATCTTAAAATCCAAATTCATCGAATTTCAATTTATATGCTAATGCAATCTTTTGATGAAAAATTAAGTTTTCACATATTTGAGTACTATTGCAATATGTATTTTTTATTTTCCAATATTCTGTAATTAATTAAAATGTTTTAAAGTAGAATCCTGCATTGTTTCAAAAGATTGTTTTCCTGAAATTCATTCAGCATTTATATGATTGAAAATAATAAAGTTTTATATTTAAAATCCAAACTCATCGACTTGCAGTTTATACTTTTATGCATTCTTATGATGAAAAATTCATTTTTTACATGTTTTAGTAATATTTTAACATTTATTTTTTATTTTCTATTTTTTTTTAATTAATGAAATTATTTTAAAGGTATAGTCATGCATTGTTTTGTGTATCACTATTTGGCCGTGATCAGCATGAAATATTTTTCTTTTACTAATAATATGTTTTTCCTGAAATTGATTGAGTATTTATGGTTGGAAAAAAAGGAATAAAGTTTCATATTTAAAATCCAAATTCATCGAATTTCAGTTTTTATTTTTATGCATTCTTTTAATGAAACATTCATTTTTCATATGTTAGGATAATATTTTAATACATATTCTTTATTTTTTATTATTCTGTAATTAATTAAAATATTTTAAAACAGTCATGCATCAGATTTGACATCCGATTTCAATGCCAGTCACATGGATTGAGTATCTTGCTGAAATTGATTCACTATTTATATCCAAATTCATCCATTTTTAGTTTATATTTTTATGCATTATTTTCATGAAAAATAAATTTTCATATGTTTAGGTATTATGGGAATATTTTAGTTTTAGTTTATTATTATTTTGTAATTAATTAAAAATACTTTAATAAAGTTCTGTAATGAGTCAAGTAACTTTATTTTTACAGCAGAATGAGGGAGGGCTGGAGGAGGCATTCATTAGATTTTTCTGCAGATCTGCGATTTTTTGCCTTTTTGACATTTTGTTATCATTAAAAAGAGATATATTTTAAGATTATATTTTATTACTAATCTTAAAGGATGGCAACAACCCCGAAAAAAATCAGCAATTTCAGTGAGGTCACAGTTTCAATCCTTCTCCATCCGCTATATAAATGTCAGCATTTATGTTAAACAAATTTTATTTTAATCTAAAAATTAAAAAGATATAAAATTGCACCTTATTTCTCATATCTCCCCCCCCCCTTTTTTTTTTTACTACTTTTCTCATCATGGTAAATGAATAGTTGTCTGAGCGAAGCGAAGGCTAATACTCAACGCAATATTACAGCTACGATTGATATTAAGGCCATGTCCTACTAAAAAAAAAGCCCCAATAAAAACTTTCGTCAAGCATAACTCAAAAAATATTTGCCGGATTTTGTTTCTGTTTGCACCAGAAGGTACCTATGAGGGTCGCCTACTGAATGTACCTACTATGAAAAATAAGTTCCAAACCGCTTAAAAATTATATAAAAAAAACTGATCAAAAAGAAAAATTTATCTGCATACGTCACATATATTTTGTTGTGCGTCACTTTCACTGGTAGATGTTTTCGTAGACAACTGGTTTGAACACATGGAGTAAATAATAATAATAAAAAAAAAAACGCACGCAGTAATAATGTAGTGCCATAAAAAATTTAAATTTAATCAAACAGGAAAAGAAATCTGTTTGTTATTCCATTAAAAAGAAAAAAGGCATAAAAACTTTGATTTGAGATTTTGCGATAATCTTTCAAAAGCATTTTTTAATCGCCAAAAGCATATTTTATATTTCGCGTGTGAAAATTAGAAACAATTATATGATGTTTAATAAAATATTTTACTTTATAGCATCATTTTTTCTTATTTTCTTTATTTTTTAGGGTTTCGTACATCTGACAAAACCCTATTAGTCTCGCTCCTCTGTCTGTCACAAAGCCCATTCTCAGAAACTATACATGTTGGAGACTTGAAATTTTGCATACTTATAGCTGAATGCCACATATCATACGACAAATCATAAAATTTTGAAAAAGTCGTACATTTAATCCTTTGGGCTCCACATGTGTATTTGAAACAATTCTTTCCAGTTGAGCCTTAATTAGGTTGGAGGCGTGAAATTTTGCATACTTATAGCTGAACACCTCACATCAAATGACAAACTATAAAATTTTGAAAAAGTCGTTCATTTAACCCTTTGAGCTCCCACATATGTATTTTAAACAATTCTTTCTAAGTGAGTCCTAATTAGGTTGGAGGCGTGAAATTTTGCATATTTATAGCTGAACACCTCACATCAAATGACAAACTATAAAATTTTGAAAAAGTCGTACATTTAACCCTTCGGGCTCCCACATGTGTACTTTAAACAATTCTTTCTAAGTGAGCCCCTACTTAGGTTGGAGGCGTAAAATTTTGCATACTTATAGCTGAACACCACATATCATATGACAAATAATAAAATTTTGAAAAAAATCGTACATTTAACCCTTTGAGCTCATACATGTGTATTTTAAACAATTCTTTCTAAGTGAGCCTTAATTAGGTTGGAGGCGTGAAATTTTGCATACTTATAGCTGAACACCTCACATCAAATGACAAACTATAAAATTTTGAAAAAGTCGTACATTTAACCCTTAGGGCTCTCACATGTGTACTTTAAGCAATTCTTTCTAAGTGAATACCTAATTAGGTTGGAGGCGTGAAATTTTGCATACTTATAGCTGAACACATCGCATCAAATGACAAACCATAAAATTTTGAAAAAGCCATACATTTAACCCTTTGAGCTCCCACATATGTATTTTAAACAATTCTTTCTAAGTGAGTCCTAATTAGGTTGGAGGTGTGAAATTTTGCATACTTATAGCTGAACACCTCACATCAAAAGACAAACTATAAAATTTTGAAAAAGTCGTACATTTAATGCTTCGGGCTTCCACATGTGTATTTTAAACAATTCTTTCTAAGTGAGTACCTAATAGGTTGGAGGCGTGAAATTTGGCATATTTATAGCTGATCACATCACATCAAACTACAAATCATAAAATTTTGAAAATGTCGTACATTTAACCCTTCGGGCTCCCACATATGTGCTTTAAGCAATTCTTTCTAAGTGAATACCTAATTAGGTTGGAGGCGTGAAATTTTGCATACTTATAGCTGAACACCACATATCATACGACAAATAATAAAATTTTGAAAAAATCGTACATTTAACCCTTTGGGCTCCCACATGCGTAATTTAATGAATTCTTTCTAACTGAGAAATTGGAGATTTGAAATTTTGCATACGTATAGCTGAATACCTCAGACCACACGGTAAATCATAAAATTTTCAGAAAGTCTTATGTTATTTACTCCTTCGGGCTCTAACTTGGATATTTTAAGCAATTTTTCTAACCTCCGCCCTTTTCACCCGGGGAGCACTTTTCCAACTTTTGCCGACACCCCTTTGACCATTCTTTCATATTATGCACCATAGCCTTACATATTTTAGTCCCGCTTTTTACCGCCAGGGGCGTCTTCTTATCTCGTGTGCTATCGGCCCAACCCCTCGACTAATACATCTACGGATAGTCTATAAAACGGAGTTTCGTTCGGATAGAGGTTTGTTTAGAATAGAGTGCGCCCCTGGTTGCGAAATGTGGAACTAAGAGATTTTTCAAAAGGATAAAGTGTTTTGAAAGGAATATTAAACGAAACCCTCTGTGCAATCTGTGATCACACTTACCTACTTGTTCACTATATTTATGCATACTATAAAGTGCGTATAAATGCTATTGTTCATATACAGGGCTACAAAAATGAATTCTTAAAGGTTATTCAGTATCAGCATAAATTGCTTAAAGGTCAGTTTTAAAGGAGTTATGCATTTTTACGCTGAACTGAATTTAGTGTATTAAGAAATATTTGCAGAATATAGATAAAATGATATGCAGGGCCACGCAAAGAGTTGGATATGTGGCTGTCTATGGGGGATAATTTCTGGAAATGTAATTTCAGTAGTTTTAAGCCTGTTTTAGTTTGAATTAAATTTTAGCTAAATAGTGGCATGTAATAAAGGTACTAGGTAAACTACAGGGCTGTACAAAAGTATTCAAGTATTTTTTCAATTAGCTGTATAAATTGCTGAAAGAGAAATTTCAACCTTTTATACGTTTTCTTGCTAAACTAAATTTTCCCATTATATAATATATATCAACATACAGATCCAATACAGGGTTGTTCAAAAGAATTGGAATACATACTTTGCTATGGGCGGTAACTACTGAAATCAGATTTTTAAATGTTTACTTAGTTATCTTATTTACCTTATTTCCCTAAGTAACAAAGTTTCGTTAAAACTTTCAGGGAGTGTTGGAAAGTGTTTCATAGTCTATGCTGTACGCATGATTTTTCTTACTTGTTTATTTTTAAATAAATGTATTGAATAGGAGTCCTCTTAACTCTTTATTTCTTCTTTTTAAAGTAAATAAATAAAATGAATCCATCTCAGTAAAAAGTTTGTACAGTTAATGGAACTCAACTTGGGTTGCAAGTTTGTACCTTTTTCTCGTAAGTTGTGCATTTTTTAGTGCTTTTTAGACCTATCCTATGGTTTATGTTTAAATGTGTCCATTACGACGATTTTTTCTGTTTTTCTACCACCTCTTACTTTTGATAGTTTTAAAAAAATTTCTTTTTCAGTTTGCTTCAAAATTTTACCTTTTTCCAGAAATTAGCTCTACACATGCACATTAAATGTAAAACCCGTTTCTTTCCAATCAGAAATACAAAAATCTTGTGAGTTTGAGCTACGTTACATTATAAAATTTTAATTTTAGTTTATCTGTAAATTTTAATATTTTGTTTGATATATTATCTCTCTTTATGCTTAACCCCATTAATCTTCACACCCGATACATTCATGGGCAAATTGCCTGTGAGTGTATCGGCGCAATAATTAGTGGGTTAAATACAAATATTTATTTCGTAGGGTGTCCATTGCTAAAAATTTTCATGATCATCATTGAATTGTAGGATATTTTGATTCATTTTTATTCTTACAATTCAATCAATTTTTCATTCTTAATAGGATATATGACTGCAAAGATAGTTGAATAATATTAATAGAACAATGTAATACAGCTAAAGAATAATGATTGAACTGATTAATTAATAATAACCTCTTTTTAAACAAATTCATTGCCAAAAACATTACTGGCACATTCAACATAGTTTAATAGGGCATAAAAAAGGATGATAGCACGATCAAACTAACTAGTGTCAATCAAGATAAACTGGCAACCCTCCCATGGAAATAATGCAGACGATTTTATCATTCATTGAAAAGAAAATGACACATTTGGATTAAATTATGAAATATTTAAATTTAAAAAAAAAAAAATCCGATATTTTTTATTTGAAAAAAAATGTTTGTTTTTTTACGCCCAATTTTTCTCACACCTGTCAGTGGACGGGCCCTATTTCCAGAATGTTTATTAGTTAAAAAAAGCAAATGAAATGTCATGACACGGTAAAAATACTGTGAAAAAGGACTTAACATTTATGTCATAGAAAATCCAATCCTTTAAGTCATTTGAACACTAGGTTGAGGTTTTGCCACTTTGAACCTATTCGAAATACACAAACTGAAAAAAAAATATTGAAACATTGCAACTCTGAATCATTTAAAGTGAAATGGATGCCACCCAAATCCTTTTATCCCCTATTTTTCATTATCAAATCTTGATAGGTTAGGGGTGTCGAAATTCATTTTAAGCAAAAAGTTGTAAGATAGATATTGCGTTTGCATAAAATTACATTTTGGTCTTGTGAGTGGGCAATCTGAAACAATTTATTTGTAATCTAAAAATAATTTCTGCAAACAATGTAATATGTCCTATAAACCGAGTTCACTCTCCTGGTTAATATAAATGAATTTTTTTTTTTTGGATTATGTTTGTGCTGAAGTTGTCGACATTCATGTAGAGTTTCTTCTCCCCTTTAGAAATGCAGCAAGTGCAGTCGGTACGGTGCATCTGTGAGGTGCTGTGTCTCAGAGTGTTCCAAAATTTACCACTATCCGTGTGCGATTGTCTCAGGAGCATTACAGGTATTTGGCGAGGTTCTTTTTTCAATATTTATTGTGCATGCGCTTACTATTAAATATTTGCCTCTTTTTCCAATCCATTTCAAGGTTGTAAACTTCTGCCTTGCATGGGTGCAAGACTTCAGCCTTGGGACTGATGACAGTCCTGAAAAACTTCTTGACTGATAATAAATTCTACTTTATGTACTTAAATTTTATCAGCAAAAACTTTTAAAAAATTTCATAAACTGTACATAAAAATCACTTCAAAATACTCAACACTTGCTGTAAGTGATAAACATAAATTTTTAAAAAGGCAAAATACCTAATTTTATTTATTTACATTTCGACATGTTTCATTGCATCTGTCGGCAACACTCTCAAGAGAAATAAGATGATAAAAATTATTTCCGCAAAATTTCAAATTGAAAAACTGGTAAACAAAAATCACGCAAACACGTGGATAATGATACAATATCAAAAATGAAAGTTTGTGAACGTGAATTATTTTACATTATTGTTTCATGATTCTGTGTGGTGTTTCTTTCCAAATTTTAGGAAGCTCCGTAGGCACTGAATCATTGCAAATATTCTCATTGCGTAAGAAGATCTCTATTGATTCTCTGATGATGGATGGCAAGTAAGATCTCGATGCGATATAAATTATTTTACTACTTTTAAAATCTAATTTGTAGAGGCTCTCTGTCCTAGAGTCTGGCCAGAGCTGTCGATCTCTTTATTCATCTCTTCTGTATTGGATGTCTGCTATATGTTCTTTGAGCTTGTATATTGTATTTATTGGGTTTATATTTCAATCTTTTGAAAAAAACCAGGAAAATATTGCAAAGAGGATAGCTTGGAATTTTGTACTTTGAAATTATCTTTTTTTATTCCTCAAGCTCTTAATTAATTTGTTTATTGTGTTTTCTTTATAGCCATTGTTTCTTGTGATGTCCTATATTTTACTTATCTCATTGTCCAACTGCTTCAGGGTACAAGCAGTGAAAGCTCTTTTCATATGATAATCATATTATTTATATAATCGAAAATATGGAAACTACATTAAAACGTGCTCTTAGTCTCATAATTAATAATAATTATTTCACCTTTGCAAATAAAATCTATAAACAAAATCATGGGGCTCCAGTGGGTTCTCCTCTATCATTACTTTTAGCCGAATTTATACCCTACATGAATCAGATAGGTAGGTGACATTTTTATCATATCGCAACAGGCAGGTACCTTAATCAATAGCTTTTTAATTCAGCCTTGACTCTAAAATTAAATTTACATTGGAAATGGAACAAAATGGTACACTACCTTATTTGGATGTATTATTAATCAAAACGCACCAAGGGATAGAACGTGCTGTTTACAGAAAACCTATAGCCAATCAGTCCACTATTCCTCATAACACTCAAGCACCGTTTTCATACAAAGTTTCTGCATTTAGGCATTTTATCAAAAGAGCTTTCACTGTTTGTACCCCGGAGCAGCTAGACAACGAAATAATTAAAATATAGGACACCGCAAGAAACAGTGGCTATAAAGAAAGCACAATAAAGAAATTAATTAAGAGCTCGAGGAATGAAAAGAAAGGTAATTTCAAAGTACAAAATTCCAAGTTACTCTCTTTGCAATATTTTCCTGGTTTTTTTTTCGAAAGATTGAAATATGAACTGAACAATATCTTATTGCAAAATTAAAAAAACATAATATGTAAGAAAATAGACCCAATAGAACCAAATCAGTTATCAGGGGTATATGAAACACCTTTCACCAAAAAAGATGGAACAGTGCAATTTCATATAGGAATGACAAAGAGAAAGCTCAAAACTAAGATCAAAGAACATATTGCAGACATCCAATACAACAAGAAAACGACAGCTCTGGCCAGACTCTATAACAGGGAACCTTTACAAATAGATTTTAAAAGTAGTAGAATAATTTATATTTGTCAAGATCTTATGGGCCATTCATCATCAGAGATCCTCTTACACAATGAGGACATTTGCAATGATTCAGCCTCCATGGAACTCCCTAAACTTTGGAAATCATGGAACAGTAATGTAAAATAAATCAAGTTCACAAATTTTCATTTTTAATATTGCAGTTCATTTCATTATCCTTGTGTACGCATGATTTTTGTTTTTGTTTAGCAATTTTTCAATTTCAATTTTTGTGGAAATATTTTTATCATTTTATTTCTCTTGAGAGTGTTGCCGTCGGATACAATGAAACATGTCGAAATGTAAATAAATAAAGGTATTTTGCCTTTTTTAAAATTTATGTTTATCTCTTATACAATTATTGAGTATTTTCAAAAATTTCAGTTTAAAAGAAAAAAAAAAAACCCTTTAATTATTAAAAAAAAAGGGGGGAAAAAAGTAATCGATTACTTTGTAGTGGTGACTTTTCAACTAAATTCTTCCTCTCCAAAAGAACGTACAAATTTCTAGCTATGGGGAGGAGAGGGCGTGTGCAAAGCCAAAATTTTCCTACTGTTTTCAGTCTGGCTGCCTTTTACTTTGTTCTAACAGGGTTCCTATGTGAATGGAAAACAGGGAATTGTCAGCGAAAATGACAAGTGTTCATAAAGTCAGTGAAAATTACAATTTTTTACTAAAACCTGGAAATGTCAGGGATTTTTATTATTTTTTATGCACTGTCATGTGTCAAAATTCTCGAGTTCCAAGATAGGTCTGTCTATAGGTGAAAATTGGCAGTCGTCACTCGCCACATGGCGATTAAAGTTGTAAAAGTGGCGATTAAAAAATCAGCCATCGATCGCCACTCTAAGTGGCGATAAAAAATCTGTTATCGATCACCAAGTGAAATATAGCTTTTTTCATAGAAATATGCATCTCTACTTTGATACATCTAATTAGCAAACTGGTTATTTTTTTTCCATACTGGATGTAAGCAGATTACAATAATTTAGCTGTATTTTCAATACGGCTTTTTGCCATTGCTCTTCAGTTGGATTATTTTTTCAAGAAATACAGTTTTATTCTGCAAAATATATTCATCGGCTTTGATTCCACATGCATTTCAAATAATTTATTTATTTTTTTTTTCACCGGATGCAAGTGGTATTTTAAGGACATTGCAGTATTTTCAATATTTCGACTCCTACCACATGCTCACCCGTTAGATTATTTTTCTTCAAGAGATACTGTTTAATCCTGCGAAATACACTCATCTGCTTAGATTTCAACTGTATGTGATGTGTGTAGTATGTTAATAACACATATACTTATTCAATAAAATCCAAAGAATATTTTGTGCTTTATTTGATTATTTTTTTTATTGTATACACCTACCTGTTGATTTTGTTATTTTTTATATAAAAGTAATTGTAATTTAAATTGATAATAGTGTTTATGAACACTATTATCAAATAATCTAAAAATGTATTCAAAAAATTAATGTAGCAGATTATGTGGTTTTAAAATAATTTTCTTGAATTTTGACTGCTTCCCTATTCTTATCATGAATAGTTGGCTGGTATAAAACTCTTGACGTATGGGAAAAAAATGTGTCTATACAACGATTTTAGTTTATGTAGATGTCAAGAAAGTTTGAAGCATTACAGTGGCCACTCGTGAAACTGAGTCTACCGGCCACTGGCTACTCACTCAATTTCCCAGTTTTCACCTATAAGTCTGTCCACAAAAAAGTTCCAATTTTTCACTTCCAAGAAATAGTGTGCCATGTTAAGGTAGCTAGGATGAGATAGCATGTCTCTTTAAAAAAGAAAGAGAGAGGAAATTAGGAAGCGAGCAAAAACGAAACAGAAAAAGAAAAGCTGTCGTTGAAATGTTAAGACAAAAAATTTAAACTTGCATAACAAACTGCTTCTGAAACAAACACAAATAGATAGCAAGTCTGTCTAAAACGAGTCGGATGTGGCCATCTCAAAACTTTCTTCTAGCATCGCGTACACGTTAATATTTCCTGAAAAATGGAGCCTATCAGCGCCACCGTTTAGGTGATGGATGCCAAAATCGAATCAGCAAACAACTTTATGTCAGGTGGCAGCCGAATCTGAAGTTGCATTTGTTTTTGCAGTCGAACGATCGCGGAAATTGTAAAAAAAAAAATGTACATAGCAGTGCCACTTGTGGGTTGATGGACACCAGAAACTAATGAGGACCCATTTATATCAGGTTTTGACTGAATCTGAAGTTGGATGGAAATTCATGCATGAGTCCTTGCGATACAGTTATTGTGGAAATCGTGATCCATGCAGCGAAGCAGTGCCACCTGTTGGGAAATGGACACTAAAAACTAAACATTATATCAAGGACTCGTGTAATAGGAAGTATTATAAAAAGCTGTTCATGAGTTCTTGCTATTTCGGAAACGGGGAAAAACCAAAAAGTAATCAGCACCCATTTCTATCAGGGACTCACTGAATAATATAAGGTGTTGTTAAATTTCGTTCATTCGTTCTTGAGAGAGAACGCCCACAAAATGTGTGTCACACACAGACATTTTGTGAAAACATGTTTTTCGGGTTTTCTGACCCCTCAAACGTGCCAATCCATCGAAAACCGGAAATTTGAAAATTTTCATGAATCCAATACTTTCTGCTTGTAAAGATAGAAGAAAGTCAAAAGGTTGAATGCTTAATATGTGTCAATTTTGTGTAATATAAATAAAAAGCTACTTTGAATCCATCTGAGTTGTATTTTAGTGTTTTTTTTTTAAACTGTTTTTAATTTTTTATATTTTAAATATCAAATGATATAGATTTTTAGTTTAAACTTTATAGGTTATTTTCATTTTTGGAGGTAAATTGAATCATAAAGCTTTAGAATTGTAATTCATATTTCTAAAAGTGTAGCAAATTCTGGTTAGGGAATGGTTGGAAATAGGGCCTGGAAAAGTCAGGGAATTTTGTTATTCAAATAGAGTAGGAACGCTGAACGTAAACAATTATTTAATTTCCATCCCTACATAATAATATTTTCTTCCCTATTTAAAAGTTTGTAATAACCATGAATAGTCAATTAGTTATTTTCTCTGCTCCTCCGAAATGACCACTTTTTCACTTTGCCTCCCACCCCAGCAGCATACAAAATCTTTTTTTTTTTTTTTTCTAAAATAGTTCCTGTCTTATTTTTTGTTTTGTAAAAATAACCAATCCCCAAAATGACTTGCCTCCATTTTGCCCTTTGTATTCTTTTTAATTCAGAATTTCCCCTTTTTGAAAAGTTTTGGAACATCACCCTTTTACCTTGACAATTTGCAGGGAAAATACACAAGTTTCAGCTTCTTTGAAATTAAACCGCAGGAAAGAAGTAAAAAATTGAAGGAAAGACTTTGAACTTTTTGTATACTCATGCAATAGATCTTTGTTATCATCGAACCGAAAACACCAAAATTACAAATTGAATTTTAAATTTAGGAACCTAATTGTTCCCTTTTTCAGTGAAGGCTTATTATATTACTTATTCCCTTTGTTTGTTTTTAAAGGAACAACATTTCTGTCCAGCTATACACACTTTTGATTTTGGTTTATTCTATGAGTTCAAGATGAGCAGCACGGTAAAAATTCCTATTATTTGTACTGAGGCAACTAAACAACACTAGATGAGTTAGTGTGTACTGCATATCTTTAACATGTTCAAAGATTGCTTTTATTTAGTTGCAAAACATGATTCTAATAAAATGCAAATCTTATTTTTCAGCTAGTTTGTGACATAGCAAAAAATATTTGTTCAACTTTTTTTTTCTCTTATGAATTATAAATTAAGTAGATAGTGCCCGTCAAGATTTTTGACGGTAAATAATTTGAATGTTTCATTAGAAAAATTCTTGAATTTTTAATTAGTAGCTTTTAAATTAATTTTTGAATGACGAATTTCTATATTGCATAAGTGATTCCTATTTCTTTAAGGTGATAGAGGGTGCTATCAGTCTAACTTATTCAATGAAGTAAAAGAATTTTAAGTTTATAATTTACAACCAATTATGCTTGCTTTTTATCAAAAATTTACCTAAAAATACCGGTAAGAGAATTTATTTTTACTTACTACAGCCTCTTTTTTATTTTTAATTTTTTGAAAAGATAATATTTATTTCCATTTATTTATTTATTTATTTTTAAATTACACGACCATTAAAAGTTGCCATGAATTTCAGTTTCATCTGTCTCATTCTCTAAAAACCTAAATTTGAAATTTGATGCAGTTAGCGATTTATAATATATATTTTTTATTACTTTAATTTAATTTTACATTTTTTAAATATTAAACCTGGATATCAAAGTAATTTTTTGTTATGGTTCTTATACGAATATTTATCTTTCTTTCCATTTTATTTTTTACGCAAATGAATGACAAACTTTTCTTTCTGACACACACACATGTATATTCATGATAATGGTCAGAAAATATAACAAAATTTGTAGATCCACTCAATTTATTTAATTGATAATTACATGCAAAATATTTTAGCTTAAATATTTTAAATATAAAATCATTATTGAATGTTAAATTTTATTTAATTATAAAACATTCAAATAATAATAATAATAAAAAAAAAGTCCTATACTTCTCTTCCTAATAAAATATGTCACTATTGAAATGAATTATCCACAAAATTATTACACATTTTGCCGGGCTTGGGCTCAAACCTGCGACCAATCCAGAGCTTTAAACTACAGTTTTAAGCCGCTATGCTAGCGGGAACTTGTTTTTCTCCTTCTAAATTGAAGAGGTTCAAAAAACAGTTGCTGCATACGCGATTGTCTTGAATTTGAGTTCTGATCTTACATAAATAGTTTTTAATATTTGATAGCTTATTTTTTCAAAGGTATTTTTTCAACTACAACTTAACATGCTAGTTTCCCAATCTTTGCATGTAACTATTGACAATTTATAAGACAGATCCCCAGCTTAACTTTTAGCCTCAAATCACTGTATGTAATATGACCAAAATATTATGAGATCTCTGAAATAAACCGTATCTATCTCTTAATATCGACACAATAAATTTTTGAATTGTTAATAATGCTGAAAGAGCCAAATAATATTAACTTTGTGAAAGAAAGAAAAGCCTGTTTACAGTAAGATCGAATAGCAGACGAACTTAAAACAACTTCTACCTGTGATGTGATAGTTAACTGAGCGAGCATCTTTGCGCATGTGAAGCGCGTCACTACAAAGGCAGACTTGTACTTATATACTGCGCATGCGCCACTGTAGAATGTTAATTTAAAATTACGGTTAATTAATAAAATATTTCAGCAAACAAATGTATGATAACAAATCTGTGGCCAAATATCTTTCATTTAAAAAAAGATTGGTGTAATTTGATCCAGTAGTTTCTTCTCATGGACTGTCAAAAGAAAACGATGAGTGTTTTAAATATATAGATGTTTTCATCCATTACAAAAAGTCTTCCCCTTTTTAAAATTTCTTTTTTTTGGGGGGGAGGGCAGAGAAATTAAATGATGTCAAAGTAAAACTGGAGTTTTCCTGCCCCACGACTCCTTTGAAATGTGTATTGACTTGCATCCCTTTTTTCGTATGTCATCCACCACTGCTGCTCATTATTTATTTCTTATAGGGTGCCACCCAAATTATTTGCTCTTGCTTTGATGGTGTGATTGTTTTAATCGCTTCTTTCCATTTACCAAAAAATGAAAGGTATTGAATTTCTTAGCAATAGCACCCATCAGTTAGTTTCTTTGCCAACCTAGGTTCCTTCCTTTTTTTTCTGAAATGGAAACCCAAGAAGTGACAAGGAGAAATAGGAAAGGCAAGAAATATAAAAGTGCAAGAGGGTTCCCAAACTGATCCATGAATCAGAAAATAAAGTCCATGTTTTACATTTGATATTAACAGTGGACGCACTAGCCATCTTACTTTATCTGAGATTTTGGTGGTCCCCGTCACTACCCAGACCTTTACTAGAAAGGCATATCCTACTGTGCCATCTAGGAAATAATGACTGGTGATATATCTCCTATTGATACCTGCATCTGCTCATTTTCTGACTCAATAAGGAGCGACCTGTTTCTCCCCACATTCTTTGGTGACCTCAATCTGTCTGGAGATGTTGTACACCAAAAAAAGGGTGGATGAGAGAGTGTTAATGTCCATAGGCACAGTCAATGGCTGGAGGCTCTCTAATAGCAGGGTTGGCAGGTTTTTGACAGTTTAAACTGCGGTTTAAACTGTCATGTCAAAAACCTCAAATACTTACAGTGATCTGTAAAATTTCACATTAAATGCCACACATTAGATGTAATATTTAAAATTCACTATTACTGTAATTGTATAATTAGTATATAGTATTAGTAATAATTACAGGGTTGGCAGGTTTTTGACATGTGTCAGTTTATGTCGGGTTTAAACCATTGTTTAAACCGTCATGTCAAAAACCTCAAATACTAAATTGATCTGTAAAAATTCAAATTAAATGTCACACATGACAACATTTCATGTAATATTTTAAATTCACTCTTACTGTATATCAGTAATTAGTACATAGTACAGTATTATTGTTAAGTACAACTTTTTAACAAGGTAATTTTTTTTTTTTTTTTTTTTTTTTTGGTAAAATTGTGTTTTTCTAAAAAGTAGACATTAAGCTCACCTGAGCTGTACATTTTTTCTCTTACTTAAAATCGTTTTAATTTCGCTTACTGAGAGCTTAAACCATTAGCTAGCTTTTTTTATGGGGAAAAAAACTTAGAAAAGTGTAGATTTTTTTGTATATATAACAAGATAATGTGCATCAATGTTATTCTAGTCTAGGCAATAACCATTCCATTCAAAATTGAAATGGGATTATTAATTTCAAACATTTACAAAATAACAGAAGTAATTAAAAAAAAAAAAGCTTAAAGTCGAAATCTTTTTAAAACATGCTTTCTTTCAATATATAAAAATGTTTTCGATTTTAAAACTGAACAAAATTGGCTCGGTCATCTAAAAGAAAATTCCTGTAAGCCCATATTGAAAAAGTGCATAATAGAAGGGATCAAATCATGAAACCATACCATTGTTTGGCTTATACTTTGTATCCCAACCATCAGGGGCAAGGATTGACTGCTGTATCAGTTGATTCAGCTCACGCTTGAGCTACAGAGAGAGTTTATGGATGCTTACCCATACTGATTGTGTATGAAGCTAAAGAATTCCCTTTCCAGTCTTCCTATTTCAGTGCTATAGGGAGTTGTTTGCTCCATTGTTTGGTGGAAAGGTATCACTAAATGCAACAGCTTTTTGAGCCTGCTTCAAAACTTGTTCATCTAGCAATGCTTTTGCTATCAAGTCCTACTAGCTCAGCATCAATTAAGAGATAGACTGTTTTCTAACGCTTCATACACTCTATACTCAAAAATCTTTTGGGTGTAAATAAATGTGCTAAACACGTGCTGTGCTGCAGCATGCTGCGGGGTAAAATGGATCCGGATTATTTAATTGTACAAAATTATTTTCTTCTGGTTGAAAAAAAAAAATAAATATTTTATTGCAAATAATATATTTTTTAAATTATCAAATTTCAATAAAAGATCACATAAATCATTGACTTATTTAATGTTTATCTGTTGTTAAAATGTTTTAGCGTGTTACATGTATTTGGCAGTTTTCGACGGTTTAAACCAGTTTATGACAGTTTAAACCAGTTTTTGACGCTTGTCATGTCAAAAACCCAACCCTGTCTAATAGTAACCTCAAATGTATGCATTGTGTATTTTTCCATACATTCAAACTCATTGTTATTTTTTTTTGGGGATACTACTTAGTTATGCCATCGATCCAAAATCTATCACCAGACTATAAGATTAAATGCCAATAATGGTGGATTGTAAATGTCACATTCACTTGATTTTAAGCAAGTTACAGGTGTTTGCTGCATCTTCAAGTGATTTTTATTTCAACGTTTTATTTGTATTTTTATCAATGTTGTACTAATTTAATTGTTTTTCATCATTTAAAATAAAAAATTATGTCAATTTGTATAATTTGGTGAGTAGTTTGGCGATTTATATAATTTGGCAAAATGGGCCAACGGGATAACTAAGTAGTACCTTTTTTTTTTTTCCCCTTTTAAAGAGTGACCCTCTTAGAAACTTCTAGTTTACATTCTAGAGTAAAATGCAGTTTGTCATGGAGGAAACTCCTTTTAGTTTACTAGCCTTCTCTTTCTGGGCCGTAAAAGATGTCTTCTGCTATGTAGGAATAACTCAATCCGATGACCCACTTCCGATTTCAGGATTTTCTGGATCCAAACTCAAAGTGACAGAGAAATAATGAACTGTAAAATCCGATTCAACATACTGCATGTAAAACAAGTCATTCAATAAAGATCGCAAATAAACTAAAATGTACTAGCTTGTACAAACCTATGCATCCAATTATTAAAAACTGTACTTGCGGAAGTCATTTTTAGTACTCAAGATAAGTTCAGTTGATTTTGTTTTTCTTTCTCCAGTACTTCTTGTATTTTATGTAATTGCATAAATGAGTCTTCTTGGGATGAAGTTAGAGTGTATACTTGTCAATAGAAGCATTCACGTCCTTACTACTTTCACTGTTTTCCGATTGCAACCCATTTCATTATCGGATAATTTCACAAACATTTCCCCCCTCCACCATGGATTTGGAGTCCATACTGTCTCTTAAACGTAATGTCTGTGCTTGAAAGCAGGAAAGAAAATTCAGTGTGAAAAGCTTTGAAAAATAAAAACTGACAATTTCAGAAAACTAAAATAAATAAATATGTATCTTAAGCTTTTGAAGGCGGGTGTTTAAAAGAGACTACTTTAAAATATACGAAGCGCTTTCCCCCTTGCAATGATCCTGAATGTTGCCACCTTAAAGAACATAGGCTAACAATAAACTGTTGGGGAAAGATAGAGATTACAAGATGGATTATCTCTGTCTTGTGAGAAATAATGATACTTGAACCACACATTGTGAAAGGTTAATTGTGTTTAAGAGAGCCAACAGAAATGGAGCTTATCTAAGAAGAATGAAAAGTGAACCTCTAAAACTGATTAATGAGGGAGGAGGGTCATCAGACAGAACGGACTGAACAGAAACCCCCTTAAATCGACTGCCATTAGGACTTTTCTTTCAACTCATTTTCTGAAATTGCTCCTTTCTCATTAAAATACATTGTTTGTTTCTATGATTTGTTTTTTAATAAGGTAATTAATTAGAACTCATAGCTGCCAAATGCCACAATTTTTTTGTCACCAGTGATATCAGAAAGATATTGGCAGATATTGTAATTTTTTTTTTTTTTTTTAACATTTATTTTATATTGTATGTATAGGAATTTGAAAACAATTGTGAGGCCAGATAATAAAGGTATTGAAAACATAACACATGTGTTTTAATAATGTGCCCGACTTTAAGGTCCACCTGAAATGAGTACCATTGCAATTCCCGTATAACATTGATTTTTTTTATGCCTTTACTCTTGTTTGTGTGTATCAGAACAGCTTGCAAAGTTTTTTTATTGTGAATTCAAGTTAATAGAATAATGGATTTGCTTGTTTGGGAGCTTTTTGCTTTTAATCCCAGTTTCCTCTTCATGTCTGTTGTAAAGTTATTTCCGTGTATATTTTCAAGTTTTTATTTTAGGTTTTTTATCCTCAGATTGGAAGTTTTTGTCCAAACTACAACAACCTGCATTATTGCACAGGTGAAACATTTTAGATTAACTATTGATAAATTTCATCACAAATTGTGATGCGATACTAAATCAAACTCTGATGATGGTACCCTCTGCAGGGGTCAGAGTTGTCTGATATTTCCTATATTTATAAAATAACTTTCAAAAATGTCCTATATTGTCCTATACTTCTCTACTTTCTCATATATTTGGTATTACTATTGTCACCCGCTAGCATTTACAATTGTTTCTGCTGTTTTTTGCCACATTTTCATGCAAGAGACCCCAATCCTGCACACGATGCTCACACCTTTCTCAAACATCACAGATTTCCTTGAAACTATACATTGTTGGTTTAAAAATTTCTATCTCACCAAGAAGACTTAAGAACAACAATGGAAAAATTCGTTTTATATTTGTTTTTTAAGATTGTATCTTGATTTAATATCATTAATTAGTGGAAATTTATAAAGTAATATAGATAATAGATTATGTGTTAAAAATATTTTTATATAGCAAAATATTTCCAATAACGTTATTTTCTAAATGTCCTATATTTTTCACAAAAAATGTCCTATATTTTATGAATTGGTTGGTCACTTCTACCCTTGCCTCTGTTAATTTTGAAATGAGTTCGTCTGAATGAAGCAGTTATTTAAAAACTTGACATATTAAACAAAAACATAATTTGCAGAACAAATTTAAAAAAATGAAACAATTTATATCTTACATTGTGTAAGCCCGAGAAGGAACATATATTAAAATATTTCATTCAATCAGTTCTACATTTAATGTTAAATTTTTGTAACAAATAAGTTAAGCCCATTGAACATTAAAAAATTAAAATTAAATTAAAACAATATGATATTTAAAACACCTTAAAAACTTCAATTCCGTTCAAATGAAATCGAAATAAATCTTAGACTTTTTCCATTTTTAAGTTGCAGATATTTTGTATCATGTGTATGATGATTGTACCATAATTTCCGGCCTATAATCCGCGGATTATCTGTTAAAAAACCTCAAATTTTTTAAGTGCGGATTATCTACCGGTGCGGATTATCTGCTGAAATTTTTTTTTAAGCAGAAGTTCAGGGCAGACATCCAGTTTCTACTGGCATTCATAAAATAAAAATGTAAACAGTTAACAAACGATTGTCTGCTATCGACCGTTCATAGAGTTGCTTGTGATTGGTTCACATATGACGTGCCTGTGCTAGTGGGGGTGGCTTCCAATTATGATTTTATTTTATTTTTAGCATTTTGGCAACATGTTTCTATGAAGAACAAAACGTTTCTCAACTCATCCCTTTTAAAAATTGCAATCTCAATCATTTATGAAATAGCTCCTCCCAAAATTACGGCAATTTTACAGATTACAATGATTGATATTATGATGCAACCAAATGGGAATCCATCACACATTAATCGAATGATTCATTATCGTATCGTAGTTTCATAATTTTACTGCTGCCATCTATGCATAGGATCATAAACTACAATTATGTCCTTGTAATTTATATTAAAAACCAAAACGTATTTGATGGTATATCACGTTTAAAGTTATAATAATGTCTAAGAGAAAGCCTGTTATTTAACACTGCAGAATTTAAACCGAACGTTATTTAAAAAGCGGAAGATGATTTAAAAACAGCAATTTTTACAGAATTATCTGTAATCACAACACATTCAACGTTTTAGATATAAGATTCAATGAAAAAATTATTTGTATTTTTTAACTTGTAATTATTTTATTATTATTATTTTTCAGTTATTTTAGTGCAATTATCATTTAAATAGAGCAACTAAATAATAGGGAGGTGGTTTATTAGTAGTACTTTGGAATGTTGAAAACGATGAGTAATTCTCGTATATTCCGGCGTATAATCCGCGGATTATACGGCGATGCGGATTATCTGCTGAATTTTGTTTATAAGGGCTAAAAATTGCGGCTGCGGATTATACGCCGATGCGGATTATAGGCCGGAAATTACGGTACATAAAATGACATGATACATTCAAAATACAAAACTTTAAAAATGTCTAGGATTTATTTCGATTTCGTTTGAACAGAATCTTTTTATTTTTTAATACTCAGTGGGTTTAACTTATCTGATACAGAAATTTAACATTAAATGTAGAACTAACTGAATGAAATATCTTAATATCGGTGCCTTCTCAGTCTTACACAATGTAGGAAATAAATTGCTTTGTTTGTTTTTTATTTGTTCTGCAAATTTAATATATAGAGGGGTCTGACCAAGGCATTTTGTTTGTTTTTGAAATGACAGCGATAAGAACAGTATTTGCTGATTTATCACCTGGACCCAGCTAACATAAAAGAGCAAAAATGCCTAGTTTAACGTTCATTCTTTTTCTTTTTGTTTCTTCAGCATGAGAATGTAGTGCAAGATGGTAGCAGTGGACAAAATGATTTTATGTAAAAATCAATTTTATTTATCTGTCCATAAAAAAATAATGAAAATTTTATTATTTGGCAATTTATCGCTGATTGGCAAAATAAATAAATACTGTTTTATGATGACTGGACTGACCCTTCCATTTCAGAGGTTGGTTTTGGCTTTAATGTACCCTAGAAATATCTCTACTTCACATGCTGAACCATTTAGTAAACAAAAAATTCAGATAACAGTTTATTTTTCAAATCTAAATAAGGTTTGAAAGGTCAGCTTGACTACACATTAAATTATGTATTTGAAGCTTGGAAAAAAAGAGAAATATATATATATATGTAACGATTTGCCGCTACTCCCGTTGTGGATCTTCTGTCGTGGCGTCGGTCAGTGACCGACCGATGGGGGCAGGGGCGTGAACCGCGGACGTGTGCGTGCCGATTCCTGAGCGAACCCTCGGAACTTCTAGCATAGTTAGGTAGTCGCAGGCCATGAGTGGTATCCGGGAACTCAAAGTCAGATTAAGATAGTAGTTGTTCCAATAAGGACACAGTTTTTCCGGGGACCTGATTTATTATTTTTTGGTTACATCCTTTTGAGAAATCAGGCCCCTTTTGGCTTGAGAGCTGTTCAGTTAATTCTTTATGGACAGGGGAACTTAGGTGGATCACCAAGCGATCCCTAGAGAGCCGAGTGACGTGGAGTTAGTGCATTCTTTGGATGGTAAAAAACTCTGTCCAGTGACCTGTGCAGTGGTATAAATATGCTGTATTTCACATTATTCCTGCTAGGGGCCGTTGAAGTCAAAGGAGGCGTCCTTAAACTATAATTGGTCGTTAGCTGAATGATTGACTGCCCGGGATAAAGGCTGTGGCTTGAGTTCGGCCGATAGAATGCAGCAAGACTTACAAATTGCACTTATTCAGCAAAAGTATTCTTATGAGATGTGCCAAAATGATCTTTGAAAGTTATAAGCTGCGATACGGGAAAGTTAATTTAACAGGGGCAGATGCATTCAATCAACTGAGACACAATTACAAAAGCATTTTAAAAGTTTTAATTTTAATTTCTAAATTTAAATTTTAAAAAGGGGCTTAGCTTTTATCGTTTCATCCCCCCCCCCCCCCACTAAAACAAGAGCCACAGGGGTCGCCTGCAAGACCTGTGGGTCTTATCTCGTAAATTTAACCCAGGGTGTTTTTTTTTTGTTTTTTTTTTCCCCGATTTTTATTTGCTCCAGCTCTTAAGTCAATTGGACCTATTTTTACATTCATATATCAAGTTTACATAAAAATATTGGTTACACTAAAACATTGGAATTCTTTAAATGGTGCTGCAGCAAAATAATAAGGGGACAGTCTCGAGACATGGGACCTTTAATTACACCAAACTGTCTCTAAAGCAAGTCTTTTGGATGTTTTTTGTAAATGTCTCTGGGTATTGTCCATTGAGAAACATCCTTTTTTGGTGTGAAATTGTAACATTAACATATACAGTATACTAAAATACTCAAAGATAAACATAATGAAAATTATATAACATATTCAAATGTAAAAAAATATTTACAAATGCAAAATATTCAAAATTATAAAATATTCATTAATACAAAATGTTCAAAAATATAAAATATTCAATAATACTCAATATGCACTAATATTATTAACAAAAATATATTGCAAACCAAATGCAATTTGAAAAGTTTGCATTCCTAAAAATACTGACTTTTGACACTGAGATAAAATAAAAATAAAATACACTATACTACTAATAACAACAAACACATTTCTTCTTATTCTACCTTTCTGTTTCGGTAGGGACTTTACTACTTTTTGATGCAGCCAAGGGTTATCTTTATGAAAAACAAACTAAGTTGTCTAAAAAGGAAAACTATAGCTAAAAAAAATATACAAATATACACTTGCTATAATTTTCACCATGCCCAGGGTCAGTGTGACATGGGTTTTAATACTCTGAGGTGAATATCATCCCAAAAAATGTGCCTCTTGCACGACTGAAAAAGGAAGGTGGGCAATCGACATTCACCTACAGAGGGGAAGCGAAGCAGTTTTGCCAGATTTTCCGTTCAACCTGGAAAGAGAATCTGGGAAAACAGTCCGGCTAAAGATGGGTGGCCACGGAGTGGAGGACCCCTTCATATGTCACAAAATCATCATAATAATAGAGTTATAAAAAAAAAAAAAAAAAATTCTAACAGTACTTTTAAACTGTCACCATCATTCTAAGCCGTCGGAGAGTTGGGTTACACGCCCAGCTGGGTCCTCGTCCAAATGCTACGAGCAAGGGGGACGATAGGAAAGCAAAAATAAAAAATTGAAAGATGAAAGAGATAGATGGGGTTTATTCATGGTTGAGTTTAAGGTTTTGAGGAGGGTGGTAGTATCTTAACTTGGATAAATGGACAATTTCGGAATTTCTCTTAAAGTGTGGACTGGGTTTGTCAATTTCAAAGGATACATCAGAAAGTTGTTTTAAAATGGTGTAGGGGCCAGAATATGGCGAAGTCAGTTTACGGGTATTAGGATAATGAAATTCTTCATACATCACAATGTCACCCACTTTAAACTTTACAGGAAGGAAACGAGCATCATAACGGGCTTTATTCTTTTTATGGTAAGCAATTGTTCTCTCTTTAGCCAATTTTCTAGCTTCCTCCACAGGGGGATAATAACTATTATTTGGCAAAGGAGGATCATCTGGTCATTTTCCTAACAATAAATAACTAGGGGTGAATTGGGTTACAGAATGAGGAGTATTATTATACTCATATAATACTTCATCTAAAAGCTTAGTCCAGGGTATTTTCTTGGATGTGGAATTGACTTTACATTTTAATCTAGTGACAATAGTCTGATTTAGGCGTTCAATTTTCCCATTCGTTTCTGGGGGATGGCTGCTCGTCAATCTGTGTTTTACATTATAAGTACGAAGAAATCTCTTAAATCTTGAAGCTGTAAATGCTCCATTTCTGTCGGTTAACAATCTATCTGGTACTTGTACCTGAAATAATTGTTTCAAAATGTTTGTATAAGTTTCGGTAGTTACACTTTTTGAAGGAAAACCCCACACATAGCGAGTTGCATGGTCAACGACTAAATGCAAATATTTTTTTGTAGAATTGTAATAATTAAATCCGCCAACAGAATCTACTGCTAAACATTCAAAAGGTATATCTGTTGGGGGCATTAATTGCAATAAACCAAATCTTTTTTTGTCTACATTTTTTGTTTATCTGACATACATGTCAGATGATATACTGTCACACGTGTGTGACAGTGTTTTACAAAGTTTTCAATGTCCTGATTAATGTTAGGCCAATAATACTGCGGAGAAATTAAATTTATCATCTTATAAATTCCAGGATGGCCAAATTGTGTGTGGATTTTTTCTGAGAGGGGTAGACGTGGGGACCACAATCTTATACAAACTTTTCTATTTAATTACAACAACATCATTTATCTCAGTGTACTTTTTACCATCAACTGTTACATTTTCTTTTTACTTTCTTCTATCTTTACAAGAAGAAAGTATTGGATTCATGAAAATTTTCGAATTCCGGTTTTCGACGGATTTACACGTTTTAGGGGTCAGAGATTCCAAAAAACATGTTTTTGCAAAATGTCTGTCTGTGACTCTGTCTGTCTGTCTGTCTGTGTGTATGTGACAGAAATTTTATGGGCGCTCTATCTCAAGAACTAATGGACGGAATTTAATGAAAATTTATATTCAGTGAGTCCCTAATACAGATTGATGCTGATTCGTTTTTGGTGTAAATCGCTCAACAGGTGGCGCTGCTATGCTGCATTTTTCGCGATTTTCGCAATAGCTCTATCTCACGAACTAATTCACGGCTTTTGATCAAACTACAGATTTAGTTAGTCCTTGATATGAATTGATGCTGATTACGTTTTGGTGTAAATCGGCCAACAGGTGGTGCTGTTATGATGAATTTTGCAGGATTTACACGATTTCCCCAATAGCTCTATCTTAACACTAGAACGGCGGGAGGGGTCATTTTGACACCTGAGTACTTTCGCCCGTTGATTACTTTTGTTTGCTTGGGTGAAATCCTTTGGAATTTTTTGACTTTTCCTAAATAGATAACATATCTTTCTAAAACAAAAATCAGCTTTCTAGATTTGTTAGTTTTTGAAATATTAACTTGTATTCCTAGAACGGCGGACGGGGGTCATTTTGACCCTTTTACTAAAATACTCTTTGTACTCGAAGCTGCTTTTGTTGCTATACTATATGTTCGAGGAGCAATAAAAAAAGGGGTTTAGATTTTTATTCATTGTCGTCCAAGGCATGAGGAATACTATTTTGCAAAGAAACTATCTCAAGAGATAGATTCAAAGAAAGAAAAAGATTTTTTTAGGTTTGATGAAAAGACAACGAGATCTAGCAGACTACAGACTGATAAATTTGCTCTTGCATCTGAAATGTGGAATAAATTTATTGAAAATTGCAAAACATGCTACCGACCAGGACAAAATATTACAGTTGATGAACAATTGTTCCCATCTCAGGATAGATATAAATTTACGCAATATATGCCAAATAAATCCGATAAATTTGGAATAAAATTTTGGTGATCTGTTGACGTTGATACTAAATACCTCTTGAAGGAATTTATTTATCTAGAAAAAGATGAAACAGCCAATCCTTAATTACTTTTATCGGAAAATGTTGTCAGGAAATTGACAGATCCCCAACTAAACGAAGGGAGGAATATTACGACAGATAGCTATTTTACTAGCATCAAATTAGAAGAAATGTTAAAAGCTAAAAATACAACTTTGGTTTCACAATGAAAAAGAACAGAAGAGAAATTCCTATATCATTGAAAAATATGCGCAGTACTCTTTATTCATAGAAGATAGTGGAATGTGATAACATGACACTTACCATCTATCAAGCCAAAAGAAAAGAAAAGTGTTTTTCTACTGAGCTCATTACATTCTACTATAAAAACTGAAGACAGTCTCAAGAAATCCCCGATTCAATAAAATATTACAACGCAACGAAATATGGTGTGGATATCCATGATCAGATGTGCCGAAAATACTCCGTGAAATCGGCTTCTAGACGATGGCCTGTACATATCTTTTTCAATATTTTGGATCATGCAGCTTTAAACACCTGGATAATTTATAAAAGTGTAGCAGGCAAGCCTATCAGTAGAAGAGATTTTCTATTAAATTTAGGGGATGTGTTCAGAATGGATCTTATGGCTTCAAAACTCCCAAAGATCTTTTCTGAGTCTTCAGAAAAAAAAAATGAAGAGAAAAATGTCAAGTACAAACATGCAATGGAAACAAATCTCAAGAATTTTGCGCACCATGTTTCAAAGTTGTGTGCAGAAAATGTACTGGAAAATTTTCTATTTTTTTTTTTTGTTGTTGTTACAACTGAATTAATTCCTAATACGTGTGCACAATTTGGAGTATTATAAGCATTAAATAAAATTAAAACCGAATACTTAACATATTAACCATTCAGCTACACTTATAATGGAATAACGGAAACAACAGAACAAATTTCTCATTTATGGATTCAGAGAGTGAATCATTCGTCGAATAAGTTAGATAATATATATATATATATATATATATATATATATATATATATTATTTTATAAATTGTGTTTTATTTTAGTTAACATTAGTTTTAATTTGTGAAAACATTAATTTTAAATCGATTATTATATCAAATTAATGAGTTTTTTGAGTCGTTGTAGTATGATCCAATTAATCGCCATGTAGGCGTTACATATACAGTACTTCTAAAATTCAATAAATTATCGAGTAATATTAAATATAAATTATGAAATACATGGAAATTACATATTTTTGCCAATGTATGGCATTTAAAATTGTTTTAGCGTTGTTATTTCAGTATTTTGATCGAGGGGTCAAAATGACCCCTTACCGCCGTTCCAGTAGGTAAGATTTTCCCGCCGTTCTAGTGTTAAGAACAAATGCACGGATTTTCATCAAACTTCAGATTCAGTTAGTCCTTGATATGACTTGCTACTTATTACGTGTTGGTGTAAATCACCCAACAGGTGGCGCTTCTGTGCTGCCATTTTCACGATTGCCTCAATAGCTCTATCTATAGAACTAATGGGCGAATTTTCATCTAACTTCAGATTTAGTTGTATGTTGACACAAGTTGTTGTTAATTAGGTTTTGGTGTTAGTCACCCAATAGGTGGCGCTGCTATGCAGGAATTTTCGCGATTTTCGCTATAGCTCTATCTCAAAAACTAATGCACGGATTTTCTCCAAACTTCAGATTCAGTCAAACGTTGACATAAGTTGTTGCTGATAAGGATTTGGTACAAATCACCCAATAGGTGGCGCTGCTAGGCAGCATTTTGCTGGATTTAGACGATTTCAGCGATAGTCCTATCTCAAGAACTAATGCACGGAATTTCATATCTTTAGAATCCTCATGAGATGCATAGATTGCCATTTAATTTTGGCAGTGTGATAGCGAATTTTGAAGTATTAACATGTATGAGATAGGAGAAAGTTTTGGGATTGTTACATCCGACTAGTTTCTGATTGTCTCTTACTTCATTCAAGTCAAGGAGATGTGTAATATGGGGTAAAGTTTCTGAAACAGGCTGTCTAGAGAGCCTATCAGCTTCAACATTAGTGGAGCCTTTTTGGTCATAGTCAAACATACTAAGTTTTAGGGACCAGCGGAAAAGACGTCCTCTTAAATTTTTAACACTTTTGAGCCAGGTAAGTGCCGCATGCTCGGTATGTATGACAAATTTTTGGCCGTGTAAATGATGATAAAATTTATCTAAAGCATCCACAATCGCCAAACATTCTAAGTCAGTAATTGCATAATTCTTTTCATAATCGCGAAGATTTCTAGAGTGATATGCTATAGGATCTAATGTTCCTTTTTCATCAACTTGTTTCACAACACATCCCACTCCATGACTTGATGCATCTACAAACAAATGACAAGGTGTTTTGGGATCAAACAACTTTAATATAGGTTTTTCAATTAAAGCATTTTTTAACTTTTCGAAAGAATTTTGACAATTTTGGTCCCACACATAAGGGACATTTTTCTTCAACAAATTGTTGAGAGGGTATCGAATGTTAGCATATTTTGGAATAAATTTGTGATAAACATTTATAGATCCCAAAAAACGTTGCAATTCCTTTACATTCGTAGGTGGTGTTAATTTCTTAATTGTCTCTATATTAGGATTGTCAGGTGTGAAACAACCATTCGAGACTTCATATCCTAGAAAATTAATTTTGGATTTAACAAAATTACACTTTGACAATTTGAGTTTAAGGTTTTCTTGGACACAGATATTAAATAAGGACTCTAAATGATACAAATGTTCCTCTTCATTTTGGGAGAATACCATCAAAGTAACTACAGACAAAGTCAATTTTGTATTTATTAAGGATTCTTCTGAGGGTACAGTTAAACCAAGCAGGCGCGTTTTTCCATCCAAAGGGTAAACGATTCCACTCATATAATCCAAAGGTGGTGGCAAATGCCAGTTTCTCAGTGTCTCGCGGGTGGATAGGGATGTGCCAATATCCACTGGCCAAATCAAGAGTGGAAAAAACTTTAGCATGCGTCAATTTATCTAACAGGGTGCCTATCCTAGGTAAGGGTTCTGCATCTGTTTTTGTAATGGCATTTAATTTCCGAAAGTCAATACATAACCGGGTTTTCTTCCCTTCTTCACGTTTATACACCAAAGTTACAGGTGATGAATAAGGGGAATAGCTTTCTTTAATGATACTGGCTCGCAATAAATTCTGAATTTGTTCTTTAATTTCCTCTTCTTCCTTAGGGGAAGTGTGATATGCTCTTAAAGAAATGGGGAGGTCTGATGTTAATTGTATTCTCTGGGGTTCAATGTTTACACAGCCTACATCATATTTATCTTTAGCGAAAATACAGACATATTTGGCTAGAAGAGCAGGTAATTGTTCCTTGACAGTCTGAACATTTGGTACATGTTCAGTGGTCTCGAACAACTGCGGCTCAAAATTTTCTTCAAATATCTCTGCATTTTCAATTTCTGGCTGGTTATTATATGCTTCTGATAAATGTAAAGTATGGTGAGATGAATTTGTTGAAATATTGTCCATGAGAGCTACTTTCTTATGCTCTTGAGTGATTTGCGTTTTACCACAGTCAATATTTAATTTAAACAGTTTACAGTGGGGTAGCCCAATCAAAGCATAAGGTAACTGATTATTAATTATAAAAAGTTCAACATTCTTAGAGATACGTCCTAATTTCAAACTAACAAGGCATTTTTCTTTCAAAGCACGAACACCTTTTGTTTGTGTGACCGATATACTCTGCTGAACTTTACATATTTTTAGGTTAAGTTTGTGGGCTAAATGACCAGGAATCACACTGATTGAACTCCCTGTATCGATCAAACAAGGTAGTGAGCCTTCACTTTCTACATCAGTAATTTTTTGACAATTTCCATTTGATTTTTTATAGCTAGCTTTTTCTTTTTGTATATGTCCGGACATAAGAAACCGTCATTGATTACTAGATGTATTTTCGGATGACTCATTAGCTCCATGATCTTGGTTGGGGTTCGCAAAGTTCATATTGGGACTAGGGGTTGGAACTGCTATAACTTGTTGTCGAAAAGGGCAGTCTCCCACCCAATGATACGCATTTGGTATTCCTATATTAAGGCAAACTTTGCGTGGGTAGGGGGGCAAAGTGGTCTGGTGATGTACATTTGGTCTCGGTTGAACATTTGACGTCGGTCTAAATGTATTTTGGGGATTTTGTGTTTGATTAGATGCAAAAGGTCAAATCAGAGGGTTTTGATAGGGAACTCTGTAGTTCCACTGCCGGTTATAATTCTGTCCTGTCTCATATGGGGGGCGAAAGGGTCACCATTGTCGGTATTGATTGGGGTTTTGCGGGCTTGCGTCAACTTTGCTCTCATTTCCCTTTCTGTCCAGTTGCAGCTTGCAAATTCTGAATACTAATTCACGCCATGAATGTGTAGTTGAGGGGTTGCTTGCAATAACTAGCTTTTGCATTTCTAACGGCAAGCCCTCCGTCAGTCCTTCCAAGATAAGCTTCTGGTCTAACCCTAAGGTTCTCCCTATTTTAGTCTTTTTCTGATAGTATTCGTTCAGGTCCTCTCCAATTTTGTATCTAATACGGGAAAAATCAGTTAAAGAAAGAGTGTCAGGAAGTTCGTAATGTTCATTGAACAAAGTGACAAATTCGGACCAATGTAGCACATTCAGACAATTATTAATGTACAACGTAAGTGCACTGTCTTTTAAGTATTTCTGTATGTGCCTAATTTTCCAGAAGAAGTCTTTTTCCTGGTCTATACAAACACTCTCAAAATAGGCTAGCAAAGCTGTCCAATCCATATTCGCTGTTGGCGAAAATGCAATGATATCAGGTTCTATTGACATTTTCGGGCTAGCGGTTATTGAATTGTGACCAGACCCAGCTAGAGCTGACAGGATCTGTTCACCTAATGTTGTTACATTATGTGTCTGTGTGGCAACCTTGGACTTCTGACTATCTTTCTCTTCAGGTTTAAGATCTGCACTCTTATCGTTACTCGGGAGCGGATTTTTCTCGTTTCCAGACTCACTTGACTTATTCTCTAAGTCATTCACTTCGTTGGGAGAGGTTGGGGTACTCACGTTGAAATACAAAATATCACAATATTACACAAAAATATAAGGCACAATTTAAAACAAGTAAAAATAAAAATGGAATATTTTTCAAAAATTGCAACACAATATTTGTAACAAAAATGGGCTTAAAACTCAAGGAAATTCAAATTTGATACATCATTTTTTTTTTTTTTTTTCAAATTGAGATTAAAAAAAAAAAACGATTTTTGAAATAAAATTTTAAAATTCCAAAGATTTAAATACTGTCTAAATTTCAGAAAATTACTTTCTTTTATAGCAAAAATAAATAAAATTAACATTGTCTTATTCTATTTTTTGCTATTAAAATAACAACCAATTAAAAAAAATTACCTTTTAAAACTGTATTCTTTTTCTCTTTTTTAATTCAAGAATAGATTAAATGGTCTTACCTTCACAAATAATTCCATAAGCACACATAGCTGTACATTACACACACACAAACAAAAAAAAAATATCTTCATAAAATTTCAACGAACTCTGAATTAAATTTACTCCCTGAAAAAAAGAAATCATTTTCTCTCTTTTCTTCTTAATACCAAGTCAGTGAGTCCTATCTGCCGTTAGAAAACTCGTTTTTCAACACGGTTCTTCATTTTGACCTCGAAGGCGAACTTGACCCAATTTCTCAGCTGATAGCATGCTCTTTTTGTTTTTTCTTTCTTTCTTTCTTGAAAAGAGTATCTATAAAAGTTTTAATCGTCTCTTGGTTGGGAAAGGGTTTGTTTTCAGGAACAGATTTTTTCTTCTTGATTGATAAGCAAATGAATGTTTTTCCCTTTCTTTTTTTTTCCCCTTTTAATGACCAGATTTTTTTTTTTTTTTTTCTCTTAATTAATCGCTAGGGAAAGACTGTTTTTTTCCGTTTTCTTTTTCTTTTTCACTCATGGAAGGCAGAGAAAGGATTTGTTAACTGTTCTTTTTAGAGATTTCTTTCGTCCTTCTGCCACTTGTTACACACCCCCTGAGTTTTGCTAGAATTAATTGCTGGAACTCTGGGATTTGACCCGCGTAAATGCACCGTCGTGCTGACTTTTCAATGTAACGATTTGCCGCTACTCCTGTTATGGATCTTCTGTCGTGGCGTCGGTCAGTGCCCGACCGATTGGGGCAGGGGCGCGAACCGCGGACATGTGCGTGCCGATTCCTGAGCGAACCCTCGGAACTTCTAGCATAGTTAGGTAGCCGCAGGCCGTGAGTGGTATCCGGGAACTCAAAGTCAGATTAAGATAGTAGTTGTTCAAAGACACAGTTTTTCCGGGGATCTGATTTATTGTTCTTTGGTTACATTCTTTTGAGAAATCAGGCCCCTTTTGGCTTGAGAGCTGTTCAGTTACTTCTTTATGGACAGGGGAACTTAGGTGGATCGCCAAGCGATCCCTAGAGAGCCGAGTGACGTGGAGTTAGTGCATTCTTTGGATGGTAAAAAACTCTGTCCGGTGACCCGTGCAGCGGTATAAATATGCTGTATTTCGCATTATTCCTGCTAGGGGCCGTTGAAGTCAAATGAGGCGTCCTTAAACTATAATTGGTCGTTAGCTGAATGATTGACTGCCCGGGATAAAGGCTGTGGCTTGAGTTCGGCCGATAGAATGCAGCAAGACTTACAAATTGCACTTATTCAGCAAAAGTATTCTTATGAGATGTGCCAAAATGATTTTTGAAAGTTATAAGCTGCGATACGGGAAAGTTAATTTAACAGGGGCAGATGCATTCAATCAACTGAGACACAATTACAAAAGCATTTTAAAAGTTTTAATTTTAATTTCTAAATTTAAATTTTTAAAAGGGACAAAAAGGGGATTTTAAAAAGGGGCTTAGCTTTTGATTTTAAAAAGGGGCTTAGCTTTTATCGTTTCATATATATATTAAAAGTTTTTTCAGTAATGAAATTAAATAACTAAAATCATGCACACACTTTGCATGCATTATAGTATGTAACTTTATACACAATAGCAGTAAACCATTTCATTTTTTAAATTAAAATGCACTAAGTATTGAAATTCTGTGACATGAATTTGATGAGCGTCTTTGCCAAATTACCTTCTTGGTGAAAACTCGATAGTTAGCTTGATTTATTTATATTTTTGCTGATTTTCTTTTGACATTCTGCAGTTAAATTTCACAGATCCAAATTATCAAATTTCAAATTAGGTGTATGTGGAAAATCATCAGTGATTTTTTTCTAAATTTTCAGAGTATGCACTTTAAAGAGACCTTCCTTGATACATTAGTATTTATGAAACAGAAGAATAGGCGGTAAAAGTCGGATATTGATGATTAATCTACTTTATCAGAAACTCTGTTTCATTGGCAGATTTTGATTTAAGAAATTTTTAGTACTTTTCACTAAATATTCATTCTATTTAATAAATGAATCCGATCTTAAAGTTATATCACAAACTTCAGGATTATTTTCCATGTTTTGGAGTTTCTAGTTGTGTTATAACTAGCATGTGTATCCATCTGCATGTATCTTATAAAACTATGTAGAGGGAATTTCACTTAATAATTGATATACAGTTTTATTTAGTTAAAGTTGACATTGAAGTTGAATTGCATTTCTATTTAGATAATAGAATCATTAATGTGTAATCTGTCATCTTCTTGTACAAATTCAAATGTCTTATATAGCTATTATTATGTACTCAATTTTAATGGCTAATAGTATTAAAAAAAGAGGGAAAAAGTCCTTGCCTATGATTCAGTTTGTAAATTCAGACAAGGGTGTTTCTTTCTTATACTTCGAGTGTTAATTTTTAAAACTTCATAATTGTGACATGTATAGTTTCTTATATTTTACAAAAGTATGTTCATTTAAAAATGGCTGAAATATGTTCTTATAATCAGTCATGAAATATTGACATGTTTAAAATATTTTTTCAATAGCTGTAATAAATAGTGTAATGCATTCTTTTATATGCTTACCACTTGTTTTATGTATTTTTTTTTTCTATTTCAGAATGCTAACTGCTTCAAAATAATATGCTCTATTCATTTAGAAGATGCTTTTTCTTTCGGTAAGTTTTTTTTTTTTTTTAAATACATTATTTTCTCATTTCATTCTTTTTTCTTTTCTGTCATTTAAAAAAAAAAAAAAAAAAAAAAAAAAAATATAATAATAATAATAGTAATAATAATAATTTTTAGCAACAGCTTGCAAAATTCTAAAGAATAAATTTACTGTTTACATAAATGTAGAAATATTATTGCAAAAAAAAAGGCTTGTGCTATGTTGGGACATCTTTATTTGTTTTAAGCTGTAGAATATGTTAATAGGTCCACATGACAAATGAAAAGTAATTTTGTGCAACACCTTTTAAAAAATGAACATACAATGATACATTTGAGTCATCATAAAATGTATTACTAATACAGTGGAAGTCACAGAGAGCTTAATGAATACCGTCAAATCTATTTTTGTGACTAAACCATGGCTCATTTCTTAAATAATCTGTTGATATCAACATAAGATCAATCAGCCTCTAACATGCCTTGTTTAATGCTCTTTAAAATGCAGCCATCGTTCATGTTTCTATCATTAAGAGTTTTAATATTATGAAAATTTCCATGATCAACTCTTTTCATTATATTTGCAAATTAAATGTGACATCCCAATTTCGAAATATATAAGACATATTATTCTATCCCAAAAAATGCTCAAGCATTTTTTGCACACATCAATAAAGATTAATCTATTAAAAATTTATAAATAGTAGTGTAAAATAAAACAAAACAAAAAAAAATAATAATAACAATTTAAAGGATTTTTTTTTTCTGAATTTCAAATAGTCATTCATACTTTAAAATGCACAATTATATAATAAATGGAACAAAATCTGTTTAATCAATTAAACAGATATATTTGAAATAAGTGGTTAAAAAGACTTGATGTTTTGTTGATTCAGATAACTGAATTATAAATGTAGAATATGTTTTGTTGATTTAGATAAATCAATTGAAAATATAGATTAGGAGATGACATCGAAACGTCTGCTACTTTTTTAAGAAGTTTACTATTTCCATTTTCTAATTATCAAAACAGCTCTATCAGCATACAGCATGCATTATATCAATGTACAGAGTGATTATAATTAAAATTGCTCTTCAAAGACTGTAAAAAAAGAACCATTGGTCGGAATGACTCTATATTTCTTTTCAGTATACGTGAAGTAATGGGAATTTGTTTTGCAAAAGAAAAAAAATTAAAAAATTATTCGATAAATGGCGCTGTACACGTCATACATTGCTAAAATGAAAAGGCATAACAGCATGTCATTGCACTCTTTGTTGAAAGCCAACGATAAATACCGTGAACCCATACCAAGTAGTGACCTTTGCAGAATGAAGAGGCAGTGGTTGCATTTGGTACGGATTCTTACTTGTCCATATTCTGCCATTTTGAGTATTCACAGAATCTTGGATATGGAAATGTCTGTCCACAAAATGGCCGGTCATGCATTGTCCACTTCCATTCGAGGAAGAAATTGTAAGGCTTCTGGTTTTGGCAGCAGGAAGCAACCCCTGAACATGCGTCATTTTGTATGGATAGCTTTGCAGGATGTTTTGTAAATTTTATGAACCATGCTGACAGGCATCTTTAAAGTTCGGGAAATTTTCTGTGCACTGCACATTCCCAAAGCACAGCTTGACACTTCCTGTAATGCTGTAGCTAAAAAGTCAAAATTAGCACTAGCCACCAGCCACAAGGCCAGTGAATGAGAAAAAGTGGCTACTAAAAAATCGGCTGTCAGCGGCCACTTTCCTACAAGAAGAGAGTAAAATTCTTTTGCTCTTATTCTATTTTTTCTTCTGGTTGCAATATGTTTATATTAGCGTATTTATTTTTGCTATTCAATTTTAGATTAATATTAATAGAAAATTTAACAAAAGTTCACTGTTTAGTATTTTTAAATAAAAAAGTGGCCACTAGTTTAAAGAAAGTGGCTACTTATAAAACTGGTACTACTGGCCAGTGGCCAGTAATGAAATTTCCCAGTTTTGACCTTTACTGTAGCCACATCCTCCACTGATGTTGAAGCAATTGCTTTCCTCCCTTTGCCACATTTCACGTCAAATGAAACAAATTTATCAGTCAATTTCTCCATAACGAATGCAGTCATCGGGCCATAGTAACACTTTAATGTCCAGAATTTATTCAATACAATTGCACCACATCCACCGTTTTCGTAAACCCCTTCTTGTTCGCACAAGCAGTGCCCGATTCTTCAATGATAGAGTCATAACTATCTTCCCAGACTCAGAATAACAGGATCTACATGTTCCCCGCCTTTTTATCGCAAGTGTAATGTGCGATGTGCATGTCACGTCTTTTAATTAGCATCCTATGATGTATACAGCGCCATCTATCGGGCAACTTTTGAACTTTTTTTTCTTTCGCAAAACAAATTCCCATTACTTCATGTATACTGAAATGAAATATCAAGTCTCTGACCAGTGGTTCTTTTTTTATAGCCTTTTGAAAGTGCAACTTTAATTATAATCACCCTGTATTTATTCATAGCAGGGCAGTACCCAAGACCACACCCAATGCTGTTGAAATAGCTGATGCTTTTTCTGTAATTTATTAGATAAGATCTATCACACCTTTGAAATTTAGCTCATGCAAAATGGTTAGGTAAAAAATTTCGCTGCCTCCTGGATTTTTGTAATAATTTATTATGTAATACAATTTTTTCCTTTCTTCTATCTTCAATAGAATTAGTATTGTAATAGATTACCATTCTAATCGAAATTTTTTTCCATTTCCAGTTTTCGACAGATTGACACGTTTTAGGGGTCAGGGATCCCCAAAAACATATTTATACAAAATGTCTGTGTGTCACCATTGTACCATCCAAAAGTGTATGAAGTTATGTATAGAATTGAACCAAATTTTTTGTATATGTTTTTGGCTATGACGAGCAGGTCCTCCATGAATTTTGAAATATTCTGCGGGAAGGGGAAGTTATAATAGCAATTTTTGTATAATTTTCTGGATTATTCGTACTTCTATTGTACATTGAAGGTTCGTGCAGTGATGGGAACTTCGCATCCTGTACGAAGGCCTCTACTTTATAGAATACTGTGCATTTATATACCAGGTGATCTGTAAGTAATTGAGTTTCAGTTACTTCAGTTGGCTGTGTGTCCCTGTCTATTTTTCTTTTCATCCAATTTCATAGTTTTAATATATAATATAAGACGTGTAAAAAGATAATTTAATTTGTGAACGTGATCCTAGAATTTATTGAATGAAAAAGGTATTAAAAAAATAAGTAAGCTTTAGTTTTTGTAAAACTCAATGTAACTCCTATTTTACACTGACAAATTTTCAAAGTATGTGTTTTTAAATTGTAAAACAGGACATTTTGATTTTAAGTCATTTCTAATATTTTTAGATGTATTCCTGAAGTTTAAAAAGTGTCCTTATTTGTTTAACAGGTGTGATCTGCATGGCCTGCCATGAAAGTGGAGACTTATCCCAGTTGCTGCTGTGCACATCCTGTTCCAACTATTACCACGGCACGTGCATGGACCCTCCCATCCTTCCCTCTCCTGATCTCAGGGCAGGTTGGCAGTGCCTGGACTGTAAAGTCTGCCAGAACTGCAGGTACGTTGTTGTCATAGTGCTGGGAAATAATATTTACCTAAATTTCCAATAGTCCTTTAAATACAAAATTGGCTAATTAGAATTGAAATAATTCATTTTTAACAATCTCATTCAGATTTCTAAATTATAAGTATTAATTTAACCAGTGGTGTAGCTATGTTTTTTGGACCCGGGGCAGGAAGAAATTTTGTGCCCCCCCCCCCCTCCCCACCTAAATAAAATAATAAATGCATCATTTTTTCTCAAATTGAAAAAAAGTCTTTTTGGCTTGTACAGGGAGGAAAAGGCAGCTTCATTCTTTCTTATTCTTAAAGATTCAGCTAATTTCACTCTAACACAACAAACTAAAATCCATGGAACCCGATTACAGAAGATTTCTAGTTTTCTTCAATGCTGAATTTGAATGGGAATTTCAAAAACTTAGGCCTGCTATGTGGGGACATAGGCAGCGGAGACCCGTGCCTGGGATTCATTTTGAAAGAGATACATTTGAAAGGAGTTTTTTAGTGGTTAGAGATGCGTGCATAGCATGTCTGGTTTATACTGCCGAAGATCGTGGGGACCCATCTAAGAAGTTCATTTTGAGAGATTTTTTTTTTTTTTTTTTTTAATTTTAATATGAATTGAGGTTTAAATCATTTGCAGTTTGCTTGGAAAAATCAACGGGCAGGTCAGCTAGTATATAGAAATAAAAATTGTTCTTTTGATACCAGAAATGTGACTCCTGATCACCAACACAGGCCTTTTGCTTTATAAACTGGAGGCTAGACAGTTAGAAACCTCCATCAGCGATTGGCAATTATGGATCTCTCCATTCCCCCCCCCCCCCCCCTTCCATTCACTGAATTTCTTCAAAATATTCACACATGCGTACAGACAAAAGAAAAGTTCAACAATTCATATTTATTGCCAAAATATGTGAAATAATCTATATATATATATTTCTCTTGCGTAGCACAAAAAAAAGGTTGTATTTGTAGCTTGCTATTTGGCAACAACCACAGGGACGATTCTTAGTGGTTAATTTATGGTCACATGACCCGACCTATTCAGCCAATCAAAATTCAGACAGAAGCTCTCTTTTAACAGAAACCGTTTGAGCAATGCATGAATAACACTTGTTATGGGTCCGTTTTACGGTGATGTGTTGAATTTGACGAATCCGCTTTTTGTTTAAGATTGTATTTAGACACAGCCGAAAACGTTTTGTTTACAGTTCATTAGCATGATATGTAGCCTCTTTTATAGTCTCTTATTATAATTTTAAAGGAATGTGAGCCATGCTATTCAATAATATAGGCAAAATGAAAGGAGAAGGACCCCAGCTGACCCTAACAAGCCATTTAAATTTAAACGGCGTCCATTTCCAGCCAACTTAGCTTTCTTCAATGACGATCCACAAGTCACACTGCCAAACTTTTGATAAAATATGCTTAGTATCCCCACCTAAATGCAATTTTATTGACATTTTCAACAAAGTTTTCCATTATTGCTTTGTACATTAAAAATATTTGTGACTTTCTAATGTTATAATGATTTATGGATACTATCCTGTCGACCCATTTCGCCAAATTATATACATCGCCAAACCACTCGCCAAATTATACACATTGACGTAATTTTTATTTGAAACTAGCAGAACTACCCGGATTATCAATTATAAGGAGCCTTCCAGGTAAAATAAATTAAAACGAAATAATACGGCAATCACAATAACTGAAACTTGTGCATTCATTCCCATCCACAAAACGTTAAAAAGGCAATCAGAAAACATGACGTTATTGTCTCGCAACCATACTAAAATCCCTGAGCTTTAATAACAGAATGCACATTATCTTTGCCGGATGTAAGAGGAAAATGTGCGATTTTACTCACAATACAAAAAAAAAAAAAAAAAAAAATTCCACCAAATCGCGCAGCATTTAGTGAAATTCTCATTTGCATGGTATATATAAAAAGTACAAACACTATGTCAGTGCCCATAAATTGTGCCTTTACTGCAATTTTCTAACTTCTAAACATCACACAATTTCATTTTTTACAATGTCGAATCAAAAAAAGTTCTTTCAAATGAAATTTGTTTCAAAATTGTATCTCAATTTTCTGATTTTAATGGATTTTAAAGTAATTTTCAAGCATGGATATTTTTTTAAGGTGCGTGCAACCCGATTACGAAAAATGAACTCGTTTACTCTTAATGCAATAGTATAAAGAAAAGACATGTCTATGAGTAACCTGGTATTCTATTTTCTGTGGCAACAACCTAACACAATAATTAATTTCCCTTTTACTGCAATTTAACCTCTAAACCTCGCACATTCGATTGTTTCAACGTCTTATAGAAAACAAAAGTACTTTCAGTAAGATTTGTTTGTAATGTTTATCTCAATTTACAGATTTTTTTATGGATTTTAAAGTCATTTTCAAGGATGCATATTTTTTAAATATGCTTGCAATCCAATTACAAAATATTAACTCAATTGTTCAAAAACATTGTAACTAATTTAAAATTTGTTTGTTTTCGTGCAATATTCAATAACTAAATTGGCAAACGAAATTAAAACGCGAAAAATAACATAAAATAAAACACGAACTTAACAGATTATAGCTGTAGTATACAATCAAAGAAGTAAACAAAATATAGGAGCCATTTATTTACGGTGAGTTGACTACACGTTGAAAAGATTTGATGGAATGTGAGGTCATATCTAGCCTTTTTTTTCTTGTTCCTAAATTGTTTTCATGAAATTTGACTGTTTGCATTAAAGTAGATATTTTAATTTTAAAAAACAATTAAATTAAGGTGCTACATCATTTTACGGCTCTTATAGTTGAAGTTTTTATTTTATATATAAATAATGTGCGTTTTCTGTTTAGAATGACGTCAATTTCAAAAATGCAAAATTATAGCAACGCGTTATCATCATTTTTTAGGGTGTGGCAACGGGAAAGGAACGATTTAATCAGAAAATTAAAAAGATATATTTCTATAATGTTGAATTATGGAACATGGTAGAAATAAAAAAGAAAAGTGCCCAGCTAAACTCATGGCATTGAGCTCACAGACTATTCACACTAATTGTATATTATACTCTTATTTTAAAGAATAATGCCACTCAAAAAAATAAGTGAAGGGGAATTAGCCCCCTTTTTCCCCCTTTGTACTTAACCAGTGAACCTCCAAATCTAATCAGGGAAGCTCCTTATCATAATAAACCGGTATACCAAATTTGGAGCAAATCGAATAATCTTGCAAAAAAAAAAAACATTTATCTAAATTAAGGGGGTGGACTAACCCCCCTTTATCCTTAACCAATTAATCGCCAAAACGAATCAGGGAAGCTCCTTAACATAATAAACCGGTATACCAACTTCGGAGCAAATCGAATCATTTTGCATGAAAAACCCATTTATCTAAATTAAGAGGGGCGGGCTAACCTCCCTTTTCCCCCTTTACCCTTAACCAATGAACCCCAAAACTAATCAGGGAAGTTCCTTAACATAATAAACCGGTATACCAACTTCGGAGCAAATCGAATCATTCTGCATGAAAAACACATTTATCTGAATTAAGGGGGGTGGACTAACCCTGTTTCCCCCCCCCCCTTTATCCTTAACCAATGAACCCCCAAAACTAATCAGGGAAGTTCCTTAACATAATAAACCGGTATACCAACTTCGGAGCAAATCGAATCATTCTGCATGAAAAACCCATTTATCTGAATTAAGGGGGGTGGACTAACCCCGTTTTTCCTCCTTTATCCTTAACCAATGAACCCCCAAAACTAATCAGGGAAGTTCCTTAACATAATAAACCGGTATACCAAATTCGGAGCAAATCAAATCATTCTGCATGAAAAACACATTTATCTGAATTAAGGGGGGTGGACTAACCCTGTTTCCCCCCCCCTTTATCCTTAACCAATGAACCCCCAAAACTAATCAGGGAAGTTCCTTAACATAATAAACCGGTATACCAACTTCGGAGCAAATCGAATCATTCTGCATGAAAAACCCATTTATCTGAATTAAGGGGGGGGGGGGGGGTGGACTAACCCCATTTTTCCCCCTTTATCCTTAACCAATGAACTCCAAAAACTAATCAGGGAAGTTCCTTAACATAATAAACCGGCATACCAAATTCGGGGCAAATCGAATGATTCTGCATGAAAAACCCATTTATCTGAATTAAGGGGGTGGACTAACCCCCTTTTCCCCCTTTATCCTTAACCAATGAACCTCCAAAACTAATCAGGGAAGTTCCTTAACATTATAAACCACATAATTTAAACTTAATATTTAACTTAATAAACTTATATTAAACTTAATAAATTGGTCCACGATTAATTTGCATAGCCATTCACAGGGGTTGGCGAGCAGGGGGCTGTGCCCCCTAGTTTCGGTTTAAAGCTCTTCTTAATGGGGCGCGCCCTCTATTTAATCATTTTGCGTCTCCATTCAGGTCTATAAATATCTTAGGTATCAAGTGTGTTGAGCCATTCCTAGGAACATTTACAGAAGTTTTTTCTTTCTTCATTATTTGGATATAACAAAATGTCTTAATAAAGAAAACATTCACACACACACACACACAAAAAAAAAAATTAACAATTTAATATTTTTGTTAGTGTAAGAATATGTGAGATAATTTTGGTTTAAACCTCTCTCAATTTGCCACCCTTGGCCTTGGCGCCTCCCCCCCCCCCCCTCCCCAAAGCTATGCCATTGAATTTAACAGTCATTTATGATTTTATGATTATCTGTCATTTTAAATAATCCTAAATATGTATCCCTTCTAAATAATTTATGTATTATAAAAAATATCAACAATTATTATTTGCAAATTGATTGTTCTCCAATTTTAATTTTCTAGAATTTATAATAGTTTGCACATTTATGTCAGTATTGAACTTTGTTCAGAATGTTGAGTAATGTTTAATTTCTGAAAGTGATGTTGCCTATTTAATTGATCTTTGAAAGCTATTTCTACTTTTAAACAAACTTGTTTTCGAATCCTCGGGATTATAAATTCAAATATAATAACAATAGTTTTAATTCAGCAGCATCATAGTTTTCCTGCGAGAAATCATGGGCAAGAACTTCACCTGTGGGGGGAAGGGGGGGTCAAATTATTATTACTCATAAAAAATGTTGTTTTACATGCAAGAAAAGTAATTTATAGTCAATAGAGTACAACCTCGATTATCCGAAGTGATTGGGACTGTACTCTCTTTCGGAAAATCGAGAATGCTTCCATTTTAAGATTAAGGACTCATAAAAATAAAGCAATAGCAAAATAGAAACAAGAATAAATTACCTGAATTTTAATTTTGAAATGAAGTACCTTTTACATATTTCACAAAAGTTGGAAACAAAGTTTTGTGTGTCGCAGTTTCTTTCGATGGCCTTTGCTTTGCAGCTATACCCCATAATACTATGAGTTCACCCGTATTACAGACTTTCTGCTGCTCCAGCCATGACAAACCTTTTGTAAAATACTCAAAAGCTTCAGAATGGCTAATGTGTTCGTGTTCTTCGCCTAATAGACCCCATTCACACATTCTGGTTCTCCCTCCTCTTACTGCATTCTAGTTAACTTCGCAGTGGATGGGCACTGAAGTCAAATTCAAAGGAATTCTGAGAAAGGGAATTGAAACTAGTTATCTGTACCCGTGTTTCAGAAAGGACCCATTGCCCCCAAGGAATGTGATAGTTAAAAAAAAAAGCTTCAAAAATGGATTTTGGTTAACTGAGAGTTTCAGATAAAAGAGGTTCTAGTGTAGTTGAAATCCAGATATTGACACAAAGAATAGCATAAAACAACCCAATTCATTTTCCAGTGCTTTCCTGTGTCCCTTTGTTCATCCATCGTTCTACTGAATAAAGAAAGGGAATGAGCAGCAGAAAGCATGAACTTTGCTATTTTTGTTTCGCTTCCATTCTTTTTGTACAGGAAAAAGGCTTCTTTTATGATGCAGAAACTGTTTTGTTTGTTTTCACATAGTATGGATTTTTCATGCATCCTTGTTTGTCTTGTTCTGTGGGAGGTGTTAAACCAGTGGTTCCCAACCTTTTATGGGCCACATCTTAAAAAAAAAAAAAAAAAAAAAAAGACGATCCCCAAACTGTATTAACCTAAGTCTTTTATTATTTAAAAAGTGATCCAATGGTGAAAGCGCATTCACAGTATCTATTCATTTCACATGTTTTAACGTCTTCTCTCACAAATGTGTTTTTAACATAATTCTATAAATGCATCTTCTCCTTTGGGTCCAAAAGAATCTTGTTGTTATTTTCCAACTTGACCCGCTGTTAAAGAAAATTGTGTGCATCTTCACAAAGTGTCTTGAAGAGACACTGAGCACTAAAAATGGATAACATCCACATGTTTTATTGTAAGGTATTAAGGATGGGTGAAAATGCTTTTGACACTCCATTTTCTGGCTATGAATAACACGAGAAGCATTTCAAAAATCTTATTAAAGTTTTAATTCATCCATTTTGAAGAAACATTATTCCCAGTGAGTTGTCTGATTTTAAAGTGTGCACTCTGTAGGATGCCTGCACTAGAGTCCTAGATATTTCCTTTCCTAATGCTATTAAAGATTATTCCATTTTATGAAGTGGGCAATGCCTCGTTTTGTTATTTCAAATATTATTTAGCTTATAAATATACTATTCAAGACTGTCCAATTTATGTATACTTTTGACGTGTCAAAATCTTCATGGAACCTACAGCTGAGTGAATAGAAACAGTACACTCATTCAATGTATAGAACGAGCATTACTAAAAATTGTAAAATACAATAACCAGAAAAATGATAAGAGATTTTTAAGGATGTCAAAGTGTTTTTAACTCATTGAGGGGCTTCGATCCCAACTTGGGTTCATAACTTTAACCCTTTCATTTATAACTTGGGTGGGAAAAAGTTGTAAAATTGCTTTTCCTTATTTGCAAATAATTTCTTTTGAAAATTCTGATGGTCATTCAACATTATCGAAACACAATGACTTGCCCCTGAAAGGGTTAAAGGTGGTTCTTGTAACTCACTATTCTAGTGCTTATTCTATTTTAAACATTTGATTAGGAATTTTTTTTTAAATGCAACAATAAGACTGATTTTTTAAATTTTGCTTAATAAGTCATTTTTGAAAGATCCATAGCAGTGTCATTTCCTCTCATAAAACAAGGCACTTCAATATCATTGGACCTATTTCAGCCATTACGCAAGCAAAGCCGCAGGTTTTACTAGTGTGTGTTTTTTGTATTGTTTTGTGCAACAGGTTTTCTCTCTTTGTTTTTCATTGAGGTTTGATTTTTCTGTTTCAGGCAACCTGTCGAGAGCAGCAAGATGATCATATGCAATACTTGTGATAAGGCTTATCATACATTTTGCGTTAAGCCTGCCATTTCATCTGTGCCCAAGAGTGGCTGGAAGTGCTCGGTGAGTGCTCTTTCACTTTTGTGTCTTTGAACATTCATTCCAACGACATTGTCGGGTAGTAGTGAACCTTTTGATTGTCATTTTTTAAAAGGGTGTGGGTGCAATTTGAGAAACTGAGACGGGTATGAACAGAACAGATGAACTACGAAAATTGCTTTTGATAAATAAATGTTTCTAATGGATGCATTTGAAAGAATGCAATGGGGGGCGGGGGGATATTTGTATTTCCCCTTGGTGATGGAATGGGTCTTCGGTGATAGGACTGAGGAAAGTCAATATTAGAAAAAATTTGTTTTAGTGTACAAAACAGCGAACTCTCTTGACAACGCTTTTATAAAAAATGAAAGTATCCCCATTTGCAAGGCTTGTATCCCTTTTTACTGTTTTCAGATTACTCTAGAAAAAGAGTATTATTTATAAAAGGAACATTTAAAAGTATACTTCTTGGATGTTCATTCTCAGTGCTGAAAAAAGTACAAAATTAAGTTTATTTATTTGGGGATCTTGAGAAAAGGAGTAAGTTATTTGTCATACATATTTTCTCTAGCTGTTACAGTTTAAAAGCAAGTCAGTCTAGTGTATTCTTGGAAACAAATGAGAAATTTTCACTAGAAAATAACTTTTTCTTTATCTAATAAAACTGCATGATACTCATTACAATAACATGGCTCAGAAATGCTTTTCATAAAACTCTCTACCTTGAAGATAACCTTGTATTATTGCAAGTACTTTTTTAATAACTCTCTCTGTTTTTAAATGGATCAAAATTATAAGAATAAATTAAAATCACTGACAGACATTGAGAGCTGTCAAAACAGTAACAAGCAACAATGGAGTCAAACTTTTGATAACCAGTCTGCCTATTCGAATTAAATACAGTGGAAAAAATGTTTTTGTATAATTTTTAAAGATATGAAGCTTCTTAAGCATTTTTCCATTTCTTAAAATTTAAATCAATGAGTCCATCCATCAAGGTACTTAATATTTGCTCTATAAGTGATAAAAATAAATTACATTTCGATATGTTTCCTTGCATCGGACGGCAACAGTCTCAAGAATTAAATGATACACTATTTTTGCAACAATTTTTAAATTGAAAAACTAGTAAACAAAAATCACGTAAACACAAGCATCATGAAATGAACTGCAATATTAAAAATGGATACTTGTGAACATGAAGGATTCTATATTGTTTCATCGTTCTATAGAGCATTTCTTTTCAAATTTTAGGAAGCTCCATGGAGGCTGAATCATTGCCTCTGTTCTCAAGATCTCTATTGATTCTTGGATAATAGATGGCCAATAAGATCTTGATAAAATAGTCTACTGCTTTTAAAATCTAATTTGTAGAGGTTCTCTGTTATAGTTCTGGCCAGAGCTGTCGTTTTCTTGTTGTATTGGATGTTTGCTAATCCTAGTTTTGAGCTCTATCTTTGCCATTCCTATATAAAATTTTTATGACTTAAATTTGCCTGCTCTCGTCAATAGAGTCGGAAATTTTGGGTTGTTATTTATTTCAAATGTCTAGTTCATTTGCAGGGACTATCAAAAGTAATCCGTTGCGAGGACGCCCCATAGGAGAAAAAATCATTTCAAATGATTTTGAATGACGTGACACGCTTATAACATAATATAACTGATATGCATTTATGAAGTGCACTGAAATGGGCGATGTAAAGATAAGAATAGTTATGAGTCATTGACAGGGCCACACAAAAGAATTCCGTTCCATAATGATATCGAGGTGGAGGGAATTGTTTGCGGCGTATTTTAGTTATGTTAAACTATTTCATATATAAGTAAATGTGTATACGTTGGTGAGGTGTACTATAACTTATTTCATGCATAATGCGAAGTGCATAGCATTGAGAGGGACACACAAAAGATACAGATACTAGAGTGTATCTGAAGTACTGTACAGCAGCGATGATGGCTGAAAATGCATTTTTAATTAGGATACGTGCTTTTATGTTTCACTCTATTTATGCATAGTGATTGTGTGTATAGAGGGTGTGTATAAATGCTATATAATTCATATACAGGGCTACACAAAAGAATTCGTAAGGCTTACTGGGTATGAGCGTGTTAGGTAGAAAAAAAGAAATAAAAGGGAAAGAAGGATTTTAAATTTAAATTAATAAAAATAGGAGTTATAAATATATTATGTGATTTTTAATATGAATTAGAAAAGAGAAAATTTACTATTAATATTGGCCAAAAGATCGTTAGTGGTAAATAAGTAAAGTACATTACGTATAAAAAAAAAAAAAAAAGGTAAACAAACACAAACTGATAACTTCATGGTGAAAATAATATAAAGAAATCCAACTCACCTGAACCAGCTCAAGATAACGGATCAATTTAATTTATCACACCTGAAATCGTGAATTCTTCGAGCCTAGTTAAAATTGTGCCAAGTATTGAATTTGTACTTTAAAACGTTTATACTTAATTATTCTTTATATTTTTATTGCAATAAATTAATTTGGCACTTAGTAATAAAAATAAACATATAAATAACACATATACACTTAATAGAACAAAATATTTTTATTTAAATGATAATGTAATTGAATGGGGAAAGGGGAGGGAGAAAGTGTACACTTAACCAAAAAAAGTTGATTTAACATTTCACGACACTTACGTTTTCAATATATATCAAAGAAGTTGTTAATAATCGTGAATAACAAAATCTAAAATAGTTCTTCTACATTGCACTAAAAGAAATATTAACATCATCTGTAATTGCAAATTGTTGTAACTATCACCAAAGTTCATATCTCGGATACGAAGCAAACTTAAATCGTTCTTTAAAGCACTATGTTTATCCAGTACTTGATGGTGAAAACACAAGGCGTGGAAATTCCATTCAAGATTCAAGAGATTCTCGATTAGAAAATCTGAGTGAAGATAGTTTAATAAATTCGTGAGAATAACGAAATGCACTTTTCCGCTACAACGGATATTTTCGTTCCAACGGAAATTGTGGGAGCCGATGGAGAAAAGGATTCCACTTCAACATTAAATCTCAAGATAGAGATTGCTAAATCGTATCGGATCTTGGTAATTCAAAAATAAATGTCAATTGAGAATACACCAATTTTCAAGGCACTTCATTTCCTATAAGAATGAAAGTAAACATCCATTTCTGCTCCACCTTGAGCAAACTTTTTAACTCAGTAAATCGTCTTGATACATCTTGAGATATTTAGTGAACAAATATTATAAGACAGACGATATCACTATCTCTATCAATGCTTTATAACATGATTATTAAAATTTAGCAGAAGATAATTAAAGAAATTATTATTGTGATCAAACGGACAAAAATGTAAAGTTTGCGGAGCGACTCCGTGCCCTTGCTGGCACGTTGCCATCCGAAACCCAAGAGAGGGAGATGACGCTACGAACCAACGAGCATTTGGCGCGAAAGACTCTGGTTGGCTGATTTACAATCGATGCCACACAGAGTAATAGAAGTGTTTGAATAAAATAACGTTAAGTGATAAATTTGAATTTTAGATTTGAAAATTATTACAAAAATATTCTATTACGGTAGAAAGTATTAATTTTAAGATTTATTATTTTATTATTGACTAGCAGGCTATGCCTGCTGCGCCGGTCGATATTTCCAAATGAACCTTGGAACATTAAACTAAATGGTGAATTTGAACTTGTATTTTAAATAATATGGACCTTGCTCATTACTGAAAACGATGGGAATGCCATTGCGATATAATGTTATCTTAAGCGTTGGACAAAATTTAGCTATTAAGAATTCTTTTAGTTGATTATAAACAGCACACTTTTGGTAGGGTAATGAGACCGTTATGGCAACATGAATTAATAGCTCTATAACTAATCAACATATAATCAAATCTTATATACTAACACCATTCCTGAAAAGTCATGTAACAAAATATGTTCTGTAGTTTTTTTTAAAAAGGCTAAAGTTTCATAATCAGGTTCACTTAATTTTTGAACTTTTACTGTTTGTTGCCCTATAACTAAGTACCCTTGAACAATATGTATACACTAAAACCTTTCCAAAATTATTACCTAACTAATTGTGGTATATCCTACGAAAGTATTATAAACAATCCAAATGAAATGCAAATTTCCGTTGTAAATATATAGTAAATGAGGATGATGCGATTTTGTGTAATAGAATTCATCGTAAAATTTTTGCTTCAAACATAAATGATGCTTTCAACATTATAGCTAATACATCAATATGTGAAGTATCCGATTATGGAAGGTTAACTTGGATTCTGATGAGCAACTACCCAAAGAAAAGTGAATATGTGGCTTTTGTGATACTTTTATGTTAGCTGGGCGCAGGTAATAAATCAATAAAGATTGTTTTCATACCATATTCTTATTTTATTATTTTCATTTAAAACACAAGCCTTTCACACATTTCATTTAAAATGCATGCCTTACACTAATTTCATTTAAAAAACTGAAAAGATAAACAATAACAGGAAATAATGTCATAATTAAAAACAAAGAATTATTTTTAGTTTACATACGCAAAATGTAACTACTGCTACTGAGAATTTTAAAAATGCTATTAGCGAGATATGCGCATGTTTGTTATAAATGTACCCATTTTTTCTTCTTATCGAGGAGCAATTTATAAATCGCCCAATATTATTCCAGTTCCAATTTCTTTCATTGAGGAATGGACCCTTGACTGGAAAAAATGGAAAAATACTCTTTTAGATTCTTCGGATGGCGGCATCTGATGCCATAAACCGAGTTTATATACAGTATGGAACCATTTATCTGGAAACCGGAAAACCAGTTATCTGGAATGATATTTCTAATAAGCTTATTTCAGAATCTTTGCAGAAAAAAGTGTCATAACTGCCTAGTTTGACATATGTATTGCTTGAAAGAATTGTATAATTTGATGTCAATATCTAGTATTTGAAATGAAAACTTATTTAGTGTTATTTAAGATGTTTTAATTTTTCTGCTGAGGAAACAGAAGAATTTTTGTTCCCAAGGGATTCACATAAATTACCTCCTTCCAAACTCTGGCTAACTTTTGATCTTTCTTGCATCTGATTTTTAATACAAATAATCTAATAATTTAAAATCAGAAATAATGCGACAACCAGATATGGGACATTCTCACAATCTTTTGACTTTTGGGGAAAAAATCTGGCAAAATTAAACTTGCTAAAATAACATTTTAATCTGATAGACGAATGCCTTAATGATTCAAAATAAAGAAAAAATGGTCAGCAGCGAAATTTTTTTTATTTAACTGAGGCTTAAGTTAAACTTGCGAGTTTAATTTTCCTTACCATTTTACCCCTATAACTTTTTATTTTCTTCTAAATTTTTACTTATAATGAATTTGCATAGTACCCACAGGACATTCAAATAAGAAATAATAACAATATAGTACTTTTAATACAGAATTTTTGTATAACATTGTCTTAAAGGGGTGTTAAAGAAGGGACGGTAAGGTAAAAAAAGGGGATGGTATTGGAAAAAAGGGGACGGTAAGGAAAATTACCACCTATTTTTAGGAAAATCATGTTAAGACTAAGTGATAGCCACAATGTTCACTGATTTTTAGAAACAGTTGTTAACATTGGATTAAATTATTTTTTTTTTATTTATTTACCTCGAAAAGTGCAGGAATAAACCTTGGGGACGGATAGACTACCAATAAAGCCACGATGCTTGAAATTGATATTTAAATGCTGATTTAAATTCTACAGTAAATTTCCTGCCAAAGAATTTTAGACATTATTTCTCTAGCAAACTTCTACATGAGAAAAAACTTGAAAAAAATTCTGTGGCGGCTGCATCTGAAATGATTTTCTGTATAATTTTAGAAGAGGGATGGTAAAGAATCTAAAACCCAGGGACAGAGTTTAAAAAATAATAAAAACCCTAAAAATGTGTGCAGGTTAATTTTTAGCTACATATTTATGTAAAACAATAGTTCCAGTTTCAGAAAAAAAAATTACATCGAATTATTTTTATTGAAACAATTTGTACTTTTCGGTTAGCCGGGCGCCACTGTTATATATATACATATTTATATACATACATATATGTAAATATACATATACACATATTGTATATGTGCACACATATACATATACACATACATACATATACACATATACATATACACATACATATACATATACTATATACATATACACATATTGTATATGTGCACACATATTTGTATGTAAATGTATATGTATATGCAACAGTGGCGCCCGGCTAACCGAAAAGTACCAAACAATTTTATCCAGACAGCTCCAAACTTAAAAATCAGCATCAGGGACACGGGACGGTAACGAGTTTTCCAGGTGTTTGGACCCCCAACATCGTCCAAAACTTATTTATCTCGTTAATATTGTTGTGCAATCATGCAATGGAATGTTCTCCAGTATATGAAATAAAAAAAACACAAGAACAAGTACTAAAATAAAAATTATTATTCAGGGACATGAAAGTCAAAAGATTGAGAATGCCCCATATATTCCACAAAACGTTTCATAATGCTAATTTCTCAGTAATTTTTTTTCTTTTATTTTACGTAAAATCACTATTTTTTATTTTATTTTATTTTATTTTATTGTTTATTAAGATGCTTTTTTTTTTTTTTTTTCAAACTCATAGAGCCGTTTTTATTCTTTAGCCAAAAGAGTTGATTAGAATTTTTCCATTGCTAGAGTAACGGATGTAATGATAGATATTTTGAAGTTTAGACGCCAAAGACACCGCCAAATTAGAACAATATGAAATGTGTCATGAACTGTTGGACTTATAATAATTTACTTGGTACTATTCGATTCAGCATACAAAACTACATTAAAATATGCTATCATTTGATGCATAATTATAATATTCGATTTTTAAAGAATTTTTTTCCCTCCCCTTGCAAAACCTGTTAGGGATGACACTTAGAAAATCCTTTCTTAGCAGAAGTCTATGTCATAAGAAGTATTTTTACCACGATTTTCAAGATTTTAGGTTCAGTAGTTTGCGCTGTGCGTTAATTAGTCCCCTAATCCAGACTTTATTTTATATACTATATTAGATATGCCATTTTGCGGTGACTCGATGATCGAAAATTAATCCAATATCATTTGAAATATTTCATAATAGAGGAGAAAGTACGAAGAAAGACGAAGAAGAAATGACGAATTAGAAAAGACTTGTAATTTTTTTTTCAAAATGCTGAATTTTTCGATAGTAATAACATATTATTGCATAAATTTCCTTAAGAATTATCTTTATTTCCTAGATTTCGAAGCTGGGAATTTTCCTATAAATGAAATTGGCGATATGACTTGAGAAAAAATGAAATAAACAATAGGTAATATTTGCTTTAAGAAATGGGTAATATTCGTTGATCTGAGTTCGAGTTTATAAATATCACATGCTTTCAGAATTACGGTAAAAAACATTTTAAAAAGTATGAAATTATTTTACAATATGTATGTGTGGCAGAAATTCACACTGAAATTTAAGTATTCAATTCGATTTTTAAAATATTAACTGATATCTATATAAGTTACAATTGAATATAAAAATGCACTCAAAAAATGATCTCTTTCACTTAAAAAAACACCATTTGTGAGATCATCCTCAATCTAATGTCACGCTTATGCATTTTTGGCTTAAAATCACATTGTTTGGTGACAAAAGAAAAAATAAAAAATCATAAAGAAACAAATAGTAATTACACATGTGACTCACAATTACAATTGCTTGTTTCTTCTATAAGTCACGTGATGGGACAATAAAAAATAAAAAGAAAAAAACAAAAAGAAAAAAAATATCACTGAAATGTCATCTAATCAAATTTTCAGATTCGTTTCTATAATCTAATGCAAGCGATAAAGAGCCAAATATTGCGTATCAATTGTAATCTTTCTTATTAAATTAATTTTTAAGCATTACAAATATTTCTTTCATGTTTAAATTAAATGTTTTCGTTTTTTAATATTATTCCTCATTAAAACGGATTTTTTTCTTCTTCTTCTTTTTTTTTTTTTTTTAAATTAAAATTAGTAACAGTTTTTTCTCTTATGTTTCGAGGTGTAATAGCTGTTTCAATATTTTTATCAATGATAAATTTCGCCAAGAAATAAAATGGTAAACCTTATCGTCCAAAATAACAGAACTTTCTGTCATAATTCTGTATCTAATATAGGTAGAATGATGTGTTATAGCTTAAAACCTTCCCTGAAATGATACCTATCTAACGGTATAAGTTCTGTAAAAATCCATGTAGTAGAACTCGAAATCTAGGCGTTCGGAACGAAAATTCCGTTTGGATTATATATATATATATATATATGTTTTTAAGTGAAATTTAACTGAAAAGGGAACTTAACGAAAATCAATGAATATTTAAAGGTAGAATTTAAAATTTGAAAGTAAAGAAGTTTTTTGATTTAATTTAAATATTTTAAAATAGTTTTTTAAATTAATTTTAATTGGAAAGGATGTTATTACATAACAGAGCGCAAATTTCTTAAAGGTGATTTTTAAATGAGTTAATCATTTTTATGCGGAGCTGCATTTACTTTACTAAGCAATGTTTGTACAATATAGATAAAATGATATACAAGGTCACACAAAGAATTGTATACATGGCCTTCTGGAAATGTGATTTCAGTAGTTTTAAGAGTGTTTTAGTTTGAATTGAATTTCAGCTAAATAGTAATGTGAATAAAGGTACAAGGTAAATTACAGGGCTGGACAAAAGTATTCAAGTATGGTTCCATCTATTAGTATAAATTGCAGAGAGAGAAATTTCAACCTGTTTCAGGGCTCCCAGATGGTCCCCTTTTCACCCCCAAAGTCCCCTTTTTGAAAAAAGGTCCACTTTAGTCCCCTTTTATGCATTTTTGTTCTCTTAGTCTTTTCAGTGACTGAAAAAAATCACTGCAAAATAAAAGATTTTCAAAAAATCGCTAAAAGCTCAAAAATCGTAGGGGACAAAATTTGTTACAGTGGGCTAAAGTGTTGTAACTGGAATTCTTCCACGAATATTAAAAAATCCCCATGGAATACGGACAACTCTTTAGAAACTCATTAAGAAATCTCATTAAAATCCTAAAAATTAAAAAATTGCAGAACACAAAAGTTATTATATTAAGCTACTGCTTGGCCAGTCTTCAAAGACAGACCTTTTGCGTGCTGCCGGGAAAAAAAAAAAAAAAAAAAAAAAAAGAAAGAAAGAAAGAAGAACATGTCAAATGGAGAGAAGGATTGAATTAGGAGGAGATGAAAGATTCAAACTAAAAAAAAAAAAAAATGAGTTTAAAGCTCACAACTCTAAATCATTTAAAAGGAAATGGATAGAGTAAAATGCCTCTTTGCATATTTTTAATTATTGGAATGCAATTTCTTTCAAACAAGATGATATACCCCTACAGAAAACTTTCTGTTGAATCAAGAATTAAAATATTTCTTCCTTTCTCATTATTTATTTTTCATACCATTTAAAATTGTTTAATAGTGTTAATTTATAACTGAAAACAATACTACAATACATATTTAAACATCCAAATTATCATAACATGTTTCTTTGGATGTAAATTTCCAACTGGGCGAAAAATGTCCGGACCAGGATTCGAACCCGGGACCCCCTGGCTGAAGCCGCCAGTGCTCTGCCATCTGAGCTATCCCGGACGATTCTGGTCGAACTTTTTCACCCAGCTAACCTTGATGATTACAGCATCTGGTCTGAAACCTGGTTCAGCTCAACAGAATAAATCACAGGTAATGGAACTCCAGAAATCGCTGGATACGAAATTACACTAGATTAATATTAACACAATTATTCTAATTGGTAAACAAATCATATGATTTGTTTACCAATTAGAATAATTGTGTTAATATTAATCTAATGTTTCTTTGGCTTAAAGATATTCTTTTCATTGAAGAGACTGTACTATTACCCAGGGCCGGGGCAACTGTGCAGGACCCCAAGTTTATGGAATTCAAAATAACATTTCCTCGGTATATTTTTTATCTACATTTCTTTTTAAATGTTTTTCATGATAAAAAAAAAAAGTGAATATTAAAACTTTATTTCTTACAGGCAAAGTTGATATAATTTTCGGCGAATGTATAGATATGGTGAAAGTAACTGTAAACATAAAAAATAAATATTGTAAATTATAGAAAATTTTTCGAAATCGAAAGTAATTCTGCATATCACATGTGAAATTAGTGGTATTTTGGTACATTTATTATCTATATTATATGAGGATGTGAGTTTCAAAACCTGCCTTATCAAAAATTTTAAAAATAGAGTTTTCTCTGTAAATTTATTCTATTTAAAAACTTGAAAAAACATAACAGTCTGCAAAAAAAAGTAATTGTATCTTGTTCTAGCCCATGTATAAAATCTTGATCTACTATGAAATCCAATGGACGCAGTTAGAGGTTATTCGCAATTCCCCAGATTTGATTTTCTGGATAAGGTGAGTTTTGAAACTCACGTCGTCCTATGTTATTCCATGATGTATCCAATTTAAAAGTAAATTTTATTAGATCAGTATTGCAGTATACGTTAGGTCCCATTAATTTCTTTGCCAAAGCCCTGTGCAATATTGCGCCGGCCCTGCTAACTGCTTATTACCTCATAAAAAGCAAAATCCTTTTTTATGTTCTTGGAAACAATACGAAAATGTCAGAATTCTCCTATTTATCCTCCTCAAAACAAAAGGTAGGGGAGACTTCTCTATTATTACCCGCTTTCCATAGGCAGACCTGTTACTCACATGACCAGTTTTTGAAACCGAATGTTAAAGAATTATTGCAAAATGAAAAAAAAAAAAATTTAAATGCTGTACCAATTCTGGATAAATTGTATTCAAAATATGACAAAATTTATTAAACTGAAAATTCCTTTTAAAAATTAAAAAATCGCATAAAAATTCGAAAATTGCTGTACAAATTCTGAATAAACTTCATTAAAAAGAGCACAACATTTACTATATTGGGCTAAAACATTGAAACTGGATTCCTTTTACTAATGTGGAAAAATTGGCTGTAGAACACACATATATACGTACAAAGAAAAAAAGGCTAAAATTAGCTAAACATTGAAATCTGACAACGCAATCCTATTAGGACAAAATTTATTACATTAGGGTTAAGATTGAAACTGAATTTCTTTTATGAATGTCAAAAAATTACCGCAGAATAAAAAAAAAAGGTTGAAATTCGCATTAAAAATTTGTGAAAGATTTTTAAAATGTTGTACAAATTTCAAATAAACTTTATTGAAAAGAGTAAAAAAAAATATTACATTAGGCTAAAAAATAAAAATCTCAAAAAAATTTAATAAAAAAAAAATCCAAAAACTAATTTAGATATACAGGTGGTATCTTCCTGCCAAATCTTGTAGCTCTATGTGCAACAATCTCTTTAGTACACAAACTTTTACCTTTAGTATTATAAATGTAATTTTGTTTTCAATTTTGATGGAGAAGTATGTCCAATCTATTAAAGGAACTCTTAATTACAATGCCTTCTTGCTTCCTCCCCCCCCTAGGCTCTCTTCAGTACATATTTCTATATTCTTTAAAAAAAAGTAACTCACTCTATCACCGTCACTGCAGTTATGAGCATTGGTAGTACTCATATTATGCAGAAATGATTGATAAACACGCTTGTGCAGACAGTTTCTAAATCGGAGAATCCTTTTAAGAGGATATTCAGTGTTAAAGATGGTCAAAATCATTCCATTACAAAAGTTTTATAGCTGAACAAAAGCTATGCATAGGAATTTAATCCTTTTTTCTAAGGATATACATTGAAAGCCTGTTGTATACAGACTGCATTTATTTTATTTTATTTTTTGACTGATTTTTTTTTTTTTCAATTTTTTTATTTAAATTTTCCTCATTTTAATCGGTATTTTTATTCGCATTTAGAAAAAGTTATTATTTTAAATTGTTGCCAATTGTAAAAACAGCGCAAAAGTACTATTTCCTTTTAATTAAAAATGTATTCGCATGTGGCTATTAAAAAGAGAAATAAAACTTTAAAATAAGAATTCAATGATCACGTTTTAAAAGCAGGAGAATATTTAAAATTTCATCACAAAAATTGTATTTACATGGGAATATTAAAAGAGAAAGAAAGTTTTAAAAATTAACATTAATATGTGCTAGTTAAAAGCAGTAAATAGGAGAAATTATATCACATTTAAAATGCACAAATAATAATATTGCCAAACAGTTTAAATTAAAAAATATATTTACACAACAGATTTATTTCGTATTTTGTGGTGATCTTTTTAACTATTGTTGTCAATTCTAAGACAGTGCAAATAACAATACTTCCTTTCAAACAACAAATGTATTTTCACGAGAATGTTAAAAAAGAGAGACATAAAATTTTGGTGAAAATTACATCAGATTTAAAATGATGTATTTAAAATGTGTTATTTAAGACAATTTTCTTATAATGTTGTTAAAAAAAATTCCAAAAGTCAACGACTCTGTTCGATTTTTTCATTTTATATAGGCTGATTTTCAAATGCTGTTTACTGATCTTATTTAATCAATCACAAAAACAGCCATTAAATGTCTGAACATATCTGAACCATCTAACATATTTTTTGGCATAATTTTAAAAATTTACTTGCATATGTAGGAAAATTGGTGCAATGTGATGCAACTCATGATCCTTTTTAAGTCTCCTTTTTTAATAAAAATGGTCCCCCGAAGTCCCCTTTTTAAATAAAAATGGTCCCCCAAAACCCCCTTTTTAAATAAACATGGTCCCTTTTCCCCCTTTTTGAGGACTAAAATGTGTTATGCGTTTTCTAGCTAAACTTAATTTTCCCCTTATATAGTATATATATCAACCTACAGATCCAATACAGGGCTGTTCAAAAGAATTGGAATAGCTATTTGGCTATGGACGGGCACTGCCGAAATCAGATTTTCAAATGTTTTATGTGTTTTCTAAAATGTTTACTTAGTTATCTTATTTACCTTATTTCCCTAAATAACAAAGTTTTGGTAAGTGTTTCATAATCTATGATTAACACATTATTTTTCTTTCTTGTTAATATTGCAGTTCATTTCATTATGCTTCTGTTCGCGTGGTTTTTGTTTACTAGTTTTTCAATTTAAAACTATTTGCGAAAATATTGTATCATTTAATTCTTTAGAATGTTGTCGTCGGATGCAATGAAACATGTCGAATGTGAATGAATAAAGGTATTTTTTTTGCCTTTTAAATTTATTTGATCACTTATAGCAAAAATGAAGTATTTTGATGTTTTGAAGTGATTTTCATATATAGTTTTAGTCAGGGTTAGAAAAAACCCTGTCCACTGGGCCCACTCATCTAAAACCCGGGTTTTTTCAGGTTTTTCTGAAAATACCCGGGTTTTTTTTTTCGGGCTTTATTGAGTTTTTTTGAAGAACACTTTAAACTTCTAATTTTCATATACATAATACTTGAATTCTCCATTTATCAGTGAAACTTGGGCATAATTTTGTTTTAATGTAGTATTTATTTTTCTACATTTATTTTTCCATTTCTGTATCTTTTTAATAGTTACTTTAGTTTGATAAATTTGTGGAGACAAACTAACCTGCTACACTTCTGTGGTGAATTCTTGATTCACCCTTTCCTGTTTTGTTTCTCCTCGTTCCTATTGTATGCTGTTTTGACCCAGCCCCGTAATTTATTTGTTTTCCTTTTGTTTTTAAGGCTTGTCGTATGTGCGGTGATTGTGGAGCTCGCACTCCCGGCAATGGGCCCAGCTCACGGTGGCACATGAACTATTCCGTGTGTGACAGCTGTTATCAGCAGAGAAACAAAGGCATTGCATGTCCACTCTGCGGAAAAGCCTACCGACAGTTCAGTCAGAGGAAAGGGATGATGAAGCATTGCACCCTCTGTCAGAAGTAAAAACATTTTTTATTCTTTCCTCATTACTTTGTAAGATTGTAGAACACAGACCTTGAATCAACTACTGCTCTATTCTATCACATGCTAAGTACTCTATTTTCTCATCTATAAGTCCCCCCCCCTTTTTTTTTTGAACCGCTAAAGCACAAAGAAAATTCAGGGATCCACTTATGCATGGAATATAAAATCATGACATATCCGATGATTAGGATTTGTTGTTGCAGCTCCCGTCTTTCTCCATGACACACAAAATGAATCAACTTTTGTTATAAAAACATCCATTCATTAATAATCATCTTTTATTAATAAATATTTGCATTATTTTGTTTTCTTCTGATAATGGTTTGCATGTGACTTCTCTCCCATTTCTTTTATTTTCTCAAATCACGGGTCTTGCAGAAATTTTCGACAGATAGGGTCACTCGGGGTAAAATAGGTATAAAAAACAGCTTTTTTAATTTTAATGTTTCATAGCAGAAACATTATGAAATATAATCATGTTTTTGTTCAACATTTTTTACATTATGTATCTTAGGTCTAAATTAAACATAATTTTTGTTTCCCTTTTGTTTTAATTTTTGTGTAAAAGACTATACCTATTTTACCCCGGTGTATACCCATTTTACCTCGTGGTTCGGGGTAAAATGGGTATGTGCCGTGGTAAAATGGGTATAGGCTGGTTAAAGTTTAATTACATTATAAATAATGTGTAAACCATTTAAAAGTTTTGTACCTTCATCCTCTGAGTCACCTATATATAAAGTGGGGCAAGGAGGGAAGGCAAAAACCCGCCACTTTCAGTTTGTTTACATTTTTTTCTTGACACATAAAAACACTGTTATGAAACTAGTAGAAATAAGATGCAAGTACCCATAAATCCTATCCTACACCCCTCCCACCCCAAACTGCTCCCAACTTTCACTACATCCATTTACATCCATGCTCTGAATGAGGTTTCTAACAGTGTTTCATTTTAAAACTTTAATTTTAATTGAATGAAGTTCAAAATCAGATAGATATCAGCATGAGTATCTGTAAGAAAAAATGAGAAATTAAGTTAACTGAAAAATATTTTTAATCAAAAGCAATTTATAAAGTTAACTAGCTATAACTGAATGAAAATTTATGTACAAAATGTATACTGGCAACACAGGGTGCAGCTTGGTTGAGATAGACTTCCTGACAATTTGGGATGCCTGCACATCAGCAATGTCGTCTTTCTCAGAGAAGTCATAAAATAATCTGGCAGATGACTTTATTACAAACTTCACAGTGTATTCATCTTCATCAGGGATCTATCAATAATAAGGCCTGTGAATTTTTGATCAGACTTCTTTACACTGAATTTCGCAAGGACCCAGTCACCCATCATTGGATTCATAGCAGCGAGAACCTCTGGTTTAACTTCCATGGGCTGCTTCGACTCTTTTTTGTCCTCTTTTAATCCACCCAATTTAATAATTTAGTATAGTTAGCACATGTGTTTTAATTTAATGTATGGCCGAAAATACGGTACTTTGACTTAATGTGATTTTTGAGAAATTGTCTGTTAACAGCGATTTTTAATATTTACATTCCAACGTATAGCGCGGATAACTGATGATCGCAACTCATTTCATATAACAAAGAATAATTTCAGTTTTAAACATAGGATCCATAAAAATTTGCTCTCAAAGGTCTTTCAATTTTGATCCATATTCATACATTCATATAGTGACCTCAACTCGCACAAAAAAGATGGCCTATACCCATGTGACAAAAATTTTTGTGAGTCAATAAATTGACTCATTTTTTGAGTTTTCTATTAGAAAAATCCTTCTTCTTTAAAATCCAAACAGTTTATTTTTTAAATTCTTCCTGTATAATTTTTTTGGAAAGAAGTTTATCACCCCCTAAAAACACTTTGTTCTATCTTCTGAAAAACAAAATGGCTGCCAAGCCCAGTCTATATATGGCTAGTTTGTTTTTACCAAATTTAAATATCGCCAGATAGGTGAGCCTTTCATTCATACTTTAAATTTTTCAAAAAAAATTTGCCTGGTAAAAAAATAAAAATAATACATAAAATATACCCATTTTACCCCGGGTCCCCCTAGTCAATAAATGACACTTTATTGAGTGAAGCAATTTTACAAGCAAAAACTTTTAATCACTTTCTTTCATTGTAGAAAATCAGCTGCTAGGATGCAAGGCAAATTGAAGTCCCATCTCCTCTGGGCTTGGAGGAACTTTTTGCACCCAAGTCTCAAACAAAAATATCATTTATTTTGTGGGTGGGTTGATAAATAGGGCAGTCTAAATTTTATTCTGCGAAAAGAGGTTCTCACAAAGCTTGGCTCATTTCTTATATTTAGTGAGGTTGCTCCAGTTATTGCTTTACATTATTGCAGCCATTACTACGTGGATGAAATAAAAAAGGTACTTTTGGTGAGTAGTGGCCCTCAACAATGAATCGCTCAGTGACAGAGATCCATAGTAAAATCTCGTCAAACATTTTAGTCCTAAAAAAGCAGCTCGTGTTTATGCTATCGTCAGATTAATTTTTCTTTGATGTTCCAGAAACTATATCAAACGTACATTTGTTTTTTTTTAAATTATATGTTGCATTGTTTTTTCCTTCACCACCTGCATTTATTTTTGTAAATACAGAAACAATCTTTGACTTAGCCGAGGTAGATGCAATCCCATTTTTTCAAAAGCGAGGGCTTTTATCTGACAAACAACTTGGCGAAAATAGCCATGATATGAAACTGTGTGTTACCCATGATGAAGCTGTAGGAAGATTATTTTTTATTATTAAATTTTTATCTTTTTTTGGTACTTTTCCATTATTTGGCCACCATTGTCGCCAAGAGTATTAGTGGATGCAAAATGAAAGTCACATGAAATGGAACATTTAAAAAATAAACGAAAAAACATTGTCGATAGTAAAGTTAACATTTTAAAAATATAATCTTTGAAAATTATAGACTTTTACGAACTATTTTATTAAATCACAAATATGTAAATATATAATGTATTTCTATTCAGTCAGTCATCTTTTCCCTTTGAAAATGAACGCATGTGTGGTCGAAAAATCTCAGGATTGCATTAAATAATATTCTTTATATGTTTATGTCACCTTTTAAATAGTTATAAGTATGTTATAAAGTTCACAAATATATACTTAAAATAAGTGAAAAAATGTTATACAATAAAGTAATAAAATAAAACTCATATTCAACTACTGAAATAAAAGTCCTTTTTTACGATCAGGGTTGAAATAGTTGGTGCATTAGCATACATTTTGGCATGGTGTCCATATAACGGAAAAGTATCTTTTTTTTTTTTTTGTATCCGTGAATACTACACTTATAATTTTTTTAGTATCCATGAATACTACACTTATAATCTCTGTAGATACAGAGCCAAAACTTTTTGCATATTCTCTGTGTGACTAGAGAGCCAGGACTAACCTTTTATGGAAGATTCACATTTTAACAAAAAAACATCAAAATAAATTTACAATATTCTGGTTACAAGATCCATTGCAATGAAGTAAAGTTAAATTAACTTCAAATCATTACATAATCTATGAATCTTCACTTAATGACACCAAGATCATTATAAAACTAATAAATCTCTTTTAATGATCTCAAAATCATTATAAAACTAATAAATCTCTTTTAATGATCTCAAAATCATTATAAAACTAATAAATCTTTATTAAGACTCCAAAATCATTATAAAAGCTATATTAAATTACCCTAAATTCTTGTAATTCTCATAAATATTCATTAAATAACTCCAAAATCATTATATACTAGTAAATTCTTATAAGAGCCAGAAATTTAAACAAATTATAGTATTTCATCCTGTTTACTGAATATAAACAAACTGGGTTTTTCATGCTATGAATGATGATTAAAGAATTAAATTATAAACAATAAAATGGATTACCTTTCCAATGCATGAATAAGTTTATAGTTTATGTACCTTTTTTTTTTTTTGTTAATGTTTCATCATTACTATCCTTCAAAACATATTAAGGAAGAGTTGGAAAATATTTAGATTTATTTATATTAGCAATACTGCACTCTGGTTACAAACACTTCATCTCATCTGTTATAGATTGTATGTTGTATTCTTATTTTGCAGTATGGGCTGTGGAGTGGACCAGGCTGAGCCAAAAAAATTCTCAGTCCATGCCTGGAAATTTGACCTGTGTAGACCTCTAATTCAATGTATTTTTTATCAGTTGCACCTACATGATAAGTTGGCGTGTTTTTGTTTAAAGATTTATAATTTTTAATGAAATATTTGTATGTAAAAGGAAAGAAAAAATCAAGTTTAAATCTAAGAGTATAAAAGGTATAAGTTAAATTGTTCAGTGGTACTCAAAAATTATTTCTATATATATATATATATATATATATATATATATATATATATATATATATATATATTTATATTTATTTATTTATTTATTTTTTTTTTTTTTTTTTTGTAATTTTTATATGTACAAAATTGTGATTTTGTAATAATTTGAATTATATCTTTAGTTTTCACTGATAGTATTGTATATAAATGGATGTAATATAAATACCATTATGGAGGGAATAGACCTGCCAACTGTATTTCAAAATTTAATTAACAGTTTTATGTCTCTAATTTCGAAAAAAAAGAAGAAAAAAGAAATAAACTTGATTCTTCCCAAGTAACTTAAAATAATTAAACACAAAGAGAAAGAATAACTGAAAATTTTTTTGTCAAGATATCTCTGCTCCTCTGTCCATGTTGATCTCCCATAAAAGACAATTTTTATGTTATTCAATTCATTGCTTTCTTTACGTTCATACATTTTAAATTAATTTTATTCTTAAGACAAATAAAAGGAATTAAACGTTTCCTTTTCCGATTTTGAAAAATGCTGGTAGAAACTTATTTTTGAATATTCAATATTTTTTCGATTGTTAAACTTTCTGAAATGCTTTTGGCGGTTTATATGTTTAAAATTGTATTGTCTGAGGAGTTCTAAAAGAATTCCTACTTTAGGTTATCTCATGTTTGTACTATCTGTTATAAAAAGCCAGCCTGGACTGCTGACTACAGCAAGCCCATTTATTCCAAAGTCCTTGTTCCCTTTGCCCCGGATTTTGTTCTGGCAAGTGTGGAGACAAATTAAATGTTTGACAAAAAAAAAAAAAAAAAAAAATCTTGGTCCTTTTCAAATCAAAACTCGGAACTCACCTTTTTTCTCTCTCAACAATAAGAAAATTTCAGATACATTCAGGAATTAATTTTTGCATATGAATGTATAAAATTCACACCTATAACTCCTTAAGAATCGAATAGAAATTTTCATTTGACCCTAAATTTAACGCACTGTTAATTATTACAATTTATTGCTCTTTTCTCGGCTGTCAAGTCTCGAAAGTAGACTGTAAACACCTCATTTGACAGCAGTTTCTGAAAGATCCTTTGCATTTATAGAGAAATGAAAAACAATTCAATTTATGGGTGTGTAAATGAGAATATGTGCATTAATTTTTTTTAAATTGCCGAAACGTCAGTGAAGGCTTACTGTGGAGACACGAAAAGTTTTGGTTTACGTTAGTCTGTCTGTTCCGCGATAACTGCCGCAAAAAGCATCCGATTAGCTTGAAATTAAGTGGGTATGTTGGTGAAGTACCCGGATTTAGCTGTATAGTTTTTTGTTATATTTGGTTCATTCGTTTGGAAAATATAGAATATTTTATTTTGCGCAATAATGCTTTTCTGTAGCAATTCAGATGATTTTTCCATTTTCATTTGTTGAAAGGAAATGGCTAATATGATTGAAGGATTTAAATGGTAAATTATGGATGATGAAATTTTGTGTATACATTTGTCAGAGTTTTTTTTTTTCGGTGTATAACATATGGAGGAAGTTTACATGTTTGTTCAATAATATAAAATATTTTCTTTCACAAATTTACTTTTTTTTAAATGCACATATTTCACTGTTTTAATTTTCATTTAACTGTTACCTAGCAACGAAATTACACCTAAAAATATCGTAAATGTGAAAGTGTGTGTAATTCTTTGAAGTCAAATCAACGTCAAAAGGGATGAATTAGTTAATGCCTTTGTGTCTTTACATATAGATGGAATTTACCCCAGAAATAAAGACAGGTTGTGTTCTATTTATTTTGTCCAAATGTTTTTCTTTTAAATTAAAAAGCTCATTATTTTCATAAGGAATAAATTGACATTTTGCTATAAAACATCTTTTTATTTACCGTTGCCAAGGAAATCAGATCGCGGAATAATAATTTATCCTAAACAGTTAATTTTGATTTCAAAAATTTTCATGTGCAAGAGGAAAATGAAATAAAAAATAGGCATGAATACGTCTTCATATTGGAAATTAATTCGAATGTACGAAAAGGTGAATTTGACCTCATATATCAAAACTAAAATGAATACACTTTGAGGTTGAAATAAAAGGGCCTTGTGTTATGATATTAATTCTTATTATTAAAAAAAATTGCCAATATCTCACGTTTTATTGTCTGCACGGCTAACAGAAATGTTTAATTTTTGATCGAAAATTTCAATGAGAAAAAAAATCTTTTGAAAAGCAAATAGATAGTAAATGTCAAAATTATGCTCCGCAAAATGATCTCTGTCGAAAATGGCGTCACTGTATCGGGAAATAAATATTTTCATTCTTAAAAACCAAACATTAACTAGATTGTCTGAAAAAATATTTTTTGACGAGTGTTACTTCTTAATGCAGCCTCATTTCAGAAAATATGAATGAAAAGTATTTTATTTTTAAAAGTAAATTACATTTTCGTTCATAAAACCTAAACTTTTAATATAACTAGGGTATCGAACCCGAGCTCCTCGGGTTACAGAGTATAGGTGAAAACCATTCTTTTTTTTAATTGTAATTATTTTTTTTTACTTGTAATGTATATTTTAGATTGCCCACTAACATCAAAAAGAATTTTTATCTGAAAAATATCAATTATGCAATCAAATAAAGTTTTAAAATTTATTAAAAGCGATATTTTCACATGTCACCGCATGCCAGGATTTTATTAGACCTAGATTTTGAAATTTGCGGCAGTCTTTTTGATCATTTCAGTGCTTTAAGCACGTGGTTCAATCGCATGTCTGTTAAATTTGTTTCTTATTTACATTATTTTATTTATTTTCTATAGAGGAAGTTTTAATTTTGTTATAGAACATTAGACGGAAACAAATACTGAACTTTTTACATTGTTTTAAGGGCAAGCGGATTAATCTTTCATAATCGAGCTACACGTGATAGATAAATTTAAAAATAATTCATGCTTGAAAATTTATATATATTATGCAATCATACGTGGCACAGAAATCACAATTATTTGTTCATTGTTTAATGGCAACACCTGAATGAAACGCATATCATTGGTTATTGTGTAATATTTTTAAAAAGGGAATAGCAATAAATTTAAAAAAAAAGTTTAATTAATAACTATAGAACAAAACAATTTATATAAAAAAAGTAAATAAACAATTTATTAATAAATAAACAACAACATCCAGGTTACCTTATCAAGCAAAATAACAACACTTTGGCACCAGTTAAGTACTCCGGTGTGTATATGACATTGGCGTCAGAAAAAAATCGCGCCAACGTGGTGTGTATATGACATCTGTGCCATCTTTTATTCATCTCATTTAAAATACAATAATTAAATAAATAAAGGTATTTTTCCCGTATAGGTACTTGGCGAAATAGAGAAAAGGTCCATGGCGAGAAAAGAAATTTGGCAACGTATTTCATCAAAATATTTTTTTCGAATAAAACTACATAAAAGTTGCTATGATCGCAAAAAGTTCGTACTTTTATGTTCTTTTGGCGCAATTCTCGCCAATAGCATTTTTTAACTCGCCAGCAGCATTTTTTATTTTTCGAGGGGTAAATTAATGCTTTGATGTTGAAATTAAATGGTTTATGGTATTTATTCTTTTCTTTTCTTAAAGAATTTTTTTTAAGTGAAATTCATGAATTTGAAATGTTTCAGTTTTAAATTAAAGTTATCCATTTTAAAATGAGTGAAAGGATTATATTTTAATCTAAATTAATGAAATATGAAAAAATGCGACGGGTACAATGTTTGGCGATTTATCACCTGTGCCCGACTAACAAAAAAAATACCGAGTTCTTGATTTCTCTATCACAAACTTCCGATTTGGTGAAGGATTAAGCAAGTAAATTAAATTATGAAAAAAAAGTAACATGATATAATGCCTAGCATACATTTAAGGGAGACCAAACTGGTCACCACGGGCGGCTAGTTATTTTAAAAACCGTAATAACTCAGTCAATTAAGATACAATTTTCAAACAAATTGCATTTGAAAGTAGATTTTTTTCTTTATTTCACGGTGTAAAAATCGAAAATGTGCTATATTTGGAAACTTAAAAAATCGCTGACATAGCACGCATTATAATTTCAATTTTTTTTCTCAATTTTTGTGAGAAAATGGCAACAAAATGAACAGTAATATATTATTTTCTTTTCTCTGTGATTATTTCCCCTCTACTTACAACCCTCCACGACTTTCAACAGAAATGGAGTACTTCAGTTGCCACAATTACAAAAATTTATTAAAAACCACAAAAAATTAATATCTCAAAATTAAATTAAGATACAGCTTTCAAACAAATTGCATTAAAAAAGTACATTTTTTCCCTTATACGACGGTGTAAAAATTTAAAATGTGCGATGTTTAGAAGTTTGAATTTTGCAGTAAAGAAAATTGCAAAACAAAAATTTCATTTCAAATTTCAAAGTGTTGCCATTTGCAGAATGACGTATGCGTTACGCACAGATATGTTTGTCCTTTATAATATAGATAGATAGGCTCAATGTAAATCCTTTTCTGTCCACCGGTATTGAAAAATAAGGCTCGGAAGTGTAAAAAGAAATCTAAGATTTACAATAACCATTAGCGCAATCAATAAAAAGTTATGTATGTAAATTTAATGAGACCATGGGATGGTTCAGGGGGCTCCGCCCCCCTGAAGAAATCTACTTAATTATCTAAAAAAATACCAGAATTAGTAGCTCATGAAATTTTCAAAATATCCTTACATAACAACGTTTTCAATTTAACGCTTCTAATGTCTGAAAACTTTGTATTTTTTTATTCTTATAAATAATTACGTAATTCGAGAAATTTAAATTGCGTTTTGCAGGAAATTGAATATTACAAAATTGTGTTTAAAAAAAGACTTGTAGAGCTGACATTGAGGCTCCTGATCTGCAGATTTACTAGTATATATTTCTTATTTTATGATTGCATATTTGCCGAAACGTCAGTGAAGGCTTACTGTGGAGACACGAAAAGTTTTGGTTTCTGTTAGTCTGTCTGTTCTGCGATAACTGCCGCAAAAAGCATCCGATCGGCTTGAAATTCACTGGACATGTTAATGAGGTACCCGGACTTAGCTGTATAGTTTTTGGTTAAATTTGGTTTATTCTTTCGGGAAATATGGAACATTTTATTTTGCTCTATAATGCTTTTCTATGGCAAGTCAGACGATTTTCAGATTTTCATTTGTTGAAAGAAATGGCTCATATGAAAAATGGATTTAAATGGTAAATTTTTGATGTTGAAATTTTAAAATAAGATTATTAAATTATTCCAATTAGTTTGAAATTTTGTCAATATATTTGCGAGATTTTTTTAATTAGGTTTATAATATTGGGGGGAATTTTATGCATGTTTTCCAATAATATAAAGGATTTTGTTTTATCAATTTGACATAATGCATATTTCATATTTTTTCCTTTTCTTTCATCTGTTGCCTAGCAACGTATTTGGTCCTAATAATATTAGTATAATTGCCTGTATAATGTTTGAGTAAAGCCAACGTCAAAACGGATGAATTAATGCATTTGTATCTTTGCATATAGATGGATTTTAGCGCAGAAATAAAAATAGGCAAAATTTCATTTATTTTATTCAATATTTTGCTTAAAAATACAAAAGTTCATTAATTTCATAGAGAATAACATAACATTTTTCCATAACATTTACCAATATTTCTTTAATTGTTGCCAAGAAAATCAAAACCCGGAATAATATTTTCTTTTAAACAATTTTCAATTGAAATGTTTGGTCGGGAAACAGGAAAATGAAAAATATAATTAAGAATAGAAAAATTAATATGGCGACATATTGGAAATAAAAAGAAAACTCTCGAGTATTTCTTAATATAACAAGATGAAAAGTTTTGAGTAAGTACGCATAGCAGGTGAATTAGACATCATTTATCGAAAACAAAGATGCTGGAATAAAAAGATCTTGGCTAAAATAAAATTAACTATTATTCACGGAGGAAAGAGATAGATGGAGATGCAGTATGCCGTAAAAACAGTTTGCAATACGAAGTGCGTTATCGCTCAGATTTCAATGCCCTCATTTGGCCCAAACAAAAAGAGCATGTGGAACAGGGACCGAATTCTTTGACTTCATCCGTGTATTTTTTCTGTAAAATGAAAATGATCTGCTTATATTTAAGCAATAAGCATTGTAAGGTAGCATTTCATTGTATTATGAATTAAAAACTGTATTACTAAAAATATTATTCTGTTTTTTTTTTAAGCACGTCGTTGTGTTGTGTCGAATGTATCGGATTTTAGGGTTACATTTTTGGCGTCACTTCAAGATTTATTGTCTGTGTACGGTTAACATAAATATTTTATTTTAAATTTAAATTTTATTAATTTATAAAAAAAAACTTATGCTTATCCTTGTAAATCACAGCGTAAAAAAAATCTAAGATATAATATAACCATCCGCACAATCATTAAAAAATTACGAATGTAAAGCCCCCCTGAAGAAATGCAATTTTTGATTTAAAAAGTTACCAGAATAAGTAGCTCATCAGAATTTCAGAACATCAATGTATTACCACTTATTTAACACTTTTAATTTCTGAAACTTTACGAAGTATCTTGTATGCTTATAAATATTTATGTCATTTGAAAACTTTAAAAAGCGATTTTTAGGAAGTTGAATATTACGCAATGAGTGTTAAAAGCGATGACTTGCTAAGATGACGTTGAGACTCCTGATCTGCAGATTTACTAGTTTATTATAAATGGAAGTGTATTAAACATAGACCAGAAAGTTATTTATTACTTTAATTTATTATTATTATTATTATATATTTAGAAGATATTTATTTATAAATTCTAAAATTTATATTTCTCATTAAAGAAAAAAAATCTCAAAACTGTGACAATTTGTGAAGGCCGGTGAGCTTCATTTCCTGTTCCCCGAATCCACAGAATCTCAAATAACGCAAGATTAATAAAATTTTCACTTTTCTTTTTTTCCTTTTCCCAGAATTTTGGGGGTTATGTAAGATCTAATGTAGTGACGAAATGATCATTTTTTCCCAATGGTTTTTACGGCCCTAAATTATGTCGAACTTGTGTATCTATCTGTAATAATTTTTTATTTAAAAAAAAAAGCATGCAATAGTGGCATGAACTCTTCTCTACCCGAGTAAAGCTGTAGTTAAAATTTATGCTACTTTATGCTGTGGTTAGTTTGGAGGCCCAAGACATGAAACACCATGCATTCTGCATAAAATTATCAATTTTAAGTGAGGGTAAATAATTCTGTTTTGCAGATTAGGAAAGCAGATATTCCCAGCTGCCACACAAAGCAAGTGTGTCTCATTCTATTACTTCAAAAGAGAAAGAAAATTATATCAAGGGCTTCTCCAGCCTGCAAGAAAATAGATATTACCGGGAGCGTGTCTTTTAAAAAATTAAGTGCACCAGAATAACAAGTTTTTCTCTTTAAAAAATATTGATTAACCTTTTATAATAATTAATGATGATTAACAAACTACAGTTAGACATGTATAATTTCATTGCTTCTTCTTTTTTGTTTCAATTGTTAAAGTGTTTAAACCTTTTTTGAAAGCAAAATTTTCAAAAATTACGTGAAACATCTTATACAGTGCATTAAGAAATTATAAGACCACTTTGATTTTGAAAATTATGAAGTAAATAAAGGTTCTAATTATAGTTTTTAAACACATGAGATATCAAAATACAACATATTTATTAAAATTAGTTTGCAATAATTTTGAATAATGCAATAAATAAGTTTGTTAACAAAAATATAAGCAATGATTGAAAAATACACTGTTAATAAATTATAAGACCATTTGTCTAAAAACAAAAATAATATGTAAATTAATACAATATGGGTCCTCCATTTTTCCTTATAACCTCAAACACTCTGTTTTTCACAGAAGCGGCTAGCTGATTAAGTACAGATCCAGAAATATTGTGCCATTCTTTTACAATGGCTACTTCCAGTTCATTGGCAGATGAAAACTGTTTATTATTAGCATAAACTTAATAAATGACTTAATACGACCCAAAGATTTTCCATACGGTTCAAGTCTGGACTTCGACTTGGCCATGACAAAAACGTGATTTTTTTTATTTTTTAAACCATTGCTGGGTGGATTTAGACACATCGCAAGAAGCATTGTCCTGCTGAAACATCCAGTTAGCACCACCTAAAAAAGATCCAAATGATATCAAATGAACATATGACATAGCCTGATATTGCCCTAGTTCATATGTCCTGAAACTCTGGTTAAATCGCATAATCCATCATGACCCCAGTGGCAGAAAGTTTTGTAGCTGTTTGCGACAAGCTTTTAAAACTTCATAATCTGTCTGCAAATTTTGCATGTAATTTTAAGGAATAAATAATGCATTAAACTAGGAATTTTTTATCGTTTTATTTAAAACATATGGTAAGCATGATGATTATCATTAATTTTGCTTATAACTTTTAATCATCTAACTTCTAAAATGGTAAGGATACGCAGAACCATAGATAGACAATAAAGATGCTTTTAAAAATCTTCAGAAGCTTCAGAACTAATTTGTTCTTTCTTGGAGTTGGGAATGTTCTGCTGTTTTAAATGTTTTCAAAATTTTTAGCCCAGGGTAATTTTCAATTAATATTTTGACTAGGGTGGGGCATTCTTCAAACTGTGTGCTCAAGTTTTTTTCACCATTTCACAATCATACACACCACATACAACTTTCAGACATGCTACAGGCTCAGCGAAAAAAAAGAAAGCGGAACTTTCATAGCCTCACGCGCAAAAAGCGGTGAGTTTTTTCCCACAACCCCTTGATGAAATTAGTTTTTCTTTTTGCAATTCTTCGATGAAATTCGTATTTTTTTCGTCGACTTCTGAAGAAATTCGCGTTTTTTCTGCGGTCCTTAGACGAATTTTGCGTTTTTCCTGATCTCTTGACAAAATTCGCGTTTTTTCTTCGTGGCCTTTTGAGGAAATTAACATTTCTTCGTAAATCTTTGGCGAAATTCGCATTTTTTTTTTTTCACAGCCTTTTGACAAAATTCATGTTTTTTTTTCACAGCCTTTTCACGAAAGTTGCGTTTTTCCACGATTTTTTGGCAAAATTTGCATTTTTTCGCAATCTTTTTGACAAAATTCGCACTTTTCCACAATTCTATGACGAAATTCACGTTTGTTCCTCAATCCAATGACGAAATTTGCACTTTTCCGCGATCTTTTGATGAAATTTGCTTTTCATGATCCTTTGGCGAAATTTGCGTTTTGTTCGCGATATTTTGATGAAATCTGCGTTTTGTTCACGATATTTTGACGAAATCTGCGTTTTGTTCATGATATTTTGACGAACTTTGCATTTTATTCGCGTTGTTTTGTCGATATTTGCATTTTATTCACGATATTTTGTCGATATTTGTGTTTTATTCGCAATATTTTGACGAAATCTGCGTTTTGTTCGCGATATTTTTACGAAATCTGCGTTTTGTTCACGATATTTTGACGAAATTTGCGTTTTATTCGCGATATTGTGGCGAAATTTTGGGTTCTATTCGCGATGCTTTGCCGATATTTGCGTTTTATTTGCGATATTTAGTCGATATTTGCATTTTATTCGTGATATTTTGTCAATATTTGCGTTTATTCGCAATATTTTGACGAAATTTGCATTTTATTCGCGTTTTGTCGATATTTGCATTTTATTTGCGATATTTTGACGAAATTGGTGTTTTATTCGCAATATTTTAACGAAATTTGCATTTTTTCCGTGATATTTTAAAGAAATGTGCATTTTGTTTGCGATTCTTTGACAAAATTTGCGTTTTTTCCGCGATATTTCGATGAAATTCGCGTTATGTCTGCGATATTTTGACAAAAATGTGTTTTATTCGGGATATTTGGACGAAATTTGCATTTTATTTGCGATATTCTGACGAAATGTGTATTTTATTCGTGATTCTTTGACAAAATTTGCGTTTTGTCTGTGATATTTTGACAAAAATTGCATTTTATTCGCGTTATGTCCTCGATATTTTGACGAAATTTGCGTTTTGTCTGCGATATTTAGACAAAATTTGCGTTTTATTCGTGATATTTTGATAAAATGTGTTTTGTTCGCGATTCTTTGACGAAATTTGCGTTTTTTTCATGAACCTTTATCGAAATTCGCGTATTGTCCGCGATATTCTGACGAAATTTGCGTTTTATTTGCGATATTTGGACAAAATTTGCATTTTGTTTGCGATACTTTGACGAAATTCGCGTTTGTTTCATGATCCTTTGTTGAAATTCGCGATCCTTTGACGGAAATTGTGTTTTTTACACGATCTTTTACCGTAATTCGCAGGTTTTTTTCGCAGGAAAAAAATGTCCGAAAGTTGCAGACAATCTTTTAAATTGGTTTCATTAGTGCAGACGAAAATTGTCCGCAAGAGATTTTCTTTGTTCGCGACTATGTTGCCCTGTCGCAGTATTTCTGCCACTGGGATCATGACTAAAAGCTCCCCAAACCATGACTGATCCTCCTCCCATTTGTCAACTGAAGCATTGTTTCGGTTCCTTCTTCAAATCATGCAATAGAGTTTATAACCATCTAGACTGTCAAGATTAAATTTTTTTTCAACTGAAAATATCACTTGTTTCTATTTCTTGTCCCATGACATGACATTTTTAGCCCATTTCAGTTTTTCTTCTTTATGATGTTTCATTAATCTCGGATTTTTCAACACTTTCATGCATTTTGCATTACTATTTGATTTCAGATTCTTCCAAACTGCTATGTGTGAGGTTCTTTTGCTGAAACGATTCAAAATTTCCTGAGTGGAAAGACTCTTTTTTGAGTTGATAATTGAAATATTTGTCGATCCTCCTGTGCTATCAAAATCCTTTTTCTTCCAGATTGTTTAATTTTATTTGAATCCTTTTTTCTAATTATTTGATTGTGAATGGCAGTTTTAGAAAGCTTCATTAATCATCTATTTCTCATTCAGATTTACCAGCACTCTTATAAAACCAAATTTTTCTCACTTCAGTCGCAGACAACTCTTTACGCCATGGCATCCTCAAATTTATCGTAAATAACAGTATCTAAACCTGCACTTTTGCTTTTCGGGAATACTTTCATGATATACAAATGTGTATGTTTTATATTGATTCTGATGTGACGTATAATATGCTAATTTTCCTCAGGTGATCTTATAATTTCTTAATAGTCACTTTATTTACGTTTTAAAAAAATTAGAAATTTTAATAAAATGTGACTTAAATTTAATTTAGCAATTATGACAAAAAACGTTCTACAATCAATTATACACAATATGCTAAAAATTTGCATATTGTGTCTTCTGCTTCCGAAGTACATCAATTCGTTATAATTTCTTAATGCACTGTAGTATATACTAATTGTGATAAATATTTACTCTTATGATAAATGTTATTTATTTTTAATTTCGATAATTTAATTGACCTATTTTGTTATTATCTTAAAATGGCTTATAAGCATAATATATCTTGTGTAAGATCTGTATGCGTCATTCAAAATAAATTTTGGAAATTTCAACTGTTGTTTCTATCTAATACCTTCTAACTTGCTTTCGATTACAATTTACATTAATATCAATATTTTAGATACATATGCAGTTTTGTTTTTATACATTTTGTCATAATCAAACTTTACCGCATGTAAAATTTAAAGTATGTTGTGTTTTTGTGTGAGTGTGTACCGAGTAGTATTTTGGGGTGGAGATAGGGTTGTAGTTTTGACCAGAGCCGATGAGTGTAGGGCAAAGTTGCACTGATATTGTGTAAGAGTATTTTGCCCTGTTTAAAACAAAAATTCTGTGTTTTAAAATGGTGAAATTTTTGTACTAAAATACTTCTAAAATTTCAGTCATTGGGCCCTGGTTTTCACTGTGACAGCTTTTTATACCCATGATTCATCCCCCCCCCCCCCCCAAAAAAAAAAAAAAAAAAAAAATCTGATGAAATGCGCATCACTTGCTTCCAGTAGGTTTCAGTGTTGCCAGTTGGATATACTTTTTTATTATTCAGATTGCTACCACTTGTTTTTAAATAGCAACATTTTCTTTATTTAATGACAAATTTAATAAGGCGACTTTTACTATTTTAAAACAAGTGGTAGCAATCCAACAATCTTTTCTAAAACAACAACAAAATGAAGGTAGTCTGCCATACAAGGAAAAAAATAACTCTTAAATAGGATGCAACCATGGACTGTTTCAACTAACATTTTGGAATGATCTGTATTCTTATGCGAGTGTTTTCATTCCAGGTACATTCATGAAGAGTGTGATAAAAGAAGTAGACGTAATTCAATGGACTATGTATGCCCCCTGTGTTCTTCTGCTGATGTAAGTCATCTTGTATTGATTGAGCTGATTCCATTAGTTTTAAAGACTTTTGCAGTGAAGGTCTTTCATAAAAACAATTACTTTAAACTATTTATTATGAATTTTGCCATAGGGAGTGAGGAGGAAATGAAGTAAAATAAAATATGTTTTGTCGTTTTATGTGCTACTTCTTAATTTTATCAGTTGGTTTCTCTTTCAGGTAAAAAGCATCGAAGGAGGGGAGCTTCACATAAAAGGTAAATAGTTACATTTCTCTTGGATGGCTTTCCACATTTGAGATTAAAATGGATGTATGTCTCAGATTGATACAAATTTGTAATAGAAAGTCTATTTCTTAATTAACATAACTTCTGGCCTATAATCCACAGATTATCTGTTACAAAACCTCAAAATTTTCAAGTGCGGATTATCTGCTGAAATTTTTTTGAAGCGGAAGTTCATGTCAGATATCCAGTTTCTACCTGCAGCCATAAAATAAAAATGTAAACAGCTATCGCACTGCTATCGACTCTTCGCGGAGTTGCTTGTGATTAGATCACATACGACATGTACGTGCTACTGGGAGTGGCTTCTGATTTTTATGTTATATTTTTTAGCCTTTTGGCAACATGTTTCTATGAAGAACAAAGTACATTTCTCAACGCATCTCTTTCAAATAATGTTCTCACATTGAAAGTTATGATAATGTCTAAGAGAAAACACAGAATTTAAACTGAACATTTTTAAAAAAGCAGAAGATGATTTAAAAAAAGCAGTTATTATAGAATTATCCGTTTTCACAAGATATTCTGCGTTTTAGGTATAAGATTCAATGAAAAAAAAGTATTTGTATTTTCTAACTTGTAATTATTATTATATAATTATTTTTATTTTTTGCAATTATTTTATCACAATTATCATTTAAATAGAGCAGTGGTAAATGGAAATAGGGAAATGGTTTATTAGTAGTACTTTGGAATGTTGAAAACAATGAGTAATCCTCATAGAGCCCGACCTATAACCTGAAAAAATTTTTAAAGGGCTAAAAATTGCGGCTGCGGATTATAGGCCAGAAATTCGTTTTTGCAACCGATGTAGTTGTAGAGAGACATGACCAGAAAGAGTCTATTCTCAGTGCAAGGTGTGAAATTTCCAGTCATCATTGGCAACTCTACATTTTGGGAAGACTGATTCACTTTCTGATCTCGAAGCAGCATTTAAAATTGTTAACTATCCCCTTATATTTTCACTTTTTTCTTCTAATCCACAGAAAAAAAGATTTTCTTTCCCATTGATCTTCTTCCCTATGATTATCTAAACATGTAAGATTCTACCTTTAAATTAGAAAAAAATGTTTCTTATTTTACAGGTTGGCTACAAATATCGAGTCATTTTATTTTATAGTATGAAGTAGATGAATACATCAATAGGGTGAACTGAACACCAGAAATGAAAGTTTATCTTGAAATAATTTTATTTGAATGGATTTATTTGTTAGATAATTACTTAATGTAATATCTAACAGGGTTGAAAAAGTTATAGCAGAGTGGCAAATTGCAGTAAGAAGCGTATAGCTGATTTAGAAACCCCATAATAAACTTGAAACTTAATTTAAATAAAACTATAAGTACTTAATGAAGCTGAAAAAGAAAAATGAATTACAACGTAAATGGTGAACGAAAGAAAGATAACAGATTTAAAAGTAACTTAATATTTATTGATTAAAACAAAAGATAAAAACAAATAATAAAATAAAAATGAAACATTAAATTTAAACAGTTAATTAATGCTAAATGATTATGAAACAACAAACTTATCTGCTTTGACAAAATATGTATAAGAACTCATGGCATTTAGCATAAAAGCATCTCGAGAAAAACAATCGGATGAAAAACTATTGTTTTCAATTAAACATGACTTTGAATGCACCAGGACTCCATCTATTAAAAGCACAACAGCTTCTCGAAAATAACTTGCTTCAATACATTAAACGGACGATAAACAATTCCACTTTAAAAATACGAACTCTGTAAAACACATGGTCGATTGTAAAACTTCACTTCAAGGTCAATGACACGAGGTAAGCAAGCGGAGAACGAAATTAACTCAAACGTAAAGCTCAGACACTTTCAGCAATATGTCCTTCCAGGAAAAACATTTACATTTTCCAAGGACAATTACTTAAGAACATCTTATCATCTCGAACTACTTGCTCTCAAATATAAAGCTAACTTGAAGTAAACAAAAGTTTAAAGTCCGGCCAAGGATTCAAACATATTTCTTTAACGCTGATACCAGACACTAATTAAAAGATATTTCCATTAAGTGTAGACTTCATAAAGCTGAGTTTAAAAGCTGACAGAAAAACATAACAGACGCCTTTAAGAAAAGTAAATGTCGGCACTAAACGCCAGACGACAAATACGTTTAAAAACTCGAAACTGTTGGATGCTCACAGTTGAAGGATATTTATATCACAGCCAGCCACGATAACAGTGCTAGTACGCAGCTCCGGACACACCCAATGGTCAGCTATGAATAATTACTGAAGACGTAACCATAGCGACACCTGACAACGCTAGATGACTCACGCCATCTAGTGGCAGTTGGAAAAACTACGTAAAGATCGAATGGCAGGAAGTAATATAAACAATATTGTAAATGAAATCAATATCCCAACTAAAAGAGACATAATAAAAATAAACAGAATTATATTAATAGAAACCTAGATAAGGGAAAAGAAATAAAAAGATGTTTTTATTTATAAGTAAGTGAGCTAAAACAGGAACTTATAGAATGAGATGGAAAATGGATATTCATATGTACAGGGACAAGAATGGGAAAGCTCAAATTGGTTATCAGGATTGCCATCTTTATCGATGACTCTTATGGGTCATTCCACACGAATTCAACTAATGGGTGTTGCAACATAGTCACAGATTTTTTTTTAAATTTTTTTTGTAAACAGACATAGTAGTGAAACCCTCAAATCTGAAATTTAAAACTAATTTGCGCAATATTCACTGAGATATACCCTTTTAAAAAATGGTCATTTTTACCAAATGGCGGCCATCTTGGATGCTATCCCAATGTCTATAAATGTCCATAACTTGACAACTAATGATTCAAATTTTATATTTCTGGTACCCATTTAAAGCTATTTATATAAAGAATGCATATATGATATTAAAACAATGGTAATTTTTTTTATTTTAATACTGTTTATTACATTTAAACAGAAAATATCACCCTCAAAAATTGGCTTACTGTAATGGGCCATAAAAAAAATGGCCCATCATAAATTTTTTTCAAACTTGCTAAAAACATTGCTCCATATGTATACTTTAAACAGAAAAAAAAAATGGAGAGGTAAAATTTTTCATTAAAGAAAAATAGCTTTTTACACATAGGATGTCATTTACCTAACAGTGACTATCTTAAAACACGTAAGTATCTTTGATTTAACAAATAATGGTTAAAAATATTTTTTCTGGCATATGAATTAATGTATGAGCATCAATATATAAATAATTCAATTAAGAAATACCAATCAGCAATTAATTATACTAAAAACACATACATATTAAAATAACAGTAAATTTTTATTTCATATAAAATGATAATATGTATAATTCTCAAAAAAATATACATAATGGAAAATATTTAGAAGGAAAAAGAGCCATAAAACATATTTTTTTGAAATATGGCAGAAATACTAGCTGTAAATCAGTTGAATTCAAATAAAAGATTAAAAATTAATATTAATGAGTTGATTGAGTTGACGTTAGTTATTCAGTTCACTGCCAATTTCAATTTAAATGAACAAATCTTGACAAAATGAGTACACAAATCTTGTGTGATACAAATGTACAACAAAAACATCAAATATGTATAAAAGTAAGACTTAGATAAAACTTATATGAAACATATTTACATAAAATAAGAACAGGATACTTACATGGATATAACTTTATAATATATTGTTGAAAGGAACTTGATAATATGTTGTTGAAAATTACCAAGGATTTAATCTGTCTTGAAGTTTAAAAATAAGAGTTGAATTGCTGTATGCTCCTCTGGAGTATATTATTGGAGTATGTTCTTCCTGTAGCAGTCATTGGGGTAGACACTACTTTCATTATATGCTCATATGGAATCCAACAAACATCTGAAGATTTTGGCCATGAATATGATGAACTAGGACCATGAGGATGCATGAACATAATTTTATAGTCATTGAATTCCTCGCAGTAATCTAAAATCTTACCAATCCACCAATTAACACCATATACACATGCAACATATTGTTCACTTTTAAATGTTTGTGGTTTGACAGTAGCAATAAAATTTGTTGAGGAGCCTGATACCCTGGAAACCAGTATTTGGCCTTTATTTATTGGCACAAAGCTGTGATTAACCCTTGTTCCTACGATTGTATCTGCCTTTGCATACCTATCTGCTAACTGATTATTGGCAATTTCAATTTCAGATTTTGTTATAAAAAAACTTTCAATTCCTTTAACATATTCTTTTGCAAATGTATACAGATCAAATGCATTTAAGATACCATCTTTGAATGGACGCTGAAGACTTGCTTTGGTGGCCATGCGTTTTATGGTGCCGCCTATTCCATCACAAGCTCATTTTCCATGGCAAGAGGCAAAAAAAATGCCATTCAGCTTTCACACCATGGTCTTCTTCATGATGGCAGAGATTAATAAAATTTTTATAATTTTTGTATTGGACTGATGATCCATCACTAAAATATTTTATGTATTTAATCTGTGGAATTTGTGAAATTAAATAATTGACAATTACTTTTTGAAAAGCCCAAAATGTAGTAGTGTCATGAACTAAATGCTTGCTTATTGCACACATAGGAATAGATTTCACAGTATCAGTGATACTGTCCCTTATATAAGCAAGAAAGGGGTGAACTGTAACCTGTTCTTTTTGCCAATGGATATTTTGAATAGCATCTTGCACAATGCAAGTATAGTTTTCAGAAAAATCAGCTGAAATAATAGCAGTTTCTGTATCCAATTCATCCTTTGTTTTCTTGAAATATAAACTTTGTGATTTTGCAAATAAGTGGTGTGAACATAAAGCAAGGAGTTTTGTAATTAAATCATCAACAAATTCATCAACAGGCATAATCACTTTTTTTAATTCTGCTCCATCAGTCTTTACCCACTGTTTATAAATAATATCATTACTCATTTCCGATTCATCTAAACCCATTAAATCTTTCTTTAAAATTTCAGGAGATGGACATTTATCACACCTGTGCAACATGCATTCTTCAGATTCAATGCAACAAACAAGTTTTTTTAGCAGTGATATGTAGTCATTGATATATAGCATGAAGCATAAGTTTAATATTTTGATGGTATACACACACACAGACAGAATGAATACCTTTGCTTCCAGCAGTAACACATTCTCTTGGACGTAGTGAGCAAAACTTAGACAATCCAATTTTTAAGTCATGTTGTTCTTTAAATGCAATATATAAGTCCTTTAAATTGTGCAAAATCAATCTCTTTTGTTTTAATATTCTGCCGTTTTCAGTTGGAACAGATATGAAATCTTTTTTTCCAGGACACATGCGGCTGTTATTATCATCATAATAAAAATTAATAACTTTTTCTATAACGTCTGGACTCAGTTTAACACTTTTTCTTCCACTAGGCATCGATAACATCCCTTCTGTTGTTTTAAACTTCCTTGCCTTTTTTACAAGATACTGTGTAGTATTAAAATAAGTCATTGTTTGCTGTATTGTCCATGAATCTGGAACTAGTGTTAGAATTTGAAATTTTTCTTTAAAACATGCGTTTGTAAACTTCTCCAATAATTTATCCATCATAGATGTGCAGTCAGGACAAGTTGTGTCTTTACTATTTTGAGGCTTATTTATGGTTTCAACACCTAATACTGTAGCTGCTTTAGTTGCAACACACTTAGTTATTTTTGAAACTTTCTTTTGCGTGTAATTAAGTTTTCTCTTTGAGGTACGCCTACTTACCTTTATTGGCGATAACTCTAACAATTCACAACTTTTGTTTAATTGTTCTATTACTACTGTGGGTTCATTAAAATCTGAATCAGAGGGGCTTTCTGTTCCTGAGGTGGTTATCCTGTCAACAATAGACATTTTTTTCATATTTACTGATGAATAACAGGAAACACACAATTTTTTTCCTGGAATGAGGATATCTGGATTTGTTTTAGACATATCTAATGATATTGTTTTTAGTGATTTTGCTCTGATGCTATTTGGATGTTTATTAAATGGATCACAACACTGTCTCTGTCTTAAAATATACCATTTTAGATATTTATCCTTGTGAACCTTGCATATACTATTTCCATTTACAAAGCATTTTTCATCTGGGATTACATAATGCAATCTTTTTTTTTAATAACTGCAAATCACGTGAAGACAATTGAAGAACAGGAATCATATCAGTACTCAATGAAACACCAAGTTTCTTGCATACAAAACACTCCATGTCCACTGTAGAATCTTAAGCACAAAATAACTATTCTATGACAGTGCATACTACATTGAAAATATCAACAGAAATGATGTTTAAAAGGGATAGTCAATTTTTTTTTGTACATTATGATGTAATATTTCATCATATTTTAATTACAACCAATTAGAAAACAGATGACGATACAGCAGCAATCTTTTCCCAAAATTGCATCAGCATACAACATGATGCAATAATTCATAAATTATGTCAAATATTTTTTTATTTAAAATTTTATATATAATGCAGTTTATAATAAGCTTACCCACAAAAGGTTTCAAAAATTTTCAACAAAAGATTTGTTGGATACATTATGATAAAATTGCATAAACATATAACATGATGCAATATTACATCAGGATAGAAGATGATGCATTATTACATCATGTTTTGAATTCAAATAATAAGGAAAATAGATTATGCAAGATTAGCATTCATTTCATGAATTCTGTCATTCTTAGTATGTAAATTTATTGAAATAGAAAATACATAAACAGACATATTTATATCTGAATATTTAATGCAACTTGAATGATGTAAATACATGCATACAGCAGAATTTTTCTATAAAGTCACATACAAATGTAAAACTTTTTAAGTGAGCAATTTTTAAAGTAAGAAAGAGAAATTTAGGTATAAAAATTAAATTTCTTGCATGGAAAACGTTTTGAATAGATTCCACATATACACATGCAGTAAAATCTCATTTATATATATTGCATTTAAAGGTTTTTCACAATTATACATTATATTCTTTATTTATTTTCTTCAGTGTTATTTTTTTTTTAATTATACATTTTTAGCAATGACTTCTTTTTTTTTTTTTGGGGGGGGGGGGGGAGCAATTGGAGGGTGGTCCTACAAAAAACTTATGAGATTATATTTCATTATAGTTTTACATTAATTCAGGGATTAAAAAATATTTAGTTTGGGCCATTATTTCTTAAATCAGGGATATTTACATGTTTTAAGATAGTCACTGCTTAGTAAGTGACATCCTATGTGTAAAAAGCTTTTTTTTTTTTAAACGAAAAATTTTACCTCTCCAATTTTTTTTCTATTTAAAGTACACATAGGGAGCAATGTTTTTAGCAAGTTTGAAAAAAAATTATGATGGGTCATTTTTTTTTATGGCCCATTACAGTAAGTCATTTTTTGAGGGTGATATTTTCAGTTTGAATGTAATAAACAGTATTAAAATAAAACATTACTATTGTTTTAATATCCTATATGCATTCTTTATAGAAATAGCTTTAAATGGGTACCAGAAATATAAAATTTGAGTCATTAGTTGTCAAGTTATGGACATTTATAGACATAGGGATAGCATCCAAGATGGCCGCCATTTGGTAAAAAGGATCCATTTTCAAAAGGCTATATCTCAGTCAATATTGCACAAATTATCTTAAAATTTTAGATTTGATGGTTTCACTACTACATCTGTCTGTAATAAAAATTTAAAAAAAAATCTGTGACTAGGGTGCAACAACTTTTCTTTAAATGGGTTGATTTCACATGGAATGACCCTTATGCAATTTTCTGAGTGCCTCGTTCACGCAATATGGAATCCTTGAGGCAGTCCAAATTTCTGTGTAGTTTAGCATCCTCTAAAATCCCCCAGATGTCTAAAGCATATAAAATCCAGTGAAGAAAGTGTGGCCACTAAACGTTGGTCCATTGACATGGAGTCAAGCCTGTTTTGATTTGGCTCGGTGCAGAGTCTTGATGAAATATCTAATTCTTTTTAGGCAATAAATGGGTAGCCAATATGACCTGTTTCTCCAATTCTGCATAGATTTTTATTCCTTTATCAATGAATTTCAGAGCCAATTTTTCATTGGATACTGCAGCCCAAGTCATAACAAATATCTTGTTGTGAACGCATTCAACAGTTTGAAGGCTTTCAGGTATGTACTCGAAGGTTGCTGATTGTACAACATTGTTTTTAACATTGCTCAGTGCAAAATAGCTTCTCATCAAAAAATAGTATTCTGTCAACGTTTCGGCTAACAGGTTGCTTTAGCAAATTCTAGCATGTTTGTAACATTTTTAATGTTTGAGCTGCAACGTTGAATTTTTCTTTTGCGATAAGGGTGAAAACCCATGTCTTTAATTATGATAACTTGCATAGTTCAATGACTCGCATTCTTTTTTGCAGCCATTTTATTTGTTGAACTTCATAGATTTCTTTGTATCTTTTCCCGAATTCTTTTGTACAAACCGAGCATGGATAACCAGAATCTATCTCTACAGTTACTTGTACCCGATAATCAATTCTATATATAAATGTCCTATTGAAACCAAGGTATTTTAATTGCTTAAAGATTTTCACCTGCAGGAAATATAAGGTAAAAGAGCTGTTTAACCATCATCCTTTGGACTTTCATCTTTAAAATAATTCTAAGTTTTTGCTTTATAAAAAAATTATCTGCACTTATAGTTCATTGCCAATTGCAGAAATAGAGAGAAAGTGTTTTAACAAGCGATATATATATATATATATATATATATAATTTTTTTTTTTTTTTTTTTTTTTTTTTTTGTGTAACAATATTTTGTAGCCACCCTGTAGAATGAAATTTTCTGCCGTTTAACTAAAAGTTTTACAACTTTTTATTAAATCATAGATGTAACTTGACTAATTTTATTATGAGGAAAGTTTCCTTATATTTTATATAAATCTGTTATAAGTTAAGTACTACTGCAATAAAATAGTAGCAAATTTAAATACCATTTTCTGAGTTTGAAGAAAGTTTGAATGAATGACTTCTGATAGAACTTGGGTTTATTGTAAACTATTTAGTTTTCTGTATGAATACTAATTGTGAGAAAAATAAAGGTATATTAATCATTAGGCCATGCTTTGGTTCCGAGCTTAAAGACACCTATTTATGTGCGAATTCTAAGGCTCTGATGCTCGTTAGATATTGTATGACTGTTTTGAAGGACCCTAAAAATAAGAGTGTTTTAGCAGATGCAAATCGCTATTTTATAAAAGAAAGCATGCATTTTAATGATATGCATGCATGAAATTGAGGGTGCCTTTATAAAAGAGTGATGTCATATGCTCAGATCAGAACATTTTGTTCAGTCAATTGCAATGAACATTACAGAATTTGGTGGTACTCACCAAGCTTCAGCAATTAAAAAAAAAAAAAAAAAAAAAAAAAAAAAGCTTGGCGATCATTGCACATAATTATTCAAATGAAGCATTATATAATTATTTAAATTTATTTCAAGCTTCCCATGTTTTTGTCCAAAATTCTTCTGTCTCATCCAATTTTATTGCTGGTATATCATTACTCTTTTATAAAGGAACTCTACTATAATTACATCAAAATAATGTAACGTGTGAAATGTCATTTTCATAATTTTCAGATTGCACATAAATAAGATTCTTTATAATAAGAAATTCAGTAAAATTATTATTATAAGTATTTTTAAAATGCAAAATACAATTAGATTCATGTTTTCCTTATACAATTCAAATGCTACATTTCTAGTGGATAGTTTAAATAATGCTTCTCTTCTTTCCTCTTGCCATATTTTAAAATGAAGCTGAACAAATAATTTTTTTTTTTTTCCATTCTACCAAGCATCCACAAAAGAGATGAATTTTCCATAATTATTGCCCTAGCCAAATTCATGTAGTGTAAATCTGCTATTAGATTCACCCTTTTCGAACAATTTTTGAGCCAACTCTTGATTTCCTCCAAATTTTCGTGAAATTTTATCTCAACACCCAGTGTTATAGCAAACAGCAATATCCCCAACCTTTTATCCACAGCTCTAAAAAAGTCTGAGCTAGCTGTGATTTTTCCCCCTCAACTTTCAACATTTCAGCCAGTCAGAGATAAGGGATTGATACGAATTGGCGATAAGTACTGGTTTTAATCCAACTTTAGCAACAACAATTGTAACCTTTTTCTCCCTTTGCACGGGAAAAAGTTGGGGTTAAAATCAGCTGAAAAGTTGATTGCTCGAAAAGTTGGGGAATCTGATAGCAGCTTAACTGACACAACGTGAGTTGCTGTCGCGAAATGAGGTGTGATTTTTTTATAAAAGTATTTTATAATACATTATAATGCATTAATTCAAGTTTAACACAACATTTTTTCTATTTAGAATCTTTAAGTGCATTTTTTCCCCCCCTTAGATAATTTTCTGACCAGTTCGAGGGATTCTTTTTTGTCAGGAAATGATGAATCATTCTCCAGTGATTCTGAAGATGCTAATGATGGAGTAAGTTATGGTGGCTTGAAAGTTGCCTTTACGTATTTGAAAAACTCAATTTTGAACATGTTTAACTATGTGACACAGTCTCTTATGAATGCTATTTTAACGACTAAAACTGTCAATTTCTTGTTCAAAATTTTAATTTTGATTCTTTCTGAACTTCTTTCTGCATCATTTTGTTGAACAGTATTTTGTAGACTTCAGGAAATAGGATTTATTATTATTATTTTAAATTTTATGCAGCATGAAAAAAATCATCTGTTGAAGCTTATTTTCCAAAACAATATTCAGTCGCATGCTGACGATAGAAACTGGTAAATAGTTAATAAAAACAAAATTTTAAAGAAAAATGAGTAAAAGTTTTTTTTTTCAAACTGGAATTTTTTTTTTTTTTTTTTTTTTTTAAATCCAAATTTTGCTTTTTTTTTTTTTTTCTTGTATGCAAATCTATATGCTATAGCTAAGTTAGTTACAAATTATATGTTAGATATAATCATCACCCATCATCCCATTTTTGCTTTTCTTTGCCTATGCTTTACAAAGGACAAAAAATTATCGTTTAATAGTAAAAACTAATCAATTTATCTTTGGAACCTTTTTTCTTTTTAATGAACAATGTGAAAAGAAAACAATAAGTTGCTGTCCAACATACACTTTATTCCATGATATTAAATAAAGATTTAAAAGTTAAAATCACAAAAATAAAAATTATACTTAACGTTTTAAAAGCATAAAATATCAATCCTTCCTGGGGGGGTGGGGGTATTTCGATGCCCCATGTGATTTAATACTGCTATAGAAAGCCCAAAAAAGACGTATTTTTTACCAATTAGGTAGATTTCGTAAGAAATACTACCTATTGCAGTCGTTACCATGGTGCGACTTTTGAAAAATTCCTTCATAACTTTTCATTACATGACCCCAGGAACCCAAAACCACCCCCACCTAAAAAGTTTATATATATATATATATGTGTATGTATGTACTAAATTTTGTCCGCACGATAAAAGTCGCAATTATGCACGGAACGTCTTCAAACTCGCCAACAACTTTAAGATGGCTAATTTCTCGGCGGGGATTGAAAATGAGCAAAATCGGTCCAAGAGAATGGGAATGGGGAAGGTTTAAAATTTTGAATACCGTCTTAACATGATTCTGATAAAACCAGCTTTTACACAACAATGGCAGAAAAAAATAAATATTTTTCGTTATAGCTGTTGCCAACAATTAAAAAAAAGCAATAAAATTCTCACCACAACAATTGCTTTTCTAATGCAATGTTTCACGTGAAAAATTAAATTAGATAAACAGTTTGACGAATTGAAAACAAATTGAATATTACGTCATAAGTTTTCTCGAGCAAGATTTCTGCATGAAAATTCAAAATGAAATAAATAGTTTGACGAATTAAAAAAAAAAAAAAAAATATTGCGTCATATTGAAAATATAATGGACCACAGCAGGTGAATATGTAACGTCATTGAGTTTGAAGAAACCTATTAAAACATGATAAAAACCCGAGTGTGGAAATATTAACATAATTTAACACTTTGAGGTTCTCTGAATTTGATTTAGCCATTTTTAAACCTATTCCATATACATCCGTGTGTGTATATTAGAATTTTCACAAAATGTTTAGCTCCTTAGAGCTCATTCTCAGCAAAGGAACTGGGTTTATCTTTAATCCTGATTTAAGTTTTGTTGGTGAATTTAGTACTTAATTTCGAAATCTACCTCCGCCTGTAGGCCCGAGCCGGCAAGGATTTTTTTTTTTCTGCAATAGGAATGAAGATTTTAGCTCTGGGTTCTTTGTATGTTATGAAGAACATTTCAAAACATTTTTAGTTAAAAATGAATGATAGGACTCAAGTTACATGGGTGGATGTCCAAGCATGCGCACTGTGCACTTACAGTCGGGTGGGATCCAGTAGATCACCAGAGGAGTCTGCGATCAATTTTTATTAAGGATTATGAAAGTAGATAAGATTGTCTGGAGCTTCAAGCAATTTGAAGTTTTTGTGTTCTGATCCCGCCCAGTTTAAAAAGAGCCATTTTGCATAAAATACATTTATAGTTTATGCCCTCTATAGTTACGCCCTATGTATAATGGTTTTGAAACGGACTGATAGTCTGGTACCCGTAGTACTCCCTATATAACATCAGAATACAATTTCATGCATGTGTTGAAGTAAACAGCTAAAACCTCCTGAGCGCACAGATGCTCTAAAACAGGGATGGTGTGGGGGTCCTAAGCTGGTAGGACGCATTGCGCTCAAGCATTAAATAACTACAAAAGAACTTCAAATTTGGCCAAATTGTTTTCCAGGACAGACAGCATGATATACAGACTATAGGAAACAGAAAAATGAAAAAAGAAGAAAAAAAAATCGATTTTTTTCAACCAAAATAAAGCAAATCCCCACTTAAAGCATTCCACATTACAGATCTAATTTTTTCAAAGTATTTTTGTATACTTTTAACAATAATGTCCTTTATTAAATTTTTTTAAATAAAAATATCTTCTCCCAATGCTTCAATCTGACTGTTCTATATTTTCCATGGCTGCAGTTTGTCATTTAAGTTTTTGAAATTAATGTTCATTGGATTTTTTTAATGATATGTTCAATACTAAACTGTGATAAATCATTTTTTTTTTTTTTTTTGTTACTTTTGCATATATACTGCTTAAGATTTACAGGGATCGTAATTGTTCTGATGTTCCTAAAGAATATAAAAAGTCCTCAAATGTCTTTTAATAGGGTAATTCTTGGAAATTCGTTGACATTAAACATCTAATTCAGGCTAGAGCAGAGTAAAAACGCAGTGTAAGGAGTTGTTACCAGCTGATTAAAAATGGAAGACACGTTGAACTTTTCATACTTTTATTTAAAATCACAAAAGCAGACATCACTACTTCGATGTTGAAAAACTTAAAAGTCATTAAATATTTAAAAGCAAGGTAACTAAGATAGACATACTCTCAAATAGTAACAACAGGTTGCTTAAACGAGGAAAATTTACATAATCTTTAAATAAAAAACAGATATCATAACCACACAATAGATACATTGAGTTAAACCATTATGTCACACCACACATTTTCCAAAAAATTTGCATAAAGCAAGATGCTGGAAATAATCAGTAACAGAAGAAAAACTCCCCACATTGAGTCGTACGGGTCATTTCCATGACAAATCAACCAGTGACTCAACCTGACCATTTCAGATTTCAATGAAACTCTCAGGAATCATTCTCCCTAATGATATAAATGAGAATATATTTTTATAATTTTTTTATCGCATTAAATTTTTGTATAATTAATTATTTAAATTTTGAAAAATCTTCATTTTTGAGGTTGCATAAATTTTTCAATTTTGAATTTCTCAAGTTCTATCAGGCATACAGAATTTTATGACCCCTCATTTTAAAGAGAATTTTATGAGTTTTAATTTGATACCCAAGTTGACTATACTCAGTTAAAAAAATAAATTTTAAAATTTTCGAAAATTTAAAATTAAAAAAATTTTTAGATAGTGTTTTTTAAAAATTTTGAAAAAAATGTACGTTTGTTGTAATATTATAAGCTAAAATTTCTGAAATTTTTAGAGTGGTATCTCAATGGGATCAAGGGTTATGAAATAAAAACTGAAAATTACCATTCAAATAACAATCTAATTCTAGCTATTTTGTTATTTATGTATTATTTGAGTGGTAATTTTCAGTTTTTATTTCATAACTCTTGATCCCATTGAGATCCCATTCTAAAAATTTCAGAAATTTTAGCTTATAATATTACAACAAACGTACATTTTTTTCAAAATTTTTAAAAAACACTATCTAAAAAATTTTTTAATTTTAAATTTTCGAAAATTTTAAAATTTATTTTTTTAACTGAGTATAGTCAACTTGGGTATAAAATTAAAACTCATAAAATTCTCTTTAAAATGAGGGGTCATAAAATTCTGTATGCCTGATAGAACTTGAGAAATTCAAAATTGAAAAATTTATGCAACCCAAAAAATGATGATTTTTCAAAATTTTAAATAATTAATTGTATGAAAATCTAACGCGATAAAAAAATTATAAAATTGTATTCTCATTTATATCACCGGAGAGAATGATCCCTGACAGTTTCATTGAAATCTGAAATGGTCAGGTTGAAAATTGAAATTTTTTGGTTGATTTGACATGGAATGCCCCGTACGTGAAAACTGTGTAGAATGCAAAGTGACTGACTAGAAGAGCGAAAAAACCGGCAATGTGTGGATGTGAACAATTTTTTCTTGTAGCTCGGAAAGAGGTTGTTGGCAGGAGGATTAAAAAAATGTTAAGACATTCTTTAACTTGCGAAAAACTCGCATACTTGCCTGAAATTTCATGAGTTTTGTGCTACAGACTGGATATTGGCATTTAAAATCTCTGAATGGGAGTACTCAGAGGGTTTCAAGATGTGTGCAAAATACATTTCTTCTCCCACGAAGAGCCTATTTTGGACTAAATTGTTATTCTGTTTCCTGGTGGAAAAGCATCTAATGAGGATGGATGCGATCGTGCAAAGTCATCTTAGTAGTGTGGTCCTTGAATTTCTCTTTTGTATATTTTGTTCTTTTGCTTTTCCTTCTGAATTTCGAGAAATTAATTTGAATTGTATAAAATATGAAACACACTAAAAAAAAATAAAAACCATACATTTTTTATTTCAGGATGGAAAAATCAGTTCATTTAAACCATTCCAACCTTACTTTTGATCCTCTTAATGAGTTGGAAGTAATAATAAAGATATATATCACATGTCCTTAAAAAGATTTCTATTAGAAATCTACTGAGTTGTATCATTAACATACACTTTATGAGACTTTTATTCATGTAGTGTTACTAAAATATGTAGTGAAAAAATAAAAGTTAGTTCTAAAAATTTTCATTAGTTTTAGTTATGTTTATATTGAAATTCAAATGGGTAAACAAGTGGTGTGCCTCCCCCCTTCCTAAAAAGAAACTTTTAAGGAAATAAACTGACAGTGGATGTTATTAGTACTGAGAGCAGGGGGGGGGGAGGTCTCCTTAAGTTTAATATATGTTATGAAAAGTTCTCCATCCTAGCAAAGATTTAAAATGACTGTTCTGAATATAAGATGAAAACAATATCTTTAAATTTATTTAATCCTATATGTGTATTATCGTTTATCTCTCATACATTGTTTTACATTTGTGTCTCTTTTCTTAGTCTTGTTTTCCTTTCTCTGAAATGTTTCGAAAAATTCTTCTGAAAATTCAAATATTTTCCGAATTTCATTCCAATTGAGTTGGCAGCTTTGCATTTGATAAATATTCAGATATAATTTGTGTATTATTCTTTCTTCCTCTTCCAAAAAACCTTAGGGTATCTTCTGTTATTTTTTCAGGTTTGTATGTAAATGAAATTGCAATGTCTCAATAAGTAATATATATCCTAAATTTTCTAGGTCCATTGTAAAATCACAAGCCGCCGAACATGTTCCAGTGATATAAGACATAAGAAAACTTTTAAGCCTAAATACAAATCTTTTAGCATCCCCAATTTCTTGTATTCAGTGGTAAAGTATATTTGGCTATCTTATCTGTCGTGCTTCCTATTTGATGCATGTTTGTGATCTTTCTTAATGTCCTCCCTCTAGCCCATACCTCGTGCAAATTTCAGGAGGATAACAATGGCCCTATAATGCCAACAATTGTTTATATGTGTTAAAAGTATTTTTCAATGGGAAATTTTTAAATAGGTCGGTGGTCTATATCTTGCATGGGTTATCTGCATTTTTTTTTTTTTTTTTTTTTTAATTATAATGCAAGTTACTGAGAGGACATTTGGAAAAATTAAGCTAAGTATTTTTATAAAGTACTACCAGAGAAAAAGTCCTCTCCCCCTTCAATTTTAGATGTGATAAATATGTTTGATACTATTTTTGCAATAAATGTAAATATTTGCGATTCTTATTTATAATAAATAGGAGTCATTTCTATAGAGTTTTTGCTTATTTATTTATTTTAATTTTATGTATTTATTTTATTTTGCATTTGAAATAGGTTCCATCTGAAATGGAATAGGTCATTCAATAATTGCTTTGAGCAAGGCTGTGATACCAGTAGTTCTATGTATTTTTTCTTCAGAAGTCATGTGCATGCTTTTAATAATCTTGAAGTAGTGATTATTTTCCCTTTTTTAAATGGTTATTTAAATTTTTTTCAGGTTTTTGCATTGGGATAGGAGTTATTTTATTCTGTATAAACCTATTTTAAAGTACAAAAATGGATCTTAACAGGTCATTGCAGAAAGGAACTGTCATCTCCATTTTTTCTCTCCTATGTGTTTCATTCGGACTATTTGTAATGTGTGTTTTGTTGCTAATAGAGATATATTATACTGAAGCTCTCTTCTTTAATTGGGTAGATTTACTTAATGTTATGGCCTTCTTTTCATTTATAGAATGTGTGCATGCGATGTTTTCTATAAAGCATGTATCTTTGTTGGCCTTTTTTTTTTTGCATGTGAACACTTCTGTTGGGCTCTATAATAAATAGTTTAATAAATAGTTTCATTCGATTTTCAAATGAAGGAAAGCATTGGGATGACCTGTTTGTTATTTCACAAAAGCAGGTTTTTGGAGCGAATGCTTCTGTTCTTTTTAATGTGCTTTCTTCTTGGGATTTTCATTTTCATTAAGAAATAAGCTACATGGAGGTTCTTTCTTAAAACTGGAATAAAACTCCAGAATCCATTTAGAAGAATGCTTAAAAGTTAAAGGGAAATGATGCAAAATTGGAATGACCAAAAAATGTTTCCCATTAAACACAAGCCGCTCTTATTAACCTAAAAATAGGTCCCTTTGAGTGCCTCTCTCCTTCAGCCTAAATTTTTCTTTTGAAAAACCATTCTTTTATAGCCATGAACAACCCTTTAAAATTTGTAAATCTGCAAAGAAACTGAAATAATTCTCTTTTCTTAATGGACTGTGACTCTAAAATCGGGTCCATTGGCATACGAAAATTGAAATGTATAAATAACTCTTGCAGTTATTGCCCTTTTAGTATCGGAACTGAATGATAGTGTGCAGTCATTTAATTTCCATAAAAATAGTATTTCTGTTACCTCTATTTAATGAATACTTATGACTTCAGTAGTGATTCAAATGATACGAATACTGTAGAAAAGAATTTACACATTGTAGGGAAAGCATCACTTTCCCTATTTCAACAACCTTCCTAGTGTTAGCCCCCGGTATGCTAGAAATAGCATAATTTCTCCCAGCTTATTTTGTGTCGTCTCCAAAAAGTAATGTTCCGTTATATAAGCCAGACATCAAACAAAGCAGGTGTATTTTTGTACTGTTATTGTCTGAGCAATTTTTTAAACTCCTAAGTATCGCACATTTTCAATTTTTATACTGCCGTATTGGGGGAAAAAAGTACTTTGCAATTTGTTTGAAAAGCATATCTCCATTTATTTTGAAATATTAATTTTTTTTGTAGATTTAGCTAAATTTGTTTAATTTTGGCAACTCAAGTACTCTTTTTCTGTAGAAAGTAAAGGAAAAATAGTTGGAAAATAGGAATTATATCTTTTTGTTTCCATTTTCCCATTAAAACTGAAAAAAATGTGATTAACATACCTACTATTTTGCGAAAAAATATAAAGGAATGATTTCCAGGGTTCCTACGCGGCTGGAAAACCTGGAAAACAGGGAATTGTCAGGGAAAATGACAAGTGCTCAAAAAGTCATGGAAAAGTCAGGGAAAGTTAAAAAAAAATTCTAAAACCTAGAAAAGTCAAGGATTTCATTTTTAATGCACTATCATGCGTCAATGTTCTCCCGAGTTCACGGTGCACCTGTAAAAAAGTTCCGATTTTTCCCCTTTTCACATTTTTAACATAAAGATGTTTTAGTTATAATACAAATTTGTCACCAAATAGTCGGTACTTAAGCAAAAGAAATGTTGAGCCTTATTAAGGCTAGGATGAGATATCATGAATAATTATATAAGAAAAAGAATGAAAATTATGAAGCAAGACAAAGAAAAAGAAAAAAAAACATAAAAAAAAAAGCTACAGCTGAAGTTAAAATTTTAAAAGACAAAAAATTGAAACTTTTACACAACAAACTGCTTCTAAAGCAACACAAATAAATGACATGATAGTAGAAGTCTAAAAAAAAGTTAAATGTTTAATATGTGTAAATTCAGTTACGTAAATAAGAAGTTACTTTGAATCCATCTGAGCTATATTTTAGTTTTGCTTGTTTATATATATATATATATATATATATATATATATATTCTAAATGTCAAATGATATAGATTTTTAGTTTCAATTTTATACATTATTTTAATTTTCAGATGTAAGTTTAATCATTAAAATCTTGAATTGTAATTCGTATTTCTAAAAATGTCGTGAATTTTGGTCAGGGAATTGTAGGAAATATGGCCTGAACCTGGAAAAGTCAGGGAATTTTGTTATTCAAATAGAGTATGAACCCTGATTTCTGATAAAACATGGAGCTATTATAAACTAAATTTAATTTTAAGTATCTATATTAATATTACAAACACATGAAGGCATAGGAATCATGAAATAGCCGATTTTTTTTTTTTTTTTTTGTCGGGATTCTGAAATGACGAAATCTTTTTTTTTGGATTTGTGTATTATTCAGCGATAGTGATGTCCTATGCGCACTTTACTGTAGATGTTGTTTAAGACTGGATCGCAAATGAGAAATTCTTCAGCGGATGCAGATGATGTCCTTTTATATAAAATAAAATCACGTGTTTTAAGTCTTAAAACTGAACTACATTAGAGTCTAGATTATCTGAGTCCTGCTCAACCAAGTTTCCGCTTTTACAAAGTTATTTTCTTCTGATGGACTGATGGCTTCTATTATTGTGAAACAGCCATTATAAATGAAGTGTTAGGTGAAGACGAAAGAGCAGTCGTAAAATGTTAGAACTCTGATTTTCTGGTCAGAATGGGGAAAAAAATGGCCATAATTTTTTTTTTTTTTTTTTTTTTTTTTTTTTTAAATATGGTCATCCCTCCCCCCCTTCCTCTTCTTATGAAGAAGTAAAAGAGAACTATCAATACTATTAATGTCTTTTTCAACTCTAGAAAGTTATTAATTTATAATAATAATGAATGATGCTGCTGTATCTGCCAGTTCAAAAAGGGCCAAATAGGTTATGAAGATGCAGAAAATTTCACTTGAATTGTAATTAAAAAAAAAAACTCACTCATTCAAGGTTTGTTTGCTTCAAGACCTGACAAGTGTTGCCTGCATGGGTGTACACTGCCAAAGGTAGTGAGGTCCCCTAACAAAAGGCTCATTTAATTCAATGTTTCTTTTCAAAAAACTGACTAGCAAAGCAGATGAAGCTCCACTAGTAAAGATGTAATTGAAAATATCATAAAAATTTCTATTTGAAACACTTATTTTTAAGTGAATATTGTAGGTTTAGGCTGGTGTGGAGGCAGGAAAAGAAAACAGATTAGTTTGATAAGAGGCAGCTTATTTTTTTAGGTACAAACATTTTGAATCGGAAGAAGGCTAGATGACATTGGAATAACATTTTGTGTGCTCATGGTGGATGTCACCTGACAGCTTTTCCTTCAAAATACAGCCTGAAATTTATTTCAAAGGTTGCAGAATGCTTTTGTCTTTCAATGGGCTATTGATAAAATTTTAAAAGATGTTGGGTATTTTAAGAGATTTTCATTAAGTACTGAAAAAAATTTTTCTTTGGTGTTCATAGAATGGCCTTCATTATCTCATTCTTAAAATTGGGTGAGAAAACCTTTTCTGAAAAAGATTCAATGGATGCTCATTGTTATAGATTTGTGGTAGGAAACATTTTATTGTATTACCTTTTGGTGTCGTTTACAAAAGTGTATTTCCTGAAAGGGTGGATCTTTAAAAATAAAAGATCCTATAGGTTGTCAATGGAGAGAAGTTTTCCTCTCACAGATTGTTAAATCCCATGTCAACCTATGGGAAAATTCCAAAGCAGTCGTTATTTACAATTTTTTCCACAAAAATTGAGTTTTCAAGATCAGAAAGTCATACCCATTTTCAAAATCTGTCCCCTTCCATTTTAAGCATTTTTTAAGAGCCATGTATTTGAAAACCTCATTAGAATGGGTAGTTCCTTTTAAAAAAGAGTTTTTGAAATGGTACCGTGTCTGTATTGGATGTCAAATGCCCCAACCATGGGATCAGAATTGTAGAGTGTCACGAGACATCCTGTTTTAAAATTTTCCAGGTGTATTTCGAAATGTGTGAGAAGGAAAAGTCTTTTCCACTGGAATAACAGTCATCCATTCGTTCTATCACACTTGAAGAGGGACACCCCATCTCAACTATAAAAACAATTGTGTACAAAAATAGCTATTTTGACTCAGGGGGTCATTTTTCTCTTTTGCCTTTCTGTTGCCTTCTATAAAAACAGGCTCGATTTTTTTTTTATTTCAGTAAAAGACATCACTTTTAATGTAGAGCAGGAATGGTAAACCTTTTCACAAAGCCATGTGCCAAATTTCCTCCCCAAAATACTACTTTACGTAACTTTGACACGCACACAACTATCTCCACTTTAAAAAAAATCAAACCATAAGGAATGAAAATTATTTGAAATTTTAATATTAGAAATAGATGTGCATGTAAAAGTAACAGTTTATGAAACAACGAAAAAAAGGTAAATGAGATAACTCATCTTGAATGCCAAATAAGGTAACTGAAAGTAGTGGGGCCTCCAAACTGAAATTGTGATGGTTATGGTAAAGCTTAGAATGATGATAAAACCTTTAGTAATGAGTGCTCTATTTTTCTATAACTTTTGAAAAGAGTTTTCGTTACTTTATCCGTGCCATGAAGATAGATCGCCTCAAAAGGGTTGTTCATCACCCATCATTCACATGACACCCCTTCACTCACTTGAAAACTTACAGGGAGTTTAATTTTTTTTTTTTTTTTTTTTTTTTCCATAGGATAGCTGCATGAAAGTGAAAGTACCTTTATTTAAAAAAATCTGCAACCAAAATTTAAAAAGTAAAAAATAGCAGTATAAGAAATCAGGCTCAGTTAAGCAAAAAAAAAATTGTTTAAAAAATATTCCAATTGAAACGAGAAATTCAAAAACAACTTGCCCATACGCTTAGAAATAGCGAACGGGTGTTTCGAAGTGAGGGGAGTACCACAACTTACCTGCATACATCATGGACTCTTCTATTTGAAATACGAGGACATAGAAGTGTACGTCCTCATTTTAGTCCAGATTGCCCTATTCTAAGTATCTGCTTTTTGCGTTGCTCATTGCTATTGTGATTGGTTTTGTAACAAGGATCGTTCTATGCAAAGATGTCCACAAAAGAGATAGGCTACAGAGAAGGAATAAGAAAAGATTCAAGAAAGATGTTCTGTATTTTGTAGTACCGAACACTTTTCAGAAAAACATCAAGTCATGTAATCTTCAATTCAAACTAGAAACGTAGCCCTAACATACATAGCTTATTTTTTTACTTTCTACATTTCTGCACTTTATTGTAATGAAAGTTCAAAAAACTTACAAATTTTACATAGGTAGGTACTAGTTGTTTACTTAGAACCTTGTTTCTGTTTGTGTAACATAAATAAACCTTTATTTCATCTCCTTACATGACATGTCATTAAATGATTCCCTTGTAATTAAAAAGAATGACATTGACTACTTCTGATGAAATTTAATATATCTAGTATATTCAGCATACTATCGCTCAACTGAAAAAGGTGCTTAAGGTGTTAAAAACAGTATTTTAATTTACATTTATTAAATACCTAACATCATCAAAAAGGTAAACTAAAACAACACAAAACAATAATTTAGCATATAGACATTTATGAAACTTTTAGCTGTAAAAGATATGGATGACGCCAGTTTTATTTTTGGCTGTATGTTATACCCGCTGGAATGAAAAGGATATTCTAACATAATATCTATACTGTATTATATTAGACATGCTTCTGCAATTGCCTTTAATATTTCTACTCTATAATATTAACTATAGAGTTACAATCTAGAACAAAAGGGTTACTGTAATTAGTATTTATAGACGCCATTGTTGGCACAATGTATTTTCCCAAAATGAATACTACATATGCACGAATTTTTAGTTTATGATTTTCCCTTTTAAATTTTGGAAAACACGCTTCTTTGAAGGTAATATTGCCAGTGAAGGTAAATCAGTCATTTTTCCTGTTTTTCACAGTAAATCCATTTCTGCTAAGTTTTACTTGTACAGGCAAGGTAAATTTCAAAGTTAAGTATTAATTTCACCAACAAAAACTAAAACAAAATTAGAGATAAACTCAGTTTAACAATTTTATCTGGGCGTTTTTGACGCGTTTTTAATTTCATTTTTCACATCTGTTGCCATTCTATAAAAATAACTATTGCGTGTTAATTTACTTAGTTTTTACTCTTTTTTTTTTTTCCATTTTATCCGGACGACAGATTACTGACTTAGTAAATATAATCTGTGATCTGAATTGAGACCGAGAGTAAAACCTTTTGTTGAAAAATTGTTTCCGAGCATTTTGTTATTTAATTAATTTTTTCATGATTAAAAAAAAATGACAAGTACAAAAATTCTATGAATTGTATTTAAAAAAAATTCTGAAATCTTTATGAACTTTACTGATGTGTGGATTTTAGGGAGTTTACTGTATTTGTTTTAACTGGCTAGAAAAAACAAAATTTATTGATTTACCAACTGTTGATTTCGTGAACTTAAGTATTTTCAAAAACATTCTGTATATAAATATGCTAATATTTTTTGATAGATGGCTGTTCTTATACTTTTGTTATGTTTAACATCACTACCATATTGTTACAAACTTCACTGTACTAGCTTGGTGCAAAATTAGCAACAATTATAAAATCAAGACAATTTTTCTGCCAAATTTACCTAATTATTCCCAAAAAAGCTCATTTTTGCTGGCAACAATTGACTAGGACAATAATTGTTGCAGAATAACTTGAAAACCACTCAGGATATGTCTGAAATTACCGGTTTTATCTATCAGTTTTATGAATCTGCACTGGAACGTGGTTTTCAAAATAAACGTTTGGGGGGGGGGGGGACTTTTTTATATATATATATATCTCCTCCAATTTTACCCCGTTAAAAAAATAAAGTAAAACTCCACGGACTGGTTGAGAAAAATGTTTTCGTATGATTTTCGTGATTGATATTCATGACCTGTAATATATATATTGAATAACCATTTAAATCTTTATAATAAAACATTGAAAACCACTCAGGATATGTCTGAGATTACTGCACTCATAAAAAAATGTTTATTTTTATAAGTAACAATTCAGATTTCTTTACTGTATGTTCTAAATTTTCATTAAAATCCGTTCTCTACATACTCCAATGTGAACACTTCGGAATTAAAAATCGAAGTTCTACCACGCCCCGCTCCCCTCTCCTCTTGGAATAAATAACATTATAAAGTGTATTTTTGTGTTTATTAAAAGAAATCATTATATTTAAAATAAAGCAAGCACTTTTATGCATAAAACTTAAGTGTTTCATTATTTTTGCACCACTGTGACATCATTTTCACTGACATTTCATTTTCGACCCTACTAAGGCTACAAGCCGTGGATATAAGTCTATCCTTCACAACTTATTGATTTTTTGCGTATAGTAACTTTCACTTTTCTATGTTTATTATGGAATATACATAAAAATAGGGTACTTTTGTATTATCCCGTTGACTACTTTCCATAAAAAACTACTGCCAAATTTACAATATTTTCGTCGATTTTGCGCCACTATTGCATGGTAGTGGCATCACATTCACTTAACTTTGTTACACGTGTTTGTTATGTCCATTGATTTTCAATTCGGTGCTTATCTATTATTTTTAATGATGTTTTACATTTTTACTTGTTATTTCGTTATTTTAGGGGCTACTTCACTCGTGCAAAAACATCCACTAGCTAATGTTAACCCATGGGACATATTTTAAAAATATCTCATTTGCATTTCAATATTTTATATTATTTATTGCCCTTTTTTGTGGGGGGGGGGGGGGGGGTGATGGATATAGGGGTTTTTATGAGGACATTTTCACCTACAAAACGATCCCCAAAGTGAAAGCATCTTCATTTAAAAAAAAAAAAAGAAAAAATCTAGAAACAAAAAAAGTAAAAAAGGTCTTTGTCCACATCAACCTCAGCTATCCAGTGCAAAAGAAAAAAAAAAAAAAATTAAATTAAACTAAAAGAAAGAAATAACGAAAAGAAAACATTCATAAATATTCAGATCCAAACGAGATATATTTTTAAATATGTCCCATAGGACTAAAGTAAGCGAGCGGGTGTTTTGCATGAGTAAAATGCCCCCTTTAAATAACAGTTGTGTTCTTAAATGGTGACGACATAATTTTAAAAGAGCAGAAGCATTGAAAAAATGCTGCAATGCATAGTTACATGACTACCTCACATTCATCAGTTGAGAGAGATAATTAAGAAAAATTCTAAAAAAAAAAAGTAACTACCGCTGTCACCACCGCCGGTTTTGGATTTTTTTTGACCGGAGGTCTTTCTTTGTTAATATTAAGAAAAATAATGCATACAAAAATATGAAAATCGGTGGTTTTATACAGAAATGTTTGATAAACACGCTGATGCAGACAGTTTTCAAATCGAAGAATTATTTTAAGAGATATTTAATGCTAAATTTGGACAAAATCGTTCCACTAAAAAAGTTTTATAGGAGCAAAAACTATTCATGGGAATTTACTCATTTTTAGATCATTTTATACGTTTGAAGTTCCTGGTGTGGAGACTGTATTTCTTTTTTTGACTCATTTTTTGAGGTTTTATTGCTATTTTAAATTCAAATTTTCAGCATTTCAAGAGATATTTTTTACATTATTTTAGAAAACTAGGGGGCTCGGCCCCCTACGAGCTATGCTCGCCAACCCCCGTCCAGACACCACAGACTCTAAATGCACGTTAATTTGATCAGCTTTAAAAAGATTTTGAAAGATTGAATTATAATTTAAAAAACAGTGGCGATCTCCCTATAAACGAATTTCTATTAATTTCTCTTTGATTGGGAAATTTTAATGCCAAATCCGCTGTGGTACCACTTGATTATCCCATCCAGGGGCGTCGCCATGGGGGTATGGGGGGGGAGGCCCCCCCCCCCCCAATATATGTGAAGTTGGGAAATTCTAGATTTTTGAGACATTTTCTTTTTAAAAGTAATACTAAAAAAATTACAAAATTTTTATTGTTTTGATGATTATTTTGAGTACTGCAACAGTAAACAAGTTAAATTATCAAAAGAAATAAGCCACTCTCAATCTATCATTGTATTTTTCAGTTCTACAAAAATATTGTACATCTACCAGACCTAAATTTCTCTACTCCTGTCCATCAATAACTGGCTAACCAGTTCCTTTATTTCCTCCAAAACTTTGTTCCTTTCTCAAAAATTTCACCCTACCTCCCCTTCTCCTCCCAAAAGAGAATCCAGCTATTTTAATCCAAAGGGATTGCAGCTTCTTTTGAAAATTGGAGATCACTTGTAGCACAACAGAAAGGAATGTAGTAACCTACTTGAAACCCAGCTATGGGCAAGAAGGTTTGATGAGTTTTCACAACTTTGTTGACTAATTTTGCGATTTTTTGACAATATTTTACTCATTCTCATGATTTTTTTGCCGCAAAAATTAGTTAACCGTTCGCCGTCAAGTAAAAAGCATTATATGAGCAAATGTGGATATAAGAAGTCGTTAGTTTAGATAAATTTGTCACATTTTACTTTGATTTGTGTGCGGAAATATTTATCAGTCCTGTTCGTTTATATTCATATGTGTTTATAAAATTTTAAACCAAAAGTCCAGTGTTCTGTGTTTAAAGCTGTTCTAAAAAGTTACTATGAATATCAGCGCGAAGAAACCCTTCATAATAGGAAAACGGTTTTCGTGCAAGATTTTGGAGCATCTAAAAATCCATTCGAGGATGAAAAAGGTAAAAAATGGATGATTTTAATTTGGAACAGAAATATGACCATGAAAGCAGTCCATCAACTGAAGAAAAAATCGACATGCACTGTAACACTGACACGTTGCACTTGAATAAAATTTTGAAGAAATAAAGATTTCCTTACAGACAAGCTCACAAACAATTATGAATATTAGGATGTGACTGGAGAAGCTGAGTTCCGAAAGCACCGTAGGAAATCCGTTTCGCCAAAGGCAATAGATAAAAATAATAGCACAGCAATGGATATTGATACACATAAGTTTTACAGTAAAGAATTATAAGAAATACAAGAAAATTTCGGGAATTTAGTAATGAGCTTAAATGACAATGTTCCCTATATCAAGAGAATATTGCAGCAATGCATTCCATATTTAAATTACAATTGTGCAAGGGAAAAGTTAATGTTTCCACCTGTACATGAGAAACCGGATGTACATGACTTGCACAGTCAAATAGAAATAAACCAAATCCCAACTCACTTAACAAACCTTTTACTCATGCCATGAAATTCAAAGACTATTTGGGTCATGCCGTCAAACTATATACTCGTACCTTAACATTCACAGCAGCTTATCTTTATGGCGTTGCATCTAATGAAAGAATCTTTAGTCAAATAAAATTTAAAATATATATATATTGCAAGCTACAATGAGGGATGACAGACTTGACAGCCTAATGCTTTTAAAATATGAAAATGAAATGGGGAATTTTATAACTAAGCAATGTTATTAACAGGTGGGCTTCTTTGAAGACCACAAGAATTAATATTAAGTAAAAACTAATCGGAAGTGCCAATCCCAAAATTTTCTTCTACTCCATACATGTTAATGCCTCAAAATTTGCAATCACAGTGCCAAAATTAAATGACAATTCTTTGCCTATAATAACAAACTCTAAAGGTATAGATTTGTTGAATTGTGTGCATTTAACAAGGAGATATAATCATAGCATTTTTCAAACAATACACTGAATTTTGGCACCCATCCTCTTAGATGTCTGCAACCAAAATTCCTTACTCAAAGTGCACAAAAGCGGTAGCTTTAAACAGTATAGACCCAAGCCTAATAAGGATCTATTTATGTGGCAACTTATGTGGAATATGAAGTTTGACTAAATTCCGTGCATTAGTTTTTGAAATACAGCTATCGCAAAATCGTGAAAAATGCTGCATAGCAGCGCCACCTGCTATATGATATACATAAAAAGCTAATCTGCATCAAATTATGTCAAGGTTTAACAGAATATGACGTTTGATCAAATTCCGTGCAATAGTTTTTGAGAGATAATTATCACTAAAATCATGTAAATCGAGAAAAATGCTGCATAGCAGTGCCACCTGTTGGACGATTTACACCAAAAACAAATCAGCACCAATTTTTATCAAGGTACAGTCAAACCTCGTTAACACGAACTGTTTCCGATTGCTTCGTCCAGTTGTATGTAATGTACTTAAGTTCCGATAACACGAACTACTTTTAATATGAAGAAAAAAAGTTTCCCCTTGAGTGTTCGCGTTAACGAGGTTCGAATGTATGAGTGAATCTCTAAAGTTTTATTAAATTTCGTGCCTTAGTTCTTGTGTTAGAGCGCCTGCAAAATTTGTATCACATATAGACAGACATATATTTTCTAAAAACAGTCGAATCGTGTTCAGGACTTACTAAAACGTATAAATCAGTCTAAAACTGGAAGTCGAATTTTTTCACGAATCCAATATTTTCTTCTTGTAAAGATAGAAGAAAGTAAAAAGCGTATTTATATTTTTAGTAAACAAACCCATAATTGGAATTTTTATGTTTTCAGTTTCAGAATTTTTCTTTGGAAAGGAATTTTTTATGCAAAAGTATTATTATAATTATTACACACATTGTGCATATCATTTTAGTCGAAAATTGGAGCAATTTGTTTCAAGTTGGGAAATTTTCGAATTCCTCTCCCCCCCCCGAAAAAATATCTGTGGCTTTGCCCCTGATCCCGTCGACTTATTTCGCCAAACCACCCGCCAAATTATACAAATTGACATAATTTTTATTTTAAATAACGAAAGAAGAAATAAATTAGTACAACATTAATAAAAATACAAATAAAACGTCGAAATAAAAATAACTTGATGACGTAGACACGTGTAACAACATTTCAAAATAAGCTAATATAAAAGGAATTAAGTAAACAGAGCCTTTCTTTTCGCTTTGTTAAAAAATGCCAGGAGACAAAGTTCTTTTAAATGAGACATTTTAAATTAATCGTTTTTAATCTGACGTAATTTTGACCAAGCTATTCTTTCTCTTTTAAATATTCATGTGAAAATACTTTTGTTAGAAATGAAATATTATTTGCGCTTTCCTAACAAAAATTGTTGAAAAGGTCCTCTCAATATATCAAATAAATGTCTAGCGCAATTTCTAAATTTAACCTGTTTTGCAATATTATTTTGTGTTTATTTTATGTAATAACTATAATGTGACGTAAATATGACATAATTTCTCCTATTTAAGACTTCTAACGCATGTTAATGAATTTATTATTTTACAATATCCTTTCTCTTTTAAAATTCACGTGTATACTTTTTATGACGTAATTTTTAATAAGTTCCTTCTTTTTGTACGTAATTATTTAATTCTAATTCCAAATGATTTTTTCTGTTTATAATAGTCACATGTAAATAAATTTTTAATTTGAAGCAAACGTTATTGTTTGCGCTGTTTATACATTTGGCAACAGTATAAATTAATACCATTTTCTAAAATAATGTAAAAAATATCTCTAGAAATGCTGAAAATTTGAATTTAAAACAGAAATAAAACCTCAAAAAATGAGTCAAAATAAAAAAAATTAATGCAATCTGCACTCCGGCAAATTCTAACGCATAAAATTATCTAAAAATGATTACACTGCCATGTATAGTTTTTGCTTTTATAAAACTTTTTTAGTGGAACGATTTTGTCCAACTTTAGCATTAAATATCTCTTAAAATAATTCTTCGATTTGAAAACTGTCTGCATCAGCGTGTTTATCAAACATTTCTGTATAATACTACCGATTTTCGTATTTTTGTATGCATTATTTTTCTTAATATTAACGAAGAAAGACCTCCGGTCACAAAAAAATCCAAAACCGGCGGCGGCGGTGACAGCGGTAGTTACTTTTTCTTAGAATAGAGAGATGGTTATTAATTTATACTGTTGCCAAATGTATAAACAGCGCAAACAATAATGTTTGCTTCAAATTAAAAAATTTATTTACACGTGACTATTATAAACAAAAAAAATCATTTGGAATTAGAATTAAATAATTATGTACAAAAAGCAGGAACTTATTAAAAATTACGTCATAAAAAGTATACATGTGAATTTTAAAAGAGAAAGGATATTGTAAAATAATAAATTCATTAACATGCATTAGAAGTCTTAAATAGGAGAAATTACGTCTTATTTACCTCACATTACAGTTATTACATAAAATGAACACAAAATATTGCAAAACAGTTTAAATTTAGAAATTGCGCTAGACATTTATTTGATATTTTGAGAGGATCTTTTCAACTACTGTTATTAGGAAAGTGCAAATAATAATTAATTTCTAACAAAAGTATTTTTACGTGAATATTTAAAAGAGAAAGGATAGCTTGGTCAAAATTATGTCAGATTAAGAACGATTAATTTAAAATGTCTCATTTAAAAGAACTTTCTTTTCGCTTTGTTAAAAAATACCAGGAGACAAACACTGTTTACTTAATTCCTTTTATATTAGCTTATTTTGAAATGTTGTTACTCGTGTCTACGTCATCAAGTTATTTTTATTTCGACGTTTTATTTGTATTTTTATTAATGTTGTTCTAATTTATTTGTTCTTTCGTTATTTAAAATAAAAATTACATGAATTTGTATAATTTGGCGAGTGGTTTGGCAATTTATATAATTTGGTGAAATGGGTTGGCGGGTTAATCAATTAGTACCACAGCGGATTTGGCGTTAAAATTTCCCAATCAAATAGAAATGAATAGAAATCCATTTATAGGGAGATCGTCACTGTTTTTTAAATTATAGTTCAATCTTTCGAAATCTTTTTTAAGCCGATCAAATTAGCGTGCATGTAGAGTCTGCGGTGTCTGAACGGGGATTGGCGAGCATAGCTCGTAGGGGGCCGAGCCCCCTAGTTAAGAAAAATAATGTAAATAAATAAATATCCAAGGTGATTTTTTTTCAGTTTTCATTAACATATTTTAAAATCTATTTTATAAAAATATTGATAGTTGACACTTGAGTGAATAGGTCTTTTCTGTCTTTTTTTTCCCCTTTAAGATTCCAAAGCCAACATTCATTCGTTTGTTTATTTGGTGTTAAGAGTCTGAACGATGAGTTTGGCGATGGTTTATTTTATGGAAAGCAGTTGACGGGATAATGGGAAAGTACCAAAAATATATTTTTAAAAACATTCTTTTATAAGCGACCCATGGTCATCTATCTTGAAAATACTGCCGAATTTAACTGCAATTCATATTTTTTTTCAAAAAATATCTATTGCAATACATTAATTTGACCTGGCCAACAACCTTGATTATGAAAAATTCGCTGCTTTTTTTCATGTTTGCTAGAAAGCCCAAGACAATGAATTTATTAAAAATATATACTTTTTGCTCTGTTTATTGGCCCACAAAAGAGAACCAGAAAAAAAAAAATGAAAAATGACTTAAATTATGTTTTTATTAGTCTTAAATTTATTTTTTATAAAGTAATTGTAAATATATTGATATTTAATTATTAAATGATAAAAACATATTTTATATTATCTTTTTTATTTATAATTTATTTTCTACTTTCAACTCTTTAAAATATTTCACAGCCCTCTGGCCTATTTTGGCGAGCATTTATTGTCATGTCATTAAATCTGTTGTTTTTTCAACTCCCATACAATTTTATGAGTTACAGGATATATTTGGCGATATACCACCTGTGGCCACCTAATTGAAAACTGCCTTAAAATTAAAGCATTAAATTATTAAGTTGTTTTGTCATTGGAAACACTCCTTTGTACGTAATTTATGTAATTCTAGCCTATCAGGAAGTGGCTTAAAAATTGATTGCAAAATTCCATGCATAAAAAAAAAAGGTTAAGTTAAATAAATTAGGAAAAAAATTTAAAAACTACTGAGCGAGGCTCAGTCTACCAGGTTTTCTCTTTCTGAATGTGGATAAATAGCCGTTAACTTATATCCTTCATGACACGGACTGAACTAGCTTATCCCCAAAATAGATAATAATAGAATAGGTGAAGTGTCACCCTTGACAACAATGAATAAGACACTCTGCTGGTGCAGGATCGATGTTTGTTCACTCTAAAGGGCCCACGAGAACCTAAGCAAGTACCTTTTCATTTCAGCATTAAGCAGACCTGCCAACTGCTACGAAAAAATCGTAGTTACTACGATTTGAACCTATAAACTACGATGCTACGAAAATCAGTCTTAAACTACGATTTTTTGCAAAAAAAAACACAAACGCATCTTTGTTTCTAGTTGCGATTTTTATCCCACACAGCATATTTTTCATGAGTGATTCTGTTCAGAAATTTTCAACATTTCAAAGCATTCATTTCCAAAAGTTTTAAAAAACTGGTCATTAATCCGAAAATTCGGACATTAAAAAATATTCATGGGAAAAAAAATCTGGGCTATCTATATCAACCACAAGTGAATCGTGTTTCTGTAAATATTTATACAGGAATTCCCTTCCTGAGAAACAGGGATGCCATTTTAAGAATTTCTGAAGGGGGGGGGGGGGGTGTCTTTGATGGGCAAGATTTGAAATAGTGTGCAAAATCGCATGATTTGTACAATTTATTATTAAACATTTCAATTTACGAATGATTTACCATTCCATTTTTGCGTGGTAAAAAAACGCAAAATTCGTCAAAGGAATGCGGTAAAATATGCGAATTTCATCAAAAGTTCATGGTAAAAAGCGCAGATTTTAACAAAGTATCGTGATAGAAAAATGTGAATTACGACTGTGGGAAAAGAACTGTGAATATTCTGAAATTATCGCGGGAAAAAAATTCGAGAATTTCGTCAAAATTTACTGCACTGGGCTAAAAAATTGGAACCAAGCTCCTTTTACAAAAAAAAAAAAAAAAAAAAAAAAAAAAAAAAAAAAAAAATGCTGCAAAACGAGAAGAAACTTTAAATATTGTATAAAAAATTACTATATTGAGTTGAAAGACTGAAACCTTATTCCTTTTACGAATGTCAAAAGATGGCTGTGAAACACAAAAAACCAACCAACCAACCTCCAGATTAGTTTTAATTTTATGTGCTACGATTTCTCATTTTCAAAGGTTGGCAGGTCTGCATTAAGTGCAATCCGATAAAACAAGTTGCCTGATTTCTTTCTTTCTTTCTTTCTTTGTTTTAGTCTGCTTCAGCTTCTCAAAAAGATTACAAGATGGACGATGATGACCCAACGGAAGACAATAAACTGATTCTAGCCTCAGCAACAGATGAATTTGTGTTGTGTCAGGTAAAGAATTTTTTTTTTTTTTTTTTTTAAAGTCCAATTAGCAGGGTGTCTAGCCACTTGGATAACCTGGTAAAGTCGGGGAAATTTATATGAACTGGAAGAGTCAGCGACATTTATAGGGACTGGAAAAGTCAGGGACATTTATAGGGACTGGAAAAGTCAGAGAAATTTACTATTCCTGAGGAAAAGTCATGGAAATTTGAAAACTCTGAGAAAGAGTTACAAAAATTTGAAACTTCCAAGAAAAAATTAGGATTTTTAAAAAATATATAAAACTAAGGTTTTGAAATGTGCAGGCAGCACCAGGAACATTTCAATGCTCTTTTCTAAGTACTGTCAAGAGTCTTTCAACCTGTCGTGCCAATAATTTTGTCTTTTTCAATCCATCCCTGTCATGCAGAGATTTTCAACTCCCGCTTTAATGAAACTTTGTGCAGATTGTTGTAGATTGTCGGTTTACTTATCTTTGTTTTGGAACTCAGCTTAATTTACTGAATATTTATTATTTGTATTAAAATAGGTCGAAGCAATCTGTATTTAACTGTGATTGATGTGATAAAGAATTTCATTCTGATTGAACAATATGGATGCTAAAAGTGTGTATCTGCAAAATGTTTAGCATATAAAAACTTTCACAAGCATATAAAAACTTCTGTCTATCTTTAATCCTTTTTTTTTTAATCCTGTATCTTTTTTTTTTTCAATATATGTTCTAAAATGGCCTAATTTTTTATAATTGCTTGTACAATAGAAATTCGACTATCCACTACGGAAACTACTAAAAATTAGTACATTCTAAGTATGTAAATGCTTCAGACATTCTTTTATCTGTCTAAATAAAAATTTAAAAACAGATTGATTTACCATCGTGAAAATATACACTAAAAGATTCTATGAGATTTCGACTCTTAACCGATTGAAAATATTTGACTGGCTAATGATACTTTGCATGCACTTAATAAATAGTATGGTAAATGGCTAATTTCAACACCGCATTCCAAACATTTTCTCTGTTTGGCACTTAAGAGCTCACTCAGCTTCGGAATTCTACTCAGTCATGTTAAGTCTATGGATTTTTGAGGCATTCGTATATTTAAAATATCTTCTCGGGGAAATTCCTATTTTTAACATCTTTTTTCTGTGTACTCTTTTTAAAAGATGTCTCTTTTTTTCTTAGTTTTCAAAATATTTCTAAAATCTATGCTGAATTTAATATTTTATGTGCTAAAAGCGGACAAACTGTGAGTAAGATTTTAACGCTTCCTATAAAATTAAGTCTATACTACTTTAGAAATATTTTGAGAACTAAGAAAAAAAGAGACATCTTTTAGGAAGAGTACACAAAAAATAGAAGTTAAAAATATTGATTTCCCGAGGAGATATTTTAAATATACGAATGCATCCAATGCCCATAGACTTTACATGAGTGAGGGGAAATTGGGAACTGAGTGACCCTGCCCCTTTAATGCAAGTAATTTTGTTTGCGTTTTTACTGCCGCTATGCTGGCGCATAGATAGTGATTAACTGACAATAGAGAAATACCTATCGCATAATCCTCTGTGTGTCTTTGGCTGTTAAGCCAGTATCTCCAGAAATAGAGCAATGTAAATGGCACGGTGCGATTGAACATGTAAAGTGGCATCGATCGTTCAGTAATGCGGCTAAGAATCTCCTCTGTATAGGCATACCACACACACAAACTGAGCACTCGCAATTTGGTGAATTTGACTGTTGTTTTACTCGCCAAACGAAGAATTTTGTCACGATTTGGTGCAATGGCGAGCGGCAGCAAGAACCCTCAATCTATGTCACAAAACTAAAAAATACAACCCCATAATAAGCAACGATGGATGAACAGCAGTTTTCCCTCACAAATCAGCTAAAGTGAATTTTTTCAAGCTAAATAGATCACTCTTAAGATACATTTTAATGTCTGAATTAAAATATTATTTAAACAAAATAGGAAACATTAGACAGACTTGAATACATTTAAAAAGCAATTCAATTTAAAATATGTACATAAAAACATTTAATTAAAATGTAAATCGTACAAAGTGTGCATTTTGCTATGTTATCGCATAGATTCATCAGTACTCACATTAACCACAACAACAAAACATCGAACACACAATGGACTCAGTTAAAGTTTTTCTTTTAAAAACAAAAAATATTCATTAGGAATCAAACCTGATTCATTCAAGGTATATGGGTAATATAGCTTAGTGAACCCTGCGTCCATGAAAAGTCTGCAATGGTAATCCTTGCAGTTATTTAAAAAAATTAACAGAATCTGCGAAAGATGGGGTACGGTCCATGTCAATTTATTCGCTGCAATTTTTAACTGATTTCTTGTTTCTATTTCTAAACCTTTCTGAGCTGCACTTCTGCATTCTAATACCACGTGGCATAAATGACACTCATTCACCTAACACTTTTTTAATAAAGTTACATAATACATAAATAAATTTTCCTATACCAGAAAAATATTTTGTAACACATAAAACTCAACACATTTCTAAATGCGGCGATATTCTCCTTAAGTCGTATCTCCCTAGGTCTTCCAGTCTCACCTACATTCTTGCAATCATTGCAAAGAATCCTATACACATCACCGGTTCATTTTGTTTTGTCCTATTTAAAAAAGAACTCAATATATTTGACTGTTTGAAAAATAATCTGAAGTTAAATGATTTCAAAACAGATGAAACTTTCTCTGAAACACTATCGTAATAGGGGTAAACAAACAAAACTGTTTAAAGCATTGAAAAGGGGTTGAATGAATCCATTCCAAAGTATTCTTGAAAATATTTCTTATCTGATATTTTGGGTAACCGTTATTCTTTAAATCTTCATAAATTTTATTTCTTTCAATTTCCAGAATTTCAGTGCTACTACAGTCATTTATGCTAAAGATTGTATAATGGAGATTTTGTGGCTAAGTGGACGATTTGAATTAAAATCCGTATACTGACTTGTTGACGTTGGTTTCCTGTAGACTAAAAATGAAATCAATTGAAAATGAATGTCATTTTTCTTTTGAATCGGGATGTCTAAAAATTGTAACTTACCATTCACTTCACACTCGAGAGTAAATTTTAAAAGATCAGCCATCGAGTTGGCTGTTGTGATCTAGGTATCTTCTCCAAAATGTCAGACAGGGACTGTGTTTATTAGTCATTCAGTTGTTTGCAATACTATTGCGGCAATTCCAACCGAAAGGCTGGCCCATAGTGGTTCCGAACAACTGTTTATAAAATAAAAAAAAATCATTAAACAGGAAACAATTGGAAGTCAAACAGAATCTCAATAAGCCTGGAATTTCATTGGCATTTAATTCGAGGAGACTGGGGTCCAATTTTATGTAGGGTATCACACATCCATTCGATAGGTATTGAAGTCAATAAGGCTACGACATCGAACGACGCCCTAACGTAACTGCTTGGAAATTCAAAATCTTTTCAATCTTCCATCAACCGGAAAGTTTAATGTAAGCTGTTGTTAAAAATGTACAGTGAGTTATTTTAGTAACTTGAATGACAATAAAGAATGGATTTTGAAAAATCTAGGTTTGTCTGTAACGGAGTATGTGGTTTAGGCAAACTGTAAAATCTTGTAACTTAACGGGTTTTAGGTACGACTTGGTTATCCCGTCAACTGCCAATATCGTCCATGTCCCATTCACTTGGACTTTACATCCAGTGATTTTTATTTCAACGTTTTATTTGTATTTTTATGAATGTTACACTCATTTTTCTTTCGTTATTTAAAATAAAAATTTGTATAATTGGGTCGACTGGATAACTCAGTAGTACCAGGGCTTGAAATTCAATTTTTCCTAGGAGGGGAGTTGAGCTATTTGGGAGGGAGAAAAAAATATCTTTAAAACCCACTGTTGTTTTACGTGCTATTTAAAGAATTACATTAATACAGACATGACAAAATACCATTGAAGCAATTTAAATCATCAACTCAGAAAAGTTATGCAAAATGTTTTTTATTTAACTTTTTCAGAGACATTCGCAAAATATTGAAATGAGTAAACGACACCAGAATTTACAACCAAATTTATTCCAAAATAAGCAAAAGCTTCACATACTTAATAAAAGAAAATTTTTCATTCCAATATTCTGGTACCAATGTGGCATGTATGGATTAAAATCGGGTGGTCTAAAAATGAACCACCACACTTGAAGGGGTTAAAAAAGGAAGAAAGTCAAGCTTTTACACAGTCTATCTTTTAACTTTCAACCAAATGTCTTGGGCCTTTAAGAGTGGGGGTTGTTAAATCAAATTCTGAATTTAGATTTTATATTCCATTTTGGGCACTGAATTCTCTTTCACAAGATAAACTTTTAACAGCCAGCACAAGCACAACATTTATAACTTTGGAAATTATTGGAAATGTATGGTTATGAACTCTTAAAAAAATTTCAGAAAACTTTGCAATATCCGACTTGCTTTCATTTTTCGCTACTTGCATGAACAATGTGTATTCAGTGATGGCATCATCGATATCCATTTCTGAATGAAATTGTTTTATTACATCCTTAATGGAATTATAGTCAAAATCTGACTCCCTGATATTTTCTTTGATTGAAAAAACTTCTATGCATTCAATGCGCGTTTTTTCAACGGCCCTTTCACTAAATTGACATTTATTCCGCGATCCTTTGACGAAATTCCCGTATTTTTTGCAGCCCTTGGACGAAATTCGTATTTTTTCGCGATCTTTTGACGAAACTCGTGTTTTTTCTGCAATCTTTTGACGAAATTCGTGTTTTTTCACGATCCTTTGACGAAACTCTCCTTTTTTCCGCGATCTTTTGATGAAATTCGCACGTTTTCACGATCATTTGATTAAATTCGCGTTTTTAGCGATCCTTTGACGAAATTCGCGTATTTTTCGAGATCCTTTAATGAAAGTCGTTTTTTTTTTCTGCGATCCTTTGACGAAATTCTATAGCACAAAATTAGCACTCGCCACTCGCCAGGCGTCGAGTAACACTTAAAACGTGGGGATTAACTTTATTGTCCTCACTCGCCAAACTCAATGGGCACCACTCGCCAAACGCGATGGTTGAAAGATCGATGCCAGGAAGGAAAGGGGTGAAATTCGTTCGGAATTTACGGCGTCCAAATCGGTGATTCTGTCTCGAATTTTCCGAAAATTTAAAGCATTCGGTTCCGGGGGGAAAAAAAACTGTCATCAGTCCGAAAATTCGGACATAAAAATATCGCTAATTTCAATATGGTCGCAATAAAAAAAATCAATTTCGTCAATCGTTCGTAGAAGAAAATCACCAATTCCGTCAAAGAATCGTGCAAAAACGTGAATTTCGCCTAAGTGTTGACCAATTAAAACATTGGCCAAACAGAGTTGCTGTGGTTAATGTGGAAGACTTAAGACACCAGCTCTAAAACAAATTCATTTTATTTGAAGCAAGATGATATGATTATAGACAATATAACAGCTGTACTTTGCCGTCAAATCATAATATAAAAATAAATTAATATCTAATGATTCTACATTATGACAAGTTATACAAACATACAATAATTCACGAAGCTACTAATCCAAAATCAGTCCAGACCTTTATACACCCGGTAACAGCAATTGTTTTGCATAAAAATTGTTGCCAATCGATAGATACAAACTTACTCAGAATACATCCGAAACTCCGATCATACGAACGCAACTTAAACGCCATTGGCTGCAAACCATGACGTCACAAGTCAACCGTTCACGGCGAAAGATGAGATACCGAAATCACTGTTACTGACAGTTACTCAGCAACGGCACTTGCTTCAAAAGCTAACACGCATGAATGAAAATGCCGGTCGTTTCGGATGTAAACAAGAACAAGAGAGGGTGAAAAATAAACGTGCATCAATAGGAAGTAAATACTTTAAAGCTTTATCATTCAAGTTAAACTTTACTGAATGTTTAAATAAACAATTGATGCATAACAATCGGCCTCCTTTTTCACCATCTCTTGAGCTTCACAAAAATATGGAAAAGGTCATATAGGTACAAAAAAATTACAAATACATGAAAAATTCAAAAAGTTCAAAAATGTAAAACTTCAAAAAGTTCAACAACAAAAAGGTTACACTTTAAATTCAAAAACAACAATCTGATCAATGTCAGGTCATATAAGACTTTATTGGCAAGGCATTGACTAGAGTGAAGAACATTGTAGTCAAAAACTATAACCCCCCCAATAAAACTTTAAATATCAAAAATACTTTCACAAAATTTCAATAACTGCTCTTTAATCTGTGGCTTTGTGAAGCTGTCTGCAAGATTAAATTTACTAGCAATATATCTAAGTTTAAATACTTTATCAAAAACTAGATTTCTAAGAAAAAGATACTTTATATGAATATGTTTGGTTTTCTGATTTTCAAAAGGAGAATTAGAAAAGGCTATTGCAGCTTGGTTATCACAGAACAGAGTACAATCCCTCAAGTTCAAGTTAAGCACCTCATTTAGCAAAACATTTTTGACCCAAATTAATTCTTTTGCAGCTTCAGTTAAACTGACATATTCGTCTTCCATGGTAGAAAGACTTATACATTTTTGTTTAAAAGTCTTCCATGATATGGGCGTTTCATCCAGAAACAAAATATACCCACCCATAGAAACACGATCGTCTCTGTTTGCTGCAAAATCTGAATCTGAATAACATGAAAGATTTAATTGACTGACTCTGGATAACTCAAGTTTATATTCTTTAGTATATTTTAAATAACCTAACAATTTTAGTAAACTATTCCAGTGAGTAATTCCAGGATTTGATTGAAATTGGGATAATAAATTAACTGCATACATTATATCAGGTCTAATTCTCCCAGCTATAAAAGACAAACATCCTATAAGATTTCTGTATGGAAACCTAGACATAATTTCTATTTCTTCCTTAGTGGAAGGTGAATCTTGCTTTGACAAAACCAAGCCCTTAGGAATAGGTACAGAGCTTACAGGAAATTTAAATTCTGCAAACATTTCACAAACTTTCTCAATATACGAGGTTTGGTGAATGTACAGGTGATTTCCTATCTCTTCAAACTCTATACCCAATAGCTTTCTGGTTGTCCCCATAATTTTTAAATTAAAATGTTTTTGCAGCAAATTTAACCCATAATCCAAATCATCTTGAGTTTTACCAAAAAGAACCATATCGTCAACATAAAGTAAAAGAATCAATCTGGACTGAAACATGTATACACAATTACACCAATCGAGTTTATGAAAATCTAATTTGGATAAAACATCATCCACTTCAAAGAACCACTGTCTGCCAGATTGATGCAGACCATAAATGGCCTTATTCAACTTACAAACTTTATTTCTTTCTTTAACAAAACCCTCAGGTTGGTGCATGTATACAGTCTCATCCAGATTAGCATAAAGATAAGCGTTGTTGACATCTACCTGGACATTAACCCATTTTAACAGACATGAAAATATGGCAAAGAATAATCTAACTAGTGAAAAACTTATGACTGGACTGAAAACTTCCTCATAATTTTCTCCTTTAACTTGGTTGAAACCTTTTGCTACCAATCTAGCCTTATACCTAACTATTTCATTTTTCTCGTTCCTTTTTAAGGTATACACCCAACGGTTACCAAGAATCTTAGCATCTTTTGGTGGTATCACAAGATCCCATACATTACGCTCATGCATAACATTTAACTCTTGGTTCATTGCGTCCCTCCAATTTGATGCTTCAGGTGTTTTAATGGCTTGATTGTAGGTTTGAGGAATTTTAATTTCAGTTAAGTTGGCCTCACCTATATTTAAAAGATTAGTTACTTTACCAGATTCTTTATTTTTACTGCTAAAATGAAACAAGTTTTTATCACATTCTATTTTATTTGTTTTACAATAATCTATTAATTCATTAAAAGATCTAATTCTAGTATTTGTTCCTTCTATGCCATAATAAATGTCTATTTTATCCCTTCCTGTTTTACGTGTTACTGCCTTACGGGTCCATGGAATAGATCTACAAGGTTTTAAACTAAACCGCTCTGAACTCTGGTCTTGATCTGACACACTAACTCTTTCGATGTCATTCCCCAATTGAGGTGTATTCTCAGGCTCATCATCAAAAATGTTTCCATCTTCTGGAAAATCAAAAAGTGAAAAATTGAATTTTTGCTCTTTTAGTTTTGAAACAATATCTACCCCCCACCTTTTAGTTTCATCAAACTTAACGTTAATAGTTTCAACAACTTTATTTTCCTCTATTAACCAAATTCGGTAGCCTTTTGTTGTATGAGCATACCCACACATGATCCCTAGTTTAGCTCGCATGTCAAGCTTCCTTCTGACCTGCCTGGGCACTCCAACATATGCTAAACAACCGAACTTTTTAAAGTGAGAAACCGAGGGTTTTCTGCCTGAATACATCTCAAAAGGGGTCTGTTTATTTTTTTTGTGACAAACCCTATTCCAAGTATATGAAAAACAATGCAAGGCTTCAGCCCAAAATTTTTGACACAAGCCACTAGCATTGAGGAGAGTTTTTATACCATCAAGAGCAGTTAAATTGAAACGCTCCGCAATGCCATTCATTTCTGGGCTATACGGATTCGTTTTCTCGTGACCAATTCCCTGCTTTTCTAAAAAATTCTCAAAATCTTTGTTACAAAACTCCATGCCACCATCAGTTCTGATAGAAATTATTTTCTTATTTAAGTACCTTTCGGCCCTACTCTGGAATTTCAAAAACGTCTGAAATACATCAGACTTATTCCTGATGGTGTACACAGTAACAAAACGAGAAAAATCATCAATGATGGTAAAAAAATATCTACTCCCCCCATGCGATGTCACCTGTAAAGGAACGCACAAATCCATGTGTAAGAGCTCCAGAGCAGTTTTAGACCTTACTTTATTTATTGCCCTAAATGATGTTCTTTTAGATTTTGCAAGTTTACAGGAGATGCAATCCTCCGCTAACTTTGACAGCTTTGGAAGTCCTTTAACACTTTCATTTTTACATGTGTTAATTAAGTATTCATTATTTACATGGCAAAATCTTTCGTGCCATAATTCATTCAAATTAATTTTTTCAGAATGATTAGCTGAAATGTCAGCCGAGTTGCTTTCTCCTTTACACATGGAATTATAATGAGAAGGTTTTAAAAAATACAAATCATTTTTTCTAACTGCATAAAATAACCAATTCCATTCTTTGTCATATACTACAAGTTTACTTTTACTACCTACAAAATTTGCTCCTAACTTTTCAAGTTTACTGCCAGACAAGAGATTCCTTCGTAAATTTGGATTATATAAAACATTTTTTAAAATAATCTGATTAAAACTGCCATCTTTACATTTTACAAAAAAATTTACAGTACCCTTTCCCTGAACAGGACTTTCTTTTTCTCCAACAGCAAGTGACATCTGCATATTTGAAACAGGTTCAAAATCCAAAAACAAATTTTTGTTATTGCAAAAATGAGCCGTAGCAGCTGTGTCAAAGACCCAGCTACCACTTTGGCCAAAGTCAGATGAATTAGCTTCATATGGAGAAATTTCAATTAAACTAACCTCTTGTTCAGAGAAAGTACATTTTACATTATTACATTTTACTTTATCACAATTTACTTTACTACATTTTACATTACTACATTTTAATTCAATATTACTAGTTTCTGAAAATTTATTTTTAAATTGAGAATTTCTAGAATGAGAGCCTTTAGGTTGATAATTTTAGATTGACCTTTAAGTTTACAATTAGCAATTAAGTGACCATAAGATTTACAACAATAACAAGGACCTATTAATTTACTTTGCTTAACATCCTTATTTTTAGAAAATTTACTTTGATTTACATAATTGTCAGATTTATAAGAAGATTTACCTGTTTTACATTCAGCTATTTCACCAGAAAAAGCAACATTATCTGCAAGGTCTCTCTTTGCTAATTTCAGGCGGTTCTCCTCTAGCAGCAATTCAGATTCAATCTTGTCTGGAACAAATTCGGTATCTGGCCAACGATAAATCGCTTGTACTGTTGATTGGAACTCCTCTGGTAAACTCCGGATCATCTGATAACCCAAATACAGAGGCTGTAAAGTATGTCCAACTTCCCGAAGGCGTTCGGCAGCTTGCTTCACTCGACAGAGGAAAAGGCCAAGATTCTCACTGGAATTATATCGGACACTAAAAAATTCATCCAGCAGATGTATCACTCGGGCTCTTGTAGTTGGTTCAAAATGATCTTTTAAAATTTTCCAGGCAGCAGCTCCACTAGTTGTACCAGCGATTAAAGGCTTAAACTCAGGCGATAAGGTCTGATAGATTATTGTATATGACCTAGCTTTTCTTAAATTCATCTCGCTTCTTTCCCTCCAAGTCAACTGGTCTGTTACAGGAACTGTTTTATCATCTTTCCCTGCTTTCGGTTCCGACGATTCCCCCGTTTCTTTCACCTCATTTTCTGGATCAGGATTCTCAATGTAGTCCCATGCTCCAAAATGCATTAACAGGACTTTCACTTCTATCTTCCATGTTTCCCAATTCGTGGAGGTCAAAAGAGCAATGTTTGATAATTCCATCTTTAACACGGCCTCCGTCGAAGCAATTGTAAACACACTTCAACAATGTTGGTAAGGTTCACGAAAAAACATCCGAAGAATTGACGAAAAACATTACGAAAGTCCATGGGAGACGTCGAAAAAATTCATAACAAACGTCGCCAAAAAACGTCATCCAGAAACATCTGAACTCCAGCAAAGAGGTACATCTTTTAAGAAACAGGAAAAGTTCATCAGCGCTTAGCAGAAAAAAAACATTATCTTCACTTCCACAGGGCCACTGGGCCCATAACCTGTTGACCAATTAAAACATTGGCCAAACAGAGTTGCTGTGGTTAATGTGGAAGACTTAAGACACCAGCTCTAAAACAAATTCATTTTATTTGAAGCAAGATGATATGATTATAGACAATATAACAGCTGTACTTCGCCGTCAAATCATAATATAAAAATAAATTAATATCTAATGATTCTACATTATGACAAGTTATACAAACATACAATAATTCACGAAGCTACTAATCCAAAATCAGTCCAGACCTTTATACACCCGGTAACAGCAATTGTTTTGCATAAAAATTGTTGCCAATCGATAGATACAAACTTACTCAGAATACATCCGAAACTCCGATCATACGAACGCAACTTAAACGCCATTGGCTGCAAACCATGACGTCACAAGTCAACCGTTCACGGCGAAAGATGAGATACCGAAATCACTGTTACTGACAGTTACTCAGCAACGGCACTTGCCTCAAAAGCTAACACGCATGAATGAAAATGCCGGTCGTTTCGGATGTAAACAAGAACAAGAGAGGGTGAAAAATAAACGTGCATCAATAGGAAGTAAATACTTTAAAGCTTTATCATTCAAGTTAAACTTTACTGAATGTTTAAATAAACAATTGATGCATAACACTAAGGACCACGTAAAAAACGCGAATTACGTCAAAACATCACGGAGAAAACTCAACTTTCATGACAAGATCTTGGAAAAACACAAATTTCGTCAAAAAATCGCGGAAAAAACACAAATTTCGTGAAAAGATCACAGAAAAAACGCAAATTTCGACAAAGAATCGCGAAAAAAAATCACAAAATTCTTCAAAGTATCGCGGGAAAACGCAAATTTCATGTAAAGATTGCGGGAAAAATGCAAAGATCGTGGAAAAATGCAAATTTCGACAAAAAATCGCAAAAAAGAATCGCAAAATTCTTCAAAGTATCGCGGAAAGCGCAAATTTCGTGAAAAGATCACGGAAAAAACGCAAATTTCATGAAAAGATCACGGATAAAACACAAATTTCGTGAAAAGATCGCAGATAAAACGCAAATTTCGTGAAAAGCTCGCGGAAAAAACGCAAATTTTGTGAAAAGATCGCGGGAAAACACAAATTTCGAGAAAAGATCGCGGAAAAAGCACAAATTTCGAGAAAAGATTACAGAAAAAACCCGCAAATTTCGTGAAAAGATCGCGGAAAAACCCGTAAATTTCGTGAAAAGATCGCGGAAAAACGCAAATTTCGTGAAAAGATCGCGGAAAAAACATAAATTTCGTGAAAAGATCGCGGAGAAAACGCAACTTTCGTCAAAAGATCGTGATAAAAACGCAAATTTCTTGAAAAGATCGCGGAAAAAACACAAATTTCATCAAAAGGTCGCGGAAAAAACGCAAATTTCGTCAAAAGATCGCCTAAAAACGCAAATTTCATCAAAAGATGCCTTAAAACACAAATTTCGTCAAAAAATCTTGAAAAAAATGCAAATATTTTCAAAGAATGGAGAAAAAAAGCCCCACAAATTTCGTTAAAAGATTACAAAAAAAAAAATATGCAATTTTGTGAAAAGATCGCGGAAAAAATGCAATTTCGTCAAAAAAGCGTGAAAAAACGCAGATTTTGCAAAAGGTCACAAAAAAACCCCCGTGAATTTCGTCGAAAAAGTGCGAAATTCGTTAAATGGTCGCAGAAAAATGCACATTAGTTAGTGCCAAGGGGGGGGGGGCCTCTGCCTTTCTGAAAATTTATTTCATTGCAAGTTAATAGTAAAAATAAAAATTTTCAGTTGAGTATAATCATATCGAATGGTAATATATATTAGTAAATTACAATGTAGATAGTTAGAAAAAACACAATTTTGTATGGAGCATACATAACTTTGTTACTGGCCAGTGAAAAAAATCAGTGTGCTGGACAGTGGCCAGTGGGTAAAAATGTTAATTTTGACCTATACGAAATTCGCGTTTTTTTTTTTTCGAGAACCTTTGACAAAATTCGTACTTTTTTCCGCGATCCTTTGATGAAATTCGCATTTTACGCGATCTTTTGATGAAATTCGCATTTTTTCACAATTCTTTGACGAAATTCGTGTTTTTCTGCGATCCTTTAATGAAATTCGCTTTTTTAGAATGACGAATTTCACTTTTTTTCGAGATCCTTTGACGAAATCTGCGTTTTTTGTGATCTCATCATAAAATTCTCGTTTTTTCTCGATCCTTTTGATGTCATTAAATTAACGACAAGGATTTAAGTTAGCAAAGTTTAAAGTAATACACAATGAAAGCAAAAGCTAAATGTCCCATTTAGGTTTTAAATAGTTATAGAAAAGATAAGAGATGTATGGTGGCGAAATGAAAACAAATTAAGTTTAAAAACAAACTAAACGTTTATTAAATAAAATATAAAACAATAGGATTAAATATATTTCCAACAGTAAACAAATCTTTAAATTCTATTAAGTACATTCTGCTATCAAATTATACATATCTAGAAAAACATATTTAACAATAAAAGGAAAACTGACCTCATAACACATAAAGGAATAAAAGATAGGATCACCAAGTGACTGTCAATCCCCAACGGTTCCGTGTCGTTTAGACACATCCATGAACAGCCAATGACCCATTATGATTCACTAATATCCGTGCTAAATAACACCGGGAAAATATTTCTCTACAGATGAAATCACTTTATTGAAGGACACTAAAAAATGGATGCCGTGAAAACCATAAATCAACTTCGAGCTTCACTTTAACAACCGCCATTCATGACTCACGACTCGGCATTTACTTGTTGTCGAGATGAGTCCATACATCAAAACCGGGAATGGCTGACACAAGTTAAAGCAAAAACAGGTAAAGTGACGCTTTGTTGAAAACCAACAGAACTTCTAAATGAACGTCCTCAGCCATCGAAACTCCAGAGAGATAAAACACTGTTAGAAAGAGGAGGTGAAGAGAAAAGAAAATGAATCTGTATTTATATGAGTCTGGCGTTCAAATAAGATCTCATTACGCAATTCAAGGAGCAGACGAAACCATGACGAAAGATCGCACAGCCGATGTGCCGTAGACTCAAACGGACGACGCCATCTGGCGGCGGATGTGGAACTATTATCGTGGCGGTCATTCGAATGAAATGCGTGTTCCTGAATGCATGGAAGTGGATAGCTGAAAAGTGAAAGTACGGCCGGCAAAGAAAGTTAATAAAATAAGGACTTTACAAACAGGATAACAGAAGTGGATAAAAGGTAAGTAAAGAAATGATTGACTTTATATTATTAATAAAATATATTTAAAGAATGTTAAAAGATATTTAAATAAAGAAATATATAAAATGTAGAGGAGATATATCTGGACAGTGTCAAGATAGGAATAAGGTGTTTTACATTTGTCACCTTTGATGAAATTTGCGTTTTTTTTTTTCAGCAGCCCTTTGACTAAATTCGAATTTTTCGCGATCCTTTGCCGAAACTAGTGTTTTTTGCGCGAGCCTTTGCCAAAATTTGTCTTTTTCCCAATCCTTTGATGAAATTCACTTTTTTTCGAGATCCTTTGACGAAATTTGCGTTTTTTGTGATCTCATCATAAAATTCTCGTTTTTTCTTGATCCTTTGATGAAATTTGCGTTTTTTTTTTTTTTTTTTTTTTTTTCAGCAGCCCTTTGACTAAATTCGAATTTTCCGCGATCCTTTGCCGAAACTAGTGTTTTTTGCGTGAGCCTTTGCCAAAATTTGTGTTTTTTCGCAATCCTTTGATGAAATTTGTGTTTTTTCGCAATCCTTTGATGAAATTTGCGTTTTTTCACAATCCTTTCATGAAATTTGTGTTTTTTCGCGATCGATCTTTTTATGAATTTCATAGTTTTTTTCCACGAACCTTTGAAGAAATTAGCATTTTTTGCGCGATCCTTTGACAAACTCACCTTTTGTCCGCGATCTTTTGATGAAATTCGCGCTTTTTCCCGATCATTTGACGAAATTCGTGTTATATGAGACTACTCATCTAACTAGTGCTTAAAAATGATCTATTACTTTTATAAAGCACTTCAATAATACATCCTAAAACTAAGCAGATAAAAATTTGCAGTAAGAAGCATCCACCGAAAAATAAAACCCTAAATATGCAGAGAGAGAGATATGGTTGTTTTATGCAGTAAGTGTAAGAAGAAATGATGACCAGATAAATAAAAGAAAAACTTAACTTTATTAAAATTCTTTCATGATAAAATACGATAGTATAAAAATAAAGGCTTTGAAATTAAACAAACAAATATTGATTAACTTTATATCGTGCAGAAAATAAACGTAATAAAACAATACTTTAAGATAATCCCTCCGGAGCTCATGCCATAATATATTCACTCTAAATCAAATTGCAAACAAAAAATGTCACCTGTAGTAAAAGAATTCATCACTTTATTTCATCTTTAAACTTGAAGAAAAACATCGTAGAACTAGCAAAGATCCAAAGATTAAAAACATCCTCTTAGCAACTCCATCGTACGTAAAACTCAATAACATAAACTTCATATCCGTTAAATAAACATCAGAGCGGCAGACATCAAAACACCGAAAGAGAGACAACCAGCATGTATCAAAAACAAACGTTCCACAATAGCTATCACGCCGTTCCTTTTATCTATATCGGCAAGCACCGAGAGCTGCTCCGCAGAGAAGCCGCAATCGGAAACGCCCTCCTTCCATCGCACGTGAAAAAAAGTAATTTGCATAGGCACGTGCCGCGCCAAAGGCGAAAAAGAGCACTCGTGGACAGGCAACGCCACCTACCGGCCAACGGAGTTACCGCTCAGTTCGAAAACGATATACGATAGAGCTCGGCTGGAAAAACATCGCGATGTGAAACTCCGATGATACGATGCAAGTTCTCTTTAAAACAAATAAATAGCTACACAAATGGACAAAAATAAATTAGCTGTAAAGATGAAAGGTAAGTCATAACTAAACAAGTTTCAAGGTAAAAAATATATTTAGTTGAATAAAATAAAGAAATAATGCAATTGATAAGAAAAGTGGGAATATGGCTAACAATTCGTGCTTTTACCCGATCATTTGACGAAATTCGTGTTTTTCCGTGATTCTTTGACGAAATTTCCATTTTTTCCTGCAGGCCTTTGACGAAATTCCTTTTTTTCTTTTAAATCCTTGCTGAAAATCATGTTTTTTCCCTCGAACTTTTGACGAAATTCGCGTTTTATTCCAGAACCTTTGAAGAAACGTGCTTTTTTTGTGATCCATTGATGAAATTTGCGTTTTTTCGCAATCCTTTGGCGAAATTCCTGTTTTCCCGCGATCCTTTGACAAAATTAGATTTTTTTTTTATCCTTCGACAAAATTTGCGTTTTTTGTGATACCATGTTAAAATTCACTTTTTGTTCGCGATCCTTTAATGAAATTCGAGATTTTTTCAGCGGCCCTTTCACTAAACTAGCGTTTTTTCCTTGATTCCTTTTCGAAACTAGCGTTTTTTGAGCGAGCTTTTGCCGAAATTTTCGTTTTTTCGCGATCTTTTGATGAATTTATCATTTTTTCCACAATCCTTTGAAGAAATTAGCGCTTTTTTGCGCGATCCTTTGATGAAACTTGCCTTTTGTCTGCGATCTTTTGATTAAATTCGCGCTTTTTCGCGATCATTTGACGAAATTTCCGTTTTTTGCCAGCAGCTCTTTTATTGAATTCGTGTTTTTTCCGCGATCCTTTGCTGAAACTGTTGAAATTACAAAAGTAAAGTCTAACACAAGTAGCAGAGCTGCATTAGCAACTGGAAACGTAAAAGCTGAAAGAATCCCTAAACCTCGTTAAAACAAATTATATCAATAAAGATTAGATTACTATTTAACTTTAAATGAAATCCAAACAGCCGAAATAGAAAAGCATTTGTGGTGGTTAAAGAAACAAACAAACTAGATTTAAAAGACAACTAACATTTATTACTCAATTAAATATACTTTAAAAATAGAATGATAAAACAATTATATATATATATTCTAATGTCTTACTCTTACAAATGAAACTAACATACTCTTAATACATAACTTCATGACACTATCAAATAATTATATTAGTGAACCAGAGTCCTTCATATTTAAGGATCATATTTCCATGATTACGATGTACTGCATACATTACATTTACATGAAAAACGAAACTTAACTTTCACGCACCATCTCCACCAGACAGTCGAAGGTCAACTGATGCAAGATGAATGAAGTCCCAATAACTGTAAACAACATCTCCAGGAAACGTCATTACTAACACGGATTCCTCTTACACTTGTAAAGTCGATTCACATCTAAAACAAAGTTGAAAAATAGACCAGCCTCTTTTTGGAGCGTAGAATCACACATGAAACCATCGATAAGAAAATTAAAGGCAGCTCGTAAAAACATTCTCTTGTTTAAAAGTCAAATTCCAAGTTGACAATAAAAACAATCTTATCCAACATTAAAAACTGTAAGGAGACTTGAAACTAATAAAGAAAAACAGCATCATCTTTTCAGCTAGCCAAGAACTAAACAGAAGGAGACACCTCACTACATAACAGCACGGGCTGAAAGGCTTATCTATCACGTTGAATGAAAGCATATTTATATCATCCCAACCACACAGGAAAAACTGCGACGCAGCCCGGAAGTTACATTCTCCGATCTCTGAAACACTAATGGATGAAAGGACAAAACGTCATATGAAAAACGAACGACCGGATGACTAACGCCATCTCGTGTTCATTCGTAACAACTCCTCAGTTTGTTCAGAAGATTTTGGATGTATTACGTCATGGACAAAAACATGTGCTAAAGGCCGGCTCTTACGATAGTAAAGTGAAACGTAAATAAAGTATATGGAGTAAAGAAAGAAACTTAAAGCCTGGAACTAAAGCTTGGAAATAACAATAGAATAAAGGTAAGTGAAACTAAATAAAGTGTATTTAAATAAAGATAATAAATTAAATATACTTGTAAATAAAAAGTAAAAGTGAACTGTTATGATAGGGATATGTACAGGGATGAGAAAAGGGTCTGTTTGCCTAACAGAAACTTGCGTTTTTTCCGCGATTCTTTGCTGAAATTTTCGTTTTTTGCAATCCTTTGATAAAATTCGCATTTTTTCGCGATCCTTTGAGGAAATTTGAATTTTTTCCGTGATCGTTTGCCTGAATTCACGTTTTTTCGGTCATCCTTTGACGAAATCTGTGTTTTATTCGCGATCCTTTGACGAAATTTGTGTTTTTCAGTGATTGTTTGCGACAAAATTGGCAATTTTTCTGCGAATGATTGACGAAATTGATTTTTTCAGCGATCATTTGTCAAAATCTGCGATATTTTTCTGTTATATTTTTTTATGCCTGAATTTCCGAAGTGATGACCAATTTTTCATAACTTTCAGAACCGAATGCCTTAAATTTTCGGAACAGAATCACCTCTGAATATGCCAATCGGTCGCGGAAATAACACGCAACTTGTCAACCGATCGCTGGGGAAAAAAAGGTGAAATTTGTCTATTGGACGCGGGGGAAAATCATGAATTTCAACGATCTTTCACGGTAAAAAAAAAAAAAAAAAAAAACTCGCAAAATGTGTCAATCGGTCGCGCGGAAATATCACGAAATGTGCAAAGCGTTCGCGGGAGTTGATCGTAGATTCAAAATGTAAAATTTTCCGGAAAAGGGTGATTTTTTTTTTGGACGGGAGCCCCCCGCCCACGATATTCTTTTGGGCAGGATTTCAAATTTTTGGGTGCGAATCCCGCCATCCCGCCCTGAAATTCAAGCCCTGAGTACCATTTTTTAATGTGAAGCACCGTTTGTTGGAATTTTTTTTTTACTTTTCCTAATGAGAGATCATTAAGTTATATTACGTTGAGTAAATTGTATAGAGTGTCCTTCTTTAAAACAGCATATGTATTCGGGTTATCCAAATTACTTTCACTGAGTCCAGTGTGTGTTCGATGTTTTGTTGTTGCGAGTACGGATGAATGAGGCTATGCGATGACAAAGTGAAATGCATAATGTGTATGATTTGGATTTCAATCAAATGTTTTTATGTCTCTATTTTAAATTTAATTGCTTTTTAAATGTATTCAAGTCTGGCTCCTGTTTCCTATTTAGTTTAAATAAAAAGATCCTGTTTACTTTCAAACCACTGGGGGGGAAAATGTGTAAATTTTATAATCCTTATTTCCCCTTCATCGGGACACCTATGTATGATGGATAGCCTAAGGAAGGGCTTAAAGGTTGAAAAGGTTCCCACTGTCTTTATAAGCTTCTGAGCACTAAGTCCTTATTTTTACTCTGCATTTATAAATGTCCTTATAAGTACTTACTTTTTGACCCATTGTCCTGAAAAGTGCTTTTTTCCCCCCCTTGAAAAAATGGATGCCAGTTTTAAGGGGTGCCATTTCCTTCTGTTATTTTATTTTTTTTCCAGAATCCAAGAGGCCCTAGAAGTTCTTATTAGTGCATGATGGCAGATCATTCTGAAACAAGTCTGTCTGCCAGAGTGACATCCAGCCACTCAGAAGTTGTTATTTTTTACCCTACTCACCCTGGCAACTTTTAAATACTGAAAAAGCAACCATTTTTATACTGCTTACAAGATCTTTGGAATCCCTAGTACATGAACAAAAAATCATGTGTCCAGCATAGATTGATTATAAGACACTTTCCAACACATTCATAACAGAGTCGCAAAAAATGTGAAACAGGATGGCTCAATAAACACATAATGCATTCGAAAACCCAATTTCTTCTATTACCAATGATAGTCGGAAAAATATCAGGGTTTTTTTTGTCCAGCCCTGTCTGTATAGGATCTATAGGTTTGTATGACGTAGTGCAAGTGAGTTCGGGTAAACGAATAGCTGGAAATGTCCATTCAATAATTTCCATGAAAAACTTTTGTGCAGCCCTGTATAGGATCTATAGGTAATCTTTTGAAAAAATGGTTGAATTTAAAAATGCATACCCTAGCTGAAAACACTTCCAGCAATTATTGTTCATAGGCTTCGATAGATCCATTATTGTTCAGCGAAAATCTTTTGCGTGTCCATGAAAAATTCTATGAGCACCCTACTTCTATAGTAAGTGCTGTGCAGTACACCTCAGTGATACAGAAGATTCCTTGAAATCCGCACAACTTGAAGCCAAAGGTTGTGTGGATTTTAAGATTTTGCAGATTTCTCGTCACTGTTTTAAACAGTCATTTGAATCTAGTCAATAATGAATGCTTACAATAAAGTAAATTATTAAAATAATTAAGTAAAATGTTAAAATAATTTATTACTAATTATGGAAAATAATAAAAATTTTCCTTTAAAACCAAAATGAAGCTTTTTTATGATCTTTACATTTTGGTTATTGTCGAGCAAATGTGTTTTTTTTTCCCCCTGTCTTGATTCATTAGAAAGACAGGAATTAGCCCTATTAGGCAGAATTATGAACGAAAAAATAAAAATCATTGCCGATTAAAACTGAAACTAATGCATAAAAGTAAACATAAACAATACGGCTTCAACAGTTACAGTTGCACACATTGTGAGAAAGCATCTGTTGTGAAAATATAATCATAAAATAAGGAAATTTTATCCAGATTCAAGAAACTAAAAAACTTGAAATAAACATGAAAAACAAACATAAAAAATAAATCAAACAATTCGGTTACACTTAACACTTGCGAATAGTGTGCAGGGCTGCCATATGGCAAATTTTTGCTATAGGTACGCTCATTTACATCAAAATCAAAAGTAGCATCATTTTACTGACTCATTCATCAGCTGTAGTAGCCAAAAGAGCTTGATTAACAAAAAAAAAAACACCCTGACTGTTGCTGATTTTAACGCCATCTTGAATTTTGTTTCTGCACCTTAAGTTTAAGCTTTATTGTTTGCTTCTGAAAGAATACGTGGATTTTAGTCTTTCACGGATTTAAGGGAGTTTACTTTATGCACAAATTTCAGTGTGTTTAAAATAGTGTCCTATCATTAAAATACACCGCAAACGATTTTTTCCCATAGACTGTAATGTAACGGAATTCCTTTGAGTGTCCCTGTCAATGAACCCTAAAGGCTTCATTTTGTGTACCGAACGTGCCCAATAATATCTTTGAATTTCATGTCAATCGTCCTCTCTTTATGTGAGTTGAGCACAGACAGATGGAAGACAGACACTCCGACGTCATAAAAAACACTTTTCAACTTAAACACTTTTAACGTTCAAAAGTGTTAAAAAGGGAGTATTCTTTATTTTTGAATTGGAGAACTTGACTTACAGTCCCAAATTTTATCTCTGCATTAAGAGAGAGTTTTCTGTTTCCATTAAGTATGTCATTTTCTTGATCTTTTTTTTTTAGGACTTGTGTGTCATGTGTGGAAGTTTTGGTCGTGGGGAGGAAGGTCGATTGATCGCTTGTGCACAGTGTGGCCAATGCTACCATTCCTATTGTGTCAGTGTGAAGGTAAGAACATTAATAAGTTTTTTTCTAGATTTAGAAATATTTCTCAAAAAATTAAATTACAATAAAGTTAAATCAATGTTGCTCTCTCAACTCATTGTTGGATTGTTACACAGGCAATTAAAAAAGTGTACATTAAAAAAAAATTACGTTATTTGTTTTTAAAAAATGAGTGCAGTTTAAGAGGTAAGAAAAGTAGAAAATCGTACTCTTTGCAAATAGCCTCGTTTTCATGATAGGAACTAAACTAAACCTGTCGCTATACATTCCGTGAAGGATCAGTGCCTACTGTGCCGAACCCTGTTGACTAAACCCTGAGGCGCTATATAGCACTCGATAAAAAAAGCAGGCTTTGTACAAAAACTGGTATATTACCGTGCAAGCACTGGGCAAACATCTCCAAGCTATTGAGTACGCTTCGGGAAATGTAGGTCATCCTATATTCAAATTGACTACAAAACATTTATGATCTTCTACAAATTTGACATTTTTCTCAAGTTTCTGAAGTAATAAAACCTTCACCGTCTTTCTTTTGGGTGAGTTTTTTTTATTCCAAAGCATTTCAAACGCTTAGGAAATTTTAGCATATGTTTTCATCCTTTATAGGATGCTTATACTTCTTGTTCGCAGTGCTTTTGAAACACGAACAATTTCAATTAAAATATACAATCACGAAGGAAATATCAGTTATAAAATATGTAGGGCGTCACTTCTTATTGCTGACCAGGAGCTAATTCCTAAATTGTTAAATTTAGAATACTTCTAATTTCAAATGTTGTTCTTCATCATCTTAGAGACCGCTTTTACTTTAGAAAATAGTTACGAAATTTAAATTTTTATGCAGTCTTTTGGGTCATATAACATATTTAGAAAAACATTATCCATACTATAACAAGTTAGACAAGTTTTTGCACGACTTTTCAAGTTATGATATTCAGAATTTTAGAATTTTTACCTTTTCTCCGAACAAAAAACAGCACTGGAATTCCGTAAAATACAAAATATCATGACCCGGCAAGTTTAGACCATAGAATGTTTTTTTTTTTCATTTGTTAGATCATGGAAAATGTTTTCCTAAATATAACTTATAGGATTCAGGAACTTTGTAATTTGTTACATCTACGAAAATAACTAAATGGATTCAAATGACTTCTAAGATATGAAGAACAATATTTTAAAAAATGCAGCTGAAAGTATACCACTAAATCTAACGATTTAGATATTGATCAGTGATAACAAGGAACAGGGCCCTTGCTAAGGGGGAGGACGTGGGGGAGGGGGGGGGCTCCCCCCAAACATTCGCGAATTTCTGTTACACTTGGTAAAGTAACAAACATAGTTGGCAAATTTGTTTAAAAATTTAATAGAAAAACTATAATACACTTTCTATTTCTGATAGACTTGCTAAAAGTTATGTATTACAGCTTTTTACAAATAAGAACTATATTACATTTTCTAATTGTGGTTACTTGCAAAATCATAAAACTAGTTGCCAATTGTCGAGAACTATTTATTTTTACTTTTCGATGAGTTGTCAAATACTGAAATTTGACTTAGCAATTTAAGGCCCCCCCCCCCCTCCCCCAATAAAATTTCTTAGTGGTAGCCCTGACAGGGAATATTCCATATATTTTTTCAAAAGAAGCAGTCTAAGAAAAGTACCTTTTTATTTGAATATAAATAGTTATTGTAGTGTTGAATAAACATGCTATATAACTAGAATTAGCCTAATTCTGCCGATTTAGATCCCGAAACTCTTCAAAATTTCAAGTTAAATTTGCTTGTTACAGGACTGATGGAGGAAAAAGAAATTTTTGCAAATGAAACAAGTCAGAACATGTCACAGTATTATATTTAGAAAAAGTTGTTGCGCAGATAAACATTTAAAGAAAGTACATTAATGTAAATGAGAGTTTCATTTAACAACCGGTTCACCGAACACAAAACAAACTAACAACTGGTTCTACCGAACCGGCTGAATCCCATCACTGATCTGCACCCAGTAGATTTCGCTAGCCATCACTGACAGGTCAGGCAGACAACACGTACACAGAAGGATCTTCTTTTGTTATTAGTACAAGGTGATAAACCTGGGATGCCGAATAGAGGCAAAATAATCATATATATTATTTCTGATTTTAACATCCTTTTATCTCTGCACAATTTAACCCCATCGGGACAAGCGTCTCTTACAGAATTTTTAATGTTTTATCACAAGTTTTTCAAAAAAGAAATTTTTGCCTCATTAAATCAGGAAAATGCTCAGATTAAATAAAGCAAAATTTACAATAAAAATTTACTGGTGAGAATAATCACGAATTCTAAGCACCTTACGCGGTACGTATGCTGGTCGCTTGTCCCCAAGGGTTTAAAAAGCACAGCAATGAAGGAGGTATTTTTCGAAAGGTTCCACAAGTGGCTTTTGACACATATCGTTAAAACATGTTTGATTTAAAAAAAAAAAAAAAAAATTGCAGCTAATCAAAAATGAATGAAAAACGTATTAGCCAATAATCTCAAAGATTGTGGCGAGAAAGCCTCACACGAGTCTTTTTTATTGATAACTATTTTACATTTAATATATTTCTTTAGAATGCCCACTAACAGTGCTAAAATTCATATTTATGTGAAAAATAGCAGTAATGCATTCCAATAAAGTTTTAAAAGTATTAAAAGTGATATTTTCATATTGGCATTGCGTCAGTAGAGAACAGCTGTAGAAAATCACCCAAGATTGCTATTTAAAATCAGTGTTTTTGATTCTGTTTATTTCAGTAGTTTAAGTGCGAAATTCACTTATTCCAAAATCTGTAAATTTATGTTTTATTGATGATAATTTTGTTATGGAATATTGGTTGGAAGCAAATGCTGAGCCATTTATATTAATTTAAGCACAAATGGAATTTATGTTTTAGTTATATTTTATTGTTTTATTGATGGTAATTTTGTTATGGAATATTGGCTGGAAGCAAATGCTGAGCCATTTATATTAATTTAAGTACAAATGGAATTTATGTTTTAGTTATATTTTATTGTTTTATTGATGGTCATTTTGTTATGGAATATTGGCTGGAAGCAAATGCTGAGCCATTTATATTAATTTAAGTACAAATGAAATTTATGTATTGTAATTGTCTGCATGCGATACAGATAGATTTGAAAAAAAAAAAAGAAAATTCATCCTTAAAAATTATGTAAATTGCAGCACAATTTAAAAACAAATTACAATATGGTTTTCAAACAAACTCCATTTTTTTCCCTCTTCACTGGTGTAAAAACTCAAAATGTTTAAAAAATGTGTTACTTTTGGGTTAGCCAGTGTGATATATGCATACATATGTATACATATATTTGTATGTATAACAGTACCAAAAATTCTGTTAAAAGTTAACCACTGTCAAAATGACGTAAGCGTTATGCACATTTGTCCTTTGTGATAGATAAGATGTCCTTTCTTGTAACACATTACAAGGATATTTTTATTCATTCAATCTCAAGCTAGCTGTTCTTAAGTAATTTGATTATTTTAAATTTAAAAAACGTAATGATATGTATGTAGGGTTAGTCTGTTGATTTGCTATTCTAAAAAGCATTTGAGTTGTGGTGAAAAACAATTGTGTCATGAAGGCGGCAGAATAAGTAGTCATCCTACAAACCGTGCCCGAATCAGAAAAGTTATCCTAAATTGTGAAATCGGTACTACGTTCCCTGTTATAAGGGCCTTGATGAGATTTTTAAAAAAAATCACATTTTTTCACTTGTATTTTCAGATAAGCTATTCACTGTTACATTTTTTCAGACAAAAGTCATTTTATTCATTATTCTATGCAAACAGAATTTATCTAATGTGTGACCTGAAAAGCAGCTTCTTGAATGCCTACCTAAACAAGCACAAAAGTTTAAATGCTTTGTTCTCATGGCTGTTTAGGTTTATATCATTGAACAGTAAATCACACTTTCTTATGCCTGGGTGGCACCCAGTTTCTTGAAAAAGCCCAAAGCTGCTCTGACAGGGAAATACTGTCGTGAATCTTTGCCATGCGACTGATGTGTAAGAACCAATTTGCATATTTTAGCACCATCGTATTTAAATGATTGAGTGTAGTGAACTTTAAATTATAATGAGAAATCTTCCATGCCAGGTGACCACTGTGGTGTTGAAGAAAGGTTGGCGCTGTCTGGACTGTACAGTGTGTGAAGGCTGCGGCCAGCCCCATGATGAAGGTCGACTTCTGCTGTGTGACGAATGTGACATCAGCTTCCACATCTACTGCTTAGATCCACCTCTGCAAGAAGTGCCACAAGGCAACTGGAAGTGCAAGTGGTGAGATTATTGTGCAATAACTCTATTTCAAAGGGGGTGCTTTCTATTCTTATAGTCCATAGGTCATCTGTGTACAATAATTTGAAATCCTTTCATAATTATAAAGCGCAACACATCCATAGGCATACATTGTTTTGGAGCACTATTATTTTTTTTTTTTTCAAACTGGCCAGGATCAGAAAACTGATTTTGCTAATTTTATTATTATATTTTATTGGAGCTTGAGCTTCTTTCAGCCATGTTTCTAAAAAATAAATATTTTCAGAAGCACGCCAAAGTGTGAAAAAAGATTTCAGAAAAAAAAAAAAGGTTGTTCAAAGCAGTGGTATATCAAGTGTAGCCTAATTCAAAAGTAAACTTTGTTACATAAAATTAAATTATATTTTAAATGCATTTCAATTTATTTTTCTTTGGCTCATGTTTTTTAAGGATGTCATCCTCTCATGCAGTTAAAATTGGGATTATTATTCTTTTCTTGTGCATGCCTTTTGTTCTCTTTGATCTATTTTGACTATCACTTTGATGAAATCAATGAAACGATAGCTTTCGTATGCAAACACTTCCTACTAACAAATTTGACTCAGAACTTCAGAAAAAGTTTCTTCTACAAACAAATTTATGTTTTGATAAAAGTTTTTCCGTGATGAGTGATTTTATGCTAATAGCATCTCTTAGTGGGAAATTGTTTAGCTATGCAATTTAAACTCACTTAAAAAATTTAACTTGTTTGTTCTAAATAAGCTTCTGTCATGGCCAAATTTATATTTTTATATTAAAAAAAAAAATGTGATAAGTTTTGTATATTAATAACACTCCTGATGAAAAATTGCATAACTAAGCAGTTTAAACCCATTTTCCACACAGAAATTTGTCTTGAATATCTGGAATCGCCACATGGTTTGATAAAAATTAATGAATGATAGATTTTTTTTTACGCTATCATTGCCAGTGATAAGAAATTGCATAACTGTGCAATTTAAACTCACTTTCCATGAATCCATTTCTGTCATAGTCAAATGTATGTTTTGATAAAAATTTCAGTAAGATTTTTTTTTACTCTGGTTGTGCCCTATTTAATAAAATTGCAGTACTAAAATTTTAAAATTATTTCTTTTTAATTTTTATACACCCCATGTTAAAATTAGAAAGGACAGATTCATCTCTCTCTCTATATATATATATATACACATATATATATATACACAGTACAGAACCATTTATCCGGAATGCTTGGGGTTAAATGTATTCCAGATAACTGGTTTTTCTGGTTAACTGGTTGTACATTAAAAGCAGCATCCATTTGATAAAATTTGTGGAATATGTGTGGTTGTGGCATTATTTCTGATTTTAAATTATTAGATTACTTGGATTAAAAATCAATGCAAGAAAGATCAAAAGTTAACCAGAGTTTAAAAGAAGGTAATTTATGGAATCCCTTGGGAACAAAAATTCTTCTGTTTCCTCTGCATAAAAATTAAAACATCTAAAATACAACTAAATATGTTTTCATTTCAAATACTAGATGTTACCATCAAATTATACAATTGTTTCAAGCAATGCCTATGCCAAACTGGCAGTGTATGACACCTTTTTCTGCAAAGATTCTGAAATCAGTCTATCAGAAATATCATTCCAGATAACTGGTTTTCCGATTAACTGGTTTCTGGATAAATGGTTCCATACTGTATATATATATATATATATATATACACAGGGTGTTTATAAAGTCCCAGACCATTCTGATGTTTAATAACTCATAAAATAATAAAGATAGACTCAAAAAGTTTCATGACCCTTGTCAATGAACTTCCACGTGTGCCCCCTTCGTCGCACGGAGAATATCAAGTCGATAGTCAATTTCACGCCAGGTAGCGGCAAGCATGTCGGCATCCACCGAGGCTATTGCGGTTGTAATTCTGGCTTTTAAGTCATCAATGTTCGACACTCTCCTCCTGTAAACATTGTCCTTTACAAATCCCCAAAGGAAAAAGTCCAGCGGCATTATATCAGGTGATCTGGATGGCCAAGGAATTGGACCTCCTCGCCCAATCCATCTTCCTGCAAAATGGTCATTCAAAGAAGTACGAACGATGGTACCCCAATGAGGTGGTGCTCCATCTTGTTGCAAAATGACATGTGGCTGAAGCTCTTCTAGTTGTGGAAATACGAAGTTTTCCAACATGTCTAAGTATACGACTGATGAGACCGTCTCTTCTGTAAAAAAGAAAGATGGTGCACCACCTCATTGGGGTACCATCGTTCGTACTTCTTTGAATGACCATTTTCCAGGAAGATGGATTGGGCGAGGAGGTTCAATTCCTTGGCTACCCAGATCACCTGATATAACGTCGCTGGACTTTTTCCTTTGGGGATTTGTAAAGGACAATGTTTACAGGAGGAGAGTGTCGAACATTGATGACTTAAAAGCCAGAATTACAACCGCAATAGCCTCTGTGGATGCCGACATGCTTGCCGCTACCTGGCGTGAAATTGACTATCGACTTGATATTCTCCGTGCGACGAAGGGGGCACACGTGGAAGTTCATTGACAAGGGTCATGAAACTTTTTGAGTCTATCTAACCATTTATGTTATTAATTTTAATCTATCTTTATTATTTTATGAGTTATTAAGCATCAAAATGGGTCCGGGACTTTATAAACACCCTGTGTATATATATTTATTTATTTTTTAACTGTATGACAGTCATACTCAGGTGAAAATAGGTAGGTCAAATTCTACACAACTTTTATTTGTGTTTATAAAGTTTACTTCTGAGAAATAAGGTAATAATGAGTGATACCTGCAAAATCTTATTTGAATTCTCCTTGTAAAGTAAAGAATGGAAAATAACTTAAATTAAAATAATAATAAAAAAAAATCCCTGCCAGCTCGGCCTACAGGCGGAGGTAGATTTTGAAGTTAAATACTAATTTCACCAACATAACCTAAATCAAGGTTAGCGATAAACCTAGTTTCTTCACTAACTAAGAAAGAGCTATGGCGAAAACAAATTCAGAGAACCTCAAAATGTTAAAATATGTTAATATTTCCATAGTCGGGCTCTTATCATGTTTTAATACATTTTTTCAAACTCACATGACATTACATATTTACCTGCTGACGTCCATTGTATTACCAATATGATATAACATATATATATATATATATATATTTGTTTTTTTTTTCAGTCATCAAACTATTTCATTTTCAGTTTTTATGTGAAAATCTTGCATTAGAAAAGTAATTGTTGTGGTCAGAATTTTATTTATTTTTTTTTTTTATTGTTGGCAGCTGCTATAACAAAAAATATTTATTTTTTCCTGTCATTTTTCTGTAAGAGCTGGTTTTATCAGAATTATGTTAAAGTGGTATTCAAAAATTTTAACCCTCCCCATTTCCACCCCCTTGGGCCGATTTTTTGCAATCCCCGCCGAGATATGAGCCATCTCAATGTTTTTGGCGAGTTAGAAGACAGTCTGTGCGTAATTGTGACTTTTACCGTGTGGACAAAATTTAGTACATACATACATATATCTACAGACATATATACATCATACAGACACCTTTTGACCACAAAATGTGTCTACTATTCAGAGGATCAAAGTGTACTATATCTGTGTTAAGAATTTTAAAAAATGTCTGTTCAGTAAAGGTGTGGAGTTTTTACTGTTTTTTTTTTGAAAAGTTGGTGGGTGTCATAAGAGTATCATGAAATTTTTCTATTCTTGTCTTTTATTTCTTAATATCAGGTTGTAACGAAAGTTTCCCGCCACAGCTAATAGGGTCTGCGCAAAGGGTTCGCATTGACGCGTTTGCTCATATTTTGTCAAAAGAGTTTTGGCATTTGAAAGAAAGAGACTTGCATTATAACACTGTGTTGTGAAATTTGTAAAAAAATATTATCATTAAGTACAAGGTGTCTGAAATGGAACTACCACACTACCCGATTAGAACCATCATTTACTTCCAGTTATGTTGCAAAACGTTAGCTACAGAATGCAACCAAATAAAGTGCACAGCTTTAGATACTAGTGTTGTATCATATGACACCGTGAAGGTTTGGCAGAATAGTGGTTATATATAAAATTACAGTTAATTATATATATTATAATTAGTATTATGTAATGGGGATTTGGCGGAAAACTTTTGTTACTTATAGGATAAAGTATAAATATATGGAGGTTAGGAATGTTATGGGAAATTTTGCATTTTTCTCATTTTTAATGTGTTTTAGTTGAATGCAAGCCATAGTTTAAATTTTTTTTTAAATTTATTTTATCATTATTATTATAATTTTTGTTCTTGTTTTATCAAAAGCTATATCAATATCTTTTTTTATTACTATTGGTTGATGGCTACTTCCTAAAAAAATCACATTAAACTGATAGTTCTACCCATTATTTGCTTATATATTTATTTTTATTTTATTTATTTTGAAAAAAAAAAAATGCTTTTAAAAGCTTTATAGGATGTTTAAATGATATGAAGAGTTTAGGATAACATGTGCTATCGTATTAAAGCCAAAATAAACGACTTGAAGTACAAAAACAGAAATATTCAATTAGTCTATTACTTTCTTCTATCTTTACAAAAAGAAAGTATTGGATTTGTGAAAATTTTCGAATCGTGGTTTTCGACGTATTGACACGTTTTAGGGGTCAGATACCCCCAAAAACATGTTTTTACAAAATGTCTGTCTGTGAGTATGTCTATGAATCTGTCTGTCTGTGTGTGACACAAATTTTGTGGGCGCTCTATCTCAAGAACTAATGCATGGAATTTAATAAAAATTTATATTCAGTTAACCCCTGATATAAATGGGTGCTGATTCGTTTTTGGTGCAAATTGCTCAACAGGTGGCACTGTTAGGCTGCATTTTTTACGGTTTCCATAATGGCTCTATCTCAAGAACTAATGCACAGATTTTCATGAAACTTCAGATTCAGTTAGTCCTTGATATGACTTGATGTTTACTATGTTTTGGTATAAATCGCTCACCAGGTGGTGCCGCTATACATAATTTTTCCTGATTTCTGTAATGGCTCTATCCAAAGAACTAATGCGTGGATTTTCATCAAACTTCACATTCAATTAGTCCTTGATATGAGTTGGCGCTGACTATGTTTTGGTGTAAATCACCCAACAGGTGGCACTGTTATGCTGCATTTTTCCTGATTCTCACAATTGTTTTATCTCAGGAAAGGATGCATGGATTTTAATCAAACTTCAGATTCAGTTATCAAGTTGACTTACGTTGTTGCTTATTAGGTTTTGGTATATATTGCCCAACATGTGGCTCTGCTATGCGGAATTTTTTTACAATTTCCGCCATAGCTCTACTCAAACACTAATGCACGGATTTTCACAAAACTTCAGCTTCAGTCAGAAGTTGATATAAGCTGTTGCTGATTAGATTTTGGTGTAAATCATCTAACCAGCTGCATTTTTCAGGAAGTATTACATGTATAGATAGAAGAAAGTTTCTGGATTGCCACATCCAACGCGTTCTGAAATTGTATGCCTATTTGTTCCTATGACAACCACAATCAAAGATATTTTTGTGCATGAGTGGATGGGTCTACAATGCAGTTGAAACAAATTAAACCTTTTTCAAATTTTTAACTGAATGTATCCCATTTTGTATAATGATGTTATTAATCTTATGAAATGTGTTTCAGGTGTGTGAATTGTTTGAAATGTGGTTCCAAGTCACCTGGTGTGAACTGCAGTTGGCAAATGAATTATACTCTGTGTGGACCCTGTGCCAGTTACAGCAGCTGCGCCATCTGTCAGCAGCACTACGATGAGAATGAACTTGTCATACAGTGCAGCAAATGCGAAAGGTGAGTTTTCGACCACACTCTCTTTTCTCTCACACTACAGGCGAGGCTTACGTATTTGTTCATGACCCTACTCATTAAACAGTATGCCCATGGCACAGCAGGTTTGAAAAAACTGCTCCAAATTTGATTTCCTGCTACATTCTTCTACAACAAGTGGGTAAGTGTGATCACAGATCGCACAGAGGGTTTCATTTAATATTCCTTTCAAAACACTTTATCCCTTTGAAAAATCTGTTAGTTTCACATTTCGCAACCAGGGGCGCACTCTATTCTAAACAAACCTCTATCCGAACGAAACTCCGTTTTACATACTATCCGTAGATATATTAGTCGAGGCGACTGGCCCATAGCACCCGAGATAAGTAGGCGCCCCTGGTGGTAAAAAGTGGAACTAAAATATGTAAGGCTATGGTGCATAATATGAAAGAATGGTCAAAGGGGTGTCGGCAAAAGTTGGAAAATTGCTACCCGGGTGAAAAGGGCGGAGGTTAGAAAAATTGCTTAAAATACACAAGTTAGATCCCGGAGGAGTAAATAATATAAGACTTTTTGAACATTTTATGATTTGTCGTGTAGTCTGAGGTATTCAGTCCAGAAGTCTGAGGTCGTATGCAAAAATCCATGTCTCCAACTTAATTAAAGGCTCTCTTAGAAAGAATTCCTTAAAATACATAAGTGGTAGCTCAAAGGGTTAAACGTAAGACTTTTTCAAGATTTTATGATTTGTCGCCTGGGCTCAGGTGTTCTGCTTAGTATGCAAAATTTCAAAACTCCAATTTAATAAAGGGCTCAGTTATACAGAATTGCTTAAAATACGCCTGTGCGAGCCCAAAGGGTTAAATGTACGACTTTTTCAAAATTTTATGATTTGTCGCATGATGGTGTTCAGCTATAAGTAATGCAAAATTTCACTCCTCCAACCTAATTAGGGGCTCACTTAGAAAGAATTGTTTAAAATACATATGTGGGAGCCCAAACGGTTAAATGTACTACTTTTTCAAAATTTTTTGTTTGTCATTTGATGTGAGGTGTTCAGCTATAAATATGCAAAATTTCACGCCTCCAACCTAATTAGGGGCTCACTTTGAAAGAATTGTTTAAAATACACATGTGGGAGCCCAAAGGGTTAAATGTACGACTTTTTCAAAATTTTATAATTTGTCGTTTGATGTGAGGTGTTCAGCTATAAGTATGCAAAATTTCACTCCTCCAACCTAATTAAGGGCTCGCTTAGAAAGAATTGTTTACAATACACATATGGGAGCCCAAAGGGTTAAATATATACAACTTTTTGAAAATTTTATAGTTTGTCGTTTGATGTGAGATGTTCAGCGATATGTGTGTAAAATTTCACGCCTCCAGTCTAATTATGGGCTCACTTAGAAAAGATTGTTTAAAATACACATGTGGGAATCCAAAGGGTTAAATGTACGACTTTTTGAAAATTTTATGATTTATCGTTTGATGTGAGGTGCTCTGCTATAAGTATTCAAAATTTCACGCCTCCAACCTAATTAGGGGCTCACTTAGAAAGAATTGTTTAAAATACATATGTGGGAGCCCAAAGGTTAAATGTACGACTTTTTCAAAATTTTATGATTTGTCGCATGATGGTGTTCACCTATAAATATGCAAAATTTCACGCCTCCAACCTAATTAGGGGCTCACTTAGAAAGAATTGTTTAAAATACACATGTGGGAATCCAAAGGGTTAAATGTACGACTTTTTGAAAATTTTCTGATTTTTCGTTTGATGTGAGGTGCTCAGCTATAAGTATTCAAAATTTCACGCCTCCAACCTAATTAGGGGCTCACTTAGAAAGAATTGTTTTAAATACATATGTGGGAGCCCAAAGGTTAAATGTACGATTTTTTCAAAATTTTATAGTTTGTCGTTTGATGTGAGGTGCTCAGCTATAAGTATGGAAAATTTCATGCCTCCAACCTAATTAGGGGCTCACTTTGAAAGAATTGTTTAAAATACACATGCGGGAGCCCAAAGGGTTAAATGTACGACATTTTCAAAATTTTATAATTTGTCGTTTGATGTGAGGTGTTCAGCTATAAGTATGCAAAATTTCACTCCTCCAACCTGATTAGGGGCTCGCTGAGAAAGAATTGTTTACAATACACATATGGGAGCCCAAAGGGTTAAATATACAACTTTTTCCAAATTTTACAGTTTGTCGTTTGATGTGAGGTGTTCAGCGATAAGTGTGTAAAATTTCACGCCTCTAATCTAATTACGGTCTCACTTAGAAAAGATTTTAAAATACACATGTGGGAATCCAAAGGGTTAAATGTACGACTTTTTCAAAATTTTATGATTTGTCGCATGATGGTGTTCAGCTATAAATATGCAAAATTTCACGCCTCCAACCTAATTAGGGGCTCACTTAGAAAGAATTGTTTAAAATACATATGTGGGAGCCCAAACGGTTAAATGTACGACTTTTTCCAAATTTTTTGTTTGTCATTTGGTGTGAGGTGTTCAGCTATAAGTATGCAAAATTTCACTCCTCCAACCTAATTAGGGGCTCACTTAGAAAGAATTGTTTACAATACACATATGGGAGCCCAAAGGGTTAAATATACAACTTTTTGAAAATTTTATAGTTTGTCGTTTGATGTGAGGTGTTCAGCGATAAGTGTGTAAAATTTCACGCCTCCAATCTAATTACAGGCTCACTTAGAAAAGATTGTTTAAAATACACATGTGGGAATCGAAAGGGTTAAATGTACGACTTTTTGAAAATTTTATGATTTATCGTTTGATGTGAGGTGCTCTGCTATAAGTATTCAAAATTTCACGCCTCCAACCTAATTAGGGGCTCACTTAGAAAGAATTGTTTAAAATACATATGTGGGAGCCCAAACAGTTAAATGTACGACTTTTTTAAAATTTTATGATTTGTCGCATGATGGTGTTCAGCTATAAATATGGAAAATTTCACTCCTCCAATCTAATTACGGGCTCACTTAGAAAAGATTGTTTAAAATACACATGTGGGAATCCAAAGGGTTAAATGTACGACTTTTTGAAAATTTTATGATTTTTCGTTTGATGTGAGGTGCTCAGCTATAAGTATTCAAAATTTCACGCCTCCAACCTAATTAGGGGCTCACTTAGAAAGAATTGTTTTAAATACATATGTGGGAGCCCAAAGGTTAAATGTACGATTTTTTCAAAATTTTATTGTTTGTCGTTTGATGTGAGGTGCTCAGCTATAAGTATGGAAAATTTCACGCCTCCAACCTAATTAGGGGCTCACTTTGAAAGAATTGTTTAAAATACACATGCGGGAGCCCAAAGGGTTAAATGTACAACATTTTCAAAATTTTATAATTTGTCGTTTGATGTGAGGTGTTCAGCTATAAGTATGCAAAATTTCACTCCTCCAAACTAATTAGGGGCTCGCTTAGAAAGAATTGTTTACAATACACATATGGGAGCCCAAAGGGTTAAATATACAACTTTTTGAAAATTTTATAGTTTGTCGTTTGATGTGAGGTGTTCAGCGATAAGTGTGTAAAATTTCACGCCTCCAATCTAATTACGGGCTCACTTAGAAAAGATTTTAAAATACACATGTGCGAATCCAAAGGGTTAAATGTACGACTTTTTGAAAATTTTATGATTTATCGTTTGATGTGAGGTGCTCAGCTATAAGTATTCAAAATTTCACGTTTCCAACCTAATTAGGGGCTCACTTAGAAAGAATTGCTTAAAATACATATGTGGGAGCCCAAAGGTTAAATGTACGACTTTTTCAAAATTTTATGGTTTGTCGTTTGATGTGAGGTGCTCAGCTATAAGTATGGAAAATTTCACGCCTCCAACCTAATTAGGGGCTCACTTTGAAAGAATTGTTTAAAATACACATGCGGGAGCCCAAAGGGTTAAATGTACAACATTTTCAAAATTTTATAATTTGTCGTTTGATGTGAGGTGTTCAGCTATAAGTATGCAAAATTTCACTCCTCCAAACTAATTAGGGGCTCGCTTAGAAAGAATTGTTTACAATACACATATGGGAGCCCAAAGGGTTAAATATACAACTTTTTGAAAATTTTATAGTTTGTCGTTTGATGTGAGGTGTTCAGCGATAAGTGTGTAAAATTTCACGCCTCCAATCTAATTACGGGCTCACTTAGAAAAGATTGTTTAAAATACACATGTGGGAATCCAAAGGGTTAAATGTACGACTTTTTGAAAATTTTATAATTTATCGTTTGATGTGAGGTGCTGAGCTATAAGTATTCAAAATTTCACGCCTCCAACCTAATTAGGGGCTCACTTAGAAAGAATTGTTTAAAATACATATGTCGGAGCCCAAAGGTTAAATGTACGATTTTTTCAAAATTTCATGGTTTGTCGTATGATGTGCTGTGTTCAGCTATAAGTATGCAAAATTTCAAGTCTCCAACATCTATAGTTTCTGAGAACGGGCTCTGTGACGGACAGACAGACAGAGGATCGAGACGAATAGGGTTTTTTCAGATAAACGAAACCCTAAAAATGGGAATCTATATATATATATTATTCTATTGTATGTGGCACAGAAATCGCGATTATTTGTTAATTATTTAATGGCCATGCCCGAATGAAATGCATCTCATGGATTATTGAACAGCATTTAAAGCATCTACATACCTATAAGTGGGTTACCGTAAGAGGGACCCTGTTCTGTTGCCAAATGCTGCCAAGCTTGTCACCAACTAACAAACATTTGTTACTTTAAGAAAATACACTATAAAAATAGATTTTTTTATATTACTATAAATCACAAGCATAGTAATTAAGAAAAAAATTCATTTATTCAAATATTATAGCTAAATTATAAGATATATTTTGTAGATGTTTGTTTGCTTTCTTTCTGTTTTGTATTCCAAACTTCTTAGTCAATTTTTTCCTGAAGCTGTGAAAACAGTGTCCTTTAACATTATGAGCCATTAAATACCATTTCAAAGTATCCAAACTGCTGATTGCTTCTTTGAATGTTGTATGCTTCATCTCTGTTTCATAGTCTTCAGCCGATCCACTACTACTGCTTTTAATAACTTCGCTGTAATGTACATTTTCGCATGTAAATATTTCTGAATCACAAGATATAGATACAGAAAAATTTACAATCAGGGACATTGAAAATGTTTTATAAATATTAGAAAGATTATTCAAAATAAATTTTTTTTACATAGAAAATTATTCATTAAATGACGGTTATAAATTTGTTAAATCGAAGTATTTCTGTTCCATTTTCGTCGAGACCCTAAAAAAAATTTGCTAAATCGAGAAATTCAGTAAATCGCAATTCGTTAAATCGGGGCTCGACTGTACTTTTACCCTTTGAGTTTTTAGATTTCATTGTGTGGCTTCCAATGTGTATGCACACAGCACCAGACCGAAAAGTAAAGGGCATGCAGATTTTTTGAAGAAGCAAAAACCTTTTGTGTATTCTGATACCATCTGTTGTCTAAGTGAATCATGTTATCCAGGTGGTAGGGTAGGTAGCCAAAAAAGGTCCTGGACACTTTGTCACTCAGCTGAAAAAATGACAACTTGTATAAACAAATATTTCTTATTCTGTGCAATCTAGAACACCATTTTAAGTGTATCCGTACCGTATGCAGGATGATTTCTTTTCTTTTATTCTTCTAAAGTTTGTGAGCGAGAAGGTTAAAATTCCCATAAAACTATTTTTGTAACCTTTGAGCAAAAATGCTTCTTCAACATCCTATTCATTAACACCCTCGGCACCAAATTAATAAAAAAGAAAAACTCTAAGGCTATTCAAAACAGACCAAGCACGTGTTTTCCTGTTGCGAGTACTGTTTAAACACAGCATCTGGAGAAATTATGCTAAATCTTTGAAGGAAAAAAAAAAAAAGGCATTAAAAAATACTTTTGTTTAATTCATTTCAAATACATGTATTTTCTATATCACATTGGCAGAAGGAAAAAACAAAAACAAAATGTATTTTTTTTTTTTTTTTTTAATCAAAAATGGGTCCTTCTCCATTACACGGGATGATTGACATTGTACTCATTTCATTAAAAACATAAACTGTTTATTAATTTCGGTACTTTTCGGTTAACCGGGCACTAGTGTTATATATACATATTTATATACATACATGTATGTATATATACATATATATTTATGTATATATATGTGTGTATATATACAATATGTGTATATGTATATATATGTATATTTACATATATGTATGTATATAAATATGTATATATAACACTGGCGCCCGGCTAACTGAAAAGTACCGAATTTCATTAGAAATGCGAAAGAAAAGTTTTAATAAGAATTATACCACTCATCAAAATCATTTTATTTCACTCTCAAAGTACTGTTTCTAATGGACACACTCAAAAATAAAAACTGTTTTTAGTGAGATTTGCAGCCAGCTATTGGAAAAATATCAATTGTTATTGTTATTAGGACAAAAAAACTCATTCCCTTTTTTTCCCCACCCATGTGAACTTTTCCCTTTCTAATTTACTTTCATTCATCTTTTTAATCACAAAAGGATACTTCTCGGTCTATGGAGACAGACAAAAAAGGAGCAAGGCAAGAGAAGGACATTTTGTTCACATGCACTTCTTGCCACCCACCTATTCTGTTTATGCGCAAGAGTTTTTTTTTTTTTTTCAGTATCTACAGAATTTATTCTAACATAGAGTTGACCCATTTATCTAGTGTTATATGCAATCAGAAGTAATTTGTCTAATATGTGTCATCAAAAAACTTTTTTTTTTTTTTTTCAATACCTACATTAACAAGCTTAATAGTTTATCTGTTGTGTTCTCATAGCTGTTGATATCATGATCTCATAGCCTGAATTGTGCCAAGCTTTTTAAAAAAGTGCCAAGATAACTGTATCATGGAAGTACCCCCCCCCCCCACACACACACACACACACTAGTTTGCTGATCCATTCTTTTCTTCCAGGTGGCTTCACTCGCTGTGTGACCAGATTGAGGACGAAGAGCAGGCTGAAAGATGCGCAGAGTATGGTTATAATTGCCCACACTGCAGACCCCCAGATGAATTACCTCCACATCTCCTGCGTGAGTCCATTATATTCTCTTGTATTGGATGCGTTTCCCATGTATTTCTTTTTCACTAATGCAAGCACCTCTTTCTCACAGCCATACCTAGAACACCCACTCCAGAAATTGAAGTTGTGCCTGAAAAGCCACCCACCCCTGTTAAGCCCAAGGAACTGGGTAAGATTCATTTCATTACTCTGCTTATCTTCTCATTGAAGCCCTATTTTTTTTAGCTCCCGGTATGCTATTTCTTTCTCCCACCTATTAATCCGTCGTCTCCAAAAAATAACATTACGTTGTATAAGCCAGCGGTAAAACAAAGCAGATGTATCATTGTACGGAATAATCTCTACTGCCATTTTTTTAACTTCTAAGCATCACCCATTTTCAATTTTTATACCGTCGTATTGGGAAAAAAAGTACGTTTAAATGCAATTTGTTTAAAAACTATATCTCCATTTATTTTTGAGATATTAATTTTTTTTGTCATTTTTAGCACCAATTGTATAATGTTGGCAACTCAAGTAGACCATTTCTGTAGAAAGTAAAGGAAAAATAGTTTGAAAATAGTAATTATATCTTTTTCTTGCCATTTTCTCATAATGACAGAAAAAAAAAAAAAAATTAATTAAAATACATGCTAGTTCGAAAAAATATAAATGAATGATTTCTGATAAAACAGGGAGCTATTATAAACTAAATTTAATTTTAAGTATCTATATTATAAAGGACAAACATATCTGTGCGTAACGCATACGTCACACTGCGAATGGCAACACTTTGAAATTTGAAATGAAATTTCGGTTTTGCAATTTTCGCTACTGCAAATTTTTAAACTTCCAAACATCGCACAGTTTCAATTTTTACACTGTTTTGTAGAGAAAAAAAAGTACTTTTAAATGAAATTTGTTTGAAAGTTCTATCTCAATTTATTTTTGAGATATTAATTTTTTTATAGTTTTTAGTACCACTTTTGTAATTGTGGCAACTGAAGTATCCATTTCTATTAAAAGTAAAGGGAAAATAGTCATGGCTTATTTATTTTTATTGATTATATCCTTATTGATGCCATTTTCACATTACAAATAAAAGTAACTTTTTTCTAATTTTTGAACAGAAAATGACGTCAGCCAAAAGAAACACGCATTCTTCTTCATAAATCAAAAGATTGAAAAAGACATTTCAATATTTTTACATTACGCTGATACTGAGTTTGAGACGCTAGGCAAAATAATTCAGTGAATAAAAATGATGTCCTATTTAAAACAAAACGATCATTTTCTTTGATAAAACTAAATATTTGACCAATACTATGGCAACTAAAGGCAAATTTCTAAGTGTTAAATTTTCGCGGGTACTGAGATTAGAACTTAAATTTCATGCGAATGTTCACATGAAAAGACTTTAAGTTTGAAAATACATTCATTAATAACGTATTGCGCATTAAAATACTTTTAAATTGTGAATTTGAGTGGTGCGTATGTAAATTTTGAGAATGTGAAAATAACGTACAGTTTAGATTTAATGGAGGAAAATTTTATAATGTGACAAAGCGAAATTCTTTTTACTGATTTCTCATCCCGTAAAAAGAAACATAAGAGCCTCAATCGATGACTTCAATATAATTACTCATCTTGATTACGCAGTCTAATACAGTTTAATTTTTCAATAATTTTAGCACTTGAAGTTTTTGGAAATAATATTTCGGTAATTTTAGGTTAAAATCATTATTTGTTTCAAGAGTTAGATAACCAATGCCAGATGAATTTTTTATTGTAATTATTTTTGTAAGTTTATAATAAATTCGATCTAACAGTTCCATTCTAAACATTTTAATTCATCGAATTTCGACGGGTTCCAACTCGTCTATATATTACAAACACATGAAGGCATAGGAATCGTGAGGTAGTCTATTTTTCTGGTCCAGTTTCTTGAAGGACGACATCTCTTTTTTTTTTGGATTTGTGTATTATTCAGCGATAGTCATGTCCTACACCTATTTTACTGTAGATGTTGTTTAAGACTGGATCGTCAATAAGGAATTCTTTAGCGGATGCGGATGACATCATTTTATATAAAGTAAAAGCGTGTGTTTTAAGTCTTAAAACTGAACTATCTATATTTATGTACATTTTTTTTTTTCTTCATCGTGGGCGACACTAAATTTTGAAAAGGCAGAATTCATGTTTTCTAATTTTTCTCATTTCAAGGCTATTATTTTTTATATATATACTAACTGACCTGCCCTGTGTTGCCCAGGCTCATGATAATATTCTTAAATTAAACTGAAATTTGTGTGATTTTATATCTTTAACTCTATTTTGTCTGAAATACTGTGTGTGAAACTGACTATGTGAAAAATAAGGGGGAGGGGGGGGGGGGAATGATATTTAGTGGTAAAAACCTTGAAATAACTGCAATGGTCAACATGGGGGGGGGGGGGGTATGTTACCGACGACTGCATAATTTTCATTTTTGTGCTAAAATATTGATATTTAACTGATATTATCCTTCATCTAATATATTAAAATGAAAATTTGTCTGTCTGTCTGTAATGCAAATCCACAGTTTAGGAACCAGAATTGTGAAATCTTACGTACATGTGTATTAAAACTAGGTTGTCAACGATTTTAATCAGTTGATTTAAATCAGCGATTAAAATCATAATTTTAATCAACCGATTTTTATAAAAAAATCACTGATTTAAATCAAAAATTTTCTAAATGTTTAAAATGTCAAAAAATATATTAAAATCTAACATATACATAATTTGAAAGTTTCTACAGGTATTTTGACTTATGAATAAACAAAAAAAGAGCTTTAAATAATCGTTTCTAAGCTTAATTCATGAGCATTGTAAAAAATTAAAAACAGTTAAGCTTATAAAAAGCATTGTTTTTAAGTTTTTATCCAAATTAAAACAGTTTAATTTAAAAATGATATTTAAATCTATATAATTTGCAATGTCATAAATTCCTTTAAGTAATCAATTTATGCATTATTTTATATAAAATTACACATAGCAAGTGTAATACATTTCTACAAGTAAAAGAATAAATAGTAATTAGTAGCATTCTCAAGTTAAAGAAGAATGAAAGAATGACATCTTTTCATAGCTAAATTGTAAATGAATGCATAAGAGAAGAAGAAATAATTGGTATAAAAATGCTAAGCTCACCAAGAACTTCTTCGGTATAGGTTGAATAAATGTTTTTAACTTTGTAACTCACACAATACTAAATAAAAAATAATGATTAGGGATTGAAAAGGCAGCAAAATTTTTCTTAAAAGGAAAAAAAAAATTAAACCATTGAAAGCTAATAATCCACACTGAAAGGTTATAATGCTGTTACTTAAATATTTTGAGGATTTCAGATATAAGTGGCTAACTTTATCCTATATGAATGGGTTTAACTCATTTTCATAATTCTCTTGATTATCATACACATACATGTGTGTAAGTTTAGATTTTGGTGGTTTACAGTAATTTTCCTAAATACAAATGCAAAACGAGCTGCAAATAATATTTGTTAGTTTTGTTATTTGTGTTACTAACTAATGAATTACCTATTTGCAGTTTTTATTAATCCTGTAATTACTTATACTATTTCTTCTAGGACTTTTTTAAATGGTGCAGCACCATGCCCCTTTTGAAATTGGCAAAATGCACCGTGCCTTAAAAAAAAATAGTTGAAATTCACCTGTAGTTGTGGCCAGAGATTTCTTGTAAAAAACTTCCCCATTCAACAGTATTTCTAAATTCATGGGCCAAGATCTCGCAAAAACATAGAACTTTATTTCTTTAGAAAATACAGGATATTATTAAAATATGTTATTTAGTTGTATTTTTCAATTTGTTATTCATAAAATTATTAAAAATTAAGGACACTTTATTCATCATACTAAAAATTATTCTTTTTTTTTTTTTTTTTCTTATATCATTACCTCATTATCATCATTACCATATCATTACCCCTTATATCATTTTCTTATATCATTTTCCTCATGAAATAGTGCCCTTTTTTGGAACTAGCATCCTGTCCCTTTTCCTTTCTAACATGAATACTACATTATTATCATTTTAATAATTAAGTCTTTAAAATGTATAATATGTTTCTAATTAGAGAGTTAATTGTTTAATAATTATTAATTTGAAGTAGTGTTAACTATTTAATATAAAATGCAGTTAATAATTTTAATAAATGTTAAATATCACTAGTATTTATAAAGTTTTACATAATTATTACAATATTAATGAATATAACATTATTGTATGATACTACCTAATGAAACTAGTAATTTGCAGTTTTTATAATTTCTGTAATTACTAACTAATAATTATAATTTTATTAATTAAAGTTTAAAAACATAGATTATGTTAGCAGTTAGTGGTTTGATTGTTTTGGAAACCTAAAGCTCTTGGTAGCTATTCCGTATTTGAATGCTGGGAAAAAAATCATAAAAATCCGGTTTAAATAAAAAAAATCCTATTTTTTTTATTTTTTTTTTAAAAAATCATGATTTTTTTTACACCCTAATTAAAACATAGCCGAGACAACTAAAATAATCTGGAATCGGAATAACTTATAGTTAATTTTTAATTAATAAAAAAACCACTAATTTAATAGCAATTTCCAATCAAATTTAAACATTTTTAGTTATAGCTGTTGCCAACCATTAAAAATCCACAATAAAATTCTTACCACAACCATTACTTTTCTATTACAAGAGTTCCACATGAAAAATGTAATAAATAGTTAGACGAATTTAAAAATAGTGACATCGTAACTTTTCTATCATTAGATTTCCACGTGAAAACTGAAAATGAAATAAATGCTTTGACGATTTTTAAAAAAAAGTGAATATTATGTAATATTCGATATATAATGGATGAATATAAACGTCATATGAGTTTGAAAAAACATATTGAAACATGACAAAAATCCGATTATGGAAATATTTGCCTATTTTAACATTTTGAGGTTCTCTGAATTTGCTTTAGCTATTATTAGATCTATTCCATATATATATATATGTGTATGTATGCGTGTATATTGGAATTTCCACAAGAGGTCCCTAGAGCTCATTTTTAGTGAAGAACTGAAATAAAGATTTCAGATTTTTTTTTTTAAACGAAACTCATAGAATTTTTGTACAATGAAACCTCTCTATAAGGGTCACCTGCCGTTCCATTGAAAATTGGCCCTTATAAGGGGTGGCCCTTGAATAGGGGTGACAAAAAAAAAAAAAAAAAACCAACTAAAATAAGGAAATCAAAACCTATATAGGTGAAAAAACTGTTTATTAACATTTTCAAAGTCTATACATGATTAAAAAATTTTTCGATTGAAGTTTGTTTACTTTTTATAATTTTTTCACAGACAATCTTGGTTTCTAATGATTCTTTTACTTTATGGAACAAATTACTTAAATTTGCATGATTTATTAACCCATTTTCGGTACGTACCATTTCAATAAATATTTTTTTATTAACACTGTGACGAGTATTTTTCATTAATTTTATTTTTCTGCAATTTTTAAGGGTTCTGGAGACATCTATAAAACATTAGTAATTCAACTGGAGTAAACACTTTCCGTTTAGAAATTTTCAAAATACGCTAGTTTTTTAAAAATTGAAACGATTATTGATAAATTTGGCTTCTTGAAAATGTATAATTATTCCACTTGAGATTAATCATATATTTTTATAATGGACTAAAGTTCAAGTTCTGTAAATAAAATAATAATAAAACAAATGTCATAAAAAATAAAAATAAAAATAATTATTAATTTTAATTATTAAAACTAATTATTAAATTTAAAATTATTAATTTTAAATTTAATGGTGCGTTAGCGCATCATTGATCGAATACATTTTATTTCTCAAATAAAATATTATTTTTTATGCATGAAACTTTTTCTTTTGTCTTAATGAATGTAATTTAAGCATATTTCAATGAAAATAATACCACATTTTATAAAATTTCTATGCTTGGCCTAAAATTAACCCATTTTATGCCTTAGAATGAGATATTAGTTTATTTATTTATGGTAGCGTTTCCCGACAGGTGTAAAAATTGTGCACAATGTCAATATGCATTCACAGTTTTAGTAAATGTGGAATCAGTTTTTCTAGACAACCTGTTATCCTTTGTGTGCTCACAACAAAGGGTCAAGTTTCCAATGCAACCCAACCCCTATAGGTTGAAAGGTCAAACAAAGTGTGAGGAACACCTGTTTGTCTCACACGTCGAAAAGTTTATGGTCCTTCATTGTGTTACTAAATCCTCTCCATCTCCCCCTGCTTTCTGTGTTGCAAGTGTAGTTGTTTGCTGAACTCTTATCTTTTGGTTCAGGAATTCAATACACCTGTTAAGGATTAAAGGCACATGTAAAAAAATGACCTTTATGAGAGGTAGGTGCGGTCCCTAATAGGAGTAAATTTAGCACTATGTCTATGGGAAAATGTTTAGTTATAAATAATTATATTACCCTTAATAGAGGTGGCACTTGAATAAGGGTGGCCTTTAAAAGAAGTTTCACTGTATATGCCATTTTTCTTTAATCATGAAAAAATTATTTAGATAACAAAACACTCGGAAACAACTTTTCATCAAAAGTTTTTAATCTTGAACTCAATCCAGATCCTATCTACTAAGTAGGTAGGTAGGTAGCAGGGATATGGATACACATGTCCATCACGAATATCTTAAAAACAGAAATCGAAATGCAGGTTGAAAAAAATTGTTATAACACAAGTTTTAATGATAGTGGATGATGGGTTTAGCCCAACATCCATCGAGAAATAGAAGTAGATGCCGAATCCATGCAACGCTGGGTACTTTGGTACTAGTATCTCATATATAGGTATGACAAAAAGGAAACTTGAAGGCAGAATAAAAGAACATAAATGTGATATACAACTGAATAAGTCCTCTACTGCAATGGCGAGACTCCATAATAAATCACCCATCACAATAACTTTTTAAAATGTCAAAAAATTAGCAAGTAGTTTAAATTCCACATTAAGAGAAGCCCGTGAAATAATCACAGCGAAATCTGAAATATGTATGATAGGGTTCACGCAACAATGGACAATAGATAGCGACACATGTTTAAAAATAGGACTGGGAACATTTTGAAGGCAATGACTAAGTGAGAAACGAGACAAAAAACAACATTAACTGAAAATACCTCAGTAAGGGAGGTGAAAATCATTTTACATTTCTACGGATATTTTATTTATGTTTTAGAGTGTGTGTGTATTTTTTAACTTTTTGGTCTATTTTAAATGACTATCTTAGTATATTTTAATGCTGTGTAATGAATTGGTAAAACAGATTAATCTTATTCATTTCATTTGTTTTCTCAAGAATATTTTATAATTAGATGGGTTTGAATGATCCTCTGCAGTCAGTGGAAATAAAAAGTCATTCATTGCACTTCAGGAGGACGCTTTTTGTTGTTGTTTTTAATCTTCAAATTCTTATCGCAGATTATTGGATTAAAAAGAAAAAACCTCTGCCTCCCCACTGAGCTGGCTCTTGATTCTGTTTATACATTATACAAGCACGGGAGAATGGTTTATATTAGTTTTAGTAATACAGATGTAATGAATATTAAGTAGTAATATTAAGTGATGCATATTAAGCTATAACTCTCGAGTTGTTTTGCAAACGTAATTAGTCTTGCTTTTTCTGACAGTAAGATTTATTTTATACGCACTTTTTTTTTTCCCCCAGTCAATAGGCAATAATCAAACCTACAATTTTGTCAAGATCAGCATCTGTTACTGCTCTTAGTTACAATGTTAAATTAAAATATCCAAATAAAAATTATTTTTAGTTTTGGTTAAAATAAGCTCATTTATTCAAATTTTAAAATAATAAAATCCAAAACATTTGACAGACTTACAAGTAGGATTCGGTGAAATATATCAATGGATATATGCAGACGAACTCGCTTATAGCGAGTGTGAAGGGACCGTGATATTTGCTCGTTATCACCGGGTGCTCGTAAAAAAATATATAAATTCATGCATACTTACTTTATTACCGTAAAATCCCGATTGTAAGCCCCCCCTTTTTTCAAAAGAAAAAGCAGTTAAATTTGGGAGGGGGCTTATAATCGAGATTTTTAAAAATAATTATTTGAAAACCGGTTTTTATCATTATTTTAGAAGTAAATAAGGTAAATACAGAGCTGAGAATCTTCCAAATTTTGACAGCTTGGCAATTTGTAAAATAAAAAAATCTAAATCTCTCCCCCCCCCCCCCCCCCCAAATAAAAAAATTTTCTTCAAAAAAATCTAAGCAAAAATTTTAAAAATATACTTTTTTTTAAAAATGCACTTCTTTAGTTGTTATTTTACTGCAACAATATTTAATCAACCATCTAATCCGCCCCCCACCCCCCGAAAAAAAATATTGCTTCCCCCTCCCCCCCCCTCTGGTACCAAATATGCATAATTTAACTTATAAAACTCTTTAAATTTCTTAATACGCAATATGCTATACAAATACACTATAGTTACTATAGGTGAAAATTGGCGGTCGCCACTCGCCACATGGCGATTAAAGTTGTAAAAGTGGCGATTAAAAAATCGGCCATCAATCGCCACCCTAGTCGCCACTTTCCAAGTGGCGATAAAAAATCTGTTATCGATTGCCATGTGAAATATAGCTTTTTTCATAAAAATATGCATTTCTACTTTGGTTACATCTAATTAGCAAAGTGGTTGATTCTTTTTGTTACCAGATGCAAGCAGATTACAACGATTTAGCTGTATTTTCAATATTTCCGCTTTTCGCCATTGCTCTTCAGTTGGATTATTTTTTCAAGAAATACAGTTTTATTCTGCAAAATATATTCATCAGCTTTGACTCCACATGCATTTCAAATATTTTATTCCTTTCTTTTTTCACCGGGTGCAAGTGGATTTTAAGGACATTGCAGTATTTTCAATATTTCGACTCCTGCCACATGCTCACCAGTTAGATTATTTTTCTTCATGAGATACTGTTTAATCCAGCGGAATACACTCATCAGCTTAGATTTCAACTGTATGTAATGTGTGTAGTATATTAATAACACATTTACTTATTAAATAAAATCCAAATAACATTTTATTGTGCTTTATTTGATATTTTTTTAATTGTATACACCTAACTGTTGTAATTTTGATTTAGTTATTTTTTACATAAAGAAAGTAATAGTAATTTAAATTGATAATAGTGTTTATGAACATATACAAATAATCTAAAGATATATTCTAAAAAAATTAATGTAACAGATTTTGTGGTTTTAAAGTAATTTTCTTGAATTTTGACTGCTTCCCTATTCTTATCATGAATAGTTGGCTGGTATAACACTCTGACTTGTAGAAAAATATGTATATATACATCGATTATAATTTATGTAGATGTCAAGAAAGTTTGAAACATTATAGTGGCCACTAACTTTAAAAAGTGGCCACTAATGAAACTGAGTCTACCGGCCACTGGCTACTAACTCAATTTCCCAGTTTTCACCTATAATAGTTACAATAAATAATCTATCAGATAAATTATTCTCTTCCTGACTCTCATATCATGATCATCACCCCCTTCCTCCCTGCATCTCATGCAGTTTAAAATCTGTATTTTTTTTTTAAATTTCTGCTTGATTTGTGATTTTGTCATAAAATATTTAAATAATCACCTAAATTATTTCATACCCTCCTCCCAAAAAATCTTTCCCTTTCTTTTTTGTCCCACCCCCACCCCCACCCCCACAACACACACAGTATATTTAAAAACAAATTGTTTTTACTTTTTTAGCTCTATTTAATCATAAAATACGCATGTATTCAAGGATTAGAACAGCCAAACTGCAGAAGAATCTTTTACTTTCCTTCTGCATATTTAGAAATCCCCCCCCCCCCCCCACACACACACACACCACCACCATTTGGGGAGAAAGGATGAAGCAAAAATTTCAAAGAGGATGAAGATTTTAGATGAGTGATACTTTGTATGAAATTATGTAGATGAGATTTTAGATCAATCACCTTGCAAATACAGTTGAATCTTGATAATCCGGACATCCAAATTCAGAAAATCTCTAAAATACGGACATTTTTCTGATTTCCGTTTTATTAATTTTTAAAGTAAGACTGCTGTATCTTTCGTATTTCTCATCTAATGCAGTTAAATTCTTTCAACTATAAACACTAAATAAATAAATATAAATATATTCTGGTATATTTTTATAATGATTGGCCGTTAATTAAAGTCTTTAATTATTACAAAAATGGGAAAGTTAAAAAACGGCAAAAAAAAAAGAAAGACTAGACTTTAAACATTGATGACTCGAAGCATATATTTTAATTCTAATAAAATCACTAAAGTACATATTTATAACTAAAGAAACAAACATGCAATTTCATTTTCTTTTGATTGAACTGAAAGATAAACACACTTGATAGTCATTCCATTAACAACTGCTCCTTCTCCAACAGAATGATCAACCTAGTGACATATTGCCCTATGACCTTGATGCGCACATTTGCCGATCTCGATGTGTTGTTTGTTTCAGTTTTGTTTCTTTAAAAAGAACTTAGAATGCAGTAGGAAAATGAGAAAACAAGATGAGGTTTTTTTTGCGATCTTTTGACAAAATTCTTGTTTTTTTTTTTCTCTCTCTTCCCGCAATCCTTTGCAAAATTTGCTGTTTTTTTTCAGTTCGCGATCGTTTGACAAAATTGGCAATTTTTTCTGCGATTGATTGACAAAATTCATTTTTTGTTTTGGACGATCATTTGTCGAAATTCATGATATTTTTCTGTGGCAGACTGACAAAATACATTATTTTTTTTCTCACTCTTGACGAAATTTGCGATAATTTTTTTTCTTTATCGTTTATCGAAACTGATTTTTTTTCTGCAACCTATGACGAAATTCGCGATTTTTCTCAGCGAATGATAGACAAATTTGATTTCTTTCTCCCTTTAATTGATTATTGAAATTAGTAACTCTTTACAGCGATCAGTTGAAAAAAAAAATCTCTAATTGTTTCTTAAATATGTGACGAAATTCTCTAAATATATTCTTGGAAGAATCGTGCAATTTTACATGTTATCTCAAAGAAACTCTAGAAATGGCACTAAACCTTCTCAGATAAAGAATTTGTGAAGATGTAACTACACGATTTCACTCATATTTAACATCCATTAAGAGGATTTTATGTTAAGAAGTTTGTTTTCTTTTCCAGATTTTCTTTTTTTCTGAGGATTTTTTTTAATGTCTGATTTTTTGGACTGGTGGCCGATATTTCTTTAATTTTCGGAACCGAATGACTTAAATTTTCAGAAAATTTGGAATAAAATCACTTCTGTATTATTTATTGTGTACTATATTTTAATTTATAGTGTTTTAATATGTATATTTAATTTCAGCATAAGTGTTATGTTTTAGTGTATCATTCCAATTTTATAACTTAATTCGGGAATTTAATCGTCGTTTATTTGCACTAGGGGGAAAAAATGCATTTTGTATGTTATTATATTGCCATGAAAAATATTTTTTAACAGATCTCCAAAATCCAGAAAATTCGAAAATCCGGAATCGTCGCGGTTTTTCCCACAAAAAATTTTCTGAAAGGAAGGGAGGGGGCTTATATTTGGGAGTGTAAAATAAAATAAAAAGTGCTTAAAAGTGGGAGGGGGGCTTACTTTCGAGGGGGGACTTACAATCGGGATTTTACGGTATACATATTTATTTTTTATTTCTGTACAGTACAAAAGAAGTTGGTTAATTTGCTTTTGTTATGTTGATAATTTGGGATTTTCTTAAATAAGTAATTAAATATGAAAAAAAAAGGTTATTCTAAAATTGAAAAAAACAACTATTATTTATACAAAACAGTTAAAAATATAGTATTTCTTTTTTTTTTTTTCCTATTTAATTACTTATTTAAGAAAACCCCAAATTATCAACGTAACACATTACACAAAAATGTGTTGTGTCATACCTAATACATTTCTAAATAGACACAACCACGTGGTAGATAAATTTCTACCTAGAGAAAATAATTTACGATCGTATAGCAATTTCATTACGTTATATCAAAAACCTAAAAGGAAAAATAATGCTGCTGTGGGAAAGAAATAAAAATAATCACAGAGATACTGAATTAAATTAACGTTTATATAAATAAAATAGAATAAGTATTTAAAATAATCTTCTTTACATTATCTAATTAAATTTACAATACTATTATACTCATTATTTTCTCATTCCTTTTAATGGTAACATGGATATTTTGAAAGGTTATTCATGCATGAAAAATTTACAAATACTCCGGAGTAAAAAAATAAGAGGTACCTCTAAAAAATTTAGATTAAATTTTATGAATCTTGGTGCTGCATCTCCATGAAAGTTGATGGGGCTTTTCTTCCATTCGCCGAGGTCATGCCTTACTCTTGGCTTCCAAATCCCTCAATCTTTACGGCCTCTCCATCTTCTCTGCTTCGGTCGTTCAATGTTCTCCGCTCCGCCCACTTTCCAAAACACCAGCGTCTCCTCCCGATCCAGCCATCACAGCAGAAGCTTCCAAACCGAAGTCCCATTTCAACGAAAAACCGCTTTTATCACTTCGCTTCTTCACCACTTTCCAACGGCATATAGGAAAAAGGTCCGATTGCGTGTCAAAAATAACTGTGTTATGCCATACTATTTATTAGGCTTTTTTTAAATGAATTAATCGATGTTTAAATTATACTTATTACATATTTTTTTTACAGTATATTTTCAAATTAAAAGGAGTATTATTGCTTGTAAAACGTGGTCCGATCGCCATGGATGAATACCAAAAACATTGCCGTTTCGTAAAAATGAAATAATAAATTAAGCTTATATATTTTCCAGAATAACTCTAAAAACTTTTAAAATAATAATATTTTGACATTTGAATGCCTATTTTCAAGATTAAATTATGAGTTAGCTGTAACTTTAAATATTTTTTTACAGACATTTTATAACATTATAAACTTATATTTTACACATAAAATATTCATAAATATCCAACATAAAAAAACTTCCTCAAAATGTTATTAGACATTACAAAGATCAATTTTAGATATTATGTGGAGTAATTTTGTAACTATTGACTGACAAAAAAAAAGGTTATTCTAAAATTGAAAAAAACAACTATTATTTATGCAAAACAATTAAAAATATAGTATTTCTTTTTTTTTTTCATTTTTAATTACTTATTTAAGAAAACCCCAAATTATCAACCTAACACTTTGAACTGTCTTGTGTTATTGTTCTCCTGAAAAACATCATCCTTTGCACCCCTGGCTTTGTAAAAAGTTTAGTTTTTCTGCACACTCAAAAGCCGTTGAGTATGTTGGGGTCGGTTCAGCTTGAAATTCTTCACATTTGTCATTATCATCGTCACTCTCAAGACTCATCACTCACTTTCGGAATGTTAAAGGAATTTTTCCAAGAAATGATTAGCTGAGCTGGAGAGGTGGAAGTCACTAGAAATTTTAAGAATCAGAAAAATATTACTCGCTATAACTGGGGTTTGTTCATTAAATGCGAGTTAGGGTCCCATAGACTGAACATTGTACCTACCCAGTATGTCTGATTTCCACGTTAAATCGGGGCTCGTTATAAGCGAGTTCGACTCTATCTTGATACATTATCTTATATTTATTTTCAAAATGTGAAGTTTGATATTTTTCATATTTTCCATATTTATTTTCGAAATACTGTCTATGATATTTTTGAAATTTTAAGTCAAAACAAGTGTGTTATGGACTGTGTCATTCTGTAGATAAGAACTTTGTTCTGGCAATGGCTTTTTTTTTATCCTCCACTGCCCCTTCCCCATCCTTCACTTCCAAAAAAAAAAAAAAATCTTTTCTAAGATTTATATTTTAAATGTAGAACCCATAATTATGTGGGACACTATTTACTTTAAACATCTATTGAAAAATAAACCTTCTAATTTAGAGAAGTTATTGACAGCTTTATTAGAATCCCTTCTGCTTTTGATTTTCTCCAGTTTAAGCAGCACGACAGGTTAGGGAATGAATAAAGCACACAAACTTCACATTCATGTTCAAATTTTCAGTAAAAACAAATTATCTTGTATACAATTTTGTTGTGTAAAATATAATTTTCTTGAAATTTGATAATAAATCCGATTTTTTTTTTTTTTTTTTTTTTTTTTTTTGTGAGTGTAAAAGGCAAATGGTGTCTGTTTTCAATTAGTTTATTTTCAATTTTATTACTTAAGTGGGAAAAAAAAAAAAGACATTTAAGGGTGAATCCACGGTCATGTGTGAGACAATTAGAATAAGTTTCATGAGAGCTTTTGCAATTTTGAAACTCATTTAAGGTTTTTTTTTTTTTTGCTGACCCAGAGTAAGTACTCTATTTATGTGATATTATAAGCAAAAAAAAAAAAAATTTTATTCATGTTTTTAAATGAAAAAAAATAATGAATGAGAGCTGTGATGTGTAAGACACATTATTGGACAAGACTTTTCAAATGCTTTGCTTCTAACAAGAATTCCTCTGAATCTGCTCTGATTATACAGCTGTAAAGTTTTGTAATATAGGCTCAGACACATGTCAGTACCCATCAATCCAAAATCTATTGTCAAATTGTAAGATAAAATGCCAATAAGGGTGGATCGTCCATGTCACATTCACTTGATTTTAGGCCAGTTCACATCATTGAGTGATTTTTATTTGTATTTTTATTAATGTTATACTAATTTATTTGTTCTTTCTTTGTTTGAAATAAAAATTATGTGTAATTCATAATTTGGTGAAATGGGTTGGCGGGATAACTCAGTAGTACCCACATTTCTAACTATTTATAATGTTATTTGTTTAAAAAAGTAATAATTTTTCTAATATGTGTCATGTGTAGGACACTATTTTAAGATAAATTTTAAGATCCTCATTTTAAGATAAAAGAAAGTTCAAAAAGTTCATTTAAGAAAATTTCTACATTAATGTGAAGAAACAGGTATCAAAGACAAAAAATGTACTTTTTTTAAATTAAATTTTGATGAATAAAAATTGCATTAAAAAAATTGGACACTCTAATAAAAGCAAAGTATTCATGACAGAACAAGTTTTATTGTTTTGTTTTAGAAGTTTGCGTTCTTTAAATCTTCCTATTTATAAGAGCCTTTACTATGAGCAACAAGGGTCGCATCCATAGCTTTTACTATTTCTTCCTATTTGTATGAAATTTCATTTCGATGTTGAGGTCTTTTGAAATTATTTCACATTTTTTACTCTTCTCTGGCATTTACAAAAAATGTATCCTTCATTTACGAGTCATTTTTCCTGGATAAAGCGTGTCCTTATAATTCAAAATAATCCATTTTCCAAATTTTAGATCAACTTCATTTGAAATTAAGATTGTTGAATGGTTCGATTTTTGTTTCATTCGGCAGGCAGTGGTGGTGACAAAGTAGGCTCCTTTACTTGTGTTCAATGCTATGGAAGCTTGATTATTCCTTTGACATGAGTTATATTTTTCTTATACAATCTTTCTTCTTTTCCAATATTTTCATGCTCTGTGAAAGCTGGCCTGTTAAGTGAGTGCATTTTGCTCTCACTCATCATCTTATGTGTGACCACCCACTCACCCATCCACTACACTTTTTTTCCGTGTGAATGATTTTTCTCTGAAATAGAGTTTTGCCATGGATTTATGTTTAAACTTAGAGGAGGGTCCATCACTTCATATAATTTCTTCTAGTCCTTGATAAAGAAATTTGATAAAAGCAAAAATAGTTTTGTCTATATTTGTTAATCCTATGGGTTCAGTCTGATAGTAGTTACCATTCAAACAAAGTTGCAGCAGTGAACAAAATACTTCATTCTGATACTCGAAGTCATTTTGCAAAATTCTTATGCGTTTCGTAGTCTTTTCAAATTTGAAATATTGGATTCTTTTAATATTTAATTCAATTCATAATTTTAGCCCTATTTACAATTATTTTCATATTCATCTCTCGTTTGAGAACTCTTGGGTTATGCAGTTGATTTTTGCCATCCCTATTTTTCCATGTTTTTCACAAAACAAGTTTATTGGAATCACTGGAAATTGCAAATAGCTTTCCATCACAACCTTTGTCACACAATAAATACACCTGTTTGCTAAACAAAAGAACATTCTAAAGAAATAGGTATTAATAACATTCCTATTCATTATTGAGGAGTATTTTATTTGAAATGTGGCACACGTGATGTCACATGTGGAATATAAATACATAAAATATTGTTTTATTAATTCATAAATGGATAGAATTAAAAAACATATTTGGGATTGTTTATACACAATTTAAGTATTGCGCAACAGCACAATACTTATTTATTTCCAGTGTCACTTCTCAATGTTAATTTAACATGGAAAAGCCTATGGAGATCATAACTTTTTCATTTTTTCTTCCCACCTTTTTGTCCCTGATGACACTCATTTTTTATTCTTTACTAATTCTAATGATATTATAAATTTAAAGTGTAAAAACGTTTGCCTGACGTCAAGGTCAAAACAAATGATAAAATGCCTTTACATATAGGTGAATTATAACCCAGATAGAAACACGGGCCAATCTTTTTTGCATTACTCAAATATTTTTCTTAATAATTCCAATTTTCGCTTTATTCATTGAAAATCAACAGACATTTTTCATAGAAAATGTAACATTTTTACTTCATTGTTGAAAAATTTCAAAAGCCATAATAATAATTTATTTCTTTTTAGTTGAAAGATTTTCACGTGAAATATTAAACTGAGCTAGTTTTTCTTTCAAAAATTAAAAAGGTGAATATGGCGTCATAGTGGAAATAAAAAGGGTTATTTTCAGAATAAGTTTTTGCTTTGATCAAGTTTATATTTTAGTAAAAAGTTTCTAATGGATAGCTATTTTTACGCAGGTAGCGAACTTAGTGGGGAATTATATAACTTAAATTTTAAAATGTATTTTTTTCTGAGATGAGAACTATTTATACCCCAAGTTAAACTTAGGTAATAATTTTCTGATGTACAGTCAACTCTGTGAAATCCACCGATGTATAATCCGCAAATGTCTATTATCCGCACTACACGTTGGAATGTAAACAATGAAAATTGTCATTAACAGGTAAACTCATAAAATTAAATTTGGTATACATATTTTTTTCCAGTTATCAATTTTCCAATGAATAATATTTAAATATAAACTGGATATAAATATTTAATTTTCTTTGACTACAATTTTTTTTTTTTTTTAACTACAAACCAAAACTGAACCTATCAGTGTGTTGTGTCAATGTTTACAATAATGAATAATCAGTAAAATTTGTATTGTATATAATTTATTTTTTCTCAAAATTAACTTAGTTATTAAATATATTAAACAAATGTTGTGTTATGCTTTTCTTTTCCATTGCAATTGTAATTTTTATGCAGTTGTTCCTAATTTATAGTCAAACTTTAAAAAATAAAATCTAAACAAAAGAATGATCTATAATCCGCAAAAATGTATAATCCACAAAACCCTTGGTCCCTAAATGTGCAGATTTTACAGAGTTGACTTTTACATCACCCCTTGGGAGAGATTAAAGCTTAAAAATTTGACATGACCTTACATCACCCCTTGGGAGAGATTAAGGCTTAAAAATTTAAGTAAAACTTTTATTTTTTACTGAATCACAGCTATAATATTATTAAATATTAGCAGTAAGGATTCAACACAAGTTACATTTACGTTCATAGCGTTCCTGAGTGGGAAATAGGGTATCTAAATTTAAGGGAAGTTAATTTTTTATAGATTTTTTATGTCCAGATTGGAAGTTTTTGTCTAAACTACCGCAACCTGCATTACTACAGTGGTGAAACATTTTGAATTACACATTGGTAAACTGCATCCCACATTGAGATGCAATACCGCGTACATCAAAGCCTGATGATGATACTCTCTATTTTGAAATGCGTTCGTCTGAGTGCTGTAGTTATTAAAAAACTAGACATATTAAACAAAAACATAATTTGAAGAACAAATTAAAAAAACCAAATTTATTTCCTACATTGTTTAAGCTCGAGAAGGGACAGATATTAAGTTATTTCATTCAATTAGTTCTACTTTTAATGTTAAATTTTTGTAACAAATTAGTTAAGCCAATTGAAGATTTTAAAAAAAAAATCATACAATATAATACTTAAACTAGTTGGATGTGCCAATCCCAAAACTTTCTTCTATCTTATTCATCTTAATATTTCAAAAACTTGTTACATGTGTTAATACTTCAATAGTATTAGTTCAATACTATACCAACTTTGATTTTCATCTTAAATTTCTGCTTCAGTCAATTAAACGAACTAAAAACGAGTTAATCTGTATCATGATATTTGTTAAAGTTAATGGTTTTTCCTTATTCTGTCGTTATCAGATGTTTGCAATAGCCGGCTTAGCAGGAAGCAAGTTCCCGCCTTTGCACGAGCCGCTGATGGACAATAGAACTATGAAAAATCAAAAAGTATACAAAAATCGCTATCACAGAGCCCCTTTACCACGCGATATTTCCAAATTCAAGGAGGACCTGTTAGCCAAAGCCAAAAACATGCACAAAAAATTTGGTTGAATTGTATGCATAATTTTATACACTTTTCGATTGTACAATAAAGAAAATGGCACAAACATCACTATTACAGTGCCCCCTTCCGGCAGATTTTTTTCAAGTTCAGGGAACACTTGCTTGCCATAGCCAGAAAACATACACAAAAAATTTGGTTCAATTAGATGCATAAATTCATACACTTTTCGATGGTACAATAATGAAAATGGTACAGACATCGCAATTATAGCGCCCCCTTCCGGCAGAATTTTTCCAAATTCAGGGAGGACCTACTTGCCATATCCAAAAACTTAAAATAAAAATTTAGTTCAATTCTATGCACAACTTCATACACTTTTGGATGGTACAATATTCAAAATCTCACAAAATTCGCTATTACTGCGCCCCCTACCGGCGAATTTTTTCCAAATTCAGGGGGACCTGCTTGCAATAGCCAAAAACTTAAAATAAAAGTTTGGTTCCATTCTATGCATAACGTCATACACTTTTAGATGGTACAATATTCAAAATCACACAAAAATCAATATTACAGCACCCCTACTGGCGAATGTTTTCCAAATTCAGGGAGGATCTGCTTGCCATTTCCAAAAACTTAAAATAAAAATTTGGTTCAATTCTATGCATAACTTCATACACTTTTGGATGGTACAATATTCAAAATCGCTGTTAGAGCGCCCCCTACCGGCGAATTTTTTCCAAATTCAGGTAGGACCTACTCGCCATATCCAAAAACTTAAAATAAAAATTTGGTTCAATTCTATGCATAACTTCATACACTTTTAGATGGTACAATATTCAAAATCGCTATTACAGCGCCCCCTACTGGCAAATTTTTTCCAAATTCAGGGAGGATCTGCTTGCCATACCCAAAAACTTAAAATAAAAATTTGGTTCAATTCTATGCATAACTTCATACACTTTTGGATGGTACAATGGCGACAGACAGACAGACGGACACATGGACAGACAGACATTTTCTATAAACATGTTTTTTGGAATCTCTGACCCCCTAAAATGTGTAAATCTGTCAAAAACCGGAAGTCGAAAAAAATTTCGATTACAATACTTTCTTCTATTGAAGATAGAATAAAGTAAAAACCCTAAAAAATGAAATTCTGTTCAAATGAAATCGAAATAAATCTTGGACTTTTTGTATGCATCTTATCATTTTATGTACAATTGTCATAAACATAATACAAAATCTGCAATACAAATATTTTCAATTAAAAATGGAAGAAGTCTAAGATTTATTTCGATTTCATTTGAACGGAATCTAATTTTTTAGGGCGTTTTAAGTATCATATTGTATGATTTTTTTAAAAAAATCTTCAATTGGCTTAACTAATTTGTTACAAAAATTTAACATTAAAAGTAAAACTAATTGAATGAAATAACTTAATATCTGTCCCTTCTCGAGCTTAAACAATGTAGGAAATAAATTTGGTTTTTTTAATTTGTTCTTCAAATTATGTTTTTGTTTAATAACGTTATTTATAAGCCGCAACCATTTTAAAATATAATTCTTGATTCAGTACCAATTTCAAAAACTACTGTTTATTCTGTCATGTGTGGGACACAAATTTGCAGCAACTTTAATGGGTAATAACATAATTTATATTGTAGTAAAATTCCCAAAACAATGTATAAAATGGAAAACATACTGGCATATAATAAAGTGTAACAGCAAAATTCTCAAAGTTAAAAAGAAAAGAAAATTAAGTACTAAAGTTGATGCGTTTTAGCCGCATGGTATTCAGCTAATGGCCATCTTTGAAGCACTGTTGCCACTCGCTAAAAGTGAAATATTGAAAAATTATTCTGTTATATGTATTATTTGAACTTTGAAATATAACTTCAGTAACTTATATAATTATTTTTACAATATTTTTCTCTGCCGGAAAATGTCTTGTTTTTCATGGAATGTCCCTTAAAATATTATTTTATTAAGTTTTCATGTTAAGTGCAATATGTTTTAGTTTCTAATTTGTATTAGATCTGAAAATATTTATAATCATCAATAAGTTGACTATTTTGAAAATAACTGATATATATCAAGAATATTGGATCTAATCAAAATATCAGATATTTTTGATATTTTCGAAAATATCATGATATTTGCATGCGAACCCTGCTTACAAGGAAAATAAGCAAAAAATTGTTTTTCTGCTGTACAATTTCATCGCTGTCTCCCTCATCAGCTATAAATATTGTTCCTCTCAACTATCTGAGTATTTGAAGCATTCGGCATTCCCGCAAAATGACGGTTAATTCAGCTTTTATATTAGTTCTTCTTCTTCTTCATTTTTTTTTTGTTTAAGATACATAATTTTGATGTTTTATTAGAAAACTTCATATTATCTTTCTAAATTATGTACTATTCAAAATTACGTAACTAACAATTCTAAACTACATAACTAACAATTCTAAACTATGCTTGTTATTATTTTTTCTCAATTACTTCATAAAAAACGTTTTTGAAATTCAGTGACGGCAGTAGATATTTTTTACTGGTGACTAGATTTTTTTTTTTTTGCTGGCTACCAGATTTTATGAAATTGAGTCATGTACTATTTGTTTGACATTTGTTCTTCATTGTATCTTCTTAGCTGAACCTCCTGTTGTGAAAACCAAACATCCTGTTCAGTTTTTCTTGGACGGTGTGTGCTTATCGGAGAGTGGAATGCAGTACATCAAGTCCTTGGCCCCCGACCAGCCCAAGAAGATCCCCAGGCCAAGGAAGATGAAGCAAAACATGACTGGACTGTCCCCCTTCTCTTTGCACAACATTGACCGAAATGAAGACTCCACATCCGCTATGGCTCCAGGTAGTGTCACTTTGGTTTTTATCTCACCTTTCATTCAGTCATTGACACTGAAATTGATTGCAGTGGACATTGGATCGATGGACATCGATGGACATTGGATCATGAATGTGTACCTGATAGTGGACATTGTTCCAGTTAGAAATTAATTTGGGATATAATAACAGATATTATTTTTTCAATGCAAAACTAAATTTTCGTTTAAAAAAAAATCCATTTATAAAAAAATATATATTTTACTATTAAAAGATTTCCCTACATTTTCCTCAATTGAAGTAGGAAAAAAAGTGGCCTTTATGTATTTCAGTGTGTGTAAATTAGAAATGGTTGTATTTCCTATTATTTTAATATTATTATTATTTCTAAACAAAAGGAATGAAATTATATCTGTGTGTGTGTCCATCCCTTATCCATCATAATATCATGTACCATTGAGGGGGAAACAAAATAATTCTCCTGACTTTTAAACTAGCTAATGTTTTCAATTTGCTACAATGTACTTCAAAACATGTGAACATCTCCCCCCCCCCTCCCCTTTACAAGGGCACAGATTTTAAAAAGATCATAGACTCGTATAAAACATTTTTATTCGATATTTTTTCAAGGCTATATTTTATTTTTATTTAATGTTGTTATGAATATTTAGATCAAATGAGTGAGTCAGCCATCCTTTTTTAGAGGAAAAATTGAATTAAGAATATGAAGTTTATAAGTTAAGGATAATTTTAGTGATAAATGGAACATTGTTGGAGTAAATTATTATGTGCATTACATATTTTATGTAAGGCTGGCTTAATGTGCCACAGGATTTTTTAATCCATTTTCAGGATCATTAAGCAATAGCTGAATGGCAGTACAGACAGACATATGTTCAATGTTAATTTCTGTGTTAAGAAGAAAGTGAGAATTAGGTTGAGTGAAATTCATTGATGTCACACTCAGTCACTTACATTTTAAACCCTACAACATTTATATTGACAATGTTTTTTACAGAGCTAGCTGTTTTCAGATAGTTAAGGTAACTTGATCCTCCTGGTTTCAAGTTCTTGATAGGCTACTAAGACAAACTTTTGAAATAGAATTGCGACCTTAATGTTGAACAAAAATATTAATGTGGATACTCATTTTATTTGGAATCTTAAACTCTACAATATTTGTATTCATAATGTTTTTTATAGAATTAGCTGTTTTGAGATATTGTTAAGGTAATTAAAAAGAATGTGTTTTTCAACTATAAATATGTACATATTGTCTAACTTTCACCTAGTATGAGGGGGAAAACTTAGTACGTTCATTCTAGACCTAAACAGAAGGGATTAAAACAATTTCCAGTTTCCTCCTAATTAATTCCGAATTCAACTCCCTAACCACTGGGCTATATATATATATATATATATATATAACGTCCATGGAATTTATGTCAAAGGTGAAGATGACAGATGATTTTTGGTTTCTAAAATAAACCGATTCTTGATGATCAAAATTTGAAAAAAAGTTTTTTTTTAATTCAAATTTTCCTGAAAAATATAATGCAATCACAATATTGTCTTCACTATCAGTTGAAATAAAAGATAATTTCAATTTGAAAATAAAGAAAAAGAAGAAATCTAATAATCCCCTAATAATACCGCTTTTGACACTTGTAGATCAATATGGATAACGGGTGTTAATTTCACTGCCAAATGTTTCATATTTTAGGAGAAATAGCTGCGAAACATAATTAGTCATTTCATAAATTTGTTTCATTAGGATTTTATATATATATATATATATATAGGGTAGATGTATTTTAAATAGTAGCATAGTGTCAATCTAAATTTGATATTATTTTTAATCAGTATTTTTTTATCCTATGGTTGTGGGAAGCATCCATTAGGGTGGTTAAGTGCGAGGTCATTTAGATAGATATTTATTTATTCTTATTGGCAAGCAGGGTTGGTAAAAAACCCGTTTTGTTTTTCAAAAAAAACCAAAAACCCGATTTTTTTTGGTTTAAACCGGTTTTTTTTTTAGATATATTTTCCTATTGCATATACATGCACATTTATTGAAAAAATTAAACATGTTGGATATATAAGTAATATAATTTCATTTAAAAATAATTTAAATTAAATAATTACAATCAATTATGTAGAAAATTGAAATCATTTAAAATGTAAACATTTTTAGTAAAAGCTATGTCTTATGTTCCATGAATAAAATGCTCTGTGTAATGAAACATTGATACCTTGAAAATTTTAATAAACAATCTTTTGATTACTAGTACTATAAATAAATATATGGCCTAGTTTCATAAATATAACATACTTTCCCATGGCTATTCAAAATAATTTCTTTGAAAAATTTGCAATCTGAAATATCTGATTTTTCTGTTAGAACACTACATGACATAATCTTTTATTGAAAGTAAAACTTTTTATAAAGAATTCCTGGAATAATTTGAATTTAGCAGTAGAGTCTTTACATGTTTCAAGAAGTATTGTGTATTGTTATTTTACACTTCTCCTCTGAAACTGACGGTAAAAAAAAAAGATGACAGTAAAATAAACAGAACAGAAATATCTATTTACCAGCTTTTTAGACTACTGAAAACATTGACCTTAAAATGGAAAGCAGATTTATAAAAGTTGTCATGCACTAAAACATTTAAACAGCCATCAGACTTAATACACAGGCTTTCTTTCTAAGCTATGTTATAATACATATTGCTTTCAAATGTCTAAACTAAAAATTAATAATATATCTTTTTAGGCATTTTTATGAGAATTTTTTCTATTATGTCTCAAGCGAGCCTTATCTTGAATTCCCCCCATTTTTTTGTCAGATCTAAATAGTGGATTCGATTATGCAATAGGTGATTTAAATATATCTTATTGCATATTTTAGTTAAAAGTAAACAGGTGCTTCGCTAGCACGCAATTTTTCAATGTCCTTTTATTCGACTTCATATCTTGAGTTTCTTTTTAGGTGCGTTCGTAATTATATAAATACGTAGCACCTATAGTCGTTGTTCAGTCCGTCCGTCTGTCTGTCCGTCTGTCCGTCCGTCTGTCTGCATGTAATAGAGAAAAAACTACCCAACCGAATGGTCTGAAATTTCAAATATATGATTGTTGCAAAATTTTGTCGTGCCATTTCAAATTTTATGAAAATCGGATGTATAGTTTAATTACAGGGACAGTCAAAAGTTTTTCTTTACATTACGGCCAAAGGGAAAAATTATTGCAAGTGCATTTTAATGATATTACAGCCTTCCGAATGATCTGAAATTTTAAAGATATAACTGTTGCAAAATTTTGTCGAGCCTTTTCAAATTTTAGGAAAATCGGATGTATAGTTTAATTACAGGGACAGTCAAAAGTTTTTCTTTACATTACGGCCAATGGGAAAAATTATTGCAAGTGCATTTTAATGATATGAGAGCCTTCCGAATGATCTGAAATTTTAAAGATATAACTGTTGCAAAATTTTGTCGAGCCCTTTCAAATTTTAGAAAAATCGGATGTATAGTTTAATTACAGGGACAGTCAAAAGTTTTTCTTTACATTACGGCCAATGGGAAAAATTATTGCAAGTGGATTTTAATGATATTAGAGCCTTCCGAATGATTTGAAATTTTAAAGATATAACTGTTGCAGAATTTTGTCGAGCCCTTTCAAATTTTAGGAAAATCGGATGCATAGTTTAATTACAGGGACAGTCAAAAGTTTTTCTTTACATTACGGCCAATGGGAAAAATTATTGCAAGTGCATTTTAATGATATTACAACGTTCCGAATGGTCTGAAATTTTAAAGATATAATTGTTGCAAAATTTTGTTGAGCTATTTCAAATTTTAGGAAAATCGGATGTATAGTTTAATTACAGGGACAGTCAAAAGTGTTCCGTTACATTACGAGGAATGGGAAAAAATATTGGAAGTGCATTTTAATGATGTATCAGACTATGCGCTTTATGAAGTGCAAAAAATTATACATTCAGTACAATATGGGGTGCAAAAAATAATTATAAAACTAGTTATAGTACGAACGCACCTCATTTGCCACGTTTGACGAGCAATTTCCAACTTGTTTATTCTTAAGGCTGTTCTCAAATTCGAAAGGGGGCAACTTTATGACATAAGTTTTAATTTATTTTTGTTTGGAAATGTATGAAACTAGCAGATGCTGTTGTTCAGAAACTATGTAATCAAACTGTATTTTCTGTTTTTTTTTTTTTTTTTGCAAACCAATCGATCTTTCAGAAAATAGTGTCAAAGTGGGTGTTTTGAACCAAATTTCCACGCGAAAAAAGCATAATCACTCAAGGAATATTTAAAAACATCTTGTGTCAAACAAATGTGTCAAAGCATTTTGCGCTTGTTGAGTAGCGCATTTGAGAACAGCCTTAAAAGAAAATCTCCCCAATCAAGAAAATATTCTTTTGCAGCTTGACTGAAATCTTAAAGATCATTTTATGTTATTAATTGTAAATAATCTGCGTTTTCTCAAAGGAAAATATTTTATTGAAAATATTGAATATTTTTAATCTATTTTATCTTTGCTACATTCACATGTTTTAAATTTTATCTTTAGAACTTCAGATATGTTCATCAGTACATGCAATTTGCATTCTACATGCATACAAATATAAACTAGACTCACTATGTCTCACGGTGACTGCTGGGATTAAAAGTAGAAATTATTTATATCTAATAACTTGAAACACTTAAATTACAAAAATGAGAAAATATTATATTAAATCTTTTTTAAAAAACCAGTTGGTTAACCAATTGATTTAAACCGTGCCAATCCTGCTGGTAACAGAATAAAATCATAATGCAAAACCCCAATCCCAATGTAGGAATGCAAGGAAAACAAAGGCTTGCTAAACCCAATAGCAATGATACAACAAAGAAAACTTACAGCCAACATTCATTAGCATACAGAACAAAGTGTAACCAATGGAGAGAATTACTTACAATTATGTCATCATTGAGGCATAATGTAATCCTTAGTAAATCTTAACTAATGAAGCAATCTAAGTAGTAAAAGTGTATTTTTAGCTCAAATCTGCCATTTTGGCTATTTTTATAAATAAAAGGCTTAAAAAAAAAGAAGAAAAAAAACTAACTACTTGTTTTTTTTTCTAGTCTGCCATGTAGATATAAAGCTTATAAGAAAAGTTTGATTGATTAAAAATCTTTGTCAGTTTACAAATTTGTTAATTCATCATTTTTCTAAAGCTTTGCTTGTAGCTTCTGCATAACTTGGATTTTGCATTTTTCAGTAATTCTAAAATAAATGAAAACAATAGGTAAAAAGAGAAAAAAAAAACCAGATGGAAAAAAACCAGCATGGTTTAAAAAAAAAAAAAAAAACATTTGGTTTAAACCATGGTTTAAATCAGCATGGTTTAAACCAAACAACCATGTTGGCAAGTAATGAATATTGCAGATTTTTTTTTTTTAATAACTATGGGAGGGGGGGGTGGTGCTCTTCCTCCCCTGCTCGCTATGCTCACCAACCCCCGCGTAATTGCTTAGTGATTCCATTCCATATCACAAAGCAATCCCTATTTCTAACCAACCCCAAATTATTGTTTGTGCTTAAAAATAATGTAAAAAGTTCAATTAAGCTTTATTCATAAGCTAATACAGGGCTTGAATTTCAGGGCGGGATGGTGGGATTCGCGCCCAAAATTTTGAAATCCCGCCGAAAAGAATACCGTGGGCAGGAGGCTCCCGTCCAAAAAATTTCATCCTTTTCAGGAAAATTTTGCATTTTGAAACCACGATCAACTCCTGCGAACGCTTTGCGAATTTCGTGATATTTTCGCGCTACAGATTGATACATTTTGCGAGTTTTTTACCGCGAAAGATCGTTGAAATTCTCGATTTTTTTTCGCGACCGACGAACAAATTTCACTATTTTCTTCCCGAGATCGATTGAGAAGTTTCGCGTTATTTGCCGCGACCGATTGGCGAGTTCAGAGGTGATTCTGTTCCGAATTTTCCGAAAATCAGGAAAAATCTGGCATCAATTTGGGCATAAAAAGTATAACAGAAAAATATCTCGAATTTCGACAAATGATCGCCGAAAAAATCAATTTTGTCAGTTGTTCGCAGAAAAAATCACCAATTTCGTCGCAAAGGATTGCGGAAAAATTCAGGGGTGATTCTGAATGAAAAAAGATTTTTCTGAAACTCACAGCAATTTTCTGAAAAGTTACGGTAGGGGGTGTGGGGGAGGGAATCCACGACGGCACTAATTATGCGTTTTCTCCGCTGCCCTTTGACGAAATTAGCGGTTTTTTTCGCAATCTGTTGACGAAATTTGCCGTTTTTTCGCGATCTTTTGACGAAATTTGCAGTCTTCTCGCGATCTTTTGACGAAATTTGCGGTTTTCCCACGATCCTTTGACGAAATTGGCGATTTTTCTGCAAGCGATTGACAAAATTTATTTTTTTTGGCGACGATTTGTCAAAATTCGCATATTTTTTATGTCCTGAATTTTCGGATTGGTGACCAATTTTTTTTTAATTTTTGGAAATGAATGCCTTAAATTTTCGGAAAATTCGGAACAGAATCACCCCTAGAAAAACTCTAATTTCGCCAAAGGGTCGTGAATAAAACGCGAATTGTGCAAAGGAATCGATAATAAAACACAAATTTCGTCAAAGGATCTCGGAAAAAACGAGAATTTCGGCAAACGATGGCGGGAAAATGCAAAATTCATCATAGGATCGCGGGAAAAAAACGCAGATTTCTTCAAAGGATTGCAGAAAAATCACTAATTTCGTCAATGGATCGCAAAAAAGTAAAATTTGTCAAATTATGGCGGAAAAAAACTAGAATTTCGTTAAAGGGTTATGAAATAAACGCAAATTTAGTTAAAGGGCCGCTGAAAAAAATTCACGAATTTCATCAAAATATTGCACAAAATACTCAAATTTCATCAAAGGATCGCAAAAAACGCAAATTTCAACAAAGTATCGTGGAAAAACGCGAATTTCGTCAAAGGGCTGCAGAAGAAACGGAAATTTCTTCAAAGGGCTGCAGAGTATACAGAAATTTTGTCAAAGGGTCGGGGAAAAAACGCAACAATCTCTTTAGAAAAAACAGCACACAAATATCTATGTTTATTATTATAGGTATACTTTTTGATGTGAAATAATATAAGGAACTAACTTTTGAAAAATTGGGTTTAGCCTGAACCCAACTTGCAGGAATCTACACTTAGCCTGAAATCAATTCGAATCAAAAACAGTTTACTCGACCTGCAACAAAAATAATTAGCGCCGGGAGAGGATTTCCCAACCCCTTCCCATCCCTTTCAGAAAATTGGCTGTGAATTTCAGATTTTTTTTAAAAATTATCCTCGAATTTCACTTTTTGCGGCAGACTGATGAAATTCACCCGTGACATTTGGTTGAAAGTTGAAAAATAGACTGTATAACAGATTAATTTTCTTCCTTTTTTAAATAAAACATTTTGCATAATTATTCTGAGCTGTTGATTTAAATTGTTTCAATGGTATTTTGTAATGTCTGTATTAATGTAATTCTTTAAATATATTGGTGGGATCTATTATATTCCACCTAATTTTAATGCAGATTCGTACCAGAAACTTTTAATTAATTTTTACGTTTTAAACTTTGGTGGAAAAAAGTCAAAAATTTGCTGTTCCTCTTTTTAAAGTAATTCTTTTTTTAAATTCCGGTGGGGATTCAACATTTCACAAACATAATTGCTTGCCCCTCAAAAGGTTAAAGATTTTTTTCTCCCTCCCAAATAGCTTAACTCCCCTCCATTTACAAATGTTGGTAGGGAGGGCCCCCCCCTCCCCCCTAGGAAAAATTGAATTTCAAACCCTGTAATATTAGTTTTTGTTGCATTGAAAAATCTCAATTTGTTGATTTTCTGCAAGAAAGTAAACCCTATAGTATTTCAATGGATGTCTATGGAAATTTGGAGAAAAACTGAAAGTAGTGCCAAGTTGGTGTCACTTTTGGTGACATTTGGCAACAGAGCTTTCCCCCCCCCACCCCCCCCACCCCCCACCCCAACAGCGGCAGAATGCTCTGACTAATCAGATGTGTTTCACGGTATCCATGCAGATTTTCATTGGTCCATTTCCAAAGCGTTACTTTTTTTTATATATAGAGAGGGAAGTATTTAAGAGGGACTGCAAAGGGAAAAAAGGAAATTTTGGAAAGCTTTTTTTTTTTTTTTTTTTTTTTTTTGTTAAAGGAATGATTTTAATTACTAGAATAGCATCTCTCAGAATTTGTCATAATTATTTTTAAGACCCCCTACTTAAAATTCTTAGAACTGTAAGGTAATTGACTGTGTCACAAACTTTTAATCCATTAAGGATTGTTGTAATGATTTTTTTAACCTATTTTTTTTCACCTCCGTTAATTTTATCTTTTACATATTGAACATAATATTGAAGTGAAGGTGATTTTAAATAAATCTATTCTCTCCAAACAGAAGAAATTAAAACCGAAACACTGACTGCTGAAGAGCTAGCCATGAAGGCGTACGATTTTGAAGAAGGAAGGTTAGTGATAGACTCCTCAGCATCCGAAGACAAAAAGAAAAGGCCACGCAAACTACAAAAGCTGGGTAAGATCATTTATTGGATTATGACACTGTTGCACCCATTTCTAATATTTCTAGTGCATGGATCACTCTCGATCCAAGATTAAGCCTATTGTATCAATACATTGTATTGTTTTTTATTGCCTTCAGATTTCCTTATTTATTTGTTTTAGATTTTGAAACAATTTACAATGACAAGAAGTTTTTTTTTTCCCCCTTCATAACATTGATAGAAAAAATAGAGGTGTTCTCATACTTTACACTTTTCAGTCACTTGCTTTTTTAGTACTAGGTAAAACTAGTCGTTGGGGGCCATCGTAATACTTACCCATCATGGATATGCACAATATAAAATATGAAAATAAAACATGTGATACAGGCTAAGACTTTTATCCATCATTTCATTTACTTGTACTCCCTTAAATAGAATTAATAGAATCCCTTCTTAAGCTAATATTACTTTTTGTTGCACTAAAATATCTCAATTTGTTGAATTTTTTCTGTAAGCAAATAAACACTATTGGTTTACAATGGAAGTCTATAGAAATTTGGCGAAATATTAGAGATACAGCCAATTTGGTGTCACTTTTGGTGACTCCTTTTTGGTTGCCAAATTTGGTGATATATTGCCAAGTTGACTCCAAACTTGGTGGCATTTGGTGACAGAACAGGATCCCCCCCTATGATAACCTCCCTTATAGGTATGGAGATGCATTAAATGCTTGACATTTACGATAAGCCATTATTGGCATTTAATCTTAATTTTTGGCGATAGTTTTTGGGTCGGCGGGATAATCAAGTTGTACCCAATTGCATAAAAGAAACATCCTTGTAACTCGAAAAATTATAATCCTATAACTAACAGTTTACTGTGTCGGATTAAACGTCTCATTTCCAATTATTATATATCTTTGAATTGAAATACAGGGTCATGAAAAATCAAAGAGTGTGAACAATATGATTACAAATATCTCGGCAGCTCATTATCCAATCAACTTCTTTCTTTATGCAAAAGTGATGCTTTTTTTATTGTCTTTTATATTCACTCCTTCAAAGAAACAATTTCGAAATTTTTTGTACACCTTTATCAGAACAAATATTTCGAGAGTTAAAAAAAAATAGTTCTGCATAATCGAGGTTACTGATATTCAATAGGTTTCTTTCCATTATTACTTCCTAAGTACACACCAACTTTAAGTCTCTATGTCAATTTGTTTGGGAGATAGAGCGTTTACAGACACACACACACCCAGACGGACGGCAAAATTTTTTTTTCTAAAAATGTTTTTCGGAATCTCCCGTGTCTGAAACGTGTAAATCCGTCAATTATTTTTTTTCTGATTTTTAAAACGATTGCAAGACTTACCTTATACAACGTATGATGGGTAAGTAAAAACAAAGAAGTACAATTTAAGCAAATGTTTACTCTAGAAAATTACAAATTAACAGTTAACAAAAGTGTACATGAACCTCAAATAACCAAACCATGGATTGCTTGAAAAAACCCATCCGTTCATGTGAACATCCACTGTTTTGACTCGCTACTTAAATTCGCCAGACTTGCTGCTATCAGGCATGAAGGTGTCTCACATGCAGAAGGAAGAAAAGGGATTCACAAGACTTTACCTCTTTTAAACAGCTTAAATATAAATAGACAGTTGATGTAAAAATAGCCTTCTCAAATAAAAAAAATCAGCCTGAATTAGCTTAAATTTTAGTAATGTAGCTTACAAAAGGTTGTTCCATCCACATCCAACTCAAAATGTGCAGTGTGAAGCTGTCAGCTGTGATCTTGGTGCAGCTACATTCAGGCACAGCTTTAATTAGATGTTAAATTAACCTTTTGCAAGTAGCTTTGTTATTTTACTCTAAACATAATTTAATACAATTTAAACATAAATTTGTACTAGAACTTTTAACTTAACTCCAGGTCGTTTCCGAGAATAAAGCTTTCCAGCAGATCCACTCAGCTTTATCCTTGTTAATCAGGGCAGCTTTCTGGGAAATGAATAACAGGTGCAATATCCTAAAAATTGGATGATCACAATAATGAAGCTCTATACATTTACAGCCATAAATCATTAAAGCAACAATCAGAAAAAAATGACATTGTTTTGATGTAGTCATAGCAGAATACTTTGCAATGTTCTACAATAAACTTCAGCTGATCAAAAATGTTCTGCGGGAATAAAAAAGAAAGACACCTAGGGAGATTTTTTTATGTATGAAGAAGTGCAATTGCATCTTTTATAGAAATGCAAAAGACATTTTGTAAAACACTGACATACACACACAACCAAAACTATTGATGAACTTTGCGATTTTACCCTGATCGAATGATGAAATTTGTGGTCTTTCCTGAAAATCAATTAATGATGTCTGCAATATTTCAGATTTTCCCCCCTGTCAACTGGCGAATTTTGCATCTTTTTCTCAGACCCAATTGTCGAATTTTGCAATTTTTTTCAGATCGAAGAATACTGTGATTTTTCTGATGATTTTAGCTGGTTTTTTTTACATGCGACTGATAGTCTAATTTCATTATATTTTCTTTTTCCTGATAGGAAAATTTTTTCTCATTTCTCTTGCGACTGATTGGATCGACGAATTTCCAATTTTTTCAAGCAATCCACTAAATAATTTCACAATTATTATCCTTGGCCAATGGGCGAATTTTGCAACATTTACTTTCTACCAATTGGCAAGCTTTGTCGATTTTTTTGCGACTGATTGGCAAAAGTCGTGGATTTTTCCCACGATTGATTAATGAATTTCATGTTTTTTTTCTCCCAACCAATTTGGGAATTTTGTGAAATTTTCCTTGTACCGATAAGCAATTTTGCTCCAGTTTCTTGCGACCGATTAGAGAAAATCATCCTTTTTTTCTGCTACTGATTGGCAAATCCTGCGATATTTTCTTTTTACTGATTGGCAATTTTTTTCCCTTTTTCTTTTCAACCATTGGTAATCATGCTTTTTTTTTCAGTGACCGATTGACTAATTTCATGTTTTACCCATGACAGATTGGTGAATTTCACGATATTTTCTTTCTCTCGATTGGAAAACTTTATTGCTTTTTTGCAACGGATTGGCCAAATATCAAGGTTTTTTCTTTAACTGATCAACGAATTTCTGATTGTTTCTGACGATCCACTGATGAATTTCGTGTTTTTATCACCTGTGACCGATTTTTAAATTTCACGATATTTTTCTTGTACAAATAGGCTAATTTTTGCAACTTTTTCTTGAAACTGATTGGAGAAAATCATGAGTTTTTTTTTCTCGCTACTGATCAACGAATTTTGCAGTTTATTACAATGATCCACTGACAAATTTCGCGATTTTTTAACTGCAACCAATTTGCAAATTTCACAATTTTTTCCTTTTACCATAGGCAAATTTTGAGGCTTTTTCTTGCGACCGATTAGAGAAAATTGTGTGTTTTTCCGCAGTTTCTTCTTGTGGAAGAACCACACTTTTTATTAAGTTTTTTTCCATCATTTTTCAACTTCATTTATTGTATTAAGTGTTTTATTTAAAAAGGTACCTTTTACTTTATTTCAATGATAAAAACTACTAACTTACTAACAAAACTAACACTTAACTTCAACAGCATGCTGGCATCCATATTGTTTACATTTTGTTTTTATGGTTTTCAGCTAAATTCATAGTTAATTGATTGAATGGTTGGTTGGTTACCAACAAGGTATCAGTTAAACTTTGTTGACATGTTTTTCAGGTTGCACAGTGTTACTCAACTTTCTGTTGTTTATGCAAAAGAGTTCCAGCATGTGCTGGCTAGTTGTGATTGGTTGCAAACAGTTATAAAATGAGAGAGTTTGTCATTCATGTCATCTGGTTCTTGCTTTAGTGTTGATGTTGTAGAATTGAACATAATAATAAAAAGCTGTTAGTTTTTATTTAATGAAGTCTTCATTTCTAGTATGTATCATTGTGAGTCATCTATCTCATTTCTTCTACAAGTCTCTTCAAATTTGTAAGTAGACATTTTATTTTCTACTAAGAAGATGGGAGTTAATAGGTATTGTGTTAAGAAATTAAAGACAGTTAGAATTCATTAATTTTTAAAGTAATTGCACTCTGCTATATAGTACTTAATGAGAACACTTCTGGTGATGCACTGATGAATTTCATGGGTTTTTTATCTGCAACTGATTGGCGAAAATTGTGAATTTTTTTCTGCAGCTGTTCATCAAATTTTGTATGTTTTTCAACAACTGGCTGAAGAATTTCATGATTTGTTTTCCATGATTAACAGACAAATTGCGCAAGTTTTTCTTGGGACCAATTGAGAATTTCGCAAAATTTTTAAATAAACGATTAAAAAATTTTGCAATTTTTGTTTTTCTGCTGACTATTGAGTGACAAATTTCGAGATTTTTCCTTCGAATGGAGAATTTTCCCAAGGGTTAAATGTACGACTTTTTCAAAATTTTATGATTTGTCGTATGATGTGAGGTGTTCAGCTATAAGTACCCAAAATTTCATGTCTCCAACATAATTAGGGGTTCACTTAGAAAGAATTGTTTAAAATACACATGTGGGAGTTACCGACATTAATTCTTCTGCGAGTTAAACCGATTAATTAAATAATAATTAATATTTCAGCTTGTAATTAAAATAGGACATAGAAATAGGTATCAATAAAATCAACGAGAAATTTGACATCGGGATGCCAAAAAATTTAATATTTAAAAAGTTAAAATTTTGTATTAAAATATGCTATTATGAAAAAACGCAGCGTCATCATGTCTACCTGCTTTGAAATCTTTTGAATTGAAATCTTTTTCCTTGTCTTTCCAATTAAAGAAAATAAATTTTTATCGATCGATTTTTAGTGGATATTTTAACTTATACACATCGCAGAAATGTGAACTTTATACCAAATGAAAGTAGATTTTTTTCTGCGTCTGTCTATTCCATTTACAAATTTCTCGGACCAATATTTTCTGATATGCGATTTTGCTTTAAAATGCCCACTTCATTTCTCGGCTTAATTTTCTCCGTGGTAACCATACATCAGCTGATTTTACTAGCAACCCTCAGGAGAAACACTGATGATTTGGAGAAAGTCCGTTTGAACCTGCGTTAAAAAGGTGGATTGGTTAATTTTAGAAGTTAATTAGCCCGTAATTCAGTTAATTACCAACTTTTTCAAAATTTTATGATTTGTTGTTTGATGTGAGGTGTTCAGCTGTAGGTACACAAAATTTCAAGTCTCTAACATGTATAGTTTCTGAGAACAGGCTCTGTGACGGACAGACAGACAAAGGAGTGAGACGAATAGGATTTAGTCAGATGAACAAAACCCTAAAAACAAGTCATAGTAAAGTATTCCCCTCCCCCACACATACAGTTTGAAAATTTTTATGACCTCTCTTATGCTCCATCATCACACAGTTTAAAATAATTCAAAACGCTTTCAACCCTTTCATTTATAAAAATAAAACCTGCTCTTTTTTACTTCCCCCCCCCCCCCCCCCCAGCCAAAATTTTAGCTTCTCTTCCCTTCCTAGCACACAAATTTTTAAGTATCTAAAATTCTTTCTTTCTTTTTTTCAGTGTTATCGTTCTATTTGTTACGTTTCATAAACGATAAATAATCTTTATTAAAAATTCTTCCCTGAAATGTCTACTTCTTCTCCTTCTCCCATCATACAAAGTTTAAAATATTTTTTAAATGTTTTTGCCTTATTTGTTTACTATCTTGCCTTAGCGCCTTGCTTATCTTATTTGTTACTTAGAAGCAATGAAAGCTAATCATTCTACATTTCCCAAGGGGGATTGATAATTAGGGGGACAGGGTAGAGCAAAGTATTTTGAATTCAAAGACTGCTCGTGCAGAAAGATTCTGCTGTTAATAAAGTTTGTTGCAAGAAGCATAGTCATTTTCTGCCACAGGGGATCCATGTAACTGTTGGATTCTCTTACTAATAGCAAATAATGCGCAGTGAAATCTGGATATTATGGAAATGCATCTAAGTGGAAGACTTCAGTAAATAACACAGTTGAAGTAAACTAACTATTTAATGATGAGCGAACATTATTTACACGTGAAAAAAAATTTTGTCAGCATAGCTTTGCTGAACTAAACTTAAAGTAACTTAAAAATAAATAACATCTGTTTATAATAAGAAGAACCATCAACAGACTTCATACATATGTAGCGAAAGCTACGACGCCTTAATTACATGGCGAAAATCTAAACAGACGCTGCTCACAAGCAAGACAACAGAAAAGAGAGAAAGATGCAACGCTACATCTCATTAAATACACTAGCTTGTTGTGGAAATCTGCCAAAAGCTGTTGCCATTACATGAAAAGAAATACGTACCCAGAATGCCAGTGACTCACGAACGATGACGTCAAACATTGACCCATTAGAATGCAGGAAACATCGCGCAGGCCGAAAACAGTGAGTAACGGTGATTCAAGATCACAGCAGTTACGGCATGACTGAATTGCGTATTTACCGGCAGAAAACATGCGAAGCAGTGGCGTTCGGTCGTATTTTAACATAGACTTGGGGATGGTAAAAATAAAAAGGTATGTCATGTCAAACAGAATTTAATAAAGTTAATTTTAATTTACATTTTAACAAACATGACATAACAGTAACAGAAATACGTGATTTCCTAGATACTAGGCTGGAAAAATGCAAGTAAATGACATAGCATTGAGTGAAATACTATTTTGTATGAATTGAAAATAAAGCCTTTTACAGGTAATGGACATTCATTTCAGAGCATCCAGTGGCTTCGACCGATGATAAAATACTATTTTTAAACCAAAACTTACACTTTCATTCATAAAAGCTAGCTGACCCACCTAACATTGCTTTCTCTGGGAGTTTAGGGACTTAGTCTTTGACAGTATATGTCCAATAGACTGGGAGGCAGCTGCATAAATCATCACCTCAGCGAGTTCGTCTGAAATTTTAGGATTAGTTAAAACTCAATTAGTATATTAAAATGCAACAGGTCTGCCAAGTCCTATCTGGGTGGAAAACACCTCCAAACCCAGTTTTAGTTGACAGGTAGGTTTACCTGCTCCCAGTCCTTCATACCTTTGGGTGCAGGAAAACCCAGTGGTCAACCACTAAAATCCAGTCTGCAGGTGGTTTTCTACCAAAATAGGACTTGACAGACCTGGTGCGTTTTAATATACTATTCGAGTTTAAAATAATCCTAAAATTTCAGCCGTGAGGTGATGGTTTGTGTCTATAATGTTGAAACCCCACTACCTTCAACAACATAAACCCTCAATTTGTAAATTTTATATTTATAAATGAAAATCTGTCCAAACAAACTTTGAGCGGGTGGTCCCAATGCCCTTTTGGCAGTGTACACTTGGTATGTTTTTGGAAATGAAGCTCAAATTTATAAGATTTTATATTTATAGTATTAACTGAAATCTTTCTAAATGAACTAAGAGATAGAACTGGAAAGGTATACCTTAAATAAGTCAGTATTTTTTGTATTTGTTTTTTGTATCTCTATCAGGGAAAATGGATAAGGTACCTTTAGAACCAGTAAGATATTCTGAATATGTGTTTTTGTATTTCCATCCAAGAAACTAAATTGGCAGTTCCAAAATGCAGAAAACATGAAACTGGCTTGAAATAAATGTAAACTGCCATGAAATTGAAATTGAGCTGTAGGAAATATGTTTTTTTATTATTATTATTTATTTATTTATTTAAATAGTAAAGAGTTAATATATATATATATATTAAATTAAAATTAAACCCAGGGCTTGAAATTCAATTTTTCCTAGGAGGGAAGTCTCCCTACCAACATTTATAAATGGAGTGGAGCTGAGCTATTTGGGAGGGAGAAAATAATCTAAAACCCACTGTTGTTTTACGTGCTATTTAAAGATTTACATTAATTATTTTGTCATGTCTGTATTAATACAGACATGACAAAATACCATTGAAGCAATTTAAATTAACAACTTAGAATAATTATGCAAAATGTTTTTTTATTTAATAAAGGAAGAAAGTTAATCTTTTATAAGGCCTATTTTTCACCTTTCAACCAAATGTCATGGGTGCTTAATAATAGGGTTGTTAAATGAATTTCTGAATTTAGATTTTATTCCATTTTTGGCCCTGAATCTTCTTTCACAAGGTAAACTTGTGACAGACAGCACAAGCACAACATTTTTAACTTTGGAAGTTATCAGAAATGTATGGAAAACTCTCTTTAAAAATTTGCAATATCTAACATGCTTTCATTTATAACTACTTGCATGAACAATGTATATTCTGTGATGGAATCATCAATATCCATTTCTGAACAAAATTGTTTTATTATATCCTTAATGGAATTATAGTCAAAACCTGACTTCCTGGTATTTTCTTTGTTTAAAATTTGAATGCTTGTTCAATCAAAGTCAAAAGTTTGAAATGGATACTGTTGGTTCATTTCTTCTACTACATGAGAAATGTAGGTTAATTTTATATTGTCAAGTCCTAATTTCTGTTAATTGCAAGGATCAATTTGTTTGGTGTTTCTATAATGTTTGATTGGAGCTCGGAATTTTTCTTTGATGTGCACCACAAGATCTTTGCAGTCCTTCTAAGCTTATTTTTAGTACAGAATCTAGACCAATTTGCCACAGTGTAGCACCCGGTGATGCTTAATGTCCTTTTTTGGCACACCCTTTTGGATATTTTCCTTTTTCTGTCACAGGAAAAAAATATCATGAAATATGCCAATTGGGCGAAGAAAAAAAAAATAAGGATTTTCAAAGATCGGTCGAGGGAAGAATATAGTGAAATTCGTTGATTGGCCGCAGTATAAAATCATGAAATTCATCGATCAGACGCGGGATAAAACTGTAAATTTCGTCAGTCTGTTGCAAAAAGTAACAGTAAACATGGTGGGTGTTTCTGAGTAAAATAAAAAACTGAAATTTATATATAGCAAATTTTTTGAAAGGTTATAGCAGGGGATGGAAAGTGATTGGGAAATCCTCTCCAGACACTAATTATTTTTTGTTGCAGGTCGAGTAAACTTTTTTTTTTGGTTTGGTTTGATTTCAGGCTTTTTTTTTCTGCAGATCTTTGACGAAATTCCCGTTTTATCCGTGATCTTTTGACGAAATTCGCGTTTTTTTTTGTGATAATTTGACGAAAGTCGCTTTTTTTTCAATCTTCTGACGGAAATCGTGCTTTTTCGTGATCTTTTGTCGAAAATCGCATTTTTTTGCGATCTTTTGGCAAACTTCGTGTTTTTTCACTATTCTTTGACGAAATTTGCGGTTTATTTTCGTGATCTTTTGATGAAATTCGCATTTTTTCGCAATCCTTTGACAAAATGAGTGTTTGTTTTTTTTTTTCGCGATTCTTTGTTGAAATTCTCATTTTTTCCGCAATCTTTTGACGAAATGCACGTTTTTTTCCGCGATCCTTTGACAAAATTCGCGGTATTTTTCAGTGGCCTTTTGACTAAATTCGCGTTTATACTGCGATTCTTCGACGAAATCTGCATTTTCCCGCGATCCTTTGCCGAAACTCACGTTTTTTTCCGCGTTCCTTTGCCGAAATTTAAGATTTTTTTTTTTTTTTTTTTTTTTTTTTGCTATTTTTTATGTAATTTGCGCTTTTTTCCAACCCTTTGATGTAAGTCGCTTTTTGCGATCCTTTGATGAATTTTGAGGTTTTTTTGCGATCTGACGAAATTGGCGATTTTTTCCTCGAATGATTGACGAAATTGATTTTTTCGGTGATCTTTTGTCGAAATTTGCGATATATTCTGTTGAATTTATAACCGATTTTTCATAATTTTCGGAACCTAATGCCTTCAGTTTTCGAAAATTCGGAACAAAATCCCTCCTAAATTTGCCAATCGGTCGCGGACACTTGTCAACCGATCTCGAGAAAAAAAATAAGGAAATTTGTCTATCGGTCACGTGAAAAATTCATGAATTTCAATGATCTTTCGCGGTAAAAAAACCGCTAAATGTGTCAATCGGTCGTGCGAAAATATCGGGAAATTCGCAAGGCGTTTGTGGGAGTTGATCGTAATTTCAAAATGCAAAATTTTCAGGAAAATGGTGGGATTTTTTGGATGGGATCTTCCCGGCCACGATATTCTTTGGGCGGGATTTCAAAATTTTGGGCGCGAATCCCGCCATCCTGCCCTGAAACCATTAGGAATAGAAAGGTACCTTGAATAAGTGGGTATTTTTTGTTTTCTACATTTTCAACCTGAGCTTGTAGGTGACCGTTTATAACTCAGTTTATAACCGAAAAAGGGAAAACTAACACATAATTGAACTAAAAAAATTTATTTTTGAAATAGTAACTATTAATGCTTTGAAACGAAAGAAACTGTTTAAACGAGAAAGTCACAACAAAAATTTTAGTGTTTTTGTTAGTGTACAGATTACTCAGCAATTGAGATTTCAGAATGCAGGGAAAAAAAAAAAACTTCTTTCTTTTGGCTGCTTAAAAAACCAAGGTAAGTCAGTACATGTTAGTTATCCCATCGACCAATTTTGCCAAATTATATAAATCGCCAAATTATACAAATTGACATGATTTTTATTTTAAATAACGAAAGAACAAATAAATTAGTATAACATTCATAAAAATACAAATAAAATGTCGAAAAAAAATCACTTGATGACATAAACACGTGTTGTCAAGTGAATGTGACATTTACGATCAACCATTATTGGCATTTAATCTTACAATTTGGCAACAGTAATTTGGCCGGCGGGATAACTAACAATTACTGGTAAGTCCAGATGGGAACAAACAAGGTCAGCAGCATGATGAAAGCCTGTCATTCTGTGAGGTGTTCATCAGGGTTTTTAATACCTCAGCTAATTATCCAAAAAGTAGCTTTTGAGGTTCATAACTTCCGACCTACAAGTACCTTCAATGTTTCTGTGATATTTTTGTAAAAGTTTAAGATATTGTTGTTTTTCATTGGAATGATTTCTAAATTTTATCTTGCTTTCATGGGTTCTTATGTAAAAATGGACATTTGTAAGTGACTTTTTGCTCGCTTCCTCATGAGTTCTGGAGAATGTGTGCAGTCGGTGTGATCCTGATGACATGACATTATTTTTATATTTTCAGACATTAATTAACATTTCAGTAGATTAATGCCGATTCCATCTTGAGAAAACAATTTAAAAATTCTGATTAGGTAGCTCTCCTCTTTTCCCTCCTATTGCCCTATTTAAAAAAGAAACTAAACAAAAATGTCGTTTTTTAAATAAATTCATTCATTCCCACTGACTACCGAGTATAAATAAAAACAGTGAATTTACCATAATGGGGAGCCCTCTCCAATGTCACATATGATAAGGGGCCTGTTTTGGAGCACTATGAATTCATGAGGTGTGAGTTTTAAAATAAACATTGAATCCTTCTGAAAAGTGTGTAAACCATTTTTACTTTTATACTTCTTTTCTTTCTGCAGGCATTGGTGGCTTTAGTGTCAAACCTCGTGGACGCATGGGAAAGGATTTTGTGGGTGAAACAGGTATGCTTTTTCTCTCTCTCATGTTAATTAATCTCTTTGTAAGATTCTTCAAACTTTTTTTTTTTAAATGGAGTTAGTGAATAAAAAAATGTCTATAAAGATATTTTTAAATCTTTTGATATGTATTCACACATGTTTGCTAGTGTTTTCTTTGTTACAGATACTGACCTAATAGTCTCAATCTGTGATTTCATGTGACTGATGTTAAACTTAAAAATCTATGTTTAATAGCATGCTTTGATTCTTAACTCTTTTATGGGTTTGTTATTAATGTTTCAGAACTATAAAAAGAAAAATCTTTTGTACTTTTTACTTCTACAGATGTTTTCAGGTGTAGGTTGTAGGTATGTCCCTTAATTCTGTTTGGAGGATGCAATAAAACGGGACCTGGGAATATAAAAGTAAGATTCTGTAATAATAAAAGAAGGATCATGTTGAATATAGAATCTAATATATTCATCTTTTTTAATAAAATTATAATACTGTTTATCAGTGCCATCGCTAAGACTTTTTATTGGTGGGGGATAGAACCTTAAATTGCCAAGTCAAATTTCAGTATTTGCCAACTCGTTTTATAACTTTGCCAACTTACCACAGTTCGAAAATGTAATATAGTTCTTATTTGTGAAAAGTTTAATAATATTCCCAATTAATTTTGTAATTTTTGCCAAGTCTATCAGAAATAGAAAATATATTATAGTTTTTATTAAAGTTTTAAACAAATTTTCCAGCTAAGTTTGTAAATTTGCCAAGTGTAATAAAATTTGCCAATGTTTTGGGGGGGGGAGGCTGCCCCCCCCCCCCTAGCAAGACTCCTGCTGTTTATGAAAGAGATATGTGCTTTTTTAATAAAGCTGTTTAATGTTTCCACTACTGAAGTTTGAAAGCTTGTTTTGATCATTCATAAATTTTAACTCCAAGTTTTTAATCTTAGTCTAGAACAGTGGTTCCCAAAGTGGGGCATACGCCCTGCCGGATAGGCAATTCCTAATTTCTTACTCATTCGTTCACTATCAGTTTCTTTTGTCTTTTAGGGGGAAAGTAGTGTTGTAGGCTAAAAATAAATGGAATACAAGAAAAATTTAAGAAATCGTTTTTGTTATTGAATTTTTAAAATGTTCGCTATCGAAATTGTAAAACAGATTTAACACCAGAATAATTATACGAATAATCACTTAAAATATTTTGATATCTTTTAAACTATTAGAGCTCATGATAATTTTTCTGGTGGTGAATGTAAACATTTTTTATAACGCTTTCGATTATTTATTGAATGAGTTTTCTACTATTTGTGAGGGCAATTAACGATATTGGGAAAGGGAAAACAGACAGAATGTGTTATGCAGAATAATGGCTACTTAATTTGATAAATATGAGACTATTTAAATACTTCTTGTGTACTGTGTTATCCATAGAAGAAAAAGTCAGTGTCCAAAGCTTTTCCACCCACTCTTAATAAGTTACAAGAATGCATTATAAAATGCATAAATTTATCAATTTTCACGTCAAATGTAAGTGTCTATTTAAGATATTTTGCGAAAATAAAAATTCAGACTGTATAACACTTTTCTTTAACATTGAGTTAAGGTGGGAAAAGCAGAACAAAACTCATTTTGGCATACAGACAAAGATGTATAATCTCATTACATTTATAAAATTATGCTAAAAACACATTTGTGATAGAAGATTCACCTCTTTGATAAGGTAAAAAACGCGAAGTTATTTTTAAGGCTGTATTACACTTCCACTGTGTCAGTATAGTTCACTTTTTAAATAATGAGACACACATTAGTGGGGGACATAGTGACTTTACAGATATTTTGGTGGGGCAATAAAAGGTTGGGAACCACTGGTCTAGAATCTTTTTCAAATATTAATATTTAAAAATATGTGTAAAGTGTGCAAAATGTTATCCAAAAGTTCAAAAAATGTGCCTCAAGTACAAATATTTATCCAAAATTTATAAGAATGCCCTACATTCAAAAAAGGTCTTGAAAAGGGGGTGGGGAGGGGAACCCCTAAAATGCAAATTTTAGCAAATTTCTAATTTATGGTAATGAGTTTCAAAATTATTAGTTTATTGTAACCTGTTACCAAGCCGGTGGTGCAGCGATGGAACCTATTAACTGAAAGTAACTGTTTTTTCCGTTTCTATAATGCACGGCTTTTTATTAAACTTCATATTCTGTTACACTTTTACATAAATAGATCCTCATTAGGCTTAAGTGTATACTGCCCAACAGGTGTCGCTTTTATCCTCTTTGGGTTGGGAATTTTGGTTGCAGGTATCTAAAAAGGTAAGTGCCAAAATTCAATGATTTGTTTCAAAAATGCGATTCTTATGTCTTTTTTTTTTTAAATGCACACACTATTGAATGAACCTATATACCTTTAGCAGGGTTCGCACAGACTCCTTAGACTCCTTGGAAACTCCTTAGAAATGAAAACATTCCCAAGTAGTACTTAGAACTACTTAGATAAGCAAACCACTACTTAGAAACTCCTTATATTCTATTGCGGCTTCGGACGCAAGCGATATTGCTGCCGAGGAAAAAAAAAATTGTGAATGAAAAACGCACGGTAAATCCTTTATGCACGTCATTCATCTGAAGCACAACATTGATTGGGTAGGGTAATCTTAATTGCAGGGCTTCCATTAGGTCCGTTTTTCAATTATTAGGTTCGTAAAGTCCGTTTTTCGACACTGTTAGCCGACCTTTTTTTTAAATTTTATCGATGTTTGGTATTTAGCCAAGAATCTACGAAAAATCGCGTTTTTCGCACATATGTTCCAAAAATATACCGTCAAATTTCGTCAATCGATCGCGGAAAAAATTCGTAAATTTTGTCAAAGGATCGTGAAAAACGCGAATTTCTCCAACAGATCGCGGAAAAACTCGGATTTCTTAAAAAGACGCGAATTTCTTAAAAGACAGCGAAAAAACGCTAATTTACTCAAAGGATCACGAAAAAACGCGAACTTCGTTAAAGATAGAGAAAAAAAGCAGATTTCCTCAAAAGATCGCATAAAACGCGAATTTTCTCAAAAAATCACAAAAAAATGCAAATTTCCTCAAAAGATCTCGAAAAACACGCGAATTTCCTCAAAGGATCACGAAAAACACACGGTTTCCATCAAAAGATCGCGAAAAAAAAAGTTATAGTTTCGTCAAACGATTGAAATAAAACGCGAATTCCATTAGATGATCGCGAAAAAGCGCGAATTTCCCCAGAAGATCGCGAAAAACGCGAATTTTTCCAGAAGATCGCGAATTTTGTCAAAGGATCGCGAAAAAAAGTCAGATTCGTTAAACAATCGAAATAAAACGCGAATTCCATTAAAAGATCGCGGAAAAAAACGTGAATTTCATCATAAGATCGCGAAAAAAATGCGAATTCGTCAAAATTTCACCTTCAAAGAAAGCTATTACCGCTGTTCTAAAAGAATAAATTCAAAACTTTTATCTTTTTTCTTGTATGTTGCATTTAGCATTTTTTTTTTTTTTTTTGCCTTTTAAAATTTTCTTTAAGATGTATCATGCATGTGATACACATAAGTGTTTGGGGTTTGACTAATCTCTATTTATATGACCTAGGGGTGATTCTAGTCCGAATTTTCCGAAAATTTAAAAAAATCGGTCACCTATCCAAAAATTCGCGCATATGGTCGCCGAAAAAAATAAATTTTGTCAATCATTTGCAGAAAAATCGCCAATTTCGCCAAAAGATCGCGAGGAAAACGCAAATTTCGTCAAAGAATCCCGAAAAACCCCGCAAAGTTCGTCAAAAGATTGCTAAAAACCCCACAAATTTCGTCAAATTGCGAAAACCCCACAAATTTCGTCAAAAGATTGCAAAAAACCCACAAATTTCGTCGGAAGATCGCGAAAAACTCCACAAATTTCATCGAAAGATCGCGAAAACCCAAAAATTTCGTCAAAACATCGCGAAAAATAGGCAAATTTCGTCACAAAAGATCGCGAAAAATCGGCAAATTTCGTCAAAAGATCGCAAAAAATCGGCAAATTTCGTCAAAAGAGCGCGAAAAAGCGGCAAATTTCATCAAAAGAGAGCGATAAAGAACTACAAATTTTGTCAAAAGATCGCAAATTTCGCCAAAGAGCCACGGAGAAAACGCATAGCTAGTGTCGGGAGTGGAATCTCCCTCCCCCCTCTTTGATGTAACTTTTCGGAAGATTTGCTGTGAATTTCAGAAATTTTTTTTTTACTCAGAATCACCCCTGTGACCTGACCATTGGTCACTGTATAAGAAAATAGATAGTCAATTTTGTATTTAAACTTACGAAATCAATAAGCAATATATTGTGAATACTGTACAATTTTAGCACTCACAATTAGATTCTAATAGAGTAAAATTTGTTTTTGAAATGTTTTTCTCTCCAAATTGGGCATTAAAAATTGGAGTGTGCATACCACATAACGATGCAGCACATAAAAACATCGACAAAAAAAAAGTGACAAATCCTTAAAATTTTTTTGACTCCTTGGATTTTTTGGATACTCCTTGGATTCTTTCTTCCCAACTCTGTATGAACCCTGCTTTAGAATCCCCATGATGGCCTAGATCGTCATTTAATTTTGGCTCTGTGATAGTGATTTTTGAAGCATTAACATGTATGGATAGAAGAAAGTTTTGGTTATTGGCACATCCAACTCTAACTAGTGTTTCTGAAGGCCCTTTTTAAAAGTGAAAAATGCACCCTGCCCTTTTCCTAAAACATCACCGTAGACTTAAAAAAATTTTTTGCTCTTTTTTTTTCATCCATCCAAGAAAAAGCGATTGGAAAATTAAGCTCTGTATGATTCACTCATGTTACCTCAGTTATACTGCCCCACTCGTGCCAAGAACAGGTGTGGCAACCCCACCGGAATTGTGATTCCTTTCAGCATAGCTAAGAAGCAAGATGATAACGTCCAACTTCTCTGATACTGATAAAAACAAACTACGCAGTCATCAGCATTTTTTTATTTTTTTCTTGAAGTGGTTCAGATAGTGAGCGGCTAAAATCTTCTGAAAACTTATTGTATTGTAATAGATATTTGGTAAGTGGCCTAATTTTTTATTATTATTTGAAAATTTGAACGCAATCTTAAGAGCAAAAGAGATAGCAATTTTTAAAAAAAAAATAATAAGTAAAGAAAAGGAAAGAGTATAGATTCGTTCTTCTTTTATCTATAATAATAATATTGTTATTTCTGTTCTCCGTTCAGGCTAGTAAAAAAATTTTCCCTGCTAATTCAACGATGCGAAACTCAACTAGAATCTCATTCATCAGCAGCTGGCTGAGCCCGGTAGCAGAAATTTCGAGACGGGAGACGGGCGTCGCAGATTTTCTTTTCTCGTTTGCAAATTATTTTTCCATTGAACCTTTATTTCGTTTCATATTATGTTTAGCTCTTTATTACTTAATACAAAAACTTAAGATTATTATTAGTAAAATTAATAAAATGCATAATAACATCAAAGGTAAGTGATCATTTGATTAATTAACGCTTCAATTGTAAAATATTTTACCTGCAGATCATTTTCTGCCCCTGAAGTATCTGTTGCAAATACTGCTGATTTTCTGCTAATCAGTGGCTGAGGAGAAAAACTTTACACTGATCGAAATTCAACAATAAATCCAAAACAACTTGGAATGTCGGTTTTTTAATTTCCAGTTAAGTGTAGATGATCCAAACGAAACACATTCAATTATAAAATATTCTTGAGTAAATATATTTAAAAAATAATATAATATAATGATCTTTGTTAAATATTTCTTTTAAAATAATGATTTCTTATTCTTGAGTAAGTAAAACAAGAAAAAAAAAAAATAGTTTGGGATAAATAATTTCTCAGCAGTAAAAATTTTTCAACTATGTATGGGAAGAGACCCATAAAGAAGCTCTCTGCATTTTTCTGGTTACTTGAATGCTGTGTAACACAGCCTTTTACTGCATGTAGTTTCTGCTTTGGCATCTCGTACGTTACATGAAGTTTTAAAAGCACTGTATTATTAATATTAATGGGTAAAAATAAACCATTGAATTTGAAGTGTCACTTTGCATTAATTGTAGTTGGTTTGTTTAATGTTAGAAAGTAAGATTTCTTCTCAAAAGACTATTTGTTTAGATTCTGTGTCTTATTTTTGCAGATCTATTCCTATGGTTCACATTTCAAGATAGGTCATTAGACATCAGAATTTGCTTTTAGCTGAACCGCTAGTTCTTGATAAAATCCAAATTCGATAGTGTGAGGGAGAAGAGTCAGAAAATTCACATTATTGTAAATGAAAATAAACAAAAAAGTATCTTAAAGCTTAGAATAGTAACTTATGATAAGCTTCCTATCATCATGTATAATAAATGCATTATGGAAATTTTAGTTTGTTGTCTATGGCAGGTTTATGCTAGAATGTGGGGTCGCATAGGATTCACACAATGTTTTTAAGATTTCTACTTTTAAAACGACTCCATTTTTTTTTTAAATATGTTATTTAAAATTATTATTAAGATCTGAAAATCCCATCCTTTTTTTTTTTCTTATTGTATTACAAACCCTGTAGGATGAAAAAATAATAATTTAAGAATGTATGAATTTTTGTTTGTTCTTAATCAACACATCTCATTTGATTTTAAGTTTTGCCCATTTGAATGGACATACTTTTCATTCTCTTCTCTTGCAGAGGCAAGTGCCTTCGAAGGCCTCCCCACACCTCATTCAGAAGTCAATAACACTGAGCCAGCCTCTGAGCTGAGTGGAGAGAAGCCGAAGAGGAAGAGAAAGCCCAAAAAGAAAACCCATCTGGATGAAAGCTTTCCCAGCTACCTCAGAGTAAGTTGAGTTACTGGCTTGAATATAAGGTACAAGTATTCTTGCTAAAAGTGGACAGTGACATTTTATCCCCAACGATAATGGAGTGAGTGACCACCTGTCCATGAACGATCTCCTAAAATAGCCGGGAGTTGTGAAATAATTTCACCATACAAATACACATTTCACCTTAATGAGATGTTTTCTACTAGTGAGTATAACGGTGGCAGAAAATCTTGCTGTCTTTCATTACTGTGAGCAAAATTATGGTGGAGGGGAAAATGTTGTAAAGTTTAATTTTCGAGGGTCTTCTTGAATAGTATCAAACAGGTGGATCAAAATTTGTAATCCTAATCAGGGCAGCTCTATAGGAAAATGGATTTTCACCCATGAAATCAATATAAAAAGAAAAAAGAAAAAAAGGAAAGAAAGGTTTAGAAAGAAGAAGAAGGTTTAGAAAGGTGTATAAGGATGATTTTATAATGATCGAATGCAGAGGAGGCTCACCAGTTTGAACTGGAAAATACAATGAAATAAAGTGAAGAAAAAATATTAATTCTAAAACCACATACTCTTTTGAAAATAACTACATATAAAATTTCTGTTATCTCTCTCTCTCTCTCTCTCTCTCTCTCTCTATATATATATATATATATATATATATATATATAAAAGAGTTTGTTCTGACTGACTCATAATCAATGCACAGCCCAAACTACTGAACGTAGAAGCATGACAATTGGGGGGGGGGGGGGATGCTTATGACATATGTGCAGACTAAAAAATTTTTTTGAAAATTCCCCCCTAATGTGTTAAACGGAGGGGTTGGCCCTATCTCAGCAGCCATTCTAGGTAGGAGCCTGAAATTCCAGAAAATAAACGTACTAAAAAATAATTAAATACTTATTTCAGCAATTTTAGAAATTCCTCCCCTAAGGGGAGTTAAAGGCGAGGTCAAAAATTTTAGAACATTTGGACACATCTCAGCAGTCGTTTTAGGAGGAGCGTGAGATTCCAGAAAATAAATCTGCTAAAAAAATAGTTAAACATATATTTCAGTGATTTTTGAAAATTCCTCCAAAGGTGTGGTTAAAGGGATCGGTTGAAAATTGTAGAACATTTGGCCCTATCTCAGCAACTTTCTTAGGTAGGAGCTTGAAATAGAAAATAAATCTACTAAAAAAAAAAAAATATTTCAAATGAAAATCAAATTTCAAAGTAATTGCTTAAAAGGCGCAAAGGCCAACATAGTGAAAAAGATTCCAAGCCGGGACTCGAACCCGGGCCATCAGTATAGCGCACTGACGTTCTACCGACTAAACCACTTGGAACGATACCTAGCTCGGAAAATTTCTCACTATTATATGTTGGCAAGGCTACAAACGCAGCCCAAAATGGAATAATTAAATCCAGCATCGATAGAAATTATATTAATACATGGAAATTATTCCTAGATTTAATTATGTTTCGTGTTTGTCCCAGGTCGGTGACTCACGATAAATATTTCATCTTGTGCTGCGTTTGTAGCCTTGCCAACATATAATAGTGAGAAATTTTCCGAGCTAGGTATCGTTCCAAGTGGTTTAGTCGGTAGAATGTCAGTGCGCTATACTGATGGCCCGGGTTCGAGTCCTGGCTTGGAATCTTTTTCACTATGTTGGCCTTTGCGCCTTTTAAGCAATTACTTTGAAATTTGATTTTCATTTGAAATGTTGTATGCAAGGCGAATGTTTCTCTCTGGAATAATTTCCATGTATTAAAAAAAAAATAATAAGCAAGTCCCCCTAAGGGGGTTTAATGGGATGGTTTTAGGTCATTTCGTCATACCTCAGCAGCCATTTTAGATAGGATTTTTCAATAATTTTAACAGTTGAAGTTTATGAAAATAGTATTTTGATAAGTTTAGATTAAAATATGCATTTGGAAAGTTAGACTAACCCATGTAAGATGTATTTTTTTATTGTAATTATTTTTGTAGGTGTATTATAAATGTAACAGTTACTTTGTTAACATTTTCTTTTCTTGAAATTAGACTCATTTCATTTCTAATAAATAGGCAGTGTTCCGTTACTCAGTGGAGGTGTGACGGGTTGTAGTAAGGTTTGGACAGCAAAAAAGGTCTATTTTTAGAAAATGGACAGTCATCTGCTATTTAAACATTGTAACAGAATCCATCAAAAGTGTCTGTTCTCTTCCATTTAGAGGGAAGCCGTCTCTTTTAACGACTTGCCACATGAACTTGTAGAAAGTTCAAATTAGGATAAAACCGATTTTCGTACTGTCAGCTAAGTGTTTCATAACAAATTGAAATACAGTAGAACCCCGCTAATCCAAACTCATTGGGATCAGTGCCTATTCGTATTACAAAAAAATCGGATTATCCAAAATTCCGATAAAAATAGAAAAGAAAATGACGCATGCTAAAAAATTTCAAGTACTGAGTCATATAATAAATATCCTCTAGACCGGCATGCCAGATAATCTAGCAAGACTTTCGAAAAAAAAAAAAATAGTATTCCTTGTTTCCTGATGTTTGTGAAACTTCTGAATGAGGTATTACATTACAAAAGGTTCAAAATCACGAATCTATAAATAGCTCAGTCGACGAGGAGAAAAGAAAGAAACATTTCTGTAGATAATTTGCAAAATGTTGAAAGTAAAAATAAATTTTTGCATTTTAAAAGAGAATTTTAGAGTGACAAACCAATACTCGAGAATTTTTAAAGATGGCTTCTACAAGTAGGTCTACAGAACACTTTATATCATGTACAATGCTGTACTTTTACATTATTGTTTTTTTTTTTTTTTTAAATTCTATTCAAGCTGTTTAAAGAATTGCCATTTTATGTTTAATTCTAACTTCTACTCCAACATTCATCTTGTAATTCTGAAAATTTCGTAAGTTAATCTTTTCAGTTAATATGTTCATTCTACCGTATTAATAAACAAATTTCAGAGGATGCATGTGACAGTAGATGCAGCCTGCACAACACACATAGTGAAGGGCACTCACTCACTTGCCAAAATTTGCATTACATTCAGTATTATAGAATTTTTGTTTACACACAGGATGGGATGTTTTGGTGAAACGATGTAATTTTTAGAATGTTCTCTTTTTTCAGGATGCCTTTTTTGGAAGAGACCTTCTCCTGTCGTGCAAAAAGTTGGGTAAATCGGGCGATGGGCAGGACGTGGGACAGGATCCTTTGAAGGAAGAAGGGCTCAAGGGAAATGTGGAGTCCTCTGATGTAAAGGCACCCCTGAAAGAAGTAATTATGATATTCCAGTTTACAATTAAATGTAATAGAGATCCTTAAAATCTTGCAGCTGCTAACTCAATACTTATCTGTTTAGGAAAAGGACTTTTCTCCTGTGGTCGGACCTGTCAAAAATAGAGACATTAATGTGACATGTAAGTTGCAGTCATCTTTTTAACTTTCTTAATAATGCTCTGTTATAGATTCTGTTTAACAGATTTTTGATAAAACTTTAATTTCTTTGCTTGTTTTGAATTAGGAAGTTGGCCTATTCTATTTATTTATTTTCTAATCTTGAAAGGCAACCAAAATAAAGCAGGAGAAAAAATAACTTTTATTTAAAAAATACTATTGGTTTTACCTTTTGCTCTCTCTTCCTGTCTTTGCTTTCCTAGCATCAGTGTGGGTGGAAACTTTTTACCACTTCTAGAGAGTTGGCTGGTTTATTAACAAACATTGTGTACGGATACCAAATCGGGCATGATGGTGTATACTCCTTGGGCACAGTCTCATTGCCCGTTCCTCTCCTTCTTTTTTTATTTTATTTATTCTTTCATTTTTTTTCTTATTTATTTATTTATTTATTTATTTTTTGTATTTTAGTTGAAAATTTCGTAATTGCAAAAGTATACCTTGCCTAGGATTGTTTTTTATATTTATTTTGTTACAGAAATTCAGTTTAGTTTTATTTTCTGTACCATTGTGAGGCTATTTAAAATTATTTTCATTCAGCTTATAAGTTTTTGGGTGTTCATTTCAAAAAATATTCTTTGGCTTTTTATCGCAAAATTTTTGACGTGAAACGGCTCTGATGAAAATGATCTTACTCTGATGGTCCTTTTTTTTTATATGAAGTTTTCTGTACTTTTTTTTTCCATAAAAACCTTGGCAAGAAAAGAAATTTTTTCACCAGCTATTTGTGGCAATCCACTCACTGCTTCCTGCACACAAGCAATTGGTTTGATATTTATACTATTTGAAGCAATTTATGTAATGTAGACCTAAATAAGAACTCTTATGCTACTCTTAGAACTGTTAAATGAGTTAGCCATGCCAAGTTACTCATTTCTTCTTTTCTGTTCCAGTTCCAGCCATTTTTACAAATTTCATTAGAAGCTAAAAAGTCTTCCTTTCAACAAAATACTGTAGCACCTTTTTTCGTTCTTGATCCATTGCATATAGTAAATGCATTTTAAAATGTTAGAAATGGAAAAAAAAAAATGTTTATTTAGCAGATTAGTAATTCGAAGAGCTGAAGAAACATAAACTATGTGCAGATTATAAATTCTGCCATTGCTCATACTTTCATTTTCATGGGTGTTTGAAAAGCAATTGCTCTTCCTTCTGACCAAGTTATGTCATCGCTATTGTCACTATAAAAAAGAAGTGTTATTCTTATATAAAAATGTATGTGTCAGTTTAAAATTTATACAAGAAATTATTCATTTTTCAGATAAAAGCATCATAAAATCAGAAATTGAGAGCATTAAAGAAGAACATCTATCATCCACTTCAACTGCCACATCACATGATACATCAGGTAATGGAATTTGTTTGCTTTCTTTCGCTTGACTCATTAAAGATCTCGTTTCTGATTCTCTATAGTGCTATAAGAAGAATTGCAATTGATCTTGCAAAAGTCTTATGAAAAGCTAGTTATTATTATTGACTAGCTAAAGTACCCCGGAATTTTAAGAATGTTTCTTTTGAAAAATCAATTTCAAAATTTAACATGCAACATAAAAAAACACTCGAAGTGTTGTACACATGAATCAAATGAAAACCCAATATAACAAGTGGGTAAGTGGGATCACAGATCGCACAGAGGGTTTCATTTAATAACACTTTATCCTTTTGAAAAATCTGTTAGTTCCAATTTTCGCAACCAGGGACGCACTCTATTCTAAACAATCCTCTATCCGAACAAAACTCCATTTTATATATACTATCTGTAGATATATTATTCGAGGGGATTGGGACGATAGCGCCCGAGATAAGTAGGCGCCCCTGGCGGTAAAAAGTGGAACTAAAGTATGTAAGGCTATGGTGCATAATATGAAAGAATGGTCAAAGGGGTGTCGGCAAAAGTTGGAAAAGTGTTCCCTGGGTAAAAAGGGCGGAGGTTAGAAAAATTGCTTAAAATGCACAAGTTAGTGCCCGTAAGAGTAAATAATATAAGACTTTTTGAAAATTTTATGATTTGTCACCTGGCCTCAGGTGTTCTGCTATAAGTATGCAAAATTTCAAATCTCCAATTTAATAAGGATTTCAGTTAGAAAGAATCGCTTAAAATACGCATGTGGCAGACCAAAGGGTTAAATGAACGATTTTTTCAAAAAATTATGATTTGTCGTATGATGTGTGGTGTTCAGCTATAAGTATGCAAAATTTCACGCCTCCAACCTAATTAAGGGCTCGCTTAGAAAGAAGTGTTCATCTGACGAAACCCTATTCGTCTCACTCCTTTGGAAACTTGAAATTTTGAGTACTTATAGCTGAACACATCACATGAAACGACGAATCCTAAAATTTTGAAAAAGTCTTAAATTTAACCCTTTGGGCTCCCACATGTGTATTTCAAATAATTCTTTCTAAGCCAGCACCCAATAAGGTTGGAGTTATGAAATTCCACATACTTATAGCTGAATACCTGAGACAACAAGACAAATCATAAATTTTTTTTTTAAAGTTTTATATTTAACTCTTTTTGCTCCAACTTGTGTATTTTAAGCAATTTTTTCTAACAGAGTCCCTAATTAAGTTAGAGACATGGAATTTTGAATTATTATAGTTAAACACATGAGCCCACACAAAAAATCATAAAACTTTGAAAAAGTGTTATATTTAACCCTTTGGGTTCCAATTTGTGTATTTTCAGCAATCCTTTATAACAGAATTGTTAATCGAATTGGAAGCATGCAATTTTGTATTCTGATAGCTAAACACCTCAGATCACACGACAAATAATAAAATTAGAAAAAAGTTTTATGTTTAACCCTTTGGAGTCCAGCTTGTGTATTTTAAGCAATTCATTTTAACAGAGTCCCTAAGTGAATTGGGGACTTGAAATTTTGCATCCTTATAGCTGAACGCCTCAGATCACACGCCAAATAATAAATTTTGAAAAAGTTTTATATTTAACCCTTTGGACTCCAGCTTGTGTGTTTTAATCAATTCTTTTTAACAGAGCCCCTAATTGTATTGGAGACTTGAAATTTTACATACTTATAGCTGAAAACTTCAGATCATACGACAGATAGTAAATTTTGAAAAAGTTTCATATTTAACCCTTTGGACTCCAGCTTGTGTATTTTAAGCAATTCTTTCTAACTGAGACCATAATTAAATTGGAGATTTGAAATTGTGCATACTTATAGCAGAACACCTGAGGCCAGGCGACAGATCATAAAATCTTGAAAAAGTGTTACATTTAACCCTTTGAGCTCCCACATATTTAAGTATTGCGCAGCAGCGCAATACTTATTTATTTCCAGTGTCACTTCTCAATGTTAATTTAACATAGAAAAGCCTATGGAGATCATAACTTCTTCATTTTTTCTTCCCACCTTTTTGTCCCTGATGCCACTCAGTTTTAATTCTTTGATAATTCTAATAATATTATAAATTCAAAGTGTAAAAGCATTTGCCTGACGTCAGGGTCAAAACGGATCATAAAATGCCTTTGCATATAGGTGGATTATAATCTAGAGAGTAACATGGGCTAATTTTTATTTACATTATTCAAATATTTTTCTTAATAATTCAAAATTTCGCTTTTTTCATTGAGAATCAACGGACATTTTCTAATAAAATTTAATATTTTTCCTTCATTGTTGTAAATAATTTAAAAGCCGTAATAATAATTTGCCTATTTTCAGTTGAATGATTTTCACGTGAAACATGAAACTGAAGAAACTGAAATAGTTTTTTTTAAGAATTAAAAAGAAGATGAATATGGCGTCATAGTGGAAATAAAAATTACATTTTCAAGCAGACTTTTTAAGTTCAGATTGTAATTTTTTGACCAAACTACAGCAACCTGCATTACTGCACTGGTGAAACATTTTGAATATGTGAAATATACATAGGTAAATTGCATCACAAATTCTGATGCGATATCTCACAAATCAAAGCCTGATGATGATACCCCCCATTAATTTTGAAATGTGTTCGTCTAAATGCAGAAGTTATTAAAAAAACTTGACATATTAAACAAAAACCTAATTTGCAGAACAAATTAAAAAAAACAAAATTTATTTCCTAAATTGTTTAAGTCCGAGAAGGGGCAGATATTGAGATATTTCATTCAATTCGTTCTACATTTAATGTTAAATTTTTGTAACTTAAGTTAAACCAATTGAACATTAAAAAATAAAAATGAAATTCATACAATATAATACTTTAAACACCTATATACTTAGATTCCATTCAAATGAAATCGAAATAAATCTTAGACTTTTTCCATTTTTAAGTTGTAAATATTTGTACTGCAGATTTTGCATTATGTTTATGATGATTGTACATAATATGATAAGGTACATGCAAAATACAAAACTTAAAAATGGAAAAAGTCTAAGATTTATTTCGATTTTATTTGAACGGAATCTAAGTATATAGGTGTTTAAAGTATTATATTGTATGAATTTCATTTTTATTTTTTAATGTTCAATTGGTTTAACTTATTTGTTACAAAAATTTAACATTAAATGTAGAACGAATTGCATGAAATATCTCAATATCTGCCCCTTCTCGGGCTTAAACAATTTAGGAAATAAATTTTGTTTTTTTAATTTGTTCTGCAAATTAGGTTTTTGTTTAATATATTTTAAGCTATTCTTTCTAAATGAGACCCATAATTAAGTTGGAGACAAGAAATTTTGCATACTTATAGTGGAACACCTGAGACCACACAACAAATAATTTTTTTTTTTTTTTTTGAAAAAGTTTTATCTATAACCCTTTGGACTCCAGCTTGTGTTTTTTAATCAATTCTTTCTAACTGAGCCCCTAATTAAATTGGAGACATGAAATTTTGCATGCTTATTGCTGAACGCGTCAGATCATAAGACAAAATATGAATTTTTGAAGAAGTCTTATAATTAACCCTTTGGTCTTCAACTTCTGTATTATAAGCAATTATTTCTAACTGAGCCCTAATTAAGCTGGGGATATGAAATTTTGCATACTTATTGCTGAACACTTGTGATCGCACGACAAATGATAAATTTTTCAAAAAGCCTTATATTATTGACTCCTCTGGGCTCTAACTTGTGTTTTTTAAGCATTTTTTTCTAATTTAGCCGCTAATTAAGCTACAGCAAGCTAGTTTCGCTTGTCAATTTTTCCCAAAACCCCTCATCTGATATATCATTTGACGATCCTTCGGCCACTCTTTAATTTTATGCACAATAGCCTTTCATATTTTATTTCCTCTTACCCAGGAGGGCTTTCCTATTTTAAATTTTATGGGTCCAATTTCCTCGACTAATATAAGTGCGAATAGGTTCTAAAATGGAATTTTGTCGGGCAGACGCTTATTTAGAATAGAGTGCACTCCCTAGTTGCGAATTGTGGAGCTAACAGATTTTGCAAAAGGGTAGTGTTTTGAAAGAAATTTTAAACGAAACCCTCTGTGCGATCTGTGATCACACTTACCCACTTGTTAGTTTACACGTTTGAAATTGAATTTCTTTTATGAACATAAAAAAAAAATTGCTGTGAAATACAAAAAATCTCTAAAAATTGCATTAAAAAAAATTAAAAAACTGATGTACAAATTCTCAAAAAACTTACAAAATTTATAATATTTGTGTACAGAGATTGAAACTGAATTCTTTTTATGAGTGTTAAAAAATCGCTGTGAAATTTGAAAACTAATTAAAAATCAAATAAAAATATCTGATCAAAATATTTAAAAACTGCCTTCAACATGCATCACTTTAGATTACTGGTACCTTTCTGCTAAATCTTGTAGCTCTGAATGCAGCAGTCTCTTTATAGAACAGCATGTACACACACACAACTGCTATCTTTATTTTTATAGATTTTTATACAGGCTCTTTACTCAAATCCAAACTGACTATTTTTTGACACATTCATTCACTTCAAACCATCATTTCATTCAAATCATTGCTAATTTTTTTTATCTGAAACGCTCAAAATCAGCAGGTTTTCTTTTTAAATATTGCAAAAATAACTGAGAATTTTTGGTAGCGTGTTTCATTTTTTGTTAAATTTAAATGGTCTTTCAGAAAATATTGTGAAAGTTGGCATTTTCAGAAGATTTTCAGTATGTGGCAGCTCTGGAAAGTTTGTCTAGACAAAAATGCTCAAGATGTAATGCATTTTATGAAAAAGGGATCATTTCAATAGTCCCCCTGCCTCCATATGTGTTTCACTGTAAATGACTCTAATTTTCGTACATTAGCTTTCACAGATTCATGGTTTTTTTTTTTGGTTTTTTTTTCAGCTTTATTAGTCATGTGTTATATCCTGGCTGTGGGCTTGGCCGGATGGTGGAGGTTTTTTTTTTCAGCTTTATTAGTCATGTGTTATATCCTGGCTGTGAACTTGGCCGGATGGTGGAGGTTTTTTTTTTTTTTTCAGCCAGGGGCCTTTGCCTATTTGGTTGGCACCTGGTTAAGTGTTTCTGTCCTTTTCTGTCCCCCTGCCTAACTTTAAACTTTTACATTTAACAACGACATTAATGTATCAAAAGGTTTTGGATTGTTGAACTAAGAAAAAATACTTCTTGAGAACATCCTTCAATTTTGTATACCATGCGTTGGAAAATTTGAGACGTTACTGGCAAAAAATGCATTGAGATATCACAAAGTAAGAATAATCTACTCTTATTACATTATCCTAAAAGACTATGATTTTAAAATGCTGTTTTAAAAACTTCAAATTAACAACATAACAACAGTGAACATTTTTTCAATCCACAACCTATTTTTAAAACAACCTAGTAACCTTAAGTACTTCACCCGGCAGCAGGTATAGGGGAACAGTGCTTTTACCCCTGACTTATCTCTAGGCAAACGTTGAAGTGGTTCATGAAAATTTAACTTTAAATGTGTACAAAGATGAAGCAATTGCGATTCAAATGTACGTTTAATTTTTCTTTCAGTTTTCTCCTCTGTTTCTTCAGGAGGCCCCAAAGTTTCCAGTCTCTACCTTTCATCAGGTTCTGCTCCAGGGATGCATTCTGTACCGTAAGTTTAGTTCCATAGAGATGGGATTCGATACTATTTTCTGAATGTGTTCAATCAGTAGTTTAGTCTTGTTTGTACATTTTATGCATGCACAAAAATTTGAAAAATACAATCAGATACATGCCATTTTTTGGAAATAGGTATAAAGTGTTAACTTATAGTTACAAAAATAATCTGCTTAATATTTTTTACTGTTTGGTGATGATCACAGAAGTAGAGCCTAGAGCAGAATTTATTGAGTTCATTTTTGTTATAATCTGTTAAATGGATCATTTTTAGTTTGTGCATTTAACACATGCTAAAAAGGTTGTCAAACTCATTTAGATGGATTAAATGAACATTTGGTACAAAGACTTAACTTAATTGATTGCTGCCAGTCTAGATTAAATATAAATTTTCAACAAAAATAATCATTCAAGTACAACTTTTGCTCACACCGCAAGGGTTTAAACTTGGCATTTGTGCCAAGCGTGCTTTGAAAGAAGGTGTAATGCAAATAAAGTTTGTGTGTAATAGAAAAATACGATTTTTTTCAAGCAATATGATCTAGGATAATCGATGTAGTTTCCCTGTGAGGTTTAAAGCTATTCTCAAGCCCAAAGAAGCTTCTTTCTGTCTCATTTTTGTTTGAAAATGCATGAAATTGGCAGTTGTTGTTATTCAAAATACTGTCAAAGTGGGCATTTTGAACCAAATTTCCACATGCGACACTGCTAGACAGAAAAAAAATGGGTCATCACGTGACCAGGACTCAATAAGTAATTTATTTATCAAACAGAAAACTCATTTTATTCCAAATTACTTCAACAGTCAGGCCTGCCATGCCTTTACATTTAAAAATGAATTAGAAAGTTTTGCGTTGTTGAGCTGAGGATTTGAGAACTATGTTTAAACTCTTACTACTCCTAATTTTTTCATAATTTTAACTCCAGTCGATTCGGGTAAAAAAGGGCGTGGGGACTATTTTTTGCAGTAACACATATTTTAGAGTTTGATGTTATTCGAACAATACCCCACAACATGCACAAAAAATAATAAAAATTCAAGTAATTTAATTTTCCACCATAAATTTTTCCTAAAAATATTTGGGATCATTTGGAATCTATAAATAGGTGGGTCAATAACCTTTGTCACTCTGGCATGTTTGAACTTTTCATGTTCTATAGTCGATGTATGTCTCGAGAAAAACGTCTGTGACAGACGGGCACGCTTGTGATCTTATAATGATTCCATTTTTATTTTTTAAGTGGAGAACCCTAAAAAAGAGCTGAAAATAATTTTTAATAGAATTGTAACACTGATTTGGAATCATCGAGATGACTCTGTTTAAGCCTCTTGACTGCTAACAAGAACAATAGTTCTTTTGATCCTGCTCCATTTTGAAATGCAAACACTTTTGATTTAACTCTCTACTTTAGTGATTGAGTTAAAATAAAATGCTGGAAGATGGCTTCTAGATTATGCAAACTATTCAAAGGATGCCTACCAAGACAGGCTGTTTTGCTTGTATGAATTTCGTATGAGGAATAAATTTTGATAGGGAACATTACCGTCCTGTGCTATGCTCCAGTGCATGGATAGCCTGATTTTATTTTCTTCACTCAGCCAGATAAATAGTGAAAAGATTTCTATTACTCCACCCTTTTCTTCTAAATGATTTCAACACTGAATCCTTTTGTCACACAGTTGACCCAGTAGAATTTTTAAGAAACCATTAAACTGGAGATTTTGTTTGCAATTTTTTTTTTTTTCCATCTCAGAAAAAGTTGTTATACTTCACATTTTTTATTGGAAGCCTGTGGGTTGAAGGGTCATTCTGTTGTTGTTGTTCTACTCTGTAAAGGGAGTTTACAAAAAATCGTTACAGTTTACTTCAATTCTTTTTCTAAAGCAACCTTTATTTACATTTTAAACTGACTCAAATTGTTATCTTATTAAAACCGCAAAAGTAAAATTTTAAGATCAGTGCGAAATAGACATAAGCATGCATGTATTCAGTTTTCAAGTAAAGCCCGGTGGTCTAAGGACTGAGTTTTAAGCTGTGATTCTCTGTAGAGACCATGAGTCCAACCCCCTGACGCAATGATTTCTGTCATGTCTTTGGTGATAATTCATTTCAATAATGCCATATTTTATTTCAGGAAAAGAAATTATAAGATATGCATTTTTTTGTTATTATTGGAATGTTGTATAATTAACTAAAATTTAGCCCCCAACATTATTGTTAAAAAATACAGTCTGACCTGGATAAGACACTCAAAGTTAATAAGCAGATTTTTTTCGGATCCCTTGAACATTACCCATAATGCTATTGCAACACATTTAATACACTAATGGTTATGACACAGTCCTGCTTAATACGAAATAGATTTTCAGTCTTTTGAGGCAAAAAATCACAGTTAAGATACAAATTCCTTTGGCTTTTATCTAATGCACTTTCTTAGAACTGAGTTATGCCAAAAGCCTGATAGCAAAGAAGTACTTGGAAAATGCTAGGTGGGTTACATTTTAAAAGTGAAATATTGAAATAACAATAGGTACTTTTATGTTAACTAGAGGTGGGCATTATTTAACATAACAGTTTAAAAAAACACTGTGATTGCTTTAAAGTTTGTTTTTTAGTAACAGAATATCAGAAACTGCCTATAAATTTTATAACTATTTATCAATTTCCCTTGCGAAAAACTGAAAATAAGACAAAAAAAAAAAAAAGAAAAATTTTAGCTTTATTTTAATTTTATATTGCGATGAAAATAAAATCGTAAAATCTTTGTTCCTAGCTCTTAATAACATTCTAAGAAAAAATGAAAAAAAAAAATTCACTATTACAAAAAAATCAAGAAAATCCTACTTAGTTTAAAAAATAAAACACAAACGTCAACCGCGTCCTACGTATGAAAAGAAAAGCGAACACCTATTTTCATTTCATTTATTCATTCATTTACTCAGTCACTTTTCGCCCCCGCTAACAAAAATAGAGGCGTCCAAGGCAAAATCCATCTGCTCCGAACCTGTTGTTAGGAATAAAAAGTATCTATCAGTAATAATTATTTGTCAGCATCAAATATTCTATACCAACTGTTAAATGTTGAAATAGTATGTTCGCTTCAGTATGAATTTGTGCTTATTTCAATGTCGAAGGCGTAAAGTTTTTTTTATCAAGTCTCTGAGAGATTATAGTTACTTTGTAATATATAGCTATGAAGCAGTTATATTATTTAAAAAATATATTATTGCTTTGAACCTATTGTTGATCTAGACTGGTAATATTAGAATCTGAGAATTTTATGTCATCGGGAGGGGAGGAAAAGTTTTTCTAAGGCTATAAGTTAGATTTGCGTGGCTGGAGATATTTTGAGGTAATTTGTATCGCGCTTTTGCTTTGTGGTTTGGGGATATTTTAAGGTTGTAAAGTATTTTTCGATTGTTGTTGAATTATAGGTCCTTGTTGTGCGGTATGCCTGATGTACGGATGCGGTAGAGCTATTTATTTATTTATTTATTGCACTTTTTGTCATAACTATGGCTGCTAAAAAACTTTTTTCTTAGAATTAATTTTACGAAAGCAATAAGATTCTTATTTTATGGGAACATTTGTAAAAATTAAAAAAAAGCTTTAATCCATTTGGAAAAAATAATAATCACTGTTGTCCAATATGAAAGTGACGGCTTGTTAAAAGCTATTTGTTCATATAAGTGGAAATATAATGAAAGTGGAATGTTTTAATCAACAAATTTTGCCTCAAACCTAATTAAGTTTAAAAGATTTTATTAAATTATTTTTATATCCCATAATGTTATTGGATGTTGTTAATGGATAGGTCAAAATACACAGTTGATTGCATCGCACCCTTATTCGACAAGTGACACATATGAAAAAGTGAAGTGTTTCAGGAAAAACGAAAAATACTTTTAAATGTGAAAAAAAAAATGCTTGGGAATACATAGAGTAAACATTTATTTTAGTATGAGCAGTTTTGTTAATTTAATAGATCGCTCACCTGCAAGAAAAGTGACACATCTCGACAAAAGTAAATTTCACAGGAGAGGCAAAAGAAAATTTCCATGTTTACTGTAACATGAAATGATAGCTCTGCATCCTGGAATGAAAACTTGCATAAAAGAACAAAACCGTAAAAATGAAGACGTAGGATGAGGTTTAGAGGGTTGAGGAATTTTACATCCCCACACAATCCGCCCCTCTTCTGTGGTCATAAATGGACATAGGGCGTAATAAAGTGATTTTTGCATAGCTACACTTATGAAACTGTTTGTGTAGCAAGACACACTTATAACAGACCTGTTAGTGGGGAAAAAACGCAAAATGAATATTTGCAAGACACGTCTCTTTTTCTTACGGGTCGCAGCGATATGTAAACAGTGAGACTAAATAATATTGTAAGCAATATATATTTATATATATATATAATTACTCTAATTTGGTCTTTTTTTATAGATATTTAAACATCCTTTTTTAATGTCAAATGGTGGTATGTTTGTAACCATTCCTATTAAGGAACGCTCAAAATATAGATACAGAGAGGGAGAGAGAGTTGTGCATTTTAGGAATAAGTGTGAGATATTGAATAGTCTAATTATTAGGCAGATGAATTTATAAGGGATAAATTTACTTGAATATATAAATTTTCACCTTAAAAAATTGAGAATTATTCTAGAATTGAATGACATTTGAATTAGGGACATCTTAAATCCTAGAGAGTTTTGAATGCTAGAAGCTATTAAAAAGAAAATTTTTTTGTACTATTCCTTTATGTACAGATATCTTCGGACTTAGGTTAGGTGGTACTAAGAAAGTAGGATGCTGTAATTATAAAAGAAGAATCATGTTGGATAGAGACTCTAATGTTAAACTTTTTAAATAAATATATAATTCTGTTTAGTGTATCTTTATGTCCACTGCTGAAGTTCGAAAACCTGCTTTGACTTTTTGTAAATTTTACCTCTACGTTTTAAATTTGAGCTTAGATAATTTTTCAGACATTAATATTTCAAAGAAAAAAAATATTACCCAAAAGTCCAAAAAATGTTCTTTACCTACAAATACTTAACCAAAATCTAAAAAAATGACCTAAATTTAAAGAAAGACCCTAAAAATGCAAATATCAACAAATTTTTAGCATCTGGTAAGGTGTTAAAAAATGATTAGGTTATTGTAACATGTTACCAAGCTAGTGGTGTAATGATGGAACCTGTTAACAAAAAGTAACTGTTTTTCCCATCTCTAATGTTAACTGAGCACTGGTGATTTATTGCCAAGTAGTGTTCTTGCACATTCATTTGTATTGCATTAGCAACCCATTTAGAAAGCACAAAACCTAGACAGGAATGCATACGACCCTGCGCTTGGGCCTTTTTTTAAAAAAAAAAAAAAAAAAAAGCTTCCCGTTCACAGACCTGCCAACTGCTACGAAAAAATCATAGTTGCTACGATTTGAACCTATAAACTACGATGCTACGATAATCACTCTAAAACTACGATTTTTTGCAAAAAACACAAACGCATTTTTGTTTCTATTTTTATCTATTTTTGTTGCGATTTTTATCCCGCACAGTGTATTTTTCAGGAGTGATTCTGTTCCAAAATTTCCAACATTTCAAAACATTCATTTCCAAAAGTTTTAAAAAACAGGTCATTAATCCGAAAATTCGGACATTAAAAAAATATTCATGGAAAAAAAAATCTGAGCTATGTATATCAACCACAAGTGAATCGTGTTTCTGTAAATATTTATACAGGAATTCCCTTTGTTAGAAACAGGGATGCCATTTTAAGAATTTCTGCAGGGGGGGGGGGGGGGGGGGGTCGGGTCTTTGAGAGGACAAGATTTGAAATAGTGTGCAAAACCGCATGATTTGTACAATTTATTATTAAACATTTCACTTTACGAATTATTATTAAGCATTCCATTTTTGCATGGTAAAAAAGGAATGCGGTGAAAAATGTGAATTTCGTCAAAAGTTCATGGTAAAAAGTGCAGATTTCAACAAAGAATCGAGATGGAAAAATGTGAATTACGATTGTGGGAAAAGAATTGTGAATATCCTGAAATGATCGCAGGAAAAAAATTCGAGAATTCCGTCAAAATTTAGTGCACTGGGCTAAAAAAAATTTGGAACCAGGCTCCTTTTTACAAATGTAAAAAAAAAAAAAAAAAAAAAAAAAAAAAAAAAAATGCTGCAAAACGAGAAGAAACTTTAAATATTGTATAAAAATTTTCAGAGGAAAAAATTTACTATATTGAGTTGAAAGACTGGAACCTTATTCATTTTACGAATGTCAAAAGATGGCTGTGAAACACGAAAAACCAACCAACCAACCTCCAGATTAGTTTTAATTTTATGTGCTACGATTTTTCATTTTCAAAGGTTGGCAGGTCTGCGTTCAGTGAGTTGGGTTGTCAAATGATAGAAAACAAAATGTGTTAGGCTTGTTTATGTATGTTTTTAAATGCTTGATACGATCTGTTCCATAGCTATTGTGAAAGAATGTATAGGAAATGCTAAGCATAGGCTACTTCAGTAGAAGTTGAAAAAAAGGTTTTTTTTTTTACTTTTAAACTTATGTATAGCCAATGAAGAAATGGGTTTGAAATTTTTTAAATCTCAATTCAAAGCATTTAAGTTATGCCAATATTTTTTTTAAAAATAAGTGTTTTTAAAAATAGGACAGATCATTCTTATGATTCTGTAGACTTATGTCTTTATGAGTTATTCATCTTGATAAATTTTTTGTTGTTGTTAACATGACATACATGTCAGTTTAGAGGGTTGGGATGGCAAAGTACAGCTGCCACACTATTTGTTTGATTTGTTATGCATGCCATTAACAAATTTTGCAGTTTTTATTATTTCTATAATGACTCATTAAAATATTATTAAATTATAAAAATATAAGTGACGCTTAGTGATGATTTTTTTACGTCCTTGTATAATACTATGACAGATAAATGTCTTCCATCTATTCATTAGACTATTGAAAAAACATTGTTTTTTTTTCTATGAAACAGTGGGTAAGGTTGCCATGGGGGAAAACCTTCTCTTTTGCCAAGGCCCCTACAATGGGAATAAGTCAGGTCCCGGGAGAAAAGGCTGTTTCCTATGCTATTTAAGACTTTAACAGTGTGTGTGTGTGTATTGATGTCGAAATGATTTTCAGGCCCAACTTCCACCATCCTGATTCCAACAGCTCTTGGCCCGACACCGAATGCGACCAGACCCAGATGCAGAAAAGCCTCCTCAAGTGGGAGTCGGATGAACAGCTCGGCCTCCTTTCCACCATATCACCTGTGCTCTATGCCAACATCAACCTGCCACACCTCAAGATAGAGTTTCCTGGTAACCTAAAACTTTATTATGTTTATTGAACGTGTTCACTTTCACATGCACACTCAATTGAACAAAAATACTGATGATTTGGGGAGGCAGCAATCCATTTTTAACATCCATCGTTTTGGTATGGTACAGATAACAAAACTGCCAATCAACTGGTACACCCATCGAGGATGTTTCCATAGTAACATCATGCTGTCCACAGTGAGTTGTTGGATGTGGAAATTAATATTTTGAATATAAAAAACAATAAATATTAATATATGCTAATAGTGTTTTTTTTTTTTTTAAGGCTAAATTGGCAATGTTGCACTCTGCTTAAGGGTCTGTGTCATAAATGAAACGCTTTTACGTTTTGTATTAAATTTAGACTAATTGAGAATCATCCATTTAGTTTGGACTTGACTTCTTTTTATTTCTCCTCAGCTTGGGCAGATCGAGTGAAACAGATAGCCAAGATATGGCGTGGATTGCCTCCAGAGAAAAGACAACCTTACCTGGTAAGACCCTGCTTAAAGTTAGGAATCCCATTATTATCTTTTTTATTATTTTATTTTTACTATTTGTTGGGACAATTAAAGCCATCTTTATAAAGAAGGTGATAAAAAATGTGGCCGTAGAGGAAGGAGCTTTAAATCGCCTCCCTTCAGGATTGTGAAAAAAGTATAAAAATGAGACATTCTCTGTTGTTAGCGTGCCTAAGATAAAGCAGCACCCACACTATTGAAATTACATTAAAAAAGAGGAGGGCAAATGTTTTACGAAATTAAATTAGGCCAATTGAGAAGCAAAACAATTTTGAAGAAAACAGTTAGTTTATAATCAATAGAAGATAATCACCTTCAAAATAGAGAGGGAGGGTTGCAGAAATTAAAATTAATTAATAGTCAGTACAATCCGGTGAATAGAAAGATAATTTTGAATAAAATTAACTGAATGGAAATAGGATCCTACTTAGAACACCAAAAGACAATCGCACCTGGAAAAAAGGAAATAGCATAGCTCTGTAAACCAGGGATGAGGTTCTTCTGACTTTTATCAAAATTTCCGACTTTTCGTAAATTTTTCAGATTTTTTTTTTTTTAATCTGTAAAAACTTTTACCATTTTTTTTCTTTTTGGCAGCGAAAAAATGCACCAAACGAGACATATCGCGCCAGAATTGCATCGCATTTTCTCCGCGATTCTTTGACGAAATTCGCGTTTTTTTTTTTTTTTTTTTTTTTTTTTTTTTTTTTTCGCGATCTTTTGACAGAATTCACGTATTTTCCTCGATCTTTTGATGGAATTCACGTATTTCCCTCGATCTTTTGACGAAAATCGCGTTTTTTTTTTTCGCTTTCCTCTGACGAAATTCGTATTTTTCCTGCGATCATTTGACGAAATTCGCTTTTTTGCAGCCTCTTGATGATTCACGTTTTTTTCCCGCTATCCTTTAAACTAAATTAGTGTTTTTTCAGCGGCCCTTTTGCGAAATTTGCGTTTATCCGCGATCATTTGCCGAAATTCTTTTTTTTTCTTCACAATCTTTTGACGAATTTCACGTTTTTTTTTCCATGATCTCTTCACGAATTTCGCATTTTTTCTGCGATCTTTTGACGAAATTCTCGTTTTTCTGTGATATTTTGGCGAAATTGGCATTTTTTCCGCGATCTTTTGACAAAATTTGCGTTTTTTCCACGATCTTTTGGCGAAATTCATTTTTTTTCCGCAATTTTTTGGCAAAATCCGCATTTTTTTCGCGATGTTTTGGCGAAATTCACGTTTTTTCTGCGATTTTTTGGCGAAATTTGCTTTTTCCCGCGATATTTTGGCGAAATTCGTGTTTTTTCTGCGATCTTTTGGTGAAATTCATGCTTTTTCTGCGATATTTTGACAAATTTCCAGCGACCATTTGATGAAATCCATGTTTTTCCAGCAACCATTTGACGAAATCCACATTTTTTTCAAGCCCTTTGACAAAATTTTTGTTTTGTGCAAAATAGGATTTCATGCGCGGTCTTTTAGTTTTTTACCAATTTTTAACGTTCGCGTATTTTCAGACTTTTTGTTTTTTACCCACTCTCATGCCTGGTAAACAAAATAAGAGAAAAACTCTTTGCATTCTTACCAAGAGGCATTAAATTATTAAAATAAAATTTAAATTAACAGTAAAAAAAACTTGAACATATTTTTATAATTTTATATACATGTTTATTCAATTTGACTTTTCTTTTGGTACATACAAAAACATTCTTTTGTTGCTGAATTTGCTTAATGGAGTAAGATTTTGTTTTCCTTATTTTTTTATTCACTAAGTTTTGTCCTTATTTAAATAAAGAGAACATTTTTGTTAAACTCTGAATTGAATACATTTTGAAAATTGTTTGATTGTCCATTTCATAACATCTTATTAAAAATGGAAAGTATTTGTTACATCTGATGTTAAAAGATATTGCTTTTAAAAATGAATTCTATTAGTTTTCTGAAAATAACCAGTCAAGTGCGAGTATTAAACGTGCATAGAGTTTTCCATGCAATAAATTATATATTAATTAGTGAGTGTAACATTACAAAAAAAACTTGCTAAAAGAATACTAAGCTTTTATCTAGGCTTCAAAAGCATAGAGCAGGGTCGGCGAACCTATGGCACGTGAGAACATCTTTTTGCACACCATTGATTGAGTTCTAAATCAGAATTCAGTCAAATTCCCAAAATTCTGCGCATCATTATTCCTTTTAGGTATGTTCGTAATTATATAAATACGTAGCACCTATAATCGTCGTTGGGTCCGTCTGTCTATCTGTCCGCCTATTACAGAGCAAAAACTACCCAACTGAAGGGTCTGAAAATTTAAATATATAATTGTTGCAAAATTTTGTTGAGTCATTTCGAATGTTATGAAAATCGAGATGTATAGTTGAATGACAGGGAAAAGTGTTCCGTTACATGATGGCCAATGGGAAAAAATGATTTCAAATGCATTTTAATGATGTGACAGCCTTTTGAACAGAATGAAATGGATAGGCACTTGTGAAGTGTACACATTCAGTACACTGTTATGCGGTTCAAAAATACTTATAAAACAAGTTATAGTACGAGCGCACTTCATTTGACACGTGCAATTTTCAGCTTGTTTTATTAATACTTGACTGAAAATAGCTTTTGTTTTTTTATAATAACTATTGGTGTACTTGTCATAGCACTGAACTTACCCACTTAGAAACTTTTGATATTCACCCCTCCCCATTTCTTCGACTTCGTTATGCTGGTGCCTGTGATGATTGCTGTGACCTATTGCTGGAATGTGTTAGTTTTTATTCTGTTAAAATGACAAAAGTATTAATAAAACTGATAAAGCATGCCTTTTTTCAGATAAGTTATGAAAAAAATAATAATTTGATTGTTAAAACATTTGTAAAATGAAATGAAAATTATAATTATATTTTTTAATAAATCTTCATTTAATATATTTTTTGGTCGGAGTGGAAGGGGGAGCTGTTGGCATGCCATGTTCACTTGAAATTTTTTTTTAAAGAAATTGGCAGGCGGTTGTGAAAAGGTTCGCCGACCCTGACATAGAGTATGCCGCCTGTGTCTTTATAGTATATCAAAACCTTCCGTATCTTTAAAGGTTATTTATCTTGGCTAATCACTGACAATTTTTTTTTTTTTAATCATTTTTAACAATACATTTATATTTCCACAATGATAGGTACCTTGAGCACCTGTAAAGTGAAATTTGTGCATAACAGAAAGATGCGATTTTCTCAAAAACTATTTGGCCTAGGGTCATCGGTATAGTTTTCCTGCAAGGTTTAAGTAAACTTCTATTACCTCAAATTTTTTCATAATTTTAGTTTCAGTAGATTCAGAAATAGATGGGTAGGGGGCCTACTTTTGCTTTACATTTTTTATGATATCTCTGAAAATGTCATACCTAAAATGAAAACAAATGCATTTTTGAGCCCTGCATTTCGAGAGCTTTCACACGATATACAAGAAAAAAAGATTTTTATTTTCAAGTAGCTTAATGAACCCCCCTATATTTTTCCTAAATATATATTTGTAAAGGGTTAATAATCTGTAAATAGATGGGTCAATAACCTTCATTACTGCAGCCAAATTTGAACTTTCTGTGTCCTATTGTTTATGAGAAAAATGGCTGTGAGAGACGGACAGGCAGACAAACATACGAGTGATCGTATAATAGTTCCGTTTTTACTTTTTTAAGTACGGTACCCTAAAAAGAAAAGAAAAATATTTTCTATCTTCTAGACTTACTTTTCTTTCGTTTTATTTGAGCAGTAATATTAAAGAAGGTATTTTATTTCATTCTCTCTAGGATTACTTTTGCAAAATAATGCCTCCTAAAATAGTCTCAGATTTTGGCTACTTCTTCAGATTGTCTTATGTAAATCATCTTGCCTTTTTGTGAAAAAGAGGTTGGCTGACTGATTGCATATGTGTCGACAGGGTACCTGATAAGTCGATCTATAGTATAGCTTCCATTGTAAAAAGTAAGCTATTGCAGCCATTCAGAGAAAACCAATTCAGGAAAATTTTGGTATGCTTTCATGAATCGTAGATCACAAAACCACCCTCAGTCCAAATGTTGATATATATATTTCCTATTTCATTATCATGCAATAGTGCACATATTTTTGACATAATTTGGATGTGACTGATCTTTTGTACAGGACTTACCTAGGTTTCAAACCAGTTTGTTGGCCAGCTGCATCCACCCTATTATTTAAAAATGGCGGCCACTTAAAGATTTCAAATTCAAAAAGATATTTAAAAAAAAAAAAAAAAAAATTAGAAATCCTAATATTTAAAAAAAATATATTAATATGAAATTCTAGAGTGGCTGATTTTTCCATAATCAGGTTTCATGTAAGAGCTTTAGACAATGTGGTTTCTCGCAAATTTACTTTACTTGTTGTAACCATTGTTGCTACTCTGACATGGTTAAAACTACTTAATCATATGTACCAGTGTCGAATTCTTGCCAAGCCTTGTGATACTTAGTAAAATATTGCCAAATTGGATGACAAAAGTAGGTTGCCATAAATGAAGCCACCATGGCTATAGCCAGCTGACTCATTTGGCAAATTTCTCATTTAAATTCAGTATTGATGAAAACTGGGAATGAATATTCTTAATCGGGTTCTATGAATTTTAGCTTTTGTATTTTCCAGTTAAAATCTTAAAACCAAGGAATAAGAAAGCTATCTTTTCCTCCTGGTATATGTTGTAAGAAATTTTTAAATTATATTCTAAGCAGTTTGTTTGTAAATTCCACTTGTGTTTGGCTATGAAAACTCAAGGGTAGGGATGGATTATTTATCAGTATATCAACAGATATTGATATTTCTTAACTATCGCAATAACAATATCTAAACTTTGTTGATATATCCCAATAAAATAACAGTGTTTAGCAAACACTGCAATTACGAGCACGAGCCCTAAAAAATATATCGTCAAATATCTCAAAACTCAATAAAATAATAATGTTTTGCACTCACTGCCAGAGCCCACGAAAAAAAAAAAAAAAAAAAAAAATCCATTCCAATGTTTTCAACCTCCTGCCTCATCCAAAACAGAAAATCTATCTCGATGATCTTTCTTTTTGCTGGTTATCTATGTTAGAAATTATTCCAATCATTGCAATACTTTCCTTCACTGTAAACCTAGATTTCATTTGACTGCATAAAATACTGAATAACTCTTATTGTCTGTTCTTCTCTCCTAACTGTCATTGGCCAACACACATTGTAATAACTCCTGATATCGATACCTTATGAATAATCAAATGAGCACTGGTTATTCATTGTCACGTTTGATACAGAAGATAGCTGGTTATCATCGAATTTATACCTGAGCAGCTGAAATGCTCGGCTTGCGAGCAACTAATCAGAGTCCACTAATGGGAAAGCTCAAGGTCAAAGCAGTCATTCACTGTGATGATTGGTTGCTTTTAAGAAGAGCTTCCTAGTCAGTAATGCTTATTCATATTGTACTTTGTTCTTTCTTCTTTGTGGTTTGTCGTACTTTTGTTAGAGTCAAGTTTTCTGGAGTGAATTTAATATATCCTGTCGTGATATTTTTCAGCTGAGAATGAATATTTATCAAAAAACAAAATTTAAATTAGTACAAAACTATTGTGAAATGTGATTTGAGTATTTATATTTTTTAAAATAAGGTTTCAATGTTATTTTCTTGTAGTAAATAGGTAGGAAGATATAACTACAGTGATTTTTTAAGATCGTCAACGTTCTAATTTTGAGAATATTTTATTTTAATTTGTATTTTATAATTTTTTCAGCTATTCACAATGTAATTAAATAGTTAAAATGTTACTGATAAATAATGCATTGAGTAGCAAGAATAGGAAACATGCTATTTTTAAAGGAAAATACTTTGAAACAAATGATATAAGTGTAAACAGATATCAAACATTGGTTTCTTTTCTAAAATATTTTTTGTATAAATATATATACTTATTTTAATGATGCTTTGTGAACATATATAGGGGTGAGACATTGATTTGTTGCTCTCTACACCTGTTTTTACTTAAATTGTTGCTATTATACCATTTATGCTTCGAAATTAGAAATATTTCTATTTTTGCACAATTTAAGGTAGTTATCGCGATATATCACCAATATCAATATTAACTCGTTGATATATTGCGATATTAAATTTCTGACTGCCCGTCAAAATTTGACAGTAAATAACTTGAATGTTTCATTTGAAAAATTCTTGAATTTTTAATTAGTTGCTTTTAAATTTAATTATTGAATGACGAATTTCTATATTGCATAAGTGATTCCTATTTCTTTAAGGTGATTTCCTATTTCTTTAAGGCAATTGATGGTGCTGTCAGTCTAACCTATTCAATGAAGTGAAAGAGTTTTAAGTTTATAATTTACACCAAATTATGTTTGCCTTTTTATCAGAAATTTACCTAAAAATACCGGGTAGAGAATTTATTTTTACTTACTACGGCCTCTTTATTTATTTATTTTTTTTTTTTTTAAAACAAAAGTATTTATTTTCATTTTTTTTTTTTAACTACCTGACCATTAGAAGCTGCCATGAATTTTATTTTTTGCTGTCTCATTCTCTAAAAACCTAAATTTGAAACTTGATGCAGCTAACGTTTTATAATATATATTTTTAATTACTTGAATTTTATTTCACACTTTTATACTATTAAACCTGGATATCAAGGTAATTTTTTATATGAATTACTTATTTTATTAAATTACACTTATTCGAAAATACTCTTATACGAATATTTTTCTTTCTTTCCATTTTATTTTTATGCAAATGAATAACAAACTTTTCTTTCTGACACACACATATATATATTCTTGATAATGGTCAGAAAATATAACTAAAATTGTATATCAGCTCAATTTATTTAATTGATAATTACATGCAAAATATTTTAAACATAAAATCATTATTTTTTCAAAATATTGTTCAATTTTATTTAATTATAAAGCATTCAAATAATAACAATAAAATAAAAATCCTATAACTTCTCTTCCAAATAAAATATGTCATTATTCAAATGAATTATCAATAAAAATACTACACATTTTGCCAGGCTTGGGCTTGAACCTGCGTCTTCTACAAAAATTCAGAGCTTTAAACTGCTGCTTTAACCTGCTACGCTAGCTGGAACTCGTTTTCCCGCCTTCGAAATTGAAGAGGTTCAAAAAACAATTGCCGCATACGCAATTGTCTCAAATTTTAATTCTGATCTTACAGAAATAGTTTTGCGTTTTAACATTTATACCTTATTTTTTCAAAGAAATAGCTACAACTTAACTGCTAGTTTCCCAATCTTTGTATGTAATTCATAAGACATAATTAATATTCAATTCATAGTTATTCATTAATATTCAATTCATAAGATGGATCGCCAGCTATAACTTTCAGCCTCAAATCACTGTGTTTATCTTCTGTATGTAATATGAACAAATCAATATGACACCCCCAAAATAAACTGTATCTAGCTCTTATACCAACACAATAAATTTTTGAATTGTTAATAATGCTGAAAGAACGAAATAATATTAACTTTGTGAAAGAAAGAAAAGTTTGTTTACCATAAGATCGAATAACAGACGAACTTAAAACAACTTCGAACTGTGGTGTGATAGTTCAACTGAGCAAACATCTTTGTGCATGTGCAGTGCGTCACTCCAAAGGCAGATTTGTACTTATATAGTGCGCATGCGCAAGTGTAGAATTTTAATTTAGAATTATGGCTAATTAATAGAATATTTGAACTAACAAATGTACTATAACAAATCTGTGGCCAAATACCTTTCATTTAAAAAAAGATTGGTCTAATTTGATGCAGTAGTTTCTTCTCAAGGACTGTCGAAAGAAAACGCTTAGCATTTTAAATATTTAGATGTCGTCCAGCCCTACTTAAGGACACTTATTACCCATGGCCAAATGCTTCCTCCCCCCCCCTTTCAACTAGAATTCTACCTAAGTACCAGCATTGTCATTACATTTATGTAAATATTTTGATCCACCGCTTTCCTTAAGAAATCGTTGTGGACTACACTCAAAACATCCATTATGCCTGTTATGTAACAGCGATTTTTCAATTTAAAGTTATTTATCAAAATATCAATAATTTTCTCTGAATTGGTAACCACCTAAATTTATAAATAATAATATCTTTAATAAATGTTAAATATTTTTACCCCTCAAAAGCAGTTATCATAAATCATGAATAAGAGGTATATCTTTCTTAAATAAATATTCCTTTGCTATAATGATCTTCTGTATAGTGTCATTTTAAAATTCCACTGCCAACTGATGATTCTAGAAATCATAAGTATCGCGACAATTCACCGATTTTCTTTCACGCAATTTGCGATAGCTTATTTTACACTTGCCTACCACATCTCCAATTTTTTTTAAATATCCTTCCATGTCGTTTGCGTACACCCATGAAATTGCTTCCCTCCCAATACAAGGGAACGGCAAGTGACGCTCAGCTGTCTCTTTTCCTTTTAGCCTATGAACATGCAGCATGTATTGTTCTTATCCTGCAAGGGATTTTGACCGTTGAGATGTTTGGAGCTGTCCCAGGTTGGACTCTAAAATATTTATTCGGGAAGTATTAACAGGTATGAGATAGAAGAAAGTTTTGGGATTGCCACATCCGACTCGTTTTTCCTTTCACCTTACGATGCCTATTAACAAATCCACAGACATGAAAAATGGCATGAAATAGGTTGGGATTATCTTGTTTCCATCCTCACCTGAAAATTCCACACAGTCCTTTGGAAAGAGTACCAGAAGGCAATGCTGGTGCTTAGGAGGAATTCTAAGGGGGATTGTGGAAACTTCCATGCATGTCATTTAAAATACACACTGACACCCTTTTCTTAATATTTTCATTCAAAATTTTCTTTCCACAAGGTTGCATAAAAGTGGAGACCCTTATTTTTGATCAAAATGTTGATTGAATTGATTTTAGTACCCAATGTTTTTGTCCCACCTTTTTCTGTGTCGAGAAGTAATGACATGTTGACTTTTTCCCCCCTTCCTCTAGCAAAGAGCTCGGGAGAACAGAGCGGCTTCAAGAACTCAAAGGTCGAGCAGTACAGTAAGTATTTAGAATCATTTTGTTAGGATAATTATTTTGTGACTGTAATGGAATTTTGTGAAGGATGTTTGAAATTTTTCCTTTTGTGTGAAGCTTCTTCGACTGCTTTCTCCATGGATGTATAGCTTAAAATCAAGATGGCTTATCTCTTTTGCTATCTAATGTCTTAATAAGATTTTAACACTACTATTTTTGATGGATTTTTAGAAACATTTTTCAGTGGATATATAGCATGATATTCATTTAGTGGATATATTTGATATTTATTTTTCAAATATCATTGTGCATGATATTTAAATTTGGACCCATGATTATGTGGGACACTGTTTACGGAGAACATCCATTGAATTCTCCAATCTATAAAATCCAAGTCTTGTATGTGTACCTCACAATTCTGGTTGGACCACCTCGTTGATGGATCAAAAACTATACAATTATAATGTTTTAAGTTCAAAATTAAAAATAACTAGCTACCAACAACCGATACAAACAAACAAGCATTTCAGAAATTCTGATTCATTTTACAAATGTAAACAATGTGTAGTGAGTCATTCATTTTTGAAAATTCATTGAAAAAAATTTTAAAACTTTCACGCATTGAATATTTTTACTCCTGTAGTATTAATATGCCTTTCATGTCATTCACTTATGAACCAATGAAGATGGCTTTAATTTAAAAGCAAAGTCTTAGAAAACTCAACTCTATTTTCGCTACTTTTATGTTATCCGGGGCCAAATCTTGCCAAAAATGTTTTTTTTTTTTTTTTTTTGTATTGCTCTTTCGCCCCGATAGTACTTATTTTTTCGTATGTGTGATTTATAAACAATACTTTGGAGTAGTTGAAATAAAATGCTCTGGTATGTATTATTATTATTGTTATGTATTTTAAAATAAATAAGTGAAAGGCATGTATTTTAATTGTATGCAATATATGTATTTTAAATACAAGTTATGCTTTTTAAATAAAATGTGTTAAAGGTTTTTATTTTAAGTGAAATTAATGCAATTCACTGAATGATGTCAATTCATATGAATGATGTCAATGGGAACAGTATTTGGCGATTTATCCCATCGCCAAGCTAAAGTACTCTTATTTCCTGAGTATTAATGTAATAAACATAGTCTTTAGTTTGCTTGTTTCAGGTTGTATGTTTAATTTATTTTGGAAAAATTGATTTGATAAATCATTAATCCAATTTTTTTTTTTTTCGACTGTTTTTAGAGAGAGTATTTATATCATACTAGCAGGCTGAGCCCGCGCCATTTTTCAAATAAACGTTCAATCAAACGAAATGGAAAATCCGACCCTGTATTTTAAATTAATATGGACTTTCACCTGGAAGGTCCTTCCACATTTTCTGAATACGTATCGGACATCATTGCACTATTATATTATCTGATGCGGTAGACGAAATACGGGCAATTCAGAAGCAACTCTTTAGTACACATGTAGAGTTTTGGAGAAAAATGCGGCCATTACGATCATATCACCACACTACTAAAAAAGAGAGAATTACAATGACTGCAGAGATTGACCATTTAACTTAAAGAATGTTCGGGTTATTCACTTTCGTTTGTTAGTTCTTTTACTCCAAGCTTCTCAGCTTGGTACTTTGTGCGGATCTTATAACATAAATACAATCTCTCTCTACGTTACATTATATTTGGTAATATACATCTTCTTTTACCAGGTTTTCTCTACAGTTTCTTATCTTCGATTTCCAGTAGAGTAAATACAATCAAAACAGTATTTAACTTTTATATTTTAAAATATGTGAATCATGTAAAAGTGGATATTTAAAGCAGAATTGTGTGAATAAAATTAAAATAATGTCATTTTAACTGCCGTTTCTGTTTACATAAATGTTTTAATCATGCAACTATTAACCTAGGAACCTCGATAACTAATTCAAATAGAAACTAAACCTCTAGTTTTCATTCAATAAAATCTTCCTAATCGGATCCACAACCAAGTTTGATGTGCAGCGTTAGAAATGTTCGTAATGGTATGGCTAAAAATGTACCAGAATTAGCTACAAAACAGAGTTAATTAGTTCCAAACTACATTCTATTAAATAATGTCAAATTGCTGTTGATTGAATTTTATATCTTTCACTATCAAAAAAAAAACTCTTTGCAAATGATAAATAAAGTTAGTTATGCAAAATTTTTAGTTGTGATCTTTTTTGGCAAACTGAAGATTTTTTTCGCATTTCTCTAATGAGCGTAATAAGACGGAGAATTAAAGATGCTTGTATTTTCAAGACGTCATTATTCATCAGTTTGTTGCCTAAATAAAACTAAAAATGTTGATTTGTAACTATGATCAGCTGCTCGGGCTGTGCATCAGCCAAAATTTCTTTATAAGGATTGAAATTTTATTTGAATCTGAGGTACTTTTTTTTTTAAACCTAGGGTAAATGGACAAATTTTGTTCCATTGGCTACCTTTGGCATTTGAAAGTTTTTTTTTTTTTTTTTTTAAATACATTCAAAGTAATGCTTTTTTAGTGATAGTAAAATAAATCTAAAATTTGTCACTACGATCAGCTGCTCGGGCTGTGCATCAGCCAAAATTTTATAATGATTGAAATTTTAATTGAATTTGAGGTACTTTTTTAAAAAAACGTAGGCTAAATGAATAAATATTGTTCCAGTACCTTTGGCATTTGAAAATTTTTTTCTTGTACATTCAAATTAATGCTTTTTTAGTGATAGTAAAATAATTGCACATGAAAAATATCTATTATTAAATCTTCTTTTGTCTGTTTGCTCCATAATAAAAAAAAACATAAATTTACTAATCGCTAATTACTAAAAGTACAAATTTCACGTAATCTTCTGAAATCGGATTTACCATCCACGGTTCCTTTCAAATATAAATGAATCTTCCAACACTATAGAGTAAATTCGCCAATTGCAAGGTAGCTGATTATGGAAGATTCATCCAATATCTTTTTATAACATTTCTAAAAGAAGGGAAGATATGAAAAAAAGAGAAATGACGAATGGAATGGAATACCGAAAAGTGATTTCAGAAAGCAATTTTTATTGCAAAATGTCTTTTTTCGTGATAGAAACGCATAATTGCTTACATTTTCTTAAGAATAATCTTTACTACCTAACATTGCAAACATTGAACATTTGTATAAGGGAAATTGGCGATATGTTTTTTATTAAAAAAAGAAGGGACAATATTAGCTAATCTGGGTTCGAGGTTATAAAAGTCACAAATTTGGGAAAAACAAACCGACATGCTTTCGCAGTAAAGTATGATGAGAAATTTTTTAAATGTCTAGAATTAAATTATTTTACAATATGTATGTGCGTGTGTGGGAGACATTTATACTAAAATTAAAATATTTGACTCCATTTTTAAAATATTAATTGCTATTTATATATTGTACATTTGAATTTTAAAAAATACTCAAAAAATGCTTTCGTACACTTGCAAAATCACCTTTATTGTAAACATCACTTAAACCCAATTCACGCTTACGTCTTTTTGGCTTAAAATCAAATTGTTTGGCGACAAAAGTGAACTCAAAAATCGCAAATAAACATAAAACATGTAAATCATAAGTACCATCATTTTTACAATTACATCTGCTAGTTTCATCTGAACACTTAAAACATTTAAAGCTGGTGAAGCCATGTAAAATTAAATAACTACTGCAACACGCTATTTTTTATACTCTTCCATCAGTCACATGATGGAAGAGTTAGAAATAAAAAAGAACAAATCAAAAACAAAATTGTTACCACAAGGAAGGTCTCCTTAAAGAGCATACTCAAATTATTTTGAAAAGAAAAATGCTTTTAAAACTACTCATGTATGTAGTAAAACATCAGTCAAATTTGACGGCAGAATCTCAGTAAAAATCTGAAAAAAATCTATGTGCATTCGAGTATTTGGCACAAAAAAGACGAACGTTCCACGCTGTTTGGCTAGCCAACACATTTCCATCCCAAATGCAAGATATTTAAATGCATTTGAAAATTGCTTGTTAAATAAGTGTTTAATTGCCTAAAACTCAATGAATTTAAACTTAAACGAAGGATTAGCATATTATTTTTTATCTTTAAGCGTATATAATATAAAAAATAGCATGTTGCAGTAGTTATTTAATTTTACATGGCTTCACCAGCTTTAAATGTTTTAAGGGTACTATTTCATTCAACCAATTTCGCCAAATTATATAAATTGTCAAACTACTTGCCAAATTATACAAATTGACAAAATTTTTATTTTAAACAACGAAAGAACGAATAATTTTTTAAACATTTATAAAATTACAAATAGAAGTGAAATTAAAAATCACTTGATGATGCAACAAACACGTGTACCGTGTTTAATGTCAAGTTAATGTAAAATTTACGATCAGCTATTATTGGCATTTAATCTTATAGTTTGGCAATAGTTATTTTGTCGACGGGATAATCAAGTAGTACCGTATTAAGTTTGTTTTAAAAGTAGCTGGCTAATTAAAAATGCTACCATTAAACATTTTATATTAAATACTTCTTTCTATGGCAACAATAACCTTCATTTCTTGTTTCTGATACTAACAATATTGAAGTCAAATTGCCAATGTTCCGAATCGGACATTAATTTTGAATTTGGAAAAAATTTAACAAACTGAAATTTTGTTTTAAATCGTATAATTACGATAATAAAATTTTAATATATACACATATAAAGGTATATGACAAAACTGTAGTAATAAAAATGTATTTATTTAAGTTAAACATAATCTAGCTATCTTCGTATGAAGAGTGGAAAAAGGTTTTACTTAAAAATTATTTATGATAAAAAAAAGTATCATTCAAAATTTTATTGTGCCGCCGCCAACCAACATTAAATCGCTAAAAAAATTAAATTTTCATTATTTTTTTACAAACGCTAAATCAAGATTCTGCGTATTTTCTTTTATAAACATATTATATGTCATGAGAAGAATCTTCTATATATTCCTCATGAGAAGATATTTTTTCAAATATTTCTGAGCATGCACTTATCGAAACTTCCTTGATATCATCCTATCAATTTTTCAGATGCATTTTTCTTAATTTGATGCAAAACATAAAGAGCCAAATCTTATTTCAATTGAAATATTTTAACTGAGTAATTTTTTAAGCATTACGAACATTCCCTTTCATATTAAATATTTTTGTTTTTTAATATTATCACTCATTAAAATGGGTTTTTTCTTCTTTTTTTCTTCCTTCTTTTTTTTAAATTAAAATTAGTAACAGTTTTTTCTTTTATGTTTCGAGATGTAATAGCTGTTTCAATTTTTTTTATCAACGATAAATTTCGCCAAGAAATAAAATGGTAAACCTTATCGTCCAAAATAACAGAACTTTTCGTCATAATTCTATAACTAATATTGGTAGAATGATGTGTTATAGCTTAAAACCTTCCCTGAAACGATACCTATCTAACGGTATAAGTTCCGTAAAAATCCATGCAGTAGAACTCGAAATCTAGGCGTTCGGAACAAAATTTCCATTTGGATTTTATATATATAATAGATAAGTCGCTATCATGCCAAATTTGAAGTTTCTAGGTCCTTCAGTATCACAAATGTTTGGAATGTTTTTTGCAGGGCTGTAGGAGGTTAGGGCGTAGTACCCACCTGGGCTGTTATTTTACAGCCGTAAGGGTTGTAGTGGGTAGCTGCCCGTGCTGTTTTTTTTTTTTTTAACCTGTGTTATTTACAAGCCTGGTTTTTGGGCTCCTGCACTCCCCTGGAGGTAGTGGCACTGACATAAAATATAGCCTATGTTAGATCGGGGACTGTCACCATCCTTTTACTGCCATTACTCTTGAAATCTGTTTGGTAGTTCCAGAAATCAAGCTCCCCTACAAACTCACAAACTGACTTTACTTCTTTATAATATTTGTCTAGATTAAGACCTGGCTGTCTGTTTTGTATTTCACAACTCCTTCAAGTAGAGGCTAAATTGCGAGTTGAAAATTTAACCAATTATTCATAAGCATCCAAGGAAGCACTCTCTAAATTTTGAAATTTGCATTATCTTTCAAGATATTCTTTATATATATATATATATATATATATATACATACATACATACATACATACAGTGAAACTTCTATTTAACGATGTCTCATCATTACACCTAAATACTTCATTATGAAGAGAATTTGTTAAATAGAAATCAACTCAAATTCATGAAATTTGTATCATAAAATACACATGCATAAAATGGAAATATTTGAAAAATGTATTTAAATTCGGGTAGTAAATTTTTTTATGCAGTGTAGCCATATGAGAAAAATTTAATTCAAATAATGTCTGAAAAAAACGTATAATAAAAAGAGGTAAATAAAAGCTGAAGTGTAGCATACCTTTTATCTTTTTTCCCTGCATTCTGAATCCTTAACTTAAAAAAAGTATGTAATACTATTTTTTATAGGTTTCTAATTAAAAAAAAAATACACTGTTTCATTAAAATTTTTTCACTTTTCTGAGTATTCGAACAATTTATATGTGACATTTTCGTGAGACTGGAATCCCCTTATTGAATCAAAGGCTCCCCCTACTGTCAGCACCAGAGTGTCTGTGTGAGACATTGGCGATAGCAAGTGTTTATCTTAGTGAGAAAAAAAATGTTTTGTTTACTACTAAGAAGAATGGAAATAATTAAATAAATAAACAATTTCATTTTCATATAATCCGTGGAAATAAATTCATACATCTATTGCAGCAATAACCTCTGCATTTGAATGCTATTCACGCATGAAAGTAGAATATACTTCGTTCTATAGAATATATTTTTCATAATATGGAGATTAATTTACATGTTAATGGTGTCCAAAGTCAAGGTTCATTAGAAAATTTCATTAAGTAGGAAAGTTCGTTAAAGGGAAGTTCCACTGTATGTATGTATGTATATATATACATACATATATACATCTAAATAGTTAAAGAAATTTCTGTAATAGTTAATGGTGAGCAATTAAATTACTACATTGCTGTTTAAAAAAAAAGTAAATAAAGAAAACAGGAAATGATGGGATTCTGTAAATAATTTAATGATTTTTAATTTACTCTCACTCTCTCTGTCTCTTAAATGGAATTCATTTGAATTAATTGTAATTTTTACTAAAAAGCTGAAAGATTTCAATATGAATGCGAAATACCAATGTAGATGAATAAGTCTGATAAAATGTGAAGGTTGAATATTTTTTTCCAAATCATAGCAATTTACCACATGGGATTTGAACATTTTCGCCTCCATGACATAATAAATAAATATTAACTGGGTGATTCTGTCGACCCATCCAATTTTATTTTTCATATGTCGGCTGTGGCTGTATAAAGGCGTCTATGTGTCTGTTATATGGTAATAGGGTGTTTGTTATAAAGGCATTCTTCTGTAATTGCATAAAATGGACATCCCTTGCGAAAATGTAATTTTAAGCTAATTTACATCATAAATATGATTTTCTGCAACACTGTTTTTGTGGGATTTTTTTCTTCTTTTTTTTTCTTTTTTTTTTTTTTTACTTTGGAAATAGGATTATAATATAAATGTATTAAAATTGCTATTAAAAAAAATGTAATGTAGAATTAAAATAATTTTTTCCCCAAATAATGAAAGATCTTGTGCAGTACATTGAGTCATGCTGCTTGTCAGTTAGCTCTTTATAATAAAATAAGAAATAAATATAGTTATTCAGCGGACCACTTTGGCTATATTCTCAATTGAAATTTCGTAAATTAGTATAGGTAAAAAGAAAAGAAAACTTAAACATAGGATGTTGTTTTTCCCCCCATGAAGCGTGTAAAATGATTTCTTAAATTATGCTGTCATGATGTAGAGAAACCTTTTGATGTAGATCCGTATTTCTATTCTATTCCATTTTGTCGCTTGTTTTTTGAAATGATTATTCATTTTGTTTCTTCTTGCATGTACATTTCTAAAAATACAAAAAAGAAATAATTCCCTATTGAAATCTACGTCTGTTGCATGAATGAGTGTCACTTCAGTTGTAATTGCAATTGCAGGAATCTGACAAGTCTACGAGGGAGAATCGGCAAGAGAGCGAGCAAGAGAAGCAGTGGAAGCAGCTGCAGGCCATGAGGCAGATGCAACACCACAATCAGCAGAGGCTCTATCAGGAGCAGAGGCAGCAGCAGAGTGAGTCCCCCTATTTTTTTATGTTAATCACTCTTCAATTTTTAAACCTTTTTGACCCGGTTATCTGCAGTATTTTTTTAGAAATGCAAAGCCATTTACAGTCCTTGAAGCATTGCATGTATCTTAATTTTTAAATAATTACAAATCGAACACATGAAAATGTTTAAAATAACTTATTTATTGAATATATAGTAATTTCTTATATTGGCTGGCCTAACTCTTAAAGCAAATATTATTTTTGACTAAAGTTTAATTTCAACTTTTCGAAATATTGAAAAAAATAGTTTTATTCCTATACATAATCGGTAACATGCAATTAAGATAAGAAATTTTGAAGTCATTAAGCTTTGATTTTTGATATTACATACTGAAAATAACGTCGTTTTCACCATCGCAAAATTGACATGCATACTTTTCATATTTTAACATAACAGTAGATTATTAATATATTCCCAAGTTTGATGTCACGCTTGGCAGTTACAATTTTGCATGTAAAAATTTGCACTTTTGACTTGAGTTTGTAATTGGAGGGCCGGTGGAATCCAAAAAGTAAAATATTCAGTTTTATCGAAGAAAATACTCATTTCACTTTTACTGTGACTTCGTTTTCATGTACTGAAACCCTCTGAGCTTAGTGTCTCACTTTCAGTATCAGCGGAAAGAAAAAAAAAAGGAAATGTAACAGCTTTATAAGTTAAAGACGACTAATTTAATGCATGCTACAAAGTAGATACAAGGGTAGGTAAAGAGAAAGTACACCGTTGTACCCATGTACAGAGTAGATGAAAACTTTAATTCATAGCTGTAGTAGATATTTTACATTTAGTATATGAGTACTTCCCCTCATATTTTTGGCGTTTGTGAATAGAACTCAAGGTACAGAGGTCTGCAAAGACCCAAGACCCTGAAAATGAAGTCAATTTTTCAAACAGTAAGTAGAATTAAGGCTTATAATTAATTATTATTATAATTTATAATAATTTGCCTTTTTAGACAGCATAGGTGAAAACTGGGAAATTGAGTGAGTAGCCAGTGGCCGGTAGACTCGGTTTCATGAGTGGCAACTTTGATGTTTCAGTTAAGTTATCATCTTTAATGTTTCAGTTTAATGTTAAGTTAGTGGCCACCATAATGTTTCAAACTTTCTTGACATCTAGATAAACTATAATCGTTGTATATATATGCATTTTTCTATAAATCAGAGTTATACCAGCCAACTATCCGTGATAAGAATAGGGAAGCAGTCGAAATTCAAGAAAATTACTTTAAACCTACAAAATCTATTATCATATTAACTTTTTTAGAATATATTTTTGGATTATTTGTATATGTTTGTAAACACAATTATCAATCAAATTACTGTTACTCTCTTTATATAAAAAAATAACTCAATCAAAATTCCAACAGCTGTATAAAATAAAAATAAAAATAAAACCAATCAAATAAAACACAATAAAATGTTATTTTGATTTTATTTAATAAGTAAATGTGTTATTAACATACTACACACATTACGTATAGTTGAAATCTAAGCTGGTGAGTGTATTTTGCAGGATTAAACAGTATCTCTTGAAGAAAAATAATCTAACTGCTCTACCCTATTGAAGATATTGCAATGTCCTTAACCCTTTCGGGTCCGATTTTTTTTTTTTTTTTTTTTTTTTCAATTTTGAGAACAAAATTACTTTTATTTTAACAATGTTAATCATAGCTATCCAAATAGATTGACTGAAGTTTAAATACTATCTCATTGTCTGCATTCTAACGAATGTACTTATTTTGTGTACTACTCAATTCATATTTATAGGATAATAGGTTAAGGAAGAGTTTTTGGAAAATATAGTATTACAACAGGGTTTAACAGGCATTACAACTTTCTAATGTTTTTTGTCTTTTATCACACATGATTTGTTCACAAAAGTATACTATATTTTAAATTTAAAGAGTGAAATATATGTATAAAATAAAAGAATCGCCAACAGTGCAAAGAGATCTAAGCAAACTGTTATTTTTATATGTCCAAACATAAACGAAATCATAATAAGAAAGGCATAGCCATATACTATCATTACTATATGTAGATAGTAACAAAAGTAATTGTTAAGACAAAATAATACTCGATGACAAGACTCGATGTCGGGTGTACTATTAATAGTACACCCGACCCGAAAGGGTTAAAATCCACTTGCATTTTCATCCAGTGAAAAAAAAGGAATAAATTACTTGAAATGCATGTGGAATCAAAGCTGATGAATATATTTTGTAGAATAAAACTGTATTTCTTGAAAAAAGAATCCAACTGGCTGAACAGCGAGCACATGGCGAAAAAACGAAATATTGAAAATATATCTAAATTGTTGAAATCTGCTTGCATCCGGTAGGAAAAAGAATTAACCAGGTTACTAATTAGATGTAATCAAAGTAGAGATGCTATTTTCTATGAAAAAAGTTGTATTTCAATTGGCGATCAATAACAGATTTTTTAATCGCCACTTGGCGAGTTGTGACTATAGTGACGATCGATAGCCAATTTTTATCGCCACTTTTACAACTTTAATCGCCACGTGGCGAATGGCGACCGCCGATTCACACCTATATCAGGCAGATAAAAAATTGAGCTGACTGACAGCCCAATATAATAAATTTGAAAGAATCAAACTACGCCGATAAAATAGGAACAATTTACAATGTGCATGATATGGGTGAGAATAAATAGAAAGGCATGGCCGATCTTTTTAGGAAGCCAGGTTTTAAATTTTCGCTCATGCATATCCCTTATCGGAGGTAATGCGCAAATTGTAAATTTGTACTATTTTTGGAGGCAAAAGAACTAAGAACCTGGTATAGCATTGTAATAGAAGCCATTTTTCCTTTTTTTCCCTTTCAAATTTTCCCAGTCTGTATGATCAAAAGTCAAAATTCTAAAATACACTTCTTTTATTTATTTATTTTTGTGCACAGGAGTTAAAATAAGATGAAATTGTAATTCTTTTTTCTGAATCGGTGGTACCCAAAATAATGATAAAATAGTGGAATTTTGTTATCTTTCACCTTTTGAATTTCAGAATTTTCAGGTCTACAAAACCCGACATAAAGCCAAAATTATAAAATAAATTTTAAAAATGTAATTTTTTTCATTAGAATGAACAGAATCCAAATTATTTTCAAAATAACAAAATTTTCATCTTTATTTTACCTCGTTTCCATAGAAAGTTTTCGAGTGTGGAAGACACAGTTAAATACAACTAAATTATAATGATTTCACTTTTTCTTCTCAGTCTGCAGATCCAAAGAAGTAAAATTTGCATTTTGTGTTCTTTAGACTTCAATAGTTGGATTTTTCAGGTTTGCTGATTCAAAATTGTAAAATTAATAAAGCAGAAAATATAATTTATATTTTTTATTTTTGAAGCCTTAAAAAAGAGAATGAATAACAAAATAGTGAGATTTTAGCATTATTTTTCTTATATTCCATCATTATTTAAACCAACAGGCAATGTACTAACTAATGGCAGGCTAATGTACAAACATTAGCCTTCCCGGAGTCGGAATGGGAATCAGAATTGTTCAAACATCCCGGGGTCAGAGTCAGCCATTTTTCCAACCGACTCTGCAGCCCTGATGAGAAAGCATGAGAAAAGATAATCTGAATGCAAATACATGCTTGCCAACCTCATATAAAACTGTTCTATTGGACCAAGTCCAATAAACACATTCTGGACCAGAAACTTTATTTCATAAAATGTTTCTTTTGATAGGTATTGTATTTCAATGAGGAAGTCAAATGTGTGGTGTTGAAATGTGTTTATTGGACCCAATGGAACAGTTTTATGTGAAATTCCCACCAAGCATACAAATAGAGTGGGAAAAGGAGCGTTCTATGTTTCCCTGAAACATACTGAAGTGGACATATCCCTCCTGTAAAGATATGTGTTATAGAGGATGCCCAAGGCTGGACATTCCAAATAATATTATGCTATGACCGGAGGACTCACATGTGTGATCCGTTTGGAATCTTTTTCGCTCCTACAGAAAGCACCTAGGAATGAAATGATGCACTATTTTTAGAATGTTTCGAAATAGTTTACCAGTGAAGTACTTTCATAAATACTAAATTAAAGAATTCAATAGAATCTTTTCTGTCCTTTCCCTCCACCCCTTAGACTTAATATTTCCACTATAAAAAAGCAATTGCTGTTAGTGATTACTTAAAGTGAGACTAATGTGATATAAAAATAATCACATTTAAATCATATAATAAAGGTAAGGAAATTCAGTTTACCTTCTTCAGCAGGATTGTCCATGGCTTTTCTGCTTATCCATGTAAGATTAGTTATTTTTTGTGTAGAATCCGTTGATTTTACCTATAAAAAATACTTGTGAAGGTGTTTTATTAAAGTGTGTTGCTTGATTATTCAGATTTTGTATCACTTTTTTGGTATTAATTACATTTATATATCACTAATGGGTTATACACTGGAGCATTCATTTTTGCTCCTTTCTTGTTTAAATAACATACAGATACTGAATTAATAAAACAAAACATTATTTAGATGAGATTAAATACATAAATAATTCAAGGTTTTAATCATTAACAAAGTACTTATTTCTCTTTTAAAGTCAATAAAAATTAAAGATATAGTTTTTTATGAAATTCAATATTGCAGCTTTCTAATATAAATGTTTATTTCTTTTTGATTGACAGTTCAAATGGTGAACCAGGAAGTAATGTTCTATTTATGTATCAGGATGAATTGGATGATGTAAACATTTAAATTATTGCAAACATTAAGCGTTTTGAAAAGTAATTAAGTTGATTTATTATAAGTTTAATCTTTTTCTGAAGAGATTAGTATTTCTAACTATTGCTTGGTAACAAGACAAGGCGCTTGGCAGCATTTATATGTTATTTTTAAAAAAAGTACTGTAAAACTGTATACAATATGACACTAAAATTTATTGGCTGTTCGAATGCTCCACTATTCAGAGATAAAAACATACAAATAGATAGGTGGTGGGGATTTAAAAAATGTTTGCTGAATACAGGTGTGTTAATCTGAAGGGTCCATTCTAGAGGTTTTAATGTACTATGTGCAGGTGTCAGATGAAGTGTGCTACAAGTAGCAAAACTACAGTATTCACTATGTTTTATTGTAGTTTGTAGCATAGCGAGCAGCTCGATTAAAAACAAAAACAAAAAAACAGTAGGTTGTAGCGATAACCAACACTATTAACACTACTTCAAAGGGTGAAAGCATGCCATACTGCAAATCATGTGACCGTAACTTGCTGCTTTTGTGCAAATTGTTATCTCAGTGGCAAATTGCAGCTGCAGTGTATAGCAACACATCTTTTGAAGTCATAGATTTTCTCTATTCACATAGGCTGCTAAAATCAAATAATAACCCACCTGTTTTGGCATCATGCCAGCCCTCTTGAAGAGGTAATCCATTTACTGTTTATAATTTAATTCGCTCATGATAATAGGAATTCATTTTACTGCTGGCAGCACTTGTCTACTTACTTATGAGGTCTACCTATTTTAATGCCGTTTTTTTATTATTTGGAATTGTTTTATTTACAGATTTATTTAGAGTTTTTTTTTTTTTTTTTTTATAATTTTCTAGATTATAAATTTAGCCAACTCATTATAGTTAATTCTCAGCAGAACTGAATATAATTAATGTGATAAGAGTGTATTCGAGAGTTAAACAAACAAATCTATTGGTAAATACATGTCAATGATCATTTTATATCCCAATGCAATGATTACTGTGAGAATAGTAAATAAAATTTATGCAATGGTATGATTGTGCATAAATAGGTTATATAAAAGTGTAGCCCCTCGTTATTCGTTCCTATATAGGTTCCATTTTTATGCCTCCCAAAAAAATAGGCTGTCATTGAAACACATTTTTACTTTTCTCAGTGTAAGGAAAGTAATGTCATCCTGTAAAAACCCTATTATGGAAATATTAGTATATTTTTACATTTCAAAGTGCTCTGAATCCATTTCAGCTATTTTAACAATGATGTATGTGAGAATGTAGGCTTGTATACTTAAAATTTCTTATGTTTCCAGGTCCTCCGAACTCACTTTTGTAAAATTAGGAACTAACATTTTATGTATTGTTATATTATTATTTATTTGAACCCACAGTATCCTGTAAATGGTTTGGAAAGTCGATTTGATTCACTCCGAATTTTTTTAAGTAACAGTATTTCAACACGGATTGTATTTATCTCTCTTAATTTTTCTATGAAATTTGTGCTTTGTGTATTAACTAACATTTTGGAGACAAACACAGAGCAATTTATTTTACGTTAAATTTCTTACTTTTTAAATGGTTCGATTTTGTCACACCTATTTAAATGTATCCCAGCAGACGTGATGTAACAAGGGATCACTGTATTGTTTAATTGAGTCTCCATTTCATCTTTTGACAAAATCTGAAAGTTGTGAAGTAGCGACTACTTTTGAAAAGTACTTTGTCATTGCAACTTTTTTATAAAAAGTAGTTTTTGTTAGCTACCAGTAAAAAGTAGTTCTTTTGTAACAGATGAACGTTATAAGGTTTTTCTCCCCTTTAAATTTTAAAATTAGGGTACTTGTTAGTTATCCCATCGACCAATTTCGCCAAATTATATAAATTGCAAAACCACCCGCCAAATTATACAAATTGACATAATTTTTATTTTAAATAACGAAAGAACAAATAAATTAGTATAACATTAATAAAAATACAAATAAAGCGTCGAAATAAAAATCACTTGATGACGTAAACATGTGTTGTCAAGTGAATGTGACATTTGCAATCAACTATTATTGGCATTCAATCTTACAATTTGGCGACAGAATAACTAACAAGTACCAAAATTAGTTTTAGTTACAATTCAAACCAGAAAATGCAAATGAAATGATTATTTTAATAATTGAATCCTATGCTACAAAAAATGATGTTAAATTAAGCAAGAAAAACATCTGTGGAAGTTAAATTTTTAGTAGTAAAAATCTTTTAGTTTGAAACATATTTATGTAGAGTGAAAACAAGTGCAAGAAAAGCTTTTATTTATAGAAAATCTTTTTTTTTTCCCAAAATTTCTTATTTTTTTAGAAAAAACTGAAAAAAAAAATACTTTTTTTTTCATCGCTTCAAAAATGTTTGGGAATTTTAAATTTCCAAATAGAAATATAGAATTTAGACTATAGAAAAAGCCAAATCATAATAATAATAAATAAAATAAAATTTGGCCTTTCTATGTAACCGACCTATTTCTAAGTTGGAAAATAGGAAAAAAAAATTTAGAATTTTATTTTATAGAGTGATGTGCATTTCCATGTATTACGCGACAGGCATGAGTAAGGTGGATACCACACATACTGTTATGTTGTTTTAAAGAAGTTTCATTCAATTTTAATTAAATTTAACTTTTCTATCATGATTAACATTATCCTATGTTACTTGGCAGCTGTCTTGAAATCCCAGGCTGAAAAATCGGGACCCTCTTTGGCGGGTGTGGATTTGGACAAGAATATAAAGCTGTACCACTCCAAGTCCCTTTCCGAGATTCCTCATGTGGGACTCTCTGAAGAAGGCAAGGAGGGGCGGAAAGTGTTCGAGAAGCGATGGTCTTCCTCGGCGATTGACTTGAATATGGCACAAACCATTATGCAGGTCTGTGAGCTTTCTTATTACACTTTGGATATTAGAATGGTCCAATTCAATTCAATGGTACTACTCTGTTATGGGAGGGCCTTTTTAATGTCTTCTCTCCGTACAAATCCCTATTTATGGGATTTATTGAATGTCTAGATGCGATTTATCTGTTATTACAAACAAATGAAAGTCATTTATCTAATGTGTGGTATGTCTTCAGAAGTTTTTTTTATATATATATATATACATACCTGAGCAAGCATCCCTGTTGAGTGCATAGTTGTTGACAACACTCACTTCCTTCACCCAAATGGCACCAAGGTTAAAAGAAAAAAAAAAAATCAAGGTGCCCAGAATAGGGAAGTACAGGTTGAATTGTATAATTCACATTTATCAGAAATGACAAACCAGCAAGCGTGCTTTTGAGTGGCTCATACAAAAATGTATCTGTAATAATCATGTTCTTTTATTGAGCCAGTTCGCTCCATGAATCTGGCTTTTTTTTTTTCATCATAATGTTTATGTGGACACAGTGTTTTTCGCATAGCAAAGTACCAGAAATTATGAAAATAATAGTTTACGCCGCAAGAATCTTGAGTCTTGTAGCAGGGGTGATTGTGACCAGGTAATATACCTGAATTCAGGTATTTATTTCATTTTCCATACCGGAATTCCAGTTTTTCTGATAGTTAAATTAATAAAATAAGGCTAAAATATCAATTTCATATGATTTCTAAACATAATTAAAGGTAATATTTTTCATAGCGAAATGATTTGAACCTCTCTGCAATAAAATACATGTTCTTTCTCCATGCAAAATCTTTTTCAGCTATTTTTTCATGAACTCTCAATCACCCCTGCTTGTAGACGAGAAAAAAATCACATCTTGAGGATCACTGGCGATGAATATCATTCATTTCATAAACATTATCTCCCCCCCCCCCACCCCCTTATGTTTTTTAACACTAACACCGAACATGTGAAAGCACAGGTAATACATGCACAAATAGATTTATATATATGTATTAAACAAAAATATAATTTGAAGAACAAATTAAAAAAAAAAATTAAAGTTAAACTTAGACTATGTGCAAAATTACTTAAAAGATGACGTTGTATTTCTTATATTCCTCTGAAGAAAGACTATGTTTTTTATAGTTGAAAGTTCTAAGGTATTAAAATAATTTAACATTTTTTAAATACTGTGTCATCTTTTAAGTAATTTTACACTTAGTGTAAGTTTAACTTTAACTTTTAAAGATGAATTAAGCATTTCTATTTATTTATTTATTAAAAAAAAAAATTATTTCTTACATTGTTTAAGCCCGAGAAGGGATAGATATTAAGATATTTCATTCAATTAGTTCTACCTTTAATGTTAAATTTCTGTAACAAATAAGTTAAGTCAATTGAAGATTAAAAAATAAAAATAAAATTCATACAATAGGATACTTAAAACACCCTAAAAAATTAGATTCTGTTCAAATGAAATCGAAATAAATCTTATACTTTTTCCATTTTTAATTGAAAATATTTGTATTGCAGATTTTATATTATGTTTATGACGATTGTACATAAAATGATAAGATACGTGCAAAATACAAACCTTTAAAAAAGTCTAAGATTTATTTCGATTTCATTGGAATGGAATCTAATTTTTTAAAGTATCTTATTGCATGAATTTTATTTGTACTTTTTAATGTTCAATTTATTTGTTACAAGAATGTAGCATTAAATGTAGAACAAATTGAATGAAATATCTTAAGCGTTGTAGAATTTTTTTTTTTTTTTTTTTTTTTTTTTTTTTTTTGTTCTTCAAATTGTGTTTTTGTTTAATATGTCAAGTTTTTTAATTACTGTATTCAGACAAACTCATTTTAAAATTAATGGAGGGTATCATCATCAGGCTTTGATGTATGCAGTATTGCATCACAATGTGTGATGCAGTTTACCAATGTATAATTCAAAATATTTCACCACTGCAGTAATGCAGGTTACTTTGGTTTGGACAAAAACTTCCTATCTGAACATAACAAATTAATTTCACTTAAATTTAGATAGCCTATTTCCCCACTCAGTAGTGCTATGAATGCAAAAATAAATTGTGTTGAATCCTTACTGCTAATATTTAACAATATTATAACTGCGATACTTTAAAAAAAGTTTTACTTAAATTTTGTTACCTCAATCCCTCCCAAGGGGTGATGTTAACAAAAGAGAAAATTATTTCCGGAGTTTAACTTGGCATATAAATAGTAGTTCCCATCTTGGAAAAAAAATACATTTTAAAATTTAAGTTATATAATTCCTCACTAAGTTCGCTACTTGTGTAAAAATGGCTATCCTTTTGAAACTTTTTACTAAAGCAAAAACTTATTCTGAAAATGTCATTTTTTATTTCCACTCTAACACCATATTCATCTTTTTAATTCTTAAAGAACAACTATTTCAATTTAATTTTAGATGTAAAAATCTTTCAACTAAAAAAAGAAAAATTATTATGGCTTTTGAATTATTTGTAACAATGAAGAAAAAACATTATATGATATAGGGAAAATGTCCATTAATTCTCAAAGAAAAAAGCGAAATTTGGAATTACTAAGAAAAACATTTGAATAATGTAAATAAAAATTAGCCCATGTTACTCTCTGGGTTATAATTCACCCACATTTAAAGGTATTTTATCATCTGTTTTGACCCTGGCGTCAGGCAAACATTTTTACACTTTAAATTTATACAGTATGGAACCATTTACCCGGAAACCAGTTAACCGGAAAACCAGTTATCCAGAATTATATTTCTGATAAACTTATTTCAGAATCTTTGCAGAAAAATGTGTCTTACATTGCCAGTTTGACATAAGTTTTGCTTGAAACAATTGTATAATTTGATGACATCTAGTATTTTTTGTCATCACATTTAGTTGTATTTTAGATGTTTTAATTTTTATGCAGAGGAAACAGAATTTTTTTTGTTTCTAAGAGATTCCCATAAATTACCTTCTTTTAAACTCTAGCTAACTTTTGATCTTTCTTGCATTGATTTTTAATCCTAGTAATCCAATAATTTAAAATCAGAAATAATGCCACAACTGCACGTATTCTACAAAACTTATCAAATGGATACTGCTTTAATGCACAACCAGTTAACTGGAAAAACCAGTTATCCGGAATACATCTGTCCCCAAGAATTCCAGATAAATGGTTCTGTACTGTAATATCATTAGAATGAGTAAAGAATAAAAAATGAGTGGCATCAGGGACAAAAAGGGGGGAAGAAAAAAATGAAAAAGCGATGAGCTCCATAGGATTTTCTATGTTAAATTAACATCGAGAAGTGACACTGGAAATGAATAAGTATTGCGCTCCCACGGAATACTTAAATAACAGGGTTCGTACAGACTCCTTAGACTACTTAGAAATGAAAAAATTTCCGAGGAGTACTTAGAACTCTTAAAATAAGCAAAATACTCCTTACGAAACAAAATCGAGTGTTGAACAGTGATTTAATGGAAGTGGACTAGAGTAGAGAATGTAACTTATATTTTATGCAATGAATGACACTGCTTGTATCATTCTCCTTTGTAAGCCTAAAGGGCATGAAACAGATTAGCCATTGAAGGAAATAATTATAAAAATCTTCTCCTGTTTACAAAGATAAAATTACAGTGATTAACTACTTCCATTCTTTTTAAAAAAAAAAAAAAGGGGGTGGGCGGGAGGGGGAAAGAAATTATCTTTTTGTGTGTGCTGCATGTTTTTTTTTTCCTTCGAAATTTACTTTTAGATACCTCTTTCTCTCTCTCTATATATATATATATAAGAACATGGATCATCCTATAAAGTAGTTAGTTCACTGGCAATTTTGTATTCAAATTTATGAAACCAGTAAGCAATATACAGGTTCCGTCCAGGAAGTAATGAAACTGATTTTTTTTAGGTCAGTTGGCCTTTGCAGCGAATGTATTCCTTGTGAAGCAGACACATATTTGAAAGTTTGGCATTAGGTTTTTGGAAGGCAGCTGTGTGCCATAAAGTTTTGTTTAAAACTAAACAAAGTGACTACTGAGACACTTGCCATATTAAAGAAGCCTATGGGAAGGATTCTTTGACCAAGGATCAAGTGTTTAGGTGGCACAAAGACGGAGGAGAGGATGTTGGTGATGAACAATGCGCTGTCTGTCAATCAAAGTTTCAAACTTCAAACAATGTGGCTAAAATTGAAGTACTTTTGAACCCCGATCATCAGATGAGTGTTTGAATGATTGCGAAGACGTTGCAAAATTGATTGTGCATCCGATTTTCACAGAAATTCAAATGCAAAAAATTTGTGCCAAGCTGGTTCCAACACATCTTTCAGAGTGACACAGTTCCTGGCATCACAACACTGCACAACCACCGTACAGCCCCAATTTGTCATTGATGAACTTATTACCTTCGTTAAAAGGTATTGTTTTGACAATCAGGAGAACTTGCATAAAAACGTAACGAGCATTCTGAAAAGCATTCCAGTTGAAGACTTCCCGGCAGGCATCAATGAGTGGCACATTTGGTGGCAACGATATATTAATGCAGGAGGAGGCTATTTTGAAGAATATTAAGTGTCTGTAAAATTATCTTTAAAAAACTAATTTTATGGAATCGGTCTCATTACTTGCTGGACACACCCTGTATTGTAAATTCTGTGCCATTTTAGCCATTAGATTTTAATAGAATAAAATCTTTTTTCTCTCGAAATGAGGCCTTAAAAGTTAGGGTGGGTGCATGTATTCCAGGAGGGTGCAGCATACTGTAAAAAATAGGTTAAGTCGTTTAAAATTCCCGTACTCCTTAGAATTTTTCTTGGATTATTTCTTCTCAAGTCTGTATGAACCCTGATATAAGGGATTTTCTGGATACAGTAAACTCTTGATTACAATTTAAAAAAAAGAAAAACACACAATGAAGACATTGACGTGATATAAAAATGGATGGCATCCTACCAAAAGAAATTTCTCTTAGGATGTGTTGCTTTTTACCATTTTTTCTGTTTCTTTCATCTTTATGTGTGGGCCAAATAGAAGCAAAATGAACCATCGTAAGGGGGGATGCCTACTGAAGCATAAAGCTCGGGCTTCACCCGGGGCCCACAAAGTGTATTTACTTGCAAACAGAAAAATATAAATAGAACTTTAAATTATGCAAAAACAACCCATAAATGTATCATAAAAGCATGTCAATAAAGATTATGCGACATAAGTAATAAATTTAATTCATCCGTTCATTCCCTCTATTTTGTATAAATATTGAAATCTGATTAAAATAAAAACTTTTGCTTGGAAAATTTCTTACACAAAATATTTAATCAAAAATCGATAACAGTTGTCTTAGTCGTCTAATCTCTAAAATTTCTGAAATAAGTGTTTCACTATTTTTTTAGTAGATTTCTTTTCCAGAATTTCACATTGCTGAGATAGGGCACAATGACTTAAAACTTTCGACGACCCCATTTGACCCTTTAGTGTGGGAGGGGATTTCTAAAATTCCTGAAATACGTATTGATTTTTTTTTTTTTAGATTTGTTGTCTTGAATTTCATGCTCCTACCTAAAATTGTTGCTGAGATAGGACAAAGTGACCTAAAACTTTTGATCACCACCTTTGACCCCTTAGGTAGGGAATTTTCAAAAATCTTTTTTTATTGGGTACCTACACAGTATAAGGAACATGTGTTCTCCAAATTTCATTTTCCTAGAAGCAATGGTTAAAGCTCAGCGTTCATTTTGAGTCAGTCATGACAAGCTCTTACGTATAAGTATGGGTATAATTTATGCTTAAATTTAGAATGTAATTGCTAAATTTTAGATTTTTTTTTTATTACATATTTGCGCTCTCTAATTTCTCAGGTAAATGGAATATTTTCTCAAAAATCTCTTATTTCTTCGAAAATTGTATCATAATATTTATTTTGTTTTATTTGGTTGTTTTATTTTTTCTTGAATTACTGTGTTTTGCTCAAAGGTCAATTTCTTAACATTTTTCTTTTTTCTCTCTCTCTCTCATTTAACTTCAATTAATTTTTTTAAATGATTTCTTTATTTGTATTTTACATTGAATAATAATATAAAAAAAGTGCATTTGAAAGGAAAATAAACTCCAAATGTATACAGATACCCTGGAACAGAATTTTCTTTGCTAACTTGCCGCATACCAAAAATTATACATATCCCAAAACTGCTGGACCAAGCCTACTATCATAAGTGATAACTCCCTCCAGGGATCAATGCAGGTTTTTATTCTTGGGGCCCATTTCGTGAAAAGTAAAAGTTATTTTGGTACTTTTTGGTTAGCCGGGCACCAGTGTTATACAGGGTGTTCGGTCTCAACGGTGTCCAAAGGCTAATTCCTAAACCGTTAGTCATAGACATATAGTTCCAATTACAAAAATGTTTTAAATCAGGTAAAGAAATATCTTAAAAGTGATTTGGGTCAATAAAAACATTTCTTAAAAAATTACGAAATTTAAATTTTTATATGGTCCCTCGGTCCTATAAGTTATATTTAGTAATTTTTTCCAATTACACTGACAAATAAGACAAAAAAAATCCCATTCATATAACGCTAAAATTGAGCGAGTTATGAAACTTTAAAAATGCATGACTTATGCCACTTTTCTACTCTGAAAACAAATGAGTTCGGCTTGGCTTTGAGGGATCATATACTAAGTGTTTAAAGTATTCGAAGATCTTACTTCATGTGTATCTGCGCTTTGAAAAAAAATCCTACAAGTATTATGATTAAGTGTCAAATTGGCTAAAATAACATATGTTTTATTTTGTCAGGATTTGAGACTGTTTCTCTTATGATTTCTTTTAACAAAAATTATGGTTTTTTTTCTAAGTTTTTATGTTACTTCAACAATCGTATGTATGTTTTTCCAGTTCAAAATTTGCACTCGAATTTTAACCCACTTTTAAATATCCGATCGAGATTGCATTTTACATGCTGGCGCAAATCCGATAACAATCTAATATTATTAAGATTTTCGGTGGTTATCATTTATTATACTTATTTTACAGGATAACACAAAAAATTTCGGATAGTTTTCTGCCAAGGAGTTTAAGAAAAAGTTTTAGATTAGATAGTACAAGACTGCGATTGTTGGGTTTTTTAACTTTTATGTATTTTATAGCACTGAATCCGAAAATTACCTTAATTTTTAACCATCATGTCAGGATATTTCGCAAATCATAAATTTTCAAATTTAAAGAATAACAAAAATCGAATACTATAAAGTAGAGGAGATGATTGTGTTATTTAGCTTTTGATAATTGATTTTTACGCACTTTTTACCACTGAATCTGAAAATGACCTTCATTTTTAACCATCACGTTAGAATTTTTTTGCAAATCGCAAATGTGCAAGTTAAAATATAGCGAAAATCTCATACTATAAAACATATGTAAAACATTTTTTATTTTATTTTATTTTATTTTATTAAAAAGTTTATTCGATATTTTTGCTTATGCTGGGTTTCTTACAGCTAAACAGCTGAGTGGTCCGATGAGATGGGGGAGGAAATTCAATTTTAACATTGAACTTCTTAACTTTGAAATTTGCAATTTGCGAAAAATCCTGATATGATAGTTAAAAATGAAGGTCAATTTAGGATTCAGCGGTACAGAATATATAAGAATCAATTATCAAAAGCTAAAAAACATGACATAACCCAACTTTTACAGGCTTGTGCAATCTAATAATATTTTAAAATACGTATCATTTTGTAAAGAATTGAGGCTGTTAATTTAGAATAAAACAGAATAATTTAGAACAAAAATTCTGTTTTTTCTTTCTTCTTAAATGTTTATTACAAATTGTATATTTTCCATTAATATGCCAGAATGATTAAAGATTTCAAATTTATATTGCAATGTTAATTTTACTCCCAAACATTTTTTATATCTGACGAAATTATATTTCGACTAAATTTGTGAATGACCCCCAATTTGCAGCAAAAAATATGCTCCAACTTTAAACAGCTATTACTCGGTCAATTTTAATCGTAGAATAACGGGGCTTTTTTTGTATTACTTGTCAGTGTAAAAGGAAAATTTCACTAAATATAACTTATAGGCAGACCTGCCAACTGCTACGAAAAAATCGTAGTTGCTACGATTTGGACCTATAAACTACGATGCTACAAAAATCGGTCTTAAACTACGATTTTTTGCAAAAAAACAAAAAAACGCATTTTTTGTTTCTAATTCCGATTTTTATCCCGCGCAGCATATTTTTCAGGAACGATTCTGTTCCAAAATTTCAAAGTATTCATTTCCGAAAGTTTTAAAAAATTTGTCATTAGTTCAAAAATTCGGACATTAAAAAATGCTCTTGGGGGAAAAAAAATCTGGACTGCAAAACAAACTTCTTAACATAAAACCCTCTTTATGTGTATCAATCACAAGTGAATCGTGTTTCTGTAAATATTTATACAGGAATTCCTTTCCTTAGAAACAGGGATGCCATTTTAAGAATTTCTGGAGGCGGGGGGGGGGGGGGGGGATCTTTGAGGGGCAAGATTTGAAATAGTGTGCAAAATCGCACGATTTGTACTATTTATTATTAAACATATCAATTTACGAATTATTATTAAACATTTCAATTTTCTGTGGTAAAAAACACAAAATTCGTCAAAAGTTCATGGTAAAAAGTGCAGATTTCAACAACGAATCGTGATAGAAAAATGTGAATTACGATTGTGGGAAAAAAATTGTGAATATCCTGAAATGGCCGCGGGAAAAAAAATTTGAGAATTTCGTCAAAATTTACTGCACTGGGCTAAAAAATTGAAACCAGGCTTCTTTTACAAATGTAAAAAAAATGCTGCAAAACGAGAAGAAACTTTAAATATCGTATAAAAATTTTCAGAGGAAAAAATTTACTATATTGAGTTGAAAGACTGAAACCTTATTCCTTTTACGAATGTCAAAAGATGGCTCCGAAACACGAAAAACCAACCAACCAACCCCCAGATTAATTTCAATATTCTGTGCTACGATTTCTCATTTTCAAAAGTTGGCAGGTCTGCTTATAGGACCGGGGGACCATATAAAAATTTAAATTTCGTAATTTTTTAAGAAATGTTTTTATTGACCCAAATCACCTTTAAAATATTTCTTTACCTGATTTAAAACATTTTTGTAATTGGAACTATATGTCTATGACTAATGATTTAGGAATTAGCCATTGGACACCGTTGAGACCGGACACCCTGTATATACATGCATGTATATACACAATATATATACATATATTGTGTATATACACACATATACATATATATCCACATATATGTATACATATATATATACATGTATACATAACACTGGCGCCCGGCTAACAGAAAAGTACCGTTATTTTTGTCAATTTTATTATATTTTTGTGAAAAATAACATTTGTTAATGAAAGTTGAAATCCATTTACTCAAATTTGAACAAAGCATTTTATTAAAAAGCAGAAAAACAATGTTTAAAGATGCACAAATAATACGTAAAAAGCTGCAAACAGCTGTTTCGAATCTACTAGCGAGATTCTTCTTCAGTGCAAGATAGAGCAAGGCTGAGCAAAATGACAGAGATATACCCGATACGGGTAGCGAATGCGTCAAAAACAACCAATGAGAGAGAAGCAGCATGAAACAACCAAGTGGATAAGTAGTGACATCTACCGGAGAACGAGAGAAAAAAAAAAACCAAAGGAGGGGAAAATTAAATTAATGCTTTCCAAATACTTGGAAACTCAGAAGAGTCATTGACTAAAGAGTGAGAGCTTTTAATGATGTGGTAAGCTTCCCAAAAATTTTATTAACAAAAACTACTTTAAATCCTCTGGCTAAAGTTTTTGTTTTTCGTGACCTGTTTTTATTGACAAATCACATATTTTAAAACAATTTTTATGAAAAAGAATTGTATGAAGTAGCCTATTTTATTAAAAGGAATTTTATGAAGGGGCCTATTTTATTAAATATATTTTTGTGAAAGGGCCCTAAATAGGTCCCAAATTTTGCCTGGATTGATCCCTGCCGTCCTCTCATATTCTTAAACTGAACTCAAATGAACTAGCAGAGTTGGTTGTGAAAGTCTTAAAGTCTATAGAGAAAGGCAGATATACTTGGAAACATTCTTTTTATTAACGATCTTAAAACTGCACTCTCTCCACACGTCACATATATTTAAACTAACATTGATATTAAAAGAACTAAATAGGATTGACTAACATTTTGTACTAGCAGCATCTCCAGCTTTATAATGTGTGCATGTATGGCAAACATACCGGCAGTGTTTTTCTTAAATGATGACCGTTGCATAAGAGAAAGCAGCTTAAAAAAGACATCCTTCGATCTTCGGTCAACGTCTTAAAAGCATTTAACTTACTTTTACCTTTGCATAAATTTAGCAATCTGACAAGAATGGAGGTGCCAAAAATCTCTGAAAAATGAAAGAACATCTGTGCGATGGGCCGAACATCGGTCGCATAATGACGTCAAACTCATAACTGTTGTTTGATCCTTGCGATGACATCCTGTCGTTGTTTTACAACAATAAAGTTACTTTGATTTCTTGAGCTGGAATACATTCAAAATACAACTTTGTGGATATGCAAGTGAAACTGGAAAAACTAAACTATAATGAGTTTTTAATATATAGTAAGTTGCTTCAGAACTTGTTAAAAATATCAGAAGTTTATTTTGACGGTTAATTTCTTTTAATGCCAACAGTAAGAAATCATAGTAACTCACAAAATAAGCAAAATGTGCATTTATAAAGAAAATATAATAAAAAGGTGCAATAAATCTAGAAACTTAAGCCATTTTTTTTAGCTGTTCGATTTAATCTGCAAGGTCTAAAAAAGCCTGTTATGCTCACTGCCATGCTGCATTGTTTCAGCTAGTGGGGCTTTAATTTGTATTCTTATCTGTTCCATAGTGATACTATATTCTCGTTTTGCATGCAATAACTGCTAAAGCTTGGGAGGTTCCATAACTAAGAAATGGACTCTGGTATCATCCTCAGTCATCTGTGTTGAGTCCATTTTTAAAAGAAGTTATACTCTAAATGGACTTGTCCAAACTCATAAGCTTTTTTCATCTGTGTTTAAAAGTCTCCAAAAAATGACATTCCTCTATAAATAGGAAGTGTTTAATGTATTAGTCTATTTTTGATTTTTAATTCATAATTGACTATTGTCATTGAGCCTCAAAATGCTTCAAACGTACAATCATTGCCTCTGCATGCATAACCCTGTATTTATTTTTATCCTTTTTAAAGGCATATCTGTGGTTTTTAAACTGAAAAGAAGCTATCCATCTTTAGTTTAACAACACTGCGGCCAATTTTCTTATTTTAAATTTCCTGTGTTGTGTGTCCATTTGTGAATTTTTAATGTTTCTAGACTATTTTGCTTTTGTGGATGTATCCTGTTCTATGATATTATGTTCTGATTAGCAACAGTATGAAGACTTCCTATTTTTAAAATCTTGAAGTTTTTTTTTTTAAATATCACTTTTGTGTTTTTTATACTAAAAAACATAGCCGTAAAATTTCAGAATCTTACTCCAGTTTGAATACTGTCAAAAGGTGTTTTTTGAAAATACCTGTTGACTCGTTGCTATGCTGAGTAAACTTTCTAAAAGCATTTTTAACAGTTTATGTCCTTTTTTTAATTTTTATACCAAACCCGTGTGGTAGGAAAACAAAAATAAAGCATACATAATATACATGCACATGAAAATAACATAATAGACACACAAAATCATAGTACCGTAATTTCGGGTAGATAAGCCGCCCTGGCGTATATGCCGCTATGTCCGAAAATGGTAAAAAAAACTGAAATTCCATCGTATACGTCGCACCGGCGTATAAGCCGCACTTATTGAAAGTGGTGTACGTACTACTATAGACACCACATTGAACATTTTCGTGCATTTTTTAAAACAATTTTAAAAATTAGAATTTTAAATTTAATTCAAATAATGAAAATAAATAAATAAATAACTCTTGGTTTGTGAATTTATCCAATTGCATCACACATTTCAGCCTTGGATCGGCAAGTAGAAATATATTTGATGGAATTCTTAATATAAAACATAACACTAGAATTACAAATAACACTATTTTTTATTCGAATCCATCAATTAAATAACGCAACATAAAATTCCAAGAATAACTAATGATAAATAATCATTTTGACAACATGAACTATTGGCAAAAGTTGGGAGAATATAAAGAGAATTTTTTTGAAAATCTCTTCACTACTAACTGTAAACATTAATGTCTATTAACAGAAATTAATTGGTACTCGATTTGAAATATTCTGTAAAAATTTAAAATAAAATGTTCTAAGAAAGTTTTAAAATAAACAAAAATTAAATACATACGTTCATTATTGAAAATTAAAAATAGTACAACATTCGCAAATGTGCACACTTAGAGAAAACAAGAGAATCTACTTTCTTTTCTATTAAAACGCCGCGATTATGCAAAACTGAGCATAAAAAGGATTCCTTAAATGTGTCAGCTACTTCACTTTGCGTAAGTGCAGTAAAAAGAAATTATTGAGCTGCAAGCAAACAGAAAAAATAATTTAAAAGAAAAAAAAAGAAAAGCAAAACCCGTTTTTTCTTAGCTATTAAAAAAAAATCTCCATTATTAATTGTCCGATTTTGTTCAAATTTTCAGCAAGTTGCAATAACAGTAAATTAAGCTGTGTAACAAAATTTTATTGAAATACAATAACTTATTAGAAAATTACAGCACTCCCCAAAACCCCTAGTTTATAAAAAGGAAGAGAGCTATCTGCAGTTTGTTTATTCAACTCTGCGGTGTTGGAGTGGAGCGGGAAGTTGAATGTTATCAGAATGAGATCATTATCCTTGAGTAATACGTTTCATTATGCAGAAAGAAACCAAGCATAGATTTTTTTCTTTTTTAATGAAATAAAAAAGAACTTCCCGATATTTTTTTTAATGATTGTTATTTCTAATCCATGAAGCATTTTTAATATTGTTTTTCACATTTTCACTCTATAATATTACATGATCTGATTTTTTTTTTTTTTCTGGAAAAAATCGTTATTACTTTGTATACGCCGCACCAGCAGATAAGCCGCAAAAGGTAAAATTTAACTTTTAAACACGTATAAGCCACGGCTTATCTACCCGAAATTACGGTACATACATACGAAAAATACAAACATGGATACACACATGCACCTATCTGCATACATGCAAAATAATACAAATAAACATATACATTATAATAATTGCAAATGTTACCCCCATAATGGAGGCGATCAACGTCAGAGTCATTCTCTCATAAGAAAGTACTTCTATTTATTTATTTACCCTAAAGCTCTATCAAATCATTGTGAAATGGTTTGAAAATTTTTACAGGCCATTTTTGACTTTTAATAATGGTTCTTTTCTCCTCAGATCAAAAGGGAACCGGAGACTCCTCCCGTCCAGTCTTCGTTTCAGAATGCGGTGATCACTGGCCAAAGCAATGCCATTCATACTCCCAGATTGCAGACATCGTTGGAATCCCAGTTTTCTGTTCCTGACACCCTCACCAGTCCTGTCAAGAAAATGGACTCTTTCCACATCTCCTCGTCTCTCTCTCAGACTGTGAGCCAACTGCACAAAACACAGTTATCGATACCCACCTCTTCCGTTATCGTAAGCCACGACGAAATGACTAAAGGAACGGATACAAAGGAAGTCATGAGCACTCCCCCAGCGATACCACGCCCTCACAGCTCAGACTCCTTCTTTCAACTCTCTGCCTCCCCGCAGTCACAACTTCTGGCATCCTTAGATTCGCATTCCCAACCGTCGCCAGCGACCAGTAAAATAGTGGGTAAAACTGTCATCGAGTCTCCAAAATCAAAGGAAGCCAGTGTGCAGGGCCCAGTGGAAATGAGTTTGCCGGCGAAAATCGGTCATCAGAAGCCGGTGGGCAGTCCAAACCACCCACAGCTACAGCCGTCAGTCGAACAATTTGTTCTGCAAAGTCCACTCACCTCGGCTAACCTCGTTAAGCAGTTATCTCAATATAAAGAGACATTCGGGTCCATCACCAGCACCACGAGGACGTTACTCACCTCGGACAAACCTATAGAGCAACAAAATTTGGAGCAGTTCCTGCAAGAAGGTCTTCCCACCTACGCCACTAAAAATCAGCAGCAGCAGCATCAGTTAAAGGATCTACTGCAAAACAAGAAATTCTGCGATTCCGATGAAAACAAAGAAAGTAAGTAATACCTCGACACATCTCATTCCATCCGAATAGGCTACTTTCTGAAACATTCATCATGGCATTTTTAATCTTTGATGCGTGAAATGAGCAAGTCTTCTTATTGAAAGTCTACGGCATTGAATAGCATTATCCCTTCTTTAATGAAAGCATAACATCTTTTTTTCTCAAAGTTGCATTTTAAACCAGATTTCCAGAAGCAACATCTAATATATAACAAGTGGGTAAGTGTGATCACAGATCCCACAGAGGGTTTCATTTAATATTCCTTTAAAACACTTTATCCTTTTGCGAAATCTGTTAGTTCCACATTTCGCAACCAGGGGGTGCACTCTATTCTACACAAACCTCTGTCCAAAGGAAACTCCGTTTTACAACCTATCCATAGGTATATTAGTCGAGGGGATCGGGTCTATAGCACCCGAAATAGGTAGGCGCCCCAGGAAATTGCACGGAACATTCTTTTATAAGCTTTTTATTATGTGTTATGAACTATATCAAAGTTTCCAGCAGATCGACTTGTTAGATTTCATAATTTTAACAAAATTGCGTTATGTTAGTTGCAAATTCCACCACCAGGGAGCGCACACTATTCATAACAAAAGTGTATCAGATCGAAACTCTGTTAAACAACCTATCAGTGGATGTGTTACTCGAGTTGGTGGCAGCCTTAAGCGAGAAATTAAGAAATTTGCTGAAAGTACTATTCGGAAATAGTGGTAACTAAAATTTTGACATTTTTATATTTCATAAGCAGCACGTGTCTGAGTATATTATAGTGCTCAAAAAACGACATCTAAAAAGGTCGTAAACGCTAATTTTTAAAAAAGAAATCCAGCGCCCCTCCCTTCACAGGAAATTGCATGCACCATTATTTTATAAGCTTTTTATTATGTGTCATGAAGTATCTTAAAGTTGAAAACGGATCGCCTTGTTATATTTCCTAATTTTAACAAAATTGCATTACGTTAGTTCTGCATTCCACCACCAGGGAGCACACTCTATTCTTAACAAAAGCATATCTGAACGAAACTCCTTTGCGCAATCTCTCTGTAGATACATGGTCGGGAGGGTGGCGGTGCAGTCTTAACCAACAATTTAAAACATTTTCTGCGATAACAAACGCTAAGATTTAATAAATAAATCTAGTCCCCCCCCCATCCACTCCTCGAAATATCACACTCCATTCTTTTTTACACTTTTTCTTATGTGTTATAAAGTATCTTAAAGTTTCGAACACATCGAGTGGCGGTCTTAAACAATAATTTAAGATATTTCCTGAAATTGCTATTTGGAAATAGTGGGATGAACACTTATAAACCTATAAACTTTTTCATATTGAATAATTAATACTTATCTCATAGTGCGCCGTCGAAACACCCCACGCAAATTGTTAGATTTCCTAATTTAAATGAAATCTCCGTTAAAAAAGCACGTGCCTCCATCTTAATCTGGCATTTGATGGAAATAAAAGGAATTAATGAAAGAATAATTAATATCTCAGCTCGTAATGAAGCAATCTCTTTGAACCGGGTATGTATGAAATCTGCGAGAAATTTCCAGCCCGGATGTCAAAAAATCCCTGCCGGCCCGGCCTACAGGCAGAGGTAGATTTCGAAGTTAAGTATACTAATTTCACCAACAAAAACTAAATCATTATTAGATATAAATTCACTTTAACAGTTTTATCCGTCTGTTTTTGAAGAGTTTTTATTTCCTTTTTATAAAATAGATGGTTTTATCAGAATCATGTTAAGGCGATATTAAAAAAATATTTTTCCATACTCAACAACTCGAAATTTTCTGGCACATTTTCAGATTAATTTTTAATAAAAAATATATATATATATATATATATATATATATGAAACATGATTTTTGAAAAGATTTATAAGCGACCTGTGTTTTTATTTTTCTTTCAATTAATTAAAACTCGATTAATAAACAATTATTTTCTCAGTAGGGCAATATTTTTCGTTTCTAACACAATCGGTTCGGGAAATTCTGTTCAAAATGCCCACTTTGACATCATTTTTTGAAATATATTCTACCTCTATCAAAAAATCGATCATTACTGTACATTATATAGTTTCTGAATAAGAGAATCTAGCAATTGGATGCGTTTGAGAGCAAAAATGGATTTAAAAATGAGTAAGAAAATAGACAGTTTGGATTTGAATACACCCTTACTTAGATGATTTCTTTTTTCAACCGCTATGTATTTTTAATTTGTTTTTCTGTAATAATTGGTCCTATCCAAAACTTGTCTATCTAGATGTTGTAGACAATATTAAGAAGATATATGATAAATTTATGTTGATTTTATATCTTTTGAATTGACGGAGTTATGGATTTTTTACTTCTTCAAACCCCCTTTTTGTTTTCGTTTTTAATTTTTTTTTTGCGGTACGAATTGGTCCTATCAAAAACTTCTGAATATAAAAGTTGTAGATAATATTATGGAGATTTATAATAAAATTAATTGGAATTGATATCTTGAGAATTGACGAAGTAAGGCATTTTTTTCTCCCCAAAACCCTATTTTTTGCGCCCCTTGAGCCTATTTTAAATTTTATCAAAACTCTGTGATGCATGAATTTTTGGCGCTATTTTTAGAAGTAATAAAAACTTTAAACTAGTTTGATATGTACAAAAATTAAGAAGTTATGGGGGTTTTTTGGTTTTCACAAAACCCCTCCCTATTTCCATCCCCTTTGTCCGATTTTGCTCATTAACGAACTTGACCAAGATTTTATGTCCCTTGATTTTATGTATCAGTTTGGAAGAGATTTGTGCAGAATTGCGGAAGTTATCGTGTCCAGAAGAAAGTGATAACACAATTGCTTCGGGAAATTCCGTTCAAAATGCCCACTTTGACCTAATTTTTTGAAATATATTCTGCCTCTATCAAAAAATCTATCATTGCGGTTCATTATATAGTTTCTGAATAAACGAACCTACCAATTAAATGCGTTTAAGAGCAAAAATGAATTTAAAAATGAGTCAGAAAATAAGCAGTTTGGATTTGAGTGCATCCTTAATGCAATGATTTTTCCAACACAATCCGCTTCGGGAAATTCGGTTCAAAATGCCCACTTTAACAGCATTTTTTAAAATATATTCTGCCTCTATCAAAACATCGACCCTTATGGTACATTATATAGTTTCTGAGTAAGAAAACGTACCAATTGGAAGCCTTTGAGAGCAAAAATGAATTGCAAAATGAGTCAGAAAATACGCAGTTTGGATTTGAATACACCCTTACTTAGATGATTTTTTTCTTCAACCGCTATGTATTTTTAATTTGTTTTTGCTGTAAGAATTGGTCCTATCCAAAACTTGTCTATATAGATGTTGTAGACAATATTAAGAAGATATATGATAAATTCATGGGGATTTTATATCTTTTGAATTGACGGAGTTATGGATTTTTTACTTCTTCAAGCCCCCTTTTTGTTTTCGTTTTTAATTTTTTTTTGCGGTACGAATTGGTCCTATCAAAAACTTGTGAATATAAATGTTGTAGATAATATTATGGAGATTTATAATAAAATTAATTGGAATTGATATCTTGAGAATTGACGAAGTTATGAATTTTTTTCTCCCAAAAACCCTATTTTTTGCGCCCCTTGAGCCCATTTTTAACTTTATCAAAAATCTGTGATACATAAAATTTTGGCCCTATTTTTAGAAGTAATAAAAACTTTAAACTGATTATATATGTACAAAAATTAAGAAGTTATGGGGGGTTTTCTGTTTTCACAAAACCCCTCCCTATTTCCATCCCCTTGGTCCGATTTTGCCCATTAACGAACTTGACCGAGATTTTATGACCTTTGATTTTATGTATCAGTTTGGAAGAGATTGGTGCAGAATTACGAAAGTTATCGTGTCCAGAAGAAAGTGATATATATAGATAGATAGATAGATAGATATATAAAGTTTTTTACTGAGGGTGGTTTTGGGTTCTAGGAGTCATGATCGGTGTAGATCTGCAAAAATTTTTCAGAAATTCCAACATAGGAACGATCCCAATAGGTAGTATTTCATACGAAATCTACCTAAAAATTTAATCGAAAAATTTAATGTTTAAAAAGTTTAAATTTCGTATTAGACTTTCCTCCCCTTAAATTTCTCCCGCGCCGATATGTCGAGAGATGACGATAGCTGCCTTCCGGTGAATGGAAATCTGTTTTCATTGTCTTTAAAAACACAGAAATTAAATTTTTATCGATCGATTTTTAGTGGATTTTTTGCGTTCTATCCTGCGCAGAAATTTGAAATTTATACCAAAATAAAGTAGAATTTTTTCCGCGTATTTCTACACCTGTTACGAATTTGTACAACTGATATTTCGGCAGATCCGATTTTGCTTTTTAAAGGTCCACTTCATTTATTGGTACTCCGTGGTAACCCTGCACCGGCTGATTTGACAGAGCATCCGCCGAATTTACTGACAACCCTTAGGAGAAACTGGGGAGGATTTCGATAACGTGCATTTGCACCTGCATTCAAAAGGTTGATTGGTTAATTTTAGAATTTAATTAGCCCGTAATTAGGTTAATTACCAACTTTTTCAAAATTTTATGATTTGTTGTTTGATGTGAGGTGTTCAGCTATAAGTACCCAAAATTTCAAGTCTCTAACATGTATAGTTTCTGAGAACAGGCTCTGTGACGGACGGACAGACAGACAGACAGACAGACAGACAAAGGAGTGAGACGAATAGGATTTCGTCAGATGAACGAAACCCTAAAAATGAAAATTTGTCTGTCTGTCTGTAATGCTGTACAAATCCACAGTTTGGAAGCCAGAATTGTGAAATGTTATGTACATGTGTATTGAAACACGACCGAAGCAACTAAAGTAATCTGGAATCAAAATAACGTATAGTTCATTTTTAACTAATAAAAAACCACCCATTTTACAGCCATTTCCAATCAAATTAAAACATTTTTCGTTATAACAGTTGCCAACCATTAAAAATCCACACTAAAATTCTTACCACAACCATTATTTTTCTATTTCAAGATTTCCACATGCAAAAATGAAATAAATGGTTTGACGAATTTAAAAAAAGGGAATATTACATCATAACTTTTCTACTGCAAGATTTCCACGTGAAAAAAATGAAAATAAAATAAATAGTTTGACGCATTAAAAACAAAAGTGAATGTTACGTCATCATTTTTCTGTTTTAGGATTTCCATGTGAAAAATTATAATTATTTAATTAATTTAACGAATTTAAAAAAATGGAATAGTACGTCCTATTGGAAATATAAAGGACGTGGTGAATATAAAACGTCCTCTAAGTGTGAAAAAATGTATTGAAGCATGATAAAAACTTGATTATGGAAATATTGGTATATTTCAACATGATTGCTCCAATGATGAATGGAAATAAGTTCATTTATAGCTAGCTGTATTTGCATCTGTTCTATAAATTTGTACATTTTTATATTGGGTTTCCATTTGATTCATGCGTACAACACTTCAAATGTTTATTTTATTTATTTATTTTTTATGTTGCATGTTAAATTTTGAAATTGGTTTTTCAAAACAAACATTCTTAAAATTCTGGGTACTTTAGCGAGTGGCCTATAAACAGGACCCATCCACTTATTAGGACTTATAACTCAAAGCATTTAACAAAAAATGAAAAACATCGTTGGATTCCAAATCACCTTACTCATCATGCCTGTCCATTTCATGCTTTTCCACTGCTGAAAAAATGACTCCACGAATTCGTTCGAAAGTTTCATGCAGTTGAGTCAGGAATTTTTTTTTTTTTTTTCAGTACCGCTATTATTCTATATGAGATGTTTCAAATCACTGGATCAAGTCTGTTTGTTTGTTTCATTCAATTGGATAGGAATTCTTGGTCTGTAAATATTATTTTGTTGTGTGCCATCCTTGGTTGAAAATGAGATACTGTGATTCTGAATGAAAATTAACTTATGGATTCGATCCACTTCGATTCTGAATCCCACCTATACGTAGGACTGAATTCGTTATTAAATTATAATTTCTGGTGAAACCTTCTCTCATAAATCCTTTTACCTTCTTTTCAATGGGCACCTGCTTGTTCATTTCAACTAAAGTCAATCCATTCCACATATGTTTTTAAATATAAATCATTATTCTATCGAAATGATGTTCTGAATCTCATAATTGTTCAAAACTTTCCTATACCTAGAGCCACATTGTTGTGAAAAAGTCTTTTTTTTTTTTTTTTTTTTTTTTCAATTACTTTATGGTGTTACTTCTAATTAGGGTGTAGAAAAATCATGATTTTTTTTTATTATTATTAAAAAAATTGGATTTTATTTTTTTTTAAATAAAAAAAATCGCATTTTTTTATATTTAAATCAGATTTTTAAGATTTTTTTTTTCCCAGCATTCAAATTTTGAATAGCTACCAAGAGTTTTAGGCCTCCAAAACAGTTAAACATCTAATCGCTAACATAATTTGTGTTTTTATTAAATACTGGTGATATTTTACTCTTATTAAAATTATTAAACAATTAACTCTGTAATTAGGAACATAATATACATTTTTATGCTTTAATTACTAAAATGATAATTAATAGTTTAGTACTCATTCTAGAAAAAAATGGGGGCAGGATGCTAGTTCCAAAAAAGGGCACTATTTCATGAGGAAATATAAGTAATTATATAAGAAAAAAAAAGTACATAATTTCTTAGTATGATAAATAAAGTGTCATTAATTTTAATAATTTTATGAATTACAATTTAAAAAACACAATTAAATAACAATATGTTTTAATTTTTTTCTAAAGAAATAAATTCTATTATGTTTGCAAGATCTTAGCACATAAATTTAGAAATACTCTGGAATTTGGAAGTTTTTTACAAGAAATCTCTCTACAACTACAGGTGAATTTCATTATTTTTTTTAAAGGCAGGGTGCATTTTGCCAATTTCAATAGGGGCAGGTTGTGGTGCCCTAAAAAAATTACCTAGAGGATAGTAATCACAGAATTAATAAAAACTGCAAATAAGTAATTTCATTAGTTAGTAGCACAAATATAATTTGCAGCTCATTTTGCATTTGTGCTGTTAATCGCCTAAATCTAAACTTACATCCTGCCCCCCCCCCTCCCCCCCCCAAAAAAATAAAAATAAAATAAAATAAATTAAATTAAAATGCTTTAACCCATTTATACATACATACAGAGTGAATATAAGTAATAGCCAGTTATATCTGAAATCCTCAAAACATTAAACAGCAGCATTATTAGCAGAGCACTAGGGATGCACTGAATATTCGGTATTCAGCCTATTTGGCCATGTTACCGAATATTCGGTTTGGCCAAATAGCAAACTATTCGGCCAAGCCGAATACTTAAAAAAAAACTTTTTAAGCATATTTTATAAACCTTATACGACTTCTTTATTTAAGAGTCAACTTATAAAGATATTCAGAATAATTAGAAACAAAATCATGTTTAAATAAAAGAGAATGTTTTTACATTATTTAGTTGCTTTGTTAAGTATTATTTAAGAAAATTAACCAATCACGAGGATTTTCATAGGAATTAATTATGTACAAATGCAAGTTCCTGAACAATGTCCAGTAAATAATCTGTTTCTTGCTAAGATTTTCAGAACAACGTTTACAATTTCTGAAAATGATTGTCCACTCCAGACACCGATCTAGGATGCATTTAAAAACTTCCTTGCTTAATCAAAGGGAGTAGAACAGTTATTCTTGTTAAGTTGCCACCCTATAAAATTTGAATACATTGTATTATTGTCGGAGCACAGCTCTGGCTTCCCTGCAAAAATTACACTTTTGTTAACACGATAGCGTCCAAAATATTTGTCGCATCAACACAAAAAATGAGCTGGACGTCAGTAGTGCCAAAAACTCGGCGCATATTGAAAATCAAAAATATTCATCAACCCTAATAGCCTGAAATGTTGGCTCAAATTTTTCCAATAGAGTTATTTTTCCATTGTGAGTTTAAATCTATACATTTGAAAGACAAGGTTGTTTATTTTAGTCATCTACCTTGAGCTTTTTTCTGAACCAATTTTAATAGTTCTTTTTTTTTTTTAAACGAAAGCTGTTTCTTCGTAGATTTACCAGCACTAGTTATTTTTTTAAATATTCAAATTTTTATATTTAAATTAAAAATTTTTCTATGATTTTTTTTCAAAATGGTAGCTATTGGATTACTTCCATTGTTGTAAAGAAAGGTTTTTTAGAAAGTTTATTTTGAATTTTTATGAGAAAATGGCATCAATACAGATAAACAAACCTTATTATTTTCCCTTTCTTTACAACAATGGAAGTAATCCAATGGCTACCACTTTGAAAAAAAAATCATAGAAAATTTTTAAATTTTAAATTTAAATAATAGTTAGCTATTATTTAAATGCATCCATATTGTCATAAGATTAAATGACAATATGGATGATCGTAAATATCACATTCACTTGACATTAAACATTATTCGACTTCATTGTATTTCGTTTTTCGTATATTCATATGCGTAGTTCATTGTATTGTACTTCATGTAATTCGACTTTTTATTTATCTTTTTATTAATATTTTGCAAATTAAATTGTTCTTTCGTTATTTAAAATAAAATTTATGTCAGTTTGTGTAATTTGGCGAATAGTTTGGCAATTTGTATAATTTGGCAAAATTGGTCAACGGAATAACCAAGTGGTACCCTATATAGCTTATGATCAGGAAAATGGTTACACCAATGAAAAAAATTCGTGAGAAATCACCTTCACTAAAAGTCATAAATCAATCCCTGATTTTTTTTAATCTGTTGCCTAGATTTAGTGTACATTGTAAGAAATGTATATATTTTTGTATGTGTAACGTTATACACAGAAGTTTTTAAAACGCCAGTTAAAAGAAAGAAATTGAGATGAAAAGAGTTTTTCAGCGTAATTCTTTGTGGAAAAGTCGCATAACAATAACCTAGATGCCTTTCGAGTATTTGCAGAATAACGATATAACAACAACATGGATGAATAAAGGTATCAAGTTTGATAGAGGAGTATAGCAGACTATCTATGTGTATATCTTACATACGTGTTACAAATCTCTTCCTGATACTATATTAAATAAGTCTGAGTTCTGCTAGACATGCAAGTCTTTGAAGGGTCTTTGAAGTTTTCTGCCGCTAACTCGATGGATTTAGTTCCAATTTTTGATTGTCTGCAAGACCGGAGCTACATTAAACAAATCAAAATCGCTCAAATACATCCAGTGATTATTCTTTATCTTTATTGTAGACTCTGTTATCCAATGGTTTCTCTTTACTTTTAACATGTCTCAATTATTTTAAGGCACAGCAAAATACACTGCATGAAAATTTTGATAATTCTCACATCAGATTTACAGATGAGCAGTAGAAGATACTTCAATTATGCATCTAACAGCTTTCGTCTTTGTAAACAAAAGTTATAAATTTCCATAAGTCAACTTTTATTAATGGAAAAGCAAGAGATGGAAAAAGTACATTAATCAGTGAAATTAGTAAAACAATCACGGAGCAATTAGGATCAGAAGCTATCATTCTTTTCGCACTGACAGGTACTGCTGCATTTAACGTCGAAGGCAAGGCAATTCACTCTGCTTCAAGAATAAACGTGTTTTAAATGGTTCGCTGATTTAAAAAGTCAGACATCAGGAAATCTACAGCTGAGCATGGATCCAGTATTATTTCTCATTATTGATGAATTTTCAATGATCTGATGTCTTATGACTGACCTTGAATAAAGATGTTGCGAAGGTAAAATAGATAGCATTGAGCCTTTAAGAGGCTTATTTGTTTAAATCGTTGGAGGTATTGGGTGGTTACATCCCGTAAAAGACATCCCTCAATATAAGAGACATTCTATGAAAGACAAGTTAGCTCTTCTCGGACAAAAAATGCTTAGGGCTTTTGAAAAACGTTTCACATTAACAAACTCATTGAGACAAACGACCATCAACAAACACAGTTTTGAAAGACTCTTAATTCACTTTGTGTCGGTCACGTTTTAGACTGCCTTTCGTCCTGTTTGCAACGACACCGGACACAAAGATATACCTAACTTAAATGAATTGAAGATGCCTTTTTCTCAAAAACAAGCTATCTAAAGAACATAATCCCGATGTACTTTTGAAATGAAAGTGGCCAATGACAAGAATTTTAGAAGACCACAATAATTAAATATCAAGATGAATTGGAGATAATCACGCGTCTAGACTTCAGGCTGGACTTACCTACCAATTACTGGAAAGAGTGAGGATTGGTGCACAGTAAAAGATATCGTCTATGGTCCAAGATTTCAGCCCCGAGGCTTGCCACATGATATAATGATTCATTTTGATGATTATCATGGGCCATTTTTAACTGGAAGATTTTTCCTTATCAAACCCATTTGTAAATATTGGAAAGAAGAAAAGGCCTTATGCTCACGAAGTCAGTTACCTTTAAGTGTTGCATACCTTGCCATCCCAGATATACTAATTACAGAGTTTAACTTTATCAAAAATTGCTGTAGACATTGGTCTAAAGGATTTGTCACATAAAATGACTTATGTTACTTTTAGTATAGTTTGTCGTTTAGAGGAAGTTCTCATTCAAACGCTTTTCGCTGAGGTTAGGCTTGATCAAATTAATAGTATGGGATCACTTGCTGACAGATTAGCATTTGAGCATTACCTGATGCAACTGATGGCTGAATTAAACATTTTAAAATGAAGATTCGACGATTGTTACTTCAAACTTACTTTTATACTATTAAACAGTAATCATGAAAATATTTTTTTTAATATTATCTAAGTTAATGCGTCTCCAAGCTCCGACATTTCAGCCTGACGGATGCTTGTTTATTTACTTTTACTTTAGTCTCTGCCTGACAAACAAATAATATAGGATCCTGTACAATTTTTCTTCCAATTTTTTCATAATTTCTCTTTGATTTTAAAATGTTTCTTTTAGAATTTAAGAAAATTTTATTCATCTGTTTTAATTCTCAGAAGAAGCCATAAAATTTAAAATTTTATTAATTAAGAAAGTTTTATCACTATCCTCTTCTTAAATAACTCAAAGCAGATTTTTTTCAGCATAAAGAGTACTTGAAAAAAGCTCTTGTTTATTAGAATAAAAGTTTCTGTTTTAAATATTATATAAAATTGTTTGAAAATGTAACATTTTAGTGCCTTTAGACTTTGAAATATAAAAGTATTCGACAAGCCGAATATTCGGTATTTGGCCGAATAGTTACTATTCGGCAGGCCGAATATTCAGTATTCGGCCTAGCAGTTACTATTCGGCTAGCCGAATATTTGGTATTTGGTTCGTCTGTAGGCCGAATATTCGGTATTCGGTCAAAATCACTATAGTTGATAGATGACTGATTCACCCTACTAGCCCTTTTCCGCAATGCAATGTCCCTCCATTTACGCAAACAGATAATATCAGCTGGCGTGGCTTCCTCCTGCTGACTCGGTAGTTTCTCCTCCATAGTCACTACAACCCTCTTTCATTTATCACCCATTTTGTTAATCTTCAATAAATAAACACGAAGCACACCAAAAGACTATATGAAAGTAACCGGGATAAGCGTCCAATAACGTCCGCACTTGTTATTATCCGTTGCACAACTAATGAATCATGTTATCAAGCCTTAACTCCCCTCCTCCCTTCCTGCCTGTCTCTGCTATTGCATGCTGTAATCCCTTCGTGCTCTTTCTTGTTGTTGTTAGCACTTCCCTACAGGCAAGTACCTGCCTGTCTAGACTGCTTGCAACATTCCTCATTTTTTTTACTAGGCCGGATAGTACGGAGGGCCGGATAGCCGACAGTTTAATGTACTTATAGCAGAACACTTGCGATCACACGAATAATCATAAAATTTTCTAAAAGTTTTATATTATTTACCCCTCTGGGCTCTAACTTATGTATTTTAAGCAATTTTTTACCCTCCCCCCCCCCCGCCTTTTCACCCGTGGGGCACTTCTCTAACTTTTGCCGACACCCCTTTGAGGATCCCCCCCCCCCCCCCCCCGTCCATCTGCCGTTTAGAATAATTTTAAACTCATGAACTTAAGAGAAAAGGAATTAAATATTCTCTTCACCGACAGATTTAGGGAGATAAAGCTTACCCGTTCACCAAAAAATCGTTAATTTACTTTTCTCTTACTGTATAATTATTTTAAGTTACTTTAAAAATAAATAAATAATATTCATTTTTTTTAAGTCATCTGATAAAAAGAAAATTTAGTTAATTGAAGTTAGAACCCCCACTCTTTCATATTATGCACCATAGATTTACCTATTTTAGTTCCACTTTTTACTGCCAGGGTCTTCTACCGCCTAACTCGGGTGCTACGGGACCAATCTACGTTTAGGTTGTAAAACGGAGTTTTGTTCGGATAGAGGTTTGTTTAGAATAGAGTGCCCCCCTGAAATGTGGAACTAACAGATTTTGCAAAAGGATAAAGACCCTCTGTGTGATCTGTGATCACACTTACCCACTTTTTTTTTTCTCTGTTTTAAAGGTATTTTTTATAGCCAGATTTTCTGCTTAAGTTCATATTGTAAACGAGACTAAATTAAAGTTGTGGTTTGACCTGCAGTCAATTTTTTCTTGTTTGCAGTTATCTCCCAGTCATGCCTATGCACAAGACAAGCCTTCTGTTAGATTAAGTTTGTGAAAACCAAGCTGCATTCTGATCCCATAGATCAGATTCAATTGAAGAGGTTTCTTTCTCCTTCATTCATAGAATTCATGTTTGATTTTATAATAAAAGTACAAAAAGGGGCCAATTGGGTCGATAGATTTTCATGGAAAATAAGGACTTTTTTTTTTTAAGTGAGCATGCTACTATTTTTTACATTTAGGCTACTAAAGGGCTACCCTTAGGCAGTGGCAACCCTGGAGAGTTCAGTACATCTGCGATTATTTTTTGTTTTATATATATGTAAATTGTTTCTTTTGTATATAAATATCTAAAAAAATTTCTTTATTCTTTTGGCACTAGGTCAAAAAGCAAAACAGAATGTGTTGACGTCTTCAGGCTCTTCCGAAGTTGGTTCTGTGCCTACCCCAACTGCTGTTATTGAAAATACTGTGGACACCGCCAAGAGTTCATTTTCCAGTGGCCCCCCACCCCAAGAATCGAAGAAAGAGCCAGAGCCAGAGGCAGCAGCGGATGACTTCCTAAATGCTGACAGCGAGAAGAAGGGCGGCAGTATCCTGGAGGATGTCTGCCTGCCTTTGGTGACAAAGGATGCATCCAAAGACGAAGAAGAGAGGAACAAGAAGAGAAAGACAACAGCTGCTGATCTTGTGAAAGATCTAGAGACGCAGCCAGAAGATGATCACGATGTCATTGCATCAGGCTGCAACCTGGATGTCTTGCCGGGTGATGTGGGAGAGCTGGAACTCGACGATGATGAACTTCTGGGTAATTGACAGTTTTCAGTCATGTGGCCAAGGAGGATTCTATTTTTGTTTCTCAAATAGTCTCCTTGTTTTGGCTTAAAATCAGCCTAATTTTATTAATTTTATAATTCAAAAATAAAATTTTTGATAATGTATTTGGATAATTTTGGATGCTTAATGACTTAATTTTTTTCTCCGTTAGGCCTTGGCAACGACTTCAACATTCTAGAATATGCAGATCCTGAATTGGATAAAAGTCTAGTGGGAGAAGGCGACAAAAACAATATTTTAGATGAACATTTGGACTTGGACGACAAAGATGAAGAATTAGAAGATGATGTCATAAAAGAATCCGATGTCACTCAAGAGAAAGATCTCATCTCACAGGAGCTGTCGCATGAAGGCAAGAGAGAAATAGATGTGGAAAGTGAAAAGAGTAAAGATCCGGACGATTCTAATAAAGATGCCGATCTACCTGACACATTTTTGAACTACGAAAAAAAGGATGTTCAGACTTCCGTCACATTTGAAAGCTCATTTGATACTAAGAGTCTCAGTACTTCTGCTAACAATGCACCTGTCGAACATCTGCCTAGCGTCATAAAAGAAGAGCCAAAACCAATATTTTCGAGCTGTAGTCTCTCATCTCACACTTACTCTCCTAATGTTGATGTAAAACTGGAAAAGACGACTTCTGAAAACTGTTCGATTCAAAAATCGCATCCTCTTCCGTTCGGTCCCGAAAATCAGAATCTCAACCCACCCTCCTACAGAATGGTTACGGCTCTGAAACAAGCTGTCGTGACTCACCAGCCCGCCGGTCCTCTCGTTCACCACAATAAAGGCCTCTTTCCACTTCACATCAACATGAACATGCGTGAAGATCTGCCACAGCAAAATATCATTTCTTCGTCTGCTGACGAGTCTAGTAAACCTCTCTTATTGCAAGAGCAGCCGCTTCTGTTAGCCGAGCTCGTTGAACAGGAGAAAAGGGAACAACGCAGACAAACTCAGGAAGGTACAAATAACATAATATATTTATCATAAAACACTGGTTCTAAAATTGTTCTTTAAATGCCCTCATTTATTTTTTCAATATATGTTTAAATTTTTTGTAATTGTTTTTAGAGGAATTACTGATCAAAATTCAACTATTGGCTGTAGAAACGGTACTACTTAGTTATCCCGTAGACCAATTTCGCCAAATTATACACATTGACATAATTTTTATTTTAAATAACAAAAGAACAAATAAATTAGTAAAACATTAATAAAAATACAAATAAAACGTCAAATTAATGGTTTTATTGGCCATTATTGGCATTCAATCTTACAGTTAATTAATTAATGGCAACCATTATTGGCATTTAATCTTACAATTTGGCGACAGTAATTTGGTCAACGGAATAACTAAGAAGTACCGTAGAAACTAATGAAACAAATGTATTCTATATACTTTACTAAGTTGAAAAAAAAAAAAATCTAGCAAGCTTTATCTCTAAATAGTATTATGACATAAAACCTAAGTTTACTCAGTATTTGGAATTGCTTGTTATAGGTTAAAAAGCAAATATATATGTATGAGGAGGCTTTGCCCCCTGCGAGCTACGCTCACCAACCCCAGTTCAGTTTTCGCAGCCTCTAAAAACATAGTACAGTACAGGACCTCAAATCTGGAATCCTAAAATCCGAAAGACCCAAAATCTGGAATAAATAATTTCAGAAAATGCCCATAGATGGCGCTATGTGCGTGCGTAACGCAATTTCCAACTAAGCTAGACTAAACAATTGCTCTCAACTGAATAAGTTTGTTGCAATGTTCTTATATTATAGTTTTAATCCAAATACTATTTGCTGACAGCGAAGCTAGTGTGAGCACACATTTTAAATTTATTTTAAAAAGAAACCTTTTTCTTCACTTAATAGAAAATACAAAAAGAACAAATAAATAACCACAAGGAAGAATTATTTTTAAAAGATGCGTAGAATATATTTACAATATTTATATGTACAGATATTTTACTAATCCCCCCCCCCCCATCACCTTCAAATTTTCAACAAATTTCATTTTTCGAAAAAATTCTGTTTGTAAGCACCGTACCAAAAATATTTTTTCTTTAACGCAAAGGGAAAAAAAATCTATGCAAGGTTTCTTTCTGCATAACCAAAACATACTATCCATCCAAAGCTGATGATCTCATTCTGATAACGTTGACTTCCCTCTTCACAGAGTTAAATAAGCAAGTTGAATAAACAAAACAAACCACAGATAGATATCTCGTTTTTCTTTGCCATTACTCTATAGTGGCGTTTTTGTAGGTGTACCTTATATTCATCTTGTTTTTGTTTATTTTTAAACTTTCTTAGAACTTTTTATTTTAAAAATTTAAATGTTTCTTTCTTTATTTTTACTGAGTCTAATACTGCAATTCGCGTATAGATTCCTAGGCCTTACTCGCCTCATACGAACAACAACACATTTTCATTTTCTAAAAGATGTTTTAGTGTTGCTAATAATGTGCAGAATTTAAAAAAAATTCTTATCTTTATGTAAAATTTTTTTTTTTTTTTTTTTGTAATTTATTTTTTTGTCTGTTTACTTACACTAAGCCCTACATGGCAATTCGCGATATAGATTCCTAGGCCTAACTCGGCTCTCGCGAATGACGCATTTTCTAAAAGATGTTTTAATATTCCTAAGAATATGCAGTATTAAAAAAAAATTCTTATCCTTGTTTTCAATTATTTTTTGTAATTTGCATTTTTGACTGTTTATTTACTCTAAGCCTAACATAGCAATTCGCGATATAGACTGCTTCGCAGCATGTAAAATTTTGCCACGGGCATGTACTGTATCTGTTTATTTATTGTTTTGGTTAAGGATCTGGAATCCGGAAAATTCTGAAATCCGGAACGATCACGCCACCGGCCAGTCCGGATTTGAGGTCCCATACTGTACTGTGCCCTGTTTAAAAAACATTACCAGGTTACGAAAGATTGAATGATATTATCACTATAATGACGGCTATCTTCTGTAATTGGGTTGCCATACTTTTCTGTTTGAAGGGGATATTTTTCGGTTACCATGACCTAATCCATTGCTGTCGTAACAGCGGATGGCTGTTTTCGTGATTGATAAGTAAGATCAATTACACATTTGAAAATAAGCTTGTATAAAAGGGTTAGGTTAAAAATGTCATTATCTTTCTGACTTTTATAATGACGCTATGGACACTATCCTTTCTTTAGTTTCATGGTTAAAAAGCATTGCGTTTTGAAATTTTTAAACCTGTATTTTATGTTTTGATCGAGTTTTAGATATTTTTGGAACAGGTATAGCTAATTCATGAATTCTTTTCTTTATTTTAATACACCATCATGCATGTTTCACAATGTATATTGTTTATATTAATTAATAAGAATATCCAAATTTTCTAAAATGTATTTATCAAATAGTAATTCGTACAAAATAAAATGAAAGTATCTTGTGCGTACATTTACCTGTATTTACGCTACATCAAGTGATGTACCTAATGTATAAACAAACTTGCTAGTCGCACTACTTTTATACCATGTGAAGTCACATTAAAACTCTCCAGAATGACAATAGTTTTAAATGTATTGTTTTAATATATGACTTAATTTTCACTATTAAATGCATTTCTCATGTAATAATTTATTTATTTTAAACTTTTTTCTCTTTTAAGATTCACGGATACATATATTAAGGGTTTCAAAATATTATTACTTGAGCTTTTTAAACATGACCTAATAATCACCGTTAAAATTTTTTCACATGTAATAAGTTATTTCAGGCACTTTAAATAGGACAATATTTAATATTTGGGAATTTTACATATGATATAACATAATTATCACCTTCAAATGCATTTCGTGTGTAATAATTTTATTGTTTTAAAGTTTTCGTATTTTTTTAATATTCATGTTGAAATGTTTTGACATAATTTTCCCTATTTTCTGCTTTTAACACGAGTTCATTTAAAACTTATTGTAAAATTTTGAGAAATATAGTAATTTAGTTGCCATCATTACAAAAATTTCATTAAAATTAGAAAAAAAAAAATTTAATTCTAATTCCGGTTTTGCCAAACCGGAATATTTTAGGACAATTCCATATTAATCCCACTTGGAAGAGTTGTGAAATAATTTAAATGCAAATAAGTTTCACAAAAAAACTTTCAATAATGCCAAAAGAAAAAAATGTTTTTTTCAACTCTCACAATTTGGCAAAATGAATCTTTCGAGAAATAAAGATTTTTTTTTTAATGGCAATATACAGCAAGGACGCTGGTCATGATGCCCTAAAACTTTAGCAAGGCACCAAGGACTTGATCTTTATTATCGTTTGCTTTTTAGAGAATTGTGGATTTTTTTTTAACAACCCATAACTGCCGAAAAGCCTGCTGTTTGTTTTTTATGTTGATCTTCTAATTTTCAGGGATGAGAATTTTCCGTCTTTTGGCGGATTTCCGCTTTTTTTGTTATTTCAAGGAATTTCCGCTTTTTATTTTTCTCGAAATTCCGCCTTTTTTCCGAAGATTCCGTATTTTTTCTCCTGCAAAATTTTGTTATTTTCCGAAACTTTCACTTTCCTATCGATTCCGCTTGTCTTCCGATTTCGTAAAAACATTCAAAGGTGGTGGAAAAACGGAAAATTTCGTCAGAAGATCTCAAATAAACGGCAAATTTCGTCAAAAGATAGCGAAAAAGCGGCAAATTTTGTCAAAAAATCGCGAAAAAGCGGCAAATTTTGTCTAAAGATTGCGAAAAAGCGGTAAGTATCACAAAAAACTACAAATATCGTCAGAAGATCGCGAATAAACGGCAAATTTCGTCCAAAGATCGCGATAAAAAGGCAAATTTCGTCAAAAGATCGCGAAAAAGCGGCAAATTTCGTCAAAAAATCGCGTAAAAGCGGCAAATTTCGTCAAAAAATCGCGAAAATGCAGAAAATTTCGTACAAAAGATCACGAAAAAGCTGAAAATTTCGTCAAAAGATCGCGAAAAAGCAGAAAATTTTGTCAAAAGATAGCGAAAAAAACTACAAATATCATCAGAAGATCGCGAAAAAACGGTAAATTTCGTCAATAGATCGCGAAAAAGCGGCACATTTCGTCAAAAGTTCGCGAAAAAACTTCAAATTTCATCAAAAGATCGCGAAAAAGCTGCAAATTTCGTCAAAAGATCGCGAAAAAGAGGCAAATTTCGTCAAAATGACGCGAAAAATACATGTATTTAGTGCTTTTAGTGTATCTCCCCTTCCCCCCCTCTTTTTGTAACCTTTCAGAAAATTTGCTGTGAATTTCAAATTTTTTTGTTGTTGCTCAGAATCACTCCTGATTCAGAATTCACATTAAGCTGGCTGTAGGTCCTGGTCCAATTAGCCCGTGTGACAAAAAATAGCTAACCATTGTGATTTTTCACTAAGTTTTTCATATTTTTTTCTAAAAAATTTATTAAAATTATGACACACAAAAACTCTATTCTTAATTAAATTATTTCATTTTCAGGAGTGGTCATGATTCTGATAAGTCGAGCATTTCATATGACCTACACTCAATGTTTTAAGAGCTGTGTGTAATTTGGGTATTTTCACTCCTGTAATATAGTATACAGCGCTTTTCTCCATTTGCCCGGAAATCAGACCCTGGTTTTATTTCTTAAAGTATCTTTCACGGATAAAATCTGGTACAATTTTTTGTTTGCGCGTGGTTTCAGTCTTTTTGCTTTTTTGCAATTCTCATCCCTGAATTTTTCATAGTTGGTGAATAGGCATTCATTTCTTAACGATTGGATTAAATTCTTGGTTATAGCCTATGCAGCAAGTCCTGGGCAAGTGCTTTGTGTGGTCTGAACACAAGGAAATAAGAATGTGTTACTTTTTACCTTTAAAGTTGGGTAGAATTTTCTGTCTGAAGATAATAATTATTGGTTCTTATCAGGAGCAGATTCAGAGCTAAGCATTACATTTTTAAATTGTAAACATTTCGAAAAATAATTTAATTTCAATTTTGAATATTTAAAATGAGCTTTATTTTATGACCTTTCAGGTATGATTTCTCCGCACGGTGATGCGCTCTTGAGTGACATAGACTTTGAGAGGCTGAAAGACGACGTTTTCTCTGGACCCCCTGACGACAGTCTTGGAGTTCCGGGCTCCTTGTTGGGATCTCATGATCCAGTTTCGCCTTCCATGAACATTCCTTCATCGGCTAACTTTGGGCCGCCTCCGTACTCCCTCCTGTGGCAGAATCAGGATCCATCCCGAACCGTTGCACCACGGCAACCTGTGACGGCCGGATTCCTCCCCAACTTGAAGAAGTCGTCTGTATCGGCTGTTATCAGTTCGCTCGGCTTGCAGAGTACCTCCTTAACTCAAAAAACACAGATATTGTCAGGTAAAGAGCTTTTATTTTTTCAGAAATTATATCATTCATTTTACTTAGATCTTCCCTTTTTATCCATAAAATGAGTAAAAACTCCATGAAATTCTAATCTTGTTATGGAGTATTTCTGACTCCCACATGGCTATACCAAAATTGCTTTTCTATGTGTTCCCATGATTGTAGAAACACCCCGTTTATTCAGTCAAATATGAGAATTTTAAATAAATATACAAAAACTGTTCTGGAGCATGAACGGAAAATCAATAGGACAAGAGCATTAAACACATGTTCTTTTTTAGGACTGCAAACCATTGGATGAGATTTTACAACCCAACTTGGTGATCTATCTCTGTCATTGGGTGATGCATCCTTGGGGCCTGCTTATAACAAAGAAATTAAAAGCTTGAAAAAAAATCATCTAGTTCTAAATAACTTTTATTTTTCCTTGCTGTAAAGGAGTTGATTGGGTTCAAGGATCGCTTTGTGAAAATGTGATAAAGTACATTTCATTGTTATTGTTTTAGTTCTGATTTTAGGACTGTGTGGAATACGTAAAGCAATCAAAAAACAGACATCTCTTTCTCAACACAAGTAAAATCGATAGTTAGAAGTACTATGCTTTTACTTTTTGGAGAAAATATGCTTTTGTTTTCCTATACATTAAATTTCTGTCGATCAAGAAATTTGTAAAAAGAAGAAAATACAAATTAACAAAACTTTTAACAGATGAACCAGCCTATGCATGTTCTACAACTTACTCAACACAGTATTAAAAGTATGCTAAATATAGAAACTGAGACCCGCAAGGTGAATTAATCTTAAATCTTTCTGCTGTTTTCTGTTAAATAAATCAAAGACTGTTCTTTAAAAAAAAAATTTAAAAAGTAGTACTACTGAACAATCCAATTTTTCCACACAATCAAATGTTTTAGAATTAATTGTATAGAGTTTTTCTGAGCCATAAATGATCTTTTAATTGGTTTATCTTCTATTAAATCAAATAGGCATTAGACAAAGTTTGTTAATCATTTATCTTTTACATGCTCTCTTTTAACTTACAATTATGTTTGTATGTGGCAGTCCAATCTTGTGACTCATTTTTCACCCACTTTCTGTTGACATAGATCTTTGAAATTTGGAATATATATGTATTGCTGAGGGCAATACGTGAATTGGACATTGATTTTATAAAATTTGGCCCCTAAGGGGCAACTTTGCGTCCTGTTTACTCAATTATAGTTTGATTTCCTATGGAGAAATGAGTATTTATAGAGAAGGACTAATCACAGGGTACCAACATAACACCCAATTTCAGCCGTGGTGACAAAAATAAGTTGCCCTATAGGAAGCCGACTTGGAGATAGCTGGCTAATTTGGCGAAATATCCATTTAAATGCACTCATCTTCCATACTCAAGCTCACTGCACATTTAAGTTTTTTTTTTCAAGACTTTTCTACTTTTTAGTGCAGTTAAAAAAGGTATTTTTGCATTTTTGTAAATTTTAATGAAAGCATGTATAATTTTTTATTTTTTTTTTATGTTATAACTAGTTTAATGAATTCATTAATAATAGTTTGATGTTTTCTTCCCAATACTGATAAAAGTAATAATAATGACTTCATTTTCAGGTAATCTAAACGCTCGACCCTTACATCCCAATTTTGTCGTCGCTCCGCCCAGTCCTCCTGTCGATCCTAACATCGATCCTGAAAAATTGAAGTTGCTGAGCTACGAGAAGCAGCTCCTTCACCAGCAAGCCATTCTCTCGACGCAGCAGAAGTATTTAGAGACTGAAGTGATTCGTCTGCGAAAAATGAAGAAAGCCCTGAATGCGAAGCAGAGACAGCTGAGGAAGAATGGCTCTGAGTTAACAGAAAACGACTCCGTTGAACTGGCTAGAGTGTCGCAAGAGCAGGCTGGTTTGCAGAAACAGTTAGACCAGGTAATCGCTTTATTTATGTGTTGATGAAATTTATAATTCAAATTCCCCTCTGCTCTTTAAAAAATAGTTAAAATTTTCATTTTACTTTTTCAAACCTCACTATCTAAAGACTTTTTAGGAATGTAAAGTTTTATAATTTCAAATAAAAAAAAAAAAATGATGAGATCCATTGTGTGTCCTTAAGTTACAACCTGATCCACTTGCAGTCACCTATTGATGTTCCTAAGCATATATGTTATAATTTAAAAACCTGTTCAGAAATTTTAGCTGTTTTTTTTTTTTTTCCTATATTTAAAAAAATTAAGATACTGGATGTTAAATTAAACGATGCTTCATGTTTATTTTTTTTTTCATTTGACAATTTGTGATGTCTTTGTTAAGTATTTTAATTTTCAATAGGACGTCCATGTGCACTCTGTTTCTCTCTTTAGCTATTTAGTATTCTAGCTAACAATCTCTTTCAATAGTCTGTTCAGTGATGCTCTTGTATCAACTGGCATTGTCTTGACTTTCAAATAGTTCAATGTCATTTTTTAAGTGAATGTTTGATGTGCTATTGTACTGGAAGTGTTTCATTTATCTTTCCCAGATATGTATCATTAAAGTTTTTCCTTCATTTTGTTGTGTTAGGTTCGCAAGCAGACCCGCCAGAACACGGTCGCTCTTCAGGACTACCGCTTGAAGCAGCAGAAGAGACAGCAGCAGCCCCAGCCAGTTCCCATTCCACATCATCCCATCTCTGTTAACTCTTCTCCGCAGAATTCGCAACCACCCCTCCAGTTTGTGAGTCTCCATTTCTCCTTTCTCAACAGTGACATAAATGAAGTAGATCTATTGTTTAGATATCGGGTACTTTTCCCTCAGCCGGGAGATAAATTGTCAAATAGGGTTTGAAGGGCCCTATCCTTTACACTGAAAAAAACGTTCTCAAAACAGTTCTGCTTAAAAAATAATAAAAGCATAAATTAGATTTAGAGGAGCACTTAAAATTTCCTGCCTTTATTGTCATCTGTTTGGATGTCTTGAATGGATGAAGCACTTAGATGACTAAAATGTATGCTTTTCTTGACATTTAGTTTTTTGCACTTTTAATAGTTAGCCATTCCAATGTTATTTAACATAAATATTAGAGTATTTATAACGAAGAACTTACTAGAATATAATTTATAAAATGATCATTAAATTATAATAATTTAAAAATTTGCTTAGAGAAAACATAATTTAATTTCGAATTATCTTTAGTCATTCGTTCCTCTTTTCTCTCTGCACATATAGACACAAAGGTAAACAAAATTATATGTGTTATCTTATTTAAGACCACCCAAACTAGGGTGTAGATAATGCAAAGTAATAGAGAATGGACCTTACCCATGTGACATCCATTAGCCATGGGTATACAGAAGAAAAAATCCAATAGGTGTGAAGATCATTATAACACTGCTTCCCCTTCCTCTAATGAACAGGCTTTTTCAGAGGATACCCACAGAGGCTGCCATTCGTGGGTAAAGTCCTTTCGGTACTTTACAACTATAGGTGCCTCGGTGGAATTCGGACATCAGAAAGTGAGATTTGCTGCCAAATAATATAAACAGCTATCAAAACAAACTTGATAACATTTTTTGTTGTTTATATATATATTTTAATTAAATGTATATTATTTTTTTCGTGTACAAATTACTTCTGTTTCTGAATAAAATTACATAAATGGCTTCTTTATGTCAAATAAATTTTGTAAATATTGAAAAAAAAATGTGTATGTATGTGAAATGAAACAGTGAATAGGAGGTCAGGAAATATTTTGCCAAATTTCCTTCTTCGCCAAAGTAGTTTTCTCTATTTCGCCAAGGCCTCTATACTGGAAAAGTACCGAGAATTTAATTTCTGTATCCGCCTATGTAAAGCACATTAAAATCAGGCAGTACAGCGCCATCTAGTGGCAGTTACTTTATTAGTAGCATCGGGATGAAGATTTAAAGATGTACATCTTTGTATATTGCATAGATTTAAAAAAAAAAAAAAAAAACACGCGCGGAGTTTAGATTAAATAGTGGTGAGCTCGATTTTGAAAGATGAATGGGTTTCAGGGATAATTTTGCCAAGTTGGCTTCCTATAGGGCAACTTATTTTTGTCTCCAAATGTGGCAATATTTTGCCAAGTTGGTCGAAATTTAGCGCTATTGTGGTAATCCTGCCATTAATGCTTTACTCTTTGTTGAAGCTGACACCGATTTCCCCATAAGAAACCTAACATGGCCATGATCCATGAGGTGGTCCAACCAGAATTGTGAGGGACACATAGAGACTTGAATTTTATATAAATAGATATAAAAGTTTGGTACTTGTTAGTCAATCCCATTAACAAAATTACTGTCACCCAATTGTAAGATTAAAATGCCAATAATGGTTGATGGTAAATGTCACATTCACTTGGCAACACGTGTTTACGTCATCAAGTGATTTCTATTTCGACATTTTATTTGTATTTTTATTAATGTTATACTCATTTATTGGTTCTTTTGTTATTTAAATAAAAATTATGTCAATTTGTATAATTTGGCAATTTATATAATTTAGCGAAATGAGTCGACGCGATAACGAGCAAGTACCAAAAATTTATATATGTTTTAAGATAAAAATAAACATACTCTATTTGTAAATTAACTAGTTTATTGAAAAATATAAATAAATAAGGTACCGTGCAGACCCCCAATAACTTATAGGAAACATTACAAATATATATTTTGTATATATAAATGGAAGATGTAAAAGTCAGGATATTAAGTTTTACAGATGAAATTCTTGAGAATTTGAAATAATGATGATGCAAAATATGAAAACAGTCTTATAGTTTATTAGAATGGATTGTTGTCATTCATTTAACTGTTTTGTTAATGTTCAAAATAATTAACTTGAGTTACAAGATAAGTTCCCAATAATTCATATTTCTTCTTATACCCCTATCTGGAAAAAATTGATTTTGTAAATCCACAAAAATAAATAATCCTGTTAAGTTTGAAGCAAGAGCACTCTGATTTGTACCAGATACAGTGATTCATCAAAAAATAAGTTTTCTTGCTTGCAGGACTCCAAAGAATTGTTGTTGTAGTCATAAAAATTGTAAAATACCATCACCTAATGACATCACTGGTACACTGAGAACAATCATTGAGCTCTACAGAGAAATGGACGCAGAAAATAGCATTGAAATCTTCAAAGATTTAGTATAATCTTCACCTGATTACATCAGAATGACGTAAAAGATATCGTAGAATTCTGGTCACTTTTTATAGACCAGAATTTATCTTCATGAAATTAATTCCATGAACTGTACAGGTATTATTTCAAATATATAAATAAGGGTTGATCCATAAATATAATTCAACTTTTAATATTTTTAAGAATAGAAGTTGTACTTTAAAGTCACGGAATAAATTGCACACCCATTTAGCCTATAACCGACCTGATATTTTAAATTATTTTGAAAAAGCATGAGTACACACTTATTTGTACACCCAAGTCTTGAGGGAGAGAAATTTTGCCAAGTAACTTTGAATCTTATGCCAAATTTTGGTGGGAAAATATTGTTTAGCCGATCAGAACTGAAGGAAGATCGCAATTGGCTTGAGCCAATGATCGCAATTCAAGATGGCGTTCAAAAAGATGCAATAGGGTTCTGAACTTGTACTTAATTCAAGATGGCATTCAAAATGATGCAATAGGGTTCTGAACTTGTACTTAATTCAAGATGGCATTCAAAATGATGCAATAGGATTCTGAACTTTTACTTTTGACTGGGGAAGGAGACTAGAAGAAAATGGCTGTGGCAATACTTGCAAAAACTAACAGTGGTTCATTTAAATTGCAATAGAGAGGAAATTTATTTTTTATTTTATTTAAATTTATTTTTTGCTTTCAATACTTTATTTTTGCACAAAATTGCTTGAGAGAGATCAGGGAGGTGAGGGAAATTAATTATAACTGCTGAAAAAGATATAAATAAGAGAATATACATTTTTTATTGAATAAACTTAAGTTAAGCTGAAAGAGGATCGTTTTTGTAATTTGTTAAATAATAATTAGCTTAGATTTGAATAATAAAATATAATTAATTAATGTTCATTTATGAGGGTGATTAATAGTCGTTAATGAGTGGCTCAATAGGGAAAATGTGTTATCTCCTAATACTTACTGATAATGCAACTTGCACAAAAAATGTTGAAGTTGTTTTCTTAAAATAAGAAAATCAGATGCTGTTTCTTTTATTTCTGCCTGTTGGTTTTGCAAGCACTGCTGGGGTGTGTCAATAAAACGCTCTTGTTTTAGGATGTTATGATGTAATAGTTGTTTTCTTTTTGTATTTTAAATAAATAAGTAAAAATTGTTTTATTTTTCAAATGTATTTATTTGCTTTTTATGTTCCGATGTTTGAATCCAGGATGGCATAATGCACCCGTGCCAGAATAAAAAATATCTGCTGTTGGCGATATTGGCACCTGGCTAGCAGAAAGGCACTGAATATTGTTATATCTTATCCATCTTTATCTCTTATTCAATATCTAGAGAATACTCTACTTTGGATCCTATAATATAATAAAACATGGGTGTTTGTAGTGTGAATGAACTTGAATGTATATTCTACCTTAACTGGAGCTTTTTCCTGTGTATTTATCCTTAACATTTTAAGATTCTATAATTTATCATGAATTTGAAAGAAAATTGGTTATTGATCGGTAATAAAATGAATGTAGCTTAATGAAAGCTTAATTTTTTTTTTTTTTTTTTTTACTTTAATAATAGTCATTTTTCCATTAAAGAAACTCTGAATAAAGGAGGTAAAGGTGAAATAATGTCAGAAACTGGGTACTCTAGACGATAGCAGCATTTCTTCAGTGTGGATTTCAGATGTTTTTAAATTCAAAATTGAATATTTACATTTGAAGCGTTATAGAGAGAAAATTCCAAAATAAAGATTGTTGACTGTCTATTCATTCATTGTACATATCAAAAAGCATTCATAATTCAAATGATTTTCTTCCAATTTTGTATAAGCGTTTAAGGCCCATCAAAGGGAGTCCTTTAATTTAACAAAATAGTACCTATTGTGTCTTTATTCAATCTGTTCTCCAATTCGAATTATCAATCTTCAATTGGAGTGGGACAGAAATTATGACTACCCCACTCCTGATTTTATTTTTGTTAGTCAGTGCTTGAGATTCTCTTATTCAGAAACTATGAAATGGAAGTGTTTTCTATTTTTCAATGAGGCAGTGGATTTTTCAGTCTGATCAAGGTTCTGGAACAGCCATCGCATATAACTGAAGATGTTATTCATTTATCAAGAAATGAAGTCTTTCCATTTCAAAGCACTTCAGTAGACATGCCTGCAAGTGTCATTTAAAAAATAAGTCCGTAAATGTGTCAGAAAATTTTGTGGTGAAAAAAATATATATATTTTTTTTAAAACATATCTCTCTCATTATTTTACATATCATCATAACATGTTAAATGAATGTGTTTTTTTCCCAGACACATGCTTCTCCAACATCTCCCTCTGTTCGTCTTCCGACCTCACCTTCCCCTCAGCAAATCCAGCCGGGCCATCACCAGGGCCATCACTTCTCTTCTTCTGGCCAGCTGCAGCTCCAGATGGTCAAGACTGAAAACAAGAGTTGGCCACCTCAGCAGGTATCCCCATTACAGAGGAGGGTTTGAACTCGCCATTCTTTGGCCAACATTTTCAGAAACTGAGGTGTCACCTCAGTATTGGAGGATGTCATTTTGTTGCCGCCATACCTATTTTCTTCAGCTTTAGGATTGAAAAGGCTTGTTGGGATGTCGCTTTTCACAGGTCAAAATATTCACCCATTCCGTGTTGAGAGCCCCCAGAGTTCATTTTAATGGAACCACACATTACTGCACGTAGTTGATACCCATTGGGTGGCAATCTCTTTAATAACTTGAAAACCCTTTCAAAACAGATTTTACTTATGACGACGTCCAATTTTATCAAAAAGTGTTTCATAACCAGGAAGTTCTCACTCACTCCCTGTTTTGAATATTGCTGTAAACTCACATCACAGCAAACTTGTTAATTATTTTAGATTATTAAATACATGAATTATCTAAGTGTAAAAACCAACAGAACAAAAAATGCCGGGAATCGAACCCGGACTTACTTTGCTCTGTTGGTTGTTACGCTTAGAACCAAGAACTTACAATGTAATAATTCATGTATTTAATATTCAATGAGGCAAACCCCATCCAATTTGGATTAAAGGAAATGTTTAAAAAGGAACTGTTCATTAAATTTAAAATTAACCTACAAAATTAATTACAGTAAAAAATCCGTCTTACATTGGCTACTCTAACTCTTAAAACAAATATTATTTTAGGTACTTTTCGGTTAGCCAGGCGTGTTATATATACATATATATTTACACATATATGTGTACACACACACACTAATATACGTACACATGTATACATATACGTGTATATATTTGTATATATAACACTGGTGCCCGGCTAACCGAAAAGTACCGTATTTTAACCTAGAGTTTCCAAAATACTATCTATATTATAAAGGACAAACATATCTGTGCGTAACGCATACGTCATTTTGCGAATGGCAACACTTTGAAATTTGAAATAAAATTTTGGTTTTGCAATTTTATCTACTGCAAATTTTTAAACTTCTAAACATCGCACATTTTAAATTTTTACACCATCATATAAGGAAAAAAATACTCTTTTAAATGCAATTTGTTTGAAAGCTGTACCTCGATTTAATTTTAAGATATTAATTTTTTTGTAGTTTTTATTACTTTTTTTGTAATCGTGGCAACTGAAGTACTCCATTTCTTTGAAAGTAAAAGCAAAATAATAAAATAATAGATTACTGAATATTTTTGTTGCCATTTTTTCATAAAAACTGAAAAAAAAATTGAAATTAAATACGTGCTATGTTAAGAATATCGTTTGTTATAAAACCCGATAAGTTTTGGCTTTATTTCATTTTTATTTATCAACTAGCTGTTTAACCCGTTTTATGCACGGGAGTTCATGAATTTAATTCTAAAACCAAAATTAAAAATAACTATTCGATTTAGTAAAATATTTTTCCACTGCTGTGCTTTTTTTTTTTAATGAAATTTAATCAGCGTGGCATACGTAATAAATATGTATATCTCTAATTATTTGCATGCGAGGTAAAAGAATTATTGTAATACCCGCTACATCTTTTTAGTAGCTTTTTTTCAGCGTTGCGTACGTAATATGCAATGCGACTTGCAATAGAAAGGTAATTGCTGTGGTAAGAATTTTATTGTGAATTTTTAATTGTTGGTAACTGCTATAACGAAAAATGTTTAAATTTGACAGGAAATTGCTGAAAAATTGGTGTTTTTTTTTTATTAATTAAAAGTTAACCATGAATTATTTCGATTCCGAATTGCTTTAGTTGCCTCGGCCGTGTTTTAACACACATGTACATAACATTTCACAATCCTGGCTTCTAAACTGTGGAATTGTATAGCATTACAGACAGACAGACAATTTTTCGCTTTTATATATTAGATTAAATGATTTTTAGTTCATTTCAATTTAACTTTACAAACGATACAACACTTTCTCTTTACAAAAATGCATTTTAAAGAATATTTGTGATTTATTTTCTTCGCATTTACTTAATTTGTATCAAAAATCTGTAAGAATGCAATTTTATCAATCCGTGTGTAATTACATTTTCCGAATTTTGAAAAATTATAAATGAATGACATCTGATAAAACATGGAGCTATTATAAACAAAAAAATGATGTCATATATAAATCATTAGGTACCCGAGATTGTTGTGCCTAGCTTCCTAAATGACGTCATTGCTTTCTGCTGGGTTTATGTATTATTCCGAGATAATGATTTCATTTGCATACCGTTCTATAGATGTTGTTTAAGACGGTGTTGTAAAAGTGGGATGCTTTAGCGGGTGCAATTGAGTCATTTTATTAAAAAAAGCGTGTGTTTTAATTCTTAGAACTAAAATATGTTTTGTAGAAGTGCGTCATTTTCACCCCAGCTGCTTTGAAATTCTTCACAGGTGAAAATGCCTTATCTTTGAAAATAACTTAATCGAAATCACACACCGATAAGACTCAATGTTTTACAAACGTTTAGAGTGCCTTTATGGAAGAGCAGTAACATGCAGTGAGCAAGCTCTTTGTCCGAAAAATAGCAATTTATATTACAGAACTTGATGATTCTCTCTTGGATGTATTCGCTTTGCCGAGTTAGACAAGCAATCACAGAAGATCTTGGCAATAATTAGGGGTTTAAAATAATATCAGGTTCCCCAAGTTTTTGTCCAGAATTCTCTCGACTAATGAAATTTTATTGCTATTCTTTAAGACATGTTACTTTAATTTTATCAAAATAACATAATTTGCTTAATTTAATTTTCATAATTATATGTAATCTATATATATTTAAAACACAAGAATGTATTTTAGTCATCTGCCCTGATCTTTCTGCTGAACCAAATTGACTATATATATATTTTTTTAAACTGAAAGCTGTTTATTTGTATATGTGCCTACACTAGCTGTTTCTTTTAATATCCCATTATTATATTTTAATTTGAAAAGTATTCTATGAAACTTCTTCAAAATCTTGGTAATAAGATAGCTTTCATTATTGCAGAGAAGAGAAAGATAATGAGGTTTATTTATCCTTATTCTCATGAAAATTCAAAACTGTTGATAAAAATTGTTGTATAGGGTTTAATGGCGCAAAATCCCATTAGTGACATAATATTTTGAACGGAAAATTACGGACTGCTTTTATAAACACGCATATTCCTCATACAGTTTCCAAATTTATTTTCCTTCTGTATGTGTACTAAGTTTCAGACACTATAGGTGAAATGCTTAAGGAAGTGAAAATGGCGTCATATTTAAAAGAAACGATGATTTTCTTAGATAAAACTAAACTTTTTAACACAAATGCGTAAAAAAACATAAATTAAGTCAATTTTTACTCTCCGGTACTGAGATTAGAATCTCGAGTTAAGAGTTCGACTGTTCAAATGCGAAGATTTTGCTGTCATCGTGACTTCACGTTTTGAATTAAAATGATTTTAAAATGATCAAATTAAAATACCAATTTTTTAAAAGAGTGATTGCGGGTATAACAGGTTAATTTTTAAATTTATCTCTATCGCGTGGAACTCGATTAAGGAAGATTAATTCGTTTGCCCTTAAAACAACATAAAGAGTTCATTTTCTTACAACTGATATTCCGTAAACAAAAATAAAACTTCCTTTGTGATTAAATAAACAAAATAATATAAATAAAACACAAGTTTAACAGACATGTAATTGAACTACGTGCTTAAAGCTCTGAAATTATCAGAAAATAAAAGGATGCCGTAAGCAGAAAAATCTTGGGCTAATAACTCTTAGCATGCGGCTAATACGAAAAAAGATCACTTTTGATAAATTTCAAAAATTTATTTGATTGTATAATTCATATTTTTCACATGAAAAATGCTTTTTTATTTTTAGTGTGCAATCTAAAAAATTATTGCATGTAAAAATAAATATTACTTTTCAATAAAAAAATAGGTTTTCACCTATATTCTGTATGTAACCTGGAAAGCCCGGGTACGATCCCCTAGTTTTCATAAACTCCAACTGTTGAAATCAATAAAAGATTAAACTTTATTCATGTATGTAATCAGTAACATATAATCAAAATAAGAAATTATGATGAGGTCATCGAATGTTTAATTGAAAGGCTCCCATGCTTGGTATTACGAAATGAATAAACAAGTAAAAAAAACTTCACTTTTGACGCAATCATAGGTTTTTTTCTTAGTGAAATCTAAATCTAACATAATTTTCACTGTCTTATACCCTGCATTTAAAAAGTACTTTAACACGCAATAAGTTATTAACACCAGAACTACCAATGTTAAATATATACCTAGTTTTACCGCACCCGTCAAATTGATGGAATTTTGATCATGGCTTTCATTGTAACTTTTGACTTAGTTAATGTAAATAAAAGAATATGATTTAACAAAAACAACATTTAATATACTAATTCATTTATTATTAATTAAAAAAAAAAGCAGTTTCTATTTGCATTTTTTGTTTAGCACATTTGATATGTATGAAATAACTATGAGGCACATATTTTACAAGTACATATTATCTTAGATGAACACTTGCCACAAACATATTTGTTGCATTCATTGCAGGTATAACTTGCTCTGTTTTTGTTGCACAATCAAATTTGGCAAGATTTGCGTCCATAAGGGCCTTTTTTTTTTAGTTTTCTGGAGTGCAATCCATTACTTTCCGTTCTTGTTTTTAGGAGGAGGCTTCTTTTCGGTAGCACCTGTATTCACTGGAGAGTTCTTCGGATAATTGAAATAAAAATTGTTTTCTAGTTATATTTTCATCACAAGTCTCTTTATATAAAATCCACGCATTGATTGCTGCCAAGTCCAAAATATTATAAAATACCTGCAAAGGCCATCTATGTGACCCTGCTTTTGTGCTATATTTGTGGGTCATTTGATCAACTACATCTACTCCAAACTTAGTCTCATTGTAAGATAATGCAGTTGCAGGAATTTGTTTTTGATTAGAAGCAATTTTTATAGATTTATGTTTTGAGCTAAGAAGTAGTGCTTTTTTACGAGGCTTACTTTTGTAAATTGTTGGAACAATATCATTCAATTTGTAGAGTTTTGTGGAGAAAAGAGCCATGTTATCTTTTCTAATTTTAGCTATTTTCGGCAATTTTCTCTTATTTGCTCGCATAGTTCCAACAATACTTTTTTTTTTTTGGCCAATAGTTTCTTTGCGAGTTGTATACTTGTAAAAAAATTATCCATTGTTATATTTCTCCCACAATTTATTTAGTTTTTTTTTCAGGATTTAAAACTACAAATTCATTCAGAGGCACTCCTGATGGTCTAAGTTCATCTTTGCCTAAATAGGGAAATCCATTTATAAGATATTTACTTCCATGTCTACAGCTAACCAAAACTTAATTCTGAATTTGTCCGTTTTATTGGGCATATATTGCTGAAATGTGCCTCTTGCCTTTGTGGGAAACAGTTGTTCATCTACGCTTATATTCTGATCTGGTTTGTAACAAGCCTGGCTGTTATTAATAAAGGATTTCCACATTTTGGAAGCTAATCCAAATTTGTCAGTTCATAAGCTCCTCTCAAAATTTTTGACGAAGTGAATGAATCGCATAATTTCTGAAAATGTTTCTATGCATAGTTTTGTGAAAGAAAGAAGGTCCCCATTTTTCTGACCACAAATAGGATAATTTCAAATTTCTCGCTTCATAGGATCCTTGAGCATACAAAATAGCTACTAATGCATATAATTCTTCAATAGTAATTTTCCAATCATCCTTCTGTAAAACATTTCTGGCCTCGTGAACTTCGACGAATAGTTGCAGATAAAATCGTTAATTTTATCAATGTATCACAGGAAAAAAATAGTGAATTTTGCTAAACAATCAAGGAAAAATATTGCAAATTTTGTCAAAAGATTGCTGAAACGCATAGCAAATTTTGTCAAAAGATCGTAGAAGTGCATAGTGAATTACACCAATCGGTCATGGAAAAATATCGGGAATTTTGCCAATCTGTCACTGAAAAATATTGAGAACTTTGTCAAATGAAAACGGAAAAAAATTGCAAATTTTGTCAATTGATCGTGGAAAAAAAAACCTGAAAGTCATCAAATGGTCACGGAAAAATATCACAAACTTCAAGCAATGGTTGCAAATTTCGTCAATCAATCACAGAAAAAAGTACTAATTTTAGCAATTGATTCTGAAAAAAAAACCCCACAAATTTCATAAAACGATCTTGATGTCGATTAAATTTAAGTTATAGATTAAGTTAACAGAGCAAAAAATACACAATGGAAACATAAGCTGTTAATCCCTAAATGTAAAAGTTTATGAAGTCAAATGGTAGTGAAATAATTACAAGAAATTTTAAAAACAAACTAAAGTTTATTAAAAACGAAAAGCAAAAATATAGGTAAGCAAGTATATAAAGCAAGTTAACTATAACATTATACAACAAGTAAATCTTAAGTTTATATAAAAGCATATTAAATTATCAAAGCAGATTTAACAGTAAAAAGTAAAACAAACCCTCATGACATGTGGAGAAATGGATTAAATCATTGAGTAGCCGTGTGATCTGAAAGTTCCATGAAAATATACGTACATGTCAATACACGAAACACTAATAGCTTCTACCTAAATGATATCATCTGATTGAAGAGCAGCATGGAAAAACATTTAGATAACTGGAGATAACTATTAACTTTCACGACATCTGCCGACACGTTGCACGATGAATCACAGTCTTTCATTTCAGAAAACACTTGAACAAAGTTTATCCGTAATTCCAGAGCACATGATAAAACAATATGACTCACTTAAATAAATATGTGATCGGCGGCAAAACGTTGAACGGAGAAAAGCAGGAAACGACTTTTATTCGAAGAAATACAAAACTCAATGTTCACATCGAACGCCATAATAACACGCTTTGAAATACCTCCAACGAAATCCACTGTTAAAATGCAGAAACAAGACAAGGCAAGGTGAAGGAAAAGAAATTACATCTTTACTTATATGAACCAGTTGAATGAGTAAACCAATCACAGAGCAGTAGAAGATGATTCTCGAAGGACATCGTGATGAAACATTCCGTGAAACACTCGCCATTCGAAATGAATTCTATGCTTCTGATTGCCTGGAGCGTGGATGGCTGAAAATCGTAAGTCGGAAAATACATGCGATAAAAAAAACAACTTAAAAAGGATTTAAAGATAAGATAGCAAGAGTAAATGAACGGTAAGTGAAATAATGAATAACCTTATTGTATTAATAAAAGATATTTTATATAGATAAATAAAGAAATGTAGAATGAATGTATTGCTTAATAAAGATAGAATGTAAAGTGTATAGCAGAGTGAAAGTGAAATGTAGAGGAGATATTTCCCGAGCAGTGTCAAGAGAGGTAATAGGGTTTTACATCTATTAGATCTTAAGAATTACAAATGTCGTCAAGTGGCCACAGAAAAAAATCGTGCAATTCAAACGGTCACAATATAATCAGTACAAGGACAATATCAATAGTTATAGCTTTGGAATGCGAAAAGAAACTAAAGCTCGCCTAGAATTTTTTTTTTTTCATTCCTATTCTTTTCATGCTCATCATTTCAACACATTGATGAATTAGAAAATGTCATTTTCTTCATTTTCCCATTTGCAATTCTTTTCAGTAACCAAGATAGATCGTTTGACAAAATTAGAGTTTTTGTGATCATTTGCTAAAATTAGCACTTTTTTCTGCAATTGATTGACGAAATTTGCGATCATAATTCAAACATCGCAAAGAACAAAATTTACTGCATTGGACAATAAGATTAAAACAGTGTTTCTTTTCTGGATATCAAATAATTGCCATACATCCAATGCCCCCCCTCCTCCTAGCATATTAAATTATTAGATTTCATATTTATCTTATGTTATACTGGTATTGGGTATTAAAATGTTGTCCAGAAAAAACAAAATGACTCATAATCCACACAATACTGTATTATCCGCAATATTTTATGATCTGCACAACCTTTGGTCCCAACTTGTGGGGATTAAAGAACTTTGCCTGTATATATATGTATATAGGATGATATACAGGGTAAGTCAAAATGAATATAGCGATTACAAACGGCTATAACTATTTAATGGAAAAGAATTTATCGATCAGATTAATACAGAATGTAGACGGAACTTCAGCATTTCTTTACGTAAGGCGCAGGTGCATTGAAGCGGAAGCCTATGCATGCGCGAATTGAAACTTCGCAACGACAAGAAACCTGTTCATTGCAGGCGTCTCATTAGTAAAAATAGCAAGTCCCATGCAGAAAGCTTTCTGTGTGTTAGAATTTAACAAATGTCATTCTGTTATCACAGTGCAGTAAGATGGTGCACCCCCACACTGGAGTACAGAAGTTTGCAACTTTTAAACCAACATCTTCCAAAGCATTGGATTTATCGAAGTGGAGATGCCGACGATGTCTTCTGCTCTTGGCGACTAAGATATCCAGACCTGACACCTTGCGATTTTGTGCTTCCCATGCCCAAAACAATTCAAGAACTCAAAGTACGCATTTGTAATGCGCTTGTGTCGGTGACTGAAGAAATGCTTCAGAATGTATGGCATGAAATGAGCTACCACCTAGATGTTGTCCGTGTGACCAAGGGATATCACATAGAACATCTATGATGTATGTATACAAAATTTTGAAGTTCCGTCTACATTCTCTGTTAATCTTATCGATAAATTCTTTTCCATTAAATAGTTATAGCCATTTGTAATCACTATATTCATTTTGACTTACCCTGTATATTTTTTTTGACAAATCTATAGAATTCACATTTAAATTTTTTAAAAATGAAAATCTATTTTTAAGTTTGTGATATTGCGTTAGCTTTTTGTCTCGAGTTTGAATTATTTGGGTTTAACAGTATTTTGGGACATTTTCTAGTTTATCAATGTGTTGAAAGGATGAGCTTGTAGAAATAAAATAGATTTTACACATTAAAAAAAAATCTTTTGCAGGGTGATCCTTCTTCTATTTCCGAGCAGTTGACAAAGAAGGAACCTTTGGAGAGATCAACTTTTCCACTGCACCCTTCTCAGAACGAAGTCACTTTGAAAGGTAATGAGTTATGTTTCAACTTATATTTAATGAGCATTCAATTAAAATAATATATCAAAAATTAAATGAACAAGCGAAAAAATGCTGTTCCCCTAAGATTGGGCCTTTTCCCACTCACTTGGAAAAATTTAATTCGCATGATAACTTTACCCATCCGTAGGATCAAGTTAAAAATAATCATGTATCTGCGTAGTTCCGTGACCTGCAGTTTATTCTGTTGAGCTGTCTACAGGGCACCAATAACCAATAAAGTTGTCTGTGCAAAATGTCCCCGTCCCGTAGGTTGTGGGCCCAGGTAGCTCAAACGATAGAGCATTGACACTGTAAGTCACAGTTTCTGGGTTCTAGCTTCGGCTTGGGCCTTCTTTCGCTCTGTTGAAAAAATTGAAAAAATCTCTCTTTCCTCAAATAATACATGGCATTTCAAGGTGTTTTTTAAAGATTATTTTAATGAAAAGTTACTTATTTAGTTTCTTTACACCATTGCATTTTAGGGAGAACATTTTTTGTGTGTATCTATGATGCTGAGTTGCATTTAAGAAAGAGTTTAAAATATCTTTTCTCCCCTTGTTAGAGGTGAGAAAGCGGTTATCCGAAGACCTTTTCAAGCACGGCTCCAATGAGAGTAGCTCCTCCTTACTCACGACGCCCGAGACAGAAGAGCAGAATCCAGCGGCTGCCTCTTCTGAGAATGGTAAGCGTCTCTTTCTCACTCAGGATCCATCTTCTTCACCCAAGAGGAACAGCTTCCGTCTTGGAACTTCCTTGTTAGAGCAGCTGATGATTCACCAACACCAAGTTACAAGACATTTTAGTTATATAGGATGTCTTATGACATGTTGTGATTACGTGAGAGTCACATAAGGTGTGAAGAGGACAATAAATTTAAACCAGTGGAAGGCCTTTTGCAGTGTAATCTTTGAGATTATTTGTTGATATATATATATATATATTTTTTTTAATTCATTTTTAATGGGCTGTTATTTTCAATCAAACCGTGAGTTTTCACAAAATGTACTTCAAAACCCTTTTCAAATGATAACTTATCCATCGTTGTGTATTTTGTATGGGCATAGAAAAAAAGATGTTGCCATCAGAAACAATATATAGATATGAGTGATCTCGTATGAGACGAGAGATCTCGTTACTTTTCTTAAACATCATCTTTCTCATTTAGTTCATTGTAAATGAACACATACTAACACATACAATACACACACAGTAACACATTTGTTTGGGGATCTGACTTTTATTTTATTTTTCAGATACATTAGTATATCTTTCTAAAGGCAGGTTAAGACACTTCCTTCAGTGTTTTGAAAGTACATTTTTTCTGAGTACCACACAGAATGCTAACAAGTATTTTTCTGAAAATGAAATGATTTTTTTTGCATATCCAAGTTTTATTAATGGAGACGGGAGTCAAATACAGGTGGAACTTAAATTTAATTGGATAATTAACTTTTGGTTGATATCCAGGCTTATGATGACAATAAGGCTTGGCTGCTTCGTGGGGACATCAGTGACCACAAATAAAGGAGAGCTGTGGTAATATTTGCATTTTTTATCTTTCTTTTATGCATTTTTGTCTTAAGTTACTTCGAATTAAATATCTGTACATAAGAAGTGCTTGATAGGAAAACAACCCTAACAAATGAAAATGCTCAAAAGAGCATTAGAATTAAAAGCTAGAGAAAAGAAAGTGACTTTTTAAATTTAAATTTTGAATTTTAATAAGGTTTTAATTTCTTATCCTTTCATATATGTGTGTTTGGTGTATGGTTTTTATATATATATATATGTTGTGTGTATATGATGTACATAGACCCTGGTGTAATTGTGGCAAGCCTCTATATGAAGGGGAAGCTCCTGCCCTAAGCTATGATTCTCCATTCATTTTGCTCTCTTCTTTTTTTGCAGCTGCATCTCAGAACCATCCAATAAAGGAGCAGAAAGAGGATCCTGTTCCTTCGGTCAAATCACCAGTAGGTTTTTGCATTTACTTTTCTATCATTCAGTGATGGAACAGCTGCTCCAATTGCGCCAAATCTGCGATAATGCTGTGCATTTCTGCACCAAAACGATCATTTTTCAACAAAATTGCACCCAACTGCGCCAACTCGATAATAATTCTAGAGCCAAATCAGTCATTTTCCACCCAAATTTCGCCAAAAGATTGTGAAAACCATGCGAATTGGGTCAAAAGATCGCGAAAAACACACGATGTTTGTCAAACGATCACGAAAAAAAAACGTGAATTTTAACAAAGGATCGCTAATTTCGTCAAAAAACAAACAAAACGCAGTCAAAAGATTGCGAAAAACGTGATTTCATTAAAAGATCGCGAATAAAACACAAATTTCGTCAGAAGTTAGCGAAAAACACGCGAATTTCGTCAAAGGATCACAAAAAAAACGTATTTTGCCAAAGGATAGCTAACTTCGTTAAAAAACGAACAAAACACGGTCAAAAGATCGTGAAAAAATGCTACTTTCGTTAAAATATAGCGAAAAAACCCCGCAAATTTCATCAAAAGATTCTGAAAAAACACGAATTTCGTTAAAAGATCGCAGAAAAAAACTGCAAATTTCATCAAAAGGTCGCAAAAAATCACACATTTTGTCAAAAGATCGCGAAAAAACGCAAATTTCGTCAAAAGATTTCGAAAAACATGCCGATTTCAACAAAGGGTCCAAATAGCGCGAATTTGGTCAAACGATTGCGAACAATACGCAAATTTGGTCAAAAGATTGCGAACAATACGCATATTTGGTCAAAAGATCGTGAAAAGCATGCAAATTTCGTCAAAGGATTGAGAAAAAACGCGAATTTCGTCAAAGGATTGCGAAAAAACACGAATTTTTTTGAAATAGTCGCGGAAAAACACGAATTTCGTCAAAGAATCACAGGGAAAATGCTAATTTTGTCAAAGAATCTCAGAAAAACGCTAATTTCGTCAAAGAATCGCAGGAAAAAACGTGAATTTCGTAAAAGAATTACAAAAAAACGTGAATTTCGTCATTTTGGGGTACTAAAATGACATTTTGATACCCCAAAATATTTATTTTCTGCTCCAAAATAGTTATTTTCTGCTCCAAAATGAGTGTTTTTGCTGCTCCAGAATGGCTTTTTGCTGCTCCAAAATGAGGCCCCTGCTGTTCCATCACTGATCATTTTAAAAATAAATATGTGGCTAATTTCTTTATACAGGATGTCCTTCTCAAATCCTAAATTACTATCCTTAGAGGGTGTTGCAGAAATTCTTCAAACATTGTTTTGAATGATATCAAAATCCATTTAGGTCAAAGTAGTTATTTTTGCAAAAGTTATGAGCTTGGGATTGTTATGCAGTCCTTAAGTTCTGTTATGGTAATCTAATCAATAAAATACTAAATATTTCATTTTTGTATGACCAAAATTTTTCATGTTATGGCACCACTCAATTTTATGAATTTTCACATTTGCTGAAGTATCCTATCTCGAGTAAGCTTTGATCATTTAGAAATAAAATGTTTACTTGTTAGAATAGGGAGAGTTTTTTCAAATAGAACTGTATCAGAATCAGGGTTCGCACAGACTCCTTAGACTCCTTGGAAACTCCTTAGAAATGAAAACATTCCCAAGTAGTACTTAGAACTACTTAGATAAGCAAACCACTACTTAGAAACTCCTTGTATTCTATTGCGGCTTCGGACGCAAGCAATATTGCTGCCGAGGGAAAAAAAAAATGTGATTGAAAAACGCACGGTAAATCATTTATACACGTCATTGATTGGTAGGGTAATCTTAATAGCAGGGCTCCCGCCAGGTTCGTTTTTCAATTATTAGGTTCGTAAAGTCCGTTTTTCGACAATGTTAGCCGACCTTTATTTTAAATTTTATCGATGTTTGACATTTAGCCGAGAATCTCGGAAAAATCGCGTATATGTTCCAAAAAATACCGTCAAATTTCGTCAATCGGTCGCGGAAAAAATTCGTAAATTTTGTCAAAGGATCGTGAAAAAACGCGAATTTCTCCAACAGATTGCGGGAAAACTCGGATTTCTTAAAAAGACGCGAATTTCTTAAAAGACAGCGAAAAAACGTGAATTTACTCAAAGGATCACGAAAAAACGCAAATTTCATTAAAGATCGAGAAAAAAGCAGATTTCCTCAAAAGATCGCATAAAACGCGAATTTCCTCAAAAAATTGCGAAAAACATGCGAATTTCTTCAAAGGATCGCGAAAAGCACACGGTTTCCATCAAAAGATCGCAAAAAAAAAACGTTAGTTTTCGTCAAACGATCGAAATAAAATGCGAATTCCATTAGAAGATCGCGAAAAAACGCGAATTTCCCCCAGAAGATGGCGAAAAACATGTGAATTTCCTCATAAGATCGCGAAAAACACGGGAATTTCTTTAAAGGATCGCGAAAATACGCAAATTTCGTCAAAGGATCGCGAAATACACGCAGTTTACATCAAAAGATCGCAAAAAAAATAATCGGATTCGTTAAACAATCGAAATAAAACGCGAATTCCATTAAAAGATCGCGAAAAAAGCGAATTTTCCCTGAAGGTCGCGAAAAAAAAAACGCGAATTTCTCCCAGAAGATCGTGAAAGAAACTAATTTCCCCCAGAAGATCGCGAAAAAAAAAAAAAAAAAAACGCGAATTTCATCATAAGATTGCGAAAAAAATGCGAATTCGTCAAAATTTCACCTTCAAAGAAAACGATTACCGCTGTTCTAAAATAATAAATTCAAAACTTGTTATATTTTTTTTTGTATGTTGCATTTAGCATTTTTTTTTTGCCTTTTTGAAATTTTCTTTAAGATGTATCATGTATGTGATATACATAAGTGTTTGGGGTTTGACTAATCTCGATTTATATGACCTAGGGTGTGACGAAATTTTAATGTTGTTGAGGAGAATTAAGTAAATAAAAAGAGTTTAATTTGCTGTTGGATAAAATAAAATTTTTGGAGTGCCGTAAATGGAGTGATCGTATAGCTAAGATGATAAGATTGACTTGCAGTAAAAATAAAAGGAATAGTCTTACTTAAATGACAACAGTAGACACATTGAAGAGACAGCAGTTATAAAAATCTTCTTTATTCGTTGTTTCACTTGAGAGGTGGAAGGTAATTAGGAGAAGTAGGTCACTGTACACATTCGAAGAACGTTCCACGTAGAATTATTAAAACTTGGAAGTAATTCCATGATAAAGATGAATACTGGTTAAAATCATTTTTTAAAGAAGGTCTTGATAATAAAAAGTCCGAAATCAAATATGCGTTAAATTAAAAAAAACCAGAGACCGAAGATAAACTTTTAGATATCGCGATACAGCTATTGAAGAACATCGCTCTTTGAATTTAGGCGCTAAGGCCCGAAATTCAAAAAAGACAAATCACATTGTCAAAAATAATACATACTTTCGTAAATCTTAAAATCTTAAAAATCTGTTAAAAAACTGGCTGCATTGATATATATACTACATAAAAGGGGTTTACAAAACTACCTCCAGAAATGATTTAAATCTATTCGTTAAATTAAATTTACGTATTATGAACTGTAGAACGAATAGCAGCTAGGACAAAACGAAACTACGAAGTGAAGACACACCTCCAATATGACGCGGTCGACGTCACGCTGTTTCTAAAAATAGAACAGAGGAAGGGGAAAATCTGAAATCAAAACGTTCTGTTACATGCGGTAAAAAGGAAAGAAAAAAAGTGATTTGAACGATGTTTTGCGTCAAAATAAATAGTTTAAACCGTGAGATAATAATGCTGCATTACAATTTAAAAAATAAATAATAAATGTGATTGCTACATCACATAGGGGTGATTCTAGTCCGAATTTTCCGAAAATGTAAGGCATTAATTTCCAAAAATTTTTAAAAATCGGTCATCAATCCGGAAATTCGGACATATGGTCGCCGAAAAAATTAATTTTGTGAATCGTTTGCAGAAAAATCGCCAATTTCGTCAAAGGATCGCGGGAAAAACGCAGATTTCGTCAAAGAATCGCGATAAACGCAAATTTCGTCAAAGAATTGCGAAAAATTGCAAATTTCGTCAAAGAATCGCGAAAAATCCCACAAATTTCGTGAAAAGATCGCGAAAAAAACGACAAATTTCGTCAACAGATCGCGGAAAATCAACAAATTTCGTCAAAGAATCGCGAAAAATCCCACAAATTTCGTCAAAAGAGCGCATAAAACCACACAAATTTCGTCAAAAGATCGCAAAAAACCCACAAATTTCATCAAAAGATCGCGAATTTCTCCCGCAAGATCGCGAAAGAAACTCGAATTTCCCCCAGAAGATCGCGGAAAAAACGCGAATTTCATCATAAGATTGCGAAAAAAATGCGAATTCGTCAAAATTTCATCTTCAAAGAAAGCGATTACCGCTGTCTTCTATTTCTTCTATGTTCCATTTAGCATTTTTTTTTTTTTTTTTTTTTTTGCCTTTTAAAATTTTCTTTAAGATGTATCATGTATGTGATATACATAAGTGTTTGGGGTTTGACTAATGTCTATTTATATGACCTAGGGGTGATTCTAGTGCAAATTTTCCGAAAATGTAAGACATTCATTTCCGAAAATTTTAAAAAATCGATCACCAATCCGAAAATTTGGGCATATGGTTGCCGAAAAAAATTTTGTCAATCGTTTGCAGAAAAATCGCCAATTTCGTCAAAGAATCGCGAAAAATCTCGCAAATTTCATCAAAAGATCGCGAAAAAACCCATAAATTTCGTCAAAAGATCGCGAAAAATCCCGTAACTTTCGTCTAAAGATCGCGAAAAAAGCCCACAAATTCGCGAAAAACGCCACAAATTTCGTCAAAAGATCGCGAAAACCGAAAAATTTCGTCAAAAGATCGCGAAAAAACAGCAAATTTCGTCAAAAGATCGCGAAAAAAACCACAAATTTCGTCAAAAAATCGCAAAAAAACCACAAATTTCGTCAAAAAATCGCAAAAAAACCACAAATTTCGTCAAAAGATTGCGAAAAAATCACAAATTTCGTCAAAAGATCCGCAAAAAAACCCACAAATTTCGTCAAAAGATCGCGAAAAAACGCGAATTTAGTCAAAGAGCCACGGAGAAAACGCATAGCTAGTGTCGAGAGTGGATTTTCCCCCTTTCTCCCGCCCCTCTCTGGTGTAACTTTTCAGAAAATTTGCGGTGAATTTCAGAAAATTTTTTAAAACTCAGAATCGCCCCTGTAACATGATCATGATTGGTCACTGCATAAAAAAGTAGATTGTCAATTTTGTATTTAAACATTTGAAATCAATAAGCAATATATTGTGAATACTGTGCAATTTCAGCACTAACAAACTTAGATTCTAATAGAGTAAAATTTGTTTTTGAAATGTTTTTCTCTCCAAATTGGGCATTAAAATTGAAGTGTGCATACCACATAACGATGCAGCACATAAAAACATCGACAAAAAGAAAAAGGCAAATCCTTAAAATTTTTTGGACTCCTTGGATTTTTTCTTCCCAACTCTGTATGAACCCTGATCAGAATTTAAATCTTGCAATTTTTATTAAAATATCTGTTTTGACTTTAAATGGATTTTTGATAGGAGGAAGAAAAACATTTTAATAATTAAACTCTAGAGCTAATGGTTTAGGAATTAGCTATTGGACAATGATAAAAAAAGTATATGCTGTGTATATGTGTGTTGGAATAAAAGATAATACTGAAAGATTAAATGAACGGGATATCTCAAGCGAGACTGGTAACACGTGAACTCAAAATTGCAGAGCGAGATGTGGTGGTTCTATAGATTTTTCAGCAATTGAGTTGGTTGGTGATTTTCAACGCAAGGCTCAGGGAAGCTTGTGCAAGTTCTACAATGTTATTTTTGAATATTAATGTGTATGTTTGATGATGTATTAAACCTTTTTATCACAGTTTGAAGAGTAACAGTTTCGATTAAGTAATACAGTACTCACATTAAAACCCATATATATATATATATATACAGTGATAAGTCGAATTCGAAGGGACCGGAAAAAATATTCGAGTTATCGTAAGTTCGACTTATCAAAAATCCTTAAGTACATACAGAAATAATATAAAAAATAATTCAATCTTATAGATAGGAATTGAAATTATACTGTAATAATCGAGTCTGGCAAAATGAACACTAAAGAACAATACAGTTTAATAGTACATAATATAAGGTACCTACAAACTCAAATTTTTTGAAAAAAACTTGTTAATGATGAGTGCTTGAAGGAACTTTTTTGTCTTTCACTGGTTAGAAAGTCGCTCACATTTTGTAAACAAAGGAAAAGAGAATCATCCACACCGTCTCTACTTTCGAGATATTGCTGTAATGTCGTCATTGCCGCATGTGCTTCTTGATTATTTGGTGGTGAAACGCAATTTGCTTCCTCGTCATCTTCTTCAGATTCAGCATCGTTCTCCACCTTTTTTATTGCGTCAACTATATCTGAATCAGTAAGTTCTCCGCAAACTGTAACATTTTCGTCAATATTCAAAAACTCAGTATCGTCATCTTCAGAAATAACTTGATCTTGTAGATTTTCATTCACAACACATGAGGCTGCATTGCTTGCAAAGAAGCCACATCTACTGAAGCAATTTTTGATAGTGATTTGTTTCACATCGTTGTTCCAAGCACTCGAAGTTAGTCTAATTGCTTCTAACACATCACACTTTTGATTTATTATATTTTCGTCATCCTCGATTGCCTTCCACACTAGACGTTTTCTGTAGGAATGCTTTAAACATTTAATTATTCCCTAGTCTGCTGTTTGTAGCTTAAATGTTGTGTTAGAAGGGAGAAATTCTAACTTGATAGATTTCAAGTTCAAAAGTTGACTGTGAGCTGTACACTGATCAACAAAGATCAACACTTTACGCTTTTTTCCATGAAACACTACATCTAAATTTCTGATGTATTCCTTGAACAGTATTAGCGTCATCCAAGCTTTGTGATTTCATCTGTACTGTACGGGAAGTGGCTTTTTATGTTTGAAACAGCGAGGATTTTTGTATTTACCGATGACCAGTAAAGGTAATTTTTCTGTTCCAGAAGCATTTGCTGCGACAAGGGCAGTTAAACGTTCTTTACTTAGCTTTTCACCGGAACATGATCCCCCTTAAACATCATTGTCTTGTTAGGAAAATATTTGTAAAAAAGTCCCATTTCATCCATATTGAAAACGTGCGCCGTCCGCACTATAACCTGCAAGAAGTTTGGGTAATGAAACTGTCTTCCATTCATCACACAGTGCCTCAGAGACATCTTTTGCTTTACCGTGTAATGTCCGAAACACGATGTTGTGTCTGGCTTTAAACTTTTCAAGCCACCCCGTGCTTCCAGCTTGCAGTGAAACCTTCCACATTTAATAATTTTGCGAAATCCAAAGCTTTCTTACGTAACATCGTACCACTTAAAGGAATTACACTCTTCTGTGTCCTGTAATATGTAAACCATTTTACAAGGGCTGTTTCGATATCTGGAAAGGCACACATCTTCATCCTTTTGCACTTTGGGTTGGCACTTGACTTATGTCTTTTGAAAATGCTTTCCTTATCTTTCAGTATGGTAGATAGCGTGTTGGGAGGGATACCCTATTTCAGGGCTATATCTTTTTTCTTTAAATTAAGATTGTCTTCAATATCTTTTATCAAATTTACTTTTTGTTCTAAAGTAAGAATGTGTAATTTCCGCTTCGACATTTTGAAAGACCCAACTGCAAACGTATCACGATGTGAAAGCAATAAACACTAAAATGACAAGACTCAACATTAAAGTAATGAACTTCAATGAAATCTTGATAGAATCACAAAAAAAAATCCTTGCATAAAAGCGTGGGAAATTTGACCAACTAGAATTCACTTAGGCACCTGCTCTGTTTCCAAAGTATAGATGTTGAGAAAAGCGAATGTGTAAAAAAGAAAAGAATGGGGTGGGTGGCAAACTCGCAGAGGCTCAACACTGACTGATGTCGGAAATAAAAATAGTGCCCTTCAAAGCCGGCGAAGGAGTGCAGAAAAGTTTTAACTAACAGAAAGTGTCAGTATTTTTGAGCTGTGGCTGAAAAACTAAGAAATTAATCGAATTACTGTTTTTTCTCTATAAGAAAAAAATCGACTTAAAAGATGTAGACTTCGACAGAACGAGAAAGTTTAATATTGAATTGTAATAAAGGGACTTCGTGTAAAAATCGACTTAAACGAATATTCGGCTTATCGAGAATTCACTGTATATATATATATTATATAACCATTATATAATATATATATATATACCAGAATATAACACCATCATAAATGATGGAATGTTGATCTGTGTTTCATTTTCACAAGACTTCACACAAGCAAACAGAATGAAGATTTTATTATTGAAGGGTTTGTATTGTAGAACAGTACATTTTAAAAATGACAAATGATTTCTGCAAGTACAAATGATAAGGATATTTTCTTACCCAATATTAAATTTCAGAAAGAGTTCAACAATTGGACAAAACAAACAGCGGTATTTATTGCAACAATAATAATAATTAGCAAAGTGAAACGCAATTTCTCAAAACATTAAAATTAAATGTTCAATGTGTTAAAGGTTTTTTTATTTTAAAAGATATTATTTTTATAAAAATGAATGAATCTCAGTAATGAATGGCTCAATAAATTGCTTTCCATTAGGGGTGGATCAAGGCACGGAGATAGAAATATTGTATTAAAACTCTGTGGGATGACACATTTATGTTTCGTAAACAAGGGAACTTCTTGTTAAAATTGTAGTTTTTTTTAAAATAGAAAATAGGCAGGACGCATTGATTGAATTCAAGATAAATTTTTAAAAGCTTCAGCTATATATCTTTAAAATTTCATTTGGTATACATAAAACCAAAAGTTACCAATTATCATTATTTCTTTAGTAAAATTTTAATTTGATTTTATCAGTTTTTAAGAACTCACATCCATTTGAAATTAGCTTGCATTGTAAATAAAATTTATATTTCATATCAAATGTAATTAATATATAAGGAATAATAGAATACCATGTTATGTTATGTACTACATATATTAATTATATCAATGCAGATAAAATTTTGATTTTTAACGTAACTTTGGAGTGAAAACAAAAATGTAATTTAATAAGTGAAAAAATAATTTCTGGCCATACTAATGCAATCATGATAACATCGATCTTATGTTTCAATTACTTCTAGGGAGAAAAAAAAGTATTTAATGCAAGCAAAATTATAAAAATTAAGCAGATAAATGTTAAGCTCTTTAAAATTAATAAAATTATTTAATGCAAGCAAAATTTATAAAAATTAAGCAGATAAATGTTAAGCTCTTTAAAATTAATAAAACTAAATAAAAATTATGCCAAAGAAATAATAATAGTAACATTCATTTTATTTATATTGAATCAAATTTTTAAATTATATAAATGAATCTTTTTAAGTAAGAAACTTAAATTTTAGTCAAAAAATCTTTCATTTACATTGATTGCCGATGGATGATGCCAAAACAATGTTTAAAAATAAGACGGAATTTTCTGCAAAGCTCAGGCCGAGAGCACTAGAGTAGCGAATACAGCTTGTACTTCCAGACAATTAACTCCATTTTTCACAAAATCATGAGTTGGTATGAAAAACTGAAAAATGCATTTCAAAATATTTAAAGGCTTTTAATATGCTTTTACAAATATTTTAATAGCAGAATCAGATGTTAACCTGCATTTTTTTTTTTTTTTTTTTTTTTTTTTTTTTTTTTATGAAACGCTCTAAGAGTCATTCATTTGCTTCTCCTTCTAAATTTAGAATTTGTAGATCTAAATGGCAACAGTCTTCGTTTGTTTACATCTGGTTATCCATTGCTTATAATAGCTGGTTATCTGTTATTTTTAAATTATAATGTAAAAGATTATAATTGGATAGTTTTTGAAGGTTTTAGAGAAAATAAAGAAGAATAGATATGCGTACATCTTCATTACAATCGTCAAATTTACAGCCTCTTGAATACTTATGCCTAACATTTCTGCAATGAGTTGCTTTTCTCGAGTATGAATCAGAGTTCTTGGAGCCGGAATCGTCATCTTAGCATATTATATAAATTGATGTAAAAATTTTGCACAGTCCATTATCTTTAAATTTTCCCTTTTATGGAGTTCTTTTATTTTGAAATAATTTCGAATAAAATCTCTTGGCCACATCATGAAACTTCTCACAAAATGTCACCTTAGGCAAACTTTTGAATGTTTTTTCTTTTCTTTTGTTCTGCCTCGTAAACTGAAACACAGTCTTTGATAGTTGAGTTCATTTGTCAACTGATTTTTGTTGCCTCTCCCATACAATAGCTGAAGAAATGGGCTTATTAGAATATTTTAAAACACATTACATTTTTTAATTGGATATCTATCGTTTTTGAAGCAATAAAACAAAACACCTACTGTTGTAATTTAAGGTACATTGTTATTTTAAAGTAGTCCATTAAAATTGGATTTTTTAAGCTGAAATGATGGTAAATATGTGCATCATTCTGTTGTTAGCCTTTGTTTGTCTTTGGGATTTTGTTTCCCATAACCATAGAATGTGTATTGTTTTTTAATAAACAACATTGTTTGTTTTATTAAAAACAAAAAAAAAGACTTGCAACATTTGGATTTTTTATGACGAAACATTGATATAAACTGTTTTCGCATATTTTGTATGCTTTGATTAAATTTTTGAATCAAATTATTCCTTTCTCGCTGTGCTGTATGTATAAAGGAATTTTCCTCCATAGGTGCCTCAGTCTATCTTATCCCAAAGTTTGCCGAGCTCGGTCTCCAACACCCTGAAATTCACTCTTCGCCAAACGGGAATGCCCACTGTCTGCTTACCCACGGATTCGACCTCAGAAAACGCATCTGAAGTAAGAAAATCTTTTTTAATTTTTAATATTCTCTGTGTGCAGCTGTTTGTAAACATTCAATAAACCCTCTTTTGAGGGTTTTTTTTTTTTTTTTTTTTTTTTTTGTCAGTATTCTACTCTGTTTCAATAAGTGTTCTGCCTAGTGACAGTTCATTCAAAATGAGATATGTACTTGTCATAAATAGAACAGTTGCCAATTCATGCCAAGAAGTTATAGTTTTGCTCTTTTTTGCACTGATCTGGAAATTTTATGAGAACAAAACAAAATATTGTTTTTTATGTATTTATTTCAAGATTCAGTTGTAATTCCATTTGATAAATATTTAAAATCATTTCTTTCTCATCTTTACTTAAATAGGGTCTTTTAAATGTGCCCTTTTTTGTGTGTGTGTTTTTGCTTTATCTGTTTTAAATCATAAAAAAAAGAAGAAAGGCCTTAACTCTTTTGTCATGTGTATCACATATAAGGTAGCCCTATACAGTGCATGTAATCTTTATTTTTGAGTATTGCTATTTTTCAATAATAATTTTCATCTGGGCTCATCGCATAATTTCTGCAATTAAATAAGGTTTAAGTTTGCTATTCAAAATGAATGGTACTAAAAATAAAAAGTTGTATACTGGATGCATGTCCTCCAAGGAGTTCCTATTCTCTGTGTGTAGCATTCCATGCATTTAATAACTATCCAGTTCACTCACTTTGTAGTGTTTTCTTAAGCCACCTGTAGATCCATTTCATTGAATGTAATGCTCATCAGCTTACCATGCTCCTTTTCAAAACGTAATTGATGCCTGAAATTTTCAGAATGCTGTGTTGTGGGTCAAGGATGTTACTTTTTAACACTCAGCTGCTTAAGGGGGGGGGGTCTGAGTTGACACTGTAGCTGGCCACAGCGGTCCCAAAAGGTGTCCATGTCATTCCTTGTCAAGATTTTTAATGAATGGGTGGTTCTTAAATTTCCTGCTCATCCAACGAGAAACGTTGGCTCATTTTTATACATAAAGGCATAAAATTTGCAAGGCCAACTAGGGAAGCCATTTGGGATTGAATGGTGTTTTCCATTTTTTGATATCTAAAATACTTATTGGAATTTTTGTCTCGGGACCCTAGGTCCCTTTCCCACACTGTCACTTCTAGAAATAGGATTCAAACTGCAAATTTTGGCAGTATTTCCTGAAAGAGATTACCAGAAAATGAGAAATTCTATTCGATGACCAGAATAGGGGCACCCTGCCCCTTTCATGCATTTCCAAACCAAAATGAATTTAGAAATGTGTCCCAAAATTTGGATTTGAGAATAGCTATTCAACTCATTTAATGTGTTACATTTGAATTTCTGATTTTAAACGACACAACACATAAAAGTGGAAGTAACGAGTTTTGTGGTGGTGGAAAAAAGGAAGGGATTGTCTGCTTTGCTGTGTCGTCATTCATGCTGCCCAATGACCCGTTCATGTGTTTCATTATTTTCTTGCACAGATGGGTCACCAGGGTTCCTACTGGTTTGTGACTCACCTCAGCTGTTAGGTTCATCCACCCACAACAACTGTACTCCAATGAGAATTGTGTTGAACATAAATTCATTGTAAAACACTCATTCTAAAATTGTTTTTTAACTTTTTTATCTTTCAATATGTATTTAAAAATAATAATAATAATAATTGTTTTTAAATTACTATTGATCTCCATTCAACTATGGGCTATAGAATTTAACAAAACAAATTTATTCTAGATACTTTGCAGAATGAAGGGCAGGGGGAACTCTAGCAGTTCAGTTTGTCTCTAAATAATGCTATGAAGCAGTCCCTCACTCATGTTTAAAACTATGGACGGAGAATGCATTCGTATAGTATGTAAAATCTTTCCTCAGGAAATGAATATTTTTAACTCCTCTTCTTAAAGGATGTCTTTTTCTTTTTTCACTTTACAAACTATTTCTAAAATAGAGGTTTCATTTAATATTTTGTGCCTTAGAAGCAGGGATGCTGCAAGTAAGATTTTAACAGTTTGCATAAAATGAAGCCTATTTTTTCAGAAAACATAAGAGTACACAGGAAAATAAATTTAAAAGTATTCACTTCCTGAGGAGGTATTTCAAATGTATACATTCCACACCCCATAGGTTTAACAGGATCGATTTCAGTTTTTGTCTATTGAAGGAAAAATAATTAATATAACATTCACATATATTTTATTTTGACAGAATCTAAACTGAGCAGGAATAATCTGACACATAGTTTTTATATTATTCACTTGCGAAAATAGTGACTTGCAAGTATAGAGATGGAAAAAAGTTATTAAAATGGCAAATGCTAAAAAAGCTCTGGCATTCAATGACATCATTGGCATTTTTGTGTATAATACCTAATAATCTTTCTTCTTCAGTCATTTCCAGGCCTTGTCTTTGTTAAATCCATTTTTAGGGTTTCGTTCATCTCACGAAACCCTATTCGTCTCGCTCCTTTGTCTGTCTGTCTGTCTGTCCGTCACAGAGCCCGTTCTCAGAAACTATACATGTTAGAGATTTGAAATTTTGGGTACTTATAGCTGAACACCTCACATCAAACAACAAATCATAAAATTTTGAAAAAGTTGGTAATTAACCGAATTACGGGCTAATTAACTTCTAAAATGAACCAATCCACCTTTTTAACGCAAATTCAAACGGACTTTATCGAAATCATCCGTGTTTCTTTTAAGGGTTGCCAGTAAAATCAGCCGAATGCACGGTTACCACGGAGGAAATTAAGCCGAAAAATGAAGTGGAGATTTTAAAGCGAAATCGTATATCAGAAAATATTGGTCCGAGAAATTTGTAAATGGAATAGACAGACGCAGAAAAAAATCTACTTTCATTTGGTATAAATTTCACATTTCTGCGATGTGTATAAGTTAAAATATCCACTAAAAATCGATCGATAAAAATTTAATTTCTTTAATTGGAAAGACAAGGAAATAAAAAGATTTCAATTCGGCGGGAAAGCAGGTAGACATGACGACGCTGTGGTTTTCCATAATAGCATATTTTAATACGAAATTTTAACTTTTTAAATATTAAATTTTTTGATTAAATTTTTTGGCATCCTGATGTCAAATTTTTCGCTGATTTCATTGATACCCATATCTAAGTCCTATCTTAATTACAAGTTGAAATATTAATTATTATTTAATTAATCGGTTTATTGCTATCAAATGCGTCGATTAAAATGAAGAGACGCGCTTATTTAACCATGAATTAACTTAAATTAGGAAATCTAATAATTTGCCTGGGCTTTTTGAACAGCAATATGAGATAAGTATAACTCATTCATCATCAGAAAGTTTACTTCATACCACTATTTTCTAATAGTAATTTCAGGAAATATTTTGAATTATTGGTTAAGACCGCCACTCAGTCTGTTTGAAACTTTAAGATAGTTTATAAAACATAGAAAAAAGTGTAAAAAAGAATGGAGTGTGATATTTCGAGGAGGGGGGGGGGGGGGAAGCTAGAATTATTTTTTAAATCTTAGCGTTTGTTACCGCAGCAAATATTTTAAATTCTTGTTTAAGACCGCCATCATCCCGACCCATCTATCTACGGAAAGATTGCGTAAAGGAGTTTCGTTCAGATATGCTTTTGTTAAGAATAGAGTGCATTTCCTGGTGGTGGAATGTGGAACTAACATAACGCGATTTTGTTAAAATTAGGAAATCTAACAAGTCGATCTGTTTGAAACTTTAATATATTTTATAACACATAAGATAAAGTGTAAGAAAGAATGACACGCGAAATTCCGGGGGGGGGGGGGGGGGCTAGATTTCTATTTAAAAAATTAGCGTTTCTGACCGCTTTAGGTGACTTTTTGAGGGAGTCCGGAGATATATGCTACTTATTTAATATAAAATTGTCTAAAGTTTAGTTACCACTATTTCCTAATAGTAATTTCAGCAAATATCTTAATTTCTTATTAAGACCGCCACCACCTCGAGTAACATATCTACTTATAGGTTGTTTAACGGAGTTTCTTTCCGATACAGTTTTGTTAAGAATAGAGTGCGCTCCCTGGTGGTGGAATGTGGAACTAACATTTTTGCTAAAATTAGGAAATATAACAAGGCGATCCGTTTGAAATTTTACGATAGTTTATAACACATTAGAAAAAGTTTATAAAAAATGGCGCGTGAAATTTCGGGAAGGTGGGGAGAGGGGGAGGGGCAAAATATTTCTTTTTTGTTTCATACCGTTTCAGGTGCGTTTTTCGATGGAGTCCTCAGATACATGCTACTTATACTTATTAAATATAAATATGTCAAAAGTTAAATTACCACTATTTCCGAATAGTAATTTCAACAATTATCTTAAATTCTTGCTGAAGACCGCCACCCCCTTGAGTAACATATCTACTAATGGGTTGTGTAAAGGAGTTTCGTTCAGATATGCTTTTGTTAAGAATACAGTGTGCTCCCTGGTGGTGGAATGTGGAATTAACAGACGGCGATTTCATTTAAAGTAGGAAATCTAACAATTCAATCTGTTTTAAACTTTAAGATACTTTATAACAGACGATAATAAATTATAAAGAAGAAGGGCGCGTCGCATTTCGAGGAGGGGGGGGGGGTTGAGGGAGGTGTGCGAACAAAATTAGGAAATATAACTGGACGATCTGTTTGAAACTTTAATATGGGTTATAAAACATAACATAAATTTTTAAAATCAGGCCGCATCAAAAATCATGGTGACCATCTGCCCGCTCCCCCCCGAGGGGGGGCACTTTTCTAAATTTGGCAGATACCCGTCATGTGATATATCGTAGCATTTTTTTTTGGGGGGGGGGGGGGGCGAACAAAATTAGGAAATATAACAAGGCGAATATGTTTGAAACTTTAACATAGTTTAGGATGTGTTTGCCAAAATTTAGAAGGTATTCCATGGCGATAAATGTACTGGACGTTTTGAAAGGAATATTAAACGAAACCCTTTGTGCGATGTATGATCACACTTACCCACTTGTTATAGAGACAACGGACCCACCACTTTAATTTGAAATTTAGGGTAGTGGATGAAGGGCTCTTCATTTTGCAAAAAAGGATGAAAATAACAACTCTCCAACTTTTTTGCTTAATGAATTTAGACATCCATAGTTTATTCTCATGAAATGCTATAAATATTTTTTATCAGCTGTAATAGAACAAAACTTTCAATGTATTTTTATTAAACTAGGGGGCCCTGCCCCCTATGAGCTAAGCTCGCCAGACACCGCAAACTCAAAAAACACGCTAATTCGATCAGCTTAAAAATTTTTTTGAAAGAATGAATTATAATTAAAATAACAGTGGCAATCTCCCTGCTAATGGGTTGTTTTCATCTTTAATTAAATCAGATCAGTGAAACATGTAAAAACTAGTTGGATGTGCCAATCCCAAAACTTTCTTCTATCTTATACATAATATTTCAAAAACTAGTTACACATGTTAATACTTCAATATTTCTAGTTCAATACTATACCAACTTTGATTTTCATCTTAACTTTCTGCTTCAGTCAATTAAACGGACTAAAAACGAATTAATCAATATCATGATATTTGTTAAAATTAATAGTTTTTCCTTATTCTGTTGTTATCAGATGTTTTTCTTGGCTTAGCAAAAAGCGAGTTCCCGCCTCTGCACAAGCCGCCGATGAACAACAGAACTACGAAAAATCAACAAAAAGTATACAAAAATCGCTATCACAAAGCCCTTTTGCCACGCAATATTTCCAAATTCAAGGAGGACCTGTTGGCCAAAGCCAAAAACATGCACGAAAAAATTTGGTTCATTTGTATGCATAATTTTATACATTTTTCGATGGTACAATAAAGAAAATGGCACAAACATTGCTATTACAATGTCCCCCCTTCAGCAGATTTTTTTCAAATTCAGGGAGAACTTGTTTGCCATGGCCAGAAACGTACACAAAAAATTTGGTTCAATTCTATGCATAACTTCATACAATTTTCGATGGTACAATAATGAAAATGGTATAGAGGTCACAATTACAGCGCCCCCCTCCGGCGGAATTTTTCCAAATTCAGGGAAGATCTTCGTGCTATGACCAAAAACAAACACAAAATATTTGGCTCAATTCTATGTATAACTTCATACACTTTTCAATGGTACAATATTCAAAGTCGCACGAAAATCGCTATTACAGCACGCCTACCGGCGATTTTTTTCAAAATTCAGGGAAGACCTGCTTGCCATAGTCAAAAACTTAAAATAAAAATTTGGTTCAATTCTACGCATAACTTCATACACTTTTGGATGGTACAATAATCAAAATCGCACAAAAATCGCTATTACAGTGCCGCCTGCCAGCGATTTTTTTTTCCAAATTGAGGGAGGATCTGCTTGCCATAGTCAAAAACTTAAAATAAAAATTTGGTTCAATTCTATCCATAACTTCATACACTTTTGGATGGTACAATATTCAAAATCACACAAAAATCACTGTTACAGCGCCCCCTACCGACGAATTTTTTCCAAATTCTGGGAGGACCTGTTTGCCATATCCAAGAACTTAAAACAAAAATTTGGATCAATTCTATGCATAACATCATACACTTTTGGATGGTACAATATTCAAAATCGCACAAAAATCGCTATTACAGCGCCCCTTAAAGGCGATTTTTTTTCCAAATTGAGGGAGGATCTGCTTGCCATAGTCAAAAACTTAAAATAAAAATTTGGTTCAATTCTATCCATAACTTCATACACTTTTGGATGGTACAATATTCAAAATCGCCCAAAAATCACTGTTACAGCGCCCCCTACCGACGAATTTTTTCCAAATTCAGAGAGGACCTACTTGCTATATCCAAATACTTAAAATAAAAATTTGGTTCAATTCTATGCATAACTTCATACACTTTTGAATGGTACAATATTGAAAATCGCACAAAAATTGCTGTTACAGCGTCCCCTACCGGCGAATTTTTTCCAAATTTAGGGAGGACCTACTTGCGATATCCAAAAACTTAAAATAAAAATTTGGTTCAATTCTATGCATAACTCCATACACTTTTGGATGGTACAATATTGAAAATCGCTATAACAGCGCCCCCTACCGGCGAATGTTTTCCAAATTCAGGAAGGACCTACTTGCGATATCCAAAAACTTAAAATAAAAATTTGGTTCAATTCTATGCATAACTTCATACACTTTTGGATGGTACAATATTCAAAATCGCTATAACAGCGCCCCTACCGGCGAATTTTTTCCAAATTCAGGGAGGATCTGCTTGCCATAGCCAAAAACTTAACATAAAAATTTGGTTCAATTCTATGCATAACTTCATACACTTTTTGATGGTACAATGGCGACAGACAGACAGACAGACACACGGACAGACAGACATTTTCTATAAACATGTTTTTTGGGATCTCTGACCCCTAAAACGTGTAAATCCGTCGAAAACCAGAAGTCGAAAAAAATTTCGATTACAATACTTTCTTCTATTGAAGATAGAAGAAAGTAATAAGCTGATAACCATAAAATGAATTAAGTAAACAGTGTCTTTGTCTCTCGGTATTTTTATAAGTTTTTTTAAATAAGACATTTTAAATGTATCGCTTTAAATCTAACAATTTTCACCAAAGTTTTCTTTCTTGTTTTAATAATCACGTGAAAATGCTTTTGTTGTTAGAAAGGAAATATTATTTGCACTATCTTATAATTCTCAACAACAGTTTAAAAAGCTTATATCTCAAAATATCAAATAAATGTCTTGCGCAAATATATTTTAAAATTTAAAGTGTTTGGCAATATTATGAATTAGCAGTATTTAAATAGGACGTAATTTCCTCCATGTACACTTTTAACGCATATTAATGGATTTATTATTTTACAAATTTCTTTCTCTTTTAAAATACACGTGTAAATATAGTTTTTATGATGGAATTATAAATATCTTCCTCCTTTTAATACATAATCATTTAATTCTCATTTGAAAGTTTTGTTCTGTTTATAATAGTCACGTGTAAACAATTTTTAATTTGAAGAAAATATTATTCATTGCGCTGTATTTGGCAACCATTTAAAATAATACCCTTTTCTAAAGGTTGTAAAAAATGTCTCTCGAAATGCTGAAAAATTGAATTTAAAATAGAAATAAAACTTCAAAAAATGAGTCAAATAAAAAAAATAAATGCAGTCTGCACACCGGGCACTTTTACTAAAAAATATAAAAGTATCTTATGAATCTAGAACTTTCTCACCTGAGTCGTGAATTCTACGCCTTTATTGTGGCTGATTTCGTTAAGGTATTTACTTTGAAGAATATAAACACTGCTGTACGAAACAAAACATTTAATAGACACTAACACTAAAAACGGTACATATACTATCTTTAAACATCTTCAATTTTTAAATTCATACATCTCGTCTGCAGTAAATTCATGGAACAACAAATGACATAAAAATTAAATCGTAAACAAAAATGGGTCACTTTAGTTCACACAGATTGTCTTTTTTACTTCGCACCAAAGAGTTTGGAATTTGAGTCAGAAAATACAACATCCTCCGGCCCAGAAAGATAAGTTATTCTTTATAATAGTCAAGTTTCAATGGATATAGGTGTTGTACTGCTCGCCGAATGAAATTGCGTGTTGCCAGTCTTAAAGGGCATGCACGAGCCTTTCCGTCTCTACCAGGATGAATATCTGTAATAATGTCCAATTTCCACAAAAGCCTTGGCTGATTGTCTTCTTTAATTTGAACAACGGCTCCTTTTTTTACTTGTATGCCTTTGGAGTGATCTGTATAATGGACAGATTTTAAATCCATTAGGTAAAATTGTTTCCACTTCAACCAAAATTTTTCTACTAAGTTTAATCTTTATCTATATCTGCGAGTTACTTCACTTTGGTAGAAGGAATGATCCTTATCTTTTCCGGTGGCAAAGCTGTCAGTCTTTTCCCTACCAGGAAATGTGCTGGACACAAGGGGGTTGGCTCATTTACATCACTCGATACAAAGGTTAATGGGCGGGAATTCAAAACAGCTTCCACTTCCTGTAAAGTGGTTTCAAATTCTTTGTAGTCTAATGAAGATCTTCCAAGGATTTTCTTAAGGCATATCTTCGTTGAACGTACCAATCTTTCGTAGAATCCTCCCCGCCACGCTGCTCTCTCTACGATGAATTTCCATTCAATTCTTTTTTCACTAAAATAATTTTGCACCTCAGGATTCTTTATCAAATTCCATATCTGCTGTAAATCCCTGTCCGCTTTCTTGAAGGTTTAGCATTATCGGTGTAAATAATCTTGCAAATACCACGACGTGAGATGAATCTCCGAAAGGCCGTTAAAAATTCGGTCGTTGTTAAATTCATAACAATTTCTAGATGCACTGCTCTTACTACTGCGCATGTAAATAAAACAACGTAAATCTTGGTACTATTTTTGAGGTATAAAGGACCTAGCAAATCTGCTCCTGTCACTTCGAACGGTGATGCTTCTTTAATTCTATCTGGAGGAAGGGGTGCAATGTCTTGGCAGTAAGGTTTAGTGCTGAATTTTTTACAGATGATACATTGCCTTAGTATACGTTTTACTTGTAGCCTACCCTTTATAATCCATAAACTTTCTTTTAATTGGGCTAGTGTTTCGGCAACTCCAGCATGAGCTACTTCTTCATGAGCTCTTCTGATTTGAAGATCTGTAAAATGACTTTTGCTAGGAAGGATAATTGGATGTGCTTCTGAATAACTTAAATTTGAATTTTGGAGTCTTCCTTTTAATTGCATTATTCCATCTTCATCTAAGAACGGATTTAAATTTAGAATTTTTGATTTTCTTGGGATTAATTTCTTCTTAAACAATGCTTCTCCTTCTTCTGGAAAGCATTTCTCTTGCGTCTGTTTTATCCAATATTTCTCGGCTTTCAACATTTCTTCAGCACTCAAAGGTCCTGAAAGTTTACTTACACGTGTCTTTATATTGTTCACAAACCTGAATATCCAACAGGTGATGTGAAGCGCTCTAGTCAATGTACTGTAATTTTCAATTTTAAAATTTGTATTTTCTTCTTGGGTTACACAGCTAGTTTGGAGACTTTCTGTTCTCTTTGATGAGCTTTTCTCTACTTCGGCACCTTTGATATCAATTTCTTTCGTTTCTTGTGGCCAAAATGTTTCATTTTCTTTCAGCCACTTGGGACCGTTAAACCATGCTTCATTTTTCAAAAATGATTCTGCCTTTTCACCTCTGGTTAACAGGTCGGCTGGATTTTCTGAGCCAGGGCAATGCGACCACAAGTTTGGATTTGTTTTTTGCTGTATTTCTCGAATCCTATTCTGAACAAATGGCTTCCATTCTTCAACATTGCCTCTGATCCAATGCAGAACAATCATTGAATCTGTCCAGAAATGTAGACTGATTTTCATTTCTTTGAGAAGATGTTGATTAACATAGGCTGTTAGTCTAGTCCCTACTATTGCGCTCATTAGTTCCAATCTTGGCAGAGATAATTTCTTGACTGGAGCAACTCTGACTTTGGAAATGACAAAACTAGTAAATATTTGTTCATTAACATGATATCTTAGATAAACAACAGATCCGTAAGCTTTGGAACTTGCGTCATTAAAACAGTGTAATTGTAGATCTTGAATCGCATCTTTTGAATAGTCACCGAAATAATATCTTGCAATCTTTGCAGCTTCAATAGAACTTAGTTGCTTGCACCACTTAATCCATTTATTGTGCATATCTTCATTCAATTTATCTTCCCAATTCAGACCTTCTTTCCAAATTTCTTGCATAAGAATTCTTGCAGTTACCGTAAAAGGGTTCAAAATTCCTATGGGATCATATATTCTTCCTATCATCTTTAAAACTTCTCTTTTAGTTACACCGTTATTCTTATCGTCAAATTTCAAAAGATTCTGTAATTCAACTTTCAAATAATCTTCTTGGGTATTCCATTTATAACCTAGAACTTTTGTATAAGCAGAATTTTTATGGACAGTTTCTTCTTTTAAGTCAAATTGCGATTGAAGACTTTCGGAATTTGTAGTCCACTTGCGCATATTGAAATTAGCCTCTTTCAAAATGGTCTTAACCTCAGCATATACCTTCAAACCTTGTGATTCTTCATTTACACCAGCGAGTAAATCATCAACGTACAGACAATCATTAAGCAGATCAAACGTATCTGGAAATGTGGATTTGTATTTCTTGATATGATGTTTTATAGTTGCAGATAACAGAAATGAACTAGGCTTCGCTCCGAATAAAACTCTGGTCATTCGTAATGTTTTCAACTTCAAATTTGACCCTGGATTAGGAGAATTTTCAATCCATAAAAATCTAACAGCATCTCTATCTACAGGATCTAAACTAATTTGCAAATATGCCTGTTCAATATCGCCGGTGATTGCAATTTTGTGTAATCGAAATCGAAGTAAAACATCGAGTATATCTGGATTTAAATTTGGGCCCGCATGTAAACAGTGATTCAATGAAATAGATTCGGAAGAATGAGTGGATGCATCGAAAACGACTCTAAGTTTGGTAGTTGCTTTGTCTTCACGTATAACTGCTTGGTGAGGCATATAGTAAGATACTGAGTTTGGCTCTGAATTAACAACTTCTGCCATTCTTTTCTCTAAATAATTATCTATAACATTGGCATATTTTTCATAAAATTCTGGACATTTCTCAAATTTCTTATTTAAACTATGTAGTCTTTTTCTCGCTAACTCATAATTATCCGTTAATTCAACAACTCTTTCATTCCAGGGCAACTGCACTTGATACTTATTATTCTTAAATTCAACAGTTTTATTATAATTTTCCAAAACTGCATCCTCTATATCAGATTGCTCCTTTTCTGGTTTTATTCCCATAGTTTCTAACTCCCAGAAAGCCTTTAAAGTATTATTTACATCGGTATTCCTATCCAACTCAACATGCTCCGAAACAGTTTTCACAACACTGATTGAAGTTTGTAAAATATTAGCATCTTTAGACGCAGTAGAACCATTAACAGTCCATCCTAAAATTGTTTCAGAAAGTACAAGATCATCTGAAAGTCTACGAAGCTTCCCTGTAACCATTTTCCAATAATAATCACTTCCTATCAAAATAGATAATTGAAAATATTTTGAATCTTCATAGGTTCTATCAGCTAATTGCAATTTATTTCTATATACACAATCTCGTATTCTCTTCTCGGGTACAGCAAGTAAAGCTTCACTAATTTCAGGTGTCTCTAACAATTCAATCGTAATACTTTTATTCAGCATTTCGGGATTTTTCAAAAGAATCCTGTATCGCTTACGTTTCTGATTTATCGCGGCTTTAGAGCCAGAAGCGTGAATTGTAACATCTTCTTCTCCCACTACTTGTAAACCTAATTTTTCTGCAACGTTACTCAATATAAATGATCTCTGCGACCCTAAGTCATATAATAGACGTAATTTCGATTTATGTTCTTTTCCGATAGCTAATGCAGTAGCGGTTTGCAAATAAATATCTCGTGTTACGTTCCCATTTTGAATTGATGAAACTAATGTATCTGTTATTTCCCCTTTATTCTCGCTTTCTTCACAAATCACTGAATTATGCCTCCGAAAACAAAATTTACATCTATTTTTAGACTTACAATTTTTAACTAGGTGAAATCGCTTCAAACATAGAAAACATCTTGCTTGACTCTTTATAGCATTTTTCTTCTCTTCTATTGTTTTAGAACAAGTTTCTATATCATGACTTTCTGAACAGAATAGGCATTTATTTTCAACATTCGTATTCAAAGTAGCCGACGTAGGCATTTTGTGCTTAAATGATTTACTATTAACAAAATCCCTATCTGAAAATTCTTTTTTTACAACTACTTTGTTCCCAAATCTTGTATTGTCATCTGATTCTTTCTTGCCAAACGAAAATGTGCGATTTCTTGTTTCGATTTCCGCTCTCAAATAATCTAATAGCTTCGAAACATTCCACGATTCTGCTTCATCTTTATTTTCTCTGTTATAATTCAACATTAAACTATTCAGTATTAACTTTGTTATTATAGGAAATAATAAACTTCCATAACTTTCTACCTCGATTCCTAATGATTTCAAACTGTGTATATGTATTTCGCAAGTATCATACAAATTACGCAATTCTTTCAAATTAGAAGAATTACGGACAGGCGGCAAATTTAATAACTTATTAATGTGAGACCTGATTAACATTTCTTTTTTTCCGTAGCGACTCTCTAAAATATTTACAGCCATATAATAATTTTCCTCAGAAACTAATAATCCTTGAATGGCAGTTTGCGCCTCTGATTTTAGGAGACTTTTCAAATATGTAAATTTATCTATTTTACTTATTTCATCATTGTCATGGATACTGATTTAAACTGACTGTAAAATTCTTGCCAGTTCTCTAAATTTCCATCGAATTTCTCAATATTCAACTTAGGCAGGTTAATGCGAATCCCATGTTTGGCCATAAAAGGCAAATTGGCGTTCATATCACTAGGGGCGACCACCAAATTTGAAGCGACATTACGTTCTTCTTTCTGCAAATCCTTCATTTTACGATTTAATTTAGTTTTAATGGAAATAAACTTTTCCCTATATTCTTGGTTGGATTCAAAATCCGACTCTAAGCTTTTTAAAATCTTTTATTTCTCCCTCAATATTCTTACACAATTCAAGAAATTGATTTTCTTTATCATTAATTTGTGCAAACGATTCTTCTAACCAAAACATATCAATTGTACTATCGGATTTTTCAAATATATCATTGATATTATTCATGAGCTTCGTTGCGCTAGATTTAATAACTTTACGTTTCGACTTCAATGCATCTAAATTTTCCATTTTAATATTCTCAAAGGAAATAAATACTTATCAAATAATATTTCAACCAAATAAAAGCGCGACGTATGGGCGCCAAAATATTTACTAAAAAATATAAAAGTATCTTATAAATCTAGAACTTTCTCACCTGAGTCGTGAATTCTACGCCTTTATTGTGGCTGATCTCGTTAAGGTATTTACTTCGAAGAATATAAACACTGCTGTTCGAAACAAAACATTTAATAGTACAAAAACTAACACTAAAAACGGTACATATACTATCTTTAAACATCTTCAATTTTTAAATTCGTACATCTCGTCTGCAGTAAATTCATGGAACAACAAATGACATAAAAATTAAATCGTAAACAAAAATGGGTCACTTTAGTTCACACAGCTTGTCTTTTTTACTTCACACCAAAGAGTTTGGAATTTGAGTCAGAAAATACAACAATGTATAAAGTGATCTAAAAATGATTAAATACCCATGTATAGTTTTGGCTCCTATAAAACTTTTATAATGGAACTATTTTGACCCACTTTAACATTAAATATCTCTTAAAATAATTCTTAGATTTTAAAAGTCTGCATCAGCGTGTTTATCAGACATTTCTCTATAACACCAGTGATTTTCATATTTTTATATGGCCCCACCAGTGGCCCAGAGGTTCTGCTCTCGAAGCTGGTAGACGGGAAGTGTTGGGTTCAAACCCAATTGCGCCCGTCGGCCTAATCGTTCGGAGTTTTCGTGGTTTTCTTCGAACCTTGGATTTCCAAGCGTTAATACGGGTTAGGTTCCCTTAGAAAGACCCCCCTCCCCCCTTAGGCCCTATATCCCTCGTGTTGATAATTGGCCGTCATAAACACAACCAACCAACCAACCATATTTTTGTATGCAATATTTTTCTTAATATTTCTTTTCTTTAGCATAGAGAGAAATCATTCATTCTGGGTCAGGGAAAACAAATGGCCGCCTTTTTTTAGATGGAATTTTCTTCACCCTATTTAATCTCAACCTATTTACAGAAAACATATTTGAGTGCTCCACAGAAATACATATCCATTTCATTATGTTTGAAACAATGTAATGTCATTAAAATACACTGCAAACATTTTTGTTTCCCATAGACCCTAATGTATTGGAATTCTTTTGAGTGTCTTTGTAAATGTGTAAATGCTACACATTCTAATTTCAATAGCAAATCCTGCCTCCATAAATGTTATGACATTTATGAATGACAGGGTAATGTGAGTCTATTTACAAGGGTTAGAGCATGGATAGACAACAGACGGATATAAAACCGAAATCCTAAACCCTTTTCAACTGCGTTTGAAAGTGTTAAATGATGTAATTCCCCATCCAATGGCTCATTTTGTTTTTTCTGTGACAATTGGACGGTTCAATTGCATCATTTTTTTTCTTCATGAATTTCTTTTATGCATGCCACATTTAAATTTTTCTTTCAAATCAAACAATTTATTGTTGGCCTATTGGTACAGAAATTGAACATGGGTGTTAAAATATCCCCCTATTAATGATTTTGCTCTCATTCTTTACTTCATGTGGATGCACAGCGGGGACAGTTTAGATATTTCTTAGTAGGTGAATGCATGCGTATTTTAATCTTTTAACTGTTGGCATTTTAATTCTAAAACTTGGGATGAAATTTAGAAAGCATTTATTTGAGCACTCATTCCTTCCTCCTGAATCTTTGAATTTGAAAAATATAAGAATATTTTCAAAATACATTAGATTTTTTATTTCTAATTTATGTAAAAAGGAAGTGCCTTGTTTTTTGCATAATCCCAATGTATTTATTTCTGTTCAGATGCCCTATCCTGTACCGGAGGAGTCTCAGCCAAAATCGGATGACATCAAACCTCCGAGTGTGCAGGAGGAGAAAGTGAAGCAGGAAGCTTCTCAAGCGACAACTGAAGAAACGACTGCTGACTTGGAAAAGATTAAGGAAGAAGCTGTTGAAAATGAGAAAACTAAAGAGGAGCCAGATAGTGCTCGGGTGGGTCTCGTTTTGTGTGTTGGCTTATTTTATTGAAGGTCCAACCATGAGGAGGGCTCTTCCCAATTAACGTTTGTTTCTCTCTCAGGATTTAAAACTCACTAAGACATTTTCACGTTAGAGGGCAGGGCTCAAGCAAGACTTGGGTTGGAAAATAATTTTTACATAGATTTTTCTTTCTACGTTAAATAAAAATGAAAAATCATGTGTCAAGCATAGATTATGAAACACAAACACTTTAACAAAACTCACCATTTAATATAACGTAAATAAGATACCCAAGAAAACATTTTGCAAAGCACATTTGAAAACCAGATTTCAGTCATGACGGTCGATAGCCAGAAAAGAACTTTAATTCTTTTGTGCAGCTCTGTATATGATCTATAGATTTATAGGTACTATCTATAGCAGTATGCTAAAATTTAGTATAGTAAGAAAAAGCAGCAGTAGACGGAAATGTACTTGAATTCTTTTCTACAGCCTTGTCTATCATGGAAGACGGTAGTATTCCGAGTGACGCAGCCTTAAGCCTAAAATCGTATCGTATCGTATCGTAGAATTCGTAGATGGTGGAACTCATATATACAGCTAACTCGACATCAAAGAAAACGCGAAAAGCCGCCTTTTAATAACTCAGCAGATATAGGTCCTATTGTTCTGAATTTTCTAGAACAGTCTAATCTGCAGTCTAATCGTATACTGAAATTTTTACATTTCTACGTACAGTATATTTTGAGATCTAAATAGCCATTTTTAAAGTGAAAACGTTGGTATGATTATCGAGGAAGTTCCTAATTTGAAAATCTCGAAAACGGTTCTAACGATTTTTTTTAAATTGATATATAATATAAATCTGATTTATACGAGGTGAATAACACTTTTCTTTTTTCTGGGAAAACTCGTTTTATTTTAAAAATCGTTATTTTAAAAAATCGCTTTTTTTACTTTTCTCGTCTGTGATTGGTGAATAGGTTTGACGTCACTTCGTATGTAGGAGGAGTCTTAATCCATCTGCTGCGATCTGCTGTGGGTATAAAACGAGGTCTAAAATCAGAAACAAAATTTGCAAAGTCATTTTAGGTATTCTAAGTTGAGTTAACAATCTGAATGTAGGCAGTAAATCTTTTTTTTTTTTTTAATATTAAAATTTTAAATGTTAATTATTATGTGTTTTAAAATATTAAATGAAATTTCGATTGATATTATCTTTCTCTTTTGTTATGAAGAAATTATTATTCCATATTACTGCTTTTTGTCGAAAAAATATTTAGATTCATTTTTAAAAAAGGGGAAATTTTTTTTTAATTATATGTATTCAATATAATTGTTATTTATCATTCTTTTTCAATTTTCAAAAAAAATTATTTTTAATTTGGCTCGAGGTTTTCGACTTGTGACTCAACTCAACCATTGCTATTTCTCATTGCTTTGCACTCGGCTTTGCACTTTGCATAATTATTGGATTACACTTTATTAGGTATTTTGGTAATTTATTGTTTGTTTTTTTAATCTGATTTACGATTCCATTTTTAACTTTTCTTTTGATTTACTTAGATTTAATGTGTCCTTTTTTATTTTCTGCTGATTTAACCTAACCACGCTATCGTTTTGTAGATATTACGAACCTTTTATTTTCTCTTGAAATATCTATTAATGTTTTAATATCCAGCATCAATAATTATTTTTACAATATCTTATGGCTTCATAGTTGAATAGCTTCTTCTGAAAAGGGCAACAGAAATTTCTGAAAACTTTTGTTTACATATCGATTACGATAGGAATGTTTTAATATCCAGCAGTAACTTAAACTTTTGTTTTGATTACATATCGAATAACAAAAAATATGTTCTTGACTCTTTAGATAATGTAACTAAAATGATAATTTTAACAATTGAATCATTAATAAAAAATTATATGTTAAATTAAGCCTGAAAATTTTAATACTTGGAAAGGCTGAGACAAATATAAATTTTTAAAGCAGATATCTTACAATGAATGTTTAATCACAATGTTTTAACTAAAATATCTTTAAATATTAACAAATTTAAACAAAATGAAGTTCTTAATTTTGCCGATTGATTTTTCGTGAAAAAAGTTACTAAAAAAACTTAAAACTATTTAGCTAGAAAAGATTACAATGTTTCTGATGGGAACAAATAAATGGATTTTTCAATGCTTTCACTAAAGTAAATTTAAAATTCAAAGTCAGAATTACAAATTAATTAAATTGTTTATTGTGGGATCCCCTTAACTCAAAAAATATTTTAAACTAAGTTATCATTGTTTTTTCAATGTTTGTTGACAGACGGTTGCGATTTGTGTTAAAAACCACCAAAGTCACATTCCCTATGCCCTATCATATGATACATACCAATAGATTTCTAAACAGCTTCCACTTGAAAATCTGAAGACCATTAAGATTACTAAATCAAAAGAAAAGTTCACGATTAATTCCCAAAAAGTCAGAATGAATAAATTTCAAAATACATAATATGTGTAATCCTATTTTAAAAAGCTTTTTTCCAAAATAAGAATTCATTCACATACACTGACAATAAAATTATCAGTGTTTTGGTTGGTGGGAAAACATTTAATGTATTTTATCAGCGCTGTCCAAAATGGCATGATTTTCTTTTCCTTCACAAGAGCGATTTAGAAATTTCTCTACATACATTTATAATCTACAGTGATTATAGACAAAATTCATGCATTAATAAGATTCCTGTGGTAAGACTCGTCAAATGGTCGCAGTAAAAGACTAATTTTGTCAAGGGATCGCAGAATAAATGAAAATTTCCTCAAAATGTTACGGAAAATTTCGAATTTCGTAAAAAGTCTGTGAGGCTGTGAAAGTTCAGCTTTTTTTTTTTGCTGAGCCTGTACCATGTCTGATTTTAAGTCAACACGACCCGAACCTGCAAAAATAATTTTCAAAATATGAAAAATATTATCAATATTTTGTTTTTGATACACACAAAAACCACATGTATCATATTTTTGATAGTTTATGTACACATGTTACATGTGTTTCAATTGAGAGGTGCCTGTTATTCAAACTTATATAAAAGTTCAAATATATAAAGTTTAGGAATTAAAAAGTGTTTGCTAAATAGAAATGTCTGCCTTTTGAAAGAAAAGCCATTATGGAGATCTTATTGTACATAGACAGGGGTAGGGAAATGCATCATTTTACTCGCCATTAGCGAGTGAATTTTCTAACAGGGCGAGTGAATTTTTTGGTAGTTTTTGAAAACTGCAAACTATAGAGATATGCCGAAAACATTTTTTTTTATTAGTTAGCTATATTTTTCAACTTTCCTAATTATTGCGATGTAAACATGGTACTAAGTTCTATTTTATATTAAACTTTCATCTCTTGTTTATTTTTTTAAAATTTATAGGGAAGAAAAATATGAAAATGCATTATAGTAATACTAGTAACCAACTATTTTTGAGTTGCGTAATTTTGTCATAAAAATTTTCAACTGTAGATTGCATTTTACTGGCTGGTGAAATAAATCCTTGGCTGGTAAGATTTTCTAGAAATTCCCCACCCCTGTACATAGATCTTCAACCTGAAAAAATACTTTGGATATCATTTGAAATTCAGGTCGACCAATTAGAGTCAAAACCCAAACCGAAACAATGAAAGTGAACCCGGCCTGCAACAAAAAATCTACTATTGATCTGATCCGAACCAAGATTCGGTTCGGGTAAAAGCAAGTAACCCGACCTGATGCAGGACTCTAATGCAGATATCTTTCAGTTAGTGTAGTAAATTGTTTTACATGCTTCCTCAATTAGTGTGTGAAGCACAAAACTGGTTACACTATTTTTTTCCCAGCAAGATGGTGATCATTATTCAGCAATTGGTAAGTTTTCTATTAAATAAATTAACCAGTTTGTAGGTTTAAAGCAATTAAACTGTAATGCAAAATATTTTAATCAAATCGTGTATTTAAAAAAGTACTCTATGATAAGTAAGCTAACATAATTAAAGAATTGTTGTAATGCAGATTAAAAATTAAGAGACTTTGTAGTGTTTCTTGACTGATTGTTTATATTTTTAAAATGTATACATTAATATGCGAGTGCACATATGTGTGCACCAGTGATTTTTTTTTTTTTTTAATTGTGTATTTGCCGAGTGCATGACATCTGGCCGAAAAAGTAGCAAAACTAAACATTATATGTACTGTATAAACAAGAAAATTAATCGGCACTGTTTTTAAGCATTTTGCATATTACAGGTCATCTCTTTAATCATTGTTTATATCAGTGTTGAATTCAGACACTTTTCTCCAGGAGGGATTGCACTTTTTGACCATTGAAAACACAAAATCTCAAATCTTCTGGGGGGGTGTTCCCCCCTCCCCCGGGTCACCCCCTGAAATTAACACTGATTTATATTTAAAAAATTTATACTTTAATATGCGAGTGCACTTATGTGTGCACAAGTTTTTTTTTTTTTTTTTGTTTTTTTTTTTAAATTCGGTATTTGCACAGTTCATGACACCTGGCCGAAACAGTACTCAGTACAATATTACTCAGAAATATTTTAACTCTCTGAGCGGTTTGAACATATTTTTCAGTTTCCCAAAAACAACTTTAATCTGTTGTAGACAAAAATATTTTCAGCAGAATTGTATTTCAAGATGTCTATCAAATAAAGGAGCATGAAGTGTATTTTAGAAACAAACAGGAAAAGAAAATTTTAATTAAAATTATTTTTATAAGCATTTTTATGAAAATGCCGGAACGCCTTCAAGATGCTCGGAGGGTTTAAAATATATATATATATATATATTCCAATCAACCCAGTAGCAGAAACAGTGCAGCACAGAAGTGGGCGCTGCAGATTATTTTAAACCTTGCAGATTAATCCACCAACTTAAAAATAAATGCTGGGCTTAAAAAATAGCTGAAATTTTCTTTAAGTCTCTAGATTTATGGTATTTGTTGTATCCAGTGGCGGCTCGTGCCAATCTTCAATGGTGGGGCCCGGTCCTCATAACATATTGTAAATTTTTATGTATTAATGTTTCTTGTTTAAACATGAAAACAAATTATTTAAGAATAAAATGAAAAAATAATCTTACTTCTGGAGATAAAAAATTAATTATTTTTTCAAGTAATCAACGTTAATTTCAAATTTATCAAATTAATTATAATTTTTAACATACTATTAATTGCCGTTATTAGCATTGAACATACTCTAATCAATCGTTATTTAATTGAAAAACAAATATACAAATCATGCATAATAATAATAATAATAATAATAATCTCACAACGTTACCGAAAAAAATATAAACTTTTTACTTGCAGACATTGAAACTATTCAGAAATTAAAATTTAGTACATTATTTAAATAAAAATTCGGTAAGTTTTTAGCTGCGCAAATCTTTCACTTACATTAATTTTAATTACCATTATTTACATCAAACATTATTAAATTAAAAAACAAATTCACAAATCAAAGAAAAAATAATTATCTCTTAATTTAATAGAAAAAAATACATACTTTTCTTGCAGAGATTTAATCCATTCACAAATTAAAATTTAATGCATCATTTAAATAGAAATTCTGCACGTCGATTTTTTCGACGAGCAAATCTTTCAATTACTTTTACATTAAATTCTGATATTGTACTAATAAAATCTTTGTGGACTGAAAGAACAGCAAGGGCATTTAATCGTTCCTGTCCCATGGAGTTTCTCAAAAATGTTTTAATTCTTTTAAGTGTGCTGAAGCACCTTTCTGCTTCTGCTGTTGATACTGGTGTCACCAGGACAATTTCAAGTGCCTTTGAAAGCTCAGAAAATTCTTCGGAAAGATTATTGGTTTTCATAAATGTTAACAGGCTCGAAACTGTTTGAATGTTTTCAAAAGTGGAATTATGATATATTACACGAAGTTCATTTATTAATTTTCCTTTATCAATCATATTGTAGTTTTCTGCGATAATAGAAATGTTTTTTTCAGGGAAATTATCCTTAAATAAACTGAATTTTTTTGGATCCAGTACTGCAAATGCATTAAGAGTCTCCTGCTCTTCAAACCTGTTTTTCATTTCGGATATTTTAATGTCGCACGCTTCTTTGGCATTTATTTTTATTGTGTTATAGCCACTGAATTTTATGCGTTTCCTTTTGCAAGTATTTTCATAATTTTCAGCAGTTTGATGAACATCGATTTTCCCTCTGATTTCATTAACGGCATCTGTAAAACTGTTGAAAGCTTGCAATGCATTTAATGAAGTGGTATTTGTCATCTGAACAACATCATATAAAATATTTACATGTTGAAATATCGAATTGAAAAAAGAAAGGAGAAAGAGAAAATCATCATCTTCTAAAATTCTGTGTAAACCATGCGATTCACTGATTGTTCTGTCATCCCACTGCACTTCGTTCTGAATTCTATCAAAACACTCTGATAGTTCGGACTTATTTTCTTCTATGAAACTGATGATACGTGAATGAAAGTTCCACCTGGTTTCTGACGGTACGGGAAATCTTTTAGCACATATTTCACGAAATAAATCACTACGCTTAGGTGATGCCGAAAAAAAAGGTAGAAAATGAATTTACATTTGCAAAAAATAATCTGATAGATCTAATATTAGTGCAAGCTTTCTTCAGCACTAAATTCATTTGGTGGGCATAGCAATGGATGTACTTTGCATGAGGAAAATTGTCTCTCATTCGCTCTTGAACCCCAGTATAGCACCCGCTCATAACAGGTGCACCGTCATATGCTTGCGCAACAAGCTTATCTTTTAAATTAAATTGTTCTAAATTTTCAGTTAAGATTTTAGTAAGTCCCTCTGCTGTTCTGTCATGGACATCAATGAATTTAACAAACCTTTCCAGGGGTTTGTTGTTTTTTATATATCGTAAAATGATAACAAATTGCGATGTGCAGCTTACATCAGTAGTTTCGTCAGCTTGTAATGCTACAAAATTAGAAGCAGAAATCTCATTTTTAACTTCATGCATATACGTTTCATATATACAATCCAACAGCTCATTCTGTATAGTTTTTGAAGTATTTTTAGATACTGTAGCATTGTTTAAATGGTCTTCCAATATAGTGTCTAGTTTTGAGGTGTATGTGACCAAATCTAAAAATATACCTCGGTTTAAAGAATCTTTACGTTCATCATGACCCCTTAAAGCTATTTCATGAAATCCACAGAATTTCAAACAATTGATCACACGATTTAGCACATACCTGTTCTTCTCAACCATTTCATTATGTTTTTGTAATGAAATCCTGTAACCTTCATCCAACTGCGCTACAATATTGACAGTTCCGAAGGTTTTATAGTTGATAGCATTATTTAAATGAGTAGTACTCATTTCATGTTTTTTTACTCTTTCAGAAAGATGCTTCAAATCGGTACAGCCAGCCATACTCCATAATTTTTCCCCTCCAAACAATAAACAATAAAAACAGAACAATGCTTTTTTTTCTTCACTCGCTGAAATCCACGGAAATTTGTCAAACCACTGTGTAGAGAAATAGCGCAGTTTTTTTCCATCTTTTTGTTGCATTTCAAAATTCTTCGGTTGATAAGGTCCCAGCCGTTTAATTTCAAGCTTTTCTTCCAAATTCATTGTTGAAAAGGGCTTTCGTAATAAATCGTCTACAGAATTCATTTCTTTTTTTTTCTTTCAAGAACTTAACAATAACATGCGTCTCCGTTTAAAGAGAGTACTCAAAGATCGAGTAATTTGACGAATAACCAGCAATAGTAATACAAATGTCGCCAAATATTTTTGAGAATCCCCGTATTCTAACAGAAACTCATTCACCTTTCCTTACTTTGCATCAAGGGCAAACGCGCCGAGTGCCCCAAATTGCAAAAAAATACGGAAGATTTAGCTCTAAAAGAGCAATACATCGCCAAAATTGAATGATACGTGAGGGAGGGAAATACCCGAATTAACGCGCCATATGGGCACAAATGTCTCGTGCCCAGATAAAGTAACCTTGGTGTCGGGAGGAAGTAGTGGTCAGTAAAGTGATTTATTGCCTCTGAGAAAAGCATAGATGCTGAGAGTCGATAACGGATGAGTGGGAGCGATGTAAGAAGCAGTTTGTTTGCAATATATTTTCAGTAAACAGTTCTTTTTTTAATATTTAAATTAAAAATATGAATATATATATATTTTTTATGAAGAGAAAATACTGGTGGGGCCGTGCCCCAGTGGCCCCAATGGACCGGCCGCCGCTGGTTGTATCCTTATATTATATATATTCTTTATAAATGGAAATTTTGCTTACTTTAAGTGTTTCTGTTATTTCTTATGATAGTAGGCTTATTGGGTCACAGATAAATTTTTGTTTGCTGCAGACTGACGCAGAAAATTCTGCTTCTGGGCCAATCAATAAATATAAAGACGTTTGATTTACGTTGTGTAATAAAAAAAAATTAGTGTATTTATATATTTATGCATGTAAGCATTCACTGTTTTCTGTGGTAAAAATCTGTATGTACTTCAATGCAAATAACTTAAAAGTAGAGCTGGGCGATATATTGATAAAATTGATATAAAATGGTAATTGTGATAATGATATTAAAAAACCTTACAAAACGGTATATCATGAATATCATAATCGTGATGTATACCGTGATTATTGTGGTTCTTCATTAAACCGCAACATTAAGCAGCGCTTCTTCAGATTCGACCCAGTCTCAACCGTGGTATTAAATACTGAATCGTCTGTTCCGATTATTATGATACTAACGGAGTGTCTCCTCTCAAGTCTAAACCGTGGTATTAAAAATACCAATTCCTCGGTTTCAGTATTCTTGATATTAACGGTGCGACTTCTGCCAGCCTAAATTGTGATATTAAATACAGACTCCTCGGGTTCCATGTTCATGATACTAATGGTATGTGATTTCGTTTTGGTGGGTGATAAATATCATACATGCAGTTTTCTGTGTGATCACTGACATAAGATGATACATATATATATATATTTATGGTATTGACGGTGTAAGCTGAATCTCTGAGCATATGCGTTTTATGCTTCAGACACAATGTCTTTCATTTCATTATGGTATTTAGATTTCAGCGATGTTGATGAATATTTGCTCTTTGTTATTGAACAATGTGTGAATCAGAACGATAAAGAAATGAAATATAACATTTTATTTGCAACAGTGGATTTAATTAGACAAATGAAATAATAATTATATAGCTGGGTCCTCAGGGCCACTTTTCTAACTTTGGCCGAGACCCCTCATGTGGCATATCATTGGAAAGGCCTGTGACCACTTATTCATGTTATGCACTTCCGGTGACCACCCCCCACTTCCACGTTTGGGGGGCACTTTTCTAAATTTTACCGAGACCCCTCATGTGACATACCGTTGGAATGGCCTGTTGCCGCTTATTCATGTTATGCCCCTCCAGTGTCCCCCCCCCCCCGTGGGAGGGCCTTTTCTAAATTTTGCCCCCTCCCCCTTATGTGACGTATCTTGCAAAGACCTGTGACCGCTTGATCATTTTATGCATTTCCGGTGCTCCGCCCACCACTTTGCCCCCCAAGGTGGCACTTTCCTAAATTTTGCCGACACTCATCATGTGACCATTTATTCATGTTATGCACCTTCAGCATTCCTCGCCCCACTTGTCCACCCCCTTGCGAGAGGGCTTTTTTCTAAGTTTTACCGTCACCCCTCATGTGACATATCGTTGCAAAGGCCAGTGACCGCTTAATCATTTTATGGCCTTCCGGTGCCCCGCCCACCACTTTGACACCCCTGCGGGGCACTTTTCTAAATTTTGCTGACACCCATCATGTGACATCATTGGAAAGGCCTGTGACTGCTTATTCATGTTATGCACCATCAGGGTCCCTCTCCCCACTTGTCCCCCCCCCCCCGAGGGAGGGTCTTTTTGTATATTTTGCCATCACCCCTCATAAGACATATCATTGCAAAGGCCTGTGACCGCTTTATCATTTTATGGCACTCCGGTGCACCGCTCACTACTTTTCCCCCATGGGGGGCACTTTCCTAAATTTTGCCGACACCTGTTATGTGACATATCGTTGGAAAGGCCTGTGACTGCTTAATCATTTTATGCACTTCCAGTGCTCCGCCCACCACTTTGCTCCTCCCCCCCCCACCCGGGGGGCACTTTCCTAAATCGATATATCAGAATATGATATAAAGATGCTGATTTATCATGATATTTAATTCTAGACATTGCCCATCCCTACTTAAAAGTGCTTTGCCATCGATCAGCATGATACCGATATATATTGTACAATACATTTTCGTCATTATCTAACATTAGTGCACACAAAATGCATTTGTATGCACTACATAGTTTATTATCTACCGATTCTAATAAGGATTTTATGATCGTAGTAGATATGAATGTATTTTATATGAAATTAGTACCAAATAATGAGAGATTTATTGATGTTGTTATGTCAGTAAATAACATTTTAAAGAGTTAGACTTTTTTGTTTGGTGCCATCAAATTTTGACGGGTTCCATCTAGTGAATCTTTAAGACTTTTTTACTGTTGCTATAGAAATATTTTAGATTATTAATAATTTGTCTCGAATGAGTCATAAAAGGCCAACCCTGCCGCATGGCAATTAAAGTTTTTAAAGTGGCAATTAAAAAATCTATTATCTATCGCCAAATAAAATACAGCTTTTTCATCTCTAGTTACGTTTAGCTTTTTTTTTTTTTAAATGGTGCAAGGACACGGTATCTAAAATGTCACTAATAATATGTGCATCCATTGTCTGCAATTTTCTATAATCTATGTTTACTTAGCAAAAGTAAATATCACAAATTTCACCTATCTGTTTCTGAAAATTATTGTGAACTTCAACCATTGATGGCCAATTTGTGCCGAAGTGGAAAAAACCATCACATCAAAAATACCTTTTGTCACAATTTTTGTTGCTGGCAAAAATTATACTAGTATTTTAAAACAGGGTTTTAAGGATTTTATTTTAACTACATGAGGCAAGACTGAAAAGATACTGATAAACTTAAAGCATATGGTTGCTCTACTCATTGGTTAAATCTTCTAGGTGACAATATAACTCCACAAACAATTACAAAACATGTCATTGAAATACAAAAGTACTTTCACAATTACCATGCTGTATATGCTTGGTTAAAAGAATGCAATGATCATTTTACACTACTCTTACCTTGCAACTTTTACTAGAACAGTCAGATAACTTGTTTTGAAACTTTTATCAATAACCACAGCCATTATACTAAAATTATTAATACACTATTTACATTTCTTTGAAATTATCAGACTATTAATCTTTATAATGTTAAATATCTTCTTTTGCAATTAAAACCAGTTGAAAACACTTTAAATAGTCAGGAATGGGAAATATATCATTTTGCTTGCCACTGGCGAGTACCTTTCCTCGCAGGGCGAGTGGATTTTTAGGCAATCTTTGAAAATACTGCAGGCTATATAAGGTCTGGCAAAAACATTTTTTTAATAGTTGGTTATATTTTTCAAATTTACTTCGATAGTGCTAAGTTCTATCTTATACTAAACTTTTCTCTGTTGTATATATTTTTTAATAACAATAATTTCTTAGTTACAGTGACTACTATAGTAACAATTTCTTAGTAACAGTGTAAACTATTTTTGCTGTGTGTTTTCTCATTGTTTTTGAACTGTACGTTGTATTTTGCTGGCTCATAAAATAAATCTTTGTTTGGTAAGATTTTCTGAAAATTCCCCATCCCTGTAAGTAGTAGTATCAATACAAAAACCCTTAATGGGTTAAAAGTTAGTGATGCAGCACTTTATCTTATTCTCTAAGAATTTTAAATATGGAACTTAAAAATAATGATATCAAATTTTGAGTGACGCTATGCTATTAATTATAATCTCTATATATATTTCATCATTTTATTTTTTTATAATCGCATGTGCAAAAATTATGTTCAATTTAAAAAGATGTATAAAAGTTTAATCATTGATGCTTTATCATTCATATCTCTCATAAATTCAAAGTATGAGTTTAAAAAGATATGGGAACTACTTGCGAATTCACCCGGAGTCCGCTATCTTGTTTCTTTGTTGGTCATTTATAATCACTTTATGCTTAATTTAATAACATAACAACAACAAACATAACATAAAATAAATAAATCCAAATAAATAAATTTAACATCGGCGATGATCAACAAAGAAACAAGGCGGACTCTGGGCGAATCCGCAAGTAGTACCAAGATATGAATTAAAAGTATTCTATTTTTCATGCACTTTTCCTAAAATTTTGGTATTTCATTAAGTTTATTTTGTTTCTAGGAAAATTTAATCCAATTTTATCTATGAAGGTGTACTTTTTTAATCTTTTGATCCTAAACCTCAAAAAAGTAATGATATCAATGCAAAAACCCTTAACGGGTTAAAAGTTTGACGCAGCACTTTACTTTATGGCTATATGAATCTGAAATATGGGTCTTAAAAATTCTGATATCAAATTTTAAGTGACGCTGTGCTATTAAAATGAATTTATATATATTTAATTTTTCTTTTTTGTTGTATTTATTTTTAATCAGTGATACTTTTTCATTCAAAATATGAGTTTCAAAAGATATGATATCAAAATTAAAGTGACGCTGTGATCTGACTTAGATTAGTTAAAAAATTACTTTACACATACTTATGTTTTGTCTTCTGAAATATATTTAGAAATTGAAACATTTTTTTTTTCAATACACTATCAAATATGTCATACATTTTCTCAGCTGATGTTATGTATTAAATGTATTTAATTCAATAAATTTATTTATCTTTTGCGTCACGATATCCAGAACCATCGGTAAAATTTGTGTAAATGTTTTCTTTGCATCACACTATCTATTTGCATACTATTTACTTAGTTTAGATACTATGATGCAAAATAAACGTTTACACAAGTTGTACGGATGGTTCTGGATATCGTGACGCAAAAGATAAATAAATTTATTGAATTAAATACATTTAATACATAACATCAGCTGAGAAAATGTATGACATATTTGATAGTGTATTGAAAAAAAAATGTTTCAATTTCTAAATATATTTCAGAAGACAAAACATAAGTATGTGTAAAGTAATTTTTTAACTAATCTAAGTCAGATCACAGCGTCACTTTAATTTTGATATCATATCTTTTAAAACTCATATTTTGAATGAAAAAGTATCACTGATTAAAAATAAATACAACAAAAAAGAAAAATTAAATATATATAAATTCATTTTAATAGCACAGCGTCACTTAAAATTTGATATCAGAATTTTTAAGACCCATATTTCAGATTCATATAGCCATAAAGTAAAGTGCTGCGTCAAACTTTTAACCCGTTAAGGGTTTTTGTATTGATTTCCTATACACATCCAATATTACGTTAAAATTTAATTGAGGCAAAAAGACGCTTAAAACGACTGTCATGCGTAGGCGACGATGTATACAGTTCTATGCATTGCCCTGTATAGGACTTTATTTATGTTCTACAAACATCTCTTAGAATACTAAGTAGGGTTGAACTTCAAAATGCCTATCACAAATTAAGAACACTTTGAAACAATTTACGCTCCCTCTGTGTATGACTTCTTTTGTGTAGCCCTGTTTAGGATCTATAAAATTTAAAAACAACACGTAGCATGCAAACTGAAAGATGAATTCCCATTCGTTTCATCTTTGCCCCAGGGTTGTTTTTGGCTCACGAACAGTATTCCATCCTGTGATCGAGTTGCGTCCTTGCCAACAGATAAGAGTGCTAGGTTTGGCATCGTGCAGGTAGCTTAGTGCCAAAGCATTGGCACATAGAGTCAAGGACCCTGCTTCGATTCCAGGCTTGGACACTTTTTCACTCTGTTGCCTCCTTTTAAGCAATTCAAATTTGAAAACAACCTTTTCCTGTTAAAGTGAAAAGGATATGCGGAATCAATAGCTCAAAAATGGCAGTGAGTAGTATTAGCCAAATTTTTGGAGGATAAAGGCATGACTGTACATTGTTCTTGGTAATAACTCGTTTTTTTAACACTTTACAATAAAGTTGAAAAGTGTTTATGCATTCGGTTTGTCTGTCCGTCTGTCCACGCTCTAACTCCTGTAAATAGACTCGTATTTTCATGTAATGGATAAAGGTCACCAAAGCATGGTTGGTATTGTAGAGGAAGTAGGTAGGATTAATAGTTCATTTACAGGGGCACTCAAAAGTATTCCATTCCATTACAGTATATGGAAAAAAATCATTTTCAGAGACTTTTAATGACATTACGCTATTTCCAATGTATATAAATCACTAAATTTCACTACTATTACGTTAGAACAGGGAATTCATAGCATGTTTTATTCATTTTTACATGGACACACAAAAAAAATCTTTTACAGTACTGCCTTTGAGTCATAATTGTTGGAGTGCACGGTTTAAAACCTGATATGCGCTTTTAAATTTAATTAATTTTTTGCATGTTACTCGTTATATATAAATTCTATATCTCATATACAGAGCTGCACAAAGATATTCACGTACCAGGACACCCTTATTTATTCATTTATAGGAACACACAAAAGAAATCGGCTACAGTACTGTCTTTGAGTAAGAATTGCTGGAGTGTACATTTTAAAATTTGGTATGAGCTTTTAAATTTAACTCATTTTTTGCATGTTACTCGTTCTATATGTCATATACAGGGTTGCACAAAAGTATTTCACGCACCATTCTCCTTATGAGAGGAAATTACTGAAGGGGAATTTTCAACTGAAGTCTATGTATTTCTTAAGCGAACTCAATTTTGGCATGCATATAGTTAATAGGTACAAACCTATATAGCCTATACAGGTCTGCTCAAAGAATTCGGATAATTTTCTGATTTCAGATGGGAACAGTTGAAATTGGGTTATCAAATATGTTATGCGTTTCCATAGGGTTGAATGAGACATACTATTTTAACTTATTAAATGGTGTATTTTTATTACATTATTCTGAATGTGTTAAATAATCTATGCTGGATGCATGATTTTTCTTTCTTGTTTTATTAAGACATCAACATTATGTATGATTTTGTATCAACCCATCTTAAGAAACTGAGACTTACAAAATAAGACTGTCTATTTTATGATATTAAATTAATTTTAAGCATTGGAAATAATTAGAGAACCTAGTTAGTAGTATTTATTCCAATGAGGTGTGTGGTTTTTACTGTCTTTGCAGGCATTCTGAGTAACAAGGACTTTTGCTTCTCCTATTAATTGAGTTCGACTCTAGACAGAAGATACCCAATTTTATCTTTCTCCCCCTCCCCCCCCAAAAAATGATAGAGATGAACAGACAAATAGCGAATGACTTATATCCTTCACTACAAAAACTGCTCTGTTAGTGAACTATTATTATCCATGGAATTCTGACAATGATTCATTTAGAATATTAAATTCACTATTGAAATGGAATGTCATAAAAACCTTCCATTCTTTGACGAAACAAACCAAGACAGATCTGTTTTTTGGAAAACCCAATGGTGAGATAAATTCTCACTATGTTTATTTTATTTTTTATTTTTTGTTCTTTTTCACCTTTTCTAGTTTCAGTCACGTATTTTGTTCCTATTGTTAAGCATAATATCAGCATCTTTTCCCCAGTTGTCTGTGTCATTCTATGTTTAGCCTTCTACAGTGTTTTAGAATAGCATATTTTATCGGTGTGTTTCTCCTATGATGTCACCGTACATTATGTGTAGCACACATGCACCGGTGGCCTGGTTTCTTAGTTAATTTTTATCCTGTTTTAGCGCTGATGCATCGAATGTGAACGATCATTGTATTGTATCATTATTTGTTCTATCATTGTATTTTAACTTATAGGTTCAAAATTATCATGCAGTCACTTTTGTGCACCCCTTTTCATTCATATTTATACGGATGCAATTAAAATTTCTGTCAGAGAATTTAAGGAAAAAAAAATTATTAATGATGTGATTGTGCCTGCTTCAAAGTGCTGGTAATGCTGTTGTAAAAACTCATCCTCTCTGAAAGTGATGTCGTTCATTTTAATAAATTTAATTGCATGGATTCTGTTATTAAGATCTTTGAGAGCTCATCCTTTATAAATAGAATTTTTATTATAAACATAATCTTGATGCATGTTTTTCCAGCCTTAGTTTTAATAATTATGAAATCTTCAAAAGATAATAATGCATGAAATATTTAATGTTGTTCAGGGACTCAATTATCCTGAAAACCTTTCTCTGTTTCCCTGATGAAATTAATAAATTTGGATTTATGCCAGTAAAATATCCAAGTTTTGTTTATTTTTTTTCCAAAGTAAGATGCATTTTATTTTCATTATAGTTTTTCTGCCTCTTTTATCCAGGCACCCAGGTAAGGGTGCTGTTAATAGGTTAATTTGGGTTAGTGTCAGTAGTGAGAAATATAAAAAGAAATGTAATTTGCAAGAGAACAAATTCTTCAATCTATTTCAACCTTTTTTGAGACATTAAAAGAGAGCCTTTAAACGTTTTCCCAACTTTCTCCGAACTGAAAGAATGGCACTAAAATAGACCCGATTCATTTTGAAAATCAAATCCCATTCATTTAAAACAGGTGAAATTGCATTGTAGGGAAAAAAAGAGTCAGTAAAACGACAGCCTTGGCAAGAGTCTATCCAAAGGAAGCTGTCCCAATAAATTTCAGTTTTCCCTCCAATCCTTCCAGTATAATAGAAACCCTAAAGATTGTAACACGTAAAGAATGACACAGCATCGTTTAACCTGCCAAAATCATGGGTGGAGTGACTCCATGGTTAAGAATATTGAAATCAACATCAGAGTGAAAGAAAAATAAAATAATCCGAGAGAGAATGTGAAGTACATGAAGGAGGGTGTTTCAGGCTTTATAGATCATGCATCCGTAAAACACTCCCATTTGTCTCGAACAGGGCTTCAGTGAAGCCAAAACATGTAGATAGTTTGTATATAAGACTTTTTTATTGTTTGGGGATGAATGAAGTATATAGTGTTGTTGGGTGATTGAATTGATTACTTTTTTTTTTCTATCAAACCTTTAATTTAAGTGTTGCATTTTCTAGAGTGAAGCATCCGAAGTGAAGAATGATCCGATGATTTCGAGTGAGCCTCCAGTCCAAATTAAGCAAGAGATAATCGATGATGAGATTCCCGAGCAGCCTAAACAACAACAAAAGGACGGGGACCATGAAGGTAGAATAATCTTTATTAGATAAAGTGTGGTTAGAAAATGCTTAACCTGGATGAGTCTGTTGAAAGCCGTCGGGAAACCCAACCTGAGCCCAAATAAAAAATTGTTGACCTGAAATCCACACACACACAAAAAAAAATGAAAAAAAAGTCTATAATTATATCTCTTAATATCAATTTTATCTTTTAATCAAAATGAACCTATCTATGGCTGAATCCATATCAACTCAGGCAGGGGGGTTACCTTCATAGTCTATGAAGTTTTTGAATTGAACATATGTTAAAATTTAAGAAAAAGTAAGATACCTGTATATTTTTGTTTTGTCCAAAAAAATTCCTGGCCCAAGATACAAGCCGCCAAAGATGACATTCCGGCACCATTTCCCATTCACGATTTTCGATAAAAATTTTAAAGTGCTCTATCTCTAGAATAGTGCAAGATATTTAGTTGCGTTTTTTTTTTTTTTTTTTAAGATAATATTCTTCTGTTTAAAATGATATACCCAATTTTGAAAAATGTATTCAAGTTTTCTTGTTGCAACCTTTTGAAAAAAAAAAAATTTTTTTAAACATTTTTTTTTTTTTTTTTTTGAAAATGCCAATCCTAAAAATTTTGATTTTTTTGCTGTTGATCAATAACATTGGGAACTACCTTCACTGTAAAAGAGAACTTCCACTTTTGAGTTTAACAAATTTTAGAAACATTTAAAACATTCAGAGAATTTTACAGGAACTGTATATATACAGTTCCAGTAAAAGTCACTGAATTTTTGCTTATTTGTATCATATGGATGATAATCTCTGGAAGTGTGATTTCACTGGTTTTAAGGATGTTTTAATCTTAATTAAATATTAGCTAAATAGTGGCATGTATCTAAAGATAGTAGGTAAAATACAGGGTTGTATGGAAGTATTCAAGTATGCTTCCGTCTATTTGACATAAATTTCTGAAAGTCAAATTTTGACCTATTTATGTTTTTTTAACAATTTTCAACATAGTTGAAAGTCTTTATGGATTCGATTTGTCTGACCATCTGTCTGAACTCTAATTTGTATTAATATGGTTGTATTGCTGTGTAATTGATATATGTTATTGAGATTGTTTTACTATGTTCGGTATTGAAAATAAAGTATGTATCACTTCAAATGTTATGAAAATCAAATTAAAACATAAAAGACTAATAAAAGTTTTCTTCATTCTATTTAAAAATCCTATAATACATAATTGATTCAATGATATACCATGATAGGTAATGATTCTAGGTTGTCATGGCGATTAAGTCCTTTTAACATGGATTCATATTACTTCCATATTACTGAATTTAATATATAGAATCATAGTAAATTTTGTATTCATGCCTTTTTGCCCAAAAGTGTAACACTTATTCCACCAAGATCTGAATATCTATAAAACTAGTTATAGTATGCACGCACCTCATTTGCCACATTTGATATTGCAACTTCTAACTTGTTTAGGATATATAGTAATCTTATCCTTACAAATATGATACAAATAAGCAAAAATTCAGTGACTTTTACTGGAATGGTATATATATACAGTTCCTGTAAAATTCTCTGAATCTTTTAAATGTTTCTAAAATTTGTTAAACACAAAAGTGGAAGTTCTCCTGTACAGTGAAGGTAGTTCCCAATGGTATTGATCAACAGCAAAAAAATCAAAATTTTTGGGATTGGCATTTTCAAAAAAAAAAAAAAAAAAATTTCTTAGAATTTTTTTTTTTTTTTTTTTTTTTTTTTTTTTCAAAAGGCTGCCACAAGAAAAGTTGAATACATTTTTCAAAATTGGGTATATCATTTTAAACAGAAGAATATTATCTTCAAAAAAAAAAAAAAACGCAACAAAATATCTTGCACCGTTCTAGAGATAGAACACTTTAAATTTTTTATCGAAAATGGCGAATTGGAATTAGTGCCCGGGATGCCATCGTTGGCGGCCTGTATCTCGGGCCAGGAATTTTTTTGGGCAAAACAAAAATATACAAGTATCTTATTTTTTCCTGAATTTTAACATATGTTCAATTCAAAAACTTCTGAGACTATGAAGGTAAGATTTTTTCTTTGGCTGCCTGAATTGACATGGATCATACCTTATACATTTTTCATCCGAGACCGTATTCTGGATTTTCATTTGGAAAAGGGGAACATGAAACAATGCAAGTCAACCTGATCTACAATAAAAACAATAACTACCCATGCACAGAGCTCTTACCAGAATAGTCAAAGAAAATAGAAAATGATCTGGGAAAATTGCAAATTTTCTTTTTTTCCCAAATTATGAATTAAGAAAAAATCTATTGCAATCTATTCTTTTTTATGTTTGAAGGTGTATTAGCAAATTTATATAATAATAGTATGAAAGTGAAAAGGAGTTGTTTATCAAAACTTATTTCTAAAATGGATTGTTGTAGTTATGTTAGTAGAACAAGTGTATATAGTAATAAAGTATTTAAATGAATTAATTAATAATATATTTTTTGAAATCTTTATATTCTTATAAAGTACTTAAAGTGAATACAGTACAACTTCATTAGCTTTCCTGAAAGTGCAGATAATCTGACCTAAAATCTTTTTCTTTTCTTTTTTATCGCAAATTTTGTCAAGAGGCTATGTAAAAAAAATAGTGAAATTTGGCAATGGGTCATGAAATGTGGAATCCCCCCCCCCCCCCCAATGGGATAAAATAAGAATAATAATAATAATTTTTTGCCAATGAAGCCTGTAACGAGGCTTGCAGTGTGCAACTTTTCTCCAGCCGCAACGTCAGAATTTATTTTACTAAAATCGAAAACCTGACAGGAAATCTCTCCGTATGTCTTGCATATATTATTTGCATTTTTATAGACATCTTTTTCATCGTCCTAATAAATCATCTCTGAGCTCATTGAATTTGTTGCCTTGTTATCTCAATTGATTTAAACTAAAGAAAAATTATTACTAAATTATATGCATTTTCATAAGTGATGCAGTGAAAGTACAGTGAATAAAAGTTTAAGGTGAAGTGTCATCTCTGCCCACCCGTTTTTGTAAAATTCCAAAAATCTATATGGATTTCTAAAGTTTGTAAGGTGTATTTCTTGTAAAAATAATTGTATAATTACAAACATTCATGTCACTCTGAAAATTTGATTACATTTTCCTGAAACTATTTTGTTAATACAGTATTTGAATATTATGTTTCTTCAAATTCATGAAGGCTTGTGTAAGTTTTTTTATGTATGTAATAGAGGTTGATTGATACAAAATCTAAGTCATGAGCTATATTTATATTGATTTTTGATATGTTTAAATGATTAACATTTGTACCCCTAATCTCTAAAATAATAGGATATTTCTTACGAAACAGGACCACCTAGAAGCCAAGCCACTGACATTTTATTCTTATGTGAATACTACTCTAGTGTTAGTAAATTTTTTATCTAAGTTGTGATTTAGTCTAAATATAAAAATGGCAGCTAAATGTCTAATGTTCTTATATTATGTGCTTCTGATTGGAATACATGAAAATCAAACACTGCATTTGGGTGAAGGAACATTATTGTCATATTAAATCGTACACGTTGGCAGGTAGTTGTTTCTTCAACTCAACTATGAAATTGCAGTCTATTTGTTGGAGAAAATACTATAGACAATTTAAACATAAGAATTGTGTCTACCTATTTGTTTATGTTCCATACAATAGTTTAGAAAATGAAGTCCTCAATGTTGTGTCATACATTTTACTTTTGTGCATCATTTCCTCTTTGTTGTTATTATTATAACAGTCATTTTTTGGAACTATCCTGAAATGAGGTGTTACATTGGATGTTTATAAAAAGTTTTAATTACTTTTATTAATAATTTAAATCTCTTTTTTGTTACTAGTCTGAAATTTTGCTAATGGGTAAAGGTGTCCCAATGAACGTTGGTGATGTGTAGTGTTGCCTTAATTGTAAATGGATATTTCCTCCCGCTTGTCTTTCAGCACTATTAATATAATAAAAGTATTTAGCTCATTCCGATTTCAGGATTTTTTCAATTTCATCTGTTTCTTCATTTCAAGGATTTCTTTTAATGATTGTTAAAAAAAATCAAAATCTACATTGGGTAATGTAACAGCATTTGTATTATTTTCAAAAGCAAAACCTGTTGAAGCCTCCATGATTAACGAAAACTTTTATTATCTCCTTCAAGAAAAGAAAAGAAGTTATTTGTGAAACACCTGCACTCCTTTGGTTCCACTGTCCCTTGTGATGAGACACTGGATGAAATCCTTACAAATACCGATTCCCAGAGCTGTCCTTAGCAAAAGCGGGTTCAAAAAATTTTTGCAACGCCCTTCCCTTCAAACATTTCCCTCCCATTTCGACCGATGTTGCCAATTTAGCTGATATTTTTTATTCTTCTACCAGAAATTTCGATTGGTAATTTTCGCTTTATTGACATTCCGTTATTAAATAACTTCTTGAAATTCTGGTTGGTATTTTTTTAATTAAAAAAAAAATCTGCTAATTTGACAACACAGTCACCTTTTTAATACAACTCGCATGCCATACACAGGGGTGCACCCAGGATTAAACTTTTTTGGGGAGGTAGTATGTTTTAGTAGAGGTTATACATACTCGGGCTGAATCTCCTTTCATAATACTCGGACTCATAAGGGGTCGAATAATTATTTTAATTTTTTGTTTTCTGTAGATTTGGGGCAGCCCAAATTCATTCTTGCCATTTCATGTCGGGCAACATTCATTTCTCCATCTCTCTTTTTATTTAATTTGTGATAGTGTACGGTCATTGAAGAAAATAGAGAACATCTTCCTATTTTTAAATCACCAAATTGCCGCAGAGATATGCAAAAGGTACTGTTTGACTAGGAATCGTGTCTGCTTTTCGAATTTGAATACAGGTTTTGAAATAGAAGTTATCTACTTATTGAAAATTCTATCGACTTTGAATTTTTCAATGGTAGCAGCCACTTTTGACACACTATTTTAGTTCCTTTGAATAAACTAGAACGAAAAAAAGGGCTCCAATTGCTTTTTTTTTTCTTACATCGTGGAATTAAATGTCGAAGTTTGAGGATGCTCATGTTCCTTCAGTGAAAAAAATTTATTTATTATTTTCCTCACAAAAAATTCAGATTCAATTCAAAATCAAGTTTTGAATTACAAAAACTATTAATAAATTCCTGTTTCAAAAATTATTAATTAGGATCAACATTAATTTTCACAGAAAATGAATCGCGTAAAAAAACATGGGTATGTAAGTGTATAGCTGATTCCAATTATTAGTTTTTGAGATAAATTTTACTTTTTGATGGCCTAAAGGGGTCGTCTTCTGTTATTAAAGCATATACAAAAAAGCAAATGTTTGTGAATAACCATAAAAAAATATATTTCCTTAAAGATAAAGCGAGTTCGTTTTACACAAAAAAATTCTGCATATTTTTTCGAATAGTGAATTAAATGCTCTTGATATATCTCAAGATAATTTTATTTTTCTAAATTTATGATAAATCAATAACACATTCACTTTTATATCTCTGAAGATTTAAGAAAAGGTATGTAAACACTACCTTATTTCAGGCTGTCTTTACTCAAGGAACCAAATAGGCTGTCAAAAGAGGGTGTTATTATCTGAAAGTTTAAAGTTGGCACACTATTCAATATAGAAGACCTTTATTTCAAAATTTGCATTCATTTTTTGAAAATATACAAAATTCCATGTCATTAATTTTCTTTTTTCATGCAGGAGACCTTCCCTGACACGAGGCCCTGTGTGGCCACACCTGTTGCACACCCCTAAGGACGGCTCTGCCGATTCCACTTCTTTTAAGAACTTGTTTTCTGCTTTTTGACCTCCTTCTACTTCTGATTTAAGTAGAAATCAGTCACCCTTGAAAAGACACCACTTATTCAAGAACTTGTCCTTGAATGTAAATAAAAGATACTAACACTGGAACGGCATCCTCTGCACCTACATCTTAATTCACTGTACATACACTTGCTCACTTCTCATTTATTGAATCATTTTAAATGTCTGACAAGAAATATAAATGTTTAAGACATGCATTGCCTCCGATCATGAAATTCTCCTCTTGAGATCTTAGAAATTTAGTTTTTGTTTCGTGACTCCTGTGCAATAATGTCATGGGGAAGGCTTGAATGGATTATTTAAGTTTGAACTGAAATGGGTTGATTTCCTTTTTACACAATACATTAAATGTTGTATAGAATGGGTAATTTTTAGATTTCACACATTCTATTCCACTTAATGAGTTTAATATTTAAGAAACTCTTTAGATATTTTTAAAACTTTTGCTGTTTCTTCTACCTTTTTGTAGATTGATGTTAGAGAAATAAAATAAAAATATTTCATGTCTAAGGATTTTTCAAATCAGTAGGAATGAATTTTAATTTTAAAATTATTTTCTATTTCGTATTCCCATCTGGACAATGTAAACCTGTAAAAGGTTCGTTAACTTTTTTTAAAAGCCTTTTTGATTGCAAATTAATTTAAACAGAAATATCGAAATAGGAGGAATGTAAATGCATCCAAGGGCAGCTAGGAGAGTTAAATATCTCATTTTAAAAAAATATCTCATTGTAAGATTGTCTTATTCTGTGTTATTTGTGTTCTGACAGTCTTGTGCATTTATTTCTACTTTTAACTTTAAACACAGCTCTACTTTTTTTTTTTTCTTGACTCATCATAATTTTATCATTGTTCTTTATTTCATTTTATCCCTTAGATTAAATAGTATTGCTCAATTTTTTTTTTTTTTTTTCTCTGAACCAGTTTCTTGTATAAATTGATGATGTGTGTTTTCTTTTTGAGGTTCATCGGATGAAGAGCTTGTCAACATCAACAAACCTCCCTCTGAAGTGGAGCAAGGAGAACAGAATGTTTTGCTGAAACAGCTGCTTCAGAATTGTCCATCTGCCGACACCCCAAGGAAACCAGACTCTTTTATTGTAAGTTTTCCTGAAAATGGAGAAGTAACAGTCACAAAAAAGCTCTCAAATTTAACGATATGTCTCCTTCCTTTCTGATAACATATTTGGCAATTTGATTATAATTGTTGACTTCAACAGCTTAAAAAAAAATCATCTTTGATATCCATATAGGTCTGTTTATAAAGAGACTATTGGACATTTATGTGATAAATGTATGTTGTGTTGGAAAACGTCTCAAATGTACGTTTTCATGCATACAAAAAAAAAAATGGTGCAAAATATCTTTGAAAAAAGAGTTGCTAGCGATCTTTATATTATTTTAAACTGAGTAATCACTGTTCAGATTGTGAACTGGTCAGATAATATACAACCATGCTGGAGATTTCGACAAGTAAGTAAATAAATGTAAATTTTATGAATAAAATAAGGGGAATTCACAAGAATGAAGTAAAAGCGGATAGTATCAAGTACATTCAGTGGCGTAGCTACATTTTTTGGCACCCAGGGCAAGAAGAAATTTTGCCCCCCCCCCCCCCCCCCTCCCCCTTCTAAAAAAAATAACCACATTATATTTCCAAGATGAAAAAAAGTATTTTTGGCTTGTACCGGCAGGAAAAGGCGGCTTCACTCTTCTTTGTTTTTAAGTTTTCAGCTAATTTTACTCAAACACGCGAAACTAAAGAGCGTGGAACCCAATTATGGAAGATTTCTATGGAAGATTTCTTTCTTCGTCAATACTGAATTTGTATGGGAATTTCAAAAGCTTAGTGGAACGTTCAAGGATATGACTGTTGTTTTAAGCGTATGTAGTAGGAACATTGAAAATAAATTTTCAAAAAACCACATTTGCTGAAACTCCTAAAATTCGCCCGATTATGGAAAAATATCTTCTGTTTCAAAGCGGCAGCCACCCTAGAATTAAGATAGAGGGAAAACCAAAAAATGTTCATGAATCCTTCTATCAAAACGATTATGCAAGAAATAAATTGTAATTTTTTGTATATTTTTATTTTAGTTTGAAATTCTTAAAGGGTTGCCATATTGAAAGATTGATTAAGATGACCAATGAATTTGGTCGAGATCTTAATAAACCTTTAAGATGTGCTCAATAGCACTCAAATCAGTTTATAAATGGGGCATTCTCACAATCTTTTGACTTTAGGGAATAAAAATCTGGTGAAATTAAACTTGCTAAAATAACATTTTAATTTGGCAGACGAATGCCTTAATGATTCAAAATAAAGAAAAGATGGTCAGCAGCGAAAAATTTTTTATTTAACTGCGGTTTATGTTAAACTTGCAAGTTTAATTTTACTTATCATTTTACCACTATAACTTTCTATTTTCTTGTAAACTTTTACTTATAATGAATTTGCATAGTACCCACAAGACATTCAGATTAAAAATAATAACAATGTACTATTTTTAGTACAAAATTTTGGTATAACATTGTCTTAAAGGGGTGTTAAAGAAGGGGCAGTAAGGTAAAAAAAGGGGACGGTATAGGAAAAAGGGACGGTAAGGAAAATTACCACCCATTTTAGGCAAATCATGTTAAGTCTAAGTGGTAGCCACAATGTTCATTGATTTTTAGTAACAATTATTTACATTGAATTAAATTAAAAAAAAAAAAAAAATTAATTTACCTCGAAAAGTGCAGGAATAAACCTTAGGGACGGTAAGACTACCAATAAAGCCACGATGCTTGAAATTGATATTTAAACTCTGATTTAAATTCTGCAGTAAATTTCCTGTCAAAGAATTTTAGACATTCTTTCTCTAGCATACTTTTGCATGAGAAAAAATCTTGAAAAAAAATTCTGTGGCTGCATCTATAGTGATTTTCTGTATAATTTTAGAAGAGGGACGGAAAGGAATTTAAAACCCAGGGGCAGAGTTTAAAATATAATAACAACCCTAAAAATGTGTGCAGGTTAATTTTTTGCCACATATTTATATAAAAAGAATAGCTCCAGTTTTGGAAAAAAAATTACGTCGAATTATTTCTGTTGAAACAAATTTATACAGACAGCTTCAAACTTCAAAATCAGCATCAGGGACACGGGACGGTATAGGTCTTTTCCTGGTATAGACCCCCAACATCATCCAGAACTTATATATCTCGTTAATATTGTTATTCAATCATGCAATGGGATGTTCCCCAGTATATGAAATTTAAAAAAAATTAAAAAAAACACAAGAACATGTACTAAAATAAGAATTATTATTGAGGGACAAGTCAAAAGATTGTGAGAATGCCCCAAATACGAATGCAGTCGCACAACAATGATCAGTAATTTATAGAGAGATATACATACTATATATGTAGATGAAAAGGATAAGAATTAAAATACTTTTAAAATTAAAATTCAAAAATTAAAATTAAAATCCCTAAGTTATTTTTCCTAAATTTGAATCTTATATTCTAAAACCATTTTACTCCTTGTAACTTTGTTTTCCAGAACAACATGTATTACGTTCACCATTAAATTCAGAGAGTAACTTAAGACAGAGAATGCTGACGTTTGGACAATTCTCCTTTGTTTGTGGTTAAAGTCTTGTACGTCACAGATCCCGGGAATTTTGCAGATCTCATACCTGCCAACTGCTACGAAAAATTTGTAGTTGCTACGATTTGGACCTATAAACTACGATGCTACGAAAATCGGTCTTAAACTACGATTTTTTGCAAAAAACACAAAAGCATTTTTCGTTTCTAGTTGCGATTTTTATTCCGCGCAGACTATTTTTCAGGAGTGATTCTGTTCCGAAATTTCCAAGTATTCATTTCCGAAAGTTTTAAAAAATTGGCCATTAGTCCAAAAATTCGGACATTAAAAAATGCTCATGAGAAAAAAAAAATTCTTTGGTGCAAAAAAAACTTCTTAACCAGTGGTGTAGTCGTAAAAAAACAAGAGGTTATACGCTCTAGGCAGAGGGTATACACTCAAGGCAGAGGGTATACTCTACAGAGTACATACTATAGCTTTTTTGAAAAAGAGAGGGTATACGGTGTTCCTTAAAAAAATCCAGAAGGTATACAGCGTATACCACCGTATACCCTCCACTACATCCTTGTTCTTAACATAAAACACTCTAATCGTGTTTCTGTAAATATTCATACACGAATTCCCTTCCTTAGAAACAAGGGTGCCATTTTAAGAATTCTGGAGGGTGTTCCTTGAGGGGCAAGGTTTGAAATAGTGTGCAAAATCGCACGATTTGCGATAAACTATCCCGAATTTCGACAAATGACCGTGTAAAAAAAAATCCATTTCGTCAATTGGTCGCAGAAGAAAATAAATTTCGTTAAAGGATTGTGGTAAAAACGTGAATTTTGTCAAAATGTCGCACAAAGAAAACGCGAATTTCGTCAAACGATCAGTAAGATAATGCAAATTTCATCGAAAGATTAGTAAGAAAACGCAAAGAGAAAAAAGATCGCAGAAAGAAAACACTAATTTAGTCAAAGGATCGTGGTAAAAAAAAAAGCAAAATTCGTCTAAGCATCGCGTAAAAAATGCGAATTTCGTCAAAAGTTCATGGTAAAAAGTGCGGATTTCAACAAAGAATCGTGATAGGAAAATGTGAATTACGATTGTGGAAAAAAAAATTGTGAATATCCTGAAATGATGGTGGGGAAAAAATCGCGAATTCCGTCAAAATTTACTGCACTGAGCTAAAAAATTTGAACCAGGCTCCTTTTGCAAATGTAAAAAAAAAAAAAAAAAATGCTGCGAAACGAAAATAAACTCTAAAAATCGTATAAAAATTTTCAGAGGAAAAAATTTACTATATTGAGTTGAAAGACAGAAACATTATTCCTTTTACGAGTGTCAAAAGATGGCTGTGAAACACGAAAACCAACCAACTAATCTCCAGATTAATTTAAATTTTGTGTGCTACGATTTCTCATTTTCAAAGGTTGGCAGGTCTGGGATCTTGATCACATGCCAATCAAAATCTAATTAACTAATTAAACAAAATGTGTCTCCCAAACTGATAACTTCACCCACCGCTGGAAAATATTGCCAGCATATCAGCAAGAACGCACACGAAAAAGATTAGATTTTGCCCAGTTGAGATGACTGCACAACCTACGACCATGTAGGTGCCGAAATTGATGTAAATGGCTTGTGAGACATCCGATGGCACTCGCAGACATGATTGTAAGATGTAGCAATGAAAAAATGAGTTCAGTCCATAAAGAGGTTCCCGAGTCAAATTCATTTCTCCCGGTTATTCCTTACATAGATAGATATAGATATACTTTTCTCTAATTCATATGCGCTAAATTCAAGTATATATCAAATATATTTAACTTCTAAAAGGACGAAAACAGACATTTGTACTGGTCTTACAAGGAAGACTGAAAAGTTCTACTTTATTTTTTATACGATTTAAGAAGGGAAAATTTGGGACTAGGTCACCCACATTTTATTATTTGGCTTTTCTCAATACCAATTCGACGGAAAAATGGAATTTCCAATAAAGATAAAGAAGAAATAATATCTTTACTCGTTGTTCTTCCAGCTAAATCCATTTTGCATTGGTTCACAGAAGACCCCATTACACGAAAATGTTCTTATGGAATGAAGAAAGCAAAAATCAGTGTAAAAACCAAACTATGTGTGTTCTTGTGTGACGGAGATGGCTAGAACTATATAGCGCACGTGCAATTCTGAAAATTAGTGTGAGGATAGTCCAATGCAGGTCCTGATGAGGCTCAGATTTCTAGTTTATAATTAGTCGAGAATATTAATTAAAAACTTATCAAAAAACGCATTTTTTTTTTTTTTTTTTTTTTTTTTTTTTTACAAAATTATAAAATCGCACGCATATCTGAACCTGATTCCACAGCCGAAATGGAAGAAATGAAGAATTTTCACTAATCAGCGAAGAGTAACTAAGATATCGATTTGAAACTTTCAGAGCACACGTAGAAAAATATTTTACACCTGCGTATAAAATTTTTGAAAATCGGTCGGTAATTTTTTATTTTTTCAAAAAACTGATAGCGGCAGTACAAAAGCTCGGAGAAAGTTCGAAAAGAAAGAGCTCGAAACATTCATTAAAAAATGAACTAAAAAGAGATCTTTTTCCAGCAGACCCCTCCATTTAATTTCCCAAAATCGATGGATCAGAGATTATATCACTGTGGACAATCAACTTAATTATTAAATGTTGCCAAATGCTAAAAGTATAACTTAAAATCATTTTATCACTTTAATCGAAGATTATTAGAGTGTTCTGTGGCAAGAGTCCCGTGATATGAGTTAAGAGTTCGCCCACAAGTGTTTCTCCTCTTTATTTACATTTAAAAGCATGTTTTCCTAAATATAGACTTATTTTGCCACAATTATAGAATATTAATAGTGCATTCTTTTCTCAGATTCTATGGGCCAGATTTCAACGAGAATTGATTCATTCAACTTAGCTTGTGATTTTCTTGCAGTTTTTAGCTCCCCTTCCAGTGCAGGGAGCGCATTCTTATCTCGGGTTCTATGGATTCAATTTCAACTGGATTTTGCTCATACCACTTGGTTTTAGATTGTCTTACAGTTTTTAGTTCTACATTTCACCACCAGGGGTATTTTTATCTCTGGTTTCATGGGACCGATTTCTGCAGAATTTTTTCTTTCATCTTATTTTACGATTTTCTTCAGATTTTCCAGCGCGTGCGCAACACACCTGTTACACGGCGACGTAGGCAGCGGTGACCCGTGACGGAGATTCATTTTCAAAGAGGTAAATTTGAATGGAGGTTTTTAGTGGTTACCACTCCCGGTCTACGCTGCCGAAGACAGTTGGGACCCATCCCAGACGTTCATTTTCAGAGATTCACACACACACACACACACACATATATATACACAAATAATTTTAATATGTACACTAGGGTGGAGCGAAAAAAATTATTTTTTAAAAATCAAAAACGGGTAGGTGCCAAAAGTTGCCTTTATACTAGTACATCAACTGCGTGAAATATTACCGCTGAAAAAAAATGGCTTGAGTCTGCGCTTTTGGTCCAAAAGTCGAAATTTTGGGTAAAATTTGAGATTTTTTCAAAAAAATAAAAAAATTTCTATAGAAAAGGTTATTATTTAAATGTGTTATTTAAATTATTATTAATGCCTTAACATATTTAAACGATAAAACGGTATCTTTATTCTGTATAACTGGAGCAAAACTGACAACTTTCGGTAAAAAAAAGGCATTGCCACTCTGTTGTGTCATACAACTAATTGTTGTTTAGAATACAGCTATTACCTAGTTGCTTTAAAAACTACCCAGGAGCTATCACGTGGAGGTGGCTGCATTTCATGTCACAGCAGTGCATAACTCGACCACCTTTCCATCTGAGCACAATGTTTTATTTATACATTGAATGTTGGTTTTTTATCAAAGATTGGCGTAAGTTTTCTAATTATCAACCTAGTCCATCTATCTTTGTATCCACAGACGTTGGATGATGCTGCTGTAACACTCCTTCACGTATATTTATACTGCTTGTATATGATAAGGCAAGCAGAGTAATGCAGTGAAATTAATAAAATCTATTCAGCCCTCTATTACCTTCACCAAAATTGCATCCAGTTAATGTATAGTGATTGGGAGTTTTGTTACTACAACATTCTACAATATTTAGATATTTCAACTTTGGGTATGCCATCATTTACCCTACCTCTTGCATTTTTTATATACTAAGAAGCTTGCTGTTTAATGGGATGGCGATCGCCAGAGAGCATTACAATAAGAATTTGCTCTCGATGGGCAAAGCAACCATTGTCCTAAATAAATTTTTCTTGTATTTGTTTTATGCCGTTTTCAGTGATGTTTAGTAGCCGAGTAATTTCCCATAAATTCTTACATCCATTTTTTAGATGTGGATTGCATTTGGTGTAAACCATCCGGCGGCATAAACTTGGATTACATACTTTGTGAATGAACCTACAGACTCTGATGGTCAAACAGTGCTTATATAAAGACAAAAAAATTTATGCGCCTTTGTGAGCCATCTTGCATAGGATATGTTTCTTGGGTTCCTATTCGCGAGTTCTTCTGAGCAATATATTGATGAAATAACTTTGCAAATGTCTAGCAGGTATTTATGGTCTGTGGTGAGAACCCTTTTCTCGATTTCAGGAATAATGTTTCAAAATTTCTCTCTATGGCTTCAAAAATTGAAATAAGAAGTGAATGGCAGGCGGACAAAGATATTCCTATTGGTCCGGCGAATCTCTGTGGGTTAGAATCTAATTTTTGCCAATGATCTTGTCTAATAAATGATGCAGAGGAAATTCACTGGACTCTGAGGTAGCATGTGATCCATTGTAATGATTCATTCTAAACATGTCTCACGCAGAATGGATGGCAATGATGAACAGAATTCTCCGCCTTTAAATGAGCACTCACTTCCCATCAGAGTCTCTATGTTCACTCAAAAAGTACTATGCAATCCAAGTTTGGCCCCAGGATGGTTAACCATCAAATGTAATCCACATCGAATGAAGGAATCTAAAAACTGATGGTAAATTATTCGGCTACTAAACAACACAGAAAACGGAGTAAAACAAATACTAAAAAAAGTTATTTAGAACAATGGTTGCTTTACATACGCAGAGGAAATTCTAATTTCAATACTCTCTGACGATCTCCACCACATTAAACAGCTAGCTGCTCAGCAAATAATAGTTGAAATATGAGAGTAAATGATGGCGTACGCAAATCTGAAATATCGACAAACTTTGAAGCGAATAATTATATAAATCAAATTGATTGGAAAATTGTTGTGGTAACAGAACACCTAATCAATATGCATTTATCGGGTGAAATTTTGGTAAAGATAATAGACGGCTGAATAGATTACATAAATATCATCCCCACTGCCTTACATTGTTTGCCTTCTCTTACACAAGCAGTAGAAAAATATGTGAAGTAGATCACAGCAGCAGCATCCAAAGTCTGTGGATACAAAAAAGAGATGGACTAGGTTGATACATTTAAAACGTATGCCATTATTTGATAAAAAATCACAATTCAAAGTATAAATAAAACATTGTGTTCAGATGGAGCGTGGTCGAGATAGATGTCCTGGGAAGTTTTGAAAGCAACTAGGTAAGAGCTGTATTCTAGACAACAATTCGTAGAATGACACAACAAAGTTTCAACGTCACTTTTTACCGAAAGTTGTCAATTTTGCTCCAGTTATACAGAATAAAGATATCGTTTTATAGTTTAAATATGTTAAGTCGTTGATAACAAAGGTTTAAATAACACTTTTAAATAACAACCATATCTATAGAAATTTTTTAATTTTTTTGAAAAAATGTCAAATTTTACCCAAAATTTCGACTTTTGGACCAAAAGCACAGACTCAAGTCATTTTTTTTCAGCGGTAAAATTTGACATACTTGATGTACTAGTATAAAGGCAACTTTTGGAACCTACCCGTTTTTGATTTTTAAAAAATAATTTTTTTCGCTCCACCCTAATGTACACACACACACATATATATAATTTTAATATGTATAGAGGTTTTAAAAATTCGCAGTTCGTTTGGGAAAATCGACGGGCGGGTCAGCTAGTATACAAATGAAAAATGTTCTTTTGATACCAGAAATGTCACTCCAAGTCGCAAATAGGTCTTTTGATTTATAAATTGGAGGCTAGACAGTTAGAAACTTCCATCAGCGATTAACAATTATGGATCGCTCCATCCCCCCCCCCCCCCCACCACCACCACCACACACACACACACACACCTTCACCGAATTTATTCAAAACATTCATACACACACAAAAAAGAAAAGGTCAACAATTCTTATTTATTGTCAAAGTGTGTGAAATAATTCGGGATTAAACATCTTCTCAATTTGCCGCCCCCTATTTAATCTTTTTGCTCATTCAATTCAGGTACATAATTATCTTAGGTACCAAGTGTGTTGACCATCCGTAGAAATATTTACAGAAGCTTTACCTTTTTTCATTATTTGTATATAGCAAAATGTCTTACTAAAGAAAACATTCACACACACACACAAAAAAAAAAAAAAAAAAAAAAAAAAAAAACCCAACAATTCTTAATTATTGTCATAATATGTGAAATAATTTCGGTTTAAACATCCACTCAATTTGGCGCCCTCTATGTAATCTTTTTGCGCCTCAATTCAGGTACGTAATTATCTTAGGTACCAAGTGTGTTGACATGGTTCGTACGCTTTGGAAAAAATAGAAAAAGTGCTGGAAAAAAAGTGTTCATTTTCAAGGAATGAAAAGTGCTGGGGGAAAAAAGTATTCATTTTCAAGGAATGAAAAGTGCTGGAAGAAAAAGTATTCATTTTCAAGGAATGAAAAGTGCTGGAAAATATTGCGAACTTCGACAAATGGTTGCCGAAAAATATCAGTTTAAACGATCGTTCGCATGAAAAAAATCAGTAATTTCGCCAAAGAATCGCTGAAAAATGCAAATTTTGTCAAAAGATCGCGGAAAAAACGCTTATTCCGTCAAAGAATAGAGAAATAACGCAAATTTCGGTAAAAGATTCCGGATAAAGAGCAAATTTCGTCAGAAGATCACGGGCAAAATGCGAATTGCATTAAAAGATCGTGTAAATACGCATGTTTCATCAAATGAACACGAAAATTTCGTCAAAGGATTGCGGAAAAAAAACGTACATCAAAGAATCGCGAAAAAAACACCAATTTCATCCAAGAAACGCGAAAAATCCACAAATTTCGTCATAAATTCACGAGAAAACTGAAAATTTCGTCAAAAGATCGCGAAAAAAGGGCAAATTTTCACGGAAGATCGCGAAAAAAAGGCAAATTTTCACGGAAGATCGCGAAAAAACGGCAAATTTCGGCAAAACATCACGAGAAAGTGGCAAATTGCGTCAAAAGATCGCGAAAAACAGCAAATTTCGTCAAAAGATCGCAAAAAAAAAAAACGGCGAATTTTGTCAAAGGGCCGCGAAAAAAACCACATAGTTAGTGCCAGGAGTGGATCCCCCCTACCTTCTGCTGTAACTTTTAAAAAAACTTTATGTGAATTTCAGATTTTTTTTTTTTACTCAGCCCATGAAAAATCGTCGAGAAAAAATACCACAAAATTCGTCCAATGCTCCCTATAAAAAATGCAAATTTCGTCAATTTGTCGAAAAGGCGCGAATTTTGTCTGTTTGGTGCCAATTTTACCTAATGCCCCCCCCTCCTCCTAATATAGTCAATCGGTCATTGAAAAAAAAATTGTTAAATTTGTTAATCAGTTCCAGAAAAATATTGTAAAATTTGTCAATCGGTCATTCAAAAAAATTGCGAATGGTGCCAATCAGAAAAAACTTCACAGAATTATATCAATTATAAATTTTTCGCTGTGTAACTGATAATAAAATTTTTATTCCTTAAACTCTTTTTTTAAATCTTTTGTTTTTAAAAAGTAAAAGTAAATTATCTAACCTTTATTCCAATTATTTTTGTATGGATAAGCACAAATGTTGTAAGGTTTGAGAATTCAGAGAATAATATTTATTAAAAATATTAAAGTATAACTTGTAAAAAATTATGCACAACTTCAGAAATGCTAGTATTTGACCCCTGATGAGTTTTCAGAATTCCTAAAATTTAACTAGTTTACTCCTGTCTTCATACCTTTTATTTATTTTGCACTTAAAGAAAAAAAAAAATCAAGCTCTGTTTTCTTAACTTTTTATTATATGTGAAATTTGTTTTCATTGTACCTTACTAAGTTAAAACACATTATTCTTTAAAAATTCTCTAATAATATGTCTTGAAAATGCCTTTTATAAAAATTAAAAGATCCAATAAGATTTCTTTGAAATAGATAATCAATGGGGTGGCTAGTTTCCTTATGTGTTATTCTACGCCATTTTTATGCATGTATCTAAACAGTCCTTGAATAGTACTAGAATAGTACTTGAAAAGTGCTTGAATTTTATTTGTTCTTGAGTGTATGAACCATGGTTGAGCCATCCCTAGAAACATTTACAGAAGCTTTTCCTTTCTTTATTGTTTGGATGTAACAAAATATCTGACTAAATAAAACATTCACACACAGACACACACACAAAAGAAAATCAACAATTCTTATTTATTGTCAAAATATGTGAAATAATTTTGGTTTAAACCTATCTCAATTTGGTGCCCCTTGGCCTCGGCGCCCGGGGCAGACGCCCCCCTTGCCCCCCCTTAGCTACGCCACCCAGCAGCAGTTAAAAATATTTTTTTTAAATTAACACAAATAAAAATATGATGTTTTGTTTGAATAACTGACAATAACCTTTATAATGCCTTAACTACGATCAATGCTAGCCAAGCAGATAATTATTACTTTGCTATACAAAAGAAATGTCTTATCTATGTTAATTTGATTGTGATCGGTGTTTGATTATATCATTTAAAAGGTACTTTTCCACTATAGGGGCCTTGGGGGAGGGAGGGTGGTTTAAAAGCTTGGTGTATTTTGAGCTTCAGAAAATGAGACTGTATGCGAAATTATATAAACAGCTATGAAAACAAACCTAATAAATGGCTTCTTTATATTACATAAACTGAATACTGTTGAATACTTAAAAGTACTTTTTGTCCAAATATACTGTCTTATTATCTTTACACATTTTTATTCATATTTATTCTTTTGTTATATATCCATTTATTAAATACTAGTGACATCATTCCCTACTCCTGACATTGTTCACATAGCATAAAAAGAAAGATAAATGCAGTAATTACTCTCCCTATAATTAAAAACATATATAATTAACCAACTCTTTATCACATTTTATTGGAGACAATACAATTTTTCTTATGTATAAGTAGGTGCCTTGGCCTATCTCAGTCATAAAAAAGGTGAAATTTCATGCCAAATACTAGAAACAATTGCGAAAATGAAACTGCAACTGATGAAAAATGGAGAGATAAGTAAAATCGTAGAAATCTATAAATCTCTCTTGATAAAACGGAAAAACAATGCTGGGATAATTTTACTAAAGCAGTGTATTTTAGGTGGTATTGGATGTGAAATTTGTATATGTATGCATTGCATTCTATAAGATTTTACAAAAATCTGTTATATAAAAAAGCACTATAAAGCTATTATTAAAAATGACAAAATATTTTTACTCTTTTAAAGCTAAAAAATATGTGGAATAATCCGGTTGCCAAACCACAACTTACAAACGTGCCTCTAATATACTTCAACCTCCCGAGCTTTAATTTCGATATTGGCAGAGAGAAATGATGTTACTTTGATTATTAAACCTTTCGGTTTTATGAATGAAAATGCAACTTTTAAAAAATATATAAAATAATTTTTATTCATATTTTCTGAAATGAATGGCTTTTAGAATTAACACTCATAAAAAAAATAAAAAAATCAGCCAATCAAGTTAATTTTTTAGTTGTTAAGAATGAAAGTAACTATTTCCCACTCATCATGATGTCATTTCCCACATGTATAATTTTGTGGTGCATATTATTGACATTTACTCTACATTTCTTTTTAAACTTTATGTTTCACTTATTTCAATTTTAAATTAAAAAATAAATCTCTATGCTAACCATGCACAAAGAATAAAACATTGAATATTGTTGGGAGATTCTCAAAAGGTGGGATCATTAAACGTTAACTATATGTAATTTTTCAAATTTTCAAATTTAAGGCCAATTTTTTTTAATAGTATAGTATTTTGTCTATAAATATAATATATATATTTTTTTAATATTATGTCTACAAAATTATACACAAACAGACAGCAACTATTCTGGAAAATTAATCATTAAAGCATTTAATTAGCAGTTGTGTGCGTTACAAATTTTGGACATTTTTTCGCACGTACGTTACAGATTTTGGACGTTGCGCTTAGTATTTAAAAAATTCTTATGACTAAGAATGTAGTAAATGTATCCTATAATTAATTGTATGTGTGTACATATATATATGTATGATTAACTTTTTGTTATCCAGTAATAATAATAATAAAATCAAATGCTTTGACGCGTACGTTACTTTCGGACATAACAAAATACAGAAAAATTCTTTATAGAAAAGTCCTTCTATCTTCAAAAAAGCAATAAATCAGCTTGCCATCTCTTAACGAAATTATCAAAAAATCATCCGTTTCCTTTATTATGCATTCATTGTTTACCATTAGAACCACCTGGAAAAAAGTTAAAACTTTTTTTCTTGCTGGTACATTGGAGCAGTTAACGTTATGAATATCCGAAATTGGCCTCTTTAGCATAAAATAATAAAATTTTAAGATATTTATACAAAGCTTTTACAATAAATTATGTCATTTTCTGTCTCTGAATAGAATTAAAAACTCAGTTTAAAAAAATAAATAAATAGAGTCAATGATAATTAAAGTTGTGTTTGAAAGGCTTAAAGTTATGACGTGTGTCCAGTGCCCACCTTTTGAGAATCACCCTGTTACTAATTTTCTTTAAATTATAAGAATTGATGCCTTAATTCAAGACCATTTTATTTCAACATCAAAGCATATCCGTTTTATTTTCCATATAGGATGCCACATTCGACTGTTTTCTGTACTTATTATCATATTAATGCACACTGACATTAAAAAATACTTGAAAATTTTCATTTTATTTCTAATATGACACCCCATTCATGTTTTTATTTCATGTTCCTTTTTTACGGGAAAATCTTTCAATTGAAAAGCAATTATTGTTCTGGGTTTTAATTTTTTTTTTTTTTTTTGGCAATGAGAGAGAGATGGTTAAATTTTATCAGAAAAATGTCAATTGATTCTGTATATGAATACGAGATTCCTGTTTTCTCTACATAAAAATCAGAATGTCCAATATATAACTAAATAGGCTTCCATTTCAAATCTTAGTTGTTGGCATCCAGTTATACCATGTATGTTGTCATGTTTAAAGCAATACACATCTCAAACTGGCATTGTAGGGCACATTTCTCTGAAATAAGTCAATTGGAAATAGGATTCTGGATAACTGTTTTTCTGGTTAACTCATTTCCAGATAAATGGTTTCATAATGTAATAAAGTTTCTTGGCTTTATATACCTATGCACACATAAGATGTTCCTTATAAAAACAATTTTTGTTTTATTTTTGCAGTAAAGTTCTTTCCATTCATTTCAATGGAAATATTTTGCACGTTGCTTTTTGAAATTGAAGCATGCCACCTGTTTTATATTTCCTGTTTTGTTTTCTAAAGGCTGAGTTCCTTGCACTTAATGTGGACTCAATACCATCTTGGCATTACATCACTGGTTGCACTTAAACAGGGTGTATTATTTAAATGTATTTTTAAAGCTGTGTACATAATATGCAAGCTATGCTCTAAACATATTGACATCAACCCATTAAAATAATAATAAAAACTTGAAATTCTTTAAATTAAATAAAAGGTCAGTAACATTTTAATTCTTTTAGTTTTCGTTACCGCATCACAGAACTTTTAACACAATTGAAAAAAAAAAAAAAGGAATGCAATAACAAGTAAGAAAAAAGAAACATTACTTACTTGCATTGTTTAAAACCACCAGGGAAGACCGAATTATACTTGGTTAAAATTTGCTTTGTATTAAACCTAATATAATAATAAGCTCTTGCTGTATTATTCCTCCCGTCTCTGGGGACAGCATTCTTCTCTTTCATTGGCTCGACGTTGAGCTGCATGCTTTTGCTAATTCTCAAGACACTTGAAACGATCTTCAGACAATTCTATTGCTCTTCTTTTTCTGACTAAACAATTCGTTTCTTCAGATCAATAGTGATTCTTGTTTGTAGCAGCTACAGCTCTCTTTTCCTTGCTTCTTACTGTGGTTGCTCGCATTGGCCTTGTAGACATTGAAGACTCCTCACAATCGTCTTCAGTTTTCACAGTACATACTCCCTTTCTTCCTTGCTGTTGGAAGTTAACATTTTTCCACTTCTTAGGACAACCAACAAACATAATTCTGGTTGTCCAGAATGGTCTTCACAAAACTATAGTTAAAACAATTCTGGTACTTCAAAACAGTCTGCAACAGTAGCAAGCGAGAAATTTGGGCATAAACTTCAATCGTTTCGTAGATTTCTAAGCCTTTTGCAAATCGCAAGATTCCCTGTCTAACTCCACAGACTTTGACCTAAGAACTTCATTGTAGAGCTGTGGCATTCATTGCAAGAAAGTTCTATGTACCCTGATGGTTGAATTCTGTTTTCGAAAAAGTTATATCGCCGCTGATCGGTTGAATCCTGTATCTTGGCTCCTATTGGGAATTTCTAAAAAATACCTTCGAATTTTGAAACCCAATTTTTTTGCCATGTGTTGTCAAATATCACTGAATTGGGTGACATTTTTTCATTGAATGCCAAGCATGCGTTTTGGCATGAGTAATGTTGAAAGTCAATTTTCCTTCACAAATTTCACCACTGTCAAAAATATAGGTGCCAACTTTGCAACTTTGTTTATTGCCAACCAGGGGCGCCATTTGAGGGGGGCTGGGGGGGGCCATAGCCCCCCCCAAGGAATTTGATGTTTTAGAAAATTTATCTGTCATCGCAGGTCAGACGCAAAAGAATTTAAAAAAATTACTCAAAACCTAAAATAGCTTGTCAAATTTTATTACAATAAAAACACGTATAAGTAAACACTTTAGGTATATAAACTAATAATTATAAAAAAAAAAAATTTCTAATTTGCCAATTTATCTATTTTTTCCAAGTCTAATTTGGAAATTTCGCATTTTTTTTCTGCGGTCAATTGACGAATTGATTTTGCGTCGCTCTGGAAGAAAAATAAGCAAATAAATAAATAAATAAAATAGCATGGTCTTCCCTTTAAAATTAAACAAGTGAGAAAAATCATGCGTCAAGCATAGATTATGAAACACTTTCCAACACATCAAGAATGCTTTAGCAAAACTTAGCCTTTCAATAAGGTAAATAATATATCTAATTAAACATTTTAAAAAACATAAGTACTTTTTCCTAGAAATCCGCACAAACTTTGCAATTATGTAAAATAGCAAAGGAAACCGAATCAGGTGAAACTTGCGCGTGAAGTGTTGTGCTATGGTATATAAGAGCATGGCCATTAGCCAAGAGATCATTAAATAATCTGTGTTTTCCGAGAATAGAGCCACAAGAGGAGTGTCTATGTATTATTGTGTACAAGTTTTACGAAAGTAATATTCATCAAGGAGTAAGTCCATCGTGAACTATTTATTTTCCGAAAATATCACCAAACGAACTACATACGATGTTCTAGAATGTTACTAGGAGAGACTCTCGGCCAAAAAAGAACTGGGATCGGGTAGGAAGGCAAAAAAAAATCTCCAAGCCAGAGTTAGAGCAGTTGAAAGGACTGTTTGATGAAAACGACCGAGTGTTAATCCATCCCATGCCTTCGAAATACAGTGTTTCACCTAACCACTAACAAAAGATAATCACTAAGAACCTGAACATCAAATATTACAAGAAATGGTCATAACAGAACGAACAGAAAAACAAATGGTTGTCATGAAAACGAAGTGTGGTCACTTGTTCAAAAAATTCTCTGATAGAATATTCATCTTCGATGACGGTGACGGCTCATATTTTAAGCTCAAGCGTTCCACGTTTAACTATAACGGTGGCTATTATACATCTGACGTCTCCACGACCCAAGATATCATTAAATTTTCTACTAAAGCGAAATTCCAAGACTAGATCCTCGTATGGATTGCAATGGGTCCGAAAGGTTTGAGTCGTCCGTTCATCCGAAAGTCTGGGTTCGCTGTCAATGGGCAACGATCAATGACATTTGAACAAGGGCATTCGCCGTCTTCTTATCCCCTACATCTGTAGCAACTACAATGACGGTGATTACAGTATCTGGCCAGACTTGGATAGCAGTCATCTCTGCAAAATCGTTCTCAGCCATTTCCGCCAGCAAAACTTCACTTTCATAAAGAAGTCTGACAACCGGGTTAGCGTTCCCCAAATTTGACCAATTGAGCGGTTCTGAAAGTATCTGAAGTCAAAAGTGTATGCCAAAGGCTAGAAAGCAGGTAACATCCAGAAATTGATCAATCGAATCAAGTATTGTTTCAAAATTATGAACTTAAATTTTGTACAATGTCTAGCAAGTACCACCAAAAGTAAAATCGATAATGTCAAACGAAATGGTTTAATTGAAATCCAAAAACAGTTTTACAGAGGAATGTGGTTATTGAAGTCACCTTACAGTGCTCATTTGAGTTCTTTATCTCGTTTTTTAATAACTTTCAAGTCAAGAAAAGTTTGTGCAGATTTCTTGGAAATAGTCCTTATACCACATTTAAAAACCATATTTCAATAATTACCGCCCATAACCGTAAAAGTAATCCAGTTCTTTTGTGAAGCTCTGTATATAATCTATAAATTTGTACATATGATACACAGTGTGCTTAAATTATGTTTAGTAAGAAAATGCATAACATAGAAAAAAATTCCCCTTCAGCAGTTTCTACCGATAGGGGGAAACGTACTTAAAATTCTTTTGTACAGCCCTGTATATGACATACAGATTTTAATACACGCCCCATATTAATGCTGAAATTTAATTCAAGCAATGCTTAAGCTACTTAAATTACACTTCCATGAGTTAATATCCATAGGCGATTATATATCCAGTTCTTTGCATAGTCCTGTATATGATTTTATTTATATTCAGCAAACTTACCTTAGTATATTATACTAAATGTAGTTGAGCTTGAAAGACAACTTGAAGCTGCATAACTCAAATTAAAAATGTAACATCTTTAAGCAATTCCTGCTCTTTCTCAATAATGCTTACGAATTTTTTTGTGTGTCTTACGAATTTAAAAATTGCTCTGTATATGTTCTATAGAATTTATGTACACCATGTAGTATTCAAAAATTTAGTTAAACTAAAAAAACATACCATAAGTGAAAACGGGCTTGCAGCAATCATTCCTAATAGCTAAACTTCGCATACAGATTTGCTCCCGAAATCTTTTATGTGTCCCTGTAAATGAATGATAAGTGCAATCCCCATCCTATTTTACTGGAAGCATTTTGTTGTTAGCTTCAGTAATATATAACAGTTTCATCATGTTTGAAATAGTGCAACATAATTGAAATACGCTGCGAACTGTTTTTACCCTGAAACCATCATATAATCGAACTCTTTTGCATAATCTTGTAAATGAGTGATGAATGCTTCGCACCCCATATTCTACAAAAAATATATATTAGCACTAGAGATGAGACGGACTCAACCCGGACCTGACACGGGTTTGATTTTTATACCAGCCTTCGGGCTCGGGCCCATTCATTCTCAAATTAGCAATTTTATTTATTCTCGTACTCGTGTTGAAACAAAAAATGACTTTTTTGCCCCTTAAAAATTAATTATCCCATTGCAAGTCTTTTTAATGCTATTTTGATCAGGAGGAAAGAGAAATAGATTTTTTTCTTTTTTTTTTTTAATATTTGTCGAAAATTATTTTGAAAGAAAACTTGTGATATTTGATGATTTATGTCTGTAGTTTAACGCGAGTAATGACCTGTTGATGTTGGCGGCAATCAGAATATGGCGCCATTAGGATACTGTTTAATTCGAATGTTTATTTATTATTACTTTTTTCAGAGATCTAACCCGAAATAAATATTTTCTTTTACGTCAATCAGCATTAGCCTAAGATTTGCAAATTTTTAGTCTCCTATTGTCTGAGATTGTAATCGCTCTTTATATGAAAATAATGTTGGTGATTTTATTCATGCTTCTTCTTGAAGTCTGTTCATTCTGTGGCTCTGTTCTGCATATTCATACAATCACTTTCATACGTAAGTAGATAAAATTGGCATGTGTTGTTATTCCCGATTGAAAGCAATCAAGCAGCGTTTCCTCTTTTTCTATAAAAGCATTGGATCTTTTCGGTAACGATGTCAAATTTATAATTTAAACTTATTTTCAAAGCCATGATAAATGTGAAAGATGTACACCTTTTATAGGAAACAGAAAACGCTGTTCGATTCTTCGTCATATAAATCATAATTTCTGCAAATTTCATTAATTTATACATAAAATGCTCTTCATTATTGTGTCCATCAGAGATACCTACTTGTTGCGAGAGAAAAATTTAAAAATCTTTTTAGGGAAGTATATTTCTATTTGACACTAAATGTCTCTTTTGATAAGATTTAATGTAAATTTCATAAAGTTAATTATGTGCTAGAGATTAACAGTTGTTAAAAAAATGAGATCTATTACATTTAGAACAGCTTTTAAATATGCATTTTTGTTAAACATTTTTTTCCGTGGATACTTTCGGCATCGGAATCGGGCTCTGATGGCACAAACTTTTTCGGATTCGGATTTAAAATTGTTGGCCTCGGTCTCTGAAATATGAGCCCGAACTTATCTCTAATTAGCACATCTCAGAAATTTTTATCAATTTCATTATGTTTGTAACGGAGTAACATTATTAAAATACGTCACAAATATTCTTTCTTCATAGACTATAATATAATTATAACGGAATACTTGTGAGTTCTCCCGGACGCGAACTGTAAGTGCTAAACATAACATTACATGTAGTAGTCATCTTTTAGTACGCTCCAATAATGTATATAAATGTTATTATGTTTAAATACTGTAATACAACAATATTAAAATATACCGCAAATGATTTTACCCGATAGACCATAATCTAACGGAATACTTTTGAGTCCTCCTGTAAATGAACTATGAATGATACACACTTCATTTTGAATACCGAACATTTTATTGTAAACATTAATAACATATATCAATTACGCGTTAATCCGAGGATATTTACGTGAGTTAGAGCATGACCAGACGGGCAGACAAACCCAATTCACTTCTCAACTGCGTTGGAAAGTGTTACAAATATTTCTTGAAGAATCCCATGCTTATGAAAATGTTAAGAATGGCATGCTATTTCAAACCCTTCCCTCAAACAAAATCTTGCCTTCTCTCCCCACTCTAAGAAACTTATTAAATGGCTTTCTTTCCTGTCCGTAAAGCCTGCAAAGTAAAAAAAAAAAAAAATCTCCGTTTTAGACAGGTACCCTTCTTAGCAAGTATAATTATATAGTGCTTTCATCATAGAAACTTAATTTTTTTTCCGTTTACGAAACAATTCTTTTTTTAACAGGTTTCGTATTCGCAAGTTTTACAATAAATGTAATATACCTATACCCTTCAGAGGTATACTATAGAAAGGATGTTTTAAATGCCTTTAAGAATACTTGTAAAAAGGGAAACTGTCTATGATAGGATACTGTCTTAAACAGAAAAAATGTTAGTCACTATCTTGAAACTATACCTGCTAAGATAAAAAAAACCTCTTTAAAACGGAATTTTTCATAGGTTTTCGTTTCGATGGGAGAGAGTACAGGCTCCCCCCCCCGCCGCCGAACCCCACCCCACCCTTGGCTATGCCACTGTCCTCAAAGACAGCCTTGCTCTCCCCCCCCCCCCCCCCCCCAAAGAAAATTCTGAAATGGCGCCCCTGTTGCCAACTGTTCAACAACTTAATAACGATTTCAACCTTCATTCCCATTGAAATGCATTTACCTGTAGTGATGCCAAAATGACCCACTCATCGAATTTTCTCAAACATGTGACCTAGGCCAAGGGTCTTCTTGTACCCCAAAACGGTAGGCTACAAAATTGGGTCAAAATATTGAGCGCCATTTTTGTAGATAAAATTTCACATAAACACACACAAGATTTACTCCTATTACAATATAGGATGAGTTAGTTGAGTTTGTTTACATTCTTGAAAAGAATGTGAACCAAGCTCAGTTGTGTAGCACCTTTACCTAAGAGAATTTATGCTAAATTCTGATTAGCTTACAAGTGTAAATTATTTTAAATGTCAGAAATCACTAAAAATTCATTGCTGAAAAACTTGTTTTCTGAAAGATTACCTCCATGGTTTAATATTTTGTTGTACACTCAAGAATGAATCTGTTGTATTTATTTTGATGGAATGAAATATTGGAATGTCATTCAAATTTCAACAGAAGTTACCTCAAAATATGAATTTATTTGAATATAATTATCCCCCCAAAATTAATTTTTTTTAAACAATCTTTCTAAAAATGCAACTTTTACGCGGTTTTATTTAAAATAATGCCAACTGGCATAGGCGACGCAAAGCAGTCTATCACGTGATTTGCATGATTGTAATGCAGATTTTCATGAATAGAAAATGTGACCGGGTGAATGCTTTTTCAGGGCTTAAGAAAAGAAGAGAGTGATGATTTGGAGAAAATGGAACTGCCGTTTGATGTGAACGATCTGGAATCCAAGTCCAAGCTTGCAAAAAAGCCAACTTACTTAGGTGAGACGCGTTTCTGCTCTTAATTACAAGTTCTGGATCCTCTTCAGGTACACACATGTGGACCTCCTAAAACTGTTTGTTTACTTTACTTGTATGTAGCTGAATGTTTTTTTTTTGCTTTCAAACAAAACCAATAAATGACAGCACTGATGCCTATGTCCTCTTAAAATAAATCTTATTTTCATCTTAGCTTGCAAAATGACTTCAAGACTGTGTGGCCAAGAAAGTAAGTAATTTTCATAATTATTTAACTTAAACACCTTTACAATTAAAAAAAAAAAAAAAAAAAAATCATTCATTTGTTTGAAGCCCTTAAATTTGTTACTGTGAACTTGGGTTATTGATAATTTTAGGGGGACTAGTCATGTTCGATTCCTGTTTGCGAAGGTAAATGACCCATCGCCTCCAGTATCCATTTCAGAAAAAGGGCTCTTTCTGTCATTTATGGTGTCATTTTGTTTGTGTAAAAGCAGTGAATGTGTATTTGGAGTGCTAGTTTAATTTCAGGTCTGAAGAGGTTAAGGCATAATACCTTGGAAGTGGAATACTTTTTAAGTTTTTTTTTTTTTTTTAAATCCATTTACACTCTTTGATTATGCCTATACTGTGAAACCCACAATTTAATGTCATTCAAGGATGCTATATGTGGGAAAACGTTAAGACAAAAAAAAAAAAAAAAAGACTGAGCATAAAATAGACTAATTTTGGTAGCATATCCTTTATTTCTTCATTTGCAATTGTTTATGCATCTGTTTTCTAAAGGATGCTTTAAAGAAATAGGTTATTTTACTTTTTTTCCTGTATTCAGCAGCTACATTACAAATTGTATTCTCAATGTATTCTTGGCCTTCACTCTTTGAAAGGAATGCTTTCACTGTTTTCAGAGATTGAAGGGCTTCTGTCACAGAAGCCATTCCATGTTCCTCATGATCATCTTCATAATTACCAGAAATATCCAATTCTGAGTCTGTGAAATTGTTTAGAGTCATAATCTCTGATGTCACACTGTTTGAATCACAATCTAGATAATCCTCATGATCCATAGTGGAGCAAGAAAACTACTTGCCTATTTCATTAGAATCTTCATTTTCTCTCCTTTTGTACTAAAATTCATCACCTCCATTCTCTTTAAAACCACCTTTTGCAAAAGAACTTGAGATACAATTTCTTCTGACTCTCTCCCATTCTGAAGAAATCATATGAAGAACTTCTGAAACATGGATCGATTTTTTCTTGCCTCCAGATTCTATACTAAAAGTTGCTTTCTATGCTTTAGTTTGAATGATCGTATCATCTCCAAATCACGAGATCGAACTTTGCTTGTACAGTATGCAGGGAAAAATTCCATCCACCTTTTTTTCAACTTTAAATGTACAACATGGGCTGTAAATTGTTCAACAAAGTAATCTCATGTTTATATTATATAAGTGCATTTGTCTATCCAATTTGCGAAGAAAAATTTTAAAATTATTCCTCTCATCCAAGATTGTTTGTTTGAGTCCTATTCAGTAGGAAAACTGTTTAAATTCTTAAAACACCTCCAGATTTTTTTTTTTGTATCTTTCAAATCTAATGGTCTTGTCTTTTTACTGCCTGAATTCGTGTATCAGGCATTTGAACTGCAAACAGTTCAAATGCCAACAGTCAAGTGAAATTTGGGTAGTTCCCCACCATGGCAGTTTTCGCCCTTTACTGATCACAAAACAATCCCATCTCGTCAGCATTGAAGATGACTTTAATGTCAAAGAGGGGGGGGTAATGTGTTCTCCATTTACTTTCTCGGAATCGACTACAGAAGAAGACAAATAGACTTCTGGTATAATTTGTGCCTCTTTTTAAAGCAGCCTATCCAAACATTTCAATGTCTGAATCCTTGAATTGCCAGTTTAGAAGCAATTTCTCTTTCAAAACGGGACCCATTATAGGAATATTTCTTGCACAAACTCCATTGAACCATTAAAAGATGAAATTTTCTAATTCCTCAAACAATGACCATTTTACATTTATTTATTTTTTTATTTTATTTATTTATTCATTCATTTATTTTTTAGCTAGTTTTACCATCTTTTCTAAATTTTGCTCTAAAATGTGCTTGCTTTGTTTGCAAAGTTGAATATGGAATTCCAGTTAAATGAGCAAAGTCAGCTTTATTACCATTACATTGTTTTGCTTTCTGGATGATTTTTCTTTTTCCACCGAAGAAAATCTCTTTTTTTTTTACACCCTATTACTGCCGTGTAAAGCTAACAAAAATTCTCTGACAAATGCTATCAGATTTGTTCTACTACAGAAAATCGAATCCAATCTAATAAAAAGGTAGTTGATTCTATAAATCAACTACCTAGTCAGCTTGATTCTATGAAACTACGCAGATGAAAGAGAGGAGGGATTTTGAATGTTGCACCAGGCAGTTGGTAAGAAAGGACAGGATAAGGAAGATTTTGAATTTTGCACCTATTGATAAGAAATTTTTTTCTTTTTCTACAATTTCTGACAATTTTGGGAAAATTTCACTCATTTTTTTTCCACTGAAAAAAATGCAGGAAATGAATGTGCACTACTAATAGTAACGTTATATGCAAGAAATCATTAAATACGCTTTACGTTAAATTTGGGTTTCACTGTATTAATGTAGAAAACTGTAACTTTTAATTTTTTTAGGCGCCTTGACATTGGATGGGTGAGAATACTTAAAAAAAAAAAAAAAAAGAGGGTCAAGCAGCTGACACAATAACTTATTGTAGTCCTAACCCATAACAGTGAGACAAAAAATAACTTTTTGAATTCAAAATCTAGTGAAATACATGAAAATATATGCATTTTTAGCAAATTGGCATCCATTTAAAATAAAATGCAAAGCAAGATATCCTATTTGTTTTAGTAGAAAAATAGGCAGCAATTAATTTTCAGGGGGGATGCCCTTAAATTTTTTGTTTGTTGCTCACTGTGGCAAGCTCTATTTCTACAGTCCTTTCCCTTTTGATATTAATTTATAATCATAAAATATCATTTCCATATGCGTAAAGAGTACTTTAAGTGACAAATATAAATTTTGAACCCATTAAAGCAATGTTTCCTCCTAAAGAATATAAAATAAATTTTTCCAAGAAATGCCTTAAAAATTAAAATGTCAGATGTAAGGTTCATCGGACACTGTGACATTTGAGGTATTGTGAGTATTAAGGGCTTGACACAAGTGTCAAGAAACATTCATCATTACCTACCAGTTTGTTTTATAAAGCAAACTTTATGTTATTAGAAGCAAACTCGACCTTGTAGAAAAAAATCACTGTGTTGTCATTCTCATTTTCACTTCCTTGTTTCGGAGTTTTCTTTAAATAGTCACAGATGAGTATTCAAAGATACAGTAAACTCTTATCTAAGGCAGAATCGATCGGAACCCAGAAAATGTTCCACAGTAGACACTATTCTGCCTTTGACAAATTTTACTCGATGTCTATGGATTTGCAGGGACTAGAAAATCTTCCGAGTTAGACAGAGTTCGCCTTACAGAGAGTGTACTCTATAGATAAAGGGTCGATATAGTATAAGTGCAACTAAGCATGGTTGGGAAATTTTTTTTTTTTTTTTTAAATAAAGAAAGAAAAAACTTCTCTCTCTTTTTTTTAAATAAAATAAAAAAAAAAAACTTCTTTTTTTGTTTAACCCATTTACACCTGACTTTTTGTTTTCTCAAATTTACTGGTAAAATCAGTTTAAAATGTTTCAAAATGAACTGGAAAAATACAAAAAAACAGTATGCTAAACAGTTGTATTTATAAAAGTAGTATTTAAGGAACACTATGTAGTAACATTATAATATGCATAAAGGTATACTATGCATAATTGTATGTTTTGTGTAGATTTATGTAAATAGCCTTTTAAATGGTGTGTTGCATACGATCATGAGTATACACTCCTATTGGATGTACTCAGTATAGGATGGTATGTACTCAAAAATATATTATTTATTACTTTACAGAGATGGGTGCGATTATAATTATTGTCAATAATAAATTATGAATAACGGTATTTGCGGCTTAAAAACGATATAATGGATAATCCTCTTCAAAAGAAAAGGATTTTACATAAGAAACTCTCCCCTCAATGGCTCATAAAAACAGGTACCCATTCATGCCTCCTGCTTAGGATGTTACAAACATGCAGAAAAATAGGTACCTAATTTGACAATTTTAAAAAATATGTATTTCAAAGAAGTCAATTCGCATTTGGATCTTTAAGAGAAAAAATACAAATAAAATTACTTTTTACATTTCGCCATCTTGAACAACAAAAAGATCTATAAACATCGAAAAGAAATCTTCATTTAAGCCAATAAATATCCATTTTGTGTTGGCATCTCTTGGTAACAGATAAAGGTATTTTATAAATAAGTAATTGATGTAGTTACAGGGACAAAAGAAATAGGTACAAATTCATTCCATTTCGAAGCATCCCCCATCAGGGACACTAAGGCATCTATAGTAGAACCTCACTTACCTTATCCCAACAATAAAACAAGAAGTTCAAAATTATGAAACTTGAAAGAGGAAATGCAATACACTCATTAATAATTTATTATTATAGACAAAAAAATTAAACAACTTATTACGTGCTTTGAAAATGGGTACAGGTTTGGACACATTCGAGGCTTGTGAATATCAGCTCTCATCCTATCATTGAGCTTACACTCATGCCATTCAAGTGCCTATCTTTATGTATCTATTTTTTTCAAGATTTATTCACGGAGATAAAGGTAATGTGCCTAAGATACAAGTCGGTAGCCCAGCGACTGCTTTTCATTGTCTCATCCATTGCGAGAGACTTCTTGAAAGCAGTCCATTTCATATCTGTCTTCTACAACTTTTTTAAAAGTATTACCTTGATGCAATCTTAAAGTGGCTAGCAGAACCAGGATTGTAGTGGATAGCTGCTCGGGTACTCACTAGGGCTGTTTTTTTTTTAAAAAACCTGAGCTTTTGACAACCATTAGGGTCGTAGTAGGTAGGTACCTGCCTGGTCTGGGTTTTTTACAGCCCTGAGCAGAACATACTTCTTTTTCTATACTTTGCCCTTTTCACTCATGGTACAAACATCTCTCTGAGCCTTGTCACTCGGAAACTTCCCTTTAGATCCTTCTCAGTGTTTTTTGTTAACAGCCTTTCTTTGCCTTTCTAGTAGAGTGGATCCTCTTCACAGAACGAGTCTGATCAGGTTCTATCTCCTATCCGATGGTAAGGCTATGCTTTTTGGCTATGCAACATCACAAAGAATAACTAAATGAGTTTTAAACACAACAAGTCTTGCCTCCTTCCATTTTAAGACTCAACCCTTAAAAGGCCAATATAACAAGAAAATTCTTTCATCACTTCACCGGTTAGGAAAGGTTTGCAAAGGATGCTACATTTTTATTTTTTACTTTGAAAGAATCAATCAGGAGTGAGAAACTTTTTACCGTTATTGGGAGAAGCCTGTGTTAAGAAAAAATGTTTTGCATGCCCATTCTACTCAGTTTTTAGCTCACAGGCTATCAAAGCCTGAGAGCTAATGTGCCCACCCGTTCTGTATGTATGTATGTATGTACGTAACCCAATAACTCTTGATAGAAACATCCGATTTGCTTCAAATTTTTTTTCTAGGTTCATTGTGATAAGGCGCTTCCCTGATTAGTTTTGGGAGTTCATTGGTTAAGGATAAAGGGGGAAAAACGGGGTTAGTCCAACCCCCTTAATTCAGATAAATGGGTTTTTCATGAAGAATCATTCGATTTGCTCCGAATTTGGTATACCGGTTTATTATGTTAAGGAACTTCCCTGATTAGTTTTGGGAGTTCATTGGTTAAGGATAAAGGGGGAAAAACGGGGTTAGTCCAACCCCCTTAATTCAGATAAATGGGTTTTTCATGAAGAATCATTCGATTTGCTCCGAATTTGGTATACCGGTTTATTATGTTAAGGAACTTCCCTGATTAGTTTTGGGAGTTCATTGGTTAAGGATAAAGGGGGAAAAACGGGGTTAGTCCAACCCCCTTAATTCAGATAAATGGGTTTTTCATGAAGAATCATTCGATTTGCTCCAAATTTGGTATACCGGTTCATTGTGATAAGGCGCTTCCCTGATTAGTTTTGGGAGTTCATTGGTTAAGGATAAAGGGGGAAAAACGGGGTTAGTCCAACCCCCTTAATTCAGATAAATGGGTTTTTCATGAAGAATCATTCGATTTGCTCCGAATTTGGTATACCGGTTTATTATGTTAAGGAACTTCCCTGATTAGTTTTGGGAGTTCATTGGTTAAGGATAAAGGGGGAAAAACGGGGTTAGTCCAACCCCCTTAATTCAGATAAATGGGTTTTTCATGAAGAATCATTCGATTTGCTCCAAATTTGGTATACCGGTTCATTGTGATAAGGCGCTTCCCTGATTAGTTTTGGGAGTTCATTGGTTAAGGATAAAGGGGGAAAAACGGGGTTAGTCCAACCCCCTTAATTCAGATAAATGGGTTTTTCATGAAGAATCATTCGATTTGCTCCGAATTTGGTATACCGGTTTATTATGTTAAGGAACTTCCCTGATTAGTTTTGGGAGTTCATTGGTTAAGGATAAAGGGGGAAAAACGGGGTTAGTCCAACCCCCTTAATTCAGATAAATGGGTTTTTCATGAAGAATCATTCGATTTGCTCCAAATTTGGTATACCGGTTCATTGTGATAAGGCGCTTCCCTGATTAGTTTTGGGAGTTCATTGGTTAAGGATAAAGGGGGAAAAACGGGGTTAGTCCAACCCCCTTAATTCAGATAAATGGGTTTTTCATGAAGAATCATTCGATTTGCTCCGAATTTGGTATACCGGTTTATTATGTTAAGGAACTTCCCTGATTAGTTTTGGGAGTTCATTGGTTAAGGATAAAGGGGGAAAAACGGGGTTAGTCCAACCCCCTTAATTCAGATAAATGGGTTTTTCATGAAGAATCATTCGATTTGCTCCGAATTTGGTATACCGGTTTATTATGTTAAGGAACTTCCCTGATTAGTTTTGGGAGTTCATTGGTTAAGGATAAAGGGGGAAAAACGGGGTTAGTCCAACCCCCTTAATTCAGATAAATGGGTTTTTCATGAAGAATCATTCGATTTGCTCCGAATTTGGTATACCGGTTTATTATGTTAAGGAACTTCCCTGATTAGTTTTGGGAGTTCATTGGTTAAGGATAAAGGGGGAAAAACGGGGTTAGTCCAACCCCCTTAATTCAGATAAATGGGTTTTTCATGAAGAATCATTCGATTTGCTCCGAATTTGGTATACCGGTTTATTATGTTAAGGAACTTCCCTGATTAGTTTTGGGAGTTCATTGGTTAAGGATAAAGGGGGAAAAACGGGGTTAGTCCAACCCCCTTAATTCAGATAAATGGGTTTTTCATGAAGAATCATTCGATTTGCTCCAAATTTGGTATACCGGTTCATTGTGATAAGGCGCTTCCCTGATTAGTTTTGGGAGTTCATTGGTTAAGGATAAAGGGGGAAAAACGGGGTTAGTCCAACCCCCTTAATTCAGATAAATGGGTTTTTCATGAAGAATCATTCGATTTGCTCCGAATTTGGTATACCGGTTTATTATGTTAAGGAACTTCCCTGATTAGTTTTGGGAGTTCATTGGTTAAGGATAAAGGGGGAAAAACGGGGTTAGTCCAACCCCCTTAATTCAGATAAATGGGTTTTTCATGAAGAATCATTCGATTTGCTCCGAATTTGGTATACCGGTTTATTATGTTAAGGAACTTCCCTGATTAGTTTTGGGAGTTCATTGGTTAAGGATAAAGGGGGAAAAACGGGGTTAGTCCAACCCCCTTAATTCAGATAAATGGGTTTTTCATGAAGAATCATTCGATTTGCTCCGAATTTGGTATACCGGTTTATTATGTTAAGGAACTTCCCTGATTAGTTTTGGGAGTTCATTGGTTAAGGATAAAGGGGGAAAAACGGGGTTAGTCCAACCCCCTTAATTCAGATAAATGGGTTTTTCATGAAGAATCATTCGATTTGCTCCAAATTTGGTATACCGGTTCATTGTGATAAGGCGCTTCCCTGATTAGTTTTGGGAGTTCATTGGTTAAGGATAAAGGGGGAAAAACGGGGTTAGTCCAACCCCCTTAATTCAGATAAATGGGTTTTTCATGAAGAATCATTCGATTTGCTCCGAATTTGGTATACCGGTTTATTATGTTAAGGAACTTCCCTGATTAGTTTTGGGAGTTCATTGGTTAAGGATAAAGGGGGAAAAACGGGGTTAGTCCAACCCCCTTAATTCAGATAAATGGGTTTTTCATGAAGAATCATTCGATTTGCTCCGAATTTGGTATACCGGTTTATTATGTTAAGGAACTTCCCTGATTAGTTTTGGGAGTTCATTGGTTAAGGATAAAGGGGGAAAAACGGGGTTAGTCCAACCCCCTTAATTCAGATAAATGGGTTTTTCATGAAGAATCATTCGATTTGCTCCGAATTTGGTATACCGGTTTATTATGTTAAGGAACTTCCCTGATTAGTTTTGGGAGTTCATTGGTTAAGGATAAAGGGGGAAAAACGGGGTTAGTCCAACCCCCTTAATTCAGATAAATGGGTTTTTCATGAAGAATCATTCGATTTGCTCCAAATTTGGTATACCGGTTTATTATGTTAAGGAACTTCCCTGATTTGTTTTGGGGATTCATTGGTTAAGGATAAAGGGGGGCTAGTCCACCCCCTTAATTTAGATAAATGGTTTTTTTTGCAGGATTATTCGATTTGCTCCAAATTTGGTATACCGGTTTATTATGATAAGGAGCTTCCCTGATTAGATTTGGAGGTTCACTGGTTAAGTATAAAGGGGGAAACGGGGGCTGATTCCCCTTCACTTATTTTTTTGAGGGGCATTATTCTTTAAAATAAGAGTATAATATACAATTAGTGCAAATAGCCTGTGAGCTCAATGCCATCAGTTTAGCTGGGCACTTTTCTTTTTTATTGTTTTCCTGTAAACAAACTATAAATTCTTCTTATGGTACACTCCTAAGAAAGCATGTTGTACTCTATCTTATTGATGCATATCAATCTCATGATGTTTGAAATATCGTAACAAAAAAGTACCGCAAACGATTTCTCCCCATAGATAATAATATAATGGAAATATATTTTGTTTTCTATAAACAAACTATAAATGCTACTTATTACATATGTTTTCAGCCTTATCCTACTATCGCTACAAAATTCTTAAGGAAACAAGTAATTTACTAAAATAGGTACATTTGCCATAAATTGTATGTTTTGACCAGCAGGCTTGAGGTGTATTAGATCAATGAAAAAAATGTGTAAATAATAACAATAATAGTATGAAGAACAAACTAGCAGTTTTGTTATTTATCAAATACCTAAAAATTGGCGGTAAAAGGTTTTTTGTTTTTTATAAGCCTAGGGGGCTCTGCCCCTTACGAGCTACGCTCGTCAACCACCATTCAGACACCGCAGACTCTAACAGCATGCTAATTTGATCGGATTTCAGAAGATTGAATTATAATTTGAATCTGACAATTATAATCTGACGTAATTTTCACCAAACTTTTCTTTCTCTTTTTAATATTCACATAAAAATACTTTTGTTAGAAATGAAATATTATAATCATCTTAAAATATCAAATAAATGTCTCATGCAATTTTTAAATTTAAACTGTTTTGCAATATTATTTTTTGTTCATTTTACGTAATAAGTGTAATGTGACGTAAATTCTCCTATTTAAGACTTCTAACACATGTTAATGAATTTATTATTTTACAATATTCTTTCTCTTTTAAAATTCATGTGTAAATATAGTTTTTATGACGTAATTTTCAATGAGTTCCTGCTTCTTATATTTTCTGTTTATAATAGTCACGTGTAAAATACATTTTTAATTTGAAGCAAACATTATTGTTTGCGCTGTTTATACAGTTGGCAACAGTTTAAATTAATACAATTTTCTAAAATACATAAAAAATATCTCTCGAAATGCTGAAAAATTTGAATTTAAAATAGAAATTAAACCTCAAAAAATGAGTCAAATTAAAAAACTAAATGCAGTCTGCACACCGGAAATTCTGACGCATAAAATGATCTAAAAATGATTAAATTCCTATGTACAGTTTTTGCTCCTATAAAACTTTTTCAATGGAACGATTTTGTCCACCTTTGGCATTAAATATCTCTTAAAATAATTCTTTGATTTGAAAACTGTCTGCATCAGCGTGTTTATCAAATATTTCTCTACAATACTACCGATTTTCATATTTTTATATGCAACAGTTTATTTTAATATTAACGAAGAAAGGCCATGCTTAAGCATTCAAATTGGATGCCGATCTGCCGGGAATATCTATGCAGATTTTCATTGGTCCATTTCCAAATCAAAACTTTATTTTATATATTTCTATATATAAAATAAATATGGATAAATTCAGCCAATGTGTTTTTTAGAATTATTAGAATTTTTTTAATCTATAAAGCTTCTTCACATCATTTATAAATGAACTTTTTAGCTCTGAAAGAATAGTTCTAAATCTTTTACATATAGAAATTAATTGTGCTTGTTCTATTAATTTCATACAGTGAAGTGAATATTTTGATGACTCAAAGAAAGTTATTAATAGATGCATGTCGTATGAGCATTACACGTTCGTTTGCTATCCACAGTGGAAATTTTGCAAACTTTTAAAGATTTAAGCTTTAATAACACTCTCCAACATAGTTCAAAAGTGTTTAGGATTTCAATTTGTCTGTCTATCTATACTCTAACTCATACTTGAATTTCCATGAGTTTTGAATACATTGTTGAGTTTTTGTTTAGCAGCTATTGAAAATGAAGCCTGTAGCATGTATAAATCATTTACAGGAGCACACAAAAGAATTTCCTTACATTATGTGTGGTCTATGGTAATAATTCATTTCCATTGTATTTGAATGAAATTAAACTATTTCAAACATAATGAAATTGATATGCAATATTGTTGTGCAGTACAACATTCTCTCTGTATAACATGGAGTGCATTGCATTTATCCTTTATTAACAGAGACTCTCAAAAGAATTCCTATGGGGGAAAAAGCGTTTCCTGTGGAATTTTAGAGATGTTTCAAACATTATGAAATGCATGTTCATTTCTGAGGTACACTATAAGATGCTTATAATAGAATATTCACTGCATAGCATTTCTTTGTTCATTTACAGGGACACGAAATAATTCAGTTGGAGTACCATCTATGAGTGAGTGATAATCGCTGAAAGTTTGTTTTAAGATGCGATGTGTATTATTAAATGTAACCCAATATTAATGTATCATTACATAGCGTGCATAAATTCTACAGGGCTGCATACACATAAAAAAAGGGTGAATTTGAATTGCTTATAAGTGTTTTTAATTTTTATTATGAATTTTCCAGCTTAACTCTATTTATTATACTAAGGTATGTTTGTAGAACATAAATAAATTCTTACATGGGGCTAATTAAAAAACTGCGATTTTAGTTATGTTATGCATTTCCTTGCTTCATTTGGTTTTAGCTTAATATGTGTTTGGAAGTGGTAAATAATATTTTATTTATAAGCATGGCTTTTGGCAATGTCTCTGCAATGCTTTTTTATTTGTAAAATGCGGCTAATTGCTAGAGTTTTTCTTTTCCATTTGGTTACTCATGTTTTTATGTCACGAGAGGAGATCAAAACCTTAGTAATTAAAAGTTGGCATTGGTTATTTAATTGAGTTCAAAATGAAGTTCCTTGGAAATATGTTGATGTTTTTGGGGATTTATGGCTATAAAAAGTTTTTAAGAAGAATCTTCGTCCATCTGATGAATTAATATGGCAAATATTAAAGTAGCCGAAAGAACATACATATTAGGATCATTTTTTGATGAAATAGCGAGTGGTGATCCATCTTCATGGTAAACCACATTTTTATTTTGTGTATTTGTATATACTGTAAATTCAACGTCTTTCAAATGTCCCATGTTTTTGTTTTCAAAGTATGTAAAATAAATTTTGTGAAAATCAATAATAATTAATCCTTTCGAACCCATCACTGAAGTTTGGCGAACATCCAAACAATATGTTTTGTCTATCTGGAGAGAGTGTGTCAGCAGGTCTGCCTGAAAATATTCAAGTTACTTTTTATGAGTGCTAAATGTTGAAAATAAATTTTTAAATGTATTATGTGTTTTATAGTTGAATTCAATTTTACTAAACTCTGTGGTGTGTACAAAATCTGTCGGTCATTTGCAGGGCTGCTGAAAAGTATTTGAATATCATATTGATTAATTGCTGAAAATCAGTGTTTAACCGTGTTATGCATTTTCTAAATTGTTTATTTTGATGTTATCTTTAACCTTATTGAATAGTGAAGTTTTGTTACAATTTTCTGGAAGTGCAAAAAGTTTTTCATAATCTATGCATGATTTTTCTTTCTTCATTCATTAAAAAAAAAAAAAAAACCTTTTATGTGGAATTTTTGAAAATCTTGAAAACATTTCTTTACTGTTGCAAACTACTCTAATCTTTGATGTTAATTATTTTTAACATTATTTTATAGATAAAAGCTTATTTTATTTTAAAAAATTATTACACTCTGTTTCATTTTTCTACTTTTTTAGTGCTTAAATTATATCATTGTTTCATTATTGCAGCTATTTGGCACATTTTAGCGAGCCTGGTTTGTCACAGCACAATGAACTCCATTGTTGCTGTACCTCATATACTGTTGTCATTGTAAACATAAAGAATATTGGGTGACAGAGAGTGTTGCCAGATGTCCTGTGTAAATCAAGGCTCCTAATTCTCTAGACACCACTCATTTCTCACAGTTTATTTCACCATCCTTAATCGCAGATAATTCTTCCATTCGATAAGGCGGAGAAAATGACTTTAAACAACGGGTGTCCGGAGCATTCGGAGATCTGATTTACCTGGCAACACTAGAGATGGATCACTTTTTCCCAGCTCATGAAGAAGTGGCTTAACACGTTGACTGTGGTTTCTTTAGACCTGTATCAATGCCCTGTACTGAATCCTATTTTTTAAAAAATATTTTTTTATAGAGTGAGGTATTTTCCAAATTTTCATGCCCTTCTTGGGAAAATGGAAAGTATCGACACATTTTCCACCGCCACATCAGGGAACATGGAGGGGTTGTTCACAGCCACAGTCAACATGTTAAATTTAATTTATTCATTTCTAACGGCTGTTCTAAAAATATTAAAATGATTTTGTCATTGGAAGTACATACTTTTTGTAATGTATCAGGAAGTGGATAAAAAATCAATTCTAAAATTCCATCTTCCATGCATGAAGTGAGTTGTGTTCCGTAAAAGAGAGTTGTTTGGAAAGTGTGTGATTAAAATCCTGTTTCTGTGCTGCAGATATTCGTCGCGCTCAGCTGGAGAAGGAGCCCACCCCCCCACCAGGAGAAAAACCGAAACTTCTCAAGCGCAAGAGGGTCAAGAAAAAGAAACTGGAGCCGTCGGGGAAACCAGAAGGGGTGATGCCCAAGAAGAAATGTCGACGTGCCTCGTCCAAAATTGAAGAGGGATACGAAAACTATGTGGAGAACCTGATGAATAAATTGACGAGTCTACCACCTCTCCGAATTCTGGAACCCAACATCAAACCCAATTTCTCGGCCATCCCTGTGTTTGGAGCGGGCGACCTCAATGTCAAAGGTAAAAGGCAATAGGTTCAGTTACTTTTGTGTGTGTGTTTGAAAAGTGAATTCCCACTTAAAAAGATACTGAATGTTGATGTGTGATCCCTTTCTTCTATTATCTTTATTGAAATAAAGGGTATCTGAGGAACTTGAAAATCCAGACTTACCAATAGTTTAGAATTTAGCTTCGTTTTCATGGATGGTTTTAGTACAGTAAAATCGCTTCACAAGGAATCTCTGGGGGAAGCACTCATTCAATTTGCTGAAATAATGATACTGAAAAATGCGTTAAAGTGAATATTTTTATAATGAAATAGGATAATTGAAATTTTTTTTAACAATCCAAATAATATTGGTTAAAATGAAAAAATTTGTTGGACATAGCAAGATGACTTGTTTTATGTTTCAACACTTAGCAAGGCCATTTTTATTCTTTGCTTCAACTTCTGGAAGGTCAATTTTGCCTTTTATAATATTATAAGTTTTTTCTAGGTGTAATTCTATAAATACGTAGCACCTAGAGTCTGTCACAGCGCAAAAACGACCCAACCGAATGGTTTAAATTTTTAAATATTCATTGCAGAATTTTATTAAAATCCAATGTATAGGTCAAAAATATTCCCTTACAGGAAAAATTAGTTTCAAGTGCCTCATGTTACACCCTTTCAAACATAATGAAATGGATATGCATTTATGAAGTGCACTCAAATATAGATTCTCTAGAATAGGCGGCACAAAAAACTTTTTCACTCCGTTGAGTTAGCTCTTAAATCCAAAATAAGGGTTGCCTATAAACTTTTGGGATGCATTTTTAACCACTGCGGGTTCTGTGTGGAACACAGATAAAGCCCTTAAAATAAATTTTAGCAACATTCAAACAATCCTATTTGAAATAATAGCATTCATTGCTTACTTAATTGGATCATTTTTCTTTGTCTGTTTTTCAACTTTTCTTTACAGGTTTATAGATCCATTTTGTTAAAAAAATCTCTCCTCTTTCTAACTTTTGTGTTTAATTTTTGAAAACTGTACAGCTAGAAGAATGTCCTCCTGAAAGGGCCATTATGCTTACAAATCTTACTGTCCTTTCTGTTCACAGATTTTAGTAAAGAAATTTCCTGTTTTTTCTGTTTTCAGAAAGTCAGTTGAAGGGTTCCTATGGTGATGCAAACATTCCCAATCAGCACGACGTCTACTCGTTTCATCCGTTTACAAAAGAGAAACCCCCTTCCTCATCTCTGCTGCCTCCCTCTTCTCCACCCTACAGAGGTTTTTACAATCAAGAATTTCCGGCAATAGCTAAAGGTAATGGGAAGGGTCTCTGTTCCTTTCTTTTGTTGGGTAACTCAGAGCACTGCTGTCTAACTGGCCCTGTATGCCATAGCTGCCAACTTGTCAATTATAATCTTTTATAGAAATAAACACATTTCAAAACAGAAAAATTTTATTTAGTAAATTGCATGTTACTTCTTTGTGGTTTTTGCCATTTTTCAAGTATAACTTTCAGTTTAAAACATGTTTATTGAATCTGGATCCAATCAACACACTCTTACAGACACTATTGGTAAGTGGGCAGCTAGTGTACGTTCCTCATTTTGATGTGTGTAATCCATTTAAAAAGTCTGAAATTCAAATGTAAATCAAACACTAACATTTTAATTAAAATAAGTCTTGTTTTGGTGTTCCATTTGTATCTACCATCCGTTTGCTTTGTAAGGAAATCGTAATACAGCCGAGTCCTGTTAGGATAAAATCCAATGGACCCTCAAAATCTGTTTGGTTGAGGTGAAATTTCATTGTAGTAGAATACATTTCCTGCATTGAGAAGGAATCAGGGAAGGCCAAAATTTCACTATAAGGGATTTTTTAATTCCACTGAGATTTGCTCTAATGGAAACAGAGTTTAACTAAGATAGTTTCAGAAGAATACTGCTTACCATTTCATTTAAAACATTCTGTAAAAGATTTGAACCTTTTAAATAGAAAAGATTTAAAATCTCCCCTTCTTGCCTTTTGTTATTGTAAAGATTTACCTAATTAAAATATCTTTAAACAAATCTAAAATAATCAAATTAATTCAATTTCAAAAATTTTAAATTGTTTTTCTAATTATTTTACAAGTTAATAATTTTCTCGGAATCGGTAATCATCTAAATTTATAAATAATAATATCCTTAATGTAAAAATTATCTATTTATCCCTCAAAAACGATCATCATAATTAAAAGAAACATCTTTATGAAATAACTTTCCTCAAAATTCTAATGTTTTTCATCTTATTTCATTAGAATTAACTTCAGATTAAACTATTTTGTTATAACATTCTTTATTTACCATTGTCATTTGCTGATTCCAGAATTTGCAGATATCACATCAATTCAACTATTTTCTCTAATGCAAGTTGCGATCGCTATTTTACACTTGCATACCGTGATTTCTCTTTTGAAGAGTTTTCCATAACTTCCGCTTGTGGCACTTGTCTAATCCCACCAAAATACAACAACACTACAATATTCCCTTCTTCTCTTTCAGCCATCCTGTAGGAAACACGGTTTTTCATTGGCTTTGTGGAGGAATTTGACCACTAGTCATTACAGGTCTATTCATGAAATATACAGGGTAAGTCAAAATGAATAGAGCGATTACAAACGGCTATAACTATTTAATGGAAAAGAATTTCTCGATAAGATTAACACGGAATGTAGATGAAACTTCAAAATTTTGTATACATAAGTCATAGGTGTTCTATGTGACTTCCCTTGGTCACACGAACAACATCTAGGCGGTAATCCATTTCACGCCATACATTCTGAAGCATTTGTTCAGTCACTGACGCAAGCGCATTACAAATGTGTACTTTGAGTTCTTGAATTGTTTTGGGCTGGGAGGCACACTGCCTTTCACATAACCTCACAGAAAAAAAAATGGCCATTTTTACCGTGATAATTGGCCATTTTTACTAATGAGATGGCCGCAATGAACAGGTTTCTTGTCGTTGCAAAATTTCAAATCGCGCATGCGTAGGCTTCTGCTTTCACTGCACTGGCCTTACATAAAGAAATTTTGAAGTTCCGTCTACATTCTGTTTTAATCTTATTGATAAATTCTTTTCCATTAAATAGTTATAGCCGTTTGTAATCACTATATTCATTTTGACTTACCCTGTATATTTATATGTAATATATATTTATATGTAATATATATTTATACGTAATATATCCTATAAAATAAATAAATAAACATGTCAGACTTACAATTTTAACTTGTGGTCAGCTAAGGTCAGTAGACCAAAGCCATTTTCAGATGTTGTTTAGCGAAGAAAAATGGTACACTTTTTTCAAGCTGAAATATGAAATGAGCAGCTGATTAGTTTCAGAAATCCTTGCTAAGAGCAACAAAATGTATTTTTCATTGTTGGACAATCTTGTTTAGGGAAATCAACATGCTGACAATAATTTGTTGAGTATAATCAGTGGTGGGATTCAGCCGGTTCGCACTGGTTCGGTAGAACCGGTTATTAATTTGCATTGAGTTCGGCGAACCAGTCGTTAATTTGCATTGAGTTTGGCAAACCGGTTGTTAAAATGATACTTCAAATGGGAAAATCGCGTTCACAGGAATTTAAATGTTTGTATATACACAACAGCGTTTTCTAAACATAACACTGTGACATGTTCTGATTTATTTAATTTTATAAAATTATGTTTCATTTGGAAAAAGAAAATGTTTTTTCTTCATCAGTTCTTTTAAAAAATTAAATTTTAAAGATTTGAAGAATTTTGGGATCCAAATCGGATGGCTTAGCGAAATCTGTGCCACGTATACGGGGCTAAAAAGTTTTGTGAGGTTAGTCCAAAACCTCTCTTCGTGCACCCGAGACTCAGAATTTGAAATTTCTAATTATATAATCTAAATTATCAAATAACAATCGCAACGCAGTCTCATTAAAAAATAATTTCGGTCCTTGAGAGAGGGGAAAAGCCTAATTTACATATCGAAAAGAAGGAATTTCGGGGTGTGTGGGGGAAAGGGGTATTTTGTCATTATTTATCTACTTACATCGGCCAAACCGAATTGTAAAGTTAAAAACAAAAGACATATTCTAAAAGATCTTGCGTGTCAAATGCCGCAATCAATTTTTAAAAAAATGTCGTAGTTAACATTTGGAAAAAAAAATCAAAAAGGGTCGTTTTTCCGAAAACGTTTTTCTCTCTTATTGCAACACCCCTCCAGGATGTAATTTTAGAGGTATTGACAAACCAAAAATATGTTCTTAAAGCTGAAAACCTCTTTTAATCGATCGTGCAATCGGTTTTAAAAATATATGAATTTGTAACCCTTTCAAATACATCGGCGAACGCAGGTCACTCTTTGCACCTCACAGAGACGATAATTTTTTCTACACTAAAATTTCGTTACTTTTAGTAACCACAATCTTTTCAGAGCATCCCCATAGACAAGATTTACATCACCTACAAAAATTTTGTAACGTTCGGACGGGTAGAAATATTTTTTACAAAATAAAATGTGTGAAAATTTTGATGAAATTTTCTCGCTCGCTTTCGGTACTCATAGACCCCAAAAATAAAAATGACACAGAAAATAAAATAGCATATACTTTAAATTGAATATTTTGTTCATTAAAAAATATAAATTCAGAGATATAAAATCATACAAATTTGAGCTTCATTTAAGGGTCAGAATAAAAAAGCACTTTGAATAAAAAAATTCGAATAAAAAGTGCTTTGCTTTGCCACGGAGTGTTCCCTACTAGTTAGATTAGCGGTATACTTCGAACTGCATTTATTTTTTTTATATTGTTCTTCATATGTTACAAGTCATTTAAATCAAAGCAGTTATTTTCGCAACTGTAATAAGTTCTAATTTTTACTAACAATAATCTAATTTTTATGACTATTTTCTGTAGTATAATCTAGTTTCTTGTTTTATTTAAGTATTAACTATATGAAATAATATACTACCTTTTTTCATGGTTCGTACGCCTCCTTGAATTTTGCAGACCAGAAATTGTTTTGCACCAGTATTATCTTATAGAAAACCTCTTCTTAAAAGAAAGCGAAATTTTGCTAACTTTCTTCTTATATTAAAAGATATTGGTAGTTTCCCAGAGAAATAACGGTATCTGTACGAACCCTGTTTTTAATACCTTTTAAAACTTTTCAACATCATAAAATTATTTTCAGTACGGGATGCCCGAAATAATTCAAATTTATTTTTGCTCACTTCAATCCGGTAAAGTATAGTATGCTCATGCATTTCATCGGCAATTGCTATCCATGGTTACGAAACCAGTTAGAGTACGAAAGGTTTTAAAAATAGGTTGCTTGTTTTTAAACTGGGCAAAATTTTAAGAAATATCTTCTTCGAGTGCGCATTATTGTTACTACAAAACTAATTTTAGAATCAGTTGGGACTCATTACAGAAGACGACATCTCGGTGAAATTTGCTACGTTGGTAACAAAAATTTAAAAAATCCAGAAATCGAGCACCTACCACTCACAAAAGCCAATTTATCGAGAATAACTTTGAAGAAATTACAAGTATTTATCAACAAAGCAAGGATTCTTGACATTCAGTGAGTTAGTATTCTCACAAAGTTAGAGACGTCAGCAATATCTGAGCTCTTCCTGGGGTTAGTTTTTTTAATATATACTGCTTACAACTTTAGATCAGGGACATGGACTGGTTCTTAAGATTAAATTTCTGCTATTTTTGTATTATACTGTTTTGATGCATTTTTAATCGAAATTTTGATCAAAGTTTCATGATTACCAAATATTTATTAAATAAATTACGTCCTTTTATAGGGAAACATGTTTCAGGAGTTTTTTTGTTTTTTTTTTACACCAAACGATGAAAGTTTTCTAGCAATGTTCTTATAATATTGGAAAGTGTTTCATAATCTATGTGTAAACTTTCACTTTCCTTTCATGTTTATGCATCAAATATCATTCGTGCAGCGAACCGGTTGTTAAATTATTTGAATCCCACCACTGAGTATAACCTTCCTTAATATGAAGTGAGTGATGAAGGAACTCCATCCATCTTCAAAATGGTGATATCTTAAAATTTTTCTTTTTCAATCCCCTTCTTCAAGAAAATCTAATTTGAAGAGAACTCTTGTTTGGATGAAATGGTATCATTTCTTTTAATCATCCGTGCGAAATTTTGCATATTTTTCCAGGTTGAAGGCAACTCTTACATTGATGAAATTTTATGATTTCCCATATTGATTTGTACAGAACTTTGTGGATTTCCTTAAGTTTGGAACAATTTTCTGCTTAATTGAACTTTCCATATAAGAAACAAGTTAGAAAGATCAGATGACAAGTGAAACTAAATTCCAGTTGTTCAGATTTTAATAGAAGATTTCTTGGTGTGGTTATGCAAATATTTATTCATAAATAGATCACATATCTGTGATGATTTTATAATAAATGTAATTGAATATAATATCTCACTTTTGTGAACTTCAAAAATGGAATAATACTTATTTAAATTCCACATAATATAACAGAGAAATGATTTGTTTTTTATAACCTGTAGTGAGGACGAGTCCACTATGTTCTCTTCCCCTTACCTTTTTCTTTGTGTTGGATATTAGATATTATATATACTATATATATTTATCATAATAAAATATTAATTTGTAATACATGCTTCTGTATTGCATTATAATTATACATTTATTTTATTCTATTATAATTTATGTGCCAATACATTCTGATAAATAAAACTTAGCATGAATAATAAATCTAATTTTAATGATATGGGAAAATTAAGACATAATAAAACAAAAAACAATTTGCTATTTTTAGAAAAATTACTTTTGAATAGCTACCAATATTTAATAGTGGATAAAAGACACAGAATTTTTTTTTTTTTAAACTTATGTTCACGATTTAATAAAAATTTAATTAGGCCCGTCTACTATTTTGATTGTATTTCATGTTTTTAGGGTTGTTCAGGTAAGTGAAATCTTGTTGATATTTCACCAAGAAAAATTTTGATATAGTATTTATTTCACATAAAATGTACTAACCTCATAATTTTTAAAATAATTGCTCACTGGCCTTACTCAAATTCAGCCTCTTCTATTTTGGAATATTAAAATTTTAATATTTCTATCCTATTCAAAATTATTGTCTCCTCTATTTCAGATTTAAAACCCCCTTCTCTCTCTCTCTCTCTCTCTCTCTCTATATATATATATATATATATATTTTTTCCCTCTTTGCTTTATACCTTTTCAGTAAAAAAAAAAAAAAAAAAAAAAAAAAAAAAGGCCATCCTTTGCAATTTTTTAATTAAAATTCTTCTTGTATGGTAAAAAGGAGTGCTTTGACTTGTAGGTACAAAAAATGTCCTTGAGAATCTAAAAATTGGCCTTTTCCTACCATCAGTGCTTTGTCTTTATTTAAACCTGAGAGAAACATGAATAGAACTCAAACTGTAATCTAACTGAACTATATTATTCATTATAACATTTTTGGGCAACACTTTGCTGTAGACTCTCCAATCCTAGACAAATGCATGGCATTTTGTAGTTTGTAATCATACTTGCCAACCTCCTGCTTTTTTTAAAATGAAAAAACATACTTTCAACCAGAAAATTTATGAAATTAAATTTGTCTTGCTTCTATATGGTAGTAAATGGAATCCTAGATGATTTCATTTATCAAATAAAATTTCTGGTATGAAGTATATTTTGTTGATTTAAAAAAAGCGGGAGGCTGGCAAGTATGTTTGTAATGCGCTAAAAATACACAATAGGTCTACCTTGAAAAATCCATTTAACTTCTGAAAAACTTATCAATTTTCTTGCGAACAAATTCTAAATGTTTTCTTATTGGGTATTTTCAGAGTGTGGAAGAAAAATACTTTAGTAAATCATTGAAAGGTGTTAAAAAAAACATTTATTTTACTTTTTAGGTGTTGCAAAAAAAAAAAAATAGAGCCATTTTTTTTTTTTTATGCACAGCTATTCTTGATTTATGCACATTTCTATTACATTTCCGTGTAATCCATGGTTCCTCGATGATGTTAACTTTAAAATGCAATTTCTGTGTATACATGACTCGGTAGCAGATTTTAAACTGTGCTTTTAGGCCAGCAAAAATCAGTTTATGGAAAAGGAGAAAGATGAAATGGTAGTTTTTAAGCAATGTGGTAGATGAGAAATAATGTGAATTTTAAATGGATCCTATCATGACCTGTTCCTCATAGCAGGATGGAACACAGAGGGTTCATTCGGACCTAACTTCTTTCTAGTCGAGAAGTCGTGAATTTTTAGGAACTTGACCTTTACAAAACTGAAAGCAGTTTAAAGGTGAACTGAAAAACATAAAGAAAAGAGACTGATATGTGCACTAAAAGGAAAGAAAACTGGAAAAAGAGTCATTTTTATCCATGAAAAAAAGTTTCATTTAGATGGGTCATAGGTTTGTTCATTGTACTGTTTTTTATGGACTTTTTTTCCATTTTTAAGTTGCAAATAATTGTATTGCAAATTATGTATGTTTATACAAAATGATTAAAAAAAAAAAGAAGTCTAAGAATTATTTTGATTTCATTTGAACGGAATCTAAGTTTTTAGGGTGGTTTAAGTATCATATTGTTTGAATTTTGTTTTGTTTTTTTAAAGTTCAAAAAGTTTAAGAATGTTTCTTACAAGAATTTAAGATTCACTGTAGAAGCAACTGAATGAAATATCTTAATATCAGCCTCTTCTTGGGCCTAAGCAATGTTGCAAATGTTTTTTATGCAAATTATATTTTTGTTTAATATATATATATATCCACAAGCAAAATTTCACATCTAATTATTTTGATCGCTTATATAATTATAATCGGATAGGATAGATTGCATTATCCTATCAAAAGAAAGTATATTTTAGTAATATGTATTATATTAAAGACTCATGAGTATTTGTTAATTCTTTTTCAGCTTTTGAGAAAAATGAGCTGCCGCTTGCCATTCAAGCCCCTTCTGAAAATGAACCTCTGAAGACGTTAAGGTAAATTGTTTGTTGTTAACATTTATTGTTAACAGGAAAGTGTACCCTAGTGGCTTTTGTGCTATTCAACCTGCACTTGTTTAACCCATTGTAATCTATATTCACAGTCTAATCCATTTATTGCCTCTGTATAAATATTTCCTGTTATTATAACATACTTTTCACAACAGTCTCAAATGAGTTCTGTTATAATCTCAATTTAGGTCTCCTAAACTATTAGCATTCATCACTGCTTGCAGAAAGTCATTTAAAGCCAAATTATTTTTGTTGAGATGCATTGTAATATGGACTCCATTTCGTTTTTGGGTACTCTAAAATTTGTTTTCCGATAACCTTGATATTGCTGTGAATATAGTGTGATTGCAAAAGTCCGTGCCCTATTTCATGGCAGAAACTTACAATTTTTGACTGTGCTGATGTTTCTTTTAAAACCCTATTATTAACTGACAGTTATCTATGTGTGCCGTGATTGTGAGTGAACATAACGTTAAAAAAAAGTTTTTCAAATTAATTTGTGTGCAATGTTCAAAATGGAGAAGGAAAAGTTACATTTCCATCATGTTACATTATATGAGGTTAAAAAAGAAGTGAGTGTTGGATGTGCTACAAAAAATATTCCAGACTTTTATTTGGATTGTGTTCCCACTCTTAGGACGGTGGCTTTGACGATTTCGAAAGGGATTATCTGATTTTAATCTAAACGAAAAAATTCACTCTGGGCAGTCTTCTGGCATGGAGGGTGACTTAATCTATGATTCAATGAATAATAATCCACGGATGACTGTTGCTGAGAGACTCAATGTTGACAATTTGACTGCATTTCACCATTTAAAACAACTTGGGTACACTTCGAAACGCGACGGAAATCAGGCACGAAATTTTGCAATTGCCCACTATTTCTTTTTTAATTGTAAACATAAATTCTCAAAGGGGAATGTGCAATGGCTGAAAAAGTCCATTCTTCTTTGAGCCGTTAGTTGTGTTTGAAACCTAGTTATAGATACCCACTCTATCTTGAAGGAAATGAATAGCAAGACATTTTCATAAAAATGCTTTTAGAATTTTGGTTAAACTACGTTACTTTTCATGATGGAGTGCTAAAATGAGTGTTAGACTGAAACAAGTTTTTAAAATCGATACCCAATTTTGGTCCTCTTCCTCGTTTCGCCGAAAACAAAATTGAAACTGTTTTAAAAATTAATTTAAAGTCATTAATATACAGCATACATATATGCATTTTATCTGAATACTATTTTGCATAGAAATGACAGTACATTGTGGAGTGCCTCCTCTTACTATTTTAAAAATATCTGAGAAGAAGTGGGGCTCGTTCGGGGCTTTAGACTTACGTCACTATGTCGATTTAAAAAGAATGACACCCCTCGGTTGTTTGTAACTAAAGAAAAAAATATAAAGCATAGGTTTCATCCATTGATAGCAAAACACGTAGTTTAAGTTAAACCTATAGTAATACAAACGCGTAATGATTTGCGTAAATTCCATCGTTACAAGCCTTCAGTAAATGAGTGATCCCTTCGATTTCTTGCAAGTATTCAGGCTATAACTAGGTGAGTGCCTCTCTTTAACTGGTGTATAAGATCCATGTTAAGATGATTGGCTTCATTAATCACCCATCAGTGAACACTATGAAGTTTATTACTTGAAAATTGACACACACAATTAGAAGTACAGTGAAATCATAAAAATAAAACAAACAATATGCATAATTAGATTTTAAATTGAACATTTCTCACCCATCAGAGATAACTCACTGCTAATAGAATAGGATGACACTCTCATGTTACAGATCCTTTTCTGCATACTTAGATGACGAGAGAGAAAAAAACGCCGGTATTTAGTTTGCCAACTGAGAAGAAAAAGGGTTGCCAAAAGCTAAACAGAAACTTAACGATCGTGAGGGCCGGTCTCTGATGGGTTAAGAGTTGATGAGGGTGAAGACTTAACGATTATTGAAGTCCACCCATCCGTTACGTTGGTATATGAAACAGTCTCCGCGCAGGGAGACGCAGTCACGTTTTACATCCGTCATAGTGGACGATCTTTCAAAATGACTTCCATGTGACAACCAACCCATCATCCGAGTTCACGGATGGCGATAAAGGTAAAAAGAGCCAGAATAAAACGTAAGTGGAAGAAAAACAGTTTACTCACATAATAAATGATAAATTTATCTAATATATTTAAATAGACCTACGTTTATGATTTAAAAAAAAAAAAAAAAAAAAGAGAGAGAGAAAATTTTGAAACTGATAACATTGGCAAAAGGAGGGGAAATTACTTTAAAATTTACCTACATACATAATTATTAATTCATTAAAATAAGGTGCTAAAAGGATTAAAAAATAATTTAATTTAAAAATAATGAATTGAATCAAAATAAATAATACCTGCTAGATTTAACTCCTTTTATGTGAATACACAGTATGTATGCCTTTTTCGAAAAAGGAGTGCCATTTGGAGGAGGCTGAGTTTCTGCCTCAAGGAATGCGATATTTAAAAAAAAACATTAGTCATCGTAGGTCAAACTGAAGTAAAACGAACAAAAACTACACAAAAGCGAAAATAGTTAAATTGGACTAAAATAGGAACCCTCAATAACACTTTAAGCCCAGAAAATAACAATTATCAATTTTATTTGCCATTTCAACATTCTCAAAGTACCTATTTTACCATAGACCTATTTAACATCATGAGTAGTATAGCTTTAAAAATATATGCGAGAATAAAACTATCAAAATCTTTGCTCATCTCAAATATAGCTTTGCCCCATTCCTCCTGTGTGCCCCTATTGTGAAACTTTATCCTGAAGTTTGCTTTTTGTGCCTCTGACCAACACTTCTAATTTTCATATGAAATAAAATGCAAGTAATTCATCCAGACACAGAAAGATTTCCTATTTATATGAATTTCATCTCATTAAAAATTTGCTTTGTTTTACCTTCTATGATGACTTCAGTAAATGATCATCAGCTGTTTTATTCTGTATTGTTATTCTAAACCTTTCTTAGAGCCTGTTCGAAATACTTCTCCAGCATTCAAGCTAAAAAGATTCCTATCCCTAGGATGTCTGCAGATTTTAATGAGCACGTGGAAAGTGATTTCAAAGTTTAATAATATATATGTGTTGTTTCAAACGAAAATCAAATTTCAAATTAATAATTTGAAATTTGATTTTCGTTTGAAATATTGTATTCAAGGCGAATGTTTCTCGCTGGAAAAATTTCCAAATATTAATATATATGTGTTGTTTATAATTTGTATTTACGTCTTGAGTCAGTGATGACTGATCAATATAAACAGTGAAGTTCATAGCAATACATAAACAGATTTCATTGGAGCCAATACAGCTCAAATCATTGAGACATCTTCAAAATGACCGAAGGAAGAAACGAGATTTTAAGAGTTTTGGTTCCAGCCAAAATAGAATGCTCACCGAAACTAAGATTTTGGGCCGAAACCTAATGTTCGGTCAAACTCTAACTAAAATAGCTTTCAAAAATATAATTCTGTTGGAAATATTTTTACTGGCAGTTGTTTTAACTTGTTTTCTGGGAATGGAACCATGATAGTACAGTCACTTAAAAAAATAAGAAAAATCAAATGAGCACATCCATCCCTTTAAAAAAAAAAAAAAAAAAAAAAAAAAAAAAAAAAAAAACAACTAGCTACCTGTGGTGCTTTCATTCAATGTAAAATATGGTTTATTTGTACTCATTGATTGCAGTTTTTGTCCATTTATTTTGTTCACACTCCTTGCATGTTGATTAAAAACAACCTGTATGTACCAAGGGGTAGATGAAAAATAAAAATCTGGCCTCCACTGACCTAAGAGGAAGTGAAAAGGATGACTTTGTTTATAAACTAGCAGTGGGTCAGTGAAGTGCCTTCCGTTTCAATGTTCCAGTGGAATGACTTTATTCTCTTTTTAGGGAAGCTGGCAGTCCGGATACAGTGTTGTCGTCCTCTTCTCCCGAGTGTTGTTTGTCCGAGACCCAGAGCAGATGGCCCAAGCTGGTGTTTGTGGACAAGATACTGCCAGAGAGCAAGCGCAACACCTCTCCTGTCATACCCCTCATGTATCCAATACCCATTCGATGTAAGACACTCACTCTCACCTCAAAACGCGATTACATTTCTTTTCCTGTCCTAAAAAGGGCATCCCTTCTCCATGTTACTCAATTCTGTATATTACTTTTTATCTTCATTCTATCTGAATATTTTCTCCCACATGCATTGTTTCTTTTTTTTTCAGTGGCAGTTAAGTTTGAAAGTATAAACATAGTGTCAAGTCCTTACTAGAACTATGAAAATAATCTTTCATATCACTTTTTATCGTAGCTCATGACATCATTGAAATTGTAGGGTCATTTGAAATCAGGGTTGGCATTTTTGCCGGCAAAAACTGGAATAAAGCAGGGCAAAAATGACAAATTCTTATTTTTCTTTGATGTGTAATAAAATCTATAAGCATAATAATGGTATAAACAATTAAATTTAATAACATATCATTTAATATCTTTATCTAATTTGCTAATTAATAAATATAATTAAATATTTTAAATTTTTATAAAATAGGTGGGATTCAGTATAATACTTAGGAATTTAAGAACCAAATTAAAAATCAGATATCTAATTTTTCTTTCTTAAGTAAAGTATTTTGTCAGCCATTAATATTTTTTTAATTATCAAAAGGTTTTATATAACTTTGCTATTTTTGTTTTATGTAATACGTCTTAAAATATGTAAATTTTAATTATTTATCCGATACTAATTTATAATAATTTATCTGATGAAACTAGTCTGTTACAGATAAAAAAGTACTTAAATTGGAAATTATATATTGAAAAAACTCATGTCTTGTTAGGAAACTAGAATTTTTTTCCCTCCCTCTTACACTCCAAGAAAGGCATGAAAAGTTACATTCTTTACTTTCAGCCTGTAACCATTTTATCTGTTTGCACTATATTCTCTGTCCCTCCCCCTCCCCCCCACTCTCAAAAACTCTTTTGAAATTGTTAAATGATCACAAGACAGATAACAAAATACCAGAGTATAGCACCCTGTTTTGTAGTGGGTCAATGGAAAAGTAAGCGTGCAGGTACACAAATTTTGTACAAGCACTGGTATTGTACAAAACCAGGCAGGACCAAACTGATTTCATAGATAACAGGTAAAAAAAATTTCTTTATTTCTTAACTTAAGAGTTAAAAAATAAATTTAAAATACTTATTTTTTAACTAAGCATTAAGGCTAATGTCAGACGAATATCTTTTTGCACGTTTTTTCAGCCTCCCTACACATGCTAGCGAAGGTGTAGGGAGGCTGTAAAAGCATGAAAAAGATGTTCGTCTGACAATAGCCTTAGTTTCTTTTTTTTTATGAAATACTTTTTTCTCTTTTTCTGTAAAAAAAAATTAAATGGACCTATTTTTGCCAACACTTTGGCAAAAACCTATTTTTGCTGGGATGATTTTAACCAGGTTTTTCCCACAGTTTTTTCTGCCTATGGCAAAAACTTACCAGCCCTGTTTGAAATACAACTTTGTATCTTTTACTCGATGTACAATACTTACAATAGACATGTGCATTATGTTATAATATGTAAAATAAGCATAAAATGGATCAATGAGTCAAAAAAGAAAAAAAAAATTACCAGATATAATTGTAGTTTGGGAACTTTTATGTTAAATAAAGAATAGCCATTATTTTAACTTTTCAATGGCAGGCTGTGAATGGATGAATCCATCAAAATATAAGATTAGTTATAAAAAGTTTGATCATTTCTATTATAATATCTTAAAAAACTTTGCTAAAAAATAATGATAAAATACATAAACACACACATCATCAATACCAATAACAAAATCTCACATAATCAGGTCTGTTCATGATGAGACTGAGTCTGTAACAGGATTGTTCAGAGATTGATAAGAGATAACATTAGCTAGAAACAGTTTGCTTCATAATGAAAGCATCGGATCTGTCACACAAAAAAAAAAGAAGACTATTACATTATTGAAGGTCCCAAAAGCTTTTAAAATATCGTTTAGAATTTTCAAAAATAGATCACTAGTTCCCATGAATTCAGCCGCATCCATTCAAACAAGATTTGACACTGCCACCCGGCTGACATAAAAGTACTGTAGGTATTTTATTTATGAATTCTTAATTTCATAAATTGGAGTTTATATATTATGTTTCATTGTACATCAGCTATGCTACTAAATGCTGTCAAGCCTATCTATCTATGTGTGTGTGCTTGTTTGTCTGTCGAGGGCAAAGCTCAGTCATCCCACACGTCTTAAAATTTTAATTATGCTTCAGGGAAGCCATTTCAACCATACGTTTTTTTTTTTTAAATTCTGGACTTTTTTTTGAGGGGGTGTTGCTAAATTTCAATCAAAATGTGTTTCTTTCAACAATTAAAATTCATTTTTATTCTTTCCTGTTGCCACATTATAAAAAAAAAAATGGAGAGTGAGAATTAAAATAACTAAATAAAATGATGATGTATGAAGACTATTCATTCATGTGGCTTTTTAAATTTATTTATTTTGAATGTGTATATTTTATGTTTAAAAGGCAATAAAAAAAAAAGCCTACATATAAAGGGCACAGGAAAGAATACTGTCCATAAACTTGACATTTATTTATTTGAGAGATTATTTGCTACAGCAGCAGTTCCCAAGCCATCGGTCGCAGAACAATCAAGGTTTCTCACAAAAATATATCATTTCATCATCTGTTTAAAAAATATAACAATTTCAACAACAAATAATATTTCTAGGGAAAATCCTTAATTTCTTTCTGGATACAAACAGAATATTCAGAAATATCAGTTTGAGGTCCTTGATGGGGTTCAACACTTTTTTTTTTATTTTGCTTTTCTACTTTGCTGTTTTAAAAAAAAAGAGTACAGAAAAAAAACTGTGTGTAGAAAGTGGCTAAAGGTTAAAATGAGCCAGTTTTAGCCCTGATAGAGATGCCCTCATAGGTAAACACCAGATAATAATTAAATGTATTTTTCATTATCTTTATAGTTTGTGGGTTGTTTTAATTATTATTCTACTTACTTACATTGAAATTACCAATTCTTCTTTCTTTTTTTATAGTGTATGCTTTGTATGAAAAATTGCCTTTTTTCATAGGTTAAGATATCCGATAGCTTATAGAGGTCATACAACGATTTCCATACAGATGTACACCCTTGTATTAGGTGGGTCGATAAAAAATTTTTTAATTGAAACTGGTCGCGTACCATTAAAGGTTGGGAATAGCGATGCTACAGAAATAAATTATTTATGACAACAAGGTTTTTTTTCAATTTTTGTGCAAGGCCATTTTCCTGGATGAAATTTTGATTAGTTTTTGTTACATCTGTAACTATTTATAAGTAATTTTTATTTTTTCAAATGAATTTTTAGTGACTGAATTACAATCTTTCTATAAAATTCAGTACATTATCTCCTCTTTTTGAGTAAACTTATTTGGAAGTAGAGATTTACAATTTAAATACTGATGATCCTAGTGAAAATTTATAGTTGCAAAGCTCACAATTCGCTGATTGCATACCGTTAAGGTGAGGGCTGCTATTGTAATGATTGCTGTATTAACATTTTATGGGCATCGAGGGTTAGTTTAATACAAATGGTTCTTTTTTCTTTTTATTACTACATTTTAGAAAATTTGTGGCTAGAATGATGTTAGAAATAATGTTGTGCTGATAGAGTTAGATGTATTTTATGCTGTTGAATTTTTATTCATTTGTTGTTCTCAAATAAATCTATAGTGTAATAAAAAATTTTGTTTTTCGATTGAATCACATATTTTTCCCTCTTCCAGTATTCCCCAAAGAATGGAATGAATTTGACGAAGACAAGGTAAGTGAAATGAACATTATTGAGTTCTTCTTTGCTGTGCTTTAAAAATGTGCCTGTTCTATATTTTGTTGTTAACTGCTTCATTTTGATAGGTTCACATAAAACATGTGGTTAATAGGTGTCTATTCTGTTCTGACTCTCTGTTTTTCTTAGTCTCTGTGTATGGTACCTTTGAGTAAAAATAGCATGCACCCAGATTTTTAATACTTTATTTTGGGAGGAAAACATTTATTTTAATAAAATCCAACAGTTTTTATTAAAAAGACACATTATTTCTTCATAGATTTAGAAATAAAATGCTGACTCATTATTTCATGAAGTGGAATCATGGTGAGATAATCAAGTATCCTTGATTTTTAAAGTAATTAAAAATCTCAGTGTGGCATACAGGGAAATATGTTGTTGCACACTAGAAAACTTTTATCATTTTACAAAAAAAAAAAAGACATAAATGACCTTACAATTAGCTGGCAATAGTGGTTTTGATGGCTCCAGATTATTTTAATTGTTCTTTCTCTTAACTATCATCCTGTCCTTATTGGCATGAGTTCATTAAAAAAGAGTAAATTAAGCTAGTTATTATGTTAATTATGCCCATGAAAATGAAATGTTATTATTATTTTAATTTCATTTAGAGATTTCAGGGATGTTTGCAGTTTTTTTTTTTTTTTGTTGTTGTTTTTGTTTTTCTTGGATCTGCATTTTATGTGGGAAAAAAAAAGTTATTTTTAGGAAATTTACTGTACATTTGCAAAAAATAAACATTTGTAATGAAAGATTGAATCCAGTTATTCTACTCCAGATTAAGTGTTTATTAATATTAACTTTTTTAAGTCCTCCTGCTAAAGTCTTCCTTTCGGGTGTGTTTGTTTTATTTACAAAACACACATTTCAATATCTAACAAAAAAATTTAAAAATTGTGACGTATTCAATTTTATGGGTTCTGGAAAGGACTGCTTTTATTCAATAGAATTCTGTGTAGAGGCCTGGATTCAGTAAGAAGCATTCAAGAAACATAAATGGATTGATTTTCCCACGAATGCTTATGTCATGCACAAGTAGCATTGAAAAAAAGAAAAACATAGTAGTGGATGGAGTGCTTCTAGTTAAAATAGTGATGAAAATCTCTGCGAAAGATAGAAAAGGCCACACAAACTTTTTAGGTGTGTTTGTAATTCTATAAATACGTAGCACCTACAGCCGTTGCCTGTCCTCCTAGAACAGTGCAAAAATGAATAGTTTAAAATTGGAGAAGTTTTCTTCAGTCTATTCAATCCTATCCTATATCAGTCGTTCCACGCTATCCCAGGATAGGTCATGATTCTAAGTTTCATGATAGGTTGATGACATCCTATTAACCCTTAAATGCCTGATTTTTCAAAAATCATTGTAATAATGTTTTTCGGCTTTCATTTTTTAAATAAATCATGTGAAAAATACTTTTAAAAATCATATTTTGTTTTAAGTAGGGTTTATGGCTAAAAAACAGTTTGTTACTCATCGGCAATACGGGTCTTTAATTAAAAAAAAAATTTCCTTGATAAAATTCTATAATATTAAACCCACAAGAATTTTAGGAACTATAATCATATCTATATATATAAAAGCCGTTCTCTGTGTGTATGTCCTTTATACAAATCTTCAATTTTAGACGGATTTGCACGAAACTTGCTGTATATACATTTTAGAACGTGGAAAAGATCCCTGTCTACTTTAAAAAATCATCAGACCAATATTTATCCCTTGTTTCTATCATCTTTCATAATTTAACATTATAGAAATATCTCATTTTAAATTTTCAAATTCAATAGCTTCTTTCCTGTTGCCACACATCTAAAAAACTGCTCAATAATTAAAAAAAAAATTGATAACTCGAGTACTTTGTTTTAATAGCCAATAAAACTTCAGACTCGACCGCTACATTTTTGAAATCGACGTCATTCTATTCAGAAAATGCACATTTTTCATATATTTATGTAAAAACTTTAACTAAGCATGTTTTAAGATGACCTTAGAAGTACTTTAGTTGAATCTAAAAAAATCTCTTTTAATGAAGTCGTTTCAATATCAATTAAAGAAAATGATAATAGTAAAAAAAAAAATCGTTTGCTAGATATGACGTCAATATAATTTGTAACTGGCTCTAAAAACTAGATGCTACAATTTATTCCCTATTTTTTTGTAATCTTTAATTATATCATTTAGATAAATGTTTTAATACCTGAAATGCAGTGATAACATTCTACGATTTGTATTTAATACGGTTATATAAAATACAATTTTTCTACGATTTATATTAAATAGAAATTATAGCTACTATTTTTTAGGGTAAGCTTTTTTTCTTTTTTAAACAAAATTTCATGACTGACAGACTTTTCTGTTAGACGTTGAAATAATGGGATGCATGATGTTTAGAGATCAAATTGCAGTAAAAGCGTAATTTATGGTACGGTTAGGTTGTTGCCACCAACAATATGGTGCTAGGCGCTACTCATAGATATGTCTTTTCTTCATAATATTGCATTAATAGCAAACGGATATATCTTTCTGAATTGGGTTACAGGTATATTTAAAAATATATCTGTGATTGAAAATTAATTTAAAATGGATAAACAATCCGTAAATTGAGATAAGCTTTTCAAAAAAATATTACTGAAAGTACTTTTTGTATTCTATTAGATTTTAAAATAATCTAATGTGCGATGTTTAAAGGTCAAATTGCAGTAAAATTTAAATTTATGGTTGGGTTAGGTTGTTGCCACCAACCATATGATGCTAGAGTTACTCATAGTTCATCAATGTCTTTACTTTATAATATTGCATTAAGAGCAAACAGGTATATCTTTCGTAATTGGGCTGCATGTAGGAATGAGATTTCCACGTTTTTGCACACCAGTATATTCTTAAAGAAAATGTTGTTCTGTTAAATCAAGAGAGTGTCCCGATTTAATGAAATATCATTTACTCTAACAAAATACTGGTGTGAAAAAATGCGGAAATCTTATCCCTGGCTGCATGCAAATCAAAAATATCCATGATTGAAAATTACTTAAATCCATTCACATGAAAAAAAATTGAGATACAATTTTCAAATAAATATCATTTGACAGAAGCTTTTTCTATTCGACAGTGTGAAAAACGAAATTGTATGATGATCATAAGTTAAAAAATTTTTAGTAAAGGCAAAATTTATGGGTTAGGTCATTGCCATCATCAGTATAATGTCACAATTGGCATTGTGTTTGTAGTTATATATATATATATATATATATATATATATATATATATATATATATATATATATATATATTCTGAAGATGTGTCGAAATATGTAAAATTTTAATATTTTTAATGCTTTTTTTATTTAAATGACGCTTTTTAAGCAAATAATTGTACTTTAATATATGTTATGACATTTGTTTGGAATATACATTATTATGGTATAGTTAATAGTAGACGCAATTAAAACTATTTTACTTATATTTCTTTTAACGATTCGTGGACGGTAATGCATTAATCTCAGTTATTGTCATTGCCGTATTATTTCATTTTAATGTATTTTACCCGGGTGGACCCTTATTATTGACACGAGCGAAGCCGGGTAGATCTGCTAGTATATTATAAAGCAGTAAGCTCTAAAAGTTCCGCTCGAGTGTTTTCAAAAACTACCCGGTGGATTTTTTTCCAAATTGTATCATTCGATAGGAAATATTCCCGGGGTAGTTTATGAGAAAATATACAGGGATAGCTATGATTTTTTATGATAAATTTTGTATTTTATTGCTATTTTGAACGAAAAGTTTGCCAGTGATCATCTTTTGGCGAAAGGTTTGTTTATTAAAGAATTGAAATAGTTATCCGTCCATTAGAAAATAATGCAAATACCTCGCAAATAAGTGGAAAAAAAATACTGATATTTAATTAAAAAAGACAAAAAAAAAAAAAAAACTTTTAATAAGACACAATATTATAAAACTAAAATATTTAATTTAAACACGAAATAAATATCTTTAATGCTTAAAAATATAATTTATTGTGAAATTTTACAATTTATACGATATTTGGCGAGTTATCGCCTGCGTTACGTTAAAAAAATGAATCTGAAAATTTGATTAGACTAATTTTGAATTACAATTTTTTTAATTTTAGTTCTATTCTTTTTCTTTTTCTCTAACTGCCACATCATGGGATTTACAGGAGAAATAAACTGATGTAATTGTAAAAGTTACTGTATTTACGATTCTCATTTATGTTTGCCGCCAAACAATGCTTAGCCAATTTTTTTTTAAGCCAAAAATGCATAAGCGTGACATTAGCTTGAAGATTTTTGCAATAATGGTGTTTTTTCAAGTGACCGAGATCATTTTTGAAGTACATTTATATATTCAATTATAAGTTATATAGATATCAGTTAATATTTTAAAAGTGGAATCAAATATCTAAATTTTAGTTTTTCTGCCGCACATACATATTATAAAATAAGTTCATGCTTTTTAAAAAGGCTTTCGCCGTAATTGCGGAAGCATATGATTTTTATACACTCGAACTCAGATCAAGGATTATTAACCATTTTTTATTTTTCTTTTTTAGTAAATATTATTGTTTATTTCTTTGGCGATAACACCAATTTCCCATATAGGAAAATTCGGTACTATTTAGTTATCCCATCGACCCAAAATCTATCTCCAAACTATAAGATTAAATGCCAATAATGGTTGATCGTAAATGTCACAATCACTTAACTTTAAGCAAAGTTACACGCGTTTACGTTATCAACTGATTTTTATTTCAACGTTTTATTTGTATTTTTATTAATGTTATACTAATTTATTTGTTCTTTCATTATTTAAAATAAAAATTACGTCAATTTGTATAATTTGACGAGTGATTTGGCGCTTTATATAATTTGGCGAAATTGGTCGACAGGATAACCAAGTAGTACCAAAAATTCACAATTTCAAACTTTAGGAGCTGAAAATTATTCTTAAGGAAATTTATGCAATCATATGTTATTACTATAAGAAAAATTCAACATTTTGAAATAAAAATTGCTAGCTAAGAAAAAATTGCAAATCTTTTTTGGTACTTCTTAGTTATCCCGTCGACCAATTTCGCCAAATTATATTAATCGCCAAACCACTCGCCAAATTATACACATTGACATAATTTTTATTTTAAATAACGAAAGAGCAAATAAATTTGTAAAACATTAATAAAAATACAAATAAAACGTCGAATTAATGGTTTTATTGGCCATTATTGGCATTTAATCTTACAATTAATTAATTAATGGCAACCATTATTGGCATTTAATCTTTCAATTTGGCGACAGTACTTTGGTCGACGGGATAACTAAGAAGTACCTCTTTTTTAATTTGTTATTTCTTCATATTTTCCCCTTTGTTAGGTAATATTTTAAAAGATATTGGACTAATCTTAGATATTTAAAAGCACATAAATTAACATCTGAATTCCAATTTTATATTATTATTATTATTTATTTATTTATTGTTATTATTTATTTTATCATTTTCGATAATCAAGTCACCGCCAAATGGCATATTTACTATATTACTGGAAGCTTTGTTGGCACACATGTCATATATGCTCCATGGACCTAATGGGCTTCAAAATGGCGTTATTTTGCCTGACATGGTAACACGGCTATATTTGTTTATTTACTAATAAATTGTTTATTTACCTTTATTTTCTTTTTTTAAACTATATAAACCGTTTTTTTCTCTAGATATTAATTAAACTTTATTTTATTTATTGTTATTTCCTTTTAAAATAATAGAAAATAATTTAAATATATATATGTAACTGGTATTCGAAAACGATGTTTTCGCCAAGTTGGCATGAAAAAAAATCCCGCCAAACCAGGTATGTATATGACATCTGTGCCTAACAGTTATTTACATTATTGTGATTACTTAGTATTAGACAACAGATTGAAGAGTATTTGGCATATTTTTATTATATGGTCTTTGGCGAGATAAAGAAAAAGGCTTTGGCGAGTGAAGTGAATTTTTTGTATATTTACTGGCAACCTATTTACTTTTCATATACATATAAGCATTTTTTCCAATTTTTATGATATTTATTTACTATAAAAAAGAGCTATTTATCTACATTTAAATACAAACAGAAATAATTTGTGGTACTTCTTGATTATGCCGTCGACCAAAAAAATATCGCCAAATTATAAAATTAAATGCCAATAATGGGTGATCGTAAATGTCAAATTTACTTGACGTTAAACACTTTACACGTGTTTGTTACGTCATCAAGTGATTTTTAATTCGACGTTTTATTTTTATTAATGTTTTAATAATTTATTTTGTCTTCCTTTATCTATCCTAATAAACGAACACATTGCTCTGTCTATCTGCGTGTCTGTCTGTGTGGGATGGATAGCGAAATCTACCGCACGTAGAAGTCTGGAAATTTAGGTGAGATTAGTTCAAGACAGGTCCTGATGCACCTGTGGCTCGGATTTTTAATAATTTAAGGGCCAGGGCCCCTGGGCCCCTTTAAATTTTTATGCACAAAATTGTTAATAACTTTCCTCCTTTTTATCCAATCTTCTTCGTTCTGGGAGAGCTTTCACCCTATAGTTATTCTCGCTATTCTACTTTCCAGTTATGTTCCTGGATCCTTGGAGCCCGATACAGGGTCCCTTGATTTTTTTGCGCTAATAAATTGTTAATAAATTGCTTCCTTTTAATCCGATCTTCATTTTTTCATTTAGTTATTCTTGCGTTTCTACATTCCAGTTAAAACCCTGGGGCCCACTCCAGGGCCCCTTGAACGTTTTGAGTGCCAAGCATTTTTCAACCCCTAATTTTCTCATCTTCTAAGCGAATAATTTTATAGTTGAGTCTTGAGTTTTTATTCCTGGACCCACACCCTCCTATTTTTATTGGGGCCCATTTTTAAACATTTTTCCAATATTTTGTGCATTACTTTAAAATATTATTGTAACAAATAATTCATACTCTGCGCTTAATTTTGACTGAAGTTCTAAAGCACTAAGTACTAAGACATTTTAACATTTTTTCATGTTAGGGCCCTTTTTTAACTATGAGTTGGCCGTTTTTGGGCCTCCTATTGTAGCTCCCTTAAAAATGGTCCGATTCACTAGCTTTTTTTTCTAACAACTTCCTAGGTCCTCCAGCTACTAAATGAACGACAGAACAATTTATCAGACTTTAGCTACCACTAATTTTGAATATTAATAGCCTCCTTGGGGCGGATTTTCTTAAAAGGATCCGAATTTCTTGAAATTTTCTTTAACATAGTTCTAGAATCCTCTGATTGCTTTAATAACTACTAAAACTATCTTTATACCCAACAACAGGCCAGTTAAGCTCCTGGTCCTTTGGGGCCTGCCCTTTGAAATTTTTGCATCATAAATAGTTAATTAATTGCCCCCTCTTAATACAATCTTCATTTTTGGAACCCTTTTTCCATTTAGTTATTCTCACGTCTATACATTCCAGTTAAGACCCTGGGGTCCCGTAGGGCCCGAGGGCTCGGTCCAGGGCCCTTGAACTTTTTTTGCACCAACTAATTTTCTTACCTTCTCAGTGCATAATTTTTAAGTTGAGTCTTGGATTCTCCTTCCAGGACCAACACCCTCATTTTTTTATTGGGGCCCTTGTGCCTTTTCTAAAGCATTTACTTAATTTTTTACACATTTAACTAAAATATTATTGTAACGAAAAATTAATACCCTATGCTTAATTTTGACTATCTGTAGATCTAAAGAGTTAAGTATTAAGATATTTTAACATGTTTTCATTTTAGGGCCCTGCATTTAACAGTCAATTGGGCCCTTTTTGGGCCCCCTATTATAGCTCTCTTAAAAATGGTCCGATTCACTAGCTTTTTTTCTAACAACTTCTTAGGTCCTCCAACTACTACATGAACGACAAATAATTTTCAGTCTTCAGCTACCACCAATTTTGAATATTAAATCGCCTTCTTCGGCCCTTGGTGCAGCTTCTTTAAAAATGATCTGAATTGCTTGAAATTTTCTTTAACATAGTTCTAGCGTCTTCTGATTACTTTAAAAACTACTCAAAAGTATCTTTTTACCAAACTACATGCCACTTAAGTCCCTGACCCCTTGGAACCCGGTACATGGCCCCTTGAAGCTTTTGCAGTATAAATTGTCAATAAATTGCCCCTCTTAATCTTCATTTTTGGCTGCTTTTTTTTTTTCCATTTAGTTATTCTCCCATTTCCATAATCCAGTTAAAATCTTGAGGCAACGTAGGGTCCTTTTGGCCCGATCCAGGGCCCCTTGAACATCTTGTGTGCCATGTATTTTCCCCCGCCTAATTTTATCAGCTTCTCATTGCACGATTTTAAAATTGAGTCTCAGACTCTTCTCCCTAGACAAACACCCGCATATATTTATTGGGGCCCTAGGGCCCTTTTTAAGCATTTACCCCATTTTTTGCGAATTTTTTAAAATATTATTTTAATGATTAATTCATACTCTATGCTTAATTTTGCCCGGTCTTTCTTTATACCTCAGCTACCACATTTATCGAACATTAATCTCCTTTTTCAGCATCAACTTACGTGTACTCACAACAGCCGTAAATTAAAAATTGCGTTACTTTAAAGGTAGCTTTTGATAAGGGATTTCATCCGTTTATTAAATATCGTGTTAATGTTAAAAGTAATTCAAGAAATTTACAAGGTGAGGGGGCATCTTCCGCCGTTTGGGGAAGCATTCTTTCCTCGGGTTCTAAGGGGCCGATTTCAACGATATTTGGTTCATTCAACTTAGATTACAATTCAGCTACTCTCTGTATTATGAAATTTTATTCTTGGGCTTCAGTTACCCACATTTTCTAATGATTCTAACGATTCTTAATGATTTATGTTGCATTCTTTTTTTTTTATTCTATCGGCTTGATTACTACGAGGTTTCGCTCACTCAACTTAGTTTTCGATTGTCTCCAGCATGTGTGGGGCACTTCCTGTAAATGCTGCCATACGTAGCGGGAACCGAAGTTACAGGTTCGTTCAGAAAGAAGTTTGTTGGAAACACAGTAGACGCTGGTGAAGGCAATGGGGATACCGAAATTAGGTTCATTTAAAAGAATTTCAAAAGATATAAAATCATACAAACTTGAGTTTTGCTTAAGGTTATTATTTACAAACCTCGGGCAACGCTGGGTGGGTCTGCTAGTAAGAAATAAATTTTATTTGCTCACTACAGAACAAAATAGGGTATTTCGCAAATTTCCAAACAAAACAAAAAGTACAAGTAGCAACCATTGAAAAACTAAATCTGTCTTTATTCTTAAACAGCACAAGTGTTGCCATCTACATGTTGAAAATCAATTTAATATTATTTTCAGAATGTATTTTATGGGCAACATCAGGTATTATAGCTTCAATATTATTCTAATAGTATTTTAGAGCCTCAGTTGGGTATGTTGCTGAAAAGCAGCACCCATCATTTAAGGGTTAAAGCTGGAATCCTATTGAATCTATAGAATCGTAGTCAATTCATGCATTCGAGTGCAACTGCACTCAGATAGGACAAGTTAGAGTATGAACACATCTCATTGGACACGCTTTTCATTTTGCAAATCTCTCAATAGCATTTGTTTTTTTTTTTTGTATTTTTCATGTGTGAAATAACAAATATCTACAAATGAAATCGGAATCTAAATCTTTTTTTTATGACCACAAATTTCACTCAATCTTTTCCCACCTGTAGGATAAGGAAAACATCCCGGAAGAGAAAACAGAGATGGGTCTTTTGAAGAACAAGATGTCTGGCATAGGAGGTTATTCGGCTCCTCTCAAAGACTCGGGAAACGTGGCGGTCACACTCACACTCTCCTCGGCCGCTGCAGAGGATATTTGCGGTGTTTTGTCAGCGCTGGCTGAGTTACTGAAGATTCCAATTCCAGCATCTTTTGAAATCGTGGAACGAACCGCCACGCCGCCGAGTCAGAAGCTTGGCTTGTATCGACGGGGTACGTAAAAAGGACTCTTTCACTCTGAAAATGAGAACTTTAGTGACTAATATTTAAAATGGATTGGGTACTAATGTAGTATGTAACAGACCACACTTCATCCATTTTTTAAGTCTTCCAAAGTTGAAATAACTGAAAATACAGTAAATTCTCAGTAAAGCCCCGCTCACTGTCATGCAAGGTTATGGGCCCAAGAAAAGAAAAAAAAAAATAAATCACAGAATGAAGCTATAATATGTGTTTCATAAGAGTTCCAATAAAACACATATAAGGCTACAATCACTATAACACATGCATAAGCACTTTGAACCCATGAAAAAAGAAATGGCTGAATGCAGCCATTTTGCTGTGTAGGAATCTGAAAAACATTCTAGCCGTGATAGATTGCATACTACATCATATTTTCTTTTATTTAATTTTTGTTGACATTTTTTTCTGAAAAACTGTATCCCTGTAGAGGAAAAACTCTCCTTCTTATTATATTTTTTCATGCCAGTTCCTTTTTATTCAATTGCCCCTTTTCTTACTTTTATTCTACTTTTTCTCTTTCATTCCTAGTTTAAAAATTCAAAATCATCTATATGATGTGGAACCCATCAAAATTCGACAAAAGAAAATATTAGAAAAAGAACTGTTAGATTGAATTTATTATAAAACCACAAAAGTAATTACAATAAAAAATCAGTCTAACTCTTAAAACAAAAGTTACCAAAATACCATGTGATTTCCATTAATTTCAGCTTTACTGAAAACATTAAACTTTGTTTGGAACAGCTTGCGAATACGCCCAGAGTCTGCCATCTTGTTTCTTTGTTGATCATCACCGATTTTGGATTTATTTATTTATTTTTGTTGTTGTTTATGTTATTAAATTAAGCATAAAGTGGTTATAAATGACCAACAAAGAAACAAGATGGCGGACTCCAGGCGTATTCACAAGTTGTTCCCTTTGTTCATATTTGCAATCAGTAATGTGTAATAAAAATAAGTATTTATCATGAAGTTATCAATTGAGTCTCTGGCCATTGATATTGCAAATGAAACATCAGCAAAATTACGTCACTTTGATGTAATCTTTTGTTATTATTATTAAATCTAAACATAACGTCAACATGACAAAACTTAGTTGCATACTTCTCACATTTATATTCACCATTTTAAAACTATTTTAATGCACAATAGGTTATTCACAAATATATTTTCAAGCTTAACATCACATTTGCCAGCTACAACTTTGCATGTGAACATTCTCTCTCTTGACTTTAGGTTCTAATCTCAGTGCCTTTGAGCAAAAAGGTATAGAACATTGTCTTTTAGATACATTCCTAGTAAATTATATAGTTTTATCAAAAGAAATTCATTAAGTATGATGTTATTTTCATTCACGGAAGCACTTTTAACTCCCTCTGAGATTAGCATCTTAAACTCGGGTAATGAGAAAATATTAAAATGTTAACAGTTTTACGAGGGAAAATTGCATGTTTTTTTTTAAAACAGAGAGACATTTTTTTTTCATTTAAAAAAAAAAAAATATTTTCTATTCTAATGAAAAATGACATCAATAAAGATACACTAAATCAAATTATTTCGTTTTTCTTTGTAACAATGGAAGTAATTTGATGACTGCCATTGCGAAAAAATTTCATTGAAAAGTTTTCAAATTAAAAAGAAAGTATAAAAATAACCCTATAAGATCTGGTGGGTGAAATTTTACCCCCCCCCCCCTTTCTTTTTAATCACCAAATGTCACAACAGCACTCAAATTTACGATCCAATTTATTTGCAAATAAGTGGGTACGTTAATTTGTGTGCATAAGAAACTGAAAATTTTGTTTCAAAATACTGGAGACATTTGAGAAATTCACCCATCAGAACTTATAGCATTAAAAATAGCGAGTGCAGGCACATCTACAAAGGGATAGCTTTCAATTAAAAAAATTATTATTAAAATTGTTTCTATTTAGAAATCCAGCACAGAGGATGAAAAAAAAAAAACCTGGCTTGTGTTTTAAATACACAGGATGTATATGCTTGTGTGCAAATATGCAAATTATCTGGAGATGCAATGCAGAGAAATGTAAGTAGCATATTGAACAACACTTCCCATGAGGAAAATATTCACAATTGCATTACACAGTGTCGCTTTTTCAAAGAATTGACGTCCAATAAATTTTTATTTCTGCCAAGAGAGTCGCTGCAGCAAGTTCAGATTCTGTGTGCTCAACCAAATAGATCATTTTTTTCATTTAAAGGATTTTAAACTGATTATTTTTATAATGTAATTTCCAATTTTATGATATACAGTAGACTCTCTCAAATCCACGCAACTTGGGACCAGAGGTTGTGCGGATTTCAGAATTTTGCAGATTTCTGATCATTGCTTTGTTTGCATTTTTTAAACAGTCATTTGAATATAATAATGCAATCAAAATTGTAATGAGTATTTGCAATACAGTAAAATATAAAAATAATTAGGTAAAGTAATAAACTAAAATGATAAAAAGTAAGATAATTTTTTAAATGATTCAATTATTAAAAGTAAAGGTCAATTAAATAAACAATAATGTATCGTTAAATATGCATAATAAAGATGAGATACATTTTCTTTGAATGATTCAATGAAACTTCCCCCATAAAGGTGTCCTATTCATTCCCATCAAAATCACAAAGTAAGGACATTTTATTTGAGTTTTAGCCAGTCTTAATAATCAAAAACGCTTGATTAATACAGAAATATATTTGATATAAAAAGCTTGCAATTACCAGTCATATCATCAATATCTTGATTTTTTTCAGAAATAAAATTATACTTCCTTCATGAAAAACTACAAGTTGAGTCATATTATTGAGAAAGGGAATGATTATAAAACTAAAAATTTCTCTCATTTGCCCCTCCATCTGAACTGAAAGTTTCATTGTTTACATCTGTGATGATGTGCATATTTTAGGCATTTGTGGATTTTAGGGTGGCAGATTTGGTGGAGTCTACACTGTACTTCCATTTCTACAATAGGATCCTATGGTAATTGCAGAGATATATTTCGAATACTGTAATGAATTGCTTTTCATAACAATTTACGTATATTAATGGATGTATTCAATCTATAAGTAACAGATTCTGAAATCAGTCGGCTGAAAATAAATGTTATTCTGGATAACTGGTTTCCATATAAATGGTTCCATACTGTTTTCTCTGTTTCCATAACCTGTGTTGCAGAATGAAGCACTGAGACTTTTTGTTCCTTAACAGCCAAAAACAATGATGTGAGCATCCAGTCTGTGTTGAATGGGAACCCTCGTTTTTGTCGTCACTGTGATATCGTCGTCTTGAGTGCTGGGATTCGCAAGAAAGCTGTCGACCTCAGCATGTCAAAGGAAGAGCAGGTAAGGACATTTAACTTGCTTCTTGGATGTCACCCTTTTTCACTCACTTCCTCCTCATAGGCTAGAATTGTAAAAATTATATCTGCCCGATGACACACAACATTATTTGGTACTTCCCATCGACCCAAATTACTGTCACATGTAAATTGTAAGATTAATTGCCAGTAATGGTTGCCATTCATTCATTAATTGTAAGATTAAATGACCAATAAAACCATTCATTCGACATTCTATTCATATATTTATACTACTCGTTTATGGGTTCTTTCGTTATTCAAAATAAAAATGACGTATAATTTGGCGAAATGGGTCGACTGGATTTATTTTCATAGTTTTTTTTAGACCTATTAAATAGATTAATTATATTAGCATTCTACATTGAGAAAACAATTTAAAAATTGTAATTTTTTTTTAAATCATGTGACATCCATAAATATTTGTTTCTATAACTAATAAAAGAGTTTCACTCTGTCTGTCGGTGATGGTTAAGAAAATCAGATCTGGATGAGGATAGTCCAAACGCACCTGAGGTTCAGATTTTTATTTTTTTGATAATGAGCTGAAATCTACATAATAAGTCATGCGACTGTCATTCACAAATACAGGCTGACCACTTCACTTCACCTATCTAGATGGCTATTTTTAACAAAAAAATATTTTTTAGAGTAAAATTGTATTAAAAAAAAGTTACATTTTTAGAAAGATCGTTTAAAAAAAATAATGTTTGAGAGATTAGTTACATTCATATATTCTGAGATAACTTTAGTCGAAATGAGATTGACAGCCCAATATCTCTTTCCATGGAAGTTAACACAAAAGATTCATTCTTCATTAAGCAAAAAAAAAAATATTAATTTATGGAGGTCATCATTCGCAAAGCAAGTTCTCAAACAAGGAGTTTTGCAGCACTGTCTGGTGTTATAAAAATAATTTGCATCTATAATCCAATCAAAGTTTAGTATAATTCTGTTAGATGAAATGTTATGCAACTCAACTTCCTTCACTAGCTTTTCCTGACATAAGTTAAAAGTAAATAAACCAATCACTTGTAATAATTTTTAAAGAATTAAATTTTAAAACAAATCGTCAGTTACTTATGCATTATCCATGCCAGGAAGTTAAATTATCAAAAACGGTTGCCAATATTAAACAGAAACATACATTTATTAAATAAATAACATCATTAAAAAAGAGTAAATAATCCAGAAGCCAATTAAAATAATACAAAACAATAATTTAGTATACATTTATTAAACACATTAAAAATAAATGATTGTGATGTCCCATTCACTTCACATTAGATTCATTACATGAGTTTCTTACGTCATGAAGTGATTTTTAGTTCGACATTTATCTGTATTTGTAATGCTTTTTACTGGTTTATTAGTTATATTCCATTAATTAAAATAACTATTAGAAGTTGTGATATTAAAAGAGAACAACCATATAAAAAAAAAAATGTGCTGATGTACTTATATAATAAATCAGTTTCAACTGACGACATCCGTTATTTTATGGGGCATTAAAGTTTGGTGATAATTTTTTTTTTCATGAAAAGTGCTTGACGGGATAGTGGAGAAGTACACTAAAAAGATATTAGAAACAATCTGGGTTAATGTAAATGTGGATATCATTAAAGGTTTTCCACAAAATAAATTCATTGACCCAATATGCCAATTGGCAGTGGACCCAATTACGGAATATTATTAATAGGTTTAAAAATCTCTGCTTTAGTGAATGTATTGTAACTGATAAGAATATGGACATGAAGCATAAATGCCTAAGTGAGCTAAGCAGTTTTTGTCAAAAAAGATGAAATAAATAGCAGCTAAGAATATGGACATAAAGCATAAATGCCTAAGTGAGCTAAGCAGTTTTTGTCAAAAAAGATGAAATAAATAGCAGCAAAAAATATGGAAATGCTACCGTGATCGCAAAGAGTTCTTGATTTCTCTGTCAAAATCTTCCGATTTGGCAAAGAATTAAACAAGTAAATTAAATTATTAACAAAAATAACATGTTGCCATGCTTAGCAGCATTTAAGAGACAGAGAAAGCTAGTATTAGATGAAAAATATATTATTTATTTTCGAATGTGTGCATTCCTTGACAGTTAAGATGCTTCTGCGATTCTCCCAGCAGAGAAGAAAAGAAAGACAAAGTGGCTTTTTTTTCGCACAGTCTTTCTAAATGTGCATTGACCAAACCATTAGAAATACAAACAAACTGAAAACGTTTTCTTAAATTTTGTAATTTTTACTTTCAAATACTGCAAACTGCATAAAAAAATATAAATTTTAAAGTTTTCAGAAAAGTTTTTGATTTTGTGGGGAGGGTTCCTTTTTTTTTAAGCTTGCATCAAGCTCAATTTTGGGGATACAGAAAAACAAAAAATACTCACCTAATCCAGATACTTTCTTCTCTATGCTATTAAAAATACAAACATTAGCCCTTTCAAAAAAATTCACAACTGGAAGTCACTTCTCTCCTCCCGGGGAAACTTTTTTTATTTGGAATCATTTCTATCAAAACAATAGTGTGCAGTAATAGTTTCACCATTTCCATCCAATTTATTTAAAACAAGCTGACCTGCCTTAAATGAATCTTTAATCTGTAGGATTTTATAGCTTTAAGTCGATTTTGTCTGAAATATGTGACTGCGGACTGGGTGAAAAACCAGTTTTTAATCAGTTAAAATACTGATATTGAGTGGTAAAAACACTCGAAATAACTGCAGCAGGAAATGGTGGGGGGGGGGGGGGGGGTGTGGAATATGTTTCCAACACTTCATAAATTTTGTGCTATTGAGTTGTTTCGAAAGTAATTTCATTTTTGTGAAAATGAAAGACGATTTTCTTATAAATATTTTATTAAATTATATGTTCTCTATTTTGGTCCAATTCTGTTTACCAGTACCTTTTTCTGGCGGTTGCATGATTCCACTCTCCTAAAACTTCTGATCTTTGCTGGCAAAAAATTGATCCAAATCATTTTTGACATCCTCATTTGAAGTAGAGGCTTCGCCTTCTAAAAAATTTTTTAGAGCCTGAAACAAATTATAATCTGAAGGTGCCAGATCTGGAGAATAGGGTGGATGTAGTAGTACATCCCATCCAAGCTCTGAAAGCTTTTGGTGAGTATCAAACTTTTATGAGGTCTCACATTATCATGGTGAAACATTATACATTTTCTATTGATCCATTCTGGCCTTTTCTGTTTGAGTGAATCATTGAATTTGTCCAGTTGTTGATGGTACACTTCAGAATTGATCGTTGTATTGTCTGGTAGAAGCTGAAAAAAAAAAAAATAAATAAATAAATAAATAATTCCATTGAAATCTCACCTAACATACAACATCACCATTTTTTGAAGTGTTTTGACCCAGTTCATCTTTTCTACTCCACAATCTCTTGCATTTAACATCGTTGTGTAGACAACCCATTTCTCGTCCCTAGTGATGATGATCACTTCAAACATGGATCCTTTTGTTGACATTTGAGAAGCAAATCACAGATGTCATTGCAAATTTCTTTCTGTAAGAACATGTGGAACCCATATGTCGAGTTTTGAAATTATACCAAGGTGTTTAACTTGATGATGAATGGGCGAATTCAATAAATTGAATCTCTCAATCCTATCAATGCCTTTATTTTGCCTTCATCAGCTTCAACTGGCCTTCCAGAACGTGGTGCCTCTTCAACATCAAAATTGTCTGAATGAAATTTTGCAAACCAGTTTTGGCACTGGCGTTCTGTCAACACATCTTCTCCATACCCATTAAGTAATTTTCTTTTTCTTTCTTGAACAGCGTTTTTACCCTTTCATAGTAAAATAGGGCAAAAATGCTGCTCTTGACTTTCCGTATTTGATTCCATTAACAAAAACTAGTGTGCAGAATGAAACAAACTTTTTCAGAAACAAGCCTTGCTCTATCAACTGTCAAAATAGTATGTAATGACAATGCAGCTTAAGTGTGTGTATCAAAATAGGCATAACGTTAATCCTATAGCAAAAGGCTCAGGAAAAAGCGAAAAGTGACTGGAATGAATTTTTTTCAAAGGGTTAATTTTCATATTTGTTGCAATGGTTTGCAAAGAGAATTGAAAGTATAGGATGTTTTGTATTTTCTTTTTTTGTTTTTCAGTGTTAGTGAGTCAATTTGAAATATGCCAGGAAAAAGGAAAAAGAGGCGGAGGTCGTCTGGCATTTGAAATTTTTAGGAGTTAAAAACATATTGTTTAAAAAAAATGTGTGAGAAGCAATCAATAAAAAATATTGATATTTAATGGTAAAATGGCTTTTTTTTTTTTTTTTACCTATTTCAATAGTTTAAAATAATAGTCCTTGTTGCCTGAACTCTTTAACTCTTTGATATTTTCAGCAGTCAAAAATAGGATTTTTATGCACCTTGGGAGAAAAAATCATGAATAAAGTATCGATATCGAGTTGAAAAATAAATACGTTTTCTTCTCTTTTTTTCGCTCAATTCCATTAGCTTAATAAAAAATAGTTCTTATTGTCTGATTTCTCTAATATTTTAATGCATCATTAATGTAACTGTATCCAAGCTTTCTTTAAAATTTCTTTTAAAAAATATGCATATTTAGTAGTGAGAGCTTGAGCCGAAGTTGAGCAAAACCACGCTGAAATCCCTCAGTTTTTTTTCTTTCCGTCAAAATTTTCCCACATTTTATAAAAAATACTTTTACTTGTCCAAATGTTTCTAAATTTTAATATAGGATGTAAATCCGGTCTGCAGAGATGCTCTGAAAAGATTGTGTTGAAATAGGAACTTTCAGGCACTTTTACCTTAGAAAAAAGATCATCTCCTTAAGGCGCAAAGTGACCTGCAATCGCAAATTTTTTAGAAAAGATTAAAATTCGTATTTTTGAAAAGCGATTACACCTTCAAACAGAAGAAGGTCTCAGCTTTACAAATGTATTTTTTGTTAACGGATATCTCTAAAATGGTGTCTGATGGTTGCCATATTGGGGAAAAAGAGAACTACAAAAACGGGCCATTAAAAAAAAAAAAAAAAAGTGATGGATTAACACAACTGATTGTGGCTTTTAAGACGTAAAAGTATCAGGATATGTCTTCCATTTTTATCTATAGTTTTTGAGATTAAAAAGGAACAACAATAAATCCCCCCTCCCAAATCACAGTACTTGGTTCAGCTGTGTAAATCAGGTTTCTGGGCATGCGTGAGTGCTTTCGATGAATCGAAATAAAATAGATGATTTTTTATGAGAGAGTGTTGCGATTTTTAATGAATAATTCAGCTAATTATCAGAAATTAAAAAATCTGATTCTCAGGTGCACCAGGTGGGTCTTGGACTACCCTCACTTAAATATTCAGCCTTGTACTTGCAGTCGATTTTCCTAGCCATCGCGCACAGACATACAGAGCGAAACTGTCTTAATATTAGTATAGATATTTGAACAGTCACCTTTATCTAGGACAAAAAAGAGACAAATATAAAAGCATTTTGTAAGTAAAATTTTATTTTAATTTTTTTAAAGCAAAAAAAGAGCTTTTTGTAATTATTTTTTAATTTCCAAAACTGCTATCTCATTATTTTGTTGATACTGTAGCCTCTGTACTTAATGTATAACCATTTTTTATTTGTTTATTTCCAGGAAGAAGAAGAAGTGATATTTTGCAGCACCAACTGTTACATGCAGTTTGCACTGACGCATCAAGCGACTGCCATATTGGAAGAAAAGGTGTGTGTTTTTGAATGATTTTATGTCCTGTGATTTTTAGCAGTTTTACTAGTTTTGTTTCCGATATTAGCCAATAGACATGCATAATAAAAATTATTTGATTTAGATTAGACTATCGCTTTGTGTTTCATGCATCTCCTCTCTGTTTCTGGGTGTTTCACGTTCCTTTTACCTACTTGTCTCGGGGTGAGGGTACTGAAATAGAAACTGTTGGGTTCGAATCTGGGCTCATTCTTAGACATTTGTAGTGGATCGGATGGACCCTTGTATCCCGGTCAAAGCAACTACAATCATTTTATGAAGGAAGTAGGAAACCTTTCTTGGTAAGGAGCCATAGAAAACTCATTTAAAGAAGATTCTTAAAAAGATTTCTGATTGAAAATTTAAGCATTACATGAGTGTTGTTTCTCTTAGATGGGTTTAATCCAATTTGGGCAACAGTGGTGAATGGGATTAGGATGGATTTCATTTGGGAGGACTTTAAAGGCAGTTGGATGGATTCTTTTAGGAGACGCTCATTTAACAATTCATTTTTAGGAATATTTTACTCATTTCAATTATCTATTTTTGTCATGTTATTCTTATTGCACTCGGGAAGGGAATCTTGCCACAGTGTTAAGGGGCTCTTTTCTTTTCAACAAGAAAAAAAAAAATGTCATTTTGTGGGTTGATCCGTAAATAGTCTTGTCCGACACCTATGACAAAAGCATAGAAATTGTTATTTGCATTGGAAGATGCCGTTTTATTGGATGGATCCACTTCTATTGAGTTTGCAACAAGATAGTTAAGTGTGTACTAAAGTGTCTTCCCTTTTTTTTCCTAATGTCTTGAAAAAAAGTTTTTCATTGAGATAATTAAAATATACACTGGCAGAGTTTAAAAAAAAAAAAATACAGGTCACCATGATAGCTGAAAATAAGCATTTGGCTCTTGGATTTTTTTTTTTTTTTTTTACTCTTTCTGATTTTAACTGACTCATCATTCAGATCTTTATGCGCTTAGATGAATTTAAAAACAAAGTAAAATTAATTTGGTACAAAGTTCAAAGTGTGTATTGCATGTGTTTAGCACGGTATTAGGCTGTGTAAAAAAAGACAGATTTAACCAAGTAGCTTTGTGGTGTGTTTTATGTGAGTTTACTTTTCATTCATTTGAGGGCAATAAAAGGATTTGACCCACTTGGATCCATCCCAAACAGTTTGCATTTTATTTATACTTTGTTAAATTCAATAAATTTCTTGTTCATTACCTTTCATTTCTGTAATCCTTTCATTTCTACATCAGGGTCCATTCATACCCTTTAATAACTATTAATTAACTGTGTTCTTGTGCCTGATTTTCAGAACTGGCATCTCACTTAAGAAGAACATTTTTCAAGACCGATGTATTTGTGTTTTGTCTGTTGGATCCCAAATTTCTGTTTTAAAAATGTACTTTATAAGCTCATAATGAGACAAAATATCTTTTTCTTATTTTCTTTTTTTTTTTTTTTTTTTTTCAAATTTCAAAATAATAATAATAATGAAATACATATCGCATACTGCCAACATCTGTTTTTTTTTCTCAAGTCCAATAAGTCTATTTTGATCCAGAAAATTGACTTAATAAATAACATCAAGTAAATACTAAAAAAAAAAGACACACTTTATTAATTCAAGTTTTTAGTTTGAAATAGGTTTATAGGACTTGAAAAAAGCTGGGAATTGGGCTCTGTGATACTGAATGAAAATACCTGTCATTGGAAAAAACAAAATGTTTCTTTCCTGATATTGCAGTACCAGATGTTTGAATCTTCCGGGTGTATTCCCTTGACAGCCACCTGTCACTTTGGTGTAAGAAGTACCCAATATCATTGAATTGGGTCACTGCCTGTCTCGACACAATGGGCTTGTGTGCCATTTTAGTATTTACATGTTACTTTCTTCTATCTTCAATAGAAGAAAATATTGTAATCGAAATTTTTTTCGACTTCCGGTTTTCGACAGATTGACACGTTTTAGGGGTCAGAGATCCCCAAAAAACATGTTTATAGAAAATGTCTGTCTGTCGCCATTGTACCATCAAAAAGTGTATGAAGTTATGCATAGAATTGAACCCAATTTTTTGCTTAAGTTTTTGGCTGTGGTCCTTAATTTGGTAAAAAACCCGCCAAAAAAGGGTGCTGTCATAGTGATTTTTGTGCAATTTTGAATAGTGAACCACTGAAAAGTGCATAGAATTGAACCAATCTTTTTGTGTATGTTTTTTAGAAGAAAGTTGTGGGATTGGCACATCCAATTAGTTTTTTATCAGTTTTGAATACAATTCATCATAACTGTCTCTGTTGATTGCTAAAGTGTATTTTTAAGTCACTACCTGTAAAATACAATGTGTTAGTTTAGAACATTTTTTTCCAAAATTGCCAAGCTTTCAGACAGTTTTGAGTAATTCAGATGTTTTTCAAACTATTGCTATAAATATCTTTTATTTTTAACTCAAAACTCATCCCAGCTCACAAAAGTCATACTTGAACAGTACAAAGGCTAGCATGTGTTACGTTTTTTTAGTGTCTGATGAAAATCTTTCCAAGATTCCTGTTATAGATTATTTTGTAAATTCATTCATTATATTTTAATCCCTGATGAAGTTTTAATTTCGCTATGGAATATAACGTAGAAACAAATGTTGAATTATTTATATTGTTTTAAGTTTGAACAGTTTCATCTTTTGTATCTGGGCTGCATGGAATAGAAATATACATAAAAAAAAATAAAAATCATGCTCATTTTAAAACATTTAAAAAATCCACAAAAAAGGAATAAATGGAGAAACAGTTTTTAAACAAATTGCATTTTAAGATACATTTTGCTTCGTATTAGACAGTGTAAAAATTTGAACTGAATAATGTTTATAAGTAAAAAAAAAAAAATTGCATAAAATTGAAATTTATGGATCAGTTCATTGCCATCATCAGAATGACATCAACGTTGCTCACGAACAGTTTTTTTTTTTTTTTTTGCTTTATATTATAGATTTTAAGATATCAAAGCTTCGCTAAAATTAATTTTAGAACAGCTATGCATAGAATTTAATAGTTGTGAAAGATAATGAAAAAAAAAAAAACTTTTTTCTTAAATTAAAAATGCGAGCTTTATAAAGATTTATTATTATGTACTTTATTTTAGCCATGTAAAAGTAATGTGCATTATTGTGAATATTCAGTGTGAATATTCAGTTGTGAATATTCAGTGAATATTCAGCAATATTGTGAACATTCAGCATTTCCCATTGCTAGAGGCAATGGGAAATGCTTGTACACTTGGCATCTCCTGGATAAATTTGTAATTTAAAACATACCCTTGAATATAAATAACTTTGAACTGTTTTATCAACAGAATAATTTTTAATTTCTTAATAAAAAATAAGTTAAATGTTATTCTTTAAAAAATATGCTATAAAGTGAAATATATCGGCACATGATTTGGAAGAATTTAGCGATTTTCATCCTATTCATTTTACAACAAATCACACTTATTTATAAAAACAGTGAAACCTCTCATTAACGGACAGCTGTCGAACTCAAAATAGAAGGGTCACCACAGTAGTGGGATTGTTCGTTATAACGAGGGCTTAATTTTAGCTAGGAAATTTTCATTTGGCTGCAAGAGAGGGGTGACCGTATCTAAGTGTGCCTGTGAAAAGGAGTTTCATCATATAACGTTTTTAATGGCAAAACGTTATCTTTAAGAAACATTCATCTTTTTTCAAAAGTCCGTAGTCATCACACTGGGTCTGTAATACATCACTCATACATTGAATTGTTATTTTGTTCCAAATTTTGGCATTATCTTTTGAGAATGCATTTTGTTTTTTTATCAATGCATCTCTTGCAGAAGTGCTACAAACGGACAAGGATGACTCGATAACTAATTTAACAAACCTTTCAACTGCTTGTGTGTGACATGAGAAAAAACTGAAGTCAATAGGTTGATTCTCACGATCAGATTGTTTTGCTTACTTTGTAAACTGCTTTAGTTTGTCATCAGAAATAGGCATCATCCTAGGAGATTGTTACTTTAACATCATCGGACTGAGTTATATAAATATAATCCATGACATCAAGGTTTATACAGTAATTTTTATGGAATTAAAAAATTTCCGATGCCTCCTTGCTTTTACAATCCAGCGTAATGCAAGCTCTCTTGCATGACTTCTATCATTTGAGAGCATATAAAGGAGGACATTTTCAGGAACAGCAAAGTATGCATTTCCTTGAATGACTGGATCCATTACATTTTTAAGAGTCTGATTGAGGAAGCGTGAATAGCTGACACATTTCCACAAGTGCTTCGATACAAGATAGTTTAAACTTTATTTTAAGCCAGACAGGTGCATACACTTTCAAAATGTACTCAGCCAGCGGTTGGGTATTTTTTGCTGGATATTCTGTTCCCACATACAAGTGAAAGTATTCTGTTTGTTAAGGTCTAAGCTATTGTGAATGACAAACTTACCTGGTTTCTTCACAGACAAATCAGAAGACCCACTTCCAACAGAGGTTGCATCACACATTTCTAACAAATATTTTTGGTGCATATTTAAATCAGCCTTAATTTCTAGTAATGGAATGTTATTTTAAATAGGTGAAAACTAGTCACTTGAAAAGTTCCCAAGACTTTTCTAGTTGTTTCCCTATTTTTCCTTCAAATTCATTTGGATCTTTAGTTTTTCCATCTAGGAAACAAAATAGGTGACACAGGGCAGCTTATTGGCATGACAACCCAACTAAGCTAAACATTGCTAATAGTGATAAAAAATATACTTAAAAAGGCCTTTATTTAGATCGACCTATGTTTCATTGCACAAACGGCAACATTCTCAAGTACCTTGTTGATAGAAATATTTTTACAAAAATTTTTAAAAACAAGAAATTGGTAAATAATATCATGAGACTTCATGTATAATGAAAAACCAGTGCAAACATAAAATAAAAATGGATATTTGTGAGCATGAATTAACTTCTATTGTTGTTTCTAAACCTGCATAGCATCTCTTTCCAAATTTTAGGTAACTGAAGAAAAACTCAATCATTGCAAATATTCTCACTCCATAAAAATATCTACTGATTCTCGGATAATGGATGCTCAATAAAATCCGGATGGATAAATTATTCTACTATTTTTTTAATCAATCTGTAAAGTTTCTTTGCTGCATAATATGGCTAAAGCTGTCGTTCTCTTGTTGTATTGGATGTCCACTATATGTTCTTTGATATAGCAGATTTAAAAAACTATAGCATATTGGAAAAAAAAATGGAACAGAATTGCGAAATTTGTCAAAATTTTAATAAAGTCCTAAAGTTTGACCTTCTTGCGGCACCTCTAAACATAATCCATTTATGCTGATATTTAATTTCAATCTTTATTTTGATCAAAGGCAACTTTTAAAATCCAAGCCTATTGAAATTTAAAAACAATTTAAGATAATTGTGAGATTTTCTTCAAAATATTAAAACCTAAAGTTTGCTCTTCTTGCAGCACTTCTAAACATAATCAATTTCTGTCTTTATTTTGATTAAAGGCAACTTTTAAAAACTATAGAATATTGGAAAAAAAAAAAGAATTTGTTCCACTGTAATACACTTTCAAACTCTGTTCTAACGAGGATGATTGCTCATTATGATCAATCTCATTTATTCTAATCAGGAATGAGAGAAGATGGGAAAGTTGAACTCTTATCAGCTGCATGAACATACTTGTAGAAGTCACTTTCTCTTCATTTTTCCCCTTTCTTTCATTTAAGTGAATGAATAAAGTAAAATACAAGGAAAAGAAATAACTCTTACTATTTATTGAGTATTATTTACAGACTCAAACTAAAAGTTTCTGAATGATTGTCATTGTCCTCAAATTTATTTTTACTAAAAACATCAGAGAAAAAAAAATATGTTTACTTCCAAAATGAAAAATCAGCTTATTCTTGTTACCATGTTAGTATAATTCAAATTTAAATTTTCATACTTTGTGGAATCTCTACTTCAGCATAAGTGGGGAGAAAAAGGGTGAAGAGTATGTCACTTTGTTACAATTGTAAAGAAATGTTTTAGTTTAATGCATTAATTTTTACTTTAGATGAATCATTTTTGTTTTTGGCAGTGAAGATGGACCCTTTTTGAATCAGAATGTGTGCTAACAGCGACTACCCATGAGAATGATTGAAAAAAAAAAAAGATACTAAAACAAAATTTTAACGACCCTTCTAGCAGTGTTTATAAAATGAAACTGTAATGTTATATAATTTTTGTTTTTTCTAATATATTAAGCTATTCTTGCATTTTGTGTTCAGTTTTTTAAAAGGAAACATATGTGAACAAAACAGCACTCTCCCCCAGAGAGTTGATTGTGACACTTATTTATTCTACCCTAAAAATGCACAGGGGTGAAATCTTATTCCATTCAAACTCTAGAAACATTAGAAGGTCAGGGTGGAGAGATAAAGTAAATGGTTTTACGAAGTGTTCCATATTTATCTAGTATATAAAATCAGAAACACATATCTAAACGAGTTCAGTTTTATTTTCATATTATCTGACAACCCACCATCATGCTTTTTTAAACTCTCTTTAAAGAGTCCCCTATGAAGGAGTCATTTGACTTATCTTTTCAGGAGGTGGCTGCTGTGGTGGACCATGTCGGTGAGAGTGTGTATGACAAATATTCCACCACCGAAGACTCGTTGGGGGGAATGCCCCTCATGGACTCCAAGGATCCCCTCCAGATGTTGGACGAGAGCCTCAAATCGGAAGAGATGGAGATGACTGCCGACAACATCCTCGATTCCCTCGGCATTCAAGGCACAGACAAATATGCCACCAATCCCTATGACATAGACTTGCTGAACGATGACAAGATGGACATTTGTGGCGAAGTAAGTCTTGTTTAGGGTGAATGTACAGTTTGGAACACAGAAAAGGGTTGCATGAAAAGTAAACATAATAATATTGGCAACAGATACTTTGGGATTATGTCCCCTTTGAATTTCTTTATCAACATTTAAAAAATATATTTTCCAACACACACTGCATCCATGTGTATTTCATTCGATATATTCCTAAGAACACTTTTAAAGTAAAGTCCGATAAGTGTTACTGTATTTGTGTCATTCAGATAACATTTAATTTTGTGGAAAATAATCTAGATGTTAGACACGAAATGAATTTTACTTGCTTTAATTTTTATAATAAAATATATAAAAAAATTTTTCTCTTTCTTGGCCCTGTAAATCCTTCTGACCTATTTACAAACTCATTTTCACGCCTATAGGCATGAAGCTTTCAAATACCAAAGAATCCATTGATGTTTTTTTTATCTTGTCAATAAACAATTTAAAGTTCTAATCTTCATGCCAAAATTTCTAAAAGATTTGTTAATTTTGGGGAAATAAAGTGTTTCATATTTGGAATAAGAAAGTGCAGAAGGTATGAAAATGATTTTGCAAGTGTGTTGAGAAAGTAGAGATTTTGGATTTGTGAAATGACTTAAAATGGTATTCATTTTGTGTTCAGGAAATGCCTTCAAGGAAGTGGAAGAGCATCAAATACAAATACTGGCGTTCAGATCTAGACTCTGCTAGGACTAAACGCAAGGATGATAATGAAAAAGTATGAATTGCTGCTTTTTTATTCTTTTTACAATTCATGAAAAATATCTGCTTTGATGTATTTTCTTTCTTTTAGTTAATGTTCATTCAATTTTGTTATCCATTAACTTTAGAAATTATAAGAAAAAAAGTCAGGTGCTAATCTGTCAATTGTAACTATTTTTCCTTAATTGCAAAAATGCCCTACTTGGGTGCAATTTAAAAAAGGATTAATTTTGATTATCTGTATAAAACAATCACCCTAATGACATATAATGATAATAAACAAAACAAAAACATTTTGAAATTTGTGGAGGGAAAAAAAATTGAATTATTTGTATTTTCTTTTCTTTTCCTAGCCTTGCTTTTTTGTTGTTGTTCTGTGTTGTTAGCACGGTGTATCAATTGAGTTCTATTCAGTCAAGCTTGATCCATGTAATCTAACAAATAACAAATTATGGAGGGTGGGAAATAGTTGTTGGATTCTTGTTTGTATTTAATTAAATTTAAATAACTAATATTCCTCTTACATTTGGTTTTACTTAAAGGAAAATCATTATGAAATGTGATAGTTTGCTTAAATCTGCCCTATATATATAAAATCCTAATGTAACGATTCTATGAAACGACTGATTATGTTTTACGGGGATTTCTCCTAAAATACGGAATGCTTTGCGATGAAATGAACACCAAAAATCCGTATTGATCTGCAAATCTCAAAACTGGTATTAGAATTTTTTAATTCAAATTAGTTTTCGAAATATTCATTTTTTTCTAATTTTATATACTTTTCTCTAATGATGGCAACTCAAATTTTAATCATAACAGATATTTTTTTTCAGATTTTGGAAAAGGTTACTATTTTAAACTAATTTGGCGAGAAGTTTGGCCTCCCTTAAATGTATGCTAAGAAATGTGTCATGTTACTTTTATTCATAATTCAATTTGTATTTCATTATCATTTTATTTAATACAAACTGAAACATTTAAAGTAAATGGCTTTCACTTCTTTATTTTTTTTTTTAAACGAAATGAAAAGAAAAATATTAGGTATAGATGTCATATACACACTGGGGTATCTAATGGGTGCCAAAATGGCATTATTTTGCTTGACATGGTAACCCAGCTGTTGTTGTTTATTTAATAATAAATGTTTATTTACTTTATTTTCTTTTTTTAAATTACATAAATTGTTTTGTTCTATAGTTAATTATTTTTTTGGTTATTTTCCTTCAAAATAATAGAAAATAATTAAAAAAATATGGCACTACTTAGTTATTCTGTCAACCCATTTCGCCAAATTATATAAATCGCCAAACCACTCCCCAAATTATACAAATTGACATAATTTTTATTTTAAATAATGAAAGAACAAATAATTTAGTATAACATTAATAAATATACAAATAAGATGTCGAAATAAAAATCACTTTGACGTAAAAACGTGTAACTTGCTTAAAGTCAAGTGAATGTGACATTTACAATCCACCATTATTGGCATTTAATCTTATAGTTTGGTGATAGATTTTTGGTCGACGGGATAACTAAGTAGTACCAAAAATACATATGTAACTGGTATTCAAAAACGAGGTTTTCGCCAAATTTTCGTTAAAAAAAATCACGCCAAACCCGGTGCGTATATGACATCTGGCCAAATATTAAATGATGTAACAAACGATGACATTTAATTTCAACTTCAAAGCAATGTTTTAATTTACCACTCGAAAAAAAAAAAAAATGCTAACTGGCGAGTTGAAAAATAGCTATTGGCGAGATTTGCACCCGGCTAGCGTAACAGTACCAAGTATTCTTTGCAGCCATGGAAACTTTTATGGAGTTTTATTCGAAAAATAAATTTGATTTTTTAATCAAAAAGGAAAACTTTCTGCACAGACGTCATATACGGACCCATATTGGCATGATTTTTTTCTGACGCCAATGTCATATACGCAACGGGTACTTAACTGGTGCCATAGTATCGTTATTTTGCTTGATTTGGTAAGCCGGATGTTGTTGTTTATGCTGTTGATGTTTTCCCCAAATTAGCGTCGGAAAACAATCGTGCCAATATGGGGCCGTATATGATATCTGGGCCAAACTTTCATATGAAAAGCGAAGGGATCAGAGCGTATTTATTTATGGCAGTTACATGACTTGGATTATTATAATATAGATGAAATGATGGTGATAGAATAATATTTGGCGATTTATCACCAGTACCTGGCTAACATTAAAGTACCAAAATGGCACCAGGAATATAAAAAGCGAAGTGGTTCACCCGGAACTGTCGATGATAGTCACATGACTTAGGCTATTGTTATAGAAATTGTTTTAAAGTACCGGGAGACAAAGACTTTGTACACTTAATTCATTTTATTTTAGCTTCTTTTCAAATGTTTAATTGATCCTCTTTAATCAAACACGAAAACAACCATTGGATGTCTTAACAGCAACTGATTCGGCCTTAAATTTTTTAAATCAAAAGAAATTGAATGGAAACCCGTTTACAGGGAACATTACAGGGAACCCGTTACAAGGGAGATCCGCACAGCTTTTTTCAGTATAATTCAATCTTCTATAATATTTTTAAAACCGATCAGATTAGCGTGTTTTTAGATTCCGCAGTGTCTGAACGGGGGTTGCCGAGCATAGCTTGCAGCGGGCAGAGCCCCCTAGTTAGCTATAATAATAAAGAGGGATGTTTGTGTGTCTGTCTGTGTACTATGTTCTGAAGAGACCAATATGTGCAGAGCTACAAGATTTGACAGGAAGGACCTGTATGTTTAAAGTGGTGCATCTTGACATTTTTCAATCAGAGTTTTTCTATACGATTGTTAACATTTTTTCACATTTTTCAGCGATTTTTTTTCCAACATTAGTAAAAGGAACCCATTTTCAATCTTTTAGCCCAATGTAGTAAATTTTGTCCTCTTTCCATTAAAGTTTATTTGGAATTGGTACAATGATTCTTGAAATTTTTGTGATTTTAAAAATTTGTGTAAAGTAAATGTCAAACATTTCTAAAAAGAATTAAGTCAATCCAAACTTTTAGTCTAATATAATAAATTTTGTCCTCCATGATTTTTGAATTTTTAGAACTTTTTTTTTTGCATTTTGAGGTGATTTTCTAACATTTGTCAAGGGAATCCCATTACAATGTTTTAATCAATGTCCTTGGTGATAAAAAAAAAATAAAAAATTTTAATGCAATTTTTAGCGTTGGTTTGCAGGCAGGAACCTTGTGAAACTGAATTAGGCTGAAAATCATGAATATTTTATGACTATAAATATGAATATTTTAGCTAACAAATGTGATTCTGAAACAGTTATCTTCAATCGCTGAAGTATCTCCTTAATTTTTAATAGGAACAGTTTTTGTATGACATTCTTTCTACTTTATTGCCATTGAAATTTGTCAAGCACACTACAGCCTGATTTAAATCAGCCAACATGTTGTTTTTTGTTCTATGTGTTGTTGTTGTTTTCCATTGTGTATGCACACAAAAATAATGACTTGACCAGAAAATGATTATACATATATAATGATAGTGTTCTAATATTTGGCCTAGAATATCTCTTCTTTCTACTGTTTTATATTAAATCATAGCTGCCAACTTTCCAGGTTTTGTTTTGCTTTTTCTCAAGTCTGATTTAGTTTGAATCAGAAATTTTACTTAATAAATGAAACTAAATAAATATTAGATCAAAACAAAATACATTTAAAAAAATTAATTTTCTGATTCGAACTATATTTATTTGTCTTGAAAAAAGCTGGAAAGTTGTCAGCTACACTTACCGCCGAAAGTCTGCATACAGACTATCATCTTCCACGTTCATCCAACCATCACTAAGTAAATGGAGTCTTTCTGAAACAAAACAACTGTTACCTTAATTAAATGCTCACAAATACTCAAAATAACAAAACTGCAGTGCATTGTTTTTTATTAAATAATATCACAAGAAGAGCCGCTCATGACTACCTCTTTCACAACAAAATGTTCTATAAACTCGTATAAACAAACGCAGACGATAAAAGTCATTGCCAATGATACAAAGCATAAAAACGACCGAACAACAACTTTTATTGATTCCTCTAAAGTCTTAAATGCAAATAGTACAAACAACAATTACCTGATCGTTACATAAAATAATACAAAAATTCATAACTTAAGAACGACATAAATTGTGTCCATCAAAAGTCTGCGTACACCGGAAAAAACCTTTATGATAATGGATTGTAACTAAAAGTGAATACCTTGCAGGGTATACCCTTCTTTTTATAACCTCTCTCAACCTATTTGGCATGGATTCAACTAGCTTAGATGTCTCTTCTGTGGTTATTTTGTTCCACTCTTCTAGCAGGACAGATTTGAGCATTTCTTTGGATGTTATTACGTGCTCCCTGATTCTCCACTCGAGTAAATCCCACAAATGCTCTATTGGGTTTAAGTCTGGGGACTGGGGTGGTGTATGGAGTTGGTTTGGCACATGGTAGAGCAGCCATGACCTCACACTATACACCGTGTGCTTGGGGTCGTTGTTCTGCTGAAAGTAAAAATCATCTCCCCCTACAAGTTTCTCAGCACTTGCCTTGAGATTTTTCTTCAATATGTTCAAATAATCAATTTTGTTCATTGTTGATTCAATAAACTCCAGATTACCAACCCCCACTGCTTGCCATGCACCCTCAGACCATGACGCCTCCTCCTCCATGCTTGACAGTCAGAAAAAGATTCTCTTTCTTTAGCTCTGTACAGGGTTTCCTCCAGACATATTTTCGTCCTTTGATGCCGAAAATGCAAAATTTACTTTCATCTGAATATATTACCTTTTTCCAAAAGTCATGTGTTTTATTTAAGTGTCCTTTTGCAAAGGCCATTTTCTTAGCTCTGTTCACTCGAGAGATGAATGGCTTCTTCCGTACAACTCAGCCATGATAGTCATGTTTTTTCAGTTCTCTTCGAATTGTGGTTAAACTCACATTTTTTTGGAATCTCCCAGCAACACTTTTAGCTATTTGTGAAGCTGATAGTCTTGGATTTATTTTTACAGAGCGTATTACAAAGCAAGATTCTTGAGGTGACAGTGCAGAAGGGCAGCCAGATTTTGGCTTGGACGTTAAAAGTCCTGTTGATTTGTGGTTCATGATCACTCTTTGAATTGATGAATGTCTCCTATTAACAGTTGCAGCAATTAATCTAAGAAATTTCCCCCTTTTACAAAGATCTATGATGATCTTTCTTTCAGCAATCTCTTTTCTGTTACCTCCCATGGAACCATACAAACATTCAAAATCTCAAATCCTAAATAAATCGTAGTAGAAGCCTACAATTACTTAAAAAAACACGACTTGATTCAATTATCTCACAATAGAAGGCCTTTAAGAGCTCTATTTTATAAGTCGACTTTTGGCAAGGGTGATGGCCGATTGTTTGGCGGTCACTCTTATTTTTTCATGTTAAGGTCTGTTTTCGTGTTGTTGTTTGAATCAGGTAAGCTTGAAGAATCAATGAGAGGTATGTTGATTTTCCCAAGCCAGATTGCAATAGTAATTTTAGCATGAACACATAATAGGATCACCTGTGCGCAGAGTTTCGGCGGTAAGTGTATATTAGATACACTGATGGAGGCCAATCTCATAACAAAGTGTATTGTGAAAATTGTGTTGTAAAAAGAACTGTTTTAGGATGTCGTTATGATTATTTTCAGTCTGCTCGCCCTTTCTACCACACCATCAAGCCGAGTCAGATGCCCAAAGAAGAGAGGAAGTGCATCTTCTGTCATTTGATCGGGGATGGCGATACCCATGGAGCTGCAAGGTAACGGATTCCTGTGTTTCATGACTAATGCCCTCTTCCTTTCCCAGTCCTGTTTTCTTGTGTCGTCTCAATACCTATACTGTTTCGCTTTTTTTTCCAATAGTGGGTGATTCATGGCTATCCTTTGCAGGGTATACTCTTTTCATTTGAAATACAAACCTTTCACTCCCTTTTCATTTGAAATGCAAAACATAAAATGTTAATAAGAAATAGCATCCTAAACCATTTTGTGCCAACATCAAAGCATTGTTTTCTAATGGAGACACATAAAAATGAAAGCTGCCACTGGTAACAGAGAATCAGTGGAAGCAAAATGGGTAGGAAGTTTTTTTATTGAAAGTGAAGTCTGTTGTTATTGTTACAGCCCATTTATTTATTTTCTTTAGACAGCCACCCACATTCTTTTCACCCTTTCTCTGTTTCTACACAGTGGAGCCAATGTGTGGGTTTCTAAATTGTTAATGAACGAACCCTATCCAGATAAGAATGATTTAGAAGGGACTCGACCTTTTGTCCCTTCGTACAAATGGATATTGAAATGCAATCTGGGATAGGTTTAGGAAGAATTTGGATCCTGTAGAGAGAACTCTTCACAAAATTTCTCATCCTAAAATGAGGTCCTTCATAAAAATATTTCTCTTGAAAAAGGATTTTTCACAAAACCTTCTCTCTCCAAAATAAACTCTTCTCAAATTGGATCATCTTAAAATTAAATATATCCTGTCACAAAATAGCTAGAATCACCAAAGAATCTATTATATAGCTACTATATATATATATGTAAAGATTGCCAGGGGCATAGCTACAATTTTTTTTTTTTTTTTTTTTTTTTTTGGAAGGGGGGGGGGGGGGGATTAAAAAATTTCTCCACTTGAAACAAATTGCTTTATTTTCCAACTGAAATTATTTGTGCAATGTGTGTTTAATGATAACTAGCAAAAATGACCGAGCTAAGCTCGGTCAAATTTAGCTTTGTGTTTCTCTCGATGTATTATTCCCACAGAATCATTCTTGCTGTTTTAGTTACACTTAGCTTGACCCTGAGCCATAGACACTCAAAAGGACCCACTAATCGAATTTTTTCGAACATGCGACTAAACCCAATGCTCTTCTCCAGCCTGAATACCATGGAATACAAAATTTAGTGAAAATAGTTAGTCATTTTCTGGATAAAATTAGCTTGACCCCTGTTCATCCAAAAATGACCCACTAATCGAAATTTATCGAACATGTGACATATTCCAATGGTCTTCACGTACTGGCAAATGGTATAATAAAAAAATTGACAAAATCATTTGAACCTTTTTTTGAGATACAGTTAGCTTGACTCTGACCCATTATGACCCAAAATGTTCCATTAATAGGATTTTCTTGAGCATGCGACCTAGCCCAATAGTTTTCTTGTGCCCAGAAACAATATAATACAAAGTTTTGTCAAAATCATTTGAGCCGTTTTTTAGATACAGCTAGCTTGATTCTGATCAATTAGGACCCAAAATGACCCACTGACTGAATTTTCTTGAGCATGCGACCTAGCCCCATGGTCTTATGTCCGGAAACAGTATAATACAAAGTTTTGTCAAAATGGTTTGAACTGTGTTTTTGATACAATTAGCTTGACCCTGACCCAGGGCCGTGCGAAGAGAAAACTGCGCCCGGGGAAGCTTGTCAATTTGGCCCCCCACTGTCAATGACCCACTGATTGAATTTTCTTGAGCATGCGACCTAGCCCCATGGTCTTATGTCCGGAAACAGTATAATACAAAGTTTTGTCAAAATGGTTTGAACTGTGTTTTTGATACAATTAGCTTGACCCTGACCCAGGGCCGTGCGAAGAGAAAACTGCGCCCGGGGAAGCTTGTCAATTTGGCCCCCTACTGTCAATGACCCACTGATTGAATTTTCTTGAGCATGCGACCTAGCCCCATGGTCTTATGTCCGGAAACAGTATAATACAAAGTTTTGTCAAAATGGTTTGAACTGTGTTTTTGATACAATTAGCTTGACCCTGACCCAGGGTCGTGCAAAGAGAAAACTGCGCCCGGGGAAGCTTGTCAATTTGGCCCCCCACTGTCAATGACCCACTGATTGAATTTTCTTGAGCATGCGACCTAGCCCCATGGTCTTATGTCCGGAAACAGTATAATAAAAAGTTTTGTCAAAATGGTTTGAACTGTGTTTTTGATACAATTAGCTTGACCCTGACCCAGGGCCGTGCGAAGAGAAAACTGCACCCGGGGAAGCTTGTCAATTTGGCCCCCCTTCCCCCCCCCCCTCCTTCAAAATGGATAAAGGGCAGAAACAGAAATAAATTATATTGAATAAATATTTTGCATTTCTTTTGGAACTTTAAAATATTTAATTTTAATTCAGAAATTCCAAACAACTAAATAACAGTAAAGAAAGTTGCACTTATTTGTTAATGAGATCATGATGCTTTGCGGAAGATTTTTCTTAACCTTTCTCGCATATTTTTCTAGCCATTTTTAGTTGTTAATCTTTAAGCTGCAGAAAATGGGTAAAAATCGCTAACAACCAGGTTGGAAACAAGTGGTCCCTTCAAACGATAAGTACTAAAAAAGCAAAACAAACAAAAAACTTGCAGAACATAATGTAAATGTAAAAATAAATTATCATTTCAGTACATTGATTAAGGAAGATAACTGAAAGAATGCTTTAATTAACATAAAATAAAATATAATATCAGGCAAATACATTTACTTTCATTTTATTTTTCTTGCGTTTAGGGTAGCAAAATCGTTTATTATTTTATCTGTAAAGATTAGGTCACACTGAATTTTATAGAAAGCAAACTCAGGTTGCTTAATCTCTCGACTCATAGTAGATCATAAGTAGTTTTTTTACTATTTTATTGTTATTGGAATACTTATAAATTATGTACGCTGTCTCCATGTTTTTGTAATTCGTTGTTCCCCTAAGTTAAAATTATGGAGCAACTAAAGAATTTCTAGATGATCCATTTTATAAAAGTTCTTATCTAATGGTAGCAATGCTGCCGTATTTAAAACTTTGCTTAACCCTTTTTGACGCAGTCTGCCGAGGTAGTAATACCTAAGTTTAATTCCAAATTTACGAACGGCACCAAAAATATTTCAGTAAAATTTTGCAATATTAACTTAACAGATTTTTGATTGATTTTAGATTCGCACCAGCCAGAACTCAAATTCTTGTTAGACATTTCTCAGTTTCGTAAACCTCCAAATCAGTTGCACGGTTATAGCGTCTCTACATAACACGAAATCCTTCACTTTCATATAAATTTCCACTTTCATCAGGAGCTTCGTAGTCAAATTTTTCTGCGAATTTTATGTTTTCTGTTTTTCTTAAATAAGGACTCTACGTTTACGGACATAACCAAATCGTCGCTTTCTTGTTAAAAAATTTTTCTCTCTTATTGTCTGAAATGTTTCAATCCTGTTTCAATCAGTTTGCTGGCGATCAAAACATTGACAGTTTTTTTTCTTCTTTTAATTCATGAGAATAATATTAACTTTTTTCTATTTCATTTAAAATGCTGTGTCAAACTACTAGGCCGTAAATAAAGGAGAATTTATTTATTTGCTTTATTAAGCTTTTTGCTCCTGAGTAAGTTTACTCATTTTACTTCATTACTATAAGGTCTTCCAGAGCTTTTAAAATCTGTGGCAATTGTTTGTAAACTGCAGATATAGCTCTATTTTTTCATGACCACAGAGTATTGCAATGTTTCTTTAAATAAACTGATAAGTGGACATAAGTATATCCCATCTTTCAGTAGAAGAGAAGAAAAAAAAACACATTTTATGCAGTTTCGGACATTTTTGGACATACACCAGCAGCACGAACTCAAAGTTTAAAGAATTGCAGAACATAGTAAAAAATAAACGAATTTATTTACTTCGACGATTCAAGCTTACACAACATTATATTGGGAAGCCATATTTGCACCATATCACAACATTGAGCTCTGTAGGGTTGATGTTGGTATTGTTTATGACGGCCGATTATCTACAAGTTGGATATAGTACGCTGGAGTGGGGTGGGGGGTGTCCTCTGTAGGGTCTTTCTAAAGGAACAGAACTCGTATTTACACAAGGTTCGAAGAAAACTACGGACAATTTCGAACGATTAGGCTGACGTGCGCGACTGGGTCAAACTCAGCACCTCCCGTCTGCAATCTTTGAGAACAGAACCTCTCGTGCAGCTGTGAATGTCGAGGTTGTCGGACATTAGCTTATCTTAAATTTCTTGCGCTATTTTTTTTTCTTTTTTTTTTTTTTTTTTTTTTCTTTCTTTTTTGACTTGATGTAGTCAAGAAACTTTTCCACGATTGAAAATTTTCCAATTTTGGTATCTTATAATTTGCGTCATTTGTTCTGTGAGAGGTGTACTCGATTCCAAAACTGGATTGTGTTTAAAATTCAATAACTTGCAAATGGTGACAACTATTAAAAGAAATTCTTGCTGGAGAGTTATGTAAGATATCAGAAGCATTTTTACTGCGGTTCTCGATTTTATTTCCAAACAGCAGACATAGGGGGCAAGCAATAAGCTCTCAGTGGAGGTCTAAACTGAAATCCCCTAGCATCATGCGGAGGAAGGAGGCTTTAATATATACAGTAGGTCCCTAAAAATAAGATTGTATTGGAGAATGAGACATACTCCATATATTTAACTTCCTATTTCCGCATCAGCGTTGGGCTTGATTCAGCACCTATGGGGTTAGATGTTGTCTTCATTGTGCTTGTGTGGTTATACATTGCTGGCATAATTATCAATTCAGTGTAAACTTGATTGATTTTCACGAATATGGTTTAATAAAGTATACCTGCTGTAAGGGATCGTATTGACTGAATTGACTATAAGCCTGTTTAATTCTTCAACAAATCATCGATATTTATGTTGTAATGTGAAATTGTAAAACTGCAGTATAATAATTGAAAAAGTCATTTGTAACGCGAGCAGCTAAAGGATTTGGTTCTCCCCTCGGGGTTTCAGTATCACTCTAAAGCGTAAGCTGAGTTCCCGAGGTGGTCATCCCTGCTTGCAGCGCCATCTATAGTTACTGTTTGGAAATAAAGCCATGAAGCGAGGTTAAAAAAAAACTACTGACATTTTACATTACCTTCCCGTCATTTTTTTTAAATAGCTAGTCAGTCCATTTTAGGACGCTCGGTATATGGAGTGCGACGATCGAACGAAATTGAAAAAATAACTTGCTCTATGAATTTCTTCTAGAATCATTTTTCTTACTTCTTTGGAAAGAAGGTTCATAATTTCATTCTGAATATAATTCACCATTTATCTTTTTCACTTTTGCTCTTTTCAAATTTTCTGCCGATTACATGATTTAATTTTAAATGTCTCTGAAGTTCCTTTTAGCGAATGTATGCTTTGCTGTGTTCTAGAGCATTTTCATGCTCAGGAATTTTAGGATTTTATTTTTTCACTTGAAAAACCCACAATCTCGATTGGCTAACTTTGGAGGGCGATCATCATAACACTGATAAACAAAAATTGTTTTATTTTTTTCATAAATTTAAAGCTAATATTCCAATTATTGGAATTGAGTAAATAAAAATAATATTAGATATTTTTACTTGGTTCTTATTTTCTTTTTAAATGAAGGATATGTATTTATCGGTTATTACGGTATATCACAATTTCGGAGATCGCACAATAATGCATAATAATGATATTTTAAATATTAAATAATCCAGAAGTATACTTGTACACTATTTATGCACATTTTTCACATATTTTATGCAGCTGAACACAATTTGAGTACATCGTCGTTAACTGCTCCCATATTACTGGGAAAAAGTCAATGTGAGAGTGCGAAAAATGAAGCTTTAATGGCATGTGACAATTTAGCTTTTTAAAATTGTTTACGATATTTTGAACTATACACTTGTAATTTGTAACTTTTTTGTTCCTTAAGAAATTACGCACAACGTCCTTGAATGAAATCGATGCGTCTTTTTCTACCGTCGTTAAAATACTTTGAAACAGGTCATTTTTCATAATTTTCCGAATGTCTGGAACTACAAATACGCCTTCTTTTATTTTGGCATCCGATATTGATGGGAACAAGTTTCCGATAAACGCAAATGCTTTACCGTCCCGATTAAGAACTTTCAAGAAAATTTTTATCAATCCAACTTGAGATGGAGTGGTGGGAGTACTATGTCCACTCATGTTACAAGAGGTTGGTTAATTACATTTTTTACATTTTTATCACCAGGTTCTACAGATGTCCGAGAAGGCCACGTTTTTACACAATAATGTTTATCTTTTGCACGACTGCCCCATTTGCAGATAAAGCATGGATATTTAGTGTAACCTTGTTGCATTCTCAGAAGAATAGAAATGACTTTAAAGTCAGCACAAATTTTCCACTTAAAATCATTCTATTTCAACACCAGTAATAGCTTGTTTAGGGTATCATATGTTTCTTATCCCCCTGAAACATATCCTACAGAAAGGGAGTTACATTTATTTTCAATGTGAAGGAGTACTCCTTTTAGACACACCTTAGACGCATCAATAAAAAGTCGCCATTCTTTTGGTTTATGACATAGATCTAAAGATGCCATAAGGCTTGGAATGTCGTTGTAAAAGCATATTTCACCATCTTTTTCACAAAAATGTATGAAGTCTTCATGTCTCTCATGGTATATACAAACACGTACAACACTAGCCAACACATTCCATGCCGGAAGTCTTGATCTTAGAAATTCGGCTTTATTCTTGCTTAACCCCAAATTACGCACAAGGCCATTCAACTCTACTTGTGTTATCATATGTGGCTTCAAATATTTCTGTGGTGGAATGTAATGCATTTCTGTTTCACTTTCATGACTATAAGATGGCATGCATTCTTCATGAACTGAAAGACTGTAGTTTACAGGCGGCTGTGGCACAGGAAGAATGTCACTGTGAGGTACTGGCCTCATAGCAGAATTGATGTTGGGATACTGAATATGCTTCTGCTTCTTAAAATTAATTCCTTTTGCTTTTGGAGTCCTGCAAAAATATCAATCTAAATGATCTCTAGGTTCTCTCCAGATTATTGATATGGCGAAAGGCATTAAAGTTCTCTTTCCCATAATCCACTCTCGATGTCGGGTAGAACAACGCAAACAACAAAAGCGTATTAACCTGATTGCCAATTTCGCATCCAAAATAATGTTTAAAGGCAATTTTAATTAAAGAAGTAATGTTTCTTCTGCAAGTAGTGCTCATAAAATCGCCATAAATATAGCAAAAATTATCACTGGAATTAACACACTTACGAGACATTTTAAAAGCACCCGTTTGGCAGCTTACTAAATGATATAATGATCAATTTTTTAAAAGGGCAAAAAAAAATCTTTATGGCATCACAATGTCTGATGAAACACATATTATTGGCGCCTAGACGTATTATAAGTAGCATATATTTGTTCACTTTCAGGATGATTAGACTGTAGAAACAAAGTACTTTAAAAGGCAATAAAATAACATAATGAGATATACTATTTAGACGTATATAGCTATGAAACGGAAACCAACTTCATCTTTTTCTGAATATTTTCTAAATTTCCAAGGATATGGTTACTTAAATCTGTTAAAATTTTCAAGAAAAAATTTCTTTTTTATTAGTGTAATTGGTGAATAATAACCAGAGAAAGCAAAATATAGTGATTCCCTTAATTAAGTTATCCAATAAGCCGCAATCACCGTTAATAATTTCCCCACTAGGTAATTTTCTTGAACGTTACTTTGAAAAATTTTCGTCCTTCTACAACCGCAGATTTCATGTAATCAGCATTTTCATCCTGTGCTGGACCTTTTTTTAAGAGCAAAGTAATGACCGAATGACTATAAGAATGATCCCATAGTGGAATCAGAATAGGTTAGCAATTCATATTCACTGAGTATGGGAGGCGGCAGAAACTTTCGTATATGATGTAAATGGGGCCGCAGATTTCAAAAGTTTAAGAAACACTGCAATAAGATATCACAAAAGCATGTTATAAAATCATCAAATCTAAAGAACTCAATGAAAAGTAAATGTGAGCGATGCAATAACTTTGAAATCAAACATGTACATACTTTCATTGGGGAAAAAATTCCCGATATGTAAATCTGTACATTTTTTTTTTTTTTTTTTTTTACAAAAAAAAAAAAAAAATAGAATATCGAAGATTGAAAAAAAAAAAAAAATGATCAATGACAAATAAAAAAAAAAAAAAAAAAGGAAATTAGTAGTACAAATTTGGCGCCCCTGAATTTCCGCGCCCGGGCCGACCGCCCCCTTCGCCCCCCCTTTCGCACGGTGCTGCCCTGACCCATTGTGACCCAAAATGACCCACTAATCGAATTTTCTTGAACATGTGACCTAGTCCAATGGACTTCTTGAGCCCGAAAACAATAGAATACAAAATTGAGTCTGAATCGTTGCAACTTTATTCTAGATAAATTTAGCTTGACCCACAGGGAACCAAAAATAACCTATCGAATTTTCTCGAACATGTGACTTAGCCCAATGGTCTGTTGCCCAGTCTACCATGCCCAGAAACGGTATAATACAAAATTTTGTCAACATGGTTTGAGTCGTTTTTAGATACAATTAGCTTGACCCACAGTGACCCAAAAATGACCCACTCATCAAATTTTCTCGAAATGTGACTTAGCACAATAGTCTTCTCGTAATCCAAAACTGTAGAATATAGAGTTTCGTGAAAATCATTAGAGCCGTTTTTTAGATAAATATAGCTTGACCCACAGTGACCCAAAAATGACCCACTCATCAAAATTTCTCAAACATGTGACCTAGCCCAATAGTCTTCTCATACCCGAAAACGGTTGGATACAAAATTTACTCAAAATCGATTGAGCTGTTTTTTAAATATAATTAGCTTGACCCTGACCCATAATGACCCACTCATCGAATTTTCTCGAACATGTGACCTAGCCCAATTGTCTTTTTGCGCCTGAAAATGGTAAAATACAAAATTTCGTCAAAATTGTTAGAGTTGTTTTTAAGATAAAATTTGCATACACACACAATTTTTGCTCGCATTATAAAAATTTGCATACACACACAATTTTTGCTCGCATTATAAAAATTTGCTTACACATACAATTTTTGCTCGCATTATAAAAATTTGCATACACATACATACATACACACACACACAATTTTTGCTCACATTATAGTACAAGATGATACTTATATGTAAAAAAAAAAATTATTTCCAAAGAAAATGAATGATACTAAAACATAGAAATTATAATTTATTCATTATAGAACATAGTTCATTTAATGAAAATTTTTGTCTTCTATGGGTCATAATCGTACTTCCTATTAAAATAGCCTCATGATATTTTGAGAAAGGAAGAAATGTTTGGAGGAAATATATGAGAGACACTGTTGATGTACAAAAGTAGGGAAATTCAGGTCTGGTAGATGGAGGATGATATTTCCGTAACACAGAAAAACACAATGACACATTGAGTGTGGCTGCTTTTTGTATTTCTTTTGAAAGCTTAACTAGTTTAGACTCAGAAAGATAATCAGCAAAACAATTAAAAATTCTTATATGTTTTTTACTTCTTATTTTAAAAATGGAAAAAAGTGTTTCAAAAATGTAGAATTTCCCAACTCTAAGCTCAAATTTCCCAAGTTCACCCTATATTGGAGGGGCCCTTATCACGATGCCTCTGAAGCTCACTGACTCGCATGCCATCTCGTGGATTCAAGAGTTGTGTAAGGGTTTTTGTGTCCGATAAATGCCAAGCAGAGTCTTTTCTATACATAATTTCTTTCGAAACCAAGTCCAGCTATGAGTCCCAAAACGCAGGATGGTAAGAGCCACGCAAAAACCTTCTCTTCAGTATGTAAGAGAGGTAGTTCACATTATTTCGGCCAGAGGGGGGCGGGGGGGGGCTTCTAATAATACGAGGAAGTTTTACTTTTATTGGTTAAAACTATCTTTAATGGCGGTTTCCCTGATAGGACTCATGTCTTGCGTTATCTTGATTGCACCACCTAAACGTAATTACTATCCTTGATATTATTGATGATTTATCTTTTAATAAATGTCAGCTAGAGAGACTAAGATTTATTTCATTTTAAATACTTATTTTGGCATTATTGTAAAATTATCTTTTATTATAACTCTATATTCTAATTTATATGTTTTACATCTGATAACTGTCAAATAGGGAGAAAATGGATTAAAATGGATTGCTAAAATATAATCTGTTTATTTGAAGTGATCAGTTGAATTTAGTATCTGTGACATTCGGAAAAAATAATAGTTAATTATATGCTTTCTTTTAATTTTAACCGAAACTTATTATAATTTTAAGCCTTCATTACATGTCAAAAAGGAAACAAAAGAAGTTAGAAATATTGAATATTAATTTTTTTTTTTAAATGATAGGATTTAATTTTTATCCTTTCATTCAGTATTCAGAAAAATGGTTTGTTCTGTATCTAATAGAGTATTTTGAAACATTGTAAATATTTTTGTTCAATTTTCTGAAAAAAAGGAAACCCTTTTAGGGGGCTAACCCCCTCTTCCTTTACAGTGACAATCTTACAATGTCAAATGCCAGAGGATCTTACAGATCTCCTGATTTCTGCAGGAGACTCCCGATTTTCGCTTTTTTTTTCCATACTCCTGATTTTTGATATATTTCTCCCAACTTACTAAAATATTTTTTCTCACTCTTATTTTATACTTTAAATGTGCTATAAAAATCTTGGATACTTATTTCTTCTCTGTTTGATGAGTGCTGTTTGATAGGATAGAACTTCAGATCAAATATAAAGGATGCCTCTTTAAAACTTTGTGACTTATGGGCACATTTTAATTACTATGGGCAAATTTTCAATTTTCATTTTGGAAGGCAAAAATCTGGTACTACTAATTTTATTTTCTATAATGAATAAATTGTAACTTTATGTTGCAAACTGTAATATTTTTTTTTTTTTTTTTTTTTTTTTATGGAACCATTACATATCATTTTATTTTTATTATTAATAATTTCTTTATTAAGAATTATCATTCATAACTTTTATAATTATTGAGAGAGGCAAAATTTGTTTGAGAAAAAATCCATTCCTGGTATTTAACCACTTCAACGGCTGCCCCAAGATAAGTCGGGGGTAAAAGCACTGTTTTCCTATACCCGTTGCGGGTGAAGTGGTTAAAATGGTGAATTTTAAATTGTTTTAAAACTTTGATGCCAAAGCCTAATTAAAAGCATTTTAAATTTATTAAGTATATATAGCTGCAATATTATTTCAAATAAATTAATTTATGTTTACATTTAAAAATGAAAAAAACTTCATCGCAAAGTCTCCTGATTTCTTTTTAAAAAATCTCCTGATTTTTGCGCTCTGGAACTTGGCAACTCTGTAATAACGTTCTATATGCACAGCCCTAGAAAGAAATCCTTCCAATCTTCCCTCATAAGCGAAATACATTCTAAATCTTATATGCTGTCCTTTAGAGAAGGTACTGTAATAGTGTTTCTTTTTTCTTTTATTCAGGTTGTTGAATATGGATGTGAATAAGTGGGTGCACCTGAACTGTGCCCTGTGGTCGTACGAAGTTTATGAGACAGTGAACGGGGCTCTGATGAATGTGGAAGTGGCTTTCAAGCGTTCGCGTCACTTGAACTGCTACCACTGTCATAAGCCCGGGGCTTCCGTTCGATGCTTTAAGACACGCTGTCCTAATGTGTACCATTTTCCGTGTGCAAGAAAAGAACAATGTGCCTTTTACAAAGACAAGGTAGGACTTCCTCTTCAACTCTCATTCTTTTTAGATTTTGCCTTCCCTGCCCACATAGGATTAAAGCCCCAATAGCTCAGGAGTCAACAAATTGGGCGACCACACTACAGGTCCAGAGTTCAACTCTCTGCTGCGCAAGGTTCATTCAAATTTACTTCAGAACTAAGCACTGAGGATCCCACATTAGGCTGACCACCTGATGGGGCTCAACAAAATGGAGCCTGGCATTGTAGACTGTAATCCCTGAGGATAGTAGCACCACAGGGGTCTCTTCCCCATCCATATAAGGCAAAAAATGTTTTTGATGGGTTTGTTAGGGTACTGGAACAATAATTCCTTGGGGATTTTCATGTGCAACAAAGGATGAAAAAAATGTCACCACAAACAAAATTGAACCAAAATAAATCCAATTCACACCTCCCAGAACCACACTACGGCCGTAAGGTATAGTGGAGAAGTAATAACTAAGTTAAAATGAAAACAAAAAGATTACTCACCCCTTGAGACACCGTGTAAGTATGGATACACAAAATGAAACGATATTGCCAAACTAATTATTTTATTTATATAAAAATATAGCAAGCTGCGAAGGATCCTTGCAGAAGATACATGTTAATGCTGCAATATAATTATAATATATGTTATTATGCAGTAGACACTATATCTTAAAATATATTAGTGTATCTTACATTGGAGACCTATTAAACAAATAATCGGCTTTAGGATGCACTTGATTAACATAAATAATGAAAATGCTTTAGTGATTGTTTGTTCTGAAAGTTTTAGATTGTATATCTTTGTGAAGGAAAGTCTTTGGAGTTTAATTAAGAAGGAAAGTAAGTTTTTTACTCTAAAAGGGTTTGATTGACAATAAAGTGTTCTTAAATAGGTGCTTCATTGATGTCTGAGGAACAGTAAACACAATATTGAAAACCGGCCAAATCCAGATTGAAAATGTACCTTCCCAATCTATGCTTAGCATTCAATTGTTTGGTTATGACGCTTAATCAAAATAAGCGAATGACGATGAAAGGGAGGAGAAACGGAAACGATTTGTTGTGATCCGATAGATGCGATCATCGGGCATGAATCATCCTTAAAAGAGGTAATCCTTGTCAAGAAGCCGGGGACGAATTACGAATGGTATGATGCTTGAAATTCATTTCCAACATCTCTAAAAACACATCCAGGATGAGTCATAATTTCGATAATGCATTTCCTGCGAGATCTTGGCAGATTGGAAACTAACGATATGCTGAAGAAAGCAAACTCGGTCATTTCGCAAAAATAGGTCCCTTTCGGCCCAACGGTGACTGCTCAAGAATTGCCGATCACTCAATCAGTGTTCTCTCTTCCGACAAAAAACAACAAACTGCCCCTCTTTTTGAAACGCCTGCCAAAATCGGGAGTACGCTCTTGGCAGAATAGCCAATCAGAAAACTCCAATGGTCAGAATATCGATAATGAATCGATGGAAAATGTTTTAGTGGCGGAATAATCACCGTGGAATGGCAACACTTTTATGAAGCGTGAGGAAAGGAATGTTGGCGTCTTGTGAGTTCATGTAACGTAGAAAAGGAATTTCCGGCCTGTTCTGAGATAAGAGACAAATACTGCTTAAAAGTTTGCTTCTTTTGGGGTACAAAGTGAATGAAAAGCAATAAAAATAAAGGAAAGTCTAGGAGTTATAATTTCGTTTCTCTGTTAAACTATTTTAGCAATTATTATGAAATTTTACCAGAGGAATGGGAAAAATAGTAGAATACAATAAATGGAATTTTAAATGGAATAATTAAAAATAAAGATTTAGAATTTAATATTTAAAAACTTGGTAAAATTTGCTGTCAAATTGAAAGATCGTAAATTGAAGTAGTTTATTAAAATAAACAAAGTATAAAAATTTAAGAAGGGAGAATGTTATGTAAAGCTTTTAAAACATAACAGAGTAGAAGAAACCCATTGGTAACCCTGAAATAATGACCGAAGAAAAAAAATATCTGTTATCTGTTTCCTTCTATCACGTCTACTTTTTGAAAAAAGTGAAATTTTATTTTATTTTTTTAAAGAGAAATTGCTTTTTATGCTACTTTGAGATGTACTAGGATAGATTCTACTCCTTTTTTTCAATTATATAAATTGTTGTTTATGTCTCTGATCACCCTCTTGACAATGAGGTACACATCCCTACTTATATCCAACTTGTGTCAATACTGTACAAAAGTAGGAATTCATTTTACTCAAAAAATAGACATGATATAAGAAAATGGGTTGCGAATTTGAAATCTGCTTGAAAATCTAATCTAGAAAACAGGACGCCCATTCTGTGGCAACTACTTTAAAGTGGATAGTCATACAGGATGCCATTGAAAAATAGGCAAATTAGGCTTAATGACAGATAGATAAATGTTTAGAATAGGCAGATGGTGACATTTATCTGAAGCAAATAGTCAAGTAGTCATTATATAGAAAAAAAAGTAATTCAATCTGACATTTATTGTATCTAAAATTTGCATAAAATAGCACAAAAAAGCTTAAATTTGCATAAACTTAACTATGCAAATTTGGACCACTTAGAGAAAAATGGGAAGCCTTTTCAGAATCAGCACAAAAAAATCTAGAATGGACTCATTTCAGTTCTGTGACAGAAGCCTTGTTGTGCAGTGCATTTCCGAGAATCCTCATACGGCTTTGTGATGAAATGGATCACAAAGCTATGCTCTTTTGTTTACAATTACTATGATAGCTATATCTCAACATCCATGGGATGGAATTTCGTATGCAGACCTTCCAATAAAAAAGTACTCTTTAATCTTGCTCAACACGCTGTACTGTATATGGTAGTTACATCCCAGCCTCTATGGGATAGAGTTTCACCCAATTTAATATGTAAAATCTATGTATTTAAAAGACCAGGCTGTTTTTTTTTTTTTTTTTAGTATGGATGTCATTTTTGCATTACAATTAAAAATAACTTTTTAAAAAATATTGGACAGAAAATGATGTCACAATGAAAAAAAAAGCGCATTTTTACTCATAAAGCAGTTACATTTCAATATTTTTTTCATTCCGCTGATACTGAGATGGAGACGCTAAAGTGCTTCAGTCAGTGAAAATCAGATCATAGCAAAAATGAAATGAGTATTTCCTTTGATAAAACTGAATATTTTACCAAGAATGTCTCTAAAAATAAATTTCTGGATTTGGCGTACACAGATAATGTCAAATCAACAGTGCAAATGTTTACATGCACAAAATTGTTACTGGCAAACCTATCCAGCTTAGGAATATAGTATTGCACATTAAAATGTTTTTAAAATAGTGAATATGAAAAGTATGCCCATAAATTTTGAGATGGTGGAAATGGCGTTGCTTTTAGATTTCATTGTAAAAAAATAGGGTTGTGTCATAGTTGTTGATTTTTCTATGTGTCATACCAAGGATCAAAGCCTCATCGGATAACTTCATAATTTATTATCTGAATTGCGTGTTACTTGGAATAAAGTTTAATTTTTCATTAATCTTTAAGTTAAAATTTAATTGTAAATAATATTTGTTTTGTGAGTTAGGCCAGCCACTATAAGATTGATTATTTATTGTAATTATTTTTATAACAGTTCTTTTAAACGTATTTATTAAAAAATGATGTTTATTGCATTTTGAGCATTCAATAGATTCCCTTCTATCCCAGTTTTTGGGATGAACATTACAGCTGTCTATCAATTTCTGTTGTGCACTCAATCTTATATTTCAAGTGATTCATTACAAAAATATACAAGTTTTTACAATTTTGTTTTGGAATACTGAACACTGTTGAAGGGTGCCTTTTTCATCCTCTCTCTAACTCCAAATTAAAGTCGTAAGATAGGTACCCTTCTTCATAATAAGGAGAGTGTATCAGCACTGTTTAACCGCTTCCCTTACCCATTTTTAAAAAAAAAATTACAAAAAATCATCCCATTTTTTGCAATTTCATCATTTACATTTCATATCACAAAACTGGGAAAATGGCCAATCCAATATTATGTATAATTTATTATATTATATAATAATTTTTTTTTTCTTTTTAAGCGTCAGGCCAAGAAAAAAACAGACTAAAAGAAATGGTAGTAATACACTATGCCACCCCCAAGTTTTCTCGGGATAATAATGAAATGTAATCTATACATGCCTGAGAGAAGCCGTTAAATGAATATATTAGAATTGGACTCATGTAAAAGAAAGTTTTTTAATAGGCCTACCAGTTTATTGACTACTAATGAAGGAAGATAAATTCACTTTCTAATGTTATTTTCCAAAACTGAATGCTATGTAATTTTCAATCAAACCATTCTGGGCGTATTCCATGAAACTTAAAACTTTCAGTGTGTGAAACTAAAGAGGAGTAATGCTGCTACGTTCACATTGAGATAGTTTTCACTTCATTTTTATCACACAACTTTTTTGGAATCCCAAAATTAGATTGTACCTTTTCACATTGCCAAAAGTTTTAAGAGACAATGTGTAACTACCACTTCAGACTATACATAGTTTATTGTTGTTTTTATTCTTTGTGGCATGTTCATTCAATAAACCATTCAAAAAAGATGAATAATTATTTCTACAACTCAACTCTCATTTTAAGAACCGTTTTAAATAAGAAAAAGAGACAGATTTCCACTCAACTCATAGTGAAGAGAGTATCAAAAGTTAAGTGAGTTTTAGAAATTGGCTCCAGTTGAAATCTGGATTCCTCTTCAAAAAACTTCAAGTTAAGGGACTCCACTGTCTCAATGCGAACGTAGTATTATAACCTAAAAAAATTTGAAGCAACACACTTTTAAGTTGGTTCTCCATTCCAAAATCACTACTTTCTGACACATTTTTTAGTTCATTTTTGTTTGTCCTATTCAAAAACGATGTCATTGAAGGGTGTTTTCCATTTTTCAATAAAGGCAGAAAATACTTTCAAAGAATTCCTGACACAGCAGTACAAGAAAAGGGAAAATGGGTTGTCAATGACAAGAATCGCTTATAAGTAATTTATTTATCCAAAAATGGAAGCTGCTATTGGTTTCTAAATCGCTTCCGTCATCGGGTCTGCCAGTTTTATGTCTTTCCATTTAAAAATGGGTCAGAAAGTTGGATGTGGTTGAGCAAGGAATTTGAGAACTGGAAATTTCATATGTTTTCAAACAACAACACCATTTTTGCTTAGTGTGTGGGTCAACGGGAATAAAAAAATTATTTTTCTATTGCTCCAAATGGTACTACTGGATTCTCCTATAGACCCAAAAACTGTGGCTAAACTGTAAGATGAAAGAGTGGAGGATCGTAAATATCACATTCATTGGACATGAAACACATGTTTGTTGTGTCATCAAGCCTTTTTAATTTGTATTTTTATTCATGTTTACTCATTTATTTGTTCTTTCGTTATTTAAAACGACTGCAAATTTTGATTTTTTTTGCTTCAAGCCTCTATCTAATGTTTACATACATTTTATAGTTATATCTGTCTACGTCTTTTGACTCAATAAAGAGCATTAGGTTCCTTGCAATTCTCCGTTATCACTGATATTTATTAGGTCCCTTTATAAATTCAATTATTACATTTAAAATACTTACATTTTATTCACAAATACAATATCTTAAAAATATCTGTTTGTTTATGGTTTAATTTAATAATTCTGCATTTAAATACGTAAACTATTAGTATTCTTTTGTTCGAAATCATCTAAATAAATCAAATTTTATATTTGATATGTCGCTTCGCTATAAGTGAACGCAGGGTTCTCGCTGCCACTCACTATTGTGCCCAATTGCGATGAAATGCTTCATTTGGCGAGTAAGCAAACAATCAGACTCGCCCAATTGCGAGTGCTCAATTTCTGTTCTGTGTGTTATGTGTTTGCCAATACAGTCGAGATTCTTGTCTGCGTTTCTGAATGATTGATATTGCTTTGCATGTTCAATTGTACATTGCTCTATTTATATAGAGAGATACTGACTCAATACCCATTCAGTTTAGCGACAGCCAAAGACACAGAAAGGATTTCCCTATTGTCAGTGGATCACTCTCTATAGGCTGGCGTCACGCTGGTAAAAACACAAACAAAATGACTCACATCCAGTGCCCAATAGAGAACAGCTTTCCTGGAATGGGGTGTTGAAATTAGCCATTTATTAGTTATTTATTAGTTGTCATTGGACAGTCAATTTATTCAATTGGTTAATTTTAGAACCTATTAAAAAATTGGATACAATAAGGGATATATTTTTCTGTGTATCATGCCAAATATATTTTGCTAACATTTATTTTTTAAATTTCTTATTTGCGAAATCGGTAACATTGGTCAAAAGACAGCGAGAACCCTGAGTGTCATTCAAGTAAACCCTATTCTTTAAATTTAAATTCATCTATCTTAAAATCTGTTAAGGGTAACATTCTTACATTTGTATAATTGGATGAATAGTTTGACGGAATGGGTTGACAGATAATACCCTTCAAACATTACTTCACATTATTGTAACCAACAACTATTGATTGTTGAATCATGTGATGGTGGATATTTTCATTATTGACACACTCTAGGATTGTTTTTTTTTTTTTTTAATACAGTCAACTCTGTGAAATCCGCACATTTAGGGACTGGGGGTTTTGTGGATTATACATTTTAGCAGATTATAGATCATCCCTTTGTTTACATTTTATTTTTTTAAAGTCTGACTATAAATTAGGAACAACTGTACAAAAATTACAATTACAATGGACAAGAAAAACATAATGTAACATTGGTTTAATAAATTTAATAATTAAGATTAAAGAAAAGTTAATTTATATACAATTTTTACTGATTATTTATTATTTTAAACATTGACACAACACAATGGTAGTTTTGGTTTGTTGTCAATTATTTTTTTCTGTAAAAGTTAATTTATATACAATTTTTACTATTTATTATTTTAAACATTGACACAACACGATGGTAGTTTTGGTTTGTTGTCAATTATTTTTTTCTGTCTGTAAAAGTTAATTCATATACAATTTTTACTGATTATTTATTATTTTAAACATTGACACAACACAATGGTAGTTTTGGTTTGTTGTCAATAATTTTTTTCTGTAGTCTATGAGCATTCATTACTTTTTGATCCAAGATAAAATTTTGTTACTCAAGGCAATTTAAATATTTATATCCAATTTATATTTAATTCACTTTATTCACTGGAAAATTGATTTTTTAAAAAAAGTACCAAATTTAGTTTTTGAGTTGAACTTTAACGACAATTTTCATTGTTTGTTTTATATTCCAACATGTAGTGCGGATAACAGGCATTTGCGGATTATACATCAGCGGATTTCACAAAGTTGACTGTATAATCAACATTTAATAAAATTTGTTCTATTAATTGAAAATTAAGTTCTGAAAATATACAAATATAGTGTATTGTTATGGGGCACACACAACTGTACATACTTTCTAGATCTCTAGCCATCCAGAAATGGGTAGAGGAGGGGAGAAAACAATCTGATATGGAATGCCTCTTTATGGCTGTTGCTTTTTTCTTTCCTGTATGAAAAGAATAAACGTTCAGCTCTCTTTATTTATTTTTTTGTGTGTGTTTAACAATGCAACTTTGTGTGTTCTTTTGTGCCAGACTGTCCTCTGCCCGCAGCACATCCACAAGGGAAATCCTGAAAATCGTCTGGAGTCGGTCGCCGTCTTCAGGAGAGTCTACATCAACAGGGAGGAGCACAAGCAGGTGGCCAGGTAATAAATGTCCTCTCCACCCCCCCCCCCCCCCACACACACACACACATTTAAAAATTTTGATGGGCTCTGAAATTTCTCCTATTTAATCCCGAGTAGAGCAGCTTCTTTTAAATAATTCATTTTTTAACTCTTAAATGAGTTTGCAGTGAAAGCATTACAAATTTTTTCCAATACAGTTTGTAGTTATGTACCCCTGTTTATGATTTGGCATAATGAAAGAAATTATATTTTATGTAGAGCGACAGTATTTTAATAGCAGAAAATGCAGAAATCGGGGGAAAAAAACAGACAAAAAAATGAATAAAATCTCAAGCCCATTGCATCATAAATACACTTCTTCCGCACTTTCTTTTAATTTCGATCATTTTATGCACCCTTTTCATCTTTTTTGTCAGTTTTTATCTCTCTTTTTTCAACCTCTACTCTTCAGCCCTTGTTGTTAGTTAGTTTTATTTTCCATTCGATGCTTGTTTACATCTGCCACATCGTTTGTGACTATTTCTCTTCTCTTCCTTGCTTTATGAACACATGAGTAGCAGACGTGATTGGGTCTTCTTGTACTGAATGTGTAACTTCGTCTGACGCACAACCTTCAGATTGCAATGTTTTCTTCTTGAATAAGCACAAAGAAAATAGTAACAACATTTAAATGTATTTTAAATATCTTTATATGTATGCACCTGAAAGTAACTTTTGTGCAATTAGGTGACTAGAATTTTGACTTTCATAAAGACATGTTAGAAGGTGCCACTTGGGATGGTAACTCAGTGGCTTGCTAATGACATGCATTCTGCTCAACTAAAATTCTGGAGATTAACCCTAGAGCACTACCCCTTCGTCTGCTGGACGAAGCTCATAACAAATAATCTCCACCTGCCTCGCCCAAAACAGGAAATGGGTGGTGCCACTCAGTATAGTTCTTCTTCTTGAAATATTTGTGCATGTGGCGTTTTGAGAACAGCATTCGTCTCAAAGACGAATGGTTTGCATTTGAGAATCTGACTTAGTTTTTTTCCTGCGATTCCGTGACTTGTAAAAAATAAGGTTCCGAGAACATTTTTGGGGCAGACAGGCTATCCGTCAACAAACTATTAAAAGAAATAAGCAGTGAAGAAATATTTAATTCTGGGGATAAATCAGAAATTGAAGATTTTATAGCGATAGTGGTGAAAATGATGAGTTATTCTTTGATAATAAAGATTAGGAAAAGACGATGCTTGAAAAACAAACCCAGAAAGATGAAAATACAAAGTCAAATTTTGAAGCTAAAACTGAAATCAAATAAAAGTGAATGGATTGGAAATATTTCAAAATTTTTTGAGTCATGTGACAAGGACAAGTTTATTATTATTCTATTAAACAAAACGAAATAAGTGTGTTGTTCTAATGTCTACGTTCCATGAAAGTACAAACGTTAATCAAGAAAATAGAAAACCGGAAATGATAGAATTTTATAATTCCACAAAAGAAGCCATAGACACATCTGATAAGATGTTTAATAACATGTCTTAGAGTAAGAAAACATGCCGATGACATCTTTGTGTGTTTTATGGTTTGATACATATAAGTTTAGTGAATGCATATGTTATATATAAATGCATGGCATGGCTCAAAAATCCGAAAAATTATCCAGAAAAAAATTAGCAATAAAGCTAAGTGACATCATGTTCTTGCTCCATAGATAAAGAAGTGTCTCAGTGTATCAACTTTGCCTCAGATCAACAAGGACACTTATAAATTAACTTTTGAAATAGGATATTAAACATTCAACAACGCGGGCAATCTGAATGTTAAAAAATGCATAATTTGCGCAGAATGACACGCAACTTTTGTCTAAAGTGTTCCATATCAATGTGTGGTGAACATCACACTAATATGTGTAAAGATTGCATTAAAAATAAATAAATCATGTTTTCTGGCTTACTTGAAGATTGAGAATGATAAAGTCATCTGCAGGTAGCATAATTTTAATCTAATTAGCTTTTACAATTGATTTTAAGCATGCCTACCCACATTTCGTCTGAGAGACGAATGGTTATCATTCCCGTAAGTTTTTCAAAGAGTAGCATTCTAGGGTTAATTTTAATTTCATTTTTTGTGGGTGAATAGAAAACTTGCTATCAATTCATGAACAAAAGAATCAACCATTCTTCACATTTTTTTTTTTTTTTAATTGAATCAAATAAATTTTCTACACGTTATTTAATATTCAATTATTAATAAATTAAAAAATTCAAATTTTTATTTTACATAAAAAAAAATCCAAATCATGCTCTCAAGCCCTAAAATAAGTTTTATATGTTAATGTAATGTTCTAAAAATTTGAATTGTAATGTAGAATGTTTTTATTAACAAATTTATAATTATGTATTTACATATCTATTATTCATATTTTATACATTTCATACTGTTATTTTGTAGATTTCTTAATACTTATAGTAAAGTGTTCCTAATTACAGAAAATCCCCTTATCCAGATTATCTCAGGTTCCAAGCATTCTGGATAACAGATCCTATACTGTATATATATATATATATATCTGTACCTGAGAGCTAAACTATCTTAAGTCACATTTCACTTATTTTTCAGGAGAAATAAAAGAAGCATTGCCTTGCAGGACAACACTATTTTTACAAATTGATATGCTATTTATCTTATAATAAAAGTATAGCGATAGTTTGGCTCAAAAGAGAACAGTTTCTTCAGTGTAAAAAAGCTGTTATCATAAAATTTGTCATTTTGTACTTACAATAGTTTGGTTCTCAAGTACAGATATATATATATATATATATATATTGGTTATTAAAATTTGAATTCTTTATCTCCACAAACAATAATTTGTGGCAAGAATTGTGATTTCACTATTGTAGAATAAATTTTGAAAGAAGAGAAAATGAAGAGGATGCAAGAGCATTTTTGAGCTATGATTTTAAAGTGGGGGTTCAATCAAGAAGAACGCCTCCCATTAGAATATGGAAATGAAGCTCCCTCTTGTGCCAGTACAGATGGTCGTTCGATGGTGCCATCGTTCAGATGGTTTGCAGAATTTAGAATGGTTTGAAATTCTTTCCTGGATGAAGAACCCACAAAAAGACTGTCAACTGTCATTGCAGAGAATGTGCCTTCAGCCATACCAAAAATGTTAATCAAGGATAACATCAATCAAGGATATCACAAGGACAATCAAGGATAACACAGAAGGAATTTAACATTGCATCCACAGCTATACATAAAATTATTCATTAAGAACTGTCTATGAAAAAATTAGTTTGTCCTAGGGATGGGCATTATTTATCGTATTAGGATAAATAACAGTGTTACTACGCTGGAACCTAATATTGCATTAATATGTTACCGAAAAGTTGCTGTTAATTAAATAACACATGGTTTTAAATGACATCGTCTTCGCTTACTTGCCTTAATCAAGATTTCAATTTTGTACCTCTAAAATAGAACAACATTCACTAAAAGTGTCCTCAATCGTTTCTTTTGAGACGTTCGCCCAACAGTTTTCTCCAGGAGGTATTTCTGTGGCTTGGGGGGGAGGGATTGTTCTTTTTGACATTTAAAAACACAAAATCTCAAATTTTCCGGGGGGACATCTCATTGCTCCGGGGGAGAGGGAATATCCCCCAACAGGACCACCCCCTGATTTCAACGCTGGCGCCCAGCATCTGATTTTCACCCCTGATTTATGACCAATTCTTTTAGGTGTGTGGTGCTAAATGTTTTTTTGCATTTTATCAATTACTAATCCATGGATAGTAATAACTTACAGCACTAATTAAATGTTTTTTCGACTTGGTGCCTGGTGCTAGGTCACCACCGTCACACACTTCTCCGATTCTGATAGCACAACATAGAATACGAAACACTGAAATAAATAGTTGATTATAAGAAAAAACTCATGCTTGAAATCGTTTCTTCGTTAATCATATATATATATTATATTGTTTTCATTTAGTATTTTCATAAAAAATGTCAAGTTTGACTTATAAAACCCATCAACGTTTTGCCTAATTTTTGATCTGGGCAATTGTATTTCAACTAAAAACATATTTTCGAACATTTATTTATTATTATTTATTTATTTTATTTATTATTTGAATAAAATATGAAACTTATTTCCGCAAAATGTTCACAAAAAATTAAAACTTCCAGCTCATTGCAAGATATAAACCTCACTGTATGAATAGATTCAACTACTAAACATTCTATTGTCTTATAAAACACCTTTTCTTTCAAAACCAAATCCGCAAATGTTTCTAATTCAACCCTTCCGATATTTAAAAAGTGACGAAATCATTTCCTATTTTTCCTCTCCTCATTAACAACCATGAATAAAAACCTCTCTTTCATTCCTTATCAAAAACATGAACAAAGAACTTTTAGTCAAATATCGTTTACTCAAACAAAATCCTCCTTAGATTATATTTATTTCTCAGTGTTTTTCTTGCATTTAAAACGCTGTTGTAACAAAATGTTTAAAAATATGCAAAAGTTAAATTAACCACAGAAAAGTCAAACAGATTGCAATTGCAAAGATGTGCTATTATCTGTCTTAATTCAAATGCATACGAAGCGCGTTAAAATGATCAGTTTGTATGTTAAGAAATACATTTACTGATGCGTAATGAAAACGTATTGAATGAATTAGAGAAAAGGAATATCTGTTCTGTGGTTGGTTTTAGAGATCTGCATGGGCCGATTTTCATTCACAGCACTCGGGCCAGGCCGGGCCCGGGCCATACTTTTTCTGAAGGCTCGGGCCGGGCCTAACTTAATTTTTCTGTACAGAGCCGGGACTGGTTTCATTCCTAGCCTTCATGGCCCAAAATTTTCAGTCCTATTTTTGAGCCAGCCCGTATGAAAATCATTGTTTCAGCGTAGCCTGGTCCATTTAAAGGTGAGTTAAATTAAGCCTGGCCCAAAAGTTTTTGCAAAAAATGCATACATTTTTGAATCGCCATTATTCTACACTTAAACATTAAAATTTATTATTTTTAAAGAATAGTAGATTTCTACGCATATTAAAATATAACTAAATTAAAATACAGTAAAATGTGAGAAAAGGAACCTGCCTATGATGGAACCCTGTTTTAAACTGAAAAACATGTTGATCCATGCAAAATAAATATACTAATAAGTAAGAAAAGAATATATAATACATTTACACTTGCTAAGAAGGGAACTTGTCTATAACGCATTTTTTTTTTCTATGCAATTCCATCTTAGAAGATTTTACTGTATAGCATTTTTCCGATTTTTAACACTTCTATACATGGAATATGGATTAACAATATTAATGATAACTGAAACATTTACATACAAGAAATAGAGATTCATTAAAAAAATAAATATCGCAGATTGCTGCACTTCTATAAAAATAAAGATTATAAACATGAAAAAAAAATTTAAGATAAATATTTTTGGTCAGAACTCCTCGTACGAGACAAATTTTTAACCAATTCGACATAAAAATCAATGTTTTGTAGAAGTTCACTCGGGCCGAACGTTTAATTTTTTTATCAGGCCGGGCCGATTTTTTTTCTCTAAAGTGTCGGGCCGGGCCCGGGCCTGGAAATGTTGGCCTGTGCAGACCTCTAGTTGGTTTCCATTTCCAATCTCTACTTTGAATTCAGATAAATGTAACTGAAGTTCTAATGTACACATTTTAAATGAAGCATTTTATTTGAATTTGGCAAATTATTGTTTTGTTACCTTTAAAATAGAGTTTCTATCTAAAATCGAGAATTAAAATTTTTAAGACATAAAATTATAAATAAATGCATTTTACTCAAATGTTTCAAAAAGGTACTTTTTATAAAATTAATGATTGTGAACTCGAATTTTGCTGTATTTTCGGGGGGAGGGGTAAGAAGTAATTGTTTTTCTCATTTGCGTAACATAAATATGTTAACAAAATCCAACAATCCTATACGCTAAATTATGCAGTAAAGAAATGAATTTTTTTTTAAGATTTAATTTAAAACGCATTTGTAATGTAAGTGTAATTTCAAATGTAATGCAAAGTAAAGATATTTAAAATTAATATTGTAGCTTGTACACTTAATTTTTTTTAACACGAATATATTGCATTTAAAGACAATTTTTTTTTTTTAAAGATATATTGAATATATGTTTCTGCACATATTTCTCCTTTATATTTTCACTAAAAAGAAATGGTTCGTGAAAATTTTCTACTACCGACTTTTAATGGATTTACACGTTTGGGTATGTCCTAAACATAATTTGATTATTTTTGAATCATTATTCATGTATGTGTTACATAAAGTTTGTGGGTACTACAATTCCAAATGAATGCTCAGAAATTTCATATTTAGATAGATGTGAATTGGTATAAATTGTTGCCCATTAGATCCTGTATAAATCACCATGCAAGTGGCACTGTTATAATGTATTGTTTATGCTCTTGGTATCTGTAATTGCAAAAACTTAATATTTGTAATGTTTATTGATAAAGATGATTTTATTTTGGCTTTGAACTCTCAACAAGGACGCTATTATCCTATGTATGCCACTTTCAATGGGTATTACAGTTGTATTGTAACTTTTATTCTATAGAAATGCACCAAATTATATACTTATTAACTTAAACTATGCATAATTCTTTCATTTTAGTTTGGAATATCGATCAGGGAGTTTGAAATATCGATCAAGGGTGGGGTGCTGTTGTTCTATTTTTTTTTTTTTTTTTAAATCCTCGAATCTGTGCAACTCTATGTTCAGAGAAATGCATCGTAATTCCTATTCCCGATTGCTAATGTGTACCGTAATTTCCGGGAGATAAGCCACACCGTTATATAGGCCGCACCCATAAAAACAACAGATAAAAATTCAATTTCCATCAGATAAGCCGCGGCTTATCTCCCGGAAATCACGGTAGTTTAATAAGCAACAAACAGAAATACATTTTACAGTTTGAATATATTTAAAGATATATATTTTTTTAAATAAATATTAAATAAATATAACTTACCAATCTTTATTTATACTTACGACGGTGTAATTAACTTAAGTTAGATGAGTTAATCTGTTGTCTTTTTATGTACTCCCCTGCATAATATTGTGGGGAAAAAATCGAAATAAATCACTAAACATTTTTTAAAACAAACCTTTTTTTTATTTATTCATCGAAACCACTAAATTCCAATTCTTCACTATCAGAACAAAACAAATTCAAATAGTTATCATTTGTGTCGCTCTCTTCATCAGAGTCATCCATTTCAGTTGTGTCTTTGTCATTATGATGTTCATCTTTTATTATGTTGGATTCAGAAAATCCTGAAATAATCGCTGATGCTGGTCTTTTTTCCAAGAGTCCGACACCCAGTTTGCCACTTCTTCATACGAGGCTTTTCGCATGCAGCCGGTATTTGTAAATGAATGCATGCCGTCGTGCATCCAATTCTCTTAATTTCGCTTCATATGCAATTTAAAAATTCTGTTTACCACTAAATCTAGCGGCTGCAAAATTTTTGTGAGGCCTCCAGGAATTACGGAAAGGTTTGTTTGTATTTTTTTGCACTTTGATTTTACAGATTCCAATAAATGAGCTCGCATGGAGTCTAAGACAAGCAAACCTTTCGGCTGGAAAAAAGCGCCCTTTCTTTTTTTATACACTTCTTCTATCCAGTGCATCATCATTTCTTCACACATCCAGCCTTTCTCATTTGCAGAAATCACTAAATCAGCAGGGAAATCGCCTTTAGGCAACGTTTTCCTTTTAAAAATTAAAAAGTGGTTTCAGCTTATTGCCATTTGCCGCGCAGGCCAAAACGCACATAAACGAAGTTTTTTCATTACCGCTCATAACGATGGGAATAGTTTTTTCCCCTTGTTTATGTTATATGAGACTACCCATATAACTAGTGCTTAAAAATAATCTATTACTTTTATAAAGCACTTCAATAATACATCCTAAAACTAAGCAGATATAAATTTGCAGTAAGAAGCATCCGCTGAAAAATAAAACCCTAAATATGCAGAGAGAGAGAGAAATGTTTGTTTTATGCAGTAAGCGTAAGAAGAAATGATGACCAGATAAATAAAAGAAAAACTTAACTTTATTAAAAATCTTTCATGATAAAATACGATAGTATAAAAATAAATGCTTTGAAATTAAACAAACAAATATTGATTAACTTTATATCGTGCAGAAAATAAACGTAATAAAACAATACTTTAAGATAATCCCTCCGGAGCTCATGCCATAATATATTTACTCTAAATCAAATTGCAAATGAAAAATGTCACCTGTAGTAAACGAATTCATCACTTTATTTCATCTTTAAACTTGAAGAAAAACATCGTAGAACTAGCGAAGATCCAAAGATTAAAAACATCCTCTCAGCAACTCCATCGTACGTAAAAACTCAATAACATAAACTTCATATCCGTTAAATAAACATCAGAGCAGCAGACATCAAAACACCAAAAGAGAGACGACCAGCATGCATCAAAAACAAACGTTCCACTAACAGCGATCACGCTGTTCCTTTTATCTATATCGGCAAACACCGAGAGCTGCTCCGCAGAGAAGCTGCAATTGGAAACACCCTCCTTCCATCGCACGTGGAAAAATTGATTTGCATAGGCACGCGCTGTGCCAAAGGCGGAAAGAGCACTCGTGGACTGGCAACGCCACCTACCGGCCAACGGAGTTACCGCTCAGTTCGAAAACGATATACGATAGAGCTCGGCTGGAAAAACATTGCGATGTGAAAGTCCGATGATACGACATAAGTTCTCTTTAAAACAAATAAATAGCTGCACAAATGGATAAAAATAAATTAGCTGTAAGGATGAAAGGTAAGTCATAACTAAAGACGTTTCAAGATAAAAATATATTTAGTTGAATAAAATAAAGATATAATGCAATTGATAAGAAAAGTGGGAATATGGCTAACAAATGCCCCCCTCTTATCAATGCTACCAAATACCAAGAAGGCAAAGTCAATTACATGTCAAAAAAAAAAACTTAAAGTCAACTGAAACAAGTCTAATAAAACAAAAACTACCTGCAAAAAATACCTAAAAATAAATTCGAAAAACATGAGCACCAGAGCGACTACCAATCCATGCAATTAATTTCACTGTAAAATAAAAAGTTTGTTTCATGCAATAACAATATCACTATTAACAATATCAATAAAATCATCAACTAGCAACTCAATTCAAAATTCCAAAATTTCAATTAAATAGCAATTCTACAACAAACATTATACAACATCAAACTTTAAAACAATTAACAATTCAACTCTTAAAAAACAATTCAACATCAAATTCCAAAATTTAATGCTTCAAGAAAGACAGAACTTCCAAAACAGTTCAAGATATCAAAAATTTCAACAACATCAAAAACCATCTCAACATAGCAATTCCAGTCTCATACTATCACCAGAGATAGACAAACAGTGCCAACATTTCCAATTTCCAAAAAAAAATCTATAAAGATTAAATTCAATTCAAAAATCAAACAAATATGCAAATTCATGACATTTAAATGCGAAAAGAAGTTACAATAGCAGGTGCCGAAACAGGATAATCTTCCACATGTCCGTACGACATTTTGTGAGCTGTAATACAATTAGACAACTTTTAATATAATCAAAAATATTTTTACAATAATGGCTGTCAATACAAGATTTTCTTCCACATGTCTATAAGACATTTAGTGATTACAATTAAAGTCACAAGGTACCTACACATAAAAAAAACTTAGAATACAATACAATACATATCATTCATTCAACTTTCATACAACCTTACGTGGCGCCACGATTTCATCGACTCTTATTCTAACATAGAGACAAGGAACCTGTAACAATATTGTAAATTATTTAAATCAGGGATTTTTCACACTTTGACAGAACCACTATACTTAAAGTAAACCATTATTTCAACAAAAAGGAATCCTTCAACATCCACCATTGTAACATACGAATATTTATACATTTCTGCCTAGGCTCCCGGGATGCCCAAGCAAAAAAATTTTAAATTTTTCTTATACATAAATCTATAAGCCCTAATAAATTCAAACATATATATATTTCCATCAAAAAGTACAATCTTTAAATCAGCTGGTAATTTGCAAGGTAGACGGGAATTTGTGACAGTTCCATATATTAACATAATCAAAATGGGACTTACAAAAATAAAAGTTAACCTGCCCGCGAAAAGACCCTCCTGTGGCAATGGTCAACTCGAAAATCCACCCCCAGATGCCACTCAGACAGATTACAGTGGCACCCCTGCGAGACGCTTCCTTGGGGCCGTTCGGACATCCAGAAATGGACCTCGAGAAGTATCACTACATTCAGGTGGGATTTAAATGTCCACCAAGCAAAAACCGTAAAGAAAAGTATATATATATATATGATACCAACAATATAAAAAAAAATATACATTATAATTCAAAAACAGTAAATTTCAAGAAATACAAAACTTCAAAATTATCTAAAGATATGCTCAATAAATCTTTTTAATTCAAACTTGGTGAGCGGCTTAGTGAAGACATCAGCAAGGTTATCCTTGCTGCGAACAAAAAGTAAATCAAAAGTATTTTTATCAACCAGATTCCGTACAAAGAACAGCTTAACATCGATATGACGACTTCTATGATTCTCAATAGGCGATTTTACAAAATCAATAGTAGCCCTATTATCTACATACGAAACTGACTTCATCTTTTCCCCAGTGACAACCTTTCTACAAAAACATTCACTTAGAATCCTGTCAAACCAAAGAAGTTCTTTTGTCGCTTCGGTCATTGAAATAAACTCAGCTTCCATAGTTGACAAACTCACACTTTTCTCTTTAAATGTTCGCCAAGAAATGTCCTAAAAATACAATTTGACCCCGCAGCGAGGTCCTATCATCTCGATTTGCAGCAAAATCTGCATCAGAAAAAGTTATCAACTGAGGTTTTGTACAAGATAAATTAAGTGTCATATCAATAGTGTGTTTAACATATCCCAACAATCTAAGTAAGCCATACCAATGTGTCATTCCTGGATCTGATTGAAATTGACTCATTATATTTACCGCATATGAAATATCGGGACGGGATCTATTAGCAATAAAGGACAAACAACCCAGTACACTTCTGTATGGTAACTGTGACATCTCTCTACGCTCTTCCTCAGACTTAGGACAATCAGATTTAGAATAAACAGAGCCCTTGCTTATGGGTAAGGAGGAAATGGGAAACCTGTATGACTCAAACCTTTTGCAAACATCTTTAATATAGGATTGCTGGTGAATCCGCAAGCCTTCATCACTTTCCTCAAACTCCACACCAAGCAACTTCTTAGTTTTTCCTAAGACCTTTAAATCAAAATATTTGCTTAAAAGTTCTAAAGCTCTATTTATAATCCTTTGATGCTTCCCAAATAAAACAATATCATCAACATACAATAATAATACTAAATCCGAGTCTAAAACGTAAACACAGTTACACCACTCTAATTTCTTAAACCCAATCTCCAAAAGAACACGGTTTATCACAAAGAACCAAACTCGACCCGACTGATGTAGACCATAAATAGCTTTATCCAACTTACAAAACAGACTTTCTTTACCAACCTCAACAAAACCCGGGGGTTGCGACATATAAACATTTTCAGTAAGAGGAGCATAAATTGACATCACATTGGGTGTGTAACCAGCCTTTAAAGGATACTAATAAAGAAAAGAAAAACCTGATGACACTAAAATTAACCACGGGACTAAATGTTTCCTCATAGGATTCTCCTCTAATTTGCTTAAACCCTTGAGCCACTAAACGGGCTTTAAACCTGGCAATTTTCCCCATGTCATCTTTCTTTATAGTGTACACCCATCTACAACCTACAGGGCTGATGTTTGAAGGTAAAATTTCTAAATGCCATACGTACTCTATCATACATAGTATTTATCTCCTCTTTCATAGCCCTTTGCCATTCATCCCTTTGATCAGATTTTATTGCCTGTTTGTAAGTTCTAGGAATAACTGGGTCATATAGTCAAGATTGTGACTGACAAATATTCACATTAGAGTTAACAGCATTAGGTTCAGAAACTACTCCCTCAAAAGTATTGCTCCCTTTAAAATCAAACAAGTTCGGCTTAAAAATTAAATCATTCTCCTTACAATAATCCTCCACTTCCCTTGCAGACCTTAACCTATCAGAATCATTATCAATATCGAAATAATAAATATCCCTACAAATACCAGTATTTCTGGGAACAACTTTTCTTCTCCAGTGAGTATCTCGTAATGTGGTGTGAGGTTTACTAGGGGAATCACTTTCTGAAGAGGACCCCTGACCATCACTCTCTGCCCTAGAAGATGATCCGAGGGAGTCGTTGGAGCTGTCAGTGGTGGCTCTGACCTCCTCAACAACGTCTTCATGTTCGATATCACTCCTAGTAGCAGGAACCCACTGAAACTCTCCTGGAGTATCGCCCAGCACTGCTCCATTTAGCGCATCCCTATAACTGGTTTGTTCGTTAAAGGAGACATTAATGGTCTCAACAATTCTGTCACTATCAGGCAACCAAACTCTATAACCCTTTGTTCTAAAAGCGTAGCCAACATGATATCCTCTACTAGCCTTTGAATCCAGTTTTTGCCGTTTCTGACAAGGGACACCAACATACGCCAAACACCCAAATGGTTTTAAATGCCTGACAGAAGGTTTATAATTACCAAAAAGTTCAAAAGGGGTTTTGGACTGATTTTTGTGACATAAACGGTTCCAAATATAGGTGAAGTGGAGAACCGCCTCTGGCCAAAAATTCAAATCCATGCCACTTTCTTTTAACATGGTTCTAGCCCCACCTACTACAGTCTGATTGTACCGTTCAACAATACCGTTCTGTTCTGGCGTAAAAGTATTCGTAAATTCATGATTTATTCCCTTTTCAAGACAAAATTCCTCCATTTTATTATTATCAAACTCTCCCCCATTGTCGGATCTTATGGCCTTAACCTGTCTACCCAAAAATCTTTCGGTACGGTTAATATGTTGCCTTAAAATTTCAAAAACTTCCGACTTCTCTTTCATAGGGTATAAAGAAGTTTTACGGGAAAAATCATGAATTATAGAAACGAAATACCTTTCTCCTTGCCTGCCTTCGCCCCACCAGTGGCTGAGAGGTTCTGCTCTCGAAGCTGGTAGACGGGAGGTGCTGGGTTCGATCCCAATCGCGCCCGTCGGCCTAATCGTTCGGAGTTTTCGTGGTTTTCTTCGAACCTTGGATTTCCAAGCGTTAATACGGGTTAGGTTCCCTTAGAAAGACCCCCGCGAAGGGCACTCCCCCTGGGCCTATATCCCTCGTGCAGATAATTGGCCGTCATAAATACAACCAACCAACCAACCAACCTTGCCTGCCTTCAACCTGACTTGGACCCCAGACATCAGTATACAAAAGTTCCAATGGAGATTTGGATCGAATAAAATTTCTAGATTTAAAAGATGCCCTCCTAAACTTGTTAAGTTTACATGATTCACATTTAAATTCCCCCCCTCTTAAATTTGGCAAACCCCTAGCACCTGTATTTCTACATGTATGAGCTATCAAATAAGGACTAACATGTGCCAGCCTTCTGTGCCAAACATACATATCATCATGCTTACTGGATGCTTCAAAACTAACTCTCTTAGTAACTTTGCTAGGAATTTTGGGGTATAAATAGTAAACACCATTTTTAAGAATGGCTTTAAAAGGGGGTTGTCCGTTGCATGATATCTTCACCTCGCCACTCTCACCAGCAAAACATTCCCCATTTATATCTAAACGAGGACCAGATATTAAATTACGCCTCAATTTAGGAGAAAACATTACATCCTTAAACATTAAGATTCTTTGCCCAAACTTTAATTTAACCACACCCTTCTATAGGAAAAGTTACACCTTCAATGGCTACAGCCATATGCTCATCATTTAAAGGAGTAAATTCAATAAAAAGATCTCTATTTTTACAAAAATGATGCGAAGCTCCTGTGTCGAAGACCCAGTCAGCATCTCCATCAACTAAGTTAGCTTGAGACAAAAAGAATGAAGTATAGGACTTATGTTCTGGACTGTTCGACAGATAGGACTTGCGTTCAGGACTTCTCTGACGAGTGTCTCTAGATCGGCCTCTTTTCACTTTGTCATCAAGTCTACGAGAATCACTGTGTTGATGCTTAGCAGGAGATCTTGTATACTGTCTTGGAACTCTCTTATCACTATGAGGGCTAAAGGATCTAACTAATGAAATATCACGATGAGATGAAAATTCGGCTGACGGTGAACTATCTCTGTTACAGGACAACATACTCCTTCGGAAACTATGGCACTGGCTTTTTGCAAAAATAACAGCTCAACTTCTTTCTAGCTTTCCTCTGGTACTGTAATGATTGAGCTTCAGGATACACTTTACTATGATCACGTTCTCTCAGTTGAAGCCTGGTTTCTTCGGCTACCAATGAAGTCACCACATCGTTAAAAATAAACTCCTCTTCTTTCCATCTGAGAATTGCCTGTACCATGGAATCAAACTTTGGAGGCAAGAATCGCAATAGTTGAAATGTCACATAGACGTCATCAAACTTTTTATTTATATTTTTAAGCTGGTTCGCCACTCGTAAAAGCCTGGCAGCATATAAATTAATGCTCTCACCACCGGCAATTTTGCATTCACACAACTCAGTGAAAACTTGCATATGATGGCTTCTTGTGTCTGGATAAAAATGAGTACGGAGCTTTTTCCAAGCATTTACTGGATCACTACACTCTTCTATAATTTTTCTAAAATTAGGCTCCACATTAGTGATGGGCGATTCTCGAGATTTTACCAATCGAGAAAAATCGTCATCGTAAAAAAATACAATCGATACAGTCATCGATTACTTCCCGGAATCTACAATCGAGACAATTGAGATGTTTTTACAATCGATTATTGATTATTATTTTACAGGCTTATAGAGTAATTTTTAAGTTTTTAGTAAATACGTGACAACTAAAGATAGATGGAGTAAAACAACATACCAAGAAATCGATGTAAATTTAACACTGAGATCTCTGAAAAAAGATCTTCCTTTGAAGCTAAATGAAAGGTTGTGAAAAAACACAAGCAGTAATGTAGTTTGCTGCTATCGTTTTCATTAACTCTTTCATTCAACTTCAATTGATGGAGGGACACCTGATATGAAGTCTTTAGAAAGCTGTATTCTAACATTTGTTAATAATCTTAATACAACTTGTTATGTAATACATCTTATCAGTTTTTAAGCCTTCTGAAAGAAATGTTAATCCCTAAACCTACCCCCTTTTCTGTACTAATGGTTTATGACAATTAACAAATTGTTAGAAATGCATTTAAGAAATTAACTTTAATGTTACAACATCTCCGCTATAGTATTTATCTTTCGAATATTATGCGCCATTCTATATTTTAATACAGGCCAATAAACTCTAAATGATTAATATCTTTAAGATATGTTCCGTATAAATTTCTTTAATAAAGTGTGCATACTAATGTTTCGATAAAACACTGTAAAACATTTTAAGTTTGTAATGTTTGAGCATATTAATAATAAGTATCATGGATTTTCATATCAAAATTTATTTTATGTATGGCAATGTGTATTATGTATGCAAGTCTAGTAAATTGAGAGTACTACAGATGAACCAGATGCCAGCAAAATGAGTTGAACACGTTAATCCCAACCCCTCAGAATTTTTCAAAACTCTTTTCAAACAAGTTTTTCAAATATAAGATCAATATGTTATCAAGAAACATGTTCAAAGTTTTAATGGTAAGAACAACGCTATTTTGGAACGCTAAATAACTTAAGAAAATACTTTCAGTTCATTTACCTACTTTTAAAAATATTATTTAAATTATTCAAGGATTGTAATATCTTTTTGCTAATTTTGTTTTGTTATAAGTTCCCTTTTATTTTTAATGAAAGTGCGATGTCTAAATCGCGTAATTATGGCGCATTCGATAGAATTGAATAGCTTTTTCACATTTTCGATAAAGGCAAAAATTTGATACAAGTTAAAGTTCCCCTAAATATCTAATGCTGTAAGATTTCCCGTTGATCGAAGAAAAAAAAGAGCTTTATCGAAAAAGGGGAAGAAAAACCAGACAAATATACTTGCTAAAAAGGGAACCTGTGTAAACCGGAAACTGCTTACCACTCCCTATCGATGCCAAATGATTCTTTAAATTTGCATTCCAATTAAAAATAGTTACTTTCTGACACATTAACGAACTTATTTTTATTCTCAAGCGTATTAGCTAGGATCGAATTTTTTCCTTTTTCGCTAAAGGCAAATGTTTCAAATTTTCGTAAATGCGAGCCTAATATTGGGGAATTTCACCATTAATCGAAAACAAAAGAACTTTACCGAAGAACAGAAGGATAACCGGACTCATATACCAGCTAAGTGGGAACCTACCTAAGACGGAAACCGGTTTCCATTCCCTAATGATTCCAAAATATTTTTTTCTGTTTGTACTTGTACTTAAATCCAAAGTAGTTACTTTTTGATTCATTTAAAAACTCAATTTTATTCTCAGGTGCATTGTATCCAAAAATGGAACGATAATCGCATAAAGATACCAGCTAAGAGGGAAACTGTCTAAAACGGAATTGGTCTTTGGTCCCTAGCGATTGAAACACAACTCTTCGTTGTCTGTACCCAAATCTAAAGTAGCGCCTTTCTAACTCATTTTTATTCTTAGGTGCATTAGCTAGAATCGATTTGCATTTTCACATTTTCGATAAAAGTAAAAGGTTTGATTGAGGAAAAGTTCCTAAATGTTGAATGCGTGTCTAATTCTGTGGAATTTTCTGGTTGGTCAAAAGAAAAAGAGCTTTATCAAAAAATGGGAGGATAACTAGACAAACCAGCTAAGACGGAATCTGTCTAAAACGGAATTGATTTCCAGGTTCTAAATGGGCCCCTAACAGGACTGTTGCCCATCTGTACCTAAATCCAAAGTAGTATCTTTGTGAGACATTCACGAACTCATTAGAATCGAACAGCATTTTCCTTTTTTCGGTAAAGGCAAACGATTTAATACAGATCAAAGTTACCCTAAATGTCTAATGCTGTAGAATTTCAAAGTTGATCGAAAACAAAACAGCTTTATCGGAAAGGGAACCAGACAAATATATTTGCTAAGAGTGAACCTGTCTAACAAGGAATTGGTTCCAATCTCAAGCAATAGCTAATGAAGTTTGATTAAATTCCGTGCATTAGTTTTTGAAATATAGCAGCGTTACCTGTTGGGCTATTTGCACAACAAACAAATCAACACCATTTTGCATCTAGGTTTAACTGAATATGAAGTATTATTAAATTTTGCGTATTACTTCTTGAGATAGAGCGTTATCAAAATTTTCGTCACATAAAAGACAGATATTTTCTAAAAACTGACCAATTTATCATGAATCCAATACTTCCTTCTTGTAAAGATAGATGAACGTAAAAATGGAAAATGCCCCACACAAACTGAATTAAACCCTTTTCAACTTAAGTATATGTAACAAAATCACACGCCTCCTAATCTGTATCTTTCTTTGAGAAACTAAGACTTAAACCAAAAACGCACCAAGTGTCAATTTGACTGTGAAAGCTAAATAAATACCCAAAGAACTTCTAACTCATAAGAAAGGGCTCCATTACTGTTTTTCTAAGCTGGGATTTACATCACATTCATTTCGGTGACTTCCCTCCTTTACGCTAGCCAACCCAGCCTACATAATCATGACGTAGATGGAATATGCTCATTCATTTCTCTCTCGCTCTCTCTCTCTCTCTCTCTCGCACCTCAACTAAAGTCTGCTCGATGCAAACCTTTCGTTTATCTCGAGAGATACCTCTCCTCCATGAAAACCTCTCGCTTACCTCGAGATATGTCTTCTCGGTTCTAACTAAGGCCGAGAATGGGAAATCACTTTTCTTCCATTCTCGACATGTTACTCTCGATGATTGTCAAGAAAACGGATTTCTCGTTCTCGGTCAAGAAGGGCCGAGAAGAGATATCGAGGGGAGAGCTGGAAAGAGAGATAGGTATGACAATGAGCAGTGAAATGATGGAGCCTTCCGATAAATATTATGTATTAAATAAAAAAAATTCAAAGACAGAGATTGGTGAGTTTCGGGGGCGCAAGAGTGGACACCGGGGGGGGGGGGGGGGGGGATTTTCTTTTACCGAACACGTCATGTGATACATCATCGGAATTTGACAACCCTTTCATATTATGAACCTTTCTGCCATTCACAGTTGAATTTCAGGATGCGGGGGGTGAGGGTGTGCGCGGACAAATCTTTAAAACTGTAGCGATATCTAGAATAATTATCATTTAAATGGGTTTTTTGTCGGAGCCTTCAGAAAAATAATACTTATTAAATATAAAAATATTAAGAGTTGGGGGAGTTCCGGGAGTATTCAAGGGGCGTGAGAGTGGACCCACAGGGGTGCAATTTTCAAACTTTTATGAAACCTCTCATGTGATATATCTTCGGAAATCTTTCTGACTATTCTTTCATATTATGAACCTTTCTTCTCCCAAAATTGAATTTTGGAGGTGGGGAGGGGCAAACAAATTTTTAAAACCGTAGCGATTTCTATGATAAATAGCATTTTAGATGTGAAATTTTTTTATGGGGTCTTCCGGTATTTATTATTTATTAAACATAAAAATTTTGAAAGTGGGGGCTGCATCAATTCCGGGGCGAAAGAGTGGACCCACTGGGGAGAGGGGTCGGGGAAGCAATTTTCAGACATTTTTTGAACCAATCATGTGACATATCATAGGAAAGCTCTTGGATAACTCTTTCATATTATGAGACTTTTGTCTCCCCCTCCCCAATTTTGCTCTCACTGTGAGGGGGGGGGGGTCGTTTTCAAACTTTTTTGCATTCTCATCATTTTAGATCGGATTTTTTTACGGAGCCACCCGGTATTATTTATAATACATGAAATTTCAAAAAGTTGGGTTGTATTCCGGGGAGTGCGGTAGTTGGCCCCTTGGGGTGGGGGGGGGGGGGAGCACTTTCCTAACTTTTGTCGACACTCTTCATGTGATACATCATTAGAAAATCCACTTATTCATATTATGCACCTACCTGCCCCTTTCCCCACTTTGCCACCGGGGCATTTTTAGGGTTTCGTTCATCTGACGAAACCCTATTCGTCTCGCTCCTCTGTCGGTCTGTCTGTCTGTCACAGAGTCCGTTCTCAGAAACTATACATGTTGGAGACTTGAAATTTTGCATACTTATAGATGAACACCACACATCATACAACAAATCGTAAAATTTTGAAAAAGTCGTACATTTAACCCTTTGGGCTCCCACATGTATATTTTAAACAGTTCTTTCTATGTAAGCCTCTAATTACATTGGAGGCGTGAAATTTTGCATATAGCTGAATACCTCACATCAAACGACAAATCACAAAATTTTGAAAAAGTCGTACATTTAACCTTTTGAGCTCCCACATCTGTATTTTAAACAATTCTTTCTAAGTGAGCCCCTATTTAGATTGGAGGCATGAAATTTTGCATACTTATAGCTCAACATCCCAGAATACACATCAAATAATAAATTTTGAAAAAGTTTTATGTTTAACCCTTTCAACTCCAGCTCGTGTATTTTAAGCAATTCTTTCTAACTGAGCTCCCAATTAAATTGGAGATTTTAAATTTTGCATATTTATAGCAGAACACCTGAGGCCAAGCGACAAATAATAAAATCTTGAAAATGTCTTACGTTTAACCCTTTGAGCTACCACACATGTATTTGAAGCAATTCTTTCTAAGAGAGCCCCTAATTAAGTTGGAGACATGAAATTTTACATACGTATAGTTGAATACCTCAGACCACACGACAAATCATAAAATCTTTAAAAAGTTTTATATAATAATTAACCCTTACGGGTTCTAAGTTGTGTATTTTAAGTAATTTTTCTAACCTCCGCCCTTTTAAGCCGGGGAGAAATTTTCCAACTTTTGCCGACACTTGAACCTTCTTTCATATTATGCACCATAGCCTTACATATTTTAGTTCCATTTTTTACTGCCAGGTGCGCCTACTGATCTCGGGTGCTATGGGCCCAATCCCCTCGACAAATATATCTACAGATAGTATGTAAAACGGGTTTTCGTTCGGATAGATGTTTGTTTAGAATCGAGTGTGCCCCTGGTTGCGAAATGTGGAACTAACAGATTTTTCAAAAAGAAAAAGTGTTTTGAAAGGAATATTAAACGAAACCCTTTGTGCGATCTGTGATCACACTTACCCACTTGTTCTAAATTTTGCTGACACTCCTCATGTTACATATTGGAAAGGCCTTCTTTTGTGACCACTTATTCATGTTATGCACCCCCCCCCCCCCACTTTGCCTCCCACGGGGAACTTTTCTAAACTTAACCAAGACCCCTCATGTGACATATCGTTGGAAAGGTCTGAGACTACTTATTGATGTTATGCACGTCCGGTAACCGCCCCCCCCCACACACACACACACACTTTGCCTCCATGGGGATATTTTTCTAAATTTAGCCGAGACCCCTCATGTGACATATTGTTGGAAAGGTCTGTGACCACTTACTCATTTTATGCACCTCCCGCGGTCCTCTCCGCCCAACTTTGTCCCACGGGTGCCATTTTTATAAATTTAGCCGGGAACTATCATGTGACTTTTCTAAATTTACCAGAGACCCCCTTGTGATATATTGTCGGAAATGTCTGCGACCACTTACCCACGTTATGCACCTCCCGCACCCCTCCCCCCACTTTGCCACCACTGGGAGGGCATTTTTATAAATTCAGATCGAGATCCCTCATGTGCCATCTGACATATAGTTGGAAAGGCCTAATGCCCCATGACGACTTATTCCTATTATGCTGCTGCTGTGCTCCTCCCCTCACCTTGACCCCCCCCCCCCCCAGGGATCCGGTTCGAGATTATTTTTTTACAACATTTTATAGTCCGTGCACACCACACCTGCTATACAGTGCCTTATATAGCGGGAAGCCAGTTCGAGATGTCATATTACAAGATTACGTATAAATTAGAGGCCCCGACTAAAGGAAGGGCCCGCTAGCGGGCGAAACCACTTAGTCCTTATTAACGCCGACTCATTCCGGTTTACCTGCAGACGATTCTTGATAAATTTATGAAGTATAAAAGCAGTTGGCAAACTGGAGTCATCGAGAAAATATTTACACAATCGAAAACTATCGAGATGTCCATACAATCGAGAGAATCGAGAAAAACATCTCGTTATCGCCCATCACTACTCCACATTTAAATAAATCATAGACAGTGATAATTTCTGTCTAATATGATAATCTTTAGTATCTTTATCGGTGACACCAACAACTGCTGTGGCCTCTTTTTCTACAGCCTTACTATCTGCATTGAGCTCAGGAGGTTTCTCTATTTCTGCCACTATATCCCAAACATTTCTTTCCATCAATAAATATTTCATGTCAGATTGCCAATTGGCATAATTACTAGCATTTAATTTCTGAATCTGATTCTGCATCATCATTTTGAAAAAATTTATACTTAAACCAAAAAAAAATTCACAAATTTAAAAACTTTATGGACCAGCCAAAAAAAAATTTATAGTTAAAACATTTTGTATTAAAAATTTCTTAAAAACTCTAATTCTAACCTATTTCCTTTCTTTTCACATTATTACTTCAAAAACGAAATTATTTCAAAAAAAAATTTCTAATTATCGGTCATCGTACGAAAACTAACGGCCCCCCCTAATAAAACTATCTCTTAATCCTCCTTGGGCCGTAGTTAAACACTTTACTGCACTAATATAAAGCATAGCTAAACAGAAATTATCTCTGCATGGGTATTAAATGCCCATAACCAAAAATGTTATATGAGACTACCCATATAACTAGTGCTTAAAAATGATCTATTACTTTTATAAAGCACTTCAATAATACATCCTAAAACTAAGCAGATATAAATTTGCAGTAAGAAGCATCCGCTGAAAAATAAAACCCTAAATATGCAGAGAGAGAGAAATGTTTGTTTTATGCAGTAAGCGTAAGAAGAAATGATGACCAGATAAATAAAAGAAAAACTTAACTTTATTAAAAATCTTTCATGATAAAATACGATAGTATAAAAATAAATGCTTTGAAATTAAACAAACAAATATTGATTAACTTTATATCGTGCAGAAAATAAACGTAATAAAACAATACTTTAAGATAATCCCTCCGGAGCTCATGCCATAATATATTCACTCTAAATCAAATTGCAAATGAAAAATGTCACCTGTAGTAAACGAATTCATCACTTTATTTCATCTTTAAACTTGAAGAAAAACATCGTAGAACTAGCGAAGATCCAAAGATTAAAAACATCCTCTCAGCAACTCCATCGTACGTAAAAACTCAATAACATAAACTTCATATCCGTTAAATAAACATCAGAGCGGCAGACATCAAAACACCAAAAGAGAGACGACCAGCATGCATCAAAAACAAACGTTCCACTAACAGCGATAACGCTGTTCCTTTTATCTATATCGGCAAACACCGAGAGCTGCTCCGCAGAGAAGCTGCAATCGGAAACGCCCTCCTTCCATCACACATGGAAAAATTGATTTTGCATAGGCACGCGCCACGCCAAAGGCGGAAAGAGCACTCGTGGACTGGCAACGCCACCTACCGGCCAACGGAGTTACCGCTCAGTTCGAAAACGATATACGATAGAGCTCGGCTGGAAAAACATCGTGATGTGAAAGTCCGATGATACGACATAAGTTCTCTTTAAAACAAATAAATAGCTTCACAAATGGATAAAAATAAATTAGCTGTAAGGATGAAAGGTAAGTCATAACTAAAGAAGTTTCAAGATAAAAATATATTTAGTTGAATAAAATAAAGATATAATGCAATTGATAAGAAAAGTGGGAATATGGCTAACAAATCCCCCCCCCCCCCCTCTTATCAATGCTACCAAATACCAAGAAGGCAAAGTCAATTACATGTCAAAAAAAAAAACTTAAAGTCAACTGAAACAAGTCTAATAAAACAAAAACTACCTAAAAGTAAATTCGAAAAGCATGAGTACCAGAGCGACTAACAATCCATGCAATTAATTTCACTGTAAAATAAAAAGTTTGTATCATGCAATAACAATATCACTATTAACAATATCAATAAAATCATCAACTAGCAACTCAATTCAAAATTCCAAAATTTCAATTAAATAGCAATTTCACCAGATATTGATTCATGAGTTCGAAATATAGCCCCAATCGAAGAAAAGGAAAAAAAAAACTTTAATAACGTGAAATTTTCTGATGAATTCACAAAGTTATTTTAATCAAAAATGCATGAAATTTGTCGCCATTATTTGATTTAAATGGTTAAGAATCGAATAAAGTGTTTCATTTTTCTCTCAACGTGGTATATCTTCAGTTATAATCCATTGCTTTCCACTAACGTAGTCAAAATTTCATTTTGTAGGGAAGGGAACTGAGTAGTGATGACCTTACCTAAGGCCAGGGCCTAAACCAAGGGTGGGGGGGAAGAGGGGGCGTGTGGCCTGGGTGCCAAAATGAAGGGACGCCGAATGAAGATTTTGTTTGTCGATTTTTCTCAAGTGTCTATGTTTAGAACAGCATTGTTAAAATCGTCCTGTCTGGGGTAATGCCAAACCATAGAAGAATCTAAGGGTGATATTGCAAAAGGATCCTGCATAAAGCGGAATTTTTTTTTCAATTATTTTCGATTCCGTTTCCAAGATTTTAATAAATCAGTATTTGACAAAGCAAATTACGTAGTTCAGTATCACATATTTTGAATTTTTTGAAAAGTTGGCTATTAGAAAATTAGTAAACAGCCGATATACATATTTAGACGAAGCTGATAAAATTATAAACGAGCCGTGCCAGACTAGGGCTGAAATTTTAAGTTTTATACGGGACGGGGCGGGATGGGCCTGAAAATTCGTGCCCGTGCAGACCTCTAATTCTCTAATCTCATTTTTATGTTTTACATAGAAGAATGAACAAATCTATATTCTTTAATATTCAACTATAAGTAAAACCTCTTACCCGACCCGATGCAGGACTCTAAATGGTATAAAACTAAAAATCTAATCTTTAATGCTTTAAAATGAGTTGCGCTTTCAAAAGTTCCACTTATAACGATACACCTTGTTTTATACAATTGGCCATCTGCCTTTAGTGTATCAGCAGTTATTTTGAAAATTTTCCCGTCTAACATAGTGCACCACTTATCGCCACAATTAAATTATTCACTTTATACATTAGACAGGAAGGACCATTTAGCGTTTTGTTGAGTATTGTATTTTTAAAATACGGTAAAAATATAATGCAGTTTGTTATTTCGAAGTCTCGTGAAAAGATAACTAAAGACAAAACAAACAGGCACACATTGTGCTTTTGTAAAACTTTGATCTGTGGTTTATACAGACCTTTAACGGGAAAAATTTTTTTTCACATTCTTTTAAAAAAGCGGGTCAACCCAAACCCGACCTGCAAGAGTAAAAAAGCCAACCTGAACCCGAAACAATAAAAGCCAACCCGACCCGCACAAATTTTTTTTAAGTAAACCCGATCCGCAACAGGAAAATATAGCGCCAACCCGACCCGAACCATGGGTCCGGTCGAGTTCAGGTAAAAGTGGATAACCTGACCCGATTCTAATTCAAAATTTTTTTTAGTTTATTAATTTTGTTCATGCATTAAATCTCAACAAATCAGTTTAATAATAAGGATCACTTTAAAAAAACATGATTCTTGTAAAAAAAAAAGAAAGAATAATAAAAAGGATTATGTGTTTAAAAAAAAAAAAAAAACCCACAGTTATAAATAGCTCTCGGAGCAAGATTATTCACCCGTCCACATAAACAAGTTTATGGATGCATTTTCTTTTTTGCCTGTCGACTTCTGATTGCATTTCCAATTAAGTACAGTAATCATGTATACATTAAATGACACATTGTGGTTTTTTGTTATTTGTTTTGGTTATTAGGTGCGTAAGTAGACTAAACGTTCTAGAATAAAGTTTTCTTATTTTGAATTAAGATGGAAAGAGATTTTTATTAATATTTAATGAAAGTCTCAATAAAATATTTTAAGGCTCAGTAATATAGTTTTAAGGTTCAATAAGATATTTCTCTTTGATTGAGAGCACAAATCTTTCTGACACATTTTCAAAATTATTTAAAAAAGTAACAATATGAAATTTGAGATATTATTAGTCAAATTCTTTGGAATCGGATAGCGTTTCGTGTCTTTCTAAAAATGTGTTATATCCTGAGATTCCCAATTATGACCTTTCCTTGACCAGTCTCTCTAAAATCCGTTTAAATAGCTAACTTTGACATTTTCTGGAAGATTCTGTATATATGTATATAAGAAAGAGAAAAACAATGCCATTTTTATCTTAATACAAATACCTAGAAATTAAAAAAATTAAAAAAATAAAGGTGACTTCATGAATATGAAAGAAAGTAGCGAGTTTTGATTTGAGAACTGCATTAAATGTTGCTACTATACTATAGTGAAACGCCGAATATCAGGACGCCAAAAAACCAGAAAGACTAAAAAACTCCGAATATTATTCAAATTTCATTTTTAAAGTCTGTTTTGAAATTTAAACTTCCTACTTTCAGTAACATTCACAAAGACATTTTCATTCGTAAATGAATGAAACTTGAAAGTTTTAGAATTCACATACCAAGTCCAAGATGCCATTACGATGTGCCATTTTTTATTTTTATTATTATTATTATTATAAAAGCAACGAGTCTTCATGAAAGTGCCCTCAAAATTGTGTTTTAGCGCCAAAAGAGGAACGATGACATCGTACAGCTGGGAGGAATACGCAAAATAAAATTCATCTCATTAAAAAAGGGCAGTTTTACTTTTTCGTAATGAATATAGAAGCTGTGTTTAAAAAATGTCCAATAATCCGGAGATGTCACGGTACCGATGATTCCAAATTTTTGTATTCTTACTGTAAATTTAATTTAAGAGTAGGATGCAGTTTAAGAAAGTCTTAGATCTGAAAATGGAAGAGAGCGTTAGAAGTCTGAAATCAATCTTGCTCCTTAGCGCAGTTGTGCTAGGATGACGCAGGCAGTGACCAGGCATAATAGGAGAATGGTGTCAGAATATGACAGCCTGTTTTCCTTGATACTTATACACCCTGAAATGGTACTTAACTTTATTCCATTGGTTTTTCCTTATTTCCATTCTAATACAACTACGTCACAATAACCAAGTTTTCTTTTGGTTATTTTTTCATTTATTTATTTTTCAAACTTTCATTCACGCATCGTTCATCATTTATTTCGTTACGATCGTTCTTCAAAGATCGTCTGTTTATTTCTCCAACGGCTCCGATCTCCGTACGTACCGATGTGACGTCACGCCTTTTCCCGATCGCTGATCTTTGCACCGTGTCGGAAGATACGATTTTTCACCCTTTGGTTTTGCCGTAAGGCAGGAGGCGTTTTTCTCAACTCCGCCGGAACGGGAGGGAATGTTTTGATCGTAAGAGGGCGTGTTGGAAGCAGAGGATATATGCCGATGATTTTGAAGTTGTGAGAGCTTGTCTTTTGAGAGCTTGTCTTTTAAGAGTTGGTCGTATTTTTAGTTTGAAGGTGTGTGGGTGCTTCTTGCTGTAGCGTTTTGAAGAATGCTGGTCATATTATTTTTAAACAGCTTGACATGTTGATTTTAAAAGAAGCCTGTGTTAGTTTGAAAAAGCTTGTGTTTAATTTTAAATAGAATGTTTCAAGTGGACTTGGTTCTTCATTATTGCATATATTTGAAAACATCGTTATTGGCATTGAAAAATTATTATTGTGTTGTCAACATGGAAAGTATACCAGTGTGCCGTATTCAGTCTAAAGTTAAACCGTGAGTTCCTCTTTTTATTTTGTTGTATGTGAATATTGAGAACTGTTCAAGCATTTAATTCATACTGTTTACTGCCATTTGTCACTAAATTATTTCATCATTATTTATTTTTATTATATTGTTTGATAATTATTTAAGTCATGTTTTTCGTTAAATAAACGTTAGTTTTATTTCAAACCTAAATGCATCTTTACTTGTTTTACACTTTTACATTTTTCTCAGTCACTATCCTGCCATGGTTACCTACAGCACTTAAAGTTAAAATATATTCCACACTCTGCTAAAATTTTAGTAATTCTAGACCGGTCCTGTTTCCGGACCGAGAACAAATGGCACAGGGCTTAATTTCTAAGAAAAAAAGTACCGGAGCCCTAATATTATGTGGTACCGGTACTACAATTGTACCGTTCCTTCTCCCCCCCGCGCGCGTCACTCCAATCTGCATATTTATATTTCGTACATTATGTGCAAAATTTAAAACATTTTTTTTCTTTAGCAAAATAAAAAATTTTAAAATATCTATCAGCTTATACTTGGCTGTCAACTATTCCACTTTTCAGTTATCACTCCTTCCGAATAGTAATCTTTGCCTAGTTTTAGTGTTAATTAATTGCAGAATTCTGCGATTAAATAGGATAAGGATTATGATTCGAAAATAGTGTTAACACAAAAAAAGAATAGTTTGTAGCTATGCATTTTTTTTTTCATAAAAGTGCATAGGTATGAATTGCACTGGGCTCCGGAGCCCTGTATTTATGAGCTCCGGCGAATTCCGACTAATATTTAAATATTTACTAAAAACAGAGAAGTACCGGAGCTGGGCTCCGGTGGGCTCCGGCGCAAATTAAGCCCTGGAATGGCACCTAATTTATGACTGCAAATACATACATTCTGCCTAAGACGGAATCGATCGGGACCAAGAAAATTTTCCGTAGTAGACAATATTTCGCCTTAGACAAATTTTACTCTATGCCTATAGATTTGCAGGGACTCTTCAGTATTTTAATAGATTTATTAAGGAGTGCATCAATCATATTATACATACCTAAGTAACTGATATTTATTGACAAAGTGGAGTATGAATTTATCAGTAAAAGACAAAATTTAGCTCATTGCTTTTCGTATCTGCTTTCAAACAGTAATTTAAATGTTCGTTTGTTAAAATTTCTTAAAAAATTGAATACCTCCTCATTTTTCCCACCACACTTTTTTTTTTTAATCAAAACTTTTATTTTTGGTTTCTGGAAAAATTACTATTTTTTCCGAAAATTTCCAGTTTTTTTTTTCTGCTTTACATAATATTGCTTGCAACACCTTGATGAGAATAAAAAAGTTCATTGTATAGGCCGCACGGGGAAAAAATTAACTTTTAAACACGTATAAGCTGCGACTTATCTCCCAGAAATTACGGTAACTGAGCTATATTTGACAATAGGATTCAGATATAGATTTTTAAAGTTACTTGTTAAAAAATAGAAGATAAAATAATAATAATAATGGGTCCATGTAAAAGAGCAAGGACTAGTAAACTGTGGAAACATTTTACTATAAAAGATGCTGAAAATAAAATTGCTACTTGCGACTTCTGCGGGCAATGCTTAAATTACCGGTCTACTGTTACCAATTTAAAAAAGCATATTGAAAGACATAGTAATATTTATTGATAGTATATTTTATGGTTATTGGATTAGTCTAATAAAATTGCTTAGCCATTTTACTGATTGTAATTTCGTATAACGGATCATTACACATTTCTTGCTGCAATATCTTTTAACAATACAGTACAGGACCCATTATCCGGAATTCCAAAATCCGGAAAAAAAAATTTGAAAAATTTCTAAATTTGTAAATTTTTGCTGAAATTTTGAAATTTTTCAAAAATTTTTCAGATTTCCAAATTTTTTGGTATATTGTGTTGCAATGTATAACCACTAAAATATGTTACATCAGTGATGGGGGAACACAGTTAACCCACCACCACCACCGAAATTAGAAAAAAATAATTTTTTTGTCAAATTTTAGTTTAAAATGTATAGTACGATTCATTTTTTTTTTTTTTTTTTTTTTTTAATCGTCAGATATTTCACATCCTTCCTCTCAGGGTTGGCAGGTTTTTGACATGTGTCCGTTTATGTCAGGTTTAAAACATGGTTTAAACCGTCCTGTCAAAAACCTCAACTATTACATTGATCTGCAAAATTTCACATTAAATGTCATGTCACACATAACAACATTACATGTAATATTTAAAATTCACTCTTACTGTACATCAATAATTAGTACATAGTAAAGTACTATTGCTAAATGCAACTTTTTAACAGGGTATTTTTTTTTTTGGTAAAATTGTGCTTTTCTAAAAAGTAGGCCTTATGCTCTCTTGAGCTGTACATTTTTTCTCTTACTTAAAATCTTTTTAATTTCTCTATTACTTTTGAGAGCTTAAAGGAAAGCCCAGGATTTTTTTTTTTTTTTTTTTTTTTTTTTTTTTTTAAGAAGAAAAAAACTTAGAAAAGTTCTGTTTTTTTTTTTTTTTTTTTACCTATAACAAGATAATGTGGATCCATTTTATTCTTGTCTAGGCAATAACCATTCCATTGAAAATTAAAATTGGATTATTAATCTTAAACATTTACAAAATAAGTAATTTTTTTTTTAAGTCAAAATCTTTTTGAAACATGCTTTTTTAAACCTATAAAAATATTTTTTTGATCTTAAAACTGAATAAAATTGTCTGTCTTCTAAAAGAAAATTCACTATTGAAAAAGCGCATAGTAGAAGGGATCCCATCATTTGTTTGGCTTATACTTTGCATCCCAATCATCAGGGGCAAGAGTTGGCTTATGTATCAGCTCGCACTTGAGCTAGCTACGGAGCGAATTGATGGATGCTTACCCCTACCGATTGTGTATGAAGCTAAAGAATTCTTATTTCAGTGCTATAGGGAGGAACCCATTACTTGGTGGAAAGTGATCATTAAATGCTTTTCGACTGAGCCTTCTTCAAAACTGGATCCTCTAGCAGTGCTTTTGCTATCAGCATCCATTAACACATTAAGCACCCCGTTAGTCACTGACACTCAACTTTCCGTCTAGAGCGCGTCCTTCACCGATGACTGATGGTCTAAAATAGGATATATAAAACTAAAAATATTGTTTTAAGTAATTGCTGAAAATTTATTTAAAATTTACTCACTTTTTATTTATTACAGGATTATACTTTATTAAAATAGTGTAAATTTTTCAGTGTCAGTCACCATGGTACTCAATGTGTTAAGAGACAGACTATTTTCTAATATTTCATACACTCTAAACTCAGAAATCATTCAGGTGTCCATAAACGTTCTAAAAGGGTTGTGTTCTGCAGCATGCTGCGGGGTAAAATAGATCCGGGTTATTTAAAAATACGTTTTTGACGGTTTAAACCAGTTTTGGACGCTTGTCATGTCCAAAACCCAACCCTGCTCCTACTCTCTCTTTGACAAAATAGTATGGCTGCACAACTGTGTTACTTGAATCAGGGGTGATTCTGAGTAGAAAAAAGAAAAAATTCTGAAATTCACAGCAAATTTTTTTAAAGTTTACAGAAGAGGGGGGTGGGGGCTCCTCGGCACTCATTATGAGTTTTTTCTACGATCTTTTAACGAAATTCTCGTTTGTACACGATCTTTTGACGAAATGAAGGGGTTTTTTGTGATCCTTTGAAGAAATTTTTTTCGCTATCTTTTGACGAAATTTGCTTTTTTTTTCGCGAGATTTTGACGAAATTTGCCTTTTTTTTTCCGTGATCCATTGACTAAATTTGCATGTTTTTCGCGACTCTTTGAATTTTTTTTTTCGCTGTCTGTTGACAAAATGTGCGTTTTTTTCGCAAGATTTTGACGAAATTTGCCTTTTTTTTTTTTTTTCATACTTTTGATGAAATTTCCAGTTTTATTCGCGATCTTTTGACAAATTTGCAGTTTTTTTCGCGATCTTATGATGAAATTGCGGGGGGGGGGGGGGCTTTTCGATCCTTTGAAGAAATTTGTATTTTTTCATGATTCTTTGACAAAATTTGTGTTTTTCCCGCGATTTTTTGACTGAATTCGGAAGGACTCGAAATCCAGAAAATTCCAAAATCTGGAAAGCCTTCGGTCCAGAAAATTCCAAAATCTGGAAAGCCTTCGGTCCCGAGGATTCCAGATAATAGGTTCTGTACTGTAGTATGTAAATATATTTTAATTAGAATGCATTCTTCTTAACAGAAATCAATGCGAAATTATTTCAAAGTTTTACTTTCGAATCATTATATTAAAACGTCGTTTGGAAGCATATCTAGCAATTGTTTATATGTTTAAAAAATAACAGGATGTTGGAACCTGTTACCAGTGCTACTGTGGAATGATGTAACCTGTTAACCAAGAATAACAGTATTTCCCATCTCTAGTTTGTCCCTCCTATTTTAACAGATCATAACAAAAGCTGAGTGCGTCAGAATGGATGAAAAAGCCCTAAAATGATTTAATGAGGGTGGGGCACCCATAATTTTTTTTCATCCCATCCAGAAAGTAAAGTAGAGTATCCAAAACTAAGAATAGTGAAAAGACAATGAGCCCTGAAAAAAAGTAATGTGTTCTTGAGAAGTACAAGACTGCTCAAAGCCATACTACAAAGGATGCTATGACGAGGCTGCATATTAAAGCCGCATATTAAGATTTAAAAAACCTTTTCATGGCTCTTTCTAATATTGAGAAATGTTTCTCGTGAAGTAGCTTTTTAAAAAATCCTAAATTAGTTTTCTTTTTTGCAGCATGATTCAAGATGAAAAATATGTGATGCGTATTGGAAGTCTGATTTTCTTGAATATAGGACAGTTACTGCCTCAGCAGATTCAGGCTTTCCACAACACTAATTGCATTTATCCTGTAAGTAGCATTTATTTATTTTTTTGTCGTTGTTACTGTTGTTTTATTTGCGAGAAGGGGATAGCTTGAGGGTGCTTATTTGTTTCTTCTAAAATTTCATATGTTTGTTGTCTATTGCTCTCTTTGCAAGTACCCCATCAAAAGCTTTAGACTGTCCACCAAATTTGAAAATTGTTAGCCCGTTTCCAAAAGTGTTGCTAGGAACTCAATTTAAGTTTTTATGAATGATACTCATTTTTTTTTTATAACTTGCATTTAAAATAATTTGTGTAATTGTGTAAACTCCAACATCATATAGCGTCTTAAATTTCAATATAAAATACTACTAGCAAAACAATGGCTTTTCATGCAGGGTCAGTAGTAGATTAAGGAGTGGCTCAACACTGTGTGTGGTTGTTGAAGTGGTATTTGTGTGCCTACTAATATGACAGAGGGAAAATGAGATTGCTGCAACTTTTTTTTTTTTTTTTTTAATAATTAAATGACATTTTGAGGAAACTTCCTATTATTGTACATGAGACTTCGCCTTCATTCCAACCCCTTTGCCTCTTTCAGATACAATGCAGTCTGTTGATAGGCTATTGTAGAGTGAAAGAATTTTTTTAATTCAGGACTCTAGTCTATTTCCTGGAAACAAACAACTGTTTCTTTTTTCAATATTAGTATACCTTGAATCACCCTCAATATCAAAATACAATTAATTAATAAGTTTGAAAGCATTTAAATGCTTTCTTCCCAGTTCAATTTTTTTTTTAATTTTAGAATCATCCTTCTTCTAAAATAGAAAATTGTGTGTCAAACTTAAAATTTCTAGCCACTTGCTTTCAGAAGCAGTTGTATAAAGATTTAAAAACCCTCATTTTAAGTAGAGACTATCCTGAATCAATTTAGCAGTTCCATTGTAATTGGAGAATGATTTCTTTTAAATTACAATTTTTTTTTTTTTAAACACTTCTGTTTTTTTATTTGTGCCTTAAGTAATGGCCCTGTCAAATTTCAAGTTTTTAGCCCTCATGATGTAATTTTTTTAAAACCATTCTTAGCAAGCATTTTCATCTTAAAAGTGACCCTCTTGTCAAATTTCAAGTTTCTAACCGCAGCACTATCACAGATATTGCAATTTTAGAGCGTTGTTTGTTCCTGTACTAGAATAGTGGTACTGACGTAAAATATAGCCTATTTTGGAATAGAGCTGATCACCATCATTTTTGGAATGGGTCGTTACAGAGGTGACCTACACCTCCTTCCAATATTATAACATATTAAAATATTTCTTATTTTTACAGGTCTAAATTTTAATATAAACTTCCTAATCTTAATTAATCTTAAAAATCATCTTAATTAATTCTAATGATCTGAATTAAATATTTAAATCTAAATTTATTATTTTCAATGAATCTTTTAAACTTTATTAGTAGAAGGAAAAAAAAAAAAAAAATCCCATTAAATGGCATGGGCTGTCGGAAAGTGGGTATAAAAATTGATAAAATAGAATACTCAATCCAAGTAATCAATTAAAAACTACACTGTCCTCTATATGTTTACTTTAACTTCACTTGTATTTATTATATGCAGTAGAACCTCTTTTATCCGAAACTCTCGGTTAACTGAAATCCATTTTTAAATCTTTTTTTTTATTATTGCATTCCTTGTGTGTTAAATCCATTTCGAAACCCCCTTTTTTTTTTTTAAACCACCCTATTCCTCGTGTGCAAATGGTCCTTTCCGAACCACGAGTGCATATAAATATTTTTGATCCCCCTTTCTTAGAATTCCTTTGAATTTAACTTGAGCTTTGCAGCTTAAATTTGATCTCCAATCAATCAAATAAAACAAAATAAAAATAATCCATTTCTCGCATCAAATCAGTGTGTGTAAGGATCTGTAACAGTCTGTTTTGGTACAGTTCCACTCATGAAAGGTTTTTAGAGTGCAATGTTTTTGGTTTTTATGATGCAGTTCTCGATCTGTCTCAACATCATTCTTGGATATTTTTTTTTTTAATGTGCTATATATTTATACTTTGCAAAATACTTCAGGGCATTAAATGGGTTGTTTTGCATGACAGAGATCCACTGTCGCATTCAATAGTTACTCGATGTAAAGATCGACCAAAACAGATTTTTAAGACCGAAACCTGTTCTGTAATCTTCCTATTTTCAGCCGAAAACGAAAATGTCCAAAAAACATTTTTAAGTAATTAATACATACATAAATATACATAATTATTAGTTAATTATACATGTATAGAATCACATTTCTAATAAACATGCATACATACACACATATATATATATGTGTGTGTGTGTATAACTTTCAAATAAAAACAAAACATAAATAACCCCTGCCTCGCTAAGAAAATTTTGAAATGGCACCCGTGTTTGAAAATTTTATCTCTGGGTCCCAAGTTGGTTCTCTATGGCTCTGACAAAACCTTTCCATTTTCATATAAAATAAAATGTAATTCATTCATTCACAATGCAGAATGATTTTCAATGATACAAATTTCATCTCATTAAAAAAGTTTTACGTATACATACCTCGATTTGTCTTTTATAGAGATTTTTGCAAATGATCTTCTGTTATACTAGAACTTTTTCAGAGAGCATTCAAAACACTTCTGTGGTTTCAAACTAAAAATTTTCTATGACTGTTAGGTCTTCAGCTTTTTTAAGCATGTGAAAAGCACCTTCAAAATGGAGCCTTATAGGGATCGCTTGCTTTATCATTGGCACTCACGCCTTGAGTCAGTGATGATGGATCAATATAAACGGTGAAGTTCATAGTAATCCACAAAGAGTGTCTCAGTGGAGCCGATACAGCTCCAATCAATAAGTCAGGTTGAAAATTTCCGAAGGAAGAAACAAGATTTTTGGAATAAATAGTTTCAATCAATCTCTAACTCAAAGGCATCGAAACACCCCCCCCCCCCCCCAAAAAAAAAAAATTGTACCGTATATTTCCGTGTATAAGTCAAGAATTTTTGTACATTTTTTAGGCTCGAGAAAGTGTGGGGGCCGTCTTATACATGAGTTGAAGACAATTTCCAAATTTGATACTTTAAATTAAAAAAGGATGGTAAATACAGGGGTGGATTTAAGGGGTCGCAATCATGAGGGTCCCCGAAATCTTCTTTTGAGTTCAAAGAGAAATGGGACACTTTGATAAAAGGATTTCCTTAGTGTTCTTTTTTTTAATTTTTCATTTTCATGTAATAGATATGTTTTCTATCAATTGCTACTACCAGAAATGTTTTAGTTTTTCCCTTTTGAATTATCAGGATTTATGATCGTTTGTGGACGGAGATTAAAAAAAAAAAAAAAAAACTTAGGTCTGAGCCGCCGAAAGGAACACTGTCAGAGACATTCTATGACAATTTAATTATTCAAATTAAGGGACTAATTAAATCATGGGCCGTCAACCTGAGGCCCCTGATTTTTGGGGCCCCACATTTGGTAAGCAGTTTTAATAAAGCTGATATTTTAAGTGAATTTTTACTTTGTTATTGATTATCTATATTAATAAAAGAAAGTTTCGCTCTGTTTTTCTGTCTGTGTGCGAAGGCTAGCAAAATCTACCGCATGTAGAAGTCTGAATATTTGGGTGAGGATAGTCTAAGCCAGTCTTTGATGCACCTGAGGGTCAGATTTTTAATATTTTAAGACCCGTGCCCCCTGAATCCTTCAACTTTTTATGCCTTAAATTTTTAATAACTTGACTCTTTTTTATCTGATTATTCTGATTGACTTTTTTATCGGTTTTGGCAGGCCTTTCGCCAATTAGTTATTCCCCCTTCTAGGTTTCAGTTAAGATCATGGCTCCCTGGAGACCAATACAGGGGCCTGGAAGTTTTTATGCCCTAAATTGTTAATAACTTGCCCTTTTTAATCCAATATTCGTTTTTGGTGCCCTTTTTCAATTTAGTTATTCCCCAGATTCTATATTCCAGTTAAGACCCTGCCCCCTAGGACACGATCCAGGGGCTCCTCTTAGGAACTCCAACTACTACATGAACTAGAAAAATTTTTCTCAGACTTCAGCTATCACCAATTTTGTATATTAATGGCTTTCTTGGAGCCCTTGCTGCACCTTCTTTAAAAATAATCCAGTTATCTTGCAAATTTCTTTTACATAGTTCTTGGATCCTCTGGCTACTTTATAAACTACTAAAAAATTTCCTTATACCCAACTACATTCGAGTTGAGATTGCTGTCCTCTGGGACGTGGTACAGAGTCCCTTGAAGTTTTTGTGCTCTTAACTGTTAATAAATTGTCCCCTTTTAATCTGATCTTTGTTTTGAGGGAACATTTCATTTAGTTATTCCACCATTTCTACATTCCAGTTAAATCCCTTGCTCCTGGTCCGGAGTCCCTTGAACTTTATGTAGTCCACACATTTTTCACCCCCTAATTCTGTCATTCTCTCAATGCATAAATTTAAAATTGAATCTTGGACTTCTGTCCCCAGGTCTGCAGTCTCATATTTTTATTGGATCACTAGGACCCTTTTTAAGCACCCCCCCTCCCATTTTTTATGCACTACTTTAAAATTTTATTCAAATGATTAATTTATACTCTATGCGTAATTTCGACTAATTCAAGATCTAAAGTTTTAGGACTAGAACCTTTTAACATGTTTTTATCTCAGGATTCTGCTCTCAACTATCAGTTGGCCCCCTATTATCGCTCCCTTAAAAATGGTCTAATTCCCTAGCTTTCTTTCCAACAACTTCTTAGGATCATATTTTTATTGGTGACCTAGGGCCCTTTTTTAAAAAATTTCTCGCTATTTTTTGCTCATTTATTTAAAATTTGATCCTATTGATTAATTCATATCCTATGCTTAATTTCGACTAATTGAGGATCTAAAGAGCTAAATACTAGGACCTTTTGAGATGTTTTCATCTTAGGGCCCTGCTGTCAACTACCAGTTGACACCTTTTGGTCCCCCTATTATAGCTCCCTTAAAAATAATCCGATTCACTAGCTTTTCTTTTTCTAGCAACTTGTTAGGTCCTTCAGCTACTCCATGAAAGACAAAAAAAATTCTCAGACTTCAGCTACCACTAATTTTGAATATTAATCTCCTTGTGGCCCTTGGTGCAGCGTCTTTAAAAATGATCTGATTCTCTTGCAATTTTCTTTAATAGTTCTAGGGTCCTCCTGCCACTTTATAAACTACCAAAAAATTTCCTTATACCCTTGCTACCAGCTTTTTCGAACATTAATCTTCTTTTTGGCATCAACTTACGTTTACTCACTACAGTCTTAAATTAAAAATAACGCTACTGTTAAAGGTAAATGGTTAACTTTAGAGAGGTGGGGGTATTTCACCCGTAAATTAAATATTGGGCTAATGCTAAAGGTAATTTGATAAATTTATAGATGGAGGGAGCACCTTCCACCGCTTGGGAGTGCATTCTTTCCTCGGGTTTTTATCGACCAGATTTCTATGGCAATTGGTTCATTCAACTGAGATTATGATTAAGCTACTTTCTGCATTATGAAAGTTTATCTTGGACTTTTGTTACCACCATTTTCGAGCTTTTGCGATGCATTATTTTCTCGGTTTCTATGGCTCGATTTCATTGAAAATTACTTCATTCAATTTAGCTTAGGATTGTTATACAGATTTTAGTTCCATCTTCTACCGCTAGGGGGGAGCATTCTAATCTCATGCTCTATGGGCCGGATAACTGGAGTTTGGGTCATTCAACTTGGTTTTCGATTGTCTTCGGCGCGTGTGGAGCATTTCGGGTATACGCTGCCTCAGACAGCGGCAACCCAGGTCACAGTTTTGTTCAGAAAGAGGCAGTTGCATAGTCAGGGAGGGGATCCAAATGCTCCGGATGCCAGTAATATTTTAAAGTTTTCTTCGTCTTGATAATAGCAGAAAATTATCCGATTGGATAAGGTGAACTGAACTTTACAAAATCACTGATATTCAGAGCATTTGGACACCCACTTTGCCTACGCCATTGGAAAGAGGTTTGTCGGGAACACACTCGGCGCTGCCGAAGGCATTGGGGCACCGATTTTCCAAAGATATAAAGTCATATAAACTCGAATTTTGTTTAAGGTTATTATAACGAGCCCAGGCAACGCCGGACGGTTCAGCTAGTAATCATTATTTTATTGCACAAATTTTAATATTGCATCGTAAGTGTTCATCCTTTTGCCTCTCATAGAATTCTCCACATCCAGATCAAAAATGATGCACAACAATCAAATATATCATGACTGTCAAAGACAGTGTCCCCCATAGTTTTCCCCAATGTGAATGCTTTCCGTTTTAGCAGATGTTTTGCTAATCGCAGTTGTGAAAGTGCCACTTTAACATTTTTGGGACCATTTTTATCTAACATATATATAAAAAATCCTAATGAAACGATTTTGTGAAATGACTGATTGTATTTCACAGCTATTATTCTTAAAATATGGAACCTTTGGCGGTGAAATTAGCACCAATTATCCGTATTGATCCATGTATGATGTCAAAAATAGTATTAGAATTTTAAAATTTGATTTAGTTTTCGAGGTTTTTTTTTTTTTTTTTTTTTTCTAATTGTAACAATATTTTTGTAATGATGGCAACTAAATGACTCTATTTTTGTGGAAAAAAGGGAGGAAACAGAAAAATATAAGGATTATTAGTTTTATTTTCTTTTTCATCCTTTTCAAATTGAAATTGAAATTATCTTTTATTTCAATCGAAAGTGAAGACAATATTGAGATTAAATTATATTTTTCAAGAAAATTTGAAAAATAATTCATTAAATAATAATCATAATACGATTAAATAAATAATATTTTTTTATTTATTTTAATCCAATTTTCCTCATTTCAAGATATATTTTTTCATATTTTAGAAAAAGTTACTATTTTGTATAGTTGCCAGTTTTTAAAAAAGCGCAAAGAATAATATTGCATTTCAATTAAAAATTTATTTACATGTGACTATTATACGTTTGCAGGGGGCAGAGCGCCCTAGTATTTATATGAAAATGTAGTGCAGATGGTTATAAAACAATTCGAATTCTTTTTATATCCATAAAGCATTTGCCATTATTTGAGCCCAGCTGTATAACGAAAAGGAGAAAAATATAATTTAATTTGGTTATAATGGATGAATTCATTTTATTTCTGAAATTGTTTTATTAAAACATGAAATTAAAACTGCAAGTAAGATAAGGGCATGCAGTGCATTAAAACCCCCATACATTTATATCTTATTTCACGAAATAAATGAGCCAAAAATGAAAAACAGCGAAAAGAAGAGCTCATCAGATGCTAAAATAGTGTCTCCTTAGTTTCTGATTAATTTTATTTTGAATTATCATTTTGTGTTCTTAAAAAATTGAAAGGTAAATAAGATACAGCACATTTATCCGTCACAATATCTAAGTTTGTGTAAAATAATTTGATGTAATTTGAATATGAAATGAATTTCGTGTAATTAATCCTTAACCAATTGAATACATTTTAATTTATTTGTTAGTAATTATTGTAATTAAGTTTTGAATAGCTATTATTTTTAAACTAGCAGACCCACCCGGCATTGCCAGGTGATGAATGACTCTTATGACCTAAAATTTGTATGATTTTATATCTTTAACTCCATTTTGTCTGAATTTATATTTTTAAATGAAAAAGTATTGAATTAAAAGTACATGCTATTTGGTATTTTATTTTCCGCGTAATTTGATTTTTGGAGTCTATGCTTAACAAAAGCAAGAGAAACCATGACAAAACACTCAGATTTTTACTGATTTCGTCGAACTTTTCACACATTTTATTTTTACCGATTACATTACCGATTAGAAAAAGATTTCAGCTTTAAGAACATATTTTTTCTTAGTCGGTAGCTCTAAAATTGCGTCTCCTGGAGGGGCGAAACCGTGACAAATTACTAAGATTTCTACAGATTTTGCCGAAATTTTCACACCTTTTTATTTTGTAAAAAGTATTTCTACCCGTCCGAACGTTTTGTAAATTTTGTAGGTGATCTAAATCTAGTCTATTGAGATTCTCTAAAAAGACTGTTAAAATACATACTACGTATGTTTAGTTACTTTTAGCGTACAAAAAATCATCTCCGTGAGACATGAAGTGACCTGAGTTCGTCTGTTATTTGAAAGGGTTAAAATTCATATTTTTGACCGTCGATTCATATTTTGCACCATTGATTAGAAGATTTTATCTTTAAGCACATATTTTTGGTTTGTTGGTATCGCTAAAATTGAACCCTGGAGGCCATTGGTATATAGGGGAAAAACTTTTTTTTGGAAAACGGCCCTCTTTGAATTTTCTTTTTCAGAGGGTTAACAGCGATATTTTTTTAAAAATTGATTACGGGATTTGAGACATAAGGGTACGATCTTTTAGATTATGTCTTCCGTTTTTAACTTTAATAATTGGTTGTAAGTTAATATGACAAAATCCCCCCCCCCCCCCCCCCCCACACACACACACACCCTGGAATTCCTTCTTTTCGATGTTCATTTTCTCTTGATGCGTAAATAAGGCCCTCTCGTTGACCGAGATGAGTTTTAATGAGAGTGTGTTGCGATTGTTAATAAATAACTCCTCTTGCTTATAAGTAGATATTTTAGAATTCGGAGTCTCAGATGTATCAGGAGAGGCCTTGGACTACCCTCACAAAAATTTTCTGCTTTGTACATGCAGCAGCTTTTGCTAGCCACCGTGAATACACACATACAAAGCGAAATTTTCTTTTATTAGTATAGATTATAAATATACCCAATTTTTGAAGATGGAAGGGCCCCAAAAAGTTCCAGTGAGAGGGGCCCCTCACTTCATAAATCCATCCCTGGGTAAATATAAAAAACATAAGAAGTACCAACAAATGTCTAAAAATATTTTACTATGCCAATTCTTTTCTAATGAAACAAGTCATCTTTTACTATCCAAGTGATTATCAGAATTTTCCTTAAAATTACTTTCTCTCATTGGTACTTCAGGATGAATATCGTCAGTATCTAAGAAGATGGCATCATTCTCAATTCCATCCATAGCATTACTGATGCAACATTTTTAAAAGATCGGATGATAATTTCTTATGGCAATTCAGGCCAAGCTTTTCATCCATTCAGAGGTAGCAATGATGTCAATTTTTTTTTTTTTTTTTAATACCACCATTTATTACAGCTGCATCCCCAAATGGCGTCCATTTCGAACGGTGTCCTGATTCTGCCCTTCTTAGAATGGGTTACTTTCTCGTAATGCGCCGACAAAGTGATATTTTCCAATTCTGCCCCTAACATGTTGGAATTCTTTCCTATTCACCGGGGTTGCTTCGTCGTAATTCATCCCGACTGCTATCAGCAGCTGGAAAGGATTACTTGTGTCGGTTTAAGATGGCGTTTATGTATGCATCTCTTGTAAATGAGATTAGATAGACCTAATTTTTGTTAAATGTATATTCACATTGTACTATTGTTATTATTATTATTATTATTATTCAGTTTTGTTAGGTTCATTACTAGAAATAGTTTTACCTTAAATTAAATGTAAATTAATTGTGGGTGAAGCATAGTTTTTCAACTATTTGGCTAATATTGCTTGTATTTTAAAACATATATATATATATAAATCTTTATGCTAAAATATATTTTTGGGATTAAAACTTATTGCACTAATCCAAAAGTGCAATTACAAATAATTTTTGTTTAAATAATCCCTTGATTTTGATCTAAACAATAAAAAATATATAATTGTTAATGTAATATAATTATGAGTGAAACTTAATTTTCCAATTATTTGGCTGATATAGCTTGTCTTTTAAAGCTTGTATTCAAAATAATAATAATAATAATCCTAACTAATACATTTGAGAAGATTAAAACTTATTGTACTAATTCAAAAATGTAATTACAAATACTTTTTGTATAAATAATTTCTTGATTTTATTCTAAATAATAATAAATATTATATCATTGCAAATGTAAGATAATCAAGACTGAAGCATAATTTTTTAATTATATTTGACTGGTATAGCTTGTATTTTAAAGCTTGTATTAAAAAAAAAAAAAAACCTTCATGCTGAAATATATTTTTGAGAAGATTAAAACTTGTTGTAATCCAAAAGTATAATTACAAATAGTTTTTGCTTAAATCTGTTTATTTTATTCAAATAATAAAAATAAAAATATAAATGTAAAATAATTATGAGAAAGCATAAAGTTTCAATTAATTGGCCTAGAGATTTACCATAGCTTGTATTTTAAAAGTTGTATACATTAAAAAAAAAAGCTTGTATTAAAAAAGTTAGTATAATAAAGTGTAATTACATAAAAAAAAAAAAAAAAAAAACCTTCATGGTAAAATATATTTTTGAGAAGATTAAAACTTGCTGTATTAATTCAAGAGAGTATTTACAAATAGTTTTTGTTTAAATAATTCCTTGATTTTACTTTAAATAACAATAAAAAATCATGTAATTGTAAAATAATTATGAGTATGCATTATTTTTCAATTATTTGGCTGATATAGCTTGTATTTTAAAACTTGTAAAAAAAAAAAAAGAAAAAGAAAGCTTGTATTGAAAAAGTTAGTTTAATAAAGCGTACTCACATAAAAAAAAAAAAAAAAGACTTCATGATAAATTTATATTTGAATTAATACAGTAAGTTTTAATCTTCACAAAAGAGTAATTACAAATAGTTTTTGTTTAAATAATCCCTCGATTCTAATCAAAATATTAATAAAAATTATATACCATATATACTCGCACATAAGTCGACCCCCCCCCTCCCAATTCTTAAGCAAAATTTTGAAAAAAATTGAATTTTCGTGTATAAGTCGAACTACATTTCTGGTAGCATGTTGAAAAATGATTTGTAATCGAGGATAGAAAAATGTAATAAATTTTCATTAAATTAGTAATTTTTTTACGTTTCTAATCAGATTTTTTTTTAATTCAACGTTTTAAACCTGTATAATTATGTATAACCGAAGAAGCTTAAACTATTTTGAAACCTATTCACATCAATTCAATGATACTTAAAAAGATAAAATTCTTTCAAAAATCCATTCAGGCATTACTTACAAGGGTAAACAACTTCTTAGACTGCTAAAATATAGTACTTCTTTGTATTGTAGGTCTTTTAAGAAAGATATCTAGAAGCATTCTCAAGTTGGACTTTTTTTAAAAAGGGGATTAAAATGCTGAAAGGAATATATTGAAGAGTTTTTTGTCACAAGAGAAAATGGGTGCAAAACAATTACAGGGACATTGAGCTTTGTTTGTCAGTCACTTGGAAATGACCACTGTCCGCTTTTATCTCTCATGTAATTACTTAAAAGACTGAAAAAAACAATCGCAGTAGTCTATGATTTTTTTTTTTTTTTACTTTCTCGTGTATAAGTCGATCTCCGATTTTCAACTCCAAATTTTGTCTAAAATTCTTCGACTTATACACGAGTATATACGGTAATTGTGAATGTAAAATAATTATTATGTGTGAAACATAATTTTTTAATTATTTGGCTGATATAGGTTGTATTTTAAAGCTTATATCAAAAAAAAAAAAAAAAAACCCTTCATGCTAATATATTTTTTAGAAGATTAAAAATTGTACTAATTTAAAAGTGTAATTGCAAATAGTTTTTGTTTAAATAATCCCTTAATTTTACTCTAAGTAATATTAAAAATTATATAATTGTATCTTAAAACTTCATAAAGATTATTTATAACTCACCACCTATTAAAACTTTACACACTGTTTATAGCGATATTATATAATTCACTTTATATTAATCTATAAAAAATCAATGTATAATCATAGTGCCAATTAAAGGTCTCTTTTTAAAGGAGTTGCACGTAAACACACATGTTCGAGTTTCAGATAAATAAAGAGACCACATGTGTCCTTGGAAGCGATGGGTCGAAATTCTACAGAGGGTCTAGTCGAAACTCGTTAACCTTGTAATTGAGAGGTCAAACGCTGCTCCCCTATTCCGTTTGGGGCAGAATTGGAAATGGTTGAACATCGGTATGGTTTACGTGAGCGGGTGGTTTCCTACTCGGTTTGTTCCGTTAAGGGCAGAATCAGGACACGGAGTCTGTCTTTCAATGACTGATTTAGAAAAACTTCCAAATGTTGAAGAATAGAAATAAGGCCACTGGGGAATCTACCCAAGATCTCTAGGAGATATCAATAATTGCATTTTTTTTCCTATTAGCTATGCAAAGAAAAAAAATACTAAGTTTTCGTTCGCTCAATTTTTAATCACTTTTGTTTAACATCGTCGTATATACAGATTTCTGATTTTAGACAATTTTTCCCTGAAAAGTCGTATTCTCAGCTTATACACAGAAATATAGGGTATATATTATTATATGACACTTTACAAGTAAGCAAATGTTTCTTCTTTATTATTAGTATAGGTAAAGTAATGTACTGATTTTAACAGTATCACCATTTGAATATGAAATAGGGATTCAACTATTCAGATGTTAAACAGGCAATTTTGTTTGACGCCATTATAATTTCTTTCCTGCAGGTCGGCTACAAAGTGATTCGCATGTACTGGAGCATGCGTAAGCTGGGTCGGAGGAGCCAGTATATCTGTACGATCAATGAAGTGTGTGGAAAGCCAGAGTTCATGATCCAGGTGAAGGATTCCGATCAGAAAGACGTTGTGCTGAAGGATAAGACAGCTAAAGGTGAGAGCGACTCTTGTTTTTTGCTTTGAAGAAAAATCATTGTGTGTGTGTGTTTCCACGTGTCGGGTGGAACTACAAATTAACTTTTTTGGTGGGTTTCTTTCTTGTTGCTTCTGTTTATAAAGTATATCTCATCAAAAGACAATTTGTTATAAAGGATAGCCATCCTCTTAAAATGTCAGCTATAAAAAGAAGTGGTATCTCATGTGAGTGTTGTGTGAAAAATCTATCGCTATTCATAATGGTTACAAATGGGTGTGATGCTGTTTAGGAGAATTGCTTGACCGCTTGCAGGCATCTGTACCATAGGAGTGCATGTTTTGTAGGGTAACCCCTTAAATTCCTGCTCTATTTAACTGCATCTTTAAATTCTCCATCAATATTCCTATCAATATCAACTACTTTCTAGAAGCCGGTCAGTTTATCAAAATGAACCTAGAGTCAAACGATATCCTCCATTCCAAAGAGATTTAAGCAAAACTTTTTTATTTTATGTCATAATAAGAAATGTATAGGCATTTAACTACTATCATTATTTAGATGCAGATAATAACAAAAATAGTCGTTAAGACCCAGTAACTAGTTAATATAATGCAAAAACATGTCCCATTAATAACACGAGCCGAGCAAAAGAAAATTTCTACTACTTTAAAACACATGATCAGGCCAATACTTCTAAACCTTTATCTAAAACTTTCACACCTTACACATGCCTGCAGGTCGCCAAGTAGTTTTCATATACTGTACCATTTGCAACGATTATGGACAGTGATAGATTTTCATATGGTACTCACAGGATAGATATTACTTCTTTTTTGTGGCCATTCCCAATGAGTTGTTCTTTTATTCTATATCACTCCTTTTTGCAAGATAATGGTAATCCAATAGATTACATCCAAAGTAGTCGGAAAATGAAAAGAAATAATATAAAATAGAATTTTTTTTTTTTTTTTACAAAACTAGGTGGTTCTTCGCGAAGGATTGAGCGATTAAATTATGAATAAAAGTAATAGGATACAATGCTTAGCATACATTTAAGGGAGACCAAATGGGTCGCCAAGGGTGGCTAGTGTATAAATAATTACTTATTACATAATTGATTTGCCCTACTTGGAATATGTCTATGGTTATTTCACCTAGGCAGGCTGATTCTATTGTTTGCAAATTGTTTATGTAGATTTTGCAACAAAACTAAATTAGGTGAGAAAATTTTTAAAAACAACTTTAAGTATTTTCATCAAAAATAGTTTGGGTTTAGCATGCCTTTTACAAGACACCGTGGACAGGGTATATTAATAATCACATTGAAGTCGGCGTCAGTGTGTTTGTCCCACTTTTAGTGAACTTTAAAACGTATAGGATTAAACAGTGCCATTCAGTCTGAATTGGCTTAACAGTTTGAAAAAGAGAAGATACAGTTGAGAGAAGGGAAAGACAAAAGCGTTTTGCTGCATTACAAGCCTAAAACTGTGTCGACCATGAAAATAGAGTGCAGGTTCTTAAAGCTCTGTCTACAGATGGAGGCTGACTCTATTCATGATAGTGTGTGTATTTCATGTTCTCTGTTTATTTTGACCCAGGTGTTTGGCAGAAAGTGTTATATCCCATTGAGAAGATGCGAAAGCAAGCCAAGACCATCAAAATATTCCCCGATTTCATCACAGGAGACGACTTGTTTGGGCTGACAGAGCCAGCTGTACTACGCATCATAGAGTCAGTGAGTATCTTTCAAATGAGCGTGCTCCACTTTATAGTACATCAGAAATATTTTTTTTTTTCTGTTTTTGCACCTGTTTGAAACCCTGGTGGATTTTTGAAATTGGATCCCTAATTCTGTGTTACAGTTACCTGGTGTGGACACCCTCTGCGACTACAATTTCCGGTACGGTCGTTCCCCGTTTCTCGAGCTGCCTCTGGCCATCAATCCAACAGGTTGCGCAAGATCGGAACCCAAACTGCGTACACATTTTAAAAGGTAGGATCTTCTTTCTACTATGCTTTTGTTTATAGTTTTTTAAAAAGAAAAAGTAAACCTTTCGTGTGATTTCAGACAATATCATGTCAAAATGCAGTGACCCTTCACTTACAAGCCTTTAAAGGGTGCCTCGTTGGTGGGCCTTTAAATTCAAGTTTTTTACATGCGAGACAAAAAACTTTAAAATATCTTATTAGCAATGTACCTGAATTCAGGTATTTATTTCCTTTTCAGTACCTGAATTCTGTTTTTTCCAATTGTTAAATTCATAAAATAAAACTAAAATATCCATTTTCTAGGATTGTTAAATGTAATTTAAAGTGAGAAGAGGAGACCTCACTGCAATAAATTTTAGGTTCTCTCTCCATATGAAAACCACTAAAATTTCAGGTATTTTTTCATCGATTCATTATCATAATGTATTAGGCTTAATAACATTGAATAAGTTAAAAAAAAAAAAAAAAGGGAACATTTTAAAATCTTTATACTTTAACTAAACAATTTAGTTTCACATTTAATTTTTTTTTAAAATACAGTGAACCTATAAATTCTACTGTAAGAAACATTAATTGTGCTCACAACTGCAGTCTATTTTCATTTGGAGACAGTTTTGTGCTGCAAAATGGGAATCATGAGATATGCTTTTGTGATCTCTTTTTTGCAAACTGTTAAGTTGTTCCGTTTAAGAAAAATATTGACACTGGTTTCAATGTTATTCATGTACCCTGCCAATACATTCTTGCGCTATCTCCGATGATAAAAGAAAGTTTTTCTTTGTGTGTTGCCAATGGCTAGGGAAATGGATTGCATGGAGAGGCCTGCAAATTCGGATAATGATAGGTGATCGTTACAATGGTTGCTCACATTTTATATTCTTTTATAATTGTTAGTTTTTTAACAAAAAGATTTCAGTATTTCCCCGATTCTACACGTTCACTGGCTGGCATGTCATGCACAAAAAGACTGTCAGATTTCCTTTTTCTATTTTTAAGTATATTCACCCTATAATGCACACTTCTTTTTTTTGCAAAGAAACCTGCAAAAGATCCATAGCTAAAAAGTAAAATAAAGATTATTGTAAAGTATAACTGTTATTTTTAATGTAATTGGTTAGTGAAAATTAAAATATAGATATATCATGTTCATTAAATTTTAAATCGTAATTCATTGAATCCTCATTTTTTCCTTGTTTTAATCCTATATTTTCACAACCGTCATGTAACTCACCCCTGCCCATTTCCATCCATTTTCTTGTATCCAAAAATAAATACTCATCCAGTCCTTTGTTAAAAAAGTGGATTCATCCCATTTTGGTTTTGCTTAAGCTACATTTGTGAAACGATTTTCTCTAACTCTTGTTTTATGGTATGGGATGTTGCCTGAAAATTTTGAAGGTAACATCTTAAAGTTTCTAGGCTTTTCAAAGCATCAGAGGCTGCTGTTAGACGTAACAAGCCTATCTGAGAGGTGCCTACGTGAGAGATCACTGTATTTATTTTTAAAGAAATCAAATAAATAAATTGCATGTAAGTCAGAATCATCTACTACTCAGTAGAAGAAATTATATCCAGAGCAGGTAAAGAAATTTGAGAATAATATAAGCAAAAATGTATAAGTGTCGTTGCTAGAAAAAATCATTCAATAACCATGTAAATTTCAATCATCCAATGAAATCTATAAATTTCAATATTGGATGCCTATTACACTGTAATTCATGAAACTACAGATACAAGAAATGCCACTCAGTTTGCGATTTTCATTCGCAGGGATGTGCACTTAAAAATAAGCGAGGAGTATCTGAAAATGATTCCTATGCTCAGTACAAACATGACAGCTGATAATTTTCACTCAATTAGGAGAGTTTTGACTGAATAAAGTTTCTTGTTTAATTAAAGTTTATATTGGAAATAACCATGCTGTACAAAGATTGGTTTTATAAAAAGGAGCCATTGCAAAGTTAGAAGAAAGATGCAGGGTAATGCACTTAATACGTTTTTGTATCATGTTCATTGTGATTAAAGTTTTTAAATTATGTATTTAACGTGTAGGTAAATACCCATGTGAATAACCATGCATTTAAATATCTTTTTTTTTCTAAACGTATATTTACTAATGTCTGGCAGCACACTTTAGTAAGACATTCTTGTTATTTTCGAATTTAAAAGTTTGGAAAAGTTAAACGGTGCTAAACAGTGTAAGCAGCTTAATGGGCTACTTAGTTTCCACCCACTTCGCACCTAGTAGAGAAGTAGAGTGTCTTGCCTATCTATGAGTACGTGGGAAGAGAAATACTCGATCTGCAAAAACTGAGAGAAGATCTTTTTAAAATTTTTCTTGGCTTTAGAATTTTGCATGTTTTTTTGTAGCAAAGTTATATTTTGTATGTCCAGATTTCATTATGTGTGGTAGTAATAAAATAAATTTGATCCCTTTTTTACTTTCTTCTATCTTTACAAGAAGAAAGTATTGGTTTCATGAAAATTTTCGAATTCCAGTTTTCGACAGATTGACACGTTTTATGGGTCAGAGATCTCCAAAAAACATGTTTTTACAAAATGTCTGTCTGTCTGTATGTGACACAAATTTTGTGTGCACTCTATCTCAAGAACGAATGCACGGAATTTAATAAAAATTTATATTCAGGTAGTCCCTGATATAGATTGGTGCTGATTAGTTTTTGGTGTAAATCGCCCTGCAGGTGGCGCTGCAATGTAGCCTTTTGCAGGATTTCTGCAAAAGCTCTATCTCAAGAACTAATGCACGGATTTTTATAAAACTTCAGATTCCGTTAGTCCTTGACATGAATGGATGCTGTTTACGTTTTGGTGTAAATCGTCTAACAGGTGGCGCTGCTATGCTGCATTTTGCAGGATTTACACTATTTTCGCAGTAGCTCTATCTCAAGAACTAATGCACACATTTTCATCAAAATTCGGATTTAGTTAGTCCTTTATATGAAATGATGCTGCCTACGTGTTGGTGTAAATCGCCCAATAGGTGGTGCTTCTGTGCTGCATTTTGAACTATTTCCTCAGTAGCTCTATCTCAAGAACGAATGCACGAATTTTCATCCAACTTCAGATTTAAGTATAACTTGATTAATATTTCTGCTGATTATGTGTTGTTGCAAATCGCTCAACAGGTGGCGCTTCTATGCTGCATTTGTCGTGATTTGCGCAATACCTCTATCTCAAGAACTAATGCACGAATTTTCCTCAAACTTCATATTCAGTTAGACGTGGACGTAAGTTGGTGATAATTAGGTTCTGGTGTAAATAACTCATTAGGTGGCGCTACTATGCTGCATTTTGCTGGATTTAAACGAATTCAGCAACCGTCATACCTCGAGAACAGGTGGTGCACGGAATTTCATATTTTTAGAATTCTCATGATGAACACAGATTGCCATTTAATTTGGCACTGAGATAATGAATTTTGAAGTATTGACATATATGAGATAGAAGAAAGTTTTGTGATGGCACAACGTGCTAGTTATTTTTTGCCTGCAGCTTTGTTTACAATGCTTCATTTAGCCCTCGGTGGTGATTGAGTTTGACATGCCTGTGGTAGAGGGTTGAACACGATTTTTTTTTCAACTTCAACCTAGTCTCACACAACAAGTTGAATCGTGTTTTATAGATCGTAACGCTATGAGAGAGTTGTGTTCCCTGATAAAATTTCAATTGAATGAATCATTTATGAGTTTAGAATGTTTTTGCATAACAATTCAGAAAGCATGGGTGATCCTTTTTATTGAAATACCTTACCTATTTATTTGCCTTGTACACTGGGAAAAATCAATATGAATTTCAATATTTGATTATATCAGCAGTTCCTCAATTTAAAAAAAAAAAAAAAAAATCAGGAATTATGTTATAGAGAAATAGGGTTTTTAAACACAGTTAGAAGATTAATAAAAAAATTTCGATGCTTTGAAAATAACACTTTTTTATTTATTTATCTGATGTAAAAACAAGTCCATAATGCTGTTATTATGAAATAATTAACTAATAAAATGATTCGATAACTTAAAAAAATGATTGTAATATAACATTGGACAGCTAGGATGCATTCATAAGTGAGAATGGAAGTGTGTTTTTAAAATAGTGTCAAAATAATAATATTATTGCACTATATACTTGTAAATTTTTCCAGAGAGAAACATTCATCTTGCATACAATACTTCAAATGAAAATCAAATTTCAAATTAATTGCTTAAAAGGCATAATAGTGTGCCTGTAATAGTGCGAAGTTCCAGGCTGGGTGGTGTTCTATGGGGTTTAGTCGGTAGAATGTCAGTGCGCTATACGGGTTCAAGTCCCGGCATGGAATCTTTTTTGCTAGGTTGGCCTTTGCGCCTTTTAAGCAATTAATTTGAAATTTGATTTTCATTTGAAATAATAATAATATTATTATTAATAATTAAGTAGAGTGAAACCCCAGTTATCTGGACTTCCAAAGGATTGGAACCATCCTCCGTAAAAGGTGTGGAGTGAAAAATTTGTTAGGATCATTCTTGTTTAATAAAAATGTAAGCCAAATGTATTTGCTTTTACAGTAAACAATTTATAAAAGAAGTGGGATAATAGTAAAGCAACAGTCATGCTGTTGATCCGTGGGAGAAAGTGTCCTAAAAAGCAGTGGGAAATCTCCATTCTACTTCCTGTCCCTTTTTCTGAAAAGTCCAGTTCTATCTAAATTGCAAGTGAATTCCTCAGATTACTCTAAAATAGAAAAATGCAGCCTCTCTGAAATGCATGACTTACTGAATCCAAAGTCGTTTGAAAATTCCAACCAGACAAACGTTAACATTGGTTTAGATAGAAATTTCGACAGAATAATTCTGTTTCTAGGCAAACATTTGAGTGGGGTTTTTTCTTTCAGGCCTCATACTCTCCACACGAGCAGTACGACTCGCTCTTTCCATCTGGCCTTTGCCAGTTTCTATCCCGAACAGAACAACTCCTCCCCTTACATCAAGCAGTTTGTGCACTCCAAGTCATCCCAGTACCGAAAGATGAAGACCGAGTGGAGGAACAACGTCTACCTTGCCAGGAGCAGGATACAGGTACACACATCTTTTTTCGTTTTCTTTAACAATAAGCATTCAATATTTCTTCAAAATCATGCCTCATTTTGTGACTGCGATTTGGGTTTTTTCCAAAAAAAAAAAATTCCATTACAATTCACTCATTGAGCATCCAACTTGATGAAAATGAATTTACTAATATATATGTAGACAAAAAAATTAAACGCTATTGAAACTATCTTTTTAGGATTCTAAATGGATTTCTCAGCATATAGTCATAAATTAATGAATATTAAAATTAAACTATTCATTAAAAGAGTGGGGTTTTTTTAATTCCTAATTTATTTTCTACTTTTTAGCCATTTATGTACTTCATTGTTGTAGTTTAGGGCTGGGTGTTGAGGGATGATTCTTTCCACTGCCCTGCAACGGCAGAGAAAGAATAGTAGGCAATGATGTAGGCTTACTGAAAAAGGCTGTATTATCGATGCCGTCATTTAGGATTGAGTTCCAAAACTATTAAAAGGTCATGAGAAACACGCCTGTAAACATCATTTGTATTATTCCAGCTTATGAAGAAGCGGGTTGCAAAATTCCATCTTTGCCTATAAAAACCAGGTTCAGTTCAAACTTTGTTTTCATGACGCAGGTACCCATTTCGCCAACAACAGATTTTTTTCTTTCTTTTCATAAAATCTTTAACTGAAAATTTCTTTTTGTTTACATTGCAAGTGATAAATGATATACATATTTTTGAGTTGTGAATTCTTGTGAGTCGATTGTATCTAAAAAAGGAATATTTTCTGTACTTTCAAGGTTAAATCAATGTGTCATTTCAGGTCCTCACTCTCTCAAAGCATTTAAATTTGAAAATCTTGCTGTATCAAATTTTTAATTCTTCTATCAGAATCATGAATGAGCAGCCATGGTTTTTTTCATTTTCATTCAAAAGGAACCTTAAAGCAGCCGCATTCACTGAAAGCTACCTTGTTTTTGTTTTTTTCTGTACAGAGCAGTGGCATTCTTACAAGGAGAGGGTCCGAGGTTGGTCTCATCGAATGCGATGAACATTAGTGTTTCGATAGAGTATAGTTAGTATATAAATATATGACCGTCATAAAGCGCAACACATAAAGCGTCTTGAGAAAATCAGTTGCAAAATTTAAGTCACAGTTTATAATCCGATAAATTTCCTGCTTCGGAAAGCGGCTCCGTGGCATAGTGGTAGTATGCTGGATTCCAGTTTTTTCTACCCGGTTTCGATCGCAGCTTGGACTTGTTTTTCGGAACAAAAATTTTTATCAATCATTTTCAAATCGCAATAGAAAAAATATAATAATTGAAATTTTCTAAAAATATGAATTAAATGTATGTTTTGTAGCACATAAGTGTTTTTTTAAGTACGAAATTTTGCATGCTTAAATATATAATGAAAAAAAAAAACCCGAATATTTATATGTCTATACACCAGAAATTTTTTGTTGTTATTCAAAATTATTTACAGTTATTTCAATGAATAATCTACTATTTTTCACAGAGAAATAAATTAAAACATGTTTTATTAATGCGTAAATAATTATATTACTTTAATTTTGTTTCTATATGAAAGTATTTCGAATATTTCATGATTTTTTTAATACGCTTTTTTAAATTCTAATTATGACTTTTTCTATTTCGGATTTTTGGTTTTGTAATTATTACCTACATAATAACTATTTTCAGCAGTTCAATATCTTTTTAGAACTTATTTTTAAGCACAAAGACAGTTATTCTAACTATAATCATAAGCATCCAAGATTTTAAAAATTCAAAAGTTAAAAAGCTAGTTGGTAAAAACGATACATTTATTTCACTGTGAAAAGTAGTACCTTATTTATGTAAATAACAGTAAATAAATTTTAAAATAGCTTAATTTTATGGTCTATAAAAGTTCCAATTGACTTTTTTTTTTAATTTCTTCTTCTTATTATTTATTTATTTTATCTTTAGTTTTCAATAAATATATTAACATGCAAAGATTCGCACCTAAAATTGTATTTATATAATTAAACTGATTTATATAAAAATATTAAACAAGAAAAGAAAAAAAAAAAAAGATTTCCGAAAGAAATTACTACGTAGACACTTATTCTAATTAAAAATAAAGAATCCCAGACTTTAAAAAATCATATTAAAAATATAAAAGCATATTTTGAATAAAACATGAAATATTTCAATGAGGAAACAAAATGAAAATAATATATTTGTTCACTTATTTTAATTTATTTCTCTGCTAAAAATTGTAGATATTCATTGAAATAACTGTAAATAATTTTAAATAACAGCAAAAAAAATTTCTGGTCTATAGACATATAAATATGCGGGTTTCTTTTTTTTTCATTATACATTTAAACATGCAAAATTTCGTAGTTAAAAAACCACTTATATGCTATAAAACATACATTTAATTCATAATTTTCGTAAATTTTAATTATTATACATATTCTTTGAATTGCGGTTCGAAAATGATTGATAAAAATTTTCGTTCTGAAAAACAAGTCCGAGCCGGGATCGAACCCGGGTAGAAAAAACTCAAATCCAGCATGCTGCCGTTGTGCCACGAAGCCGCTTGCCAAAGCCGGAAATTTATCCAATTATAAACTGTGGCTTAAACTTAGTGACTGATTTTCTCAAGACCCCCTGGGTGTTGCGCTTTATGACGGTCCTATATTTATATACTAACTATACTCTATCGAAACACAAATGTTCATCGCATTTGGTGAGACCAACCTCGGACCCTCTCCTTGTTAGGTTTTTCCCCTACAGTTTGCCATTGGATAAGCCATCCTTCCATGTTTGAATTTTTTGTACCTTTATTGTGCTGTTTCCTAATTCAGAATCTTCTGATCTTCAAGGGTATCTGCAGTGGCCTGCCAAATGAAGTCGTTGAAGTGCCTCTTAATGTAGAATTTTATTGGAAATATTTTGCTTAAATAGTATGCTTCTTTTTCCCTGTTTATTTAATTCGTATTTGCACACAATTTTTAATAAATAACAACAACAAATGGATCAGCATCCAAAAAAAAAAAACAAACAATCATTTCCTTCTTTGAGGATAGACAACATTGAATTGAGGAGGGACATTCATCCTATCTTGATGTCCTTCATTAAATGAGAGGTTTTTAAATCAAAAAATCTAATTTCCAATTAAATTAATAATTTCCTGCCTTATATCTCCCCTCTTGAAGTTGTTTTCTGAGCTTAACTAATATTACTTTCATCCATTAAATGATAAAGATGAGCATCACTTTGCTTTGTGAATGGCATCCCTGTTTTGTCACAGATACAAACCCATTCACCTTTGCTCTGTGCTGGAAGATATTGCAAAAATGTGTGCCTAAAAGGACAGACTTCTGGTAGTTTTTGAGGGGCCTGCCTAACGTATGAAACGTAAATTAGTTACAACTCCTGTCTAACATCCCATGACAAGGTAAGAATGGACAATGAAGAGGTCCTCAAGTTAGTTGTTCGTTCAAAGACTTCATGGTAGCCACCCATCAAGATATTACATAGATGCTTTTTATCATGCACTTGTATTTATAAACTGATTTCGTGTGACTGAGCCTATGTAGGTGACTTACCAAGATCTCGGCTGAGTTTGTTGTCGTCCGGCTCGATCTGCCATCCTGTTTCAAAAGAGTGGCCCCTTAAAAGATGTCAAACTTTATACAAAAAAAAAATTATAAATTCAATTTTTTTTAAAATGTTTGGTCTTGATACAAGGATTATTTTTTTGTTTCCCCTCTCTTTTACAAAATGACTAAGGTAGAGGGAGCCGTTCGAAGTTCTAGGATGACTGCCACACATAAGATTAAAAAGGAGAGTTTTTTTTACAATCAAGTTCAATTTATGAGCCAATGTGGTTTCTTGCAAATTCTCTTTAATTATTGTAACCGTTCTTTTATTTATTACTCTCATACACTTAAAACGACAGGATCCTATCGACCAGCAACCCCATGACAAAAATAAGTTGCCCAGCCCAAAGCCAACTTGGCAATAGCTGACTCATTTCCATCCCCAATTGAGTATTGAGAAAAACTGGGAATCTTTTATAATTGGGTTCCATACTCTGTATGTTTGAATAAATTGAGCCTAACTCTTAAAACACAGGAATAGAGAAGCTGCATTTTCCTTCCAGTGTTAGGCTACCAAGACTTTTTAGAAGTTATTTCTCAAAACTTCATAAATGTGTCCTATCATTCTACCCATGTACTCTATCCTACATGGATAGGTTAGGATAAAAGTTTGCACCTACGATAGAAGAACAGTGGTTTAAGGCATACTTTCTTATTTTTGTCTTTTTTAAATTAAATGTGTGAAAGTTTCTTGCTTTCTTTTCATTTCCATTTTTACTCTTCTAATGTTTAGACATTTTCTACACTGATCTGTTGAAAATGAATTGTTTCTATAAACTTCCTTACAATCACTTCAAGAAATATTTTGCCAGCCTTTCATTCAACTCTGCGTAAATGGAAATCAGTTTATTAACTGGAGTCATCCAACTGATTTTGATGCTTAATATGTAGCTGGTAAGATACAGTCGAACCACCCAGTTAAGACTGTTAATAATTCAAGAGGCTGGACAAAAGTCACGTATGAAGCAGAACTGCATTTTAAACGTGATTTGCTAATGTTGCAGGAATGGAGCTTACGGACACATCTCATCGTCTAAATCAACTTTAGAGGTTTACAGTCAAAAATTGCATCTTTTATGCATATTTAGATTAAAATTGAACTCTATTCAATATTAATTCATTGTTTGTTTTTTTAGGGTCCACTGCAATAATAATAATAATAATTGTATTCGCCTCCGCTTGCTAGCGGCGCCGGCAGGGCAATCATGTGATTGTTTTTTGTTTTTTTTCTCTCGATCTGTTTTGAGAGTCAGACAGTTTGATGGGCACCGATTGAGAAGGATGTTCAAATCCACCCAAAATAAATTTATTAATTTTGAGAAATGTGTTTTTTAATGGTGTCTTCTTCAATAATAATAATTTAAAAAAGCATGAATTCAAATAGGTCTTTGTTGTTGATTAATATGTTACAATAAAAAAAATAAATAAAACAACATAAATAATTTTCCTGCCAGCCTCATTTTTTTAAGAGTCATTGCATGAGCAAATCAGGCAAAAAAAGAAAAAAGTTTCCATCACCCTCTCAGAATTTCTTTATTATTTTTTTTCTTGTGTTGCCTTGCCCAAGGAAAGAACAAATCTCAAACATTTTTGTTATATCTCTTTTATTTTTGGAGTTACGGAGGTTCAAAGTTTTCAAGACGAGGGGCGTAGAAAAATTTTGCATCATTTTTGCCACAATATTCTCTCAACTGTGACTGGCTCTGGCGTGCTTCAGAGATTTTTTGTTTTCTAACTGATACTATACCTTGAACATTAACATCTCAAATTGAAAATTCATTTGAAGATGGTCAGAGCCCCCAAATAGGGCGCCCCCAAATACCCCTAATTTCGTAAAAAATCAGTTTTTAAGAATGCTTTAAATCTTGGCTCTGATGTGATACAGAGAAAATTTTGGCACAATGTAGTTAGGCATTTTCATACTAAGTGAATTTCAGGTTAATATTTTTTGAAGGTCCCCAGAGCCATTCGATATGGGGGGCCCAAACACGGATTTGAACGCTAATTTATGTAATTTCAAAGCATTGGTGTAGCTGGCTCTGACCCCCTACATGAAAACTTTTTGCATAGAGTTGTAGCATCATAATAGTAGTTTCACATTATGAAAAAATATATTTTGAAGGTACCATCATTTTCAAGAAAAACCCATTGAAGTACACAGGTTTTGGTGGGATAATTATGAGTTTGAAGCTCTTTAAAAAAATATATATATAACTATCAAGTATTAGCTTAGTATTAAAAAAGTACTTTTAAATTCAATTTATTTGAAAACTACAATTTATATTTGAGATATTAATTTTTTTGTAGTTTTAATGCCATTTCTGTAATGCTAACAACTGACTTATATTAGCTCAATATCAGCAACTACATACTGATCGTCACCAGACTGTAAAGAAAATTATATTTTTAAAACAGCTGAAAACAATGTAAGATGTAAAAGTGTTAAAACATTTTTTTTTTTAATATCAGAACATGCTAAAATATAGATTACCTCTATATGTTGGCAATGACCATAAAAATCATCTCTTAGGGCTGAAAAAGCACATTCTTCACCATCCTCTTTATTTATTTTTGTAAGCTTTACAGTGACTAAAGAATGCCACTATTCTTTCTTGAGTCAAGTATTCATCTGGATCATCTTATTCTGTATGCTCCCATCAGCTTATGTGCTGTTAACTTGCTCTAAGTCTTCTCACCAATGTCATACAAAGACACACTATCTTCAGGACAGAGAAGTTGGACTCTTACTTTTTATTTCTAGCTTTATTAGTAATGGAAACAGTGCCTTCTTCAAAATCAGATATCGAAAAGACGGATATATGTATTGTACTTCATGCCCTTTTCCTATTACCTCTAAACACTCATACGGTATTCAACGCTGTGGATGTTGTTAATCGCTGGTATATGTGTAGATATACCAGATAATATCAAATTTTATATGCATTTTTTCAGCTTTTTAATAGGAATTAAGTAAATGCAGACAAAACAAGTCACACAAATGTTCTTTAAAACACATTTCATAGCAGATGATAATCTTAGCATAGCATGTATTTTAATCAATTTTATTTTAGTTATGAGAAAATGGCAACAAAAAGATATAGTAATATGCTATTTTCCCTTTACTTTCTTCAGAAATAGAGTACATCAGTAACCATCATTACAGAAATGGCATCAAAACTACAAAAAAATTATTATCTCAAAAATAAATGGATGTAGTTTTCAAACAAATTACATTTAAAAGTATAATTTTCTTTACAGACTGGTGAAAAAGCATATGTAGTTGCTGATATTGAGCTTATATTATCAGTTGCCAGCATTACAGAAATGGCATTAAAACTACAAAAAAGTTAATATCTCAAAAATAAATTGTAGTTGTCAAGCAAATTGCATTTAAAAGTACTTTTTTAATACTTGATAGTTATATATATTTTTAAAAACGAGAGCTTCAAACACATAATTACCCCACCAAAACCTGTGTACTTGATTAGATTTTTCTTGAAAAGGGTGGTACCTTCAAAAAATATTTTTTCATAATATGAAACTACTATGTTGATGCTACAACTCCATGCAAAAAGTTTTCATGTAGGAGGTCCGAGCCAGCTACACCAATGCTTTGAAATTACATAAATTAGCGTTCAGGTCCGTGTTTGGGCCCCCACACCGAAGGGCTCTGGGGACCTTCAAAAAATATTAACCTGAAATTCACTTAGTATGAAAATGCCTAACTACATTGTGCCAAAATTTTCTCTGTATCACATCAGAGCCAAGATTTAAAGCATTCTTAAAAACTGATTTTTTACGAAATTAGGGGTATTTGGGGGCGCCCTATTTGGGAGCTCTGACCATCTTCAATTGAATTTTCAATTTGAGATGTTCATGTTCAAGGTATAGTATCAGTTAGAAAACAAAAAATCTCTGAAGCACGTCAGAGCCAGTCACAGTTGAGAGAATAAAGTGGCAAAAATGACACAAAATTTTCCTACTCCCCTCGTCTAGCGAACTTTGACACCCTCTAACTCCAAAACTAAAAGAGATATGACAAAAATGTTTGAGATTTGTTCTTTCCTTGGGCAAGGCAACACAAGAAATAAAGAAATTGTGAGAGGGTGATGGAAACCCCCTGCCTGATAGGCTCGTGCAATGACTCTTAACACAAACCAAACATATTAAATCTTTTCAGAACATCTCAGTTCTAAAATTCATATTGAGTACTTGTGATTATGAGTAACCTTCTAATCAGTCCTTGATTTTTTATGTAATAAGAAAAACTGTGCTTGTTAATCTTGAAAATTGTTGTGAGTATGGCAAAAAGTGAGCAAAACATAAAAGAAATAGACCTACGCAGTAAGGCGAACATCACTATTTGGAAAGGGTGGTAGATAGTTGAATAGAAAAATCCCTCTAAATGGGCAACATTGGAGAAGATAAAAGAAATTCTCATCTGTGTCGTATGAATTTCTGTATTCAGCGAGATCTTTTGCCTCAAGAGACCGAAACTGTATCGCATAATCACCGTTCTTATATTAAACGTGATATTTTTCGTCTTATGGGTGATGTTCAAGGGATTTGAAAAAAATCTGTGTATTAAGTGTGAGCCTCTTAACCCAATTGTACTCATTATTTCAAAATTTCGTCAGAAAACAAAACTCTGCCAAATAAAAATGTGAATGTCCTTGAAAAACTAATCATTAATACACTTTATTATTTTTAACTCATCGATGAGTAAAAATATCATGCAAATAGATGCTTTTCGGACTGAGTAAAAAACGTCCGAGCACGAAATCAAACCCACAATCTGTGACTTAAATGGCTATGCTCTGTCTATTGAGCTATCTAGACCAACAACTGGCTGACAGAATGCACTCGGATAACCTTTTGGTAATAGCAAGAGGGTCTGTTATGGGAAACAGCTATTACCAAAAAGTTGTCTGAGTGAAGGGTGACCAGTTGTTTGTCAGTCGCTCAACAGGGCGAGCATTGGTATAAGTTCTGGGTTCAACTCCTAAACTGAACATTTTTTCATTCAGTTGGGAAAATGGCAATTCATATTAATTAATAATCTATAAACACATAAAGACAGTTGTACTTATGCATATACATGAGTGTGAACATGTTTGTTTACAGTTTATAACGAAAAAAAAGAATGATTCATTTATTTATTATGGCAAAAAATGTAAAAAAAAAAATTCAAAATGTTTCATTTATAGCTTTTAACTTGACCCAAAAAGAAGTAATTGAACCCCAAGGGATGTGCAAAAGCTGCATGAGAAAGGTCTTGCCCCTAAAAAAATAAGAATACTGTTACAAAAATAGAGTATTGAAAAATTTCAATGTTATTAATGTTTCTCAATAAGTGATTGATTTTAAACAATCATCTTGAAATTTGTAAATAAATAGAAAGGAAGCTTTCTGGATCATGACACAAAAAGATTGATAAAGTTATCTAAGCATTCTTTGAAAAGAAAATTATTCTTTTTTCTGGCAGAGATCAATAAAAATATCAAAAGGATTACAAATTAAAAAAAAATAATAATAGTAAATTCTTACAGATTGTTTGGCATTCAGATCCACTACAATTTTAATCTTATAAATGATATCTCAGCTTATATATTTTTTTTTATTACGAGCTTAGTAACTCTGATGACAGAGAATGCACAGTTGTTGTTGTAGCTAGGTGCTTCATGCCCATCTGTACTGTTTGAATCGTCACACAATGGCAGCATGCAAAATACCCAAAGACATCAGGGTTTCTTTTAATAAGCATGTCCTGTCCTTATAAGATCCGTCTACAGTTTCGGCTGGTTTTTCATCCAAACTCAACATCCATCAACATTCAGCCCTTATTGTTGCAGACAGAGGAATAAAGTTGATCTTATTCGATTTAAAAACAAATAAACAGAAGCATTACTAGATACGAAGCATCTATCCAATGCTGTAATTTGTTTGACTAATTCAGAAAAAAGATCTTCCATTAACAGAAGAAACAAAAACATTTATTTTAACAACAAAAAGAATACTTCTTAAATTTTGTATGTCTTGCGTACATGCTATGCATTTCAAACCATTTCAACTAACTAGAACATTCTTACATTTCTTCTTTTTTTTTTTAAGTTCAATGATAAAACTGTTGCCATTTAATAAAAAGAAATCATAATAATCAATAAAAATGTAATGAACAAAAGCATCGGTTTTTTATAGAGATACCAAAAAATAAAGTGAAAACCATGTCATGGGATTTCCCCCTCTCGGCTCTCCTGCGCTGAGATAAAAATAGATAGATTACGCAACACTTATAGATACTGTAAGATTTTAAAATCATAGTGCAGAAATAATCTTTTTCTAGAATTTTTAAGTAGAATCTTATGTGAACCTTGCTAACTCAACATCTACTTAAATCAACATGTTTTGAATCCTTCCCTATTTCAACTATTTTGTAGGATAAATTTAGTGCAAGTCTCTAGGGAAGCTCACTCTGAAATATGTTTTTTTTTTTTTTTTTTTACTTAGGGCTTAGGCTTGTATGCAGCAAGGGACATGGAGAAACATACCATGGTGATTGAATACATCGGACAACTGATCCGCAATGAAATAGCCGAGAGGAATGAAGCCATCTACGATGCTCAGGTAACTAGCTGTTCCAGTGCAGACGACAAACTGCAACTTGAATGAATTTTTTTGCATGACTGAAAAATATGTTGTATAATGTTGTTGTTAGTATGCTGGATCCTTTTTTTTGTGTGTGTGTATTGTATTTAAAAAGTAAAAACGAATCGTTACAAGATCACTCATCTGTCTGTCACAGCTGTTTTTCTCAAAAACTATGGAACATGGAAAGTTCAAACTTGACAGAGTTATAAAGGCTATTGACCCCCCCTCCCCCCAAATTCTTATACATTATTAGCCATTTACAGAAATTTTAGGGGTGCTAATTAAGTTACTTGAATTTTCAATTTTTTTTTAAAATATTGTGTGGGGTATTCGGAAGATCTTGCAACACCAAACTCAAAAATATATTTGTTTTATTTATTTATTTATTTATTTATTCTAAGAGATAACCTCGAAAATGTTCTGCAAAAATCTCTCTCCCCCGCCCCCCCCCCCCTTATTTCCAGATCTACTGAAACTAAAATTATGAAAAAAGAAAAAAAGGAAGGTAGAAGTTTATTTGGTACTTTTTGGTTAACCGGGCACCACTGTTATATATACATATATATATGTGCATATATATACAAGGTATTTGTATATATACATATGTATATAGTACAGTATATGTACAAGGTACTGTAATTTCCGGCCTATAATCCGCGGCGACGCATAATCCGCATATGAAAATTTTCTTCTCACCAGAAAAAAGTTAGCAGAAAATCCGCACTATTGGCGAATCGAATATAAATTTATTAAATCGAATATTAAATTCACTGTTTCCCATCTTTTCTGCATTTTCTACAAATTGTAATTTGAATTCGGCAGTATACCTCGTACTTTCTTTGCAAGGCATGTTTTCAAAGATGCACTTACGCTATCACTAAAGAAACGGCGATGGCGGCAAAAAGCGCTTACTGTTCAAAAATCCTTTTCTTTCCTTCTTCTGTGAGCTAGCTTGTAACAAAGCAAGTGCGTAATGAGTACCAAGTGCACGTAAGCAGCAAGCCAGATTAAGCGATTGTGTGGTGCTGCCATCTATTAAAAAAGTAGCAAACCAAACTAGAACTTGCTAAAAATTTTCAATTTTTTTTTGAAAAGTGAAAAAAAAAAAAAAAAAAAATAGATAATCGCAAAAAATTTGTACTTTTTTGGCAGATTATAGGGCTGAAATTACGGTATATATATATATATATATACATATGTATATATTCAAATATGTATGTATATATAACCAAAAAGTACTGTTTATTTAAACATTGCAGGAAAACTATAGCGATTATCCTATGTTACATAGTTTTTGAAAAAAATCATATTTTTCCATTACACACAAACTTACTTTCTTTTCTTACCTACCTAAAAAACACAGCACGGTTTGACCCACAGCCAAGGCAGTGTTGCAACCTCCTTTAGAAGCATGCTTGGCACAGTGCCAAGTTTAAATTTTGTACAAGGTCTTTGTTTTAGATAAGTCAGAATCATAGAGATAAGTACTCAACATGCTCTTTGTTCATAAGTAAAACTCGCACTTTACCCATTTATTTATGTATTATACTGAAATGACTGTTCTAAAAAGTGCCAATGAAATTATTTAATCTTAGAATAAATAGCATTTAAAATTTAAAAAAGAAAAGGTTTTTTTAGATGGCTTGTTTTACAGACCTTAAAATTTAAAAATGACACGAGTAGAAGTGAAATTTAAATTAAAAAAAAAAGGGTTCTAATACCTAATGGGAATACCTGAAACCTAATTCATGGGAAATGAAACACGATAAAAACTTTCACTCCATGCCACACTACATAAGTAGACAAAATTTCTGTGTCCTATCTTTTCTCATACAACTCTGCTATATTAAATCCTATAAAGTATTGTTATGTCATGTATATTAAAGTTTAAAATTAATATCTTTATTTAAATCCTGTTTAACATGACATAACTTGTGTTTTTACCATCCCCAAGTCTACTTTAAATTACGACCGAACGCCATTGTTTCACATGCTTTCTGCCGCTAAATATGCGATTCAGTCACACCCTAACTGCTCTGATCTTGAATCACTATTACTCGCTGTTCTTGGCTTACGCGATGTTTCCTACTTTCTGATGCGTCGATATTTGACATCATCATCATTCGTGAGCCAATGGCGTTCCATGCATGTATTGGCAACAACTTTATGCAGATTTCCACAACAAACTGGTATATCTAGTGGAATGTAATGTTGCATGTCTCTCTTGCCTTCACTTGCTTGTGTTTCATTTTGTCTTCACCATGTAATTAAGGCATTTGTTACATTAAGATGAAAGCTGCTGGCAGTTTTTCTTATTTTGTAAACAAAGTTTTATTCATGTCTTAAGTTATTTTAAGGAAGTCATGCTGATAACATTCTTCATGTATATATTTTTCTAGTTCATCATCAAATATTAAAGTCTGCTCCTGCTGTGTTCATTCATTAAAGTCTTCCACTCATATACATTTTTACGTAATTTAGATTCTACTCTGCAACACCTGCTCAAGTCTTATTTATATAGATAAGAAAATACAACATCTTAGACAAAGTCCTCAATGACTCATAAAACCTGTCAATAAGTGGAATAGAAAAATACTATCTCTGTGGAAGGCCTGGTGTAATAAAAACGATGCACTTCTCTGTTAAATTATGTTCATTTAAGGAATGACAAATGTTTTAGAGAAGATTGTCCTATATAAATATATATTTATTACTGTGTGTTTATTAAAGGCTTGTTCTCTGCATCCCTGATAGTGTTAGGGTTGAAAAAAAATAATGTTACTCTCTCCCTAGAATCGAGGGGTTTACATGTTCCGATTGGATGAAAACCGTGTGATCGATGCGACCTTGTGTGGTGGCCTTGCCCGCTACATCAACCACTCCTGCAATCCCAACTGTGTTGCCGAAGCTGTTCAGATTGATCGAGAGAACAAGATCATCATCATCACAAACAGAAAAGTGTTACGAGGAGAAGAGGTGAGCCTTACAAAAATATATATATTGTATCCTATTGTTTGGATAATTTCAACGGTTGAATGGTTATTTTTTTGAAAGGGTACTTTTCTGTGAAAGATATAAGGTTAGTTGGGGTAACTGGACCCATGAGGTAACTGGGCCATAGGCTATTTTATAAAAAACCGTTGATGTATTTTAAGTTTTAGCTTTTGTGAACAATGCCCCTTAACCTCTACTTCCTAAAACAACCTGTGTCAACTCAATCATAACTCTTTCTTTGCTGCGATAGGTTGTCAAAAATTTACGTTTCTTTTTTTAAAAACAACATCAATTTAATTAATTTACTCGGCTTTTTATTAAAATACTGTAAGTACTTTTATTAAACAATCTTTTTTTTTAAGATTAGGCATATAACTACGTTAATATTATTAGGTTTCTATACATATTTACTTCATGTTTCAAATGTAAGCCCAGTGTCCCAGTTACCCCATAAATTTTTCAAGAATGGGGTAACTGGGACATGTATCCGGGCAGTTACCCCAATAGTTATAAATAATTTTTTTTTAGTTTCTCTTACAATGGGAAGTAAATTTCTCCATTGTTTTTTGCGCACAATAAAGAAAATTATAGAATACCTTATTAAAATTACGTAATAAAATTTTAAAAAAGCATATTGGGTGATATCAAACCAAATTTCTTGACCCCTTGAGAGGCGGTGATGCCGTTATGGCATCACATCATTTTTAATTCCTAATTGCCACATTGGCACCGGAATTTTATAATGAAAATTTCACCTTTTAAAGTACGTGGAAATATACTTTTACTTGTTTTCAAATAGATTCTCTTGTAAATACTGGTGTCATTAAATTATTTCAACATTTTACGAATGCAAATACTGAAATGTTGCAACTGAGTGCACTGAACTGAATGCAAATGCTCCTGAAAGCAAGATTGCCAAACTTTGAAATTGTACGATACAGGCTTCGCATTCTATGGGGAAACTTTTATTGTTCCTACCTCTATTTTGAAAATAATATTTTCATTGCACCTTCCTTTAGAATATGTTAAATAAAATGATCATGAAGGTAACTCATTAAGGGTTCTGGCAGGAACAATAGAATTTTCCCTATATAATGTGACCCCTGGATACAGATAAAGTACTTACATAGCCGTTTGTTCATAGATTTACCTTGCTATTTTTTTCCTTAAAATGCACATGTGACTTTTATACTTATTACCTATACTTAAAATACATAAGTACTTACTTAATTTTTATGTTTTTGGTATAAATAAATCTAATATTTTCACTTTTAGTGCTTTTTTCAGACACATTGACAGCAAAGGTTTCCCTTACAATGCTCTTTATTGACATATAATTTACATGAACTGCCTGGTTTAAATTTTTAAAAGTTGTTTACACTTTTTCAAACAGGACCTGATATCCCACAAGAAAAAAAATAAAAATGTGTGGAACATAGACCCTCCTGGTCCACTTACCCCATTTTTATGGGGCAACTGGAACCATGAAGAAAAAAAGATGAAATATGCATATTTTTAAACATTAAAATGTAATTTTGAACATTTCTGTCTGATAGAGGGAACCTAACTGAACACATTTACAGAAGTTCAGACTTTAATTCAAATGAACATTAGCTTTTTGAAGATGAATTGTCAGAAGCTCCAGAGTCACATTCTAAAATCATGGCCCAGTTACCCCAACTAACCGTACCGTTTTGGACTTTTTACGATATATTGCAAAAATTTGGCAATTTTTCAAAAAATCTGATTTTTCAAGATTCAAAAATAATTCTTCAGTTTTTGGCAAATCTCAAATCGTGAAATACAGTGATTGTGCCCAATCGATCATTTTTCTGTTAGAAATTTTTTAAACTAATTCTTATCACTTATGAATTTTTAAGTTAATTCTTATTGCTTCTATTGCCTATATTTTTATATGTCACTTCTATAAAAACATGTATAAAAGTTATTACAGAAGGTCCATTTAAATTTATTTATAATAAATCATTTAAATTTTATGATGTCAAAGTAAAACGAAACTTGTTCTTGATAAAATTCATTGTGCTGAATCCTCGCTCGCAGGATGTCACTTCTATTTATATTTCTTCTGCTGTTTCTGTATCTAATTTACATTTACTGTATTTAAAAAATGCTTTCAAATAGCTTTATTACTTCTACTTTTATATATATTGGACTTACCTTTATTTGGGCTTTCTTGTTTCCTTAAACTCCATTCTGTTATTTTGTTTTTCCGGTAACTTCTTTTTATTTGCATTTCCTTGCAAACTAAATTAGTTTTTCCTGCGATTATCCTGACCCTAGTTACTTCACTCGCCAACAGATCGAGGTAGTCATTTATGCATACACATCTCTTCCTCGACGAATCATTATTGATTGTGTTGTCGAAGAGAGTTCTGGAAAGCAGAAGTCATGTGGATGCAATGAGTGGTGTGTTTGTTTCTGTCTTGTCAGAAACATACATATATATATATCGTTTATAGCAGCTGTGTTATTTGTTGGTTTAAGTTTATTTTTGCTTTGGCGAAATTCTTTTGACATTTTGTTTTCTTCTAAGTTAAAGCTTCCAGTTGAAGTTTACTCTAATGTGTTCTTATCTTAGCTTCCCAATACCCTTGATTCTAGTTTAAAGTTTTTCAACTATTATAAATAAAGCAGTTGTTGGTCTTTTTGAGGTGTTTCCCATTTTTGGCTTGCAATACAATAATGACTGCGACGATACAGCGGGTTGATTTGATCAAGCCAAGATGTTTTGATGATATATATATGTAATATATTTTTTTCGTTTAAGAGATCACTGCGGCCATGTTTTTCTACTGAAAGGTGAGACCCTCTTTCATTGAGCACCGGGGGTTATGTTTTGCTTCTTTTTATATCTAATATATTCATGTCTAAAATTTTTCTATTTTCTTAGATATGCTGGGATTTTCTTTTCCATATAAATTATCTTTATATATAAAGTCAAATAAATATGTTTAACTTGAATGCTTTGAAGTGTATTGTTATCGCTTAAAGTAAATTCTGTAAGATATAGCAACTGAATTACTTATAGCTTTTATTTTGTGTTCCAGTTTGGTTGGTTTATATTAAAAGGCATATAGCTATGTAAATAAGGTTTGAATATATTTCGCTGTGAGCTTTTTCTAGTATGTTATAGGATGCATCGACTTGAACTCCATTATATGAACTCCATCTATGTGAAAGATGAATGTTACTGTTTTTCTTTTGTTAAATTAAAATTTTATTTTTAATAAAGTTTATTCTTGTTTTTAAAACTTGTCAGTTTTATTTTCAACCTATTATGTTTTTATTTAGTTAATAGATTGGGTGCTATGTACAAGTTAAACATTTTTATTTCAGTTTCTTATTTTACTTTTAGAAATGCAATACTACTTTTGGCCTAAAGTTTTTTTTAATTGTATACTGTCTTTGACAGTCTATGCTTAGTTTAATTATGCATGTATTTAAATATTATTTTAGGATGCATAATCTTTTATACCAATACTTTTAGTATGGTATAACATGATTTTCAACATAATTGTGCCAAATTGTGCTCAAGTACAAACAATTTTTTTCCTGTGATAATTTGGCAAAATTTTTTTATTTTTTCCCCATGATTGCTTCATAATTTCTTTTCTGCGATTCTTTGTCAAAATTCTATATTTTCTTCTGCAACCCATTTACAAAATTGATTTTTTTTTTTTCGGGGGGGGGGGGGGGGCATTTATTATTAAATACAAAATTTTATTTGTCACATTTTTCCACAAAAAATTCTCAATTGTGAGCCTATTAAAGAAATTTTTTGTTTTGTTGGCGTATTAAAAATTTGTCTTTATACTATATCTTAACTCTTTACTTATCTCTCCCCCTAAAATAATTATTCACTGCCTCTTTTTTACCACGTCCCAAAAGGCTTTTTTTCTTTTAAAAAAAAAAGCAATTTTGCTGCTGTAAAATGATGTTCCTGCTGTTCCATGACTGGAAACACATTGCAGTAAAAAACAAGAAAGAAAAATCCTGTGTCCAGCATAGATTATGCAACACTTTAGCAAAACTTTTTTGTTTAATAAGTTAAAGAAGATACCTAAGAAAACATTTTAGAAAATGCATAACACATTTGAAAACCAGATTTTAACCATGACTGCACAGAGCCGGAAAAGGACTCCTATTCTTTTTTGTGCAGCTCTGTATACGATCTACACATTTGTACGGATTCTACACACTATGCTGAAAGTTAGTTTGGTTAGAAAATTCACTTTTAGCATACCCATTTTTTCTACCCGTAGATGAAAATGTACTTGAATCGTTCTGTACAGTCCTGTGTAGTATAGAAAGTTTTTTTATACACACCACCTTAATAGAGGAAAAACATGTTTAAATGACTGAAATCAAACTTCCAGGAATAACTCACCCTCTATCCAGTTTTGGCACAGATGTCCTATATGCCCTATTGGCGCAATTTGTTTCCGATGCCAATTTGGCGAAAACCTCATTACCCTATCCTCTCTATCCGGGTAACCCTATCAAGCAAAATAACGACACTTTGGTGCCAGTTTAGTACCTGGTGCATATTGAACATTGGCATCAGAAAAAAATCACGCCTATAGGGGGCGTATAGGACATCTGTGCCCCAGTTTTTTGCTGATCCCTGTCTTTGATTTTGTTGATAGGCTACAAACATCCATGTATGTAGTCAGTGGATTGGATCTTGAAAATGCAGAACTCCAATTAAAAAAACACCTTCAAACCCTTCACACTCATTCTCAGTCATGCTTATGAATTCTTTTATGTAGTCTTGCATAGGGTATGGTAGGTCATGGGGTCAATAATTTCGATAAACACCCCCCATAGTGTGCAAAAAGTGAGTTGAACTTTCAACACTAACTGAAAACACACTTTCAGCCATCCTCCCTGACAGACACTATTTCAGATACAGCATCGTACCCGAAATCTTTTGTAGTTCCCTGCCAATGAAGGAATAAATGGGATGCAGGCCTCTGGTAGTGAACCTCCGTCATGTGCCTCATCCTGTTTGAAGGACCTCATTCAAGGACACTGCGAACAAAGTTTCCCCCCATAACCCGACTCTTTTGTGTGACCATGAATGGTACATGCTTTGCACCACACTGTATCATGAGGTGCACTCTACAGAAAGCCTGTTTGAGTGCACCTCAGAAATTCATATCCATGTCCTGTTTGTCACTGAGTAACAATACACTGCAAATGATTTATCTTCATAAACCCTAATAGAGCGGAATACTTTTGAGTTTCCCTGTACGAGGACTGCATGTGCTACCGATAACCTACTCTGTAGGAACCCTGCACCCCAAAAATGTCTATCTGTTTCAAGTAGGGCAACGCTATTAAAATACATCGAAAATAATTTTTCTCTATCAACCCTCCTATAACGAAATACTTTTGAGTACCCCTGAATGCTCATGGCAAACCTCAATAACCTCTATCCATGACGTGTCGATGTGGGTGAGAGCCGAAAATTATAAAACACTTTTCAACTGTGTTGTTGGAAAGTGGGTTGCATGTAAAGAAAATAATAATATTCATTTCTAAATCTTGTGGGAAGGTATTTTATAACTCTGTCATTATGTATGTTTCTAGTATTACAAACTGCCCAATTTAAGTTGAACTCGATGTTTGCAGGATGGGTATCAATGCTATGAATCCTATACAACACAAAAGAATTCCTTAAGTACTACAGAGGATGAGCTTAAAGGTGTCTTTTGAGTGATGCATTCTCAAACTCAACTCTCTTTAGTTTGTAGAATATTTTTAAAAATCATATACAGGGCTGTGCAAAAAGCTGGATACAGTATCATTTCAGTTGTTTTAAGGATGTTTTTAGCCTGACATGCATAAAAATGCATAGACATCTAAGAATTGAGGTACATTTGGGTAGCAGTGGCTGAAAGTGAATTTTGGACTGTGTTTTGCATTTTCTTCACACTCTGTGTAGGATGTACCTTCTAGACTGTGGGCACAGTATTGGCTGAAATCTCCTTTTCAAATGCGTTATGCATGATTTTAACTCAAGATGAGAAGAATGGAATCCGAGAAAACATACATTTTCTTTTATGGTTTCGTTTAAAGAGAGCACTTGACTCTACTTAAATATTTTGTGTCTAAAATAGAGTGCTAAGTCATGTTTTTCAATTCGATTATTGGGTCATTTCCCTCTTATGGGTTGCCTCTATGTGTTTGGGAATTTTGTGTCTAAAGCAGTCCATGATAGGAAAATCTTTCTCCACACTTTCATTAAACTGTACACATGCTATTGTGGACAGTGACTTTTAAGCCTTATTAACCTCCTATTTAAACATTAAATAGTTCATTCTTTTAGAGGGTTATGAAAAAAAATACCCTAGACATTTTTTAGAAGCATGTTCAAATCCAGAACCATTAACAAAAGAGTGTCCAATCTATAAAATGATTCTTGTATAAACATTTCTGTCATTTTTTGTAATGAGTTGTGTGTTTGTTTTTCAGCTCTCCTATGACTACAAGTTCGAAGTGGAAGACGACCAGCACAAGATCCCTTGCTTGTGTGGCGCCCCCAACTGCCGTAAATGGATGAACTGATTGGAGGCTTGCTGTGTACATTCTTGTTTTATAGCTCTATTCATTGCAATGTAAATAACATCACCCGAATCTTAAAATGTTTGTTTGCAAGGGAATCACACACACTGTGGAAGTGGCTATTAGAGATATGGATTCACCCTGCCTCTATGTGGAAGTGGACTCTTCCTTTTATGTCAGTGGAACGAGATAGCCCGTTGTGTCTCTTTCTGGATTTGTAAATAAGGACCTTTTGCACTGATTAGGTACCGATCCTGTGCTCTCCTGCTGAAATCATGGGCTGCTTTTTGCAGCTTCTTCCTCCTCCCATCAGACTGCCATTGTTGAAGATGTATTTCTACAATCGAAATAATTATATTTTTCATAGGAAAAAAAAAGGAAAATGTTTGTAAATATTTTGAGAACATTCACTTGATAATGTGTGCATTCAATGGGATGTCAATCCTTTCGATTGTAAATGACAAAATTGATTCCAATTTTTATTGAATCGATGCATTTTTGTATTTTTCATAGCTGTTGGCCTTCTGTTTTTTTTTTTTTTTAATTTTTTTTAAACTCAAAGGCAACTAGAATTTTTTTAAATAAAAAATAAGTTGGCTATTAATGTTATATAACTAAATATTTTTTTCAACTTCAAATTATATTAAAGAAAAAAAAAAAACAGAAGGTTGATGTCTCTGATTTTCTTGGACTTGACACAGCATTGCAGATAGACGCAGAAAATCTTTGTTTTATTCCTCCATGTGCAATTTTTACTTCATGTCCATTATTAAGATAATCAAAAAATGTGTATTTTAATTTTGATTCTTTCTTCCTATTTTGTGATAGGCCTATTTGTACGTCGAATGCATTTTTCATCATGAATTCATTGCTTTTTAATCATTTGTTTTTATGTATGTATCTTTGAACCTGTAAGATAAATTCATTGTTCTCATGATTCATGTTCAAACAAAACGACAGCGTTGTTCCTGTCCCTCTTGGAAGCGGACACAGTGCGTTGGAAACTATGCAAGTACTTCATTTGTTATCCTTTTGAATGTTTTCTATTGGCTGTCAAATCTCAGTTGTTAAATGCCATTCCTTTCAGAAGTCGTGAGGGAAGCCCTACTCCTTTTCAATAGGCTAAAAATGGATTTCTTGTTTTTTATTCACACCCTTTCTGAACAGTGTGCCAAAAACTCGAATTAAAAATGGACATTCTAACTCACATTGGGGGCCCGTTCTGAATGAATGAAAATCTAAAATGTTATTGAGAAGGGGACACTTCTTGCTGCTGTTGCCAGGTGTCTCCCTTTTCAGGAATTCCGCATCACCTCTGCACAGGATGCTAAAAATACCCATTTTTCGGGATCTTTTAAATTTCTCTTAGCACCGTGCTGTTCGTTGGAGTAGAATATTAAAATGTGTGAAAACAGAACCTGTCTAGAATGGGATTTCTTTTTAGGATTCTGAGGAAAGGAATAGTGTTCCAATCGATTTGCTAAGGCGGAATACTTTTCCGATCTCTGTCTATTTTGGTTTTATTGTAATGGATTTTAAAAAGCTGTAAAAACAGAACTTGTTTATCCTAAAATTCTGCCTTAAACGTAAAAATGTCCCTATGCAAGGAATACCACACAACTCTCACTGTGCCCTCTCCAATACGAAATTTATTTGGGTTCTGACTGCTTTTGTAATTTTTACTATATATAAGATAAAAGATGGAGTCCATTCAAGCCAGAATTTCGAGTGATCTGAAAAAGATTCTGTTTTAGACAGGTTTTAGTGGGTACCATGGTAGGATATTTCTACTGTTTCAAGACAGCATTACATTTTAACAGACTTTACTGTATTTTTATATTCCTATCGAGAAGTCCTTGTCCCTCTTTTTTGTCTCCCCTTTCTGTGACATGGCAACCTTACCTCTCACCAAGTCCTTTCTTTAAAAGTGTGTCTTTGGTATTTTGTAGGATGAGATAGATGGCATTGCCGTATTGATATAGAACTGAACCGATTTCAGAATGGAAGCCTGTCTGTGTGGAAAATGGGTCATGGAAGGGATTCCTTTTAAAATATTTTTTTTGTTGTTGTGTGCTGTTGGGAGGATAAAGTAACGTAGTATCCTAAAGGGCATTGCAGCCCATCGATGACACAGGAAGGGTGGGACCTCTTATTTCTTCTCATCCTAGGCGTGAGGGTTGGGTCTCCTCGCATTGGACTCGTGTTTTGTTTGGAAGTGTTTTAACAACTGAGATTTCGCATTCATCCTCTTTCGAATGATGTAGCGTCGCCCTTTTATTATTTATTGTAGGATGCTTGCGAGGATGGATGTTGATTTTCCCATTTTGTGAAGAAAGGTTTCAGTCAAATGGGAGCCGCCCTGTCCAAAAACTGGGATGCCATTTTTTTTTTTCTTTTGCCATTCACTTTTGTGTCCTTTCTCTAATAAGGCGCTTTTTTGAATAACACAAAAGCCAGTCTCTGTTGAATAGAATCTATGCTTTCGCGACGACAGGGTGTTTCAAAACACAACTTAAATGACATCTTATTTTTCCAATAAAGGTGCTTTAAAATAAGAGGTACACTTGATTTTTAATGTCATTTTAATGTTACTTGTGAACATTTTAAACAGTTCCATCACATTAAGGCATCCAACTTGCTCCTCTGCACTTTGGTCGCCTTTTCCAACTTACATTTCCTTCTCAAGAAAGGCTGCCTCTTTCAGCCGTCTTTTCAAATGCCTTCCATCAACAAAAGCAGAACAGGCCTAGGAGGAGCAAATAAATTGTGTACATATTTTTTTGAAACATCCTGTATTTTGTGTTTTGTCGTGAAAAGGTTTTACTTTAAAAACTTTGCTGACTGCTTGGATGTGTCCAATGATTGTTGCTTTGAGGGTTCGAAAATAATATGAAACTTAAAGCATCCTTCCTTTTCTTCGAAAGGGAAGTGGAAACCAAAGTGAGCTCAGATTGTTAAAATGGTCTGCGTAGTGTAAAATGAGAAAAGTCCCGTATAACAAAGTGGAAGGGTGCTTCTTTAAAACTTTTATCTCTTTGTTGAGATATTGAGGAACAACTTTTAAAAAATTAAATGTATTTTAAAGTGATTGAATACACACTGTTAACTCACCGAAATCACAGCCTTTAAGAATGACCTCATTTTACATAAATACAAATCAGCAGGTTATGTGCATTACTTTTTTTTTTTTTTAGATTATTTAATTGTGTCACTTTGTAAATTTTTTTTTTCTTTTTTTTACAATATTTATCCATTTTAAGGGGGTCCGGGACACATTTTCAAAAAAAATTTATTTATTGAGTTAAAATTTTGAATTTTTTTTACTCAATATCATTTGTAAACAAAATCAAAAGATAAAACTTCTCATAGCTTTTTTTAAAAAATTTTTAATTTAAAATTTATGAAAAAACTGGTATATCTTAAAATCGTTATAACTCAAAATATTATTTGTAGAATTTAAATTGTTTTTCATTTAAATAAACAGAAATATATATTTTTTAATTTAGAGCCAGCATTTTAAAAAAATATCAATTTTTAAAAAAAATGAAAAATATTTAACGAAAAAATTACAAAAAAAGTGGTGCAACTTTTATTAAAAAAATCATATTTTCAAAAGTAAATATTTTTTTCAAATAGGCTGGCTCAAAAGTAAAGTAAAATAATTGAAAAAGATATGTTCCGAGTTTCAACCCTGTACCTGTAACGGTTCTCGAGTTATAAGAATTTAAATATGAGAAAGGGTGAAAAAACCTATCATGAAGAAAAATGCAATTTCACAAGAACTCGTTTCCTTAACAATAGCTTGAAAGGCAGATTTTAAAAACAAACCAAAACAAAAAAAATTAATATTTCCTGTTCTAATTAAGATAGAAACATGATTTATAGATCATTTTAAGCAGAGAAATTTTTAATCCAATAAAAAAAAGATATAAAATTTGAAGATTTTTGTGTCTCTTAAGTAGTTGCAAGATAGGGCTGCTGTTGGAGTATTTGTCAGTGTAAGATGACATCTTAAGTTCGTTATACAGCGTCTAAAATTTCTACCTAATAATTTTGATATTTGTTTTTTTAAAGTGACTCTTTTTATACTGGAATTTTCATCTTTCGTGGGTGGTGTCCACAAAAAAGGACACCTCATTTGAAGGGCACCCAGAATATGGAATTGAAATTTTTCTTTTATAAAGTACCAAGTTTTTATTTTCTAATTAATTTGTGTTTGTAAATTCCTTTTACAAACAGAATGACTGCACGCCAGAAAGGGTTAAGAGAGCAGACGAATATTGAAAGAACCTTTTTTTTTTTTTTTGTGATACAAAACATTGTTATATATTATTGTTATTATATAGTGTTCTCTCTCTCTCTCTCTCTATATATATAACATTACTTTGCAGCATTTCTTATAAAGAGCTTTAAAAACACAATGTTGCCATTTACGAGGAATGTTTAAAAGTTTCATTGATCAGATACTTGTGTTGAACCGGACTCTTAGCGTCTGAGTTCTGCCGCTTTATTTAAAATTCTTTTACACCTCTGTTTGTTTTAAAGGATGCAATGAGACATGAATCTTTTGGCTCTGCATGTGGAGAATGTCTTGATTACATTGTGAATTCGTATCCACTCCTGTCGTAGTGGAGGCAGGCCTATTCATTTTTAATCTCACCTATTGAGACAGGTCTGCAGGTTTAGAGGATAGGGAATAGGTTAAAAATAGTGTTTGAAGAAGGATGCCAACATGAAGGATTCATTGTAGACTTGTTTGAAAGGGTTCATTTTGATGATGTTATTTTTATGGAATTTTAATAGTTTATTTTATAAAATCATAACATTTTGAAAATTCAAGAAAATAAGAAGTGACTGAGCATTTTAAAAGTTCTAAAAGATAAAATCTAATAGAGCCATAATCTGGGCTTGGGTGAGGACACACAGGAGGGTGGGTCAGCAAAGTGGTCAGTTTTTTGCTTGTGTTTCGAGACGTAGACGCTTAGAAAAGGGTTTTCATTCCCTTCCATCACTTTTCTGATTTCTCGCGGAACAGAAAAGTTCAAAACTATGCATCCAACTCTAACAGCAATAACGTTTTATATAAGTATTTTTTATACACCACAGTTTTTTCTGCATTCATTTTGTATTGAAGGAAAAGAATTCAAATTTGCAAATAATAATAATAAAAAGAGTTGAAAAGTAATGTAAGAAAAACTGAAGTGCTTTAAAAATAATGCTGCCCTGAAATGTTTCATGTTTGTGAATCTGTATATATTAAACTGTAAATGAACCAATAAAAATCAAATGTGTTTATTCCCATAACACTCAGCTTCATTCACTTTGTTTGAGTTCAGCTAACTCAAGTCATCCTGTTTTTACAAAAATACTTTGTATGTGTTTTTTTTTTATTATTATTATTATATTTAAGTATTGTGCTGCAGTGCAATACTTATTATATGTATACATATGTACACACACACACATATATATATATACATACATATGTATATAGATATGTACATATGTATATACAGTATATGTATACCATTTATCCAGAAACCAGTTAACCGGAATGATATTTCTGCTAGACTAATTTCAGAATCTAACTCATTTCAGACTAATTCCAGAAAAAGGTGTTATATACTGCCAGTTTGACATATGCACTGCTTGATACAAATGTATAATTTGATGACAACATCTAGTATTTGAAAAGAAAATATATTTAGTTGTATTTTAGATGTTTTAATTTTTATGCAGAGGAAACAGGAGAATTTTTGTTCCTAAGGGATTCCCATAAATTACCTTCTTTTGATCTTTCTTGCATTGATTTTTAATCCAAGTAATCTAATAATTTAATCAGAATTATTTTAATCAGAAATAATGTCACAACCACACATATTCCACAAAACTTATCAAATGGATGTTGCTTTAATGCACAACCAATTAACCGGAAGAAACAGTTATCCAGAATACATCTGATCCCATGCATTCTGGATAAATGGTTCTGTACTGTATATATATTAAAAGCGTAAAAAATAGCCACGTTAAAAGCACCAAAATTTTTTAATTTCTGAGCATACCGGTTTCGGTAGCCTATAGCATACCTTCCTCAGCGCTAAGGATGGCGGAAATTTGCTCACATGTATAGGAGAGATGGGGATTCCAGTTAAAGGTTTATTGACCAATAGGAAAACAGAGGATTGCAGGCAACAGCCAATAGGAAAATAGAGGGGGAATGGAACCAAAGTAGTGAGGGGGGGGGGAATAAAGAGAAAGAAGTTTTTATGTAATATTTCCAACAGTCTGATAATGGGGGAATAATGAATTCACAATTAACAATATTTTTTTTTTATATTTTTATAAATATGAAATGATTCAAGGAAGTTAAGTTTGTGTATAGAAGTAGGTTTAGAGATTATTTTAACCGAATTGAAGTCAAAAGTATGATTCATCTGCCAGCAATGTTTTGCAATAGAGGATTTATTGATTTCTTGTTTTTTAATATAGTGTTGATGTTCTTTGATACGAAATTTTAAGCAGCGTTTGGTTTGTCCAGTATAGGACACTGGCAATTAATACGGTAGATACCCCATGAATTGGATAATTGAATGGGGTCTTTCAGTTTGGGGAGGGTGAGTGTATGGGTAGGGGCAAAAATTATATTGAAGTCATGTTGTCTAAGAATTTTAGCAATGGGAAAGCTTGATTTAGAAAAGAAGGTTAACACAATGCTAATATTGGAAAGAGTAGAAGACTGAGGAGAGTTTGAGGAACGAGGATGCTGAAGTTTAAATAGAGCAGTATCAATTATAGAAGGGTTGTAACCTCTGTCAATCGCAATGGATTTAATGTATTGAATTTCACTATTAAATGACTGAGAATCAGAGCAAACATGTATGGCACGATTTATAAAGGCATAAAAGGCGGACATTTTTTTGCTTGGGGGATGACAAGAACGAGCATGGGGTGGCAAAGAAACAGCGAAGCTTTTGCGATAGACGGAAGTAGTGAAACCGTTTACAGTGCGAGTGACAAGGGTATCCAAAAATGGAAGAGAACTATTATTTTCAGTTTCATAAGTGAATTGAATATTGCTATCAATAGAGTTCATAATGTTAAGGATATTATCAATATTGTGAAGGGAGGTGTCAATTAAGGTGAATGTGTCATCAACATAACGAATCCAGAAAGGGAAAGAAAATTTATTGAAAAGGGAGCATTCAAAATAATACATATAGATATCTGCGAGGATGGGTGACAGGGGAGAGCCCATGGCTAGACCGTCAGATTGTTTGTAAAAATTTCCTTGGAATGAAAATGTAGTTTGAGTTTTTACAAACAATCTGACGGTCTAGCCATGGGCTCTCCCCTGTCACCCATCCTCGCAGATGTATATTTTGATGTATATAGATATGTATTATTTTGAATGCTCCCTTTTCAATAAATTTTCTTTCCCTTTCTGGATTCGTTATGTTGATGACACATTCACCTTAATTGACACCTCCCTTCACAATATTGATAATATCCTTAACATTATGAACTCTATTGATAGCAATATTCAATTCACTTATGAAACTGAAAATAATAGTTCTCTTCCATTTTTGGATACCGTTGTCACTCGCACTGTATTACCCTTCCTCACATTGTGTTCAATTCACCTTACCTCACATTGTGTTACCCTTCTTTTCTAAACCAAGCTTTCCCATTGCTAAAATTCTTAGACAACATGACTTCAATATAATTTTTGCCCCTACCCATAAACTCATCCTCTCCAAACTCAAAGACCCTATTGAATTATCCAATTCATGGGGTATCTACCGTATTAATTGCCAGTGTGGCCTTTCCTATATTGGACAAACCAAACGCTGCTTAAAATTTCATATCAAAGAACATCAAAAATATATTAAAAAACAAGAAATCAATAAATCCTCTATTGCAAAACATTGCTGGGAGATGAATCATACTTTTGACTTCAATTCGGTTAAAATAATCTCTAAACCTACTTCTATACACAAAATTAACTTCCTTTAATCATTTCATATTTACCGGGTGTCCCAAAAAGGACTGACTGATTTTAAAATTCAATAACTTGCAAACGGTGACAGATATTAAAAAAATTCTTGCAGGAGGGTTATGCATAAGGTCAAAAGTTTTATTACAGTGATTTTCAATTTTAGTTCGATTTACAAACAATAGATGGCGCTGTAAGCAATAGTCGCTAAATTCAGGCTCGATTTTTGGTACTTCGTGGCCCGGATAATACATTTCCATCTCCTTTTTCTGCATGGAACAAGATAAAGGACCAAAAATCGAGCCTGTATTTAGCGACTATTGCTTACAGCGCCATCTATTGTTTGTAAAACGAACTAAAATTGAAAATCATTGTAATAAAACTTTTGACCTTATGCATAACCCTCCTGCAAGAATTTTTTTAATATCTGTCACCGTTTGCAAGTTATTGAATTTTAAAATCAGTCAGTCCTTTTTGGGACACCCGGTATAAAAATATAAAAAATATTGTTAATTGTGACTTCGCTATTCCCCCATTATCAGACTGTTGGAAATATATACATAAAAACTTCTTTCTCTTAATTTCTCCCTCCCCCTCCCCCCCTCTCACTACTTCGGTTCCATTTCCCATCTTTTTTCCTATTGGCTGTTGCCTGCAATCCTCTGTTTTCCTATTGGTCAGTAAACCTTTAACTGGAATCCCCATCTCTCCTATATATGTGAGCAAATTTCTGCCATCCTTAGCACCGAGGAAGGTATGCTATAGGCTACCGAAACCGGTATGCTTAGAATTTAAAATTTTGGTGCTTTTAACGTTGCTATTTTTTACGCTTTTATTATATTGCACCAAGCTCCTACTTGATAATTACTGTATATATATATATATGTATATATAACACTGGCGCCCGGCTAACCGAAAAGTACCTTATTTATTTCCAGTGTCACTTCTCAATGTTCATTTAACATAGAAAAGCCTATGGAGCTCATCGCTTTTTCATTTTTTTCTTCCCACCTTTTTGTCCCTCATGTCACTCATTTTTTATTCTTTACTAATTCTAATGATATTACAAATTTAAAGTGTAAAAATGTTTGCCTGACGTCAGGGTCAAAACAGATGGTAAAATGCTTTTCCATATAGGTGAATCATAACCCAGAGAGTAACATGGACTAATTTTTATTTACATTTAAAATTTAACATTTTTTCTTCATTGGTGCCAATAATTCAAAAGCCGTAATAATAATTTATCTCTTTTTAGTTGAAAGATTTCCACGTGAAAAAGGAAACTGAATTTTTTTTTTTTTTTTAAGAATTAAAAAGATGAATATGACGTCATAGTGGACATAAAAAAAGGACATTTTCAGAGTAATTTTTTGCTTTGGTTGAGTTTGTTTTAGTAAAAAGTTTCAAAAGGATAGCTATTTTTACGCAGGTAGCAAACTTGCTGAATAACTTAAAATTTAAAATGTATTTTTTTTCTAAGATGGGAACTATTAGGTAATAATTTTCTCTTGTGTTTACACCACCCCTTGGGAGGGAATAAGGTAACAAAATTTAAGTAAAATATTTTTTTTCAAATTTTTACTGTATCACAACTATAATATTGTTATATATTAGCAGTAAGGATTCAACGCATTTTATTTTTGCATTCATAGCATTCCTGAGTGGGAAATAGAGTATCTAAATTTAAGTGAAATTAATTTTTTATGTTTTGATTATATATTTTTTTTTATGTTCAGATTGAAAGTTTTTGTCCACTACAGCAACCTGCATGACTGCAGTGTGGTGAAATATTAATATTTTGAATTATACATTGGCAAAGTGTATCGCACATTCTGCATAGATCAAAGCCTGATGATGGTACCCTCCCTTAATTTTGAAATGAGTTCGTCTGAATTGCTTAAGCCCGAGAAGGGACAGATATTAAGATATTTCATTCAATTAGTTTTACATTTAATGTTAAATTTTTGTAACAAGTTAAGCCAATTGAGGATTAAAAAATAAAAATTCATACAATAGGATACTTAAAACACCCTAAAAAATTAGATCCCATTCAAATGAAATCGAAAATAAATCTTAGACTTTTTTAAAGGTTTGTATTTTAGATTTGTCTTATCATTTTGTTTACACTGTAATGATTTCACTGCCTCCTGATTAATCTGGTAGCGTATGAGACAGGAAATCTCTCTTGCTTAATCTTCGAATATTTTATTCTGGAATATATAGGAATATATATTGGGTTGGCAAGAAAGTAATTTCGGTTTTGTAGTATTGAAGAAAACTCATTTTTTTTAAGACAAAGAATAAACTTTAATCAATTTATTTTCCATTTTGTTCAAGGACCTTCTGCCATCTTTCTTCCAGCTGCATGATTCCGCGTTCATAGAACTTCTGGTCCTTATCAGACAAATACTGAACCAAGAAGTGTTTTAGGTCATCGTCATTTGTGAAATTTTTACCATTCAAAGAATTCTGCAAACTTCGAAATAAATGGTAATCAGATGGTGCCAGGTCAGGGCTGTAGGGAGGGTGCGACATCACTTCCCAAACAAGCTCTAATAATTTCCCACGAGTTACCAAAGATGTGTGAGGCCGGGCATTATCATGGTGGAAGACGATTCCTTTACGATTTGCCAACGCCGGCCGCTTTTCTTTGATTGCTTCATAGTTTTATTAGTTGCTGACAGTAAATATCTGAATTAATTGTCTGGTTTCTTGGGAGAAGCTCGAAATACACAACACCTTTGTAATCCTACCAAATAGACAGCATGATCTTTTTTGATCCAATTCAGCTTTCGATGTGGTTTGTGCTGGTTCATCATGCTTGGACCATGATCGTTTTCGATTGATGTTACTGTAGGTGATCCATTTTTCATCACCAGTGATGATTCTTTTCACAAAAGAATCTTTTTTATTGTGTTTAAGATGCATATCAGAAATATTGATTTGTTGTGTTAAGTGAATATCTTTCAATTCATGCAGAACCCAAATATCGAGCTTCTTAACGAGTCCAAGACCTTATAAGTGATTTTCAATAGTTTTGTGAGATACTTTTAACCTCTCTGCAATCTCTCGAACAGTTACATGACGATCCTCTTGAATAATGACACTGATTTGGTCATTAGAAACTTTAGTCGGTCGACCAGAACGTTGGTCATTTTTCAGTGAAAAATCGCCAGAACAAAATTTTTTAAGCCAATTCTGACACGTGCGTTCTGTTATGCAATCAACACCATAAACTTCACATATCTTTTTATGAGCCTCTGCAGCTTTTTTTCCTTTCCGGAAATAAAAAAGTAAAATATGCCGAAAATGTTCGTTTTTGCACTCCATGTTAAAATTGACCCTCAACAAATAGTTGCAAACTAAATCACACTGCAATGGCTTAAAAAGCAACCTCAAGGTCACTGCTATCAAATGGCAAAATGCCAAAAACATTACTAGCAGAATTCATTCAAAAAAATTTACATAAATCTCTGAATGTGTGAAAACCGAAATTACTTCCTTGCCAACCCAATACATATAAGGTTTTTTTGGTTCGCATCAAATTATAATAATGAAGGGCTTTTTGTCACAGAGTCTATTATGCACTGAATGTCTCTTGAAATATGAGATTGACATCTCTGTGAGAAAGTCTAATACTCGATTGTCCTATATTAGATGAGACTGGTATCTCCGAAAGGTATCTCGCCTGGCTGGGCCACCTGCGAGTATTTTCGAATCCGTTCACACACAAAGTCTTGTCGCTCCTTTCTAGCGACTCCAAGTCTACAAGAGCTAGGAATTATCACCAGCCTCTGCCGTCTGCGATCAAACCAAGAGTTCTCTCTCTCTCTCTAAAATCCATCCCCTCATCTCCATTTTCTGACTCCACCCCCAAAATGAATGGGATCTTCTCCTCCAATCGGCCAAGTCCCTGCGTTTTTATAGGGGCCTCTTTGTTTCTCCACTAGTACCTGTTGTCATTCCGCGTGTGTGAGATGCTGAAACTCTCTCCTTCGGGAGGTCGCCTGAAGGAGAAAGTGATCTATAAGGGATGGACCATGGAGAATTTTTAACATCACGAGACATTGGACCTAGGTTACCTCGAAATATTCTCTTATTGTCCATTAAAGATGAATGGTTTTTAGGACGCGGGAACTCAGTCAGCTTGTGAAGTCTTGGTACAGGCAAAGTTCTGTTAATTAATTACGCTAAGACTTTACAATAGGGATGCACCGAATAGTGATTTTGGCCGAATACCGAATACTGAATATTCAGCTTACAGGCGAACCGAATACCGAATATTTGGCTAGCCGAATAGTAACTGCTAGGCCGAATACTGAATATTCGGCTTGTCGAATAACTTTATATTTCAAAGTTTAAAGGCATTAAAATGAACAGTGAACCACTTTGAAACAGTTTTACATAATATTTAAAACAAAAACTTTCATTTTGATAATCAAGAGCTGTTTTCAAGTAAACTCTATGATGAAAAAAATCTTTTTTGAGTTAGTTAAGAAGAGGATAGTTATAGAACTTTTTTAATTAATAGAATTTTAAATTTCATGAATTCTTCTGTGATTTAAAACAAATGAATAAAATTTTCTTAAATTCTAAAACAAACATTTTAAAATCAAAGAGAAATTAGGAAAAAATTGTACAGGATCCTATATTATTTGTTTATCAGGAAGAGACTAAAGTAAATAAATAATACAATCTATTCAAATTTTATAGGGTAGCAACTCAGCAAATATAACTGTTCTACTCCCTTTGATTAAGCAAGGAAGTTTTTAAATGCATCCTAGATCGGTGTCTGGAGTGGGGAATCATTTTCAGATATTGTAAACGTTGTCCTTTAAAGCTTAGCAAGAAATAGATTATTTACTGGACAATGTTCAGTAAATTGCATTTGTACATAATTAATTCCTATAAAAATCCTTGTGATTGGTTAATTTTTTTTAATAATACTTAACAAACAGCAAATAGATAATGTAAAAACATTCTCTTTTATTTAAATATATGATTATGTTTCTAATTATTCTGAATATCTTTATAAGTTGACTGTTAAATGTAGAAGTGGTATGAGGTTTTTAAAAACATGTTTTAAAAGTTTTTTTTAAGTATTCGGTTGGGCCGAATATTTCGATATTCGGCCAAACCGAATATTTGGCAGCCCGAATAGTTTGCTATTCGGCCAAGCCGAATTATTTGATATAGCAAATAATTTGATATTTGGCTAAACTGAATATTCGGTAACATGCCCAAATAGGCCGAATACCGAATAGATACTGGGTGCATCCCTACTTTACAACACCCATTGTACCCATAATATAAAATCTGTGGTATATGTATTTGCAACTTAAATTTGGAAAAAGCCCTGACAGGCTGGAATTAAAATGACATGCACAGAGGTCCTGTAGGCACTGGGGTACCTGATGGGTGCCAAAATAGCATTACTTTGCCTGACAGGGTTTGTTGTTTATTTAGTTTTATCTTCTTTTAAAATGACATAAATTGCTTTGTTCTATAGTTATTAATGAAACTTTTTTCATTTATTGTTATTTCTGTTTTTAATAGAAAATCTATATATGTAACTGGTATTCGAAAATGATGTTTTCACCCAATGAGTGCCTGAAAAAATAATGCCAAACCAGACACTCCCAGGTGTTCTTCCAATGACATGACAGTGTCCATTTTAATAGTTTTATGCATTTCAAGGTGTTTTTTCCCTTAACCTGCCACATTGCCCCCTGTATACAAATGGAACAAGAACAATGGATGCATCCACACAAATAGTCCCTTGCAAAACGGCAACCCTGAAACATTTTAAAGGCTGAAATGAACTGAAAATAAAAAAGGAAGAGCGTCCTGTTTAAAGAAATACATTTTTTTCCATGAATAGCTTAATAATGATGAATGGAATACATTGAGAAATCCTAAAAAGATTGTTCTTTCCTGTTGCCCTATCTTAAAAAAGAAACCGAGACAAGATGATATGTTTTTTTAATCCATTCGCTGGCTTTACCCAGGGTCCACAAAGCAGTGAATGTTTCATCATCAAGGGGGTGCCCTATACCCCATGAATGTCATGTAACAGAATTTTTGTGGGAAAAACAGGAGTGGACGTCAAAAAAGGAGGTGGATGACATTCAATGCTTAGAAAAGAGCTTTATAAAAAAAACTAGTTTCACTTTTATACTTATTTTTTTTAATTTTGATCCGTACACAGCAGAAAGGGAGAAAAAAAGCCATTCTGGAATAGATCCACTACAGGAAAATAGGTGTGTGTGGTCAGTGGCTGGTGTTTATTCCAGAAAAAAAAGGCTGAAGAGGGTGGAGTAGGGGGAGGGGTGAGAAAAGAACAGCATAAACGATGCTAATAAAGTAAGTGGGTTTAGACCACCCAGCTGGCTTCCAAATGGGGCCCCTGTTCAAGGGTTTGAAACCAACAAGGTGTAGGTCTGGGCAAGGTTTTCCTTCTACATGAACGTTGCACTTTCCTTTCTAAAGTCACCACAGATGTCACCTTTCCCCCCCCCCCCCCCCCTCAGCAATACAAAGTCCCACTTTAAAGTAGCTTAAGTTATTTCAGAATCATTATAAATGAAAATTAAAACAAATGATTTTTTCAAAGACTAAAATTTAAGACACAAAAAATCGCATGGAGTTGAATATACATTATGTATGACATGAATTAAACATTAATAGTATTATTACATGTAAAAATTGCAAGTGACAAAAATCACCTGCGACTCGTCAGATTTTCTGAAACTTGCGTATTATCCACCTGAAATTACATATTATCCAAGCATTTCATTGGCTGTTCGGGAAAAGGCTTTTCCATCGCCAGATTTCCAAGAAATCTGATGACCCATTTTAAATGAAATTTATTTCTTAAACTTCTAAACATCCCACAATATTACTTTTTACACCTTCGTATAGAGAAAAAAATGTACTTTTAAATGCAATTTGTTTGAAAGCTGTATCTCAATTTGTTTCCGAGTTATTAATTTTTTTGTAGTTTTTATTACTTTTTTGTCATAGTGGCAACATAAGTATCCATCTCTGTTGAAAGTAAAGGGAAAGAACAGATGACTGTATAGACCCATCAGAAAACGAATAAAATGATTATTAAGCCAATAAAAAGCTTTTGATTTCCTACCCTGACGAGGGAAATAACCATTTTTCCAAATGGTTAAAAATAGTGCTACTAAGACCCAAAACTGACGGATGACACGACCCCATTTGGAACTCTACTTTTACGTGTTTAATGAGTTAATGCATCAGAATCGGTTAAAAGCAGGGCTGTGGAGTTGGATCTGTTAAAATTCCTGAAGTCTGACTCTGCAGTCCTGGTTAAAAGTAAGAGGTTCCAAGAGGCACTTATAAGGAAAGAGAAAAACGACTTGCTGGAAAATCAGATGACTCGACTCACTTTTTAGGTATTTTAATGAATTCTAGAATAATAAATGTTCAAATGATGTGTCAGTAGAGGCAAAACCGCTCAAAGCAGGCATAAATCGAAATGATTGAACTCATTAGAATTGTTGTTTGCAGAATGAGCTCCAATGGTAGTGAATGAAGAAGTAATAATAATAATTCTGAAGACAACAAGAGTCTTCCATTTTTAGGGTTCTGCAAAGGTTTAAGCAAAGTGAATGAAATGAACAAAAGAAATTCTCCTCAGAGAAAGGGATCCATGGGTCAGGAAACCTCCTGCATTCTCTTGTCAGTCCAACAAGAGCTCATTGCATGGGTGTATTTCAACCTTAAATCCTGTGCAAGAAATTCACTCCATTTTGAAGACCCCTTCAACCCTGAATAAATGAAATTCTGATTTTTTAAGCATCCGTTTCTTTTCGTCCCCATGTTGGAGGGGGTTAAGGCGCTCGAGGTCAGTGGTGGACACCCTCCACCTATTCATCTCCACCTCTTTCTTTTGCTGAGACTCCCTTATCTTTTGTGAATGACTTTTGGTAAAGAAGTGACGGATGAATTTTAAAAAAAGCATGCAAATGCTTTGAATACAATGAGAGGCAATACACCCTGCTGCAAACCTGTTTCATTTCAGGGTCCATCTTTTCGCAAGCATTGTGACAGGCAGGGTTGGCTTTAAAGGGGTGTGAGGTCTGAAAACGTTTGAGCCACTCCATAGTATAGGGTTAAAATTTAATAATTTCTTTATAAAAGATCGTTTTTAGGAGCACTTCTTGTCCAAGGCATTTTGATGACTCAAGCCACCACTGACACAGGTCAAGCAATGCCTTCTCACTGTGCACCTCCAATCAGTGGTACTGAACGGCTTTGCAGATGCTTCTCTTCTAAGGCTTACACTGCAGTTATATAGATGCAAACTGTGTCTAGCTCCAATGAAACGACGAGTCACCTTCTTTGCAGCCCTGACAAAAGGAATAACAGTGCTGCGACTGGAAGGGTCAGCTTGTTGCAAAGTTAACTCACAAAGTTTTAAATGCCTTAAAACAACCAGTGGACTCTGTCCAACTGTGGTCTGATTGGATAATAGCACTATCTTGGATTGCATACCTCCTAAACACATTTGTGAGCAACCGAGTAGCTCAAATGAAAGACCTATCAAAAGGTTTTCCACGACTTTATATCCCATCTGAGTAGAATTCAGCATAACTCAGGCCAGACCGGACCTGGTCTCCACTTATTTCTTCTGTACAGACTGCTTTCATTCCTAGTGTTCATGACCCAAAATTTTCACCCATCCCTTATGAAAATCATTGTCTCAGCGTGGCCTGGTCTGTTCAAAAGTCAATAAAATGAGGCCTGGCCCAAACATTTTTGCAAACAATGCATACATTTTTAAATTGTCATTATTCTACACTTAAACATTAAAGTTTATTCATTTTAAAGAATAGTAGATTTTTACGCTTATTAAAATATAGTAAAACATGTGAAAAAGAACCTGCCTGTGACAGAACCCTGTTTTAAATTGTAAAACGCGTTGATCCATGCAAAATTAATATATACTAATAAAGAAAGTTATACATAATACATTTACACTTGCTAAGAAGGGAACAATGCATTTTTTTTTTCCCTTGTCTATGCAATTCCGTCTTAGAAGATTTTATTGTATACCATTTTTCAGATTTTAACAACTCAGTGCATGCAGTATGGATTAATAATATTAATGATAACTAGAACATTAAGGTACAGAAAATAGAGATTCGTTAAAATAAATAAATAAATATTGCAGCCTGCGGCACTTCTATAAAAGCTAGTTGGATGTGCCAACTTTCTTCTATCTCGTATATTTTAACATTTCAAAATGTTGTTACAAATGACACTATTTCATTTTTATGAGTTCAATACTCTATCCACTTTGACTTAAATTTCTGCTTCAGTCCATTAATAGCAGTAAAAAAAGAGTCGATCAGGATATTGATTAACATCACCAATAGTTTTTAGCTCACAGGCTATCAAAGCCTGAGAGCTAATGTGTCCGCCCGCTCTGTATGTATGTACGTATGTATGTACGTAACGCGATAACTCTTGATAGAAACATCCGATTTGCTTCAAAATTTTTTCCTAGGTTCATTGTGATAAGGCGCTTCCCTGATTAGTTTTGGGAGTTCATTGGTTAAGGATAAAGGGGGAAAAACGGGGTTAGTCCAACCCCTTAAATCAGATAAATGGGTTTTTCATGCAGAATCATTCGATTTGCTCCGAATTTGGTATACCGGTTTATTATGTTAAGGAACTTCCCTGATTAGTTTTGGGGGTTCATTGGTTAAGGATAAAGGGGGGAAAGGGGGTTAGTCCACCCCCTTAATTCAGATAAATGGGTTTTTCATGCAGAATCATTCGATTTGCTCCGAATTTGGTATACCGGTTTATTATGTTAAGGAACTTCCCTGATTAGTTTTGGGGGTTCATTGGTCAAGGATAAAGGGGGAAAAGGATGGTTAGTCCACCCCTTTTAATTCAGATAAATGGGTTTTTCATGCAGGATTATTCGATTTGCTCCAAATTTGGTATACCGGTTTATTATGATAAGGAGCTTCCCTGATTAGATTTGGAGGTTCACTGGTTAAGTATAAAGTGGGAAACGGCGGCTAATTCCCCTTCACGTATTTTTTGGAGGGGCATTATTCTTTAAAATAAGAGTATAATATACAATTAGTGTGAATAGCCTGTGAGCTCAATGCCATCAGTTTAGCTGGGCACTTTTCTTTTTTATTCCTTATTCTGTTCTATATCAGCTGTTCGCGAATAGTCGGCTTATCAGGATGGAAAGTTCCCGTCTATTTACGAGCCGCTGGTGTACAATAGAACTACGAAAAATTAAGAAAATGACACAAAAATCGCTATTATAGCGCCCCCTTCCGGTGGAAGTTTTCCAAATGCAGGGAGCACCTTCTTGCTATGACCAAAAACATACACAAAAAATTTGGTTCGATTCTATGCATAACTTGATACACTTTTCGATGGTTCCGGCAATTTCTTCAAAATGAAGGAAGGACCTGCTTGCCATAGCCAAACACTTAAAAAAAAATTGTTTCAATTCTGTGCATAAGTTCATACACTTTTCGATGGAACACTATTCAAAATCGCTATTAGAGCGCCCCCTTCCGGCAGATTTTTTTCCAAATGAAGGGAGGACCTGCTTTGCAATACCCAAAAACGTTTAAAAAATTTTTTCATTATTGTGCCATCAAAAAGTGCATGAAGTTATGTGGAAGTTTCGAAGCAACTTTTTTGTGTATGTTTTTGGCTATAGCCCTCCTTTAATTTGGAAATATTCCGCCGGAAGGGGACGCTCTATAATAGCGATGTCATTTTCATTATTGTACCATCCATTATTGCCTGAAGTTATGCATAGAACTGAACCCAATTTTTTAGGTATGTATTTGGCTGTGGGCAGCACCGAAAAGGGGCGCTGTGATAGCGATTTTGTATCATTTTCTCGGTTTTACGAAGTTCTGTTGGGCATCAGCGGCTCGTGCCACTGCGGGAACTCGCGTCCTGCTAAGCCGGCTTTTTCGCAAACAGCTGATGTACAACAGAATCTATATCTATATCGTATGGGGCACAGAAATCGTGATTATTTGTTAATTATTGAATGAAACGCATCTCATGGGTTGTTGAACAGCATTTAAAGCATCTCGATACCTCTAAGGGGTTACTGTAGGGGGGACCCTGCCAAGTGTGTCACCCCCTTGGTTATAGATCGCTAAAAGGGGTGCCAACTTGGCGATATCTCTACTATTTCGCTCCATTCCCATGGACTTCCATTGTAAACCAATAGTGTTTATAAGCTTACAGAAAAAATTCAACAAATTGAGATATTTTAATGCAACAAAAAGTAATGTTAGCTTAAGAAGGGATTCTATGGAAGGGATGATACAATGCTTATTAGCATGCTTTCCCAAACATAAATTTTAAGGGCGGCTAGTATTCTTTAGGAATGGATTAGAATATAGAATGGTGCAAATAAATCGGAATGGCCTCGACTCAATGTGAAATGAATAGCAACTCGATTATCGATATTATTCGAATACATCAGTCATTGGGTTTCCATTCACTTCACATTGCCGCGAGACGCATGCTGTTGCTATGGCAACACCTGCTGTGGGTGCGTTAGCTAATGGGTGATTTTATGAGCTGTAACAGCCAGTGGCGGCGCTAGACGAAGCGTGGATGTCGGCGACATCAGCTTTGCGAGGCCTCTTTCATTTCCCAGTCAGGAAGAAAATGTTAAATTAGCTGGATTATATGCTAATAATAATAATTCACTAATTTTATGAGTGTACTATACAAGTATTATTGCTAATCAAATAATTAAAGAATTACATGAACAAACAGAAATTAAAATAGACGAACTGATTTTTTTAAGAGTACGTCATAGTTAGTACCAGCCGCTATTTCAGCTTCAATTGATAGTACTGATAACGCAGATAGTCTTTCTTGGCACATCGTGTTTCTCAAGTAGGTCTTAATCAATCTTATCTTTGAGAAGCTTCTCTCAGCAGAAGTTGGGACTGGGCTGGAACTGGGAGCATGATTCTGATTGTTATGTAAGAATTTGGGTATACGTCTTCAAAATTGTTATACAAAATGTTCTGAATAAGCTCTTTTGTTTCGTTGATATAGTCCAGTGAATTGGATTTTAAAAGCTGGAGTTCCTCATAAAGTTCGAAAGACTGTATGTCGCTTTTTCGCCTTCACGAAGTATTGTACCTAAATCATTACAATGCTTGAGAAGATCCACCTTGGATAAAGATTTCAAATAAGTGATACTGTAAATAAAGCCAAATCGTTCAAAATATTCGTTGAGCGCTTTGAATCAACATTCGGTGTTGATTATTATAGCATCTATGCATCTATCATTGTGTTAAAAAAGTTAACTCTGTACTGCATTTCAAAAGACTGCATAGGTTCATCAATCTCTTCATAACCGAAAACAATCGTTTTTTTTCTTTGCTATTTTTCTTTTTTAAATTGAGACTCAATTTCGGAACTACTTTCTTCTACAAACAATCGAGCTTCTGCAACGCCTGTTCCAAATCATGTTTCACGGAATTCTTGAATCCAGTCACGAAATGAACGTAAAGTACCAATAGCGACTTTCAAATCCAATTGCGCCGCCTGCGCGAAACTGTTCGCCCCAGGTCGATGGCTCACGATAAATATTTCATCTTGTGCTGCGTTTGTAGCCTTGCCAACATGTAATAGTGAGAAATTTTCCAGGCTGGGTATCGTTCCATGTGGTTTAGTCGGTAGAACGTCAGTACACTATACTGATGGCCTGGGTTCGAGTCCCAGCATGGAATCTTTTTCACTATGCTAGACTTTGCGCCTCTTAAGAAATTACTTTGAAATTTGATTTTCATTTAAATTATTGTATTCAAGGTGAATGTTTCTCTCTGGAATAATTACCATGTATCAATAGTTAACATTTCGTTCAAGATTGCTTCACAATCGCTAAGGCTATAAATAATCAATTTTATTTTTTCGGTCATTCACACATTCGATAATCTCATCAAATTGCATAAATATCGCTTTTACTGCTCCGATTCTACTTTATCATTGTGTTTCAGACAGATATTTTAATGTCAATTTTAACTTAGTTTTTATAAGATCCCAGCGCTTGATTGACTTTGTAAAGTGGAAATAAATTTTATTGATAGTCAAAACATGTTTTAGTTGTTGTAGAAGAGTTAGCTGCATCTATTATAAGCAAATTATAACAATCCCATACAACCAAAGACTGCCTCCGGACGTCCTATATGGTCCTATATAGAGCCGGGAGGTCCGATACCCGTCAGATCCTGTACAGAGCATAATTTGGACGTTCGCAGGACGCCAGAATCCGGACGAACCATCCACGATCGTCCGGTGTTGTCCGGAGAACATCCGTGTTACCTGTACGCATGCGCAAGAAATTCTGACTTCAACTGCTCTGTGCGTTTGTTGTTGAAACGAAATATCTTTTAAACAACTGTGTTCTATTACTTTTTTCTTTTAATAATGATTGAATTTATCCTAAAGGTAAGTAAACTTTCGAATCTTAACTTTTTAGAGTGAACTTTTGAATTTTGCACTAAAATATAAGGCTTTTGTCGTAATCTATACCATGAGACAGGCAAATTTTCATAGAAAACATTAAACAGTTATAAGCATTTTTCATATAAATACTCGAAATAATAATGTTGTATGATCGTAAAACAAACCTTTGTTCATTACATTTTTACTGAAATAGTATTATTTTTAAAGATAGTTCATTTCGTGAGTCACCAAAACATTGTTTATGACTCATTGTTTGGGTGTTGTGTTAGATATAAAAATACATTAAACATTCATTTTGTTGATGACTAACAAGTAAAAGTATTCATAAAGCTTTAAATTCAACTTTGAAATCTATTTAACTATTAAATTTATTTATCTTTAAAAAATCTAATAAAAATACTCGTAAAGTAGATTTTTATTCCAAGAATAACCTGCTTATAAAATTAATTTTGTATAAGATAAGGATTTTTAAATTTTCTAACTAAGCCTACATGTGGCCCAATAGCAAAGATCCAGTTGGGGCCCCTCTGTGACACTTTAGCAGCTTCAATTTGCCTTCATTTATACATATATACTGTATTAAAAAAGTATATGTATACTAGCTGGTTTTTAGCTTGCTTTTTTTTGAATGGGGGGAGAGGGGGGGTCAGTAAGACACACAGAACTCCTGAAAAAAAAGATAAAGTACACTGTTTTAATTCTTCATTTTAAAAAATGTGTTTTTATTTTACATTTCTGTGTTGTTTGTTGTTTTGATGTGTTTAAAATCTGTCTTGCATTTTCAAAGAAAAGATTTTTAGAATAGCTTATTTCACTTGTCTGTTTTTCATTATAAATAACATTTTAGCCTTGTCTGTGTTCCCTCTAAGTCATCATTTAAAGACGCAGCACCTGTCTTTTAAAATCGGCAAAATACACTCTGCCTTCTTTTTTAATATAGTGAAATGTACCCCTATTTTTGCAAAAATATCTCATAAAACTCTTCGACGAATTGCAGTATTTCAAGATCCGTGTGCCCTAGAGCTTGCAAAAATTATAGAACTTCCTTATTTCTTTAGGAAAACAGGTTATTCAGTCATTGTAATCCAATTGTGTTTTTTAAGTTTTTAATCCATAAAATCAGTTAAAGTTAATGCTTCTTTGTTTACCATACATAAAAATCACTTTTTTCTTTTTTTTTTTAACAATCACTGCTAAACATGTTAATGGAATTTCTCTTGAAAAAATAGTTCAAAATATAAGAAACACTCTATATCTCAAGTTGAAACATCATGTAGGTGCAAATATTTGCACCTGTTTAGTAATAAATGTTTTTGAATCATGTAATCACATTGTTTTATTTATTTTATTTAAAGTATTCTTCCCTGTATTTATTTTCCGTCTACAGTAAACACTAGGCCTGCTAGCAAAATTTTTTCAAATTCTTGCTCCATCCCATATATTTTGTTAGTTGTGCAAGCCCAGTAGCAGAAACAGTGCAACACGGCAGCGGGCACTGTAGATTATATTAAACCTTGCAGATTAATCCACCAAGTTAAAAAGAAATGCTGGGGTTAAAAAATAGCTGAAATTTGCTTTAAGTCGCTAGATTTATAGTATTTATTGTATCCTTATATTATATTTTCTTTATAAATGGAAATTTTGCTTACTTTAAGTGTTTTTGTCATTTCTTACGATAGTAGGCTTATTGAGTCGCAGATAAATTTTAGTTTGCTGCAGACTGATGCAGAAAATTCTGCTTCTGGGTCTGCAAGTGTACATGATCTTAAAACTAAAAGTAAATAATACCATTTTTCAGACATAACATTTTTATTTTGTAATTTTTATTGGCTACGTAATAATTTTAACTGGATGTCTAAACTCATTATTAATTTCAGTACTTCTCCTTTATCCCATCAATCACTTTTCTATAAAAAAAAAAAAAAAAAAAAAAAATTATTGCCAAAAAATTTCAACAACTAATAAATAAAAAATAAGAATGTTACCATTGAAATTGAAAAAAAAAAAATCAGAAAAGCTCTGTTTACTAATTTGCTAACTATCAATTTTAAACGATATATTTTATAATATACTATTATTGAAACAAATCTATTATATGAAACTATGCATCATAAAATTTGTTCAATAGTTTTTCCTCTTTTAATATTTTGTTGCTGTTTAAGAACATAATTGTTATTTTAATCAACAAAATATCTAATAAATCAGTAAAACATCATTAAAAAAAGATATAAACACATTTGACATCAAGTAAATGTGCCGCTACGATCATGTAATTTTGGCATTCAATTTTATAGTTTGGTGGTAGCTTTTTCGGTACTTCTCCATTATCTTGTCGACTGCTTTCAATAAAAATAACTTTGGCCAAAATAGGATTAAATGCCACAGATATATGATTGCAGAGTTTCCCCCAGACAGTTTTAGGAGGGTGCTGCACCCTGCCTGCCCTTAGGTTTACAAAATAGCACCCCTCTTGCCCCTCATTTAAAAAATTAGCTCCCTTGTTGCCCCCACCTGAAAAAAGTGCCTTTACTCCTTTGTTTATTAAAAAAATTACTTGCATAGTAAAAATTGACTCATTGCTGTCTTTAAAATAATGTTCTGCCTATTAAATATTAAAAAGTAGTTTTAAAAATCAAAAGAATGCCTTTAAAAATTTCAAGAAATGCCTTTAAGAATACTAAACATGCCCTTCAGAATCCAAAAGTGCCCTTTTCCCACAAGCAGCACCCTGCCCTTTTTTAAACCTGGGGGAAACTCTAATGATTGTAGCGTTACATTCACTTGATGTCAGATGTTATTTTAATCCATTATATTATATATCATGTGTTTATGTCATCTTATATGTGTTTATCATCAGGGAATTTTTTATTTGACCTTTTTCTGTATTTTTAATGGTGTTTTATTGGTTTACTAATTATTTCATTAATTAACATTAGAGTAAAGCTTTTAAATGGTGGCACTATGATATTAAATGAGAAAGAGCTTGAAAAATTTGTGATTCATAGTTACCTGCAATAGATCCATTTCAACTGACCATTACAAACATTCACCAGCCGATAAAGATAATTAAGAAAATAATGTAAACAAATAAATATCCAAGATTTCTTTTTCTGTTTTAAGATATTGTTAATTTATTGTTTAACATTATTGATAGCTGAAACTTTAGTGAGTGAGTCTTTTCCAAATTTTTTGTTTTTGTTTTATTTTGGGTTTTTTTGTGCAGGGGAGAGGGGGGGGGGGTGTCCAATGGCTTCATTCTTCCAATTTTTTACTGTGTATTACAAATTTTAAAATTGGAGTTTGTTACGATAGAATAGTTTTTTTTAAATTTTAATGAAAAGGGTCAAATATCCAAGATTCCTTTTTCTGTTTTCATTAATTTTATTGTTTAAAATTATTGATAGCTGACACTTTAAAAAGTGGGGCTTTTCCAATGCGCTAATTATTTCAACCCTGATCGTGAAAGGGATTTTTATTGAAAATAACCATGCAATATTTCGATATTTGTAATTTTATGCCAGAAGTTTAATATGAGTTTTATTTTATTACTTTATTGAATAACAGTTATTTGTTCACTTATTTTAAGTATATATTTGTGATTTAATAAAATAGTTTGAAAAAGTCTGTAATTTTCAAATGTTATATTTTTAAAATGCTCACTGTACTATCAATTTTTTCTTTAATTTTTCAAATGTTTCAATTCACATGATTTTCATTTTGTGCCAACTAATATGCTTGGCGACAGTGGTGTCTGTATAACGGAAAAGTACCTCCATTTGTTTATTAGGCATTACATACAGTTTGTTAAGATATACAATAGTTTTTATTATTATTTTTTTTTTTAATGAAAAGTTGTCAATGGGTAGAGCTTTTTATTTATTTATTTTTTTTTAAACCTCGCACAATATTATTATTTTACGACTTTATTTATAAAATTATATACACAGACATGAAAATTAATGGTTCAAATTTTAATGTAATAGGTATCACTAAAGTCAAGAATTTCTTTTAAGCAAACAATAATGTTGATTATTTTCTCACAGCTTGTTAGTTTCTCTCCTGCATAATGCAAAAGATGAGATAATTAATCTGTTAGTCACAATGCTTGTTTGTAACGAGCAAAGTCATATAATTTTATTTTACTTAAACTTGCAGAAGTTTTCCTAAATACTATATTAAGTAATCAAAATAAATATTCCTATATTTAATATATTCCTGCTTAGATTTCCTTACTGTTGCTAGTTTATTTTACAATTTGATTCAAATTAAATTTGAAACCATTTTTTCTATTACATTGTACTTTACTTGGCAAAAATTTTAATCTTATAAAGCTTAAAAGCCTTATCTTTCTAAAAACTGATTCATTATCTGTATTATATAAAACTAAATATATTTAAAAACATTAATATGTTTGTTTACATCTTGAATTTATTTAAACATAATTAAAAAAAAAATCAATTGATTTAAATCACGATTAAAACTAAATTGATTTAAAATAAATGAACCCTGCGATGGAATAATGGAGAAGTACTTTAATATTTCTTTGAATTTGTTTAGATCGAATGTAAAGATAATAGAAACTGCTTAATGCCACGTGTGATCATTTATATTAAATTTTATTTTGAATTGATTTGACTTTTGTATCTTCAGTTATTTTATTTATTTTTTGTAGGCACAAACTGTAGGATCCAAAAAGTCCCAGCATGGATAAATGAAGGTTAAAAAGATACTGCAAACATCCAGCAGTCAAAGTTCAGTTCTACATAAAATGTTAAAGAAATTAAATTTCAAAATTGGTAAGTTTTTTTAAGTATTTCTGAATAAGGGTCCATAACAATAAAAATTCATATCAAGTCTATGCGTATTTGTATCTCCCTGTTATATATTCTTTAATTATACTTTTCTGCAGCAAAATTATAATTGATTTTTTTTATTGATTTTTTTTAATTGATTATAATTAAATTACAATTGATTTTTTTTTTTATTGAGATAACTGCAATTTTAATGTAATCAAATGATAATCATAAAAAAACATTTAACTATTTTTAGTTCAAATGTATCTATATATTAATTAAATTAAACTTTACAAAGAAAATATAAACAATTTTTTGCAACAAATTTAGTCGAAAACAACTTTTATAAGTAAGTGAAAATCCATGTTTTATAATTTTCATTAATAAATATATTGAGAAAATTAATTATTATTTATTAACATGTATATTGAGAATCTAAAACTTAAAGTAAAATGTAGTTTGGGTTTAGACTTGGCAGTTATATCAAAACTAAATATGTGGGAATTGAAAATTATATATTATATGCATTCAATTGTGGTGTCATTTTGGTGAGAAACCAGGTTTGCCGGCTTTTTTGGGGGTGGTTTTAACCACTTTAAAAAAGCTGGCTTTTATTGAAAAAAAAGCCGGTTTTTATTTTTTAAAGTTGGTTTACAGCTAATTCGTTTTAAATTTGGATCAATTAATTTATAATACGTTTATAAATATTTTCTACTGAGTAAATTATAAATTTCTATTAAATTTTCTCAAATAAATAAGTCTTTATAACTGCTAGAAAGCAACTGTGAAGGCATTATGTCTGAAAAAATATATACATAAATATTGAAAAGAATATAAGTTAGACTCCAAAAAAATAAATAAAATTTCTCTACATAAAATTTTGAAAAGCTTGTTGCTAAGCATATTCATGCATATGCTATTCATAATATTTTTAATAGTGAGAAAATGACGTTTTTATTATGACTATGCATAATTTTAAATGTTTACTAGAAATAAAATAAGACTTGTATATTAATAGTTCTTAAAATTAATTAAGTAATAAAGCATGTAACTAAGTAAACATTGTCTTCTTTAATTTTATAAAGCTGTAAAAATGAAAAAATTCGGGGGGGGGGGGGGGTTGTGTTAAGGGTCAGTCAGTGTAAACCAGATAAAGCAGTTGGTATGGCGCTTTTCAAATTTACCTAACATATTTGCAATTCTAACTACAAATCACTCGCAAAACCATCTAAGTTTTATTCCAGTATTAATGTCTTCATTATTGAGAAATTGGGTTACTTATTAAATTCTAAATCAATTAAATGTCATTAAAACTAATTAAAAGCACTTTAAAATGTGTAGTGTATAATTACAATGTTTCATTGCATAAAAGCCAATTATGGCCAAAAAGAGCCGGTTAAAACCAATAAAAGCCACCGGCGTGGCTATTTTTAAATTTTAGCCGGCTTTTTTGCAGCCCTGTTAGAAACCTACTCTAAACAAACAATTGCTAGATGTTGTATTTTCTATTTTGATATCTCACAGCTAAGTGTTTTAATATTATATGTGGGGGTAACATTTTCTATGATTTATAAGAAAAAATGAAACACAGCAAATGTTGTTTGAAGTCAGTTTCCAACCAAATTGTTAAATACTGACATCATACTAAAGAGCGTCTTTTGAAAGCGGGGGGGGGGGGGGGGGGGGGGGGGGGGAATTTGCTAATTTTTATAGAATGAAAGATTTAAAAATAACATTTATAATAATGCCAAAACCACAATAATTTGTTCCTTTAAAATTGCATCATTTATATACTTAAAAAACAATATTATGTAGATGAGGGATCTATAACACAAAACGATAGCCGAGCTTCCATCTCTACATCGCACCTTTTTTACTTTTTCAATTTGAGTTGCAGATATTTTTTAGAATGACACTTTCATTTTCAGAACCGGTTTAGAAAGTGAAAGTAACTTTATAAAAAATTTCTGAGACCAAAATCTATGATTTATATTTAAGAAAAAATGAAACAGAGCAAATGATGTTTAGTCAGTTTCTAACCAAAATGTTAATACTGACATCATACTAAAGCGTCTTTTGAGAGCCCGGGGGGGGGGGGGGGGTTAATTTGCTAATTTTTTATAAAAATTACCAATTTTTGTAGAATGAAAGATTTAAAAATAACATTTATAATAATGCCAGAACCACAATAATTTGTTCCTTTAAAATTGCATCCTTTAATACTTCACAAACAATACTATGTAGATGGGATCTATAACACAATCCAAATTTGTTTTTAAACTGCAGGGATTATTGATTAAAACTCTTTGTATTTTTTTAACTAGTTTTGGAAAATAGTCAAATGCAACAGAAAAATAATTTGAACAGAGACATGATATATTGCAAACATTGGTGTTAAATTAAGTTGGAAAAGTTACTCTCAAAATTCTGAGACTGAAAAGCTAAACTTTTAAAAGCTGGCTTTTTCTTCTTTCTACATTCATGTAAAGTGAAAATCACTTTGTTTAGATTAAAAAAGCTTTTAATATTTTATATTTTTTAAATTAATTTTAATTATGATTCATGATGACGTAACTTACAAATAAACTGTTTAAGATAAAAGTTCCAATCAAGGGGGGGAAATAGAAAATGCACGTTAACTGGGAGCCTTAATGAAGCATAATAAATTTGATTATGTGAATAACCTTAAATATGTCAAAGCAATTCAAATTTTCTTACATATGTTAATTCTCAAGTAATTTTTTATGCATATTTTTTTTTTTTTTTTAAGTAAAAAGATTGGGAACTTTTATGTTTGCCAGGTGCAAATCCTGCCAACCGCAATTTTTTTCTCGTCAGTGACAGCTTTTATTTTTTGCTATGGAAATTAGAAATAATACTTTGATCATGAAATTAAATATTTTGCTTTGTGGTCTTCTTTATAAATTTTTGTTTTTATAAAACTTCTTTAAAAAGACAGTGTGAGAATTTTTTTATTTTTTCTGTATTTTAACTGATATTAGTAAAAGGCATGTATGTAATTTAATGAAAATTATGTATTTTAAATGAAATAAGTGAAGGGTTTATATTTAAAATTAAAGGAATTCAACACAAGGTAGGGCTATAAAAGGAATTTTTTCAATTTATCACCTGATATACTAACATAAAAGTAGTACCAATACCAAGTTAGAAATTAAAAATTCTCTTATTTTCTTTTACACAAAATTTTGTTTAACTCCTCTAGCCATAATGATATTTTACTCTGAATTTTAATGTTTTGAAAATTATTTGTTTCAGATGCTGTTGAGAAAGAAACTTATATCAAGGGCACACATTGAAAGAGTATTAAAGGCATAGTTACAACATGTATAAGAACGTAAATGTTATGTAAAAAAAAGTCTATAAATGTAAATTAAAATACTTTAAATGTATTTGTTGGTGTTGTTATTTACAGTATTTTTTTCTTTCTTAACAGTGATTTAAAACTTAAAATTCATAAAATTCATGCATTCTAAAGCAGCGAGTAAAATAATTGTATAATTATTTTAAAATATTACATCCATACTGGAATAGAAGATGTAAATAGATTTAGTTACAGGAGTTTATTAAGTATTTTGTAAAGAATATCATGATGTGAAGTGATTTTAATATATTTTTTATGTGTTTAATGGCAAGCTTTTCATTTATTTACTATAAAAAAATAATAAGGAATTCAATGGATCTCCGACATAGAACAACTAGATTGAATGTACTATTTATTATTTCTTAAAACCAAAACTTGACTGAACAAGTTATCAGGTAAGAAGTTTTAGATATAATAGAATCTAATGGTATAAATATTATGAAACTTTTATGATCTTGTGTGTTTTTACTTCAAGCTAAAGGGAAGAGAAAATATACCTAATTCTACCCTACCTAAAAATAGAAGTTTTTATTGCACTTGAAAAGAATGCCTATTTAATTGCTTTCATATTTAAAATCTGACATCATAAAATGTTATCATTATTTTCTTTTGATTTATCCTAAAAATTAAATACTAAAAATTTTTGGTTTGTTTAAAGTAAATGTAATATATATAATTGATTATTAACAGAACTTATTAATATATTATTAACAGTAAATATTGATGGTTTTAAAAAATGTATACTTTTAAAAAATGTAATGTTTTTATGTTATGCCCTATCTTTCTTTAAATTAACTCTTGAATTTTAATTTAAAGAAATGTAATTAGTTCAGAAAAAAAATATAACAAATACAAAACATATTTGTTACTTGAGAATGAAGTATTTTCATTCTGAGTTTTCATTATTTCTTCGCCATGGAGTAGGTAATGTTCTTTATCTGTTTTTATAAATCATGAAAAAAAAAAAAAAAAAGAGTATGAGAAAATTGATACTGCAGAAGAATCGATAAAAATTCTGAGAATTTTTTTGTTAAAATGTCATTTAGTGCATACACAAATTTTTCATTTTAAATGAAAACTTCTTGCACATTCACAATTTCAATTTTGAAACTAAATACATGAAATTTTTAAACAAGTTTACTACATTTTTCAATTATCTCAAATGAGACATGTCTTAAATTGTGGTTGTCTAAATACACGAACACACATGAAGTTTGCAGACATTATTTTAATACGAAATTTTATTTCTTTTAAGTAGGGTCTGTATTAAGTTGTAACCGATGTTTTCGATGGTGGCCTTTCCCCTGTTATATCTCAAAAATCTAATTAAAATAAAAATTTTGACAGTGTTAAAAAACAAAGATTTTACCCTCTTATTTATTTATTTTTTTAGAAATATTAAAATTGCTATTTAACTTTATTTTTACCTATATTAAATAAAAAAACCTGCAAATTTGATGTATTTATGAATTTAAATGACTGTGGAAAAGTATGAGGAATATCAAAAGAATGAAATTAAATTTATTTAATACATATATAACAATTGGTGTTGAATTCAGAGGGTGGCCCAGGAGATCCTCCTCTTCCCCATACAGAAGGTTTGAGATTTATCCCTTTTAATGAACGAAAGTGCAATTTGACCCCCAGATCTCTAAAATACACCCCCCTCCCCTGCCTGGAGCCACAGAAATCCCTCCCCGAGAGGTCTGAATTCAATACCGATAACAATATTTAACAATTTTTTAAACTGTTCTAAGAAAATGAGGAATTTTTTATGCATTCAGCTATCACTGATAAAATTTTTTATTTTTCAAAAATTTCAATTGGGTTACTTTTTCATCACTAATTTTAATGCAGATTTTGCTTAGGAGTAAAATTCATTTGTTAGAAAAGTATATTAAGTCTAGACCAATAGACCCTTGCAAGGCTTTCGCACTGTAAATTAAGTGCATTTTTCCTAAATTTATATTTGCAATTTTTTTTTAAACCAAACAAATTGTACTAATAGGAGTATACTATGTCAAAAGCTTTTCGTATAAAATCCAACTCAACTTTGTGTATTTACCTAAAAAAGGGGGTGCTGAAATTAGAAAAACTGTGTATGATGATATTAATCTAAAAGTATAAAGAAAATTCAGTTTGTTATATTAGATATGGGCGAAGAATCCTATCCAATGATACCCCATTCATCGTATGCTACTTATTAGTTGAAAAAAGAGATGTTGATAGCAGAAATAATAATTTTTCTCTTGAAATGAACTATTATTTTCTTTGTATTCATTTTTCATGCTTATTTTTAAATATTTTTAGTATAATTTATTTATGTTGAAGGATTCCTATATTTGCGAAAAACAACAGGAAAAATAATCATACAAAAAGAAATCTATTAAAATATATTTTTCAATAATATAAATATAAGATTTTAAAAATTAAAAAATGAAGGGGGGTTGCAATTGCCCCACCTGTCCTTTCTAAATGATGCTTCTGATTTTTATTAATTTTATTGTACACTGACATTTCTATTAAAAAATAGTGGTAACCTGGACAACAATTGTCCAGGCTACCACTATTTTTTAATAGAAATATTTCAGTGTGCGCCGTCGCTCCGTTTAAGATAAAATTAATAGAAATCTGAAGCCTCATCTAGGAAAAACAGGGTGGGGCAATTGCCCTATCTTCCTATTTTTTTTTATATAAAGCGTCCGCTACTGATCCGAAGAGCATCCTATGAATGCCGCATGCCGGACGAGCAGAGGATGCAAATTCTATTTGTTTTATCTGGTCCTATGAGCGTCCTACTGTCATACTATGAATGGCTGAAAATGACGTCCGAAGGACGTGATTAGGTGTCTCTTTCTGTTCCCCCGCGGACGTCCGCTGGATAACGATGGGATATTGTAGGACGTCCGACGGACGAGGCAATATACTGTATAGGACGTCTTTCGTATGTCCTCAGGACGTGTTTGTGTTGTATGGGATGGCATCCGCACGGCGTGAAGAATGCTCGTGGATTAAGTTGGTTATTCTTGTTTTGACACCTTTATTAATGCGGACCATATTGGCGTTGTTATATTATCCCTGTCCTCGAAAGTTTTGAATATCTAGACTATTTATTTCTAGTTCCTTTAATATTTCATTTGTTAAATACTTTCCGTTGTTTCTGCGAGGGCAATAAAACCAACAAAATATTTCTCTATTGCTCCTGTTGAGGAATTGCAAAATCTTAGTATTATTGAGGTGTATAACCTTACTTAAAACCTATCCAATAAAACTGAATCATCAAAATCGATTGATTATGTTTATAGCAAATGAAATGGCGATTCATAGGTATGAAAGTATAAATTAATTGCAAATCAGTAACCCAAAATTATGACAATAAAAAGAACCAGTCGGATGTGCCACCCCAAAACTTTCTTCTATCACATACATTTTAATACTTCAGAATTCGCTAGCACAGTGCTAAAATTAAATGCAAATCTTTGTCCATCATGAGGATTCTAAAGATATGAAATTCCATGTTCTTGAGATATGACAATCGCTATAATCGTGTAAATCATGTAAAATGCAGCATAGCAACGCCACTTGTTGGGTGATTTACACCAAAACTTAATCAGAAACAACTTCTGTCAGCTTCTAACTGAATCTGGAGATTGATGAAAATCCGTGCATTAGTTTTTGAGATAGAGCTATTGAGGAAATCGTCAAAAATGCAGCTTACAGCGCCACCTGCTCGGCGATTTACTCCATAACATAATCAGCACCAATATTTATGAAGGTATATACCTCAATCTGAAGTTTGACGAAAATTCGTGCATTAGGTCTAGAGATAGAGCTATTGCGGAAATTAGGAAAAATGCAGCATAGCAGCGCCACCTGTTGGGAGATTTACACCAAAAAACGTAATCAGCACCAATCATAACAAAGACTAACTGAATATGAAGTTTGATGAAAATACGTGCATTAGTTCTTGAGATAGAGCTATTGCGGATATCAGGAAAATGCAGTATAGCAGTACCATCTGTTGGATCTATTGGGTGATATACACAAATTAATCAGCACCAATTTATATCAAGGTCTAACTGAATCTAAAGTTTTGTGAAATTCTGTGCATTAGTTCTTGAGATAGAGCTCCCACAGAATTTTGTAACATACCGACAGACATTTTCTAAAAACCACCAAATCGTGTTCAGGACCTTCTAAAACGTAAAAATCCATCGAATACCGGAAGTCGAAATTTTTCACGAATCCAATACTTTCTTTTTGTAAAGACAGAAGAAAATAATAACGTTTCACAGACAAATAAATATGCTAAGGAATGTATTTGGATACTGCCGTATCTTACAAATATATGAAATACGTCACAACACTATGATAAATGTATAAAAATATAATAACTTCTTTAAAATAAACAAATAATCAATTTTTCACTTAATAATGGAAAGAAACGTAGCCAGAAGTTCTGCGCATGCGAGTCTCCGAGTTTTGTGAGAGATGATTGGATAAAGCAGAAAGAATTAACGATCCGGGTGCTCCCCGCCCCGAGTATTGCGCGCGGAATCGCCTAACTTTCATAATGTTGAAAGACGACTCTAGATAAATTCTAATACAATCCTACGGAAGTAAATACGTATAACTAAATACCTAAATTTTTAAAAACTTGGATAACTTTTTTGTGAGGCCCCCTCAGGCGCGAGGCCGTCGGCGGTTGCCGACGTCGCCGACGCCTAACGCCGCCACTGGTAACAGCTCACCTATCCCCGACCCAGTGGCGTAGCTACATATTCAGCGCCCTGGAGCAAGTAAAGTTTGTGCGCCCTCTTGTCACTCAAAGAAGTTCTGTGTAATTTTGTTTTGAAGTTACATATATGTATAGTATATATATATATAGTAACTAGCTGACCCGCCCGGCGTTGTCCGGATTCGTTATAATAACGTAAACAAAACACAAGTTTGTATGATTTTATATATTCATAAAGTAGTTCAAATGAACCTGTTTTTAGGGATAGCCCACTGCCTTCGGCAGCGTCTAGTATATTCCCAAGAAACCTCTTTCTGAAAGAACCTGTGACCTGGGTCCCCGCTACCAAAGGCAGTGTATGCCAGGAGTGTTCCGAACGCGCCAGAGGCAATCTAAAACCAAGATGAATGAGTAAACACCGTAGTAATCGAGCCCATAAAACCCGAGGTAAGAATGCAAATCCTGGCGGTGGAACTATAATCTTTAAAACAATCGTAAGCTAAGTTGAATGGACCTATTTCCGTTGAAATAGAGCCCACAACAACCGAAAAAAGAATGCGCCGTTAATGTTCGAAAATGATGGTAACAGAAGTTTAAGATAAACTTCTATAATGCAGAAAGTAGCTGAATAGTAAACTAAGCTTAATTATCCAATTAGCGTTGAAATAGGGCACATTGAACCCGGAAAAGAATGTACCATTAAGGGTGTTCTCAAATCAAAAAGGGCAACTTTCTGACATAAGTTTTAATTTATTTTTGTTCGAAAATGCATGAGACTAGCTAGTGTTGTTGTTCAGAAACTATGTAATTGAGCTGTTTTATCCATTTTTTTGCAAACGCAATAGATCTTTCAGAAAATAATGTCAAAGTAGGCGTTTTGAACCGAATTTCCGCGCGAAGAGAGAAAGAGCACTCAAGAGCGGAAGAAAAACGGGTTTGTCACGTGATCGAATTCGCTTATAACTCAATAGGTAATTGATTGATCAAAAATTGGAAAATACAGTTCGATTCCAAATCGCTTCCATGGCCAGGCTTTCCAATTTTATATCTTTCCGTTAAAAAATGAATTTGTAAATATGTCAAAACATTTTTCGCTTGTTGAGCAGAGCAGTTAAGAACAGCCTTAATGTTCAAAAATGTTGGTAACTGAAGTCTAAAACAAACTTTCGTAATACAGAAAGTAGCTGAATCGTATAGGTTGAATGAACCAATTCCCGTTGAAATCGGGCCCCTAGAATCCGAAGAAAGAATGCACCCCGAAGCAGTGGAATGTGTTTTTCGCCCCCACCCCTGTAAATTTAACGAATTATCTTTAACATTAACGTGACATTGAAATCGGGCCCCTAGAATCCGAAGAAAGAATGCACCCCGAAGCAGTGGAATGTGTTTTTCGCCCCCACCCCCTGTAAATTTAACGAATTATCTTTAACATTAACGTGACATTTAAGTTACGGATAAAACCCCATCCCCTCTAATGTTAACCACTTACCTTTAACGGTAGCGCGAATTTTAATTCACGGCTGTAGTGAGTAAATGTAAGTTGAGGCCGAAAAAGAAGATTAATATTCGAAAAAGGTGGTAACTGGAGTATAAAGAAATTTTTTAGTGGTTTATAAAGTAGCTGGAGGACCCTAGAACTATGCTAAAGAAAATTGCAAGACTATCGGATAATTTTTAAAGAAACTGCACCAAGGACCCTAAGAAGGCGATTAATATTCAAAATTGGTGATAGCTGAAGTGTGAGTAACTTTTTTGTTATTCATGCAGTAGCTGGAGGACCTAAGAAGTTGTTAGGAAAAAATCCTAGTGAATCGGGCCATTTTTAAGGGAACTGTAATAGCCTACTGATAAGGATATAACTGATATAACTTCAACTGATATAAGGAGGCTACTGATAATTGAGAGCAAAGCCTGAGAAGAAAACATGATAAAAGACCCTAGTACTTAGCGCTTTAGATTTTCAATTAGTCGAAATTAAGTATAGGGTATAAGTATTAATCATTAGACATTTTTTTTTAAAGAAGTGCTTAAAAAAGAGCCCTAGGGTCCCAATAAATATATGAAGGTGTTGGCTCGGGGAGAGAAGTCCAAGACTCTATTTTGAAGTTGAGAATGTGACACAATTAGTGGGTGAAAAATGCATGGTGCATAAAAACTTACCCTAGGGGGCCAGTGTCTTAACTGAAATGTAGAAACGGAAGAAAAAAATTCAATGGAAAATGAGCCCCAAAAATGAATGTCGGATTAAAAGGGGGCAATTTATTAACAATTTAGGGCACAGAAACTTCAAGTGGGCTCGTATCAAGCCCCAGGGGTTCAGGGTCTCAACTGGAATGTAGTTGGGGCAAGGGCATCAAGAAGGCGATTAATATTCAATAATATAATAATTTGGTGGTAGCTGAAGTCTAAAAAAATTTTTATATTGTTCATGTAGATTTCCTAAAATGTTGTTACAAAAAAAAGTTAGTGAATCAGACCATTTTTAAGGGAGATATAATAGGAGGTCCAAAAGGGGCCAACTGATAGTTGAGAGCAGGGCCCTAAGATGAAAACATGTTAAAAGGTTCTAGTACTTAGCACTTTAGATCTCAATAAGTCGCAATTAAGCATAGGGTAATGTATTAATCATTCGAATAAAATTTTAAAGAAGCGCAAAAAAAAAAGTGAGGCACTAGGTGCCCAATAAAAATATGAGGGTGCTGAGCCCAGGGAGAGGAGTCCAAGTCTCAATTTTAAAGTTATGCCTTTGGGAGGTTGACAATATTAGGGTGTGAAAAACGCATGGCGCTCAAAAATTTCAAGGGACCCAGAGTCTTAACTCGAATGTAGAAACGGAGAATAACTAAATGGGAAAAGGGCCCCCAAAACGAAATCTGATAAAAGGGGGGGGGGGGGAGGTAGGTTCTGAGCAATTCAGGGCATACAAACTGAAAGGTGCTCTTTGGGGGGGGGGGTCATAAAAAATTAAAAATCTGAGCTTCAGGTGATCAGGACCTATCTTGGACTACCCTCACCCAAATTTTCAGACTTCTATATTTCGCAGTATATTTCGCTAGCCACCACAAAGAGCGAAACTTCCTTTTATTAGTATAGACTAGCTGACCCACCCGGTGTTGACTGGGCCCATGATAATATTCTTAAATGAACCTGAAATTTGTATGATTTTATTTCTTAAGGCTGTTCTTAAATCCAAAGGGACAATTTTACGGCATACGTTTTAATTAATTTTTGCTCGAGAACGCATGAAACTGCCATGTGTTGTTGTTACTCAGAACTTTGTAATCGAAAGACGTTTTCCGTAAACACAATAGATTTTACAGAAAACACTGTCAAAGTTGGCATTTTCAACGGAATTTCCCGACGAAAGCAGAAAAACTAGTCAACGAAGGCAAAAAAAAGTCTTGTCATATATCTTTAACACGATTTTGTCTGAAATACGTGCTCGATGACTGCGTGAAAAATCGGTTTAAAAAATAAAAAAAAAACAGTCCTGTTCTAACATATAGGCAAAATAGGTAACCGCCGGCCGTTCTGATTATCATCACATTTATAGACAATATTGAAACAGTCCCATTTTCATATTAAAATGCAATTTTTAACAAAAAAAGAATGTTTGAATTATATTTTCTTTGCCGAAAATATTCTTTATAAATACTTTCGCACATCAAGCCCAAAAATCAATGTAATACACATTTATATAGGGGAAATTACAACCACAGCATTGTACGAAAACACGAAGCCTACACATTTCAAATAAATACTTAATAAATGATAATAAAATACGTATATATATTTTTTTTTAAAGAGAGGCCACGCTCTCAGACAGGATAAAAATTCTTGGGGTAGACCATGTCGCTATTGGTCACAGAGAAAATTACAGAATATATACGTTAGGTTTTAAAAGATTTAAATGGTCCTCTGAAGCAAAGAAACTTTCAAGAAAAAACAATCAGTTCTTCTGCCTTGCAAAAAGAAGTAAAAATCATTAATAAAAAATGCTTCAAAAAAGTGATCTTTTAAAAAATTATTAAATGATTTAAGACTTTTCCTATCTAATGTTTATAGCAAATTTTAAAACTATTAGCTTCACCTGAGGGAGGTAGCAGCTTTTACCTGGTTTAGGGCGCACCGACCCACAGGTCGGTTGCCCGGCGGGGCAGTCTGCCTTATTTAATCCTAAAATTCAGCGATTAAATAAGGTTTAATGAGGAAAAATACTGCTACAAAAAAGTGGTATAATTTTGCATACGCTATAATCAAGCACTAAGGAACACTGAATTAGGTACTTAACTTTTTTCCTCTTTTTAAATCTTATCAATTCTGCATTTGACATTTGTAATATTTTCAAAATCTCAAAAACAATACTCACAAAATTTAATGCTTCCCATCACCCCCATCCCGTCTAAATTTTGTCGCCATTGGCTGATGTGTAATATGTTTAAATCCAGCTCTTATTATTGCTCTGTATTGATGCATATTTAGTTTCCATGAAACAAACAAACAAACAAAAAACCCTTCAAAATTTTCGTCTGTAAAATGGTCAATAATTTTCTTCAACTTGTCAGGCTATTTTTTTTTACAAATCGTAAAATTACTAGTGTTACATCGTACATATAGGTTTCTCAGCGATCAATTCTTTGGCTACCATTATTTCTGTACAGTAATCATCATGATAAATTTCTAAAACATTTTAATAGAAATGTACCAGAAAAAATATATTTTGGGAAAAGTGGTAGCCAGTAAAGTGATCGATGAGAGCCCTGTTAAATAAGTTTTGATTACTTTAAGATCTGAAAATCTTCAACACTCGTCTACAGAAAAGTTACAGAAAAAAATCAGGCATGCTGAAACGGTGTTAGAGAAGTTACTTGAGGCTGCAATATGGTATAAATTAAAATGTCCTTAATAGAAGTCATTTGTTTCAACTGTGTATGAAAACATGCTTTAAATCGAAATAGTTGAGGTTAAACATAAGGCAAATATATTTTAGGAATACGCTGATTGTAACAAGATGTATCTATAATGATTAATAATATGATTAATAAGGAAAAAAATATGTAAATATTTTTAAATAAAAATTTCTTAATTCAAAAATCTTTATTTCGCTTTTTCTAATTTTGCGCCCTTAGGATTCGTGCGCCTGGAGCAGTCTGCTCCACGGTAGCCACGCCCCTGCCCCGACCCATTTGGCCTCCCTTCAATAACGATTTTAATCAATATCATACTCCCATTCATGGACAGAAATTTAAGATGAAAATCAAAGTTGGTATTGCATTGGACTCATAATATTAAGATCTGGAACTACTTTTTGAAATATTAAGAGATAGAAGAAAGTTCCAACTCGTTGATCAATAAATTTAGTACTTGCCGAGTTATAAGAGATTCTTGTCACGTGGTTTTTCTCCTTTCCCGTGTTGTCGCTAACTTTGACAGTATTTTCTCAAAGATATATTGACTTTTTATCAAAAAATGGATAACACCCATCGAGTAGAGAGTTTCTAAATAAGAACTCCTGCCAATTTTATACGTTTCCGAAAGAAGAAAAAAAATGAATTCAAAAATGTGTCAGAAAGTTTGAATTTGCGAAAAGCCTTCATAAATGACAGAGAAATATTTTCACAAATCTACTTTTTATTATCCAGCTTCCAATGCTAGGATGTTTTTCAATCCTCCCTTTTTTCTTTTATTCTAAACTACATGGATCTTTTAATGAATTCTTATTTGAATGTTGAAACGCCTAAGAATCTAAGTAATCATTAATGTTGCTATTCTATAATTTCTGTTTTGCGAACACATCGTAATTTTAAACTATACTGTAAAATTATCCCATAAATATGTATGCAGTATTCTTTAAAGGAATCTTAATTATAGGTTAAGAAAAATCTGAATTTTTTGCAGAAATCGAGTTGGGCCGAGCCGGGACAGGAAATTCCGGCCCATGCAGCAGACCTCTAACCTGCTTGCCAAAGTTAAAAACATAAATATGAAATTTTCGACATTTTTTTCGAAATTTTTAAAAAATGACGCCAGATTGCGATGGAGTTAGAGAGAAGCGGCTTTTCTAATCACAGCATCCTGATGTGCAAGGTTTTGTCAGCATCTTTACGTATGAAATAGTTCTAATCAAGCATTTTGTGTATTTTTCTCCCAATTCTTAGCACCCGACCGCGAAATTCTAAAATGGAGGGCCAAAATCACAGTCAGGTGAAATACAGCAACCTCATTGGTCGTGTGGTCGCGTGGTTTTAAGAGAGATAAGAGTGAGGATCACCAACTTGTTTCTCCATTTGAATTTTGAAAGGAGTGAGGTGATAAGTAATTTTAAAGCGATTGTTACCTTATTTACAGTTATGCATTATTTACCTTATTATATTGTTCGCTTTTATTTATAATAAACAATAGAAATCAACTCAACTAAGCTATTTTAATAACATTTTATACAACGAGAGTGAATAATTTAGATTATAAGTTGTAACAATTTTTAAATGATATGACATGACAAATATTCTTTAATAAAAATTTTGTTTTTATTGAAAAATACTTGTGATATCATTTAAAAATTGTCTATAAATTCCGTATGGTAAAAAATTCAATAAATCTTCTCCTCTACCCCCCCCCCCTTCACCATTTAAATCCATAAAATCACAAAAAATTAATATTATTCTAGAAAATGTCAACAACTATAAAAAAAAAAAAAACGCTTTTTCTAGACTTTAAAATGGAAACTTTAAATTAACAAAATTATATTAAAAAATTACACAAATAATTTAAAAAATACAGAATTTAATGTTTTAGCATTAAATGAAAAATAAAACCTTAAAAATAAATTCAAAAACTTTTTTAAAAGTCGCTCCAGGTACTCCGCCCGTAAATTTAAATATGAAAGTAAAAAAGTTTTTCTGTTGTTAACCCTTTATACCCGACGGTACACTAAAGTGCCATTAAAATAACTTGTTATAAAACTAATTTAATACATCGATTAGTAAGTGGTAAAACTTTTTAGAATGAATTATAGATATTTTACTTTATCTTGTTCAAAAAACATTATTGGTTGCACAAAAGAAAAAAAACAATTTTTTTTTTTCATCTTTTTTAGCTTTCTTGACGTTGGCAGATTGGGGGGGGGGGGGGGGGGGGTCGGAAATATTTCTATTGTAAGAAATTATGTTTGTATATTGTGTAATTCTACAAAATACTAAAAAAAAAAAAGAAAAAAAAAGATTTAAAATAAAAGATTTGAGGGGAGTTACAAATATTGCACAAAATCCCTATAAATTCAATTTAATTAATTAATTTTGGCAAAATCTTTCTAAAATTTATTAAATGATTGTGTAAATCATTCAATAAAATTTGAGTAAATTAATATAGTTTCAAAAAATCGCAAAATATGCTTTAGAAAATGAAATTTTCATAAATTCATAATTTGGGACATAAAAGGTAAACATTCTTTTATAGATATTCAATGTTTATCTTAAAAATCAAGCCTAGTTTCATGACTGCTATTCAAGTCCGCTACAATGTGTTAATTTGGCGTAGACCCTGATTATGGAAATTTCCTTCGTTTAATTTACGATTAGAAAAGCAAGAACTTGTGCATTTATTTTAAAAATTACAATTTTCTCTCTCTCTCTCTCTCCCTCTCTCTCTCTCTCTTTTTTTTTTTTTTTTTTTTTTTTTTTACATATTCAAAAGGATAAAAAGCATAGTTTAAACAACCTTTCAAGATTTCTAAATTGTTTTTTGAAACATAAAATCATAAAATAATTAATTAATTAATGATAAAAGTGCATTTAAAAATATATATTACATTCTTTGTATTTTATTTATATTTTATTTTTTATATTTTAATATTTAAACTATTTCATTGTTGCAGTTTCACAGCTAATTGGCATATTTTAGCGTGCATTGATTTGGCACATAATTAATTCCATTATTAATTAAATTCTCAAAATATTAAAATGTTATATTCTCATCGAAAACACACCTGCTTTCATAATTTTTATAATCTTAGCTTACCAGGAAGTGAGTGAAAAATCGATTTAAAATTTTCAGATTTAAATACGTGAACCAGGAAACAAAATAACTTATTGTACATACTATTACAAAATTGTTCATGTAATATTTTTTGTTCTGTTTATCCTTAATGATTAAAATCGGTTTAAAAACTGGCATTATTTTTTAAAATTATTTTCCATTAGGCAAAATTTTTTGAAAGGTTTTAGTATTCTAAGTTAGTTATTAATTTTTTCTATAGAAAAGTGCGAATATTTGTTTTATTTTGCATTTTAAAAATAACACAATGGGAAAAAAGCAAGTTTCATTTTTAATTTTCATTAACAAAAAAATTAATTATTAAAAAATTTTTACAGCTTAAAATCGAAATCTTTCATTCACATTTTATAAAAAGTCATCAAAATATCTTGAGTTAATTTCGATGGCTTATTTTAAATGAAACAGAAAAAATTCGCTTCATAATTGCCGACATGATTCTAACCTTCTTTGGTTTGGGTGTAAAATTGCGAAAACCCTACCTCACCGATTTTTTCTCGAAAAAGGGAGTATTCGATGTTTCCCCTAGCGCTAGAGATTGCTGTCTGAAATGGACGCGACTCAATGACCAATGAGGTGCTTGGATTTCACCTGACTGTGATTTTGGCCCTCCATTTTAGAATTTCGCCACCCGACCTTACCCAACTTTTCCTAGTAAAAATCATTGTTAAACTAAGAAAGTTCTTTTGAGGCTAGAGACTCCGTATAAATGTTTATGCGAAAATACATTCATTTTCAAATTTACTTAAATCCATTCTTAAAAAAAAAATGCATGCAAAAGAGGATGATTTCAGAATGGCATAAAAATAGCGGCTATAGCGAGGATCGTTTAAAACGTTGATGATAGAACCATAGGCGTAACCAGGGGGGGGTGCCCTGGGTGCCTGGGCACCCCCCCCCCCCCGCTTGCGCAGACTCAAACACAATTATTTAAAAAAAAAGAAAAAAAAAAAGAAGAAGAAGTGATAGCAGAGTTCAATTAGTTTATCAAATTAGTTTAGTTCAGAAAACTAACAGCCTAAGTTTTGAAATGTGATAAAGAAAAGCAACCCACGTTCTTTTTTTTTTTTTTTTTTTTTGAAGAAAATTTTGGTGTTTATCTTTTTTTAAACTAGACTATTTACAAGAATCTGTATTAGTCATAGTAAGTCAAAAAGGTGGCTTTATAATCCCACTTTGAAGTCTTTTTTTTTTTTTTTCTTTTGTAGGAAACACCGTTTTTTCCATTGCACGTTTCTGCAATTTCATGAGAAATTAACGCAACTTCTTGACGATTATAGAAACTATTTGTCTCTTTGCTTTCGTAGTTTAAAATCTAGAAAGAAGCAAAAAAAAAATTGAAAGGGATGCAGATGTGAAACGATAATTCCAAAATGCGATTAGCCGGGGGAAAGGGGGGGGGGGGTACACAAACACTGCCTCCTTTGAAAATGAAAAATAATAGCACAAAAACTTTTAATTAATCTGGAGGTTGGTTGTTTGGTTGAATTTCGTGTTTCGCGGCCCTTTTCTGACATTCGTAAAAGAAATATGGTTTGAGTCTTTCAAGTCAATATAGTAATTTTTTTCCTCTGAAAATTTTTATACTATTTTTAGAGTTTCTTCTCGTTTCGCGGTGTTCTTTTGAAAGTAGGAAAAGGATTCCGGTTTCAATCTTTTAGCCCAGTGCAGTAAATTTTGACCAAATTCGCGATTTTATTCTGCGATAATTTCATGATATTTACAATTTTTTCCCAAAATCGTTTGACTAAATTCGCGTCTTTTGTTGAAATCCGTACTTTTCATCTCTAATCTTTGACAAAATTCGAGTTTTTTTACAGCGATCCTTTGACAAAATTAACATTTTTTACCGCCATATTTTGACGAAATTGGCATTTCTTTAGCACGATCCGTCGATGAAATTCGCGTTTTCTTTCCTCGTTCTTTTGACGAAATTCGCGTTTTCTTTCCTCGTTCTTTTGACGAAATTCGTTTTTTCTTTTCGCAATCATTTGACGAAATTCCCGCTTTCTTTCTGCGATCCTTTGACGAAATTCTCGTTTTCACCGCGATCCTTTGACGAAATTCTTGTTTTTACCGTGATCCTTTGACGAAATTTATTTTCAGTGTGCGACCGATTGGCGAAACTGATTTTTTTACAGGGAGATCATTTGTCGAAATTCGCGGTAGTTTTGTGCGACCCATCGGGAAAATTCTCGATATTTTTCCGTACCAATTAACAAAATTCTCTACTCTTTTCTGCGACATTTTGACGAAATTTGCAAAGTTTTTTCGTCAATTGTTTATCGAAATTCGTAATTTTTTTGCACAATTTTTTGACGAAATTGGCGATTACTTTCTGCATTCCTTTACCGAAATTCCCGATATTTTTCCTCGATCGTTTGAAGAAATTCTCAAATTTTTCCGGGACTGATTCAGGAATTGATTTTGAGAAATTCCATAAAATAAATAAAAATCTCGGACTTCAAATTTTTTTTTAAATACTCACTGAAGAATCACAGGTCTGTGAAAAATTTTGGAAGGCGAAATAGGGAGGGGCACAGCAGTTTTTATTATGTGGGACTTTCCTTTTGTGTGCGCAAATCGCGCGATCCCGCACGTTATTTCAAACCCTGTCCCTCAAAGAAAACTTCATTACTAGTGGAATTTCGTTGTTGTTTTAACAGACATAGAATTAAACAAATCTAGGATTTAGGGAAGGGGGGGGGGACCGTCTTCGACAACGTACTCCCGAGCAAGCTACGACTTCTTCTGTCTCGAAACAAGCTAATCTTGAATTATTGCGTTTTTTATTTCGAGCAAAATTAAATTTTCAGCTTTCTTATAAGAACTGATTTGACATTATTCCAATTTGATGTTAAGGGTGTATTCCAATCCAAACTGCTTATTTTCTGATTTATTTTTAAATTCATTTTTGCTCTCAAACGCATCAAACTGGCAAATTCTCTTATTTAGAAACTACATAATGTGCCGTGCTTGTCGATTTTTTAATAAATGCAGAAATTTTTGCAAAAAATGCTGTCAAAGTTGGCATTTTGAAACGAATTTTCCGAAGCGAGAGATCTGGGAATTAAAAAAATGGTCATACTGAGAAAACAATTGTTTAAAACTCAAATTCTAATTAATTGAGCGAAAAATGAAATCACACGGCCTCTTATACATCTCTTCAAAAATCCTCTCAGCAAGTTTCATGTTTTTCCTTTTAAAAATGAGTCTGAAAATGTCTCAGAAAATTTCGAGCTGTTGAGGGTGGAAAATTATTTTTCCGAATACACCCTTAATCACGACAATTACAAAAATTATCGAAGAGGTTTTTTTTGTTTAAAAAAAAGCCAAAAAATCGTCTAAAAGCACGAAAACCCTCGCTAAAAATTGCATTAAATATTTAGAAAAGATTAAAAAACCACAGGGAACGAAAATTAACTAATTGGGTAAAAGATTTAAACCGGATTCCTTTTAGGAATGTCGGGAAAAAAAATCACTGCGAAATGCGATAAAAACTCTCTAGAAATAACATTAAAAAATTTTTTTTATTGAAAAATCGCTGTAAGAATCTCGAAAACACTTTATTGAAAAGAAGACAAAGTTTGCTGGATAAAATATTGAAATCGGATTCTTTTTTTACTAATTTGAAAAAATTGCAGTAAAATGCGAAAAAATTAGCATAAAAAATTAATTGAAAAATTACAGAAATTGTCTTCGATATGCATGAGTTCAGGCATACAGGTCCTATCAAATCTTACGGCTGTGCGATCTGCAATTTTTTTTTTTTTTTTTTTTTTTTTTTTTTTTGAGTTCAGCGCGCGCGTACACACAGAGAGACAGACAAGCACCTCTCTGTATTATTACAGTCGCATCATGATAGTACAATTTTTATTCATCTTGATAAAATTTAGTGTATATTATCATGAGCTGCTTTACCTAATATATTCGACACATTCTGAGGTAAAAACATGAATTACAGTAATTTTACGCCTATAATCCGCGGATCAAACAATATCGGACCCAGAAATCGTGTTTCATACAACGTATCTTGTTCAATCGCGATGAATATTTAACTTCAATTGCGAAATAAAATTTAGGAGTCGAAACATGATTGTTTGATCCGCGGATTATAGGCTGGAAATTACGGTATTAATGAATATTATAATTATTTATAATATTATAATAATTATTTACATAGACTTTCCTCCAAAATGTCTTGGATCCCTCCGGTGATCCCTAAGAAGTCATGACGTCACATTCTGAAAAACTTTCGTACGTATGTACTCGTACTGGTGTACCGCATGTATTATTTGAGATTTATTATCCGGCAAAATTTCATCGACAAGACTTTGACTGAGATGATTTTAGATCTCATGCAGTGTTCCCTTGTGCATATAGAAGTTTCTAGCATGATTAAAAACCTTTTTTAATCTTTATAAGAAGTTAGGGTGCGAAATGGTTTTACACTTGTGACCACATTTTGTCACTGTCTTATGTCACTGATGGAAGGACATTTACATATCTTTTTTCTTTTTACCATTAGATTTAGTTTTGATGTTTTACACCCCTTCTCATCCCTCCTCACGCAAACAAAAATCGCGTTTGAGCCCTTTTTAAAAGAAATATCGCACAATTATACCTTCTAAGATGAAAACTTGTATAAAACGGAAATTCGACCGGTTTCATGGAGTTCCGTTTTAGCAGGTTTTACTATATAAGATATTGTTTGTATCCAATAAGTTCAGGTTAAAAAGTCTGGGCACCCCCCCGTTCAAAAGGCTGGTTACGCCTATGGAAACATTCTTCTGATTGCAAAAAAGCTTACCAATCAAGTATAGCTTTCGTTTTATAAGGGGGTGCCTCTATATTAAAATACCAAATTTCGTCTTTCAATACAAATCTGTTTCGATAAATGTGTTTGTCTTATCCTATTCTAAAAGTACAAAAGGCATTCAAATCGGTACCAGCTGAACGTGTATCTAGAATATCTGCTTAACAAAAGTGGGAAGCCCGGTTCTGGAATCGAGGTTCCTTCTACTCGTGGTCGATAGAAAAAATAAATTGGGAAAGAGAATTTATATTTTAATGAATGTATTTAGATAATACTTTTTTGTAATAAATTGAATAAAATGACTTTTTTTTTTAAATGAGGCCATTCAAACATTTTTGATTAAAAATGTGTGTGTGTGTGTGTGACATTTCGGGGTGTGGTGGGGGGGAGCGTTGAATCTCATAACCCCCCTTTACTGGCTCAGCAAAAAGGAAGAGGAAGCAAAAGAGTGTAAAAATTCCAGAGAAGTGTGTTCAAAAGCTAAAAGTAGTGAATCATTTATTTTCCCTCCCGCTCGGATGTTTGCGATGCAAAACACTCGAGGAACGAGTTTTTTCGATGTCGCAGTCCCATCCCGATATGGTCAAAAACGAGCGCGCTCTCGCTCTCCGCACGACGTCACACCTGCGGGGTGAAGGGGTCGTCCGCAAATGGAGAAAAGATTCTGTTTTATTTTTACATCCATTTTAGCAGACGTTAGTCGCAATTGTATAGGGGCATGGAGGGAGCCTCACAAAAATCTTAGAGAAAGGGAAAGGCTCTTTCCAAATCGTCCTCTTCGTCTTAACAGATCGCTGAATTTTGTCGAAGAGGGGTACTTCTTAAAAGTAAGAACCGCTGGCTCCTTCCTTTTTGCGCCCAAAATCCACTTATCTCCCATTTTCCAAAGATCCCCTCTTGTATGATACTTTTAACGATTTTTATTCTTAAATCATTCCTATTAAAATAGATGTTTTCTAATCTGAGAAAGGATTCTGCTTTTGAAAAATCGAGTGAACTGGAAAGCGATCGACGCGTCAGGGGGGCGCGGTTCGCGTTCGGGCCCTTTTCGACGGAGGCGTGTGTTTGTGTGGGGCCCACGTGTGTTTGGGGACGGGAGAAGCAAGGGCTCGGCAGAAGGAAACGAACTGAACCATGAGTGAGTACGGCTGGGTGCGACGTCGCATCGACCGACTATTCGGGGACCGGACGAGGTACCTGGTCGTTGGACCGGGGGGTCTCTGGTTGCACGAACCCAGGCACGATGATCAGGTGAGAATGACATTATTTCTATTATTGTTTGAGTGATTCCCCCCCCCACCCCACCCCCAAGAAGCCGTCCTCGTGGATTCGAGGGAGCGAACCTTATTTATTTTGTTATGGGCTTGACAAGGGAACCTCTGTTCACTTATCATTCGCATTCGACTGTGGAGCGATGTTATAACAAAAATGAAGGAACTACGGAGAATGGGTTCTCAATAACCTGTTTAAGAAAAGTCAAAAGGGATGACTATTTTACGAGTCCAATTCCTATCGCGAATGGAAATGTGATTTCGCCCCCTCCCACAGTTCCCTGCATGAGGGATTGATTTTATTTGAATTGAGTGGCTCATTCCAATCTCACAGCTGTTCGTATTAGGTAGCTTTCATTACAAAAAGCTACCTATTGCAGCCGTTCGGAGGAAAGCGATTTCAAAAAATTTTGGTATATTTTCATCGATCATGACCCCCAGACCCCGAAACCACCCTCCGTTCAAAAGTTGATATATATATATATATATATATATATATATATATATATATATATATATATATATATATAACCAATAATTAAACATAACCTACCACCATCAAAAACCATAATATTATGAATTAAAGCTGTAAGTATATATATAAAAAAAAAGATAAAATATTTATAAGAATATTATGGAAGAAAAATAAGAAAGTGGACACCGACAAATAATGGAAATGCTTATATATTGAATTACGTTTTCAAGGGCACAGAATTCAATGATATAAGCAAAATGGTTGTTTTCTGTGGGAAATATAAGCTAAAGCTAAAAGTTATTTTCCCCTGTGCCCTAACAACCATTAAAATCAAGTGAATTGATTAAAAATGAAAACAGAATAGAAACAAATAATATGAATTGGAAAAAACAATAAAACCTATTTAAATATTTATAGGATATAAAATGAAATAATAAACACCATACCGATTAATATTTTAGAATAAATCCACGCTCACATGGCACCCATATCGTAAAGATTAAGGTTAATAAAACAGTTAAGAAATCACAGTAATTGATACCATAGGACACAGTTAATACATATTGAAATAAATGTTAAATAACTTTTAATATAATATAAAATAATATAAATAGAAAGTAATTACATAATTAAAATGCACTATTAAATTAATTAAAAACCGTTAAACAATATCGTCAAAATTAAGCTAAAAATTCCCCCTGGTGTAGTAAATTATAACTGAAATGTAGCTGGAAGAAGTAAATCTAGAACTTATCGAAAAAAAAAAACACAAATTGTGGTGCTGCCATCTAGTATTACATTTATGATTTAATTGTCAAAAGACTTGCTTCAGTTATACGCAATTGAATGTAACAATTGTTTTATTAACAGCAAAACCAAAAATATCCTTATATATAGATAATTATAAACTGAATATAAACCACACAATGTATTTAAAAAAAAAAAAAAAAAAAAAAAAAAAAACTATTGTTAATAAAATTTAAAAAGCATGCAAAATATTCTATTAGCAAATTTATTTAATCTACACTAAGAATTTAAATAATTCTAGAACATCGATAAAATATAGCATATAGCTATATGCTATAAAACAGAATAAATTCATTAATAATTAATATAAATAATTATTAAAAATATAAAAATCTTTAATAAAAACTATTATATATAAGATAATTATAAAATGAACAGGAAATAAAAAACATATGGTAGTATAAAGAAGGTGAACTGATACTTAAATTCCAATTACCTAAAAAGCACAAATATAGTGTGTGGATTATTTTATACATCCATAAAAATCCTAAAAGTATGAATGTGGGACATTCAAAAACAATAAACCGATAATAAATTATATAACACTAGGTGAAAATAAATAAATATTAAAATATTAATAAGAATAGAGGAATAATAATAAATATAATTACCCAATTTTAATCCATACAGTATAACTTTATTTATATTAAACATACTTATATGTATATTAATCACTATAAAAATGGCATACTATTAGTAATTAATATGATATTGTCCTTATTAAATTAAAATTTATAACAAATGATTGTAAATAAGAGTAAACAATAATAAAGCTAATAATTAATGAAATACACCAATTACATATAAAATATCAATATATATATATATATATATATATCTGATCTTTGTCACACTGTAACTCTCGTATTTATGAACCGATTTGGTTGAAACTCGGTGTGTACATAGTACAAATAAATGTCTCGACCGAGTTCGTTGGCCAGCTTCATCCGCCATATTGTTTCAAAATGGCGGCCATTTAAAAATTTTAAAAAAATTTAAAATTTAAAATGAGGTACCAAAAAATTGGAAAATGAAAAAGATTTTTTTGTATGTGTTTGACCTTAATACCAAGATTCCGGAACAGTTTTTTTTTTCTTTTATATCTAAAAAAATGGCTGAGTTATAGTATTTTGAATTTCTATTGTGGCTGACATTTTGAAACAGCCTGATTTTTGTCACGCGATAACAGGCGTATTTATGAACCGATTTGGATGTAACTTGGTGTGTACATAGTACATACCAATGCAGGGGCTCGCCGACCCAGTGTGCAAAGTGTGCGGCGCACACAGGCGTCGAAGTAGTAAAGACGCCAAAAATTTCATTTGAGGAGCAAATACTTAAAAAAAATACTTAATTTAATTATACTAAAATGCACTACATTTTCTTGACATCTGAATCGCAAATTTACACCAGACAAACTTTCTTTTAAATATTCAATTCTTTTTTAAAGAAATCATTTCGTTTTATTCTACTTCTGAGTCACCTAATAAGGGATTTAGACGGAGACCTGTCCAACCTTTATAAACACAGGCGCATCTCAGTTGCAAACAATAAAAGGCGCTATAATTCACATGACTGAAGTGAAAACATGCAACACTATTATCTCACTCAGGGGCGTAGCCACAGATATTTTTTCGGGGGGGGGGGGGAGAATTCGAAAATTTCCCAACTTGAAACTAATTGCTCCGATTTTCGACTAAAATGATATGCACAACGTGTGTAATAATTATAATGATACTTTTGCATAAAAAATTCCTTTCCAAAGAAAAATTCTGAAACTGAAAACAAAAATTCTAATTATGGGTTTGTTTACTAAAAATATAAATACGCTTTTTACTTTCTTCTATCTTTACAAGAAGAAAGTATTGGATTCGTGAAAAAATTCGACTTCCGGTTTTAGACTGATTTATACGTTTTAGTAAGTCCTGAATACGATTCGACTGTTTTTAGAAAATATCTGTCTGATCTATGTGATACAAATTTTGTGGACGCTCTAACATAAGAACTAATGCACGAAATTTAATAAAACTTTAGAGATTCACTTATACAATCGAACCTCGTTAACGCGAACACTCAAGGGGAAGCTTTTTTTGTTCATATTAAAAGTAGTTCGTGTTATCAGAACTTAACTACATTACATACAACTGGACGAAGCAATCGGAAACAGTTCGTGTTAACGAGGTTTGACTGTACCTTGATAAAAATTGGTGCTGATTTGTTTTTGCTGTAAATCGTCCAACAGGTGGCACTACTATGCGGCATTTTTCACGATTTACATGATTTTAGCGATAATTATATCTCAAAAACTATTGCACGGAATTTGATCAAACGTCATATTCCGTTAAACCTTGACATAATTTGATGCAGATTAGCTTTTTATGTATATCATATAGCAGGTGGCACTGCTATGCAGCATTTTTCACGATTTTGAGATAGCTGTATCTCAAAAACTAATGCACGGAATTTAGTCAAACTTCATATTCCACATAAGTTGCCACATAAATAGATCCTTATTAGGCTTGGGTCTATACTGTCCAAAGCTATCGCTTTTGTGCACTTTGAGTAAGGAATTTTGGTTGCAGACATCTATGAGGCTGGGTGCCAAAATTCAATGATTTGTTTGAAAAATGCTATGCTTATATCTCCTTTTTAAATGCACACTTCAACAAATCTATATCTTTAGAGTTTGTTATTATAGGCAAAGAATTGTAATTTAATTTTGGCACTGTGATTGCAAATTTTGAGGCATTAACATGTATGGAGTAGAAGAAAATTTTGGGATTGGCACATCCGACTTGTTTTCACTTAATAATAATTCTTGTGGTCTTCAAAGAAGCCCACCTGCTAATAACATCGCTTAGTTTAATAAAATTCCCTATTTCACTTTCATATTTTAAAAGCATTAGGCTGTCAAGTCTATCATCCCTCATTGTAGCTTGCAATATATATTTTTTAATTTTTATTTGACTAAAGATTCTTTCCTTAGATGCAACGCCATAAAGATAAGCTGCTGTGAATGTTAAGGTACGAGTATATAGTTTGACGGCGTGACCCAAATAGTCTTTGAATTTCATGGCATGAGTAAAAGGTTTGTTAAGTGAGTTGGGATTTGGTTTATTTCTATTCGACTCTGAAAGTCATGTACATCCGGTTTCTCATATCCAGGTGGAAACATTATTAACTTTTCCCTTGCACAATTGTAATTTAAATATGGAATGAATTGCTGCAATATTCTCTTGATATAGGGAACATTGTCATTCAAGCCCATTACTAAATTCCGAAATTTTCTTGTATTTCTTATAATTCTTTACTGTAAAACTTCTGTATCAATGTCCATTGCTGTGCTATTATTTTTACCTATTGCCTTTGGTGAAACTGTTTTCCTACGGTGCTTTCGGAATTCAGCTTCTCCAGTCACATCCTAATATTCATAATTGTTTGTGATCTTGTCTGTAAGGAAATCTTTATTTCTTCAAAATTTTATTCAAGTGCAACGTGTCAGTGTTACAGTGCATGTCGATTTCTTCTTCAGTTGATGAACTGCTTTCATGGTCATATTTCTGTTCCAAAGTAAAATCGTCCATTTTTTATTTTTTTCATCCTCGAATGGATTTTTAGGTACTCCAAAATCTTGCACGAAAACTCTTTTCATATTATGAAGGGTTTCTTCGTGCTGAGATTTATAGTAACTTTTTAGAACAGCTTTAAACACAGAACACTGGACTTTTGGTTTAAAATTTTATAAACACATATAAATATAAACGAACAGGACTGATATATATTTCCGCACACAAATAAAGGTAAAATGTGACAAATTTATCTAAACTAACGACTTCTTATATCCGCATTTGCTCGCATAACGCTTTTTACTTGACAGCGAAGGGTTAACTAATTTTTGCGGCAAAAAAATCACGAGAATGAGTAAAATATCGTCCAAAAATCGCCAAATTAGTCAAAAAAGTTGTGAAAACTCATCAAATCTTCTTGACCATAGCTGTGTTATAACTATTGAGTACATTCTTTTCTGTTGTGCTACCAATTTCCAAAAGAAGCTGCAATCCCTTTGGATTAAAATAGTTGGATTCTTTTTTGGGAGGAGAAGGGGAGGTAGGGTGAAATTTTTGAGAAAGGAACAAAGTTTTAGAGGAAATAAAGGAACTGGTTAAGGAACTGAATAGTCAGTTATTGATGGACAGGAGTAGAGAAATTTAGGTCTGGTACAATATTTTTGTAGAACTGAAAAATACAATGATAGATTGAGTGTGGCTGATTTCTTTTTGTATTTCTTTTGATAATTTAACTTGTTTACTGTTGCAGTACTCAAAATAATGACCAAAACAATAAAAAATTCGTAATTTTTTAACTATTACTTTTAAAAAAGAAGATGTCTCAAAAATCTAGAATTTCCCAACTCTAACCTCAAATTTCCCAACTTCACATATATTGGGGGGGGGGGAGGCTCCCCCCCATAACCCCCCATGGCGACGCCCCTGATCTCACTGTAGTGGTAGAGCGTAATATACAGTTTTATTGTTTAGTTAGGTGCTAAATTCCACCTGTTTTTTATTTTTAAATAGCAATCGTCGCCTTACTGCAGAATTAAGATGAAAATTACTATTCGAAAATACTGGTAAAAGTTCCCCTGCGGTAAGCAGGCTATTTATAGAGGTAGACTTAAACGTCTCTCACAGCCAAAAGTTCTTTATGACTCAGAAACTATGTAGAAATAATTTTCCGAAATAGTAATATAAATCATAATATTTTTCATAGGGGCAACCCATCTTCAAAAGTTTTATGCGTGAAGGAGCTAGAATCACCCAATAACAAATGAATAGCATTAAATAATTCAAATTAAACAACGGTCACTGACAACTATCAAAAGAACACCATTCAAATATTTTCGATTTTAAAGAAAGAATCGTTTAAAATGGATTTTTAATTTTAAAAATAGCTAGTAAGAGGAAACATTCGAGTAGGCGCCAAGAAAACCAAAGGGCGGTACCATGGCGTCCGCGTTGGACAGTCCTGAATAGAAAAAAAAACAATACAAAACCAGAACTTGTACAGTGTAGAGATTTTAGATTGGAGATACTTGTGTCAGCTATATGGGACAAATTTTAAAATGAAGCATCAGCAATGTGTGAAGGTGTTGGGATTCCGTGCCGTAGGTTTTAACACTGTGGTTTTCACGCTCATAGAGTCTTACATTAAACGGTCGAATCGATATCTTTTCTCAGCGCTTCTACAAATGATCACTTCTGTAGAAACCATTATGTGTTGGACAAAAATTGTGTGTATTTCAGACCCTAGATCTCGGAGCAGAACAAATACACTTTATCTATACTATCTTGTGCTGTGGGACCTCATCATAGCGGAAGAGGGGGAGAAAATAGGCTAAATTTGGCCATAAATGTCCAAAAATTCTTACTTTTTTAAAGATGAAAGATTGAAAGGGGCAGCCTTTCCCTGCACTCCCTGATTAAGTTCGTATGTCTATTCACATACTGGATAAGTAATTGTGATGATTGAAAGATATGCTCATTTCAATTAGAGATCGACTAAAAATTCGGTTAAGTTTTCTGCTCAAGATCAGGATTTTGTCGAAAATTCGTTTTCGGCGAAAACGCTGCCGAGAATGCGGCCGGACCGAAACTATCTGTATTCCAAAACTCTTGTTTCTTCTTTTGGAAATTTTCAACATGACTCATTGATTTGAGTTATATCGTCTCAAGTGAGACACTCTTTATTTATTGTAATGCACTTCACTGCTTATAATTATCAGTCATGACTGGCTCAAGATCAAGACGAGTGGAAGATGTAAACCAAGTAATGCCTATAGGACTAAACTTTGAAGACGCCTCTCATGTGCTCATTAAAGGCTGCAGACTTAACAATAATAGATTTTTTTTTTTTTTTTTTGAAACCGCAGAAGTGTTTGGAATACTCTTTGAGAATACTCTAGTATGGCAGATAATCATTTTCAAAAATCATCATAAAAATAAATCGAGGTATGTATGCCTAAAACATTTTTTAATTAGATGAAATTCGTATAATTAGAAAATCCTTCTGTGTCGTGGATGAATTAATTATATTTTATTTTATCTGAAAATAAAGTTTTGATCAGAGGCACACAGCTTGGCCCATACGCATAATTAATTAATAATTGCGTATATTTATGCATGTATTAACCATTTAATTTTTTAAATTTTTTCGTTTTATTTTTCGAAAAGTAGGAAGCATGACCGAAATTCAGTTCCGGTTTCGGTCTTAAAAATCTGTTTCGGTCGATCCTTAATTTCAATTCAGAACATAAAATTGAAAGTTTTAAAAATATGAGCACTTTTTAGCATTACATATAACCTTAGACGCTGCAGAGACTACAATGCAAAAACGTTCAGACACGAATAAGTTAGGAGTAGGAGCTATAATGATGGCTGAAAATATATATATATGAAAAAAGTGTTTTAAATTCCCTGGTACCATATGTACTACTAAACGACCGCCCGGCATTGCACAAGCCAATGGTAATAACCTTAAATATGCATAAAATCAAATTTATATTTTTTTCCAAACGAACCTAGAGGTGGGCGGACAATGTCTTCAGCAGCATATTATTTTGATTTTATAATTGAACGAAAATCTTTCCAAACGAACCTAATACTGCCAGCAGGCTTCGGAAACGTACAACCTCGAATTTGTATGATTTCTTTTTATTTTTAAATGAAAATACCTCTAAATGAAGCTCGAGTTGAACGCCGTACTGCCTTCGGTAGCGTACACCGGGGTGTAGCCACGCTCCGGTCTGATTTTTCAAGCGAACCGTGAATTTGTATTTAATTTCTGGCATTTAGATATATAAAACATTCAATTTTAACCAGAAATTCTTGATGAAACATAAATAAAATAAAATTCGCACCATGCTCTCACTTTTTTTAAAACGCGAAATGATATCCAAAGCACAACGCTTCCGTGGGTGTGCAGGACGCTTAACGTCTGGGGAAACACACAGGCATGATCACTTTGAAGAAAGAGAGCTCGTCATTTTGCGATGATTATTATGGTTTTTAATTAACATTTCGGCTAATTATCAAAAAATGAAAAATCTTAGCCTCAGATTCATTTGGATCTGCCATCATCTATCCTTATCCAAATTTTCAGACATCTATGCGCAGTAGATTATCTTAGCCATCGCCAACACATGCAGAATAAAGATAAAGGTCTTTTTAAAAATTAATATAGATGCAATCTATTTTTATTGTATTGCATTATTTTCTCCGGGATAATGAAATTTTACCGTTATGCGGGATTCTGGAACAGCAGGTTCCATTTGCACAAGCTTTACGAATTTTATTTGCATAGCTGCCATTTTTCCTTATTTTTCAAATAATTTAAACATGCTTGGAACCAGAAATCTTATTTAATATTAGGTTGAGCAAAAAGTTGTGGGAAAATTTGAATCTAATATTTACCAGAATTTGTATCGTATATAGGAGTACTAGTGGTATATCTATAGGAGTTGAGGAATTTCGGCTCCGAAATGCCTATTGAACAGTGTGATTCGGAGAAAAAGTCTAACGATTCTGAAAGCAGTCGATGAGTTTGCACAGTTGGACGGCTTCGAAATTCTTCCATACATCCGATCAATGCAACACTTTTTCGATTTGAATCCTTTAATGAAGTGTCAAAAGTTTTTCGAGCCGCCATGGTACTTCCAGAAAATCCTGACTTTGAAGAAGAGTCCTTGCTGCATTTGTTGTTAATTTGAGCATAACAACGCAACTTTCATAAATTTCCCAGAACTTTTTGCTCAACCTAGTAAATGAAATAACCCTATAGAAACAAGACACATTTCATTAAAGAAATTTTCTGGTTCAGAAAACTTTATTTGACCACTCCATAAGGAGGGCAGTTACGCATTTATAGATATTCATAGAATTTTGTTTTATAAAGTTTTATTTTCTAAGAGGGCGCCAACTGAAGTTCTGCACACAGGCGCTGGATACTGCTGGCGCGCCCCTGTTTAGGGGTCGAATCGTGCGCTCAGGGATGGGCCATGGACCGTGATGCCACTTTTGGCAGTCCTTGTCCATCCACTGGTTGAAAGTGAGAGCACGGACAGACAGACAAACCGCTTTTCAACTCGGTTGGAAAAGGAACGGAAAATCTGGATCGACTCTTGCGTGACATCGAATTGGGGGGGAAAAAATATCTATTCCCGATCCGATTTTCAATTGTAAGCTCCATCTCTTTTAGACAGAAATACGGAATTCCCTTTTTTCTCTGTCTCTCTTCCCACACCTTATAAGAAAACAAAGGGAAAACATCCTGTCTTTCTCTCCCTTGTATCCTTTTCTCACCCTCTTCATTTTCCATTCCTTAGAAGCGACCGAAATCGTTTCAATGTGGAAATGATCCAACTGAAAACCCAATCATTTCAGGGAAGATTTTACTTTTTTTGGTGCTGCCCTCTCGTGGGTGGATGCGGAGATGAAAAGGAAAGTCAGGCTCCTCTCACCTATTCTGCGATTGGGAAAGATTCAGAGAGGACGCACTCTTTTGCCTGGGGAACCAGAAAGAACGTCTTGAGAGAACCCTCCCGATACATACATAGGATTCACTTTGAAAGAGTCTTCGGTGAAAAAAATAGAATTGTAAATCATCGTTCGATCCAAAAAACAGAACCTATTCCCGCTTTTCGTCACTCCTGTTGAGTTTTCATTTTGAAGTCGAGTCGAGTTGTTTTGAGTTCGTCATTCTATAAATACGTAGCATCTAGAGTCGCCGTTCAGTCTGTCCGTCCGCGCCTAGAACAGAGCCAAAACCGAAGGGTCTGAAATTGTAAACATAAACATAGAATGGTTGCAAAAGGGTGCCGAGTCCTTTTCAATTTTTTGAAAATCGGATGCAGAGTTGAATGACAGGGACCGTCAAAAGTGGAAAAAAAGGATTTCAAGTGCCTTTGAAGGAAATGGATAGGCACTTAACTGAAGTGCACTTGAAATAGACATTCAGTAACAATATGCGATGCAAAAAATATTTATAAAACGAGTACGAACGCGTCTTTCATTGGCCATGTTGGATGTGTCCTTACCAACTTGTTATTCATTGCTTGAAGGTGGGAAAAGGAGTCCTCAGAAAAACAGGTGACCGATCCACGTTGAAACGAAAAAGAGGTGTTGTGTCGTGGATCCCAGTCTATTCATTTTTGGACGAACGCTCTCCGCAACTGTAAACAGTTTACACTTTTGGATGCCCGCAGGATAAAATGCCAGCACCTTATGAGCCCCCAGTACGCTATTTCTTTCTCCCAGCTTGTTTTCGGTCGTCTCCAAACAATAACGTTACCTTACAGAAGCCAGCCGTAAAACAAAGCATTACGATTCAATACTCTATAGCCATGTTTTAAACTTCTAAGCATCGCACCTTTTAGGTAGCTTTCTTTACAAAAAAGCTACCTATTGCAGCCGTTCGGAGGAAAGCGATTTCAAAAAATTTTGGTATATTTTCATCGATCATGACCCCCAGACCCCGAAACCACCCTCCGTTCAAAATTTATATATATATATATATATATATATATATATATCTGACCTATGTCACACTGTAACTCCCGTAATTATAAACCGATTTCGATGTAATTCGGTGTGTACATAGTACATACCAATGTCTCGACCGAGTTCGTTGGCCAGCTTCATCCGCCGTTTTGTTTCAAAATGGCGGCCATTTAAAATTTTTAAAAAAATTTAAAACTTGAAATGTGGTACCAAAAAATTAAAAATGGAAAAATATTTTTTTCTTATGTATTTGACCTTTATACAAAGATTCCGGAGCAGTTTTTGTTTCGTCTATATCTTAAAAAATGGCTGAGTTATAGCATTTTGAATTTCTAGCGTGGCTGACATTTTGAAACGTCCTGAATTTTGTCACGCGATGAAAGGCGTATTTATGAACCGATTTGGATGTAATTCGGTGTGTAATAGTACATACCAATCTCTCGACCGAGTTCGTTGGCCAGCTTCATCCGCCATTTTGTTTCAAAATGGCGGCCATTTAAAATTTTTTTTAAAATTTAAAATTTGAAATGTGGTACCAAAAAATTGAAAATGGAAAAATATTTTTTTCTTATGTATTTGACCTTCATACAAAGATTTCGGAGCAGTTTTTGTTTCGTCTATATCTTAAAAAATGGCTGAGTTATAGCATTTTGAATTTCTAGCGTGGCTGACATTTTGAAACGTCCTGAATTTTGTCACGCGATGAAAGGCGTATTTATGAACCGATTTGGATGTAACTTCGTTTATACATAGTACATACCAATGTCTCGACCGGGTTCGTTGGCCAGCTTCACCCGCCATCTTGTTTAAAAATGGCGGCCATTTAAATTTTTAAGAAAAATTTAAATTTGGAATGTGGTACCAAAAATTGAAAATTGAAAAAATATTTTCTTCTTATGTGTTTGACCTTGATAAAAAGATTCGGGGACAGTTTTTGTTTCGTCTATATCTTAAGAAATGGCTGAGTTATAGCATTTTGAATTTCTAGCGTGGCTGACATTTTGAAACGTCCTGATTTTTCTCACGTAATAACAGGCGTATTTATGAACCAACTTGGATGTACCTTGGTGTGTACATAGTACATACAAATATCTCGACCGAGTTCGTTGGCCAGCTTCATCCGCCATCTTGTTTCAAAATGGCGGCCATTTAAAAAAACTAAAAAATAAAAAAATTTAAATGAGATACCAAAAAATTGGAAAATGAAAAAGATTTTTTTTGTATGTGTTTGACCTTAATACAAAGATTCCGGAACATTTTTTCTTTCGTCTATATCTAAAAAAAATGGCTGAGTAATAGCATTTTGAATTTCTCTTGTGGCTGACATTTTAAAACGACCTGATTTTTGTCACGCGATAACAGGCGTATTTATGAACCTATTTGGATGTAACTTGGTCTGTACATAGTACATACCAATGTCTCGACCGAGTTCGTTGGCCAGCTTCATTCGCCATCTTGTTTCAAAAGGGTTGCCATTTAAAAAAAATTAAATTTAAAATTCAAAATGAGGTATTAAAAAATTGGAAAATGAAAAAGATTTTTTTTATGTGTTTGGCCTTGATACAAAGATTCCGGAGCAGTTTTTGTTTCTGAAAATTTGTTCTTTTGTTGATATCTTAAAAAATGGTTGATTTATAGCACTTTGAATTTCTAGCATGGCTAACATTTTGAAACGATCTTGTATTTGTCACGCGATAACACACGTATTCGCCTATTTCGATGTAAGAAGGCATGTGGATAGTATACATCAACACCTCGACCAAGTTCGCTGGCCGGATTCATCAGCCATCTTGTTTCAAAATGGCGGCCACTAAATTAAAAAAAATATATATATTTAAAGTGAGGTGCAAAAAAATTAGAAATTGAAAAAGGTTTCTTTCTTAAGTATTTGATCTTGATATAAGGATTCAAGAGCATTTTTTGTTTGTCTTTACCTTAAAAAATGGCTCAGATATAGCAGTTTCAATTTCTATTGTGGGTGACATTTTGAAAAATCTGATTTTTTGCATGCGACAGCACTCCTATATATTAACCGATTCCGATGTGAGTGAGCATGTGCACAGCAATTACTAAGGTCTCGACCAAGTTCACTGCTTAGCCTCATCCACCATGTTGTCTTAAAATGACAGGCACTTTAAGAAATTGCCGAATTTGGCAGCCAAATATAAGTTACTTTAAAGAAAAGCAGCTTGGATAAAGCTGACTAATTTCGCGAAATTCTCATTCATTATATTGATAAAAATTAGTATTGAATCTCCTATATTCGGTTTCCACTAAATTGAGCTTCGTGTGTTTGCATGATATAAGTTGGCTTTTTTAAATAAGGATTATGAAAGCTACCTCTTCCTCCCGGCACTGGCCGGAAGGCCTTTTCAATTTTTAGACCGGCGTATTGGGGGGAAAAAAGTACTTTTAAATGCTATTGGTTTGAAAACTGTATCTCCATTAATTTTTGAAATATTCATTTTTTTTTTTTTTTTTTTTTTTTTTTTTTTTTTAATTTTTAGAGTTATTTGCTTCATAGTGGGAACGGAAGAACCCCATTTTCGTAGAAAATAAAGAAAAAACAGTTGGAAAATAGTCATTATATATTTTTGTTGCCATTTTTTCATAACGACCGAAAGAAAATGTCATTAAAATACCTGCTATTTTAAAAAAACTAGGAGATCGTACCCGGGCTTCCCGGGTTAAAGAATATAGGTGGAAACATTTTTCTTTAATTGAAAACTAATAATTTTTTTATATGCAATAAATTTTTTAGATTGCCCACTTACATTAAAAAAGCATTTTTCATATGGAAAATACGAATTATACAATCAAATAAATTTTTGAAATTTATCAAAAGCGATACTTCTTATGAACCGCATGCTAAGAGTTATTTGACCAAGATTTTGCTACTTATGGCATCCTTTTATATTTTGATAATTTCAGAGCTTATACATGCCTGTTAAATTTGTGTTCTATTTATATTATTTTAATTATTTATTCATAGGGAAGTTTTTTTTTTAATGGATATTAGCCGTAAGAAAATGATGAACTCTTTATTTTGTTTTAAGAGCTTTCGTAATCGAGCTCCGCGAGATATAGATAAATTTTAAAATATTTCATGCTTTATAATTGTTTTTAAAACCATATACAATCAGTAAACTGAGATGAACTTTCCAAACAAATTCCATTTAAAACAAAAAAAATCTTATTTGATGATCTAAAAATTTAAATTGTACTATTACAAATATGCTAGATTTGTGTTTTTACAATATTATTCTTTTATTTGTTTAAAAAAGAAATATTAATTTCGTTAATTTGTCTTTCACAAATATGTTAGATTGGTGTTTTTTTTTTAAATATTATTCTTTTATTTGTTTATAAAGGAAGAATTAATTTCGTTATGCAAAAATAGTAAGAAACAAATGCTGAACAATGTTTGTTGCTTTATGTGCAAAATGTTCATTAATATTATGTATTGAAACCGGCACGTGATAAGATAAACTTTTAAAAAAATCCTGCTTAAAAATTATTTTAGAAAATATAATACATCAGTCAATTAAGCTACAGCTTTTAAAAAAATTGCATTTGAAAGTAAATTTTTTCTCTAGGCGACGAAAATTGAAAATGTACGATGGTCAGCAGATTAAAAAATTGCAGTAGCAAAAATTTCAAGATTGAAATTTGATCGTGAAGTGTTGCCATTCGCAAAATGGCATTAGTGTTAGTCACAGATACATTTGTTCTTTATAATATAGATACTTAATCAGTAAAATATAATAAAGATCAGTTATTAGGAAGTGGCTATCAATGGAGGCTCTTATGCTTGGGATCCCGGAATGAAAAACATCAAGTTTCACCTTCTTAAAATTTGCACATGCACTTCTCATATCCGTAGTCATCATTTTAAAAAAAATTGTATTTTGTTTGATCATTTAAAAACCATTTTAACTCAAAACTTGAAGTCACGATTGTCAGCAACATCTTTTCTGTGAACAGACGCACTCTTTACTTGAGAATCTAATCTCAATTCCGGAGAGTAAAAATTTCCGTAATTTTTGTTTTTTAGACCCATTTATTTTAAATTGTTTAGTTTTATCTAAGAAAATGATCGTTTTCTTTTAAATATGACTTTATTTTCAGCATTTCGCCTAGTGCAATTCGGCATAGGCCAGTGGCGTACCCAGGATTTTATTTCGGGGGGGGGGGGGTGACTTAAATTTCCATAATGTTCTAAATCTTACGAAACACGATGAATTGTGTTATAAACAGAAATCATATTTGCCAATATGGTCGTCTCCAGGGGGGAAAGAGAAGGGGCAGAGGTGACTTTGTTCCGAATTTTCGGAAAATTTGAAAAATTTGGTCATCAGTTCGAAAATTTGGACTTACAAAATATCGCGATTTTTGACATGGTCGCCGAAAAAATCGATTTCATCAATCGTTCGTAGAATAAAAATCTCCAATTTTTTTAAATGATTCGAAAAGGAAAAACCGAAATTTTGTCATAGGGCCACGGATAAAAGGCAAAGTTTATCAAAGGATTGCAAAAAAGGGTCAAATTTCGTCAAATCCTCGCGGAGGAAACGCTAATTTCGTCAAATGAGTACAGAAAAAACCCAAATTTCGTCATAAGACCGCAGAAAAATCGCGAATTTCATCAAAAGTTTGCGGGAAATGCAAATTTCGAAAACAGATAGCTAAAAACACGAATTCCGTTAAAGGACTGCGAAAAAAAAGCTAATTTCGTAAAGGATCACAAAAAAGCTAATTTCGTCAAAGGGACATGGAATAACGTGAATTTCGTCAAAAAGCGCAAATTTCATCAAAAAGACGAGAAAAAACTCTAATTTTGTTAAAAGCCGCGGAAAACGCGAATTTCGTCAAATGGCCACTGAAAAAGCGTGAATTTCGTCAAAGGGCCGCAGAAAAAATGACAAAGGGTCGACAAAATTTCGACAAAGGGTCGCTAAAAAACACGCATTACGTCAAAGGCAAGCGAAAAAAAAACGCGAATTTCGTCAAAGGGACACAGAAAAAACGTGAATTTCGTCAAAAAACCGCAGAAACGAGAAAAAAAGCAAATTTCGTCAAAAAGCCGCGGAAAAACGCAAATTTCGACGAAGGATTGCCTAAAAAACGCGAGTTTCGGCAAATGGCCGCAGAAAAAAACTCGAATTTTGTCAGAGGGCTACAGAATAAACGCAAATTTCGACCAAGGATCGCTAAAAAAACACGCATTCCGTCAAAGGGAAGCGGTAAAAACACGAATTTCTTTAAAGGATCGCAAAAAAAAAAAAGAAAAAGCAGGGTCACAAAGAAGGGGCACAGAAAAACGTGAATTTCGTCAAAAGGCTGCGGAAAAAAGCGAATTTCGTCAAAAGCCGCGGAAAAAAGCAAATTTCGAAAAAAACGCGAATTTCGAAAAAAAGATCGCTTAAAACACGCATTCTGTCAAAGGGCTGCGAAAAAACACTAATTTCGTAAAGGATCGCAAAAACACGTGAATTCCACCAAAAAGACGAGAAAAAACGCAAATTTCGTCTAAAATCCGCGGAAGAAACGCAAATTTCGACGAAGGATTGTGTAAGAAAAAACGCGAATTTTGGCTAATGATCTCGGAAAAAGCGCGAATTTCGTCAAAGGGCCGCCGAAAAAAACGCAAATTTCGACCAAGGATCGTTAAAAAAACACGCATTCCTTCAAAAGAAAGCGGAAACAACACAAATTTCGACAAAGGGATACAGAAAAAACGTGAATTTCGTCAAAAGGCAGCAGAAAAATGCAAATTTCATCAAAAAGACGAGAAAAAAAGCAAATTTCGACGAAGGATTACGTAAAAAAACGCGAATTTAGGCAAATGACCTCGGACAAAACACGAATTTCGTCAATGGGCCGCAGAAAAAACGCAAACTTCGACAAAGGATCGCTAAAAAAACACGCATTCCTTCAAAAGAAAGCGGAAACAACGTGAATTTCGTCAAATGGACACAGGAAAAACGTGAATTTCGTCAAATGGACACAGGAAAAACGTGAATTTCGTCAAAAGGCTGCAGAAAACGCAAATTTCATCAAAAAGACGAGAAAAAAAGCAAATTGCGTCAAAAATCCGCAGAAAAAAACGCAAATTTCGACGAAGGATTGCGTAAAAAAAATGCGAATTTCGGCAAATGACCTCGGAAAAAACGCGAATTTAGTCAATGGGCCGCAGAAAAAACGCAAATTTCGACAAAGGATCGCTAAAAAAACACGCATTCCGTCAAAGGGAAGCGGAAAAAACGTGAAAAGGATCGCAAAAAAAGAAAAAGCAGGGTCACAAAGAAGGGCCACAGAAAAATGTGAATTTCGTTAAAAGACTGCGGAAAAAAGCCAATTTCGTCAAACAGCCACGAAAAAACGCTACTTTCGTCAAAGAAAACCCGAATTTCGTCAAAGAGTCGAAGAAAAAAAAAGTGAATTTCATCAAAAAGACGAGAAAAAAACGCGAATTTCGTTAAAAAAGCTGCAGAAAAAAGCAAATTTCGACGAAGGATTTCGTAAAAAAAAAACACGAGTTTCGGCAAAAATCCGCGAAAAAAACTTGAATTTCATGAAAAACCTACCGAAAAAACGCGAAAAAAATACAAATTTTGACAGGATCATGAAAAAAAAACCCCGCAAATTTCGTCACAGATCCGCGGAAAAACGCAAATTTTGACGAAGGAGTGCGTAAAGAAACAGGAATTTCGGCAAAAAGCTGCAGAAAAGCGAATTTCTTTAAAGGACCGCGGAGAAAACGCAAATTCCGTCAAAAAACCGTGGGAAAAAACACAAATTTTTGGCATGGAGATGCGACTGAAAAATGAAAGTTAATAAGCTACTTTTACAGTCAACTCTTGCGCACCGGATTTCCGATTTAGCCGAAATCGACTTGAGATTAGCTGTAGTGTTACTGTGCATTAACATACTTCTGCATTGACAATCTTGGTGCCCGCCGACTGTGAGAGAAATTAAAATCTCCTTAAATTAAACTACTTTTAGATTTTTCGAATTTACTTGTAGGTCTTTTGAACTGCGCATATATGTTTTCATTTATCCAGTAAAACTGGCATGGAGCTATTTTTCAGTCATTTGAAAATTGATTTTGTGGTTTCAAGTAAATTTGGTCACAGGATTGAGGAGGATATTGGATTAACGGGAAAAACAAATTCATGGCATGCCAGAAAATAAAACAAATTTATCTGAAAAAGAAGGAATATCAGCCCTTTTTTCATTTCACTGCGATCTCTTCGGACGTAAAATGGAGCTGTAACCTCATAACCCCCGTCGCCATCGACTTCTTTGGGTGTATGCTGGGGCATCACTGTGCACTAGTATATGGGACTAACCAGAATAGAAGCGTCGCAGAAAAAAAAAATTATCTCAAAAGAAAGAAAAAAAAACCAGGAGATTTTTTTTCATTTTTGATTACTTCGAAAGGGGCCTATAACCCCATCATACCCCTTCCCCTCATTGGGTATACTGTGGTGTGACTGTGCGCTGATATGAGACTAGCCAGAAAGTCCAGCTCGTTGTATTGCAGAAAACAATTGCATTACAAATTTATCTCAAACAAAAAGAAAAAAAATCAGCACTTTTTTCATCTTATTTCCAACTATTTTGGGAGAGGTCTGTAACCCCATCACCCCCTTTCTACTTCTTTGGGTATAATGTGGTGTCACTGTGCACTAATATGGAACTAAACAGAAGAGTGTGGCTGGTCTGTTGAATGATAGTAGAAAGAAAATGCAAATTTATCTCAAACAGAAAGAAAACAAGTAAGAAAAATCATGCGTTAAGCATAGATTATGAAACACTTTCCAACACTTCCTGAATGCTTTGACAAAACTTCGTTATTTAGGGAAATAAGGTATATAAGAGAACTAAGTAAACATTTTAGAAAACGCATAAAAATTCACAAAACTGATTTCAGCAGTTACTGTCCATAGCAAATATGTATTCCAACTCTTTTGAACAGCTCTGTATTGGATCTGTAGGTTGATATATATACTATATAATGTGAAAATTTAGTTTAGCTAGAAAACACATAACAGATTGAAATTTCTCTTTCAGCAATTTATACTAATAGATGGAAACATACTTGTATACTTTTGTACAACCCTGTAGTTAACCTAGTACCTTTATTACACGCCACTATTTAGCTAAAGTTAAATTTTAAGTAAACCACTCTTAAAACTACTGGAATCACATTTTCAGAAATTATTATTTATATACGGTAATGTATTCATTTCTTTGCGTGACCCTGTATATATGTCATTATCTACAAACATTTCTTAGTAAACTAAATGCAGTTCAGCGTAAGAATACATAACTCATTTAAAAACCACTTTTAGGCAAATTGCAATCATGCCCAGTGACCATTAAGAATTCTTTTGTATAGCCCTGTATACGAATTACATCATTTATACACACTACATACAATGCATAAATATATAGTGAAACATAAAAGCACATAACATAATTAAAAATGCATTTCCATCAATCATCGCTACCGTACAGTACTTCGGATACAATATAGTATCTGAAATCTTTTGTGTGTCCCTGTAAATGCTATGTACTTCGTATTATACTTGAAATAACTTATAATAAACCTCAGCGACGTATATCAATTTCATTATACATGAAATAATTTAACATAATTAAAATACGCCGGAAAAAATTCTCTCCATCCCTATATCATTATGTAACGGAATTCTTTTGTGTGGCCCTGTAAATGAACAATTATTTTTTGCACTGCATATTCTACAGAACGCATATTTTAGTGCACTTGATAAATGCATAGCAATTGTAACATGTTGGAAAGCATGTAACATCATTAAAAATCATTTTTAACGATTTTTTCCCATTGGCCGTAGTGTAACGGAAAACTTTTGACTGTCCCTGTAGATGAACTAAACATGCTACAAACTTCATTTGCAACAGGGTTCGTTCTATGGTAGCGGTCACTAACATACAAAAATTTCAGAATGATCCGAGTATATTTACGGGAGTTAGAGCGCAGACAGACGGCCAGACAAACCGAAATCATAAACACTTTTCCACTTTGTTGGAAAGTGTTAAAAAGCAATATATTTTTTTCGACTATTTTGGGAGGAGGGGGCTGTAAGCCCATCAGCCGCCTCCCCTTCTTTCAGTATGCTGTGATGTCAATGTGGACTAGTAATATGGAGTTAACGATAATGGCTATTTCGCTGTATGGCAGAAGAAAAATTACAAATTTATCTCAAACAAGTAGAAAAAAATGAGCCTTTTTTTCATTTCATTTTCGACTATTAAGGAAGGGAGCACCCCATTAGCCCCTTTCACCTCTTTGGGTATAATGTGGGCCCACTGTGCACAAGTATGGAACTAAATAGAAGAGAGCGGCCAGTCTGTTGAATGATAGGGAGAAAATACAAATTTATCTCAAACAAAAAGAAAAATATCCGCATTTTTTCACTTCATGTTCGACATTTTGGGGAGAGGGCTGTAACCCCATTAGCCCCCTTCTACCTTTTTGGGTATAACGTGGTGTCACTGTACACTAAAATGGAACTACAGCGAAGGGAGCAGCTAGTCTGTTGAATGATAGGGGAGAAAATGCAAATTTATCTCAAACAGACAGAAAAAAAATTCAGCAGTATTTTTTCATTTCATTTTCTACTAGGCTGTGATGCCAATGTGGACTAATATGGGGTTAACGAGAATGGCTATTTTGCTGTATGACAGAATAAAAAATTACAGATTTATCTTAAAAAGTAAGGAAAAAACACATTTTTCATTTAATTTTTCGACTATTTCTGGTTTGGGATTGAGGGCTGTAACACCGTCAGCCCCCTTTCTCTTCTTTGTTGTTAATATGGACTACTACGGAACTAAAGCGAAAGAAGCGCATAGTCTGTTGAATGATAGGGGGGAAAATGCAAATTTATCTTAACCCATTAACCGCTGACGTTGCGTTCACGCAACAGTCAAAATAATTGCTCATGCAATGAATTAATTACTTTGGCACCACTATTTTAGAATTTTAAAAAAATGTCTTATTTATTGGCAGGAATTTTGCTATTTTAGTAAAGCGAAATTTACCTTACTGAATTTGTGGTGGGAAACTACTTTCAACAAGAAATTTGAAAATTTCTATCGTAATAGTTTTGGCGGTTAATGGGTTAAACAGGCAGAAAAAATTCAGCACTATTTTATCATTTCATTTTCGGCCATTTCGAGAGGAGAGGTTGAAATTCCATCAGTCCCCTTTCCATCTTTGGGTATGCTGATGTCAATGTGGACTAATATGGTGTTAACGAGAATGTCTATATTTCTATATGACAGAAGAAAAAATTGCATTTATTTTAAAAACGTAAGGAAAAATTTCTTTTTCATTTAATTTTTCGACTATTTCGAGAGGAGGGGGTGGGGGGCGGTAATCCCGTCTGCCCCTTTTCTCTTCTTTGTTGTCAATGTGGACTAATATGGGACTAATGAGAATGTCTAGTCCGCTGTATGATTGAAAAAAATTAAATTTTTTTCCAAAAAAGAAAGACGATAAAGCAGCACTTTTTCATATCACTTTCGAAAATTTCGGGGGGGGGGGATCTGTAGCCCCATCAGTCCCCCCCCCCCCTTGGGTACGCCCATGCCATAAGCATTTGGCCTAGTGTCTGAAACTTAGTAACAGTACACATGCAGAAGGAAAAACAATATAGAATATTTATGAGAAAAAATACCTATTTTCAAAAGCAGTATGTCATTTTCCGTTATTATGCCCTAATATAATACTCTGCTTCTAATGGGATTTTGCGACACCAAACCCTATACAACAATTTTCATCAACAACTTTGAATTTTTATCAGAAAATAGCATGAATAAAGATAAAAATACCTCATTATTTCTCTCTTGTCTGCAATAATAAAAGCTATCTAATTTTCACCATTTTGAAGAAATTTCATAAAATGCTTTTAAAATTAAAATATAAAAGTGGGGATATTTAAAAAAAAATACAGATACTGCGATCACATCTACAAATGAAGAGCTTTCAGGTTAAAAAAAAAAATTAGTAATTTTGGTTCAGCAGAAAGATCAGGGCAGATGACTAAAAAACACACTTGTGTTTTAAATATATAGATTATATAAAATTAGGAAAAATTAAATTAAGCAAATTATGTTATTTTGATAAAATTATAGTAGAATGTCCTAAAGAATAGCATTAAAATTTTATTATTCGAGAGAATTTTGGACAAAAACTTCTCGAACATTATATTATTTTAAACCAGGAATTATTTGTTTGCTTGTCTAACTCGGCGAAGCAAATCCATCCGGACGAGAATCATCAATTTCTGTAATATAAATCGTTATTATTTGCATGTCACCTCTCTTTTATAAAGACACTCTAAATTTTTGTAAAGCATTCCGTTTTATCAGTGTGTGATTTCGATTACATTATTTTCAAACGTGAACCATTTTCATCTGTGAAGAATTTCAAAGCAGCTAAGCTGTGAAAATGACGCACTTCTACAAAACACAATTCAGGTTTAAGAATTAAAATACACGCTTTTTTATAAAATGACGTCATTTGCCTCCGCTAAAGCAATCCACTTTTACAATCCACTCTTAAACTTTGTGTATAGAAAAGCATGCATATGACGTCATTATCACGGAATAACAGACAATATTCTTGATATAGCCCCTATTTTAATTTCAACTTTTTTTTTAGGTTTTATGAGAAAATGGCAACAAAAAGATACAGTATCTCCTATTGTCGACTATTTTCCGTTTACTTTCAATAGAAATGGGGTACTTTTGTTGCCACGATAAGAAAAGTGCTATTAAAAACTACAAAAAAATTAATATCTCAAAAATAAATTGAGATACAGCTTTCAAACAAATTGCATTTAAAAGAGCAATTTTTTCCTTTTACGACGGTGTAAAAATTTAAAATGTGCGATGTTTAGAAGTTTAAAAATTTTCAGTAGAGAAAATTGCAAAACCAAAATTTTATTTCAAATTTCAAAGTGTTGCCATTCGCAAAATGACGTATGCGTTACGCACAGATATGTTTGTCCTTTATAATATAGATGGAAACAAATATTTCCGTTACAACAGGGAGCTATTATAAACTATATTTAATTTTATCTATATTAATGTTACAAACAAAGGAAGGCCTCTGAATCGTTTTTTTAGTCGAGTTTCTTGAATGACGGCCTCTTTTTGCTGCATGTGTGTATTATTTTGCGATAGTGACGTCCTATGCATGCTTTACTGTAGCTGTTTAAGCGTGATCGTAAATGTCGAATTCTTAAGCGTATGCGGATGACGTCATTTTACATAAAATAAAAGCGTGCGCTTTAAGTCTTAAAATTGAAATATGTTTTGTACTATTTATATATACGTATATATATATATATATATTTTTTTTTTTCTTCATCGGGGGCATGCTAAATTGTGAAAAAGCAGAATTTCTGTTTTCTAGTTATTATTATTAATGTTTAATAGACCAACGCATGTATCCTAAAGGAGGGTCATTTCAAACAGAGAGGATTTCCCCCTCCTCTGTTAAAATTCCCGATTCGATAAAATAATAATGAACCAGCCATGTATACACCTTTTTTTTCGCTTGGACGTCCCGTGACCGAAAAGCCCCAAAACATTGTGTGATTGCAGTCTGAATGACATAGGATCCTCACGTTTTAGGCAGAAACCTGCTGCTCTGAGTGCATTTTGATAAAAGTGAGAGCGCGGTGGAATGAAGGGATCCACCACAAACGCATCCAAGTCTTTTTGGCTCTTATTTACATTTTTCTTTTGAGCGCGTGACGTGACGCTCTCCCAAATGGATGCAAATAAGGCTCCTATAATACATTAGTATTATAGGAGCCCTAGATGCAAACAATCCTAAAGAGAAGAGAACAACACCTCTATCAAACGAGGAGTCCAAATGGAATCTCCATTTCAGTGTTTTCCGTGATCACACTCCTGGAAGGTGGAAACCATGTGCGCGAAAACGTCGTGTTCACCGATAGATACCCTATCGGCCTTGAGCGAGTGGTTGTTGGCGAGTCTTGTGGCGCGGTTGGCGACGGGACCGGTCGCGTCGTCCGCGTGGTGGTGAAGCACAGTGAGTGACCATGAGGTGGGAGTGAGTGATCCGTCATGTCTCGCTTCGCCTACCCGCGGACCACATCTCCGCACTTCCGCATCTGCCCGATCAAGGAAGCACGGACTTCGCCCATACACCTGGACTCGAACCTAGTAAGTGACACTCTTCCACTTCACTTCATTCCATCACTCCACTCACTCACTCAGAAAGTCGTAAAATCTTTTCCACTCTTGTGGATACTTCGGATTTTTCCAAGAGAGGATTTTCAAGCAAAACACTAGCGCATGCCCCCGCGGTTACATTCTGAGACGAGTAGCAAAAACCTGTCTCTGACGGACACCTTTCTGAAACGGCGGCGAAAGGAATACCCTCGAATGAAGGATCCAACAGAGATACAATTCAAATCTAAAGTCTATCGATGGTTTCAAACGGAAAATGATACGCACCCGCGAGAGAGAGGTGTATTTGGAATGCTTACGTTATTTCCATCTCTTCATCCCCCCAGATAGCGAGGGCGCCCAGACAGAATTCTGCCCTCCCATCCGTGGCCTATCGAAGGGGTGGGCTGATAGGGCTGCAGCCCCCCCTCCGAAATTTATAGAAAAACGTATTCGATACTTAGGCACTGCAGTTGACTTCGATTTTTTTTACTGTCTATTACTGAGATACTTTGAGCAGATAATTTTCATCCTTCCGTTTAAAAAAATACGATATAACCATGGAATGATGCTCATTAAGACAAAAACCTGCTTAAAACAAAGTTTTGGCCAGCCCACTCAGTTTGTGATTCCATCTTAACAGGTTTGATGACGTAATAGATGCGTTCCATACTGTGATAAAAACCTGTTGAAAGCGGAATTTCTTGTGTTCCATCTTAGAAACTTTTACTGTATCTCATCTCTCGGCCCCCTCCGAAATAAAAGGTCTCGTTACGCCCCTAAACCGACTCTTTCTATTCCGAAGACAGAAAATGTTGAGGGTCGCGGTCAAAAGAATCCGTGTCGTAAGAGATTTCTGCAGTTTCGGAGGGAGTATTTTTAAAATTTTTTTTATCCCCGCTCTTTCCGAATTCTGGGGCTCCGTAAAGCAAATGGAACTCTTCATAAGGATGGGTAGAAATCGTCACACCAAAGCGAATCCCTTCCGCGGGAGGAGAACAGCTTGAAAGGTTCGCTGCGTAGAATGAATACTACCGAAAACCTGTCTAAAACGGAATATTTTACCGATCCGTTGTGATTTTGTCTTCGCAAGCTTCACTGTATTTCCTTTCCGATTGAATTCGGTCCCCTCTGAACGGATGGACCGTATGTTAACAGCTCACAGAGTTCTAAACCCATTTCAAATTCAGATTGAAACGTCGTGTTCAGTGCATCCTCACTGAACAATCTTTTAAAAGGTTTGTACAGTCGTTGAAAACAAAAAGTAAACAAAAAATTTATCGTAGAAAAAAGTGACTGGTACCACACGACTGGTAATAAAGTCTACTTTTAAATGATGTCTATAAAATTTGCTTAGGGGGCCATCCACCTATTAAAACGAACCATAACTTTGTTTTTTTCAATAGCAGTACACAATTCGGACAGCATCCATGAACTCTACACCCTTCCATTAGCCTAAAAACAAGTTTTTATGTAATTCGTACGATAAGTTTCCGAGAAATTAATTATTTTAAAACAAGCGTATTTTAAGGGCTGTATCCAAATTGTTCGGTACTGGGTTGTTGACCAAGAGAGTCCCCTTCTTGATCAAGGCATCTTTAGCAGTCATTGAAGGCTGCTAGATTACAGGATAGCATAAGAAATTCCAAAATATCTACTCACTTCAATCATAGACGTCCCCTTAAACCATCCTTTTGAAAACTACTTGGAAGAAAAATGTCAAACTTTGGATTTCCATAAAGTAGGACTTAATAAATCTAAATCCATCAAAAAAATTGTAGGTTGCCATTCATAATTTTTTCGAATATTAATTTCATAATTCATATCATAAAATTATAAAAATTGCAAATTCAACGTATTTATGTTTGGGTATTTTAGTATTATTGCTACATCAAAAATGAGCACATTAGGAGTATAATTTCAGAAGATATTAATAAAAATATGAAAATGTAATTTAACATTAGAAGCACTCAATTTTGAATGTTTATAATTCAAAAGACTTGAAATTGGGTGTCTAGGCATAGTTTGAACCGAAGATTTGAAATATCTTGTTAAAATTGGGTATTGCCATTGAAAAAAATTAAGCTATGGTTCGTTTTAATAGGTAGATGGCCCCCTAAGCAGATTTTATAGACATCATTTAAAAGTAGACATCATTTCCAATCGTTCGGTACCAGTCACTTTCTTCTACGATAATTTGTTGAGGAGTTAGTTGGGGGGTGTTTACTTTTTTTTTTCCACGACTGTACGTTCTATAATCCGCTAACAGAGCGAAAAAAAAAAAAAAAAACAGTTTTCCTTACTGAACAGGACAAGATAATTTTTTTTTTCTGAATTTGGAACATGAAACTTAATAAACGCAACATCTATGATGGGTCTCTTAGCTTTTTAAGAATTCGTAGAAAAAAAATGTAGGCGGATCACACGTTCTCAAGTACCTGGTAGGACAACTCGATAGGAACAGGTAGACTGCGGTTAGAAATAGGATAAACGAGACAGAACAGATTTTTAGAAGACATACTAGATCGATTTCTTCTCGAAGCGTATCCCCTCCTCGGGAGCCACGACGACGGGCTTTTTCATTTCTTTTTAATGAATAAATAGCACGGCGCACTCCGCAAACGCCATGGCGTACGGAAAAAATGGCATGACACACTCCAAAATTAGGTGGTGACACCGTAGTCTGTGTAAAATGATTTTATTGTACGAAATACCCAGAATAATCTCTAGAGTCCTTTTTCGATCCGAGTGGCGTACTCACATTTTAAAACGCATTTTCTGCCTGCCATTCGACTCTTTCGACAGAGCAGAACGATTCAAAGGGTTGTGAAATCAAAATAGTTCTCTATTTCGAAATGATAAAAGGAAATAACTTCATCTAAAGACACATAAGCGTTCGTGTTTTCTGCAGGTCCATGGAAGCAAACATTTGTATTCCTGTGTTCGTTTTAAAGAGAACGTCCATTTTTTAAAAAAAGTAATTCCTCTCTGCAACGGAATCCTGTCTTCCAGGGACGGCTCCTTCGTCTGGGTCTGTATTGAATAAATCGAGATTGTAAAACACGGTGTTCCATACCAGGGCTTGCCAGGTCTCCTAGGAAGGTTCCCTGGGAGGTGACAAAAGGTAAAACGAAATTTAGGTCCCTTCCTACCACCTAATATATTTCATTTTTAAAAAATGACGGTGTCACACCCCTTGGGCGCCCTGAAATCTCTCTATTCTAAAAAAAAATAAACGATCAAGTGCGAGTATGACTCGCGCTAAGGGGGTTCCGTACAATAATTATGTAAATTATATTGTTTTATTATTTATGTATTGTTTAAAAAAAATCTTTACTAAAAGAATAATAAGACTTTGTAAAAAACTATACAACGTAAGGTTGGATATAGCTGTATAGACTAGAAAAGTATGAACATGAAAGTTAGGAAGCCTAAATAATATCAAATATTGCTATTCTGTACAACTCTTTTTTAAATCTTATCCTAATATGTTTATGATGAACTTAATTCGGTACTGACACTAAAGGCAGTGCCTATTTAAGCTTCATTTGGCCTTTCATAAAACTAAATTCAGCGTCGTAATAATCTTTTCTTTTTACAGTGTAGCTAAAACAAAGCCCTTGTTCAAAGTTTAAACTTGGCATTGTGCTAAGCGCGCTTCGAAAGGAGGTCGTAAAGTTGCAACGCCGCCTGGGTCCGTACCGCGTATTTCCAGATAATTTTTTAACTTTTAAATACAGGGGAGGCGTATTGAGAGATCCACCCCATACAAATTATAGTCTCGAATCCCATAGTATTTATGTGATTCATTCTAATTAAATGAGTCTGTTTTTTTAACAAGTTGACGTTTATTGCTTTTATACTGCTACTGGGCATTACACAAATGTTAACTGCATTACACAAATGTATCATTAAAAGCTGTTATCTACGCTTTAAAAGACGATGGTGCATAGAGTACGCCGCCCCTGTCATTATGTATGTCCAAACCGTCCGTGTCTTTAAGGGTTAATATCTCGAATTCTTTTACACTTCTTCTACGAAAGGGCCCATCAGCGATCCTCAACATTTCTGCTGAATGCCCGCAAATGGAAATTTGTGTGTAACGGAAAAATGCACTTTTCTCAAAACTATTTGACCTAGGGAATCGCTATAAGGTTTAAGTTAACGTCTACTACCTCTCATTTTTTCATAATTTTAGTTTCAGTAGATTCGGAAATAGAAACTTATTTTTGCATTACATTTTGGACGAAATCTCTGCTACGTAAAATTAAAATAAATGTATTTTTGAGTCGAGCGTTGCGAAAGCTTTCACACGAAGGTTTTCCTTTCAAGTAGCTTAACTAGCCCTTCTAAATTTTCCCAAAATATATTTGTGAATGTTTAATAATCTGTAAATATGTGGGTCAGTAGCAGTGTTGAATTCAGACACTTTTCTCCGGGAGGGATTTTTGTATCTCCGGGGGGCACATTATAGAGTTCCGGGGAGCACTCTTTGACCATTGAAAACACAAAATCTCAAATCTTCCGGGGGGGGGGACATCTCATTGCTCCGGGGGGGGGGAATGTCCCCCCTGGGCCACCTCCTGAAATCAACACTGGTCAGTAGTAGTACTACTTCCCACAATTTGAACTTTCCATGTTCCATAGTTTCCGAGTAAAATGGCTGTGACAGACAAAGACAGGAGTGATCTTATAATGGTTCCGTTTTTACTTTTTAAGTTTTTTTAGGGTTCCGCTCTCACTAATTTCGCTCTCACCGCCGCCGCCAATGAATTTTTAGCGTCCGGGGGTTCCTCTTAAGAAAACGATTGACTACTAAGGTTGTAGTATGAATGTAGAAACGATCAGTAGTATGAGTATGAGAGAGAAATGTTTGCTAAACCCACTGAAGCAGACCGTTTTTAGGTAGATTTCGTATGAAATACTACCTATTGGGATCGTTCCTATGTTGGAATTTCTGAAAATTTTTTGCAGATCTACACCGATCATGACCCCTAGAACCCAAAACCACCCTCAGTAAAAAACTTTATCTATCTATCTATCTATCTATCTATATCACTTTCTTCTGGACACGATAACTTTCGTAATTCTGCACCAATCTCTTCCAAACTGATACACAAAATCAATGGGCATAAAATCTCGGTCAAGTTCGTTAATGGGCAAAATCGGACCAAGGGGATGGAAATAAGGAAGGGTTTTGCGAAAATCGAAAACCCTCCATAACTTCTTGATTTTTATACATATAAAATCAGTTTAAAGTTTTTATTACTTCTAAAAATAGGGTCAAAATTTTATGTATCACGGATTTTTGATAAAGTTAAAAATGAGCTCAAGGGGCGCAAAAAATAGGGTTTTTGGGAGGAAAAAATTCATAACTTCGTCAATTCTCAAGATATCAATTCCAATTAATTTTATTATAAATCTCCTTAATGTTATCTACAACTTTTATATTCACAAGTTTTTGATAGGACCAATTCGTACCGCAAAAAAAAAAATTAAAAACGAAAACAAAAAGGGGGTTTGAAGAAGTAAAAAATCCATAACTCCGTCAATTCAAAAGATATAAAATCCCCATGAATTTATCATATATCTTCTTAATATTGTCTACAACATCTATATAGACAAGTTTTGGATAGGACCAATTCTTACAGCAAAAACAAATTAAAAATACATAGCTGTTGAAGAAAAAAATCATCTAAGTAAGGGTGTATTCAAATCCAAACTGCGTATTTTCTGACTCATTTTACAATTCATTTTTGCTCTCAAAGGCTTCCAATTGGTACGTTTTCTTACTCAGAAACTATATAATGTACCGCAATGGTCGATTTTTGGATAGAGGCAGAATATATTTCAAAAAATGATGTCAAAGTGGGCATTTTGAACGGAATTTCCCGAAACAATTGTGTTATCACTTTCTTCTGGACACGATAACTTCCGCAATTCTGCATAAATCTCTTCCAAACTGATACACAAAATCAAGGGACATAAAATCTCGTTCAAGTTCGTTAATGGACAAAATCGGACCAAGGGGATGGAAATAGGGAGGGGTTTTGTGAAAACAGAAAAAAAACCCATAACTTCTTAATTTTTGTATATATCAAATCAGTTTAAAGTTTTTATTACTTCAAAAAATAGCGCCAGAAATTCATGCATCACAGATTTTTGATAAAATTAAAAATAGGCTCAAGGGGCGCAAAAAATAGGGGTTTTGGGAAAAAAAAATTCCTTACTTCGTCAATTCTCAAGATATCAAATCCAATTAATTTTATTATTTATCTCTTTAATATTATCTACAACTTTTATATTCACAAGTTTTTGATAGGACCAATTCGTACCTCAAAAAGAAAAAAAAAATTAAAAACGAAAACAAAAAAGGGGTTTGAAAAAGAAAAATTTTCATAACTCCGTCAATTCACAAGATATAAAATCTCCATGAATTTATCATATATCTTCTTAATATTGTCTTCAACATTTATATAGACAAGTTTTTGATAGGGCCAATTCTTACAGCAAAAACAAATTAAAAATACATAGCGGTTGAAGAAAAAAATCATCTTATTAAGGGTGCATTCAAATCCAAACTGCTTATTTACTTACTCATTTTATAATTCATTTTTGCTCTCAAAGGCTTCCAATTGGTAGATTCTCTTATTCAGAAACTATATAATGTACAGTAATGATCGATTTTTTTGATAGAGGCAGAATATATTTCAAAAAATTATGTAAAAATGGGAATTTTGAGCAGAATTTCCCGAAGCGATTGTGTTAGAAACGAAAAGTATTGCCCTACTGAGAAAATAATTGTTTATTAATCAAGTTTTAATTAATTGAAGGAAAAATAAAAACACAGGTCGCTTATAAATCTTTTCAAAAATCACGTCAGCATGTTTCATATGTTTTTTTTTTTTTTTTTTTATGAATCTGAAAATGTGCCAGAAAATTTGGAGTTGTTGAGCATGGAAAAACATATTTTTTAATATCGCCTTAACATGATACTGATAAAACCAGCTATTTTATAAAAAGGAAATAAAAACTCGTCAAAAGCAGACAGATAAAACTGTTAAAGTGCATTTATATCTAATAATGATTTAATTTTTTTTTGGTGAAATTAGTATACTTAACTTCGGAATCTACCTCTGCCTGTAGGCCGGGCCGGCAGGGATTTTTAAATAGAGGAATTATTTCAAAAGCTATTTAATGTTAAAATGGGTCAAATCGTCCCATTCAAAAAGTTTTATAAGAGCAAAAACTGTACATAGGAATTGAATCAGTTTTTCTTATAAGGATGTATATTTAAACTGATTTTTATCCTATTTTGCGCGCGTTTTTCTTTTTATTGACATTTTCATCCTTTCAAGAGACATTTTTTTTTTCATATTGTAGGAAAGGTTGTTATTTTAAAGGGTTGCCCATTGTAAAAACAGGGATAAGAATTAAATGACGTGTTAAAAGCAGGAAAAATTGAAAATGACGTCCTAAATATTGTCGCGTGAATAAAAAATAATAATAACGTCCTATTTAAAATAGCCCAATGCTAATATTGGCAAACAGTTTGAATTTAAAAATGTATTGACACGAGACATTTATTTCGTATTTCTTACAGAGCGCAAATATGAATATTCCCTTTCTAACAATAAAAGTATTTTCACGTGACTATTAAAAAGAGAAAAAAAAAAAAAAAAAAAAAAAAACTTGGGTGAAAATCACGTCAGATTTAGAACGAAACCTTTAAAGTGTCTTATTTAAAACAATTTTCGTATAGCGTTGTTAGAAAATATCTCTATTAACTTAGTTCATTTTAAGTGGATTTCATAACAAATACTACCTGTTGCGTCCGGGCTGCAGCATTTTTGGCTTATGCACCCTTTCACTTCCGGCAGACATGGATCATTAGATTCCTCCATTTCTACTCTCCCATAAAATAAGGGTTTTTTTTCTTGTGCTTGATGACATGGGTTTTTTGTGCTCTTGGACTGTAAGGACCAGGGAAAAACAAACAATGTTTTAACCATTTGGAAAAATGGTTATTATCCTCGGTCAGGGTAGGAAATCAAAACCATATCTGAAGCATTTCATTAGTTGAATCCCGCATTTTATTCGTTTTCTGGTGGCTCTATACAGTAATCTGTATTTTCCCTTTACTTTCAACAGAGATGGATACTTCTGTTGCTACTATGACAAAAAAAGTAATAAAAACTACAAAAAAAAAAAAAAAAAATGAAAAACTCAGAAACAAATTGAGATACAGCTTTCAAACAAATTGCATTTAAAAATGCATTTTTTTTTCTCTATACGACGGTGTAAAAAGTAATATTGTGGGATATTTAGAAGTTTAAGAATGAAATTTCATTTAAAATGGGTCCAGGAATAGGAATGTTTAATCCATGGCGCACTTAATGTAGGACCAGCTCCGTAGAAGTTTAAAAATTTGCAGTACCGAAAATTGTAAAATTGAAATTTCTCTTAAAATGTGTTCATGATGGGTCCAGGAATGTGAATGTTTAATCCATGGCCTACGTAATCTATGACCAGTTCCGTACGATTTTTTATGTCTTAAATTTTAGTCTTTGAAAAAATCATTTTCCAAATGGTCGTTGTAATTTGTTAAATTGCTTTTTTTTTTTTTTTTTTTTTTTTTTCTTCAAACTTCCGATAGTTTGTTCACTTTTGAGGTGCAAACCGCATCCCGGTACAATGTGTTGATTTTATTTTTGAATGAGTTTTTGTGCTCGCTGCCTCTCCATTCAAGTTTTTCGAGAAACGTGTACTACCATTTCGATAGTCTTGACCCTTTCCTGTTAATTGTTTTACTGTATCGGCCTGGATTTTCGCAGAAATAAACGTTTTTCGAATGCCATCTGAATCGTGATTTTCTTTTAATTTGATTTTATTTTTAATCTCTATACGCGTCCTGTTTCCGGATTGAGGTGGAATCTAAAACCCGGCCACGCTGATCTCAATCGACGAGAGAGTGCTGCTGCACTTTTCCATCCAAACACCATCCGAAAGTGGCGTGACTGTTTGCGACTGACCAGCCAGCTGTTCTCTGTGTTTTGACTCTGGCTGCAAGCGGAAAAGGTCGGCACTAAGCGAGGGCCGCTCCTAAAAGCCAGATTACAGGACGTGTCCAGCGGACGCCGTTTCTTTTTCAATGCATTTCCCACTTTTCTCTCTTTTATAAAATATTCATCAAAAAGGGATCACAGAAGAGAGGCGAACCCAGCCTTCCATTGGAAGAGCGGGTGTGTGACCACAGAGTCGGGAATAAGACCTTGGATTTTCAGAGGACGCAAACATTTTAACACACTCCAGTCCTTTTTCCTTGTGTTGTATCTGGCTTGACAAGGTTTAACACATTCGCGTAGCACACAGTATGAAATGGCTTAATATTGCATCTGTCGTCTGTGAGTCTAGATAGAATAGACTTCGCTCTATTCCCCGTGCATCTTTAAATTTCAATCAACACCATGCTACGCCCTTTTTAAAATCAAATTATATAAAATCTAAAAGCTCTAGAAAAATGAACATAGTAGTAGATGACTGATAGCAAGGCGAGTGATTTCTTATTCTATTCTTTTGCCAATAGATACCTTTTAAGAGTCCTGGGGAAGGGGGAAGGATGATCCCCCCCCCCCCCGTTACCAATTTTCCTGCCGATCACCGTATAAAACAAGAAAGAAAAATCATGCGTTAAGTATAGATTATGGAATACTTTCCAACATTTCCTGAAAGCTTTAACAAAACTTTGTCATTTAGGGAAATAAGGTAACTAAATAAATATTTTATAAAACGCATAAAACATTTGAAAAACTGATTTCAGCAGTGACCGTCCATAGCCAAATAGGTATTCCAATTCTTTTGAACAGCCCTGTATTCTATATGTAAGTTGATATATAGGCTATAGGATGGGAAAATTTAGTTTAGCAAGAAAAGGCATAACAGGTTGAAATTTCTCTTTCAGCAATTTATACTAACAGATGGAAACATACTTGAATACTTTTTTACAGCCCTGTAGTTTACCTGATACCTGTATGACACGCCACTATTTTGCTAAAATTTAATTCAAACTGAAACACTCTTAAAACTAATGAAATCACATTTCCAGAAATGATCATCCATGTAAGCAATTCTTTGCGTAGCCCTGTATATCATTTTATCTCTGCAAACATTTCTTAGTAAACTGAATTCTGTTCAGCATAAAAACGCATAACTCATTTAAAAGCCATCTTAAGCAATTTACGCTCGTACTCAGTAACCCTTACGAATTCTTTTCTGTAGCCCTGTATATGAACTATAGCATTTATACACACTATATAGTATGCATAAATATACTGAAACTCAAAAGCGCATATCATAATTAAAAATGTACCTCGATCAATGATTGCTAATATACAGAAATTCGGATACAATATAGTATCTGAAATCTTTTGTGTGTCCCTGTAAATGCTATGCACTTCGCTATGCACTAGGGATGGGCATTATTTAACGTATTAGGATAAAAAAACCCTGTTACTATGCTGGAACCTATTATTGAATTATTATGTTACCGAAAAGTCCCTGTTAATTAAATAACATATGGTTTTAAATGGCAGCGTCTTGATTCATTTGCCTTAATCAAGAATTCAATTTCGTGCCTTTAAAATAGAACAATGTTAACAAAAAACGTCCTCGATCGTTTCTTTCCAGACGTGAGCCCCAGTTTGGCCCATCCTCACCCGCTAGTTATGGGCAACTCTGTTACGTGTATTGTGTTAAAAATTTATTTTGTATTTCACCAAACCCTAATGCATGAATAGTAATGACTTACCTCACTAATTAAACGCTTTTTCGGCTTGGTGCCTGGTGCTGGGTCATCAGCATCATCACATACTCTCACCGATTCTGATGGCACAAATTAGAGCATAAACGAAACACTGGCACAAATAGTAAACCAGGAAAACATCTGAAAATTTCTAAGAAAAAAGCTCATGCTTGACATGTTTTGTATTCATGAATCGTAGATATTGTCTTCATTTAGCATTTCCATAACAAAAAGTCAAATTTGACTTATAAAACTCATGAAAGTTTTGTCTAATCTTTGATCTGAGCAATTTCTTTTCAACTAAAAATATATTTTCGTGCTTTTTTTTTTTTTTTTTTTTTTTTTGGGGGGGGGGGGGGGGGGGCTTGCTTCTAATTTTCAAAGAGTGATTTTTGTTGAATTTTGCAATATATTTCATTTATATTATGTAAATGAAAAAAGCATTGATTCCCGCATCCCCTTTAAAAAAATGCGGCGAAACAGGAGTTCAGATTCATTAAATTTATAAAAAGTACCTTTTTGCAATATTTAAATAAAATACATTTATTTATAATTTTATCTCTTAAAAATTTTAATTCCCGATTTTGAATAGGAAATCTATTTCCAAAAATAACAAAACATTGTTTAGCTACTAAAACTTCAATTGATTTCAACTAAGAGCAGCTGAAACTAACCGCAGATTCCTTAATTCATTCTGAATCACGCCATCAGTAAATGTAGTTCTTGACATATAAAAAGTTCTTTTATCGCTTAATAAGCTTTTGAATAAAGAAAGATATAGAACATCTTTGCAGTTATTTATCTGTTAAAATTTTTTGCTGTCAATATATCATTTGCTTATTTCGAAACATTTGGTACAACAGTCTTTTAAATTAAAAAATACGCTGCAGGATAAATTTATCTAAATAGGTAATTTTTTCGAAGTGAAATGACATTTGACTAAGAGTTTTTATTTACTCTTCATGTGTTTGTAAAGAATGGAGCGTTTTGTGTTGGCGGTTTATTTGAATATTAAAGGGTTTTTACTATGTACTCATGGAGTTTGCTTTTTAAGGGGATAGGGTGGGGGCGAGGGGGATTCCGGCACTATAAATTTTGTTTTTTGGCAAAGTTTTTTTTATTATTTTTGTTTTGTCATTTTTTTAATTTGCTGGAAAAAAAGAAAGAAAATAGCCTCCTATAATTTGTGAGAAAATTTAATTTTAGTACAGTTGTAATTAATTTGAAAAACATACTTGTACAAACGAAATTTGTTTGGATGAATTGCATTTGATTAAAAGTATATAAATAATATTTTTGTGTTCTTGTGAAATTAGCTTTGAATATGTGTTGATAGATATGGCTGCTATGAAGTCGGGAATCAAATTTCTATTTTTTAATACTTTCCAACGTAGTTGAAAAGTGTTTATGAATTCAGATTGTCTGTCTGTCTGTCTGCCCTTTCTTTAACTTGTGTAAATATTAGGCCGACTGCCATGAAATGGATATATCTTATTTGGGTTTAGTATGGCATGTTGTAAAGGAAGTGTGTATAGCATATTTGGTTCATTAACAGGGCCACTCAAAAGAATTCCGTTGCATTAAGGTACATGGGGGGAAATCGCTTGCTGTCTATAATGATATTACAGTATTTAAAACATATTGAAATTGATATAAATCACTGAGGTGTACTACAAGGTTCTTACTATAGAATAGGGTGTGCATAGAACTTATCGTTTATTTACAGGAACACACAAAGTATTTGGATATCGAAGAAAATGAACAATAATTGAACTTTTGAAGCCACGAACGGTAATTGATAGGAAGAGCGTTTTCAATTGTGGTATGCGTTTTTAAATTTAGCTATTTTTTTAATATTACTTGGTGTGTATCAATTCCAGATCATATACAAGGTCGAACAACAGTTCTCAACAACATTCGTTTATTGGTTGAAATTGCTGAGTGGAAATTTTAAAATGTATTATGCGTTTAACTGAACTAACTTTTTGCATACTATGTAGTATACATACATATCTGAAGATCTTATACAGGGCTGAAAAAAAAACCCATATATTTTAATGACTCTTCATGGTAATGGCAGAAATAGTGTTTTCAAATACATTATGTGTTTTCCAAATTTTTCATTAAAACGTCATCTTCCACCTTTGTCAATTGTGATGTTTTGTTATGGTATTCTGAATGTGTTGGAAAGTGCTTCATAATCTATGCTGTATGCATGATTCTTTTTTTGGAGAGGGGGGATTAGAAATCGTGTTAATTATTATACAGGGTATCTCCAATAACTAATTTCTAAACCGTTAGTTTTAAAGGTATATTTGTTCTGCATCAATTGTTTGCAATTGCAATTTGTTCTGCATCACATAAAAATCGATTTACATTACAATAATTACTTTTCAAATAGATGAGAAATTACAAATGTTATACAATGCCCTATAAGTTTTATTTAGAAAACTTTTTTCCATGTTCTAACAAGTAAAACAGCAAAAATGTATTCTTTTATGGTCAAAACTTACTGAGTTATGATACTTAGAATTTTATGAATTTTCAATGTTTTAATCACCATAAATGGAAAAACGCGTTTTTAGTATCAGAAATCGCTAAAAATGCATGAAATTCAAAGTATCATGACTAGGTAAGTTTTTGTCTTGCAAAAATTACGTTTTTAATCACAAACTAATTTTGATTCATCTCAATAGAAAACAGCATTTATAATTATGTCAAAAAATTATTCCAAACATTTTGTTTAAAAGCCTTCTTATTAAAACATCCGTTGACCGGATACGCACGATTAGTTATATGTTATAAAAATAACAGGTTGTTGGAACCTGTTACCTGTACAAGTGTGGGACGATGTAACCAGTTAACCAAAAGTAACTATATTTCCCATCTCTACTATGCACTGATGCTATGCACTGATACGTGAAATAAATTATACTAAAGCTCAGCGACGTATATCAATTTCATTCTATATGAAACAGCTGAACATAATTCAAGTACGCTGCAAACAATTCGCCCCTACACCATTATGTTTTGTGTTTTCTATACCATTATGAATTCTTTTGTGTGGCCCTGTCAATGAATAATAACTATTCTTTGCACCACATATTCTACAGCATTTTAGTGTACTTCATAAATGCATATCCATTTTACTATGTTTGAAAGAGTGTAATACCACTAAAAATCATTTGAAACGATTTTTTCCCTCCTGTAACGGAATACTTTTGTTAATGAACTAAACAGGCTACAAACTTTATGAACATCCAAAAATTTCAGAACGATCCGAGTCTATTTGCGAGAGTTCATAAACAAACTTTGTTGGAAAGGGTTAAAAAGTGTATTAAATGCTATTCATAAATTTTGCTTGGTTGATTGCTGATTGTCTACCTGCTCAAAAATGCACGAACGTTCATTTTTCAAAGGGTAACATCCACTTTTAACATCCTATTACAGCTGCTTGCCAGCCAGGAAAGAGAATTTATACACTTTTCTTAAACCTTGAATACAGTTTAAAGAGTCGTCCACAGAACGATATTTTCGAAAATGTTAAAAATATCCGATATTTTCAAACGAGTCAAGTTATGGATGATTCTAAATATTTTCAGACCTAATATAAATTAGAAACTAAAACGCTCAGCCTGAAAACCTCATGAGGATACAATGTTCTAAATGCATTTCTTCTTTTTTTCCCTTACGTCGATCACTGAAAACAGACACAATTTGCAAAAACGACGACAACATAATTTGTTTTTATTCAAAAATTGTCTGCTTTTTCTTTCCCTAACCCGTTTAAATGGAACAAAACTCAAACCAGAAAAGTGACCTTTCTCCATGAAACTGTTATTATCTCAATGAGACAGTTTAAAGTTTCAGTGAGTCAATATCTCCACATCATGATGGGTTCTGTAAATTTAAAATTTCAGCTTCCAACGTAAGGTGCCGTTTTAGAGGGGAGGGTTGCTAAAAAAGTCACTGCCTGAGTAAAAGTTCTTTATCTTTACAGAACGACAGAGCTCACAAATTCATTGACTGAAAATATCAAAAATTATTTTGCACACTATTTTGAAAATAAATAGTATTTGAAATTATCATTTTCAAAAATAAATATCGGATATAAATCCTGATAAAGATTCCTTGATAGAGATCACCGAACCCTGGTGAGTGGTTCGGAAAATAAAAGGAAGATCTTGCAAGAAAAAGCACCGAACACTCCATGAGGGGCTCGAAATGGCAAAATCCACGAACAGGAATTACGGTTGACGAAATCATTTTTTTAAGTATGGGCAACTATATTTCTAACCCTGCAAAAACAATTTTAAAAATGATTCTTATCAGGACTTGTGCAGTATTCCTAATTTTCTTAATTTTTCTCTAATTTTCTTTTTAATTTCTTTATTTCAGTATTCCTGATATTTCCTAATTCTCTTTGCCCTTTGGGCGATTCTTTCCATTTAAAAGAGAGGTTACTTTTCGGAACGCGTCCGTCCTATCGCTTCCATCCAAAAACTTCATTCAATTTCTTCAAAAACGCATGAATAGGAATGGGTGCAAAAGAACGTTAGGTTTCAGAACTGTTCCTTCTACTTCATTCAAACTATTGGGATGGATACGGAACGCAAAAGTCATTTTTTTTTTAAATTCAGACCAGCCCTGTTTAGCATTTTTCTTTCTTCTGGCGTTCTCTTTAAAAAGAACGGAACCAAATGGATGTATTTTCTAATGACCTATTCCTCTTTTGCACTTTCGTCCAAAAGCAGAGAATGTTTCGTCCTCGAATTCGAATTTTAACTTCGACACTTGTCTTAATTCACTGAAACTCCGAAATCCGTTCCAAGAAACGCATTCTATTTCGATGTGCCACAGAAATGAATGGAGAAGAAGGATAGAGCCAGGCTCTTTTTTTCTTCGGACTGAAACACCCATTCGAGTCACGGGCCGCAGGTGTTCGGACTTCACGAAGGAATGCGGCCTCCGATCGTATGGTTCGCTTTCTTTCTCCTCGGCCGTAGTGAGCTGTGGCGCTAGCATTTTCAGAATGACATTCAAGTTATATTCCCCTTCACAGTCATTGGGCCAAAAAAAAAAAAAAAAATGTACCGGCGCATTTTTAATACACGAAAATTCATCCTGAGACTCGCCCGTTCTGCGGGCCGGCTTTTAAAATAAAAAGAAAACAGGAGCGTAAAAGAATGGAGATGTATATCCCTTTAAGACCCGGAACATTTTCACATTTAAATATTACATTCTTCTGGTTATTAACTCTATACTGACCCTAATGACACTTAAAAAAATAATTAAAAAAATTTTCGTCACCCCCTGGAGCGTGGTGAGTACCCGCACGAACGTGCGGGTTGGGCTTTTTCTAAGAAAGCCACACCCGCACGATCGTACGGGTTGGTCTTTTCCTGTGAAATAATTACTTATAAGATGATTTGGAATGTATTGGCTGAAATATTGCAATGGAATCCTTACTGGCTCTAAAGCCTAAAAAAGGAGAAAAAAAAATTAATACTGTAGATGTATTTATCGACTTCAAAAAAAATCATATTTTTAATTAATTTAAAAATGTTTGCCTTATTTTAAAATTTTTTTATGATATCGATTTTATTTTTTCTATAAGTCTGTAACTTTTTTGAACTAAAATTTAAGAAATGAAAGACATACCTGCAATTGCATGAAATAAGGAGCAGAATGAGGTACAGAAATGAATTTCTTAACATCCCACATGTTGTTGTTGTTGTTGTTGTTGTTTCATTATCTTAGCCTCTGCCGAAACTGGCTTGGAGGTAGAACTTTGAGGAATGAGTTCAAGGGACTTTGATGAGGAAGAATGATCCAATATTGCCATTTTTTTTTTAGAAATATTTATATTTTTTTCTTCATCGAGCCCATCTGAACTTGACTATCCTTCTAATAAATCTGCTTCAAATATTTTGTCCGCAACCTCTAAATTCAGAGTCTGATTTATTCATCAATTGCAATATTTCTTCTTGTGTGAGAATTCTTTTCCGTTTAAGCATCTGGAAAAGTATTTTATTTTGCTTTGTTAAAAGTTAACAAAGTATTTAAAAAAATGCCTTAGAAAATTTTATTAATTGAAAAGAAAAAAAAAGTAAAATTTAATTGAAACAAAAAAAAATTCACCCATGACAACACCCAAGAAAATATGGCCTTAATTATGTAACAACATACTTCGTTTTTATTCTGGCTGTCACCAAAATTATTGAAACAGAAAACAAAATGAACATTGAGAAAGCTCTTACCTACCTTTACAGCAGCACTGACTAACGTAACGCCCAAGTCGCACGATCGTGCGGGTAACGAAATCTGAAGTCCTATGAGCAACATAAATAGTGTATAATTAATGTTTTTCATTATATTATACTTATTTAGACATTAAAGCAAAAATATTTATCGAAGCAATTAGAAATATACTGATAATTACCTTTTTACGATAGATAAAATGATGAGCTGTTTTCGTTTTACTAGTAAACAAAGCTAATCATACCGGCTAAAAGTAAAACATGTACTACAACCGTCATCCGTTGATAATAAATGATACTTTACTCTTTTTGCAAACCAGGACAATCGTTCGATTCGGGGTTTTATAACATACGACTGTTTCAGAAGAAAAAATATACATGTATGTCTAACCCGCACGATCGTGCGGGTTGGGTCTTAAAGGGATAAAGTATGTATGAATGTGTATAGTATAAGTTCTCGTTTCACATGGGTTGTGTTTTTCCTTCCTTATGTTGCGGCTACGAAAGAAAAAAAAAAACCCAGTTAAAACAGAACGTGTCCCTAACGGAATCCTGTCTTAAACGGAGTGGGAAGAAGGCCCTACACCTGGCGAGTCAGAAAAAGGCCACGTCTATCAAAGCCGCCTCAAGACTACAAGCCAAACACGAGGTTTCGTGACGTCACGACGCGGGGCTTAGATCAGCCGTGAAGAGCACATGCGTTATTTAAAACATATTAATTCTTTCCTCTATATATCAACTTATTATCACAACATATGGGAAAAAAATAAAAACGTATAGTTTAAAGACCCTAATTAAGTGCTTTTTAATCAATTTCGATCACTCGAAACAATAATAATAACGATAACACAAAAACAAAAATTATGAAATAATATCACTGTGTCAGTCAAAATGTGCACTTAATTAAAGTTACATTAAAGAAAAATGATTGGTTAATGAAAAAAAAAATCGAAGTATTAAATTTAATTTAGTGAATAGTTTTCATTATTTATTCTACTTTGAAATTTACAAAAATATCAATTATCTATTTTCTATATATTCTAAAACAAGACATTAATAAATATATATAAGCAAAATCTACAAATATGTATATAATATATAAACATATATATGTAGTTTTAAACACATAGAGAGAATTACTTTGCTTTCAATTATTTCATTTTCAAAAAAAAAAAAAAAAATAAATAAATACCAATATTCTGTCAATCAAAACCCACATTTAAAATTAAATTAAAGTGGATGAAAAATGATTGTTAAATGAAAACAAATTCAAGTTGTATGCTATTTTTATTATTCATTGTGGCTTGAAATTATACAATAAATATCCTATTAAATATTTAGTGATTTGAAACATGCAAAGGAGTATAATAAATTTAATATAAATAAATAGTAAAACTACAGAGTGCATGAAATTAGGTAACAACACAGATAAATTTTTCTTACTGTAAACTTTACTTAGCAGAAGTGGGTAATTTTCACGTAAAATCGATTAAATTGAAAAAACACAAAGCTCTCATAATAAAACAAAACAAGGTCATGAAACAGAAAATTATTATTTTCTTAATTTTTGTATTATTTTAAAATATTATGCAAGGTACAAGCAATACAGTTTTTAAAAAGTGTACTGAAACCTGGTGAGAACAAAAGAAAGAAAGAAAACACTTTCATCAATTGGAATTGAAATATTCCTAACATATATTTATTTTGTTCAGATAGTCAAGAATTAAGATTTTGGACTTTGTACTATATATCATTAGAAAACTAATGATTTAAATTTTATTATAAAAACTTAGTATTACATTGTTTTCAAAAGAAATTCTTCATACACGTTTTCCTCATAACGAGTCAAGTTGAAATCATTTATTATGGACCAATTGGGGGTATTTTTTTTTAGACACCTTATAACATAAATAGAAAAACAAATAAAAGTTTGCAAACAAATACTCCTTTGCAACAAATCCATGATTTTTTCTACTATTATTCTACTAATATTTTTTCATAAAGTTGTGACCATCTTTTTGTGATACCCTGTATACAAATGTAAATAGTACCTGGTACGAAATTTATGCATGCATACAATACGTATGAAGTTTAGCACTAACCACTTGTGCATTATTTGCGAATAATTTCTACCGATAGATAAAAGGGGGGTCCCAGAATGGTGCTTGCTCCGAGGACCTAGATAAACAAAGTCGGGTCCTGACTACACAGAAAAGTAAATTTATAATTATGTAACACACTGCAAATAGAAGCGTCTTAAATTTAGACACATATGTGACTGAAAAAGAATTTTAGACACTTAAGTGTCTTAATCTGAAAATTAAGACACTATAGATGTCTTAATTTAAGATACATAAGCGTCTTACTATGACCATGGTGTAAACGAACTGAGAATAATGTCTAAAATATCCGCAAACGTCTTATTTTAAGACACTTCATTGCTTTAAACGTGTCTTAATTTAAGATGTTTTGATTCTTCCGACGCAATAACCACCAGGGGGCACTAGCACTCCCAGTTGCGCATGCGTTTTAGATGTCTTCGTTCGAAGTGGTATACGTTGTAATTCAAACAAAGTTTGTTTTTATGTACGCGTGTATTTTAATTCGTTTTTTGCGAAATGTGAAGTACTGTGATTTTAATTCGTATTAACTTGGAGTATTTATTTATTGAATACATACATCTGACGTGTGTGCTCGACATCAAATGTCTCTTAGAAGCTGTCGTCGATACAAGGGCGGGATAGACACAGAACAGAAGTAGACGGCGGTTGAAGATTACACCCGGAAATTCTACAAAGCGTGTGCAATGGGCTTAGTGTTAACTCGTATCAATTTATATCAATAATATTGTGTTATTCATCTTCGTCCTGTCGAAACTGGCAAAAAAAAGAAACTTTTGTCTGGCGGGTCCTGTTTTTAGGATGAAACATCTCATCCTTTAAATATGGCTAGTCGGATGTATTATGGGATTACCTTTTAAACTGATGAAAGTCTTTCTCCCTCACTGTGGTTGTGGTAGTTTTTAAAATTTCAAATCGAGGAATATTTCTTACCCCTTGCAGCAACTCAAGTAAGTTTCTTTATAGTAGTAAAATTAGTGTATTTTATGATTTTATTTATTGTACTAAACAAAATCCTGCATGAAATTTAATTAGTTTTGAATCTGTTCGCAAAAAACCCCACTAATTCTAGAAGTATATATTTTTAAACTTATGACGTTCTTTTTTATTACGAATTATATATTCAATGTCAGTTCTTAGTTTCAAATGGATAATTTTTATCTCGCAGTAAATCACGGCCACAAGGAAGTAAAGAAAAAAAAAAACTTTGAAAGTTGACCTAATGCTTTCTTACTTCCTGGCATAAAACCGCAGATTAAAAAAAGATAAATAAAGTAAATGAGACTGGTCTATTATATGAACCTGCCTGTAAAAATATACATATGTATTTGATTTGCAATCAACTCTAATACTGATTTTTTTATTATTTTTAATAAAAAAGTAATTTGAAATTTATAATGGGAAAAAGTAAAAACCTCTAACTAGATTTCGTATTTAAAATTGTGGTAACTTTATTTATATGCACTTATACGAAAAATACAAAAATGACAGATGTTACTGTATATATTTAAGACGAAAGAAGTTTGGAAATCATAAGTTATTTTTTCCTCATGTTTTTAATATAGAATATGTACTTATTTGTTTTTATTGATAGTTGAATAGCTTTTGTGAGTACCCTCTGATCTACATAAAAACTTGTCCATGTGGAAATATAAATTTTTTAAAAACATAATTTTTAAATAAGTATTTTCATTTTTTTGGGGGGGGGGGGAGGGGGGGGGGATTTTGCATGAATTTTTGTAAAGCTGATATCTTAAATCTTGCACTGATTATAATGAAAGTTTTGAACTTTTAGAGTAGGACAAGTTTAAAAACGCAAATATATTTAACAAAATACCAAAGTCATTTTTTCCCCAATGTTATTAAAGTAGAATATTTATTTATTTATTTTCATTATTCATAGTTAAATGGCTGTTGTGATTATCAAGTGATGTATATGTAAAATTGCCTATGTGGCAATATATTTTTTTATATTTTAATTTTTTTGGGGGGGGTGGGGGGTGGGATTTTTGCAATTTTCGTACATCTGATATTTTAAATCTTTTTCCACATTCAACCGAGTATAATAAATATTTTTAACTTTTAGAGTAGGACAAGATTATAAAATATATATATATATTTATCTATGTACCTTAAAAGCCCTTAATAGCGAACACTTCGGGACCGCGGAATTTGTCCGATAATTGGAGATGTCTACTTTTTTGAGGTAAAAATATACAAATATGTATGTCTGCTGATTAAAAAAGTATTCGTTAAATAGAGGTGTTCGCTATTCGAGAATCTCCATTAACCTCCACAACGGATACTCCCGAATACCGGACATCTCAATTTAGACAACTATAATGCAGGGTTGCGTTTTTTGCAAAAGTACTTCTTGATTAAAGGAAGGGCAAACTGGGAAGTGCCCCGTCCCCCTACGACTGTAGTGCCCCCAAATTTGATGTGCAATATTTGTAAAGCTTATATTTTAAATCTGTTTCGAAATTGTACTGATTATAATCAATATTTTGAACTTTTAAAGTAAAATAAGGTTAAAAACAAAATAAATTTTAAAAAATCTAATATTTAGATAAATATTTTTTGTTTTTTAATCTTGTTCTACTCCTGAAGTTCACGATATTGATTATAATCAGTACAATGTCGTAAAAGATTTAAATTATCAACGTAACGAAAATTGTATACCAAAACTGAGAGCACCAAAAAAGTCAGGCTGTATTGGGGGGGGGGGGGCAGGACCACAGCCAAATATTTTTCCAGGATTCAACGTGGTCAAACATGGCTACGTATGATGCTTACAAAAAAATGGATGCGATTCAGACGTTTGAAGTGTCTGAAATTCAGACGCAAAAAGTGTCTGAAAAAATTCAGACATTTTAAAATGTCTGAAAATTGAACACTCCATTTCAGACACTTAAGTGTCTGAATTTCAGACATTTTAATTTAGAGTGCAATAATTTTATTTATTGTTATTTTTAATTAAACGTTAAAAGTTATATAAAAACACACAAAATTTTTGAGAATTCGGAGGGGGGGGGGGGGATAAATTGTTTACAGTCATTGTAAAAATAAAGAGATTCAGACACATCATTCCCATATCCGTAATTGTCATGTATAAGCATGCACTATGTAACAAATATTATAAAATGAATTTTTATTAAGAGTTTAAGATTAAAAAACACCAATAAATTAGTATGTATATTGATCGGGCTTTAAAAGAAATAAACAAGATAACAATGTTATGCATCCATAGAAATTATGATGAAAGTTTGTAGTACATTTAAATTTTTAAGTATGAAAATATCTATAAAAATACATAAATTTTGGTATCAAATTAAAGCCCAATCAATTCTGCCTACAGAATAATCAGAGTTATACTATTCTCTCGACCAGTGTTTTCTAATAAAAGTCGATCATTAAAAGTCACTCTACTGAGAGAAAACAGAACAAATTAAAAAGATAGGAAGGTGTGACAAGTTATAAATTACATAATAATTAAGCTTGTAATTAAGACTTTTGGCTGAAAATGTTTTAGCATGATTAGTATCCAAGAAACTCAGTCTGACATAAATTTCAGCTATCTGGTGCCAGTATTTCCGAGTAAATAAAGTCATAAGTTTTAATCGAAATTATTGAATAGCAAGAAAGGTAAAGTTTAAACTAATAATATTTATGCTGTACTTACTGTATACAAAATTTCATCAGTTTTCAGTGGTAAATTTCTGAGTAATAATAATTTTAAAGTTTTTTTTATTAATTTGTTTAAATTAAAAGAACTAATTAAAATTTCCACTTGATAATATAATAGTTGAGGTAGAAAAATATGTCGCATAGGACATTAAAATTTCAAACTGAATTGGCCGTATAGCTTCCAAATTATAAGGAGAAATGTGTTGGCCCGAACAGAGCTGTCTAGCTCTGGCACATATTAAAATGAAGCCATTTTTACATATTTATAAAGAATATAATTAAACAATGAAGACTTTATTAATTAATAACTTTTGTGATAATTCACCGATTCACACCATTCAAGCACCAATTTTTAGCAAATTACGATAGACAGGGAATGATATAAGTCTCGATACGATTTAGTGATTTTTGCCACTTTAAATTACTGCTGTTTTTGAAATGAAACAGAAGTACAATAATATCGTTTTGTTTTGAAACACGTACACGGGATTGTTGACAATACGATACTGGGATTTAATAGTTAATTTATTTTAAAGAAGTTAAAAATAAAAGATATTCTGAACACAAAAAATAGAGCTAGTACTAATAAAATATAAGTAGTTAATTTGAAAATAAAACTTACCTTCAAAAGAATATGTTCTATTAGTTAAGTAAACAACACGTGCATACGTTACATTTTAATTCTAAACAACCAGATACAAGTTTCAAAATCTCGGCATTGGCGCCAGCCCCGGGTCGTTACGTCACATATGTGGGGAATGAAATCGTGCCTGGCTTGATAGTCTTGAGAAGGCTTTGCGTCTATCCGGTCGCGAAAATCGAACCCAATTCGCTCTTACGTGGCGGCGGCGCCGCCTCCAGGCCGATTTCATTCAAAGTTTTAGACAAACCTGGGCCTCATCCAGTCTACATCTCACTATAAAATTGTGTCAAAAAATAGGGATACATTCTTCCCTTAGCCTGCTAAAAATCGCACAAAAATCGATAGTACAGAACCCTCTTTCTTGCGCTATTTTTAATGTCTATTTTAAGACATCATTAGAAAGGGAAAGGTACGCCGAATAAGGGGGTATTTTTTTTTTCGGTTTTCCTTGTATTTCCGTTTGGAAAACGGATGCGGCCGCATCAAAAGGCCGAAAAATGAAAAACTTAACCACGGGCTCGTTCTCGGAGCTTCAGTAAAAATGTTTTTTTGTCATAGTCAATATTAATATTTTTTAACAAAAAAATCGGGTGCGGGAAAAATGTTCGTTTCTTTTTTTAAAAAAACTTTGTGGGACAGAGATCCGAATTCGAGATGCTTAAAAACGGAACGTTTCGTTTGGTTTCGCTTTCGGTGGAGCGACGGGTGCTTGCCCTTTTGCGCCGCTCATTTCATGGATATCTCGTCCCAGGATCCAAAAATTAAAAATCGGAGGCCCCTTCGGAACTGCTTTCTCATCCAAACCTCTACGTGAGTTAAAATTTCCGTAGCCCTCTTTCATTCATTCCTATAGATACATTGAACTTGTGAAAATGGAAGTGGCTGGGAAAAGATTTCCTTTTTAAACCCGTCGGAGTCAGTTGAAGGTTCAGTTTGGGACCTTAAAAGGTTTCTGTTTAAGATAGGATTCCGTTCTAGGCAGGTTTTTCCGCCCCTTTTCACATGCATCGACTCTTCATTTTTAAATACAATCACCGCCGATCCTTTTGGTTGAATTCATGAAAGCGGTGGAGGGTCCAAAAGGGCGATACAGATTTCAGTTGGAATGGACTCCTCAAAGCGGCTCATGGGATGAACTCATGATTCCTATAAGCGGCCCTGCCCCCTTCGCTGCGCCACTCCAATTCTAGAAAATAGAAATGTTTCAGAAGTTGGACTTGACTTTCCACATCAGCACAGCTCCAAAGAGAAGAAAAGAAATGAGCCATTTGAAAATACTTTTTATTTCGTTCAACGAATCTTGATTTTGGAACAGGATAAAGTGAAGTGTCATTCCCAATCGATGAAGTAGCGCTAAAGGTTTAATAGGCTTTCGCGATTCACCCATTCCCGTGCGCACTCTCCTTTGATGCGGAACGCAGGATCGAGATCGGTTTCGTTTTCAAGACAGGAATGTGTGTCACTCGCGGATCTCTTTCGTTTTCTTTTTCGGCAACTTCTCTACAGAAAAGGGAACGTCTCTTCCACTTCATCTCATTCAGAGGAATGATCCACTTTGACCTGTGGAATCTATACTCATAAAATAAAGTTTCGCTCTGTGTGTGATGGCTAGCCAAATCTACAGGACGTACGAAGCTGACATTTTTTGTGCGGCTAGCCCAAAGTGTCTCCTGATGACTCAAAATTCTTAATTTCTAATAATGGGTTGAGATATTCATGAAACATCGCCCATCACTTGGATCCCCGGTCGAGGAAAGCCCTACCCAAAACGAGGGGGTGGGGGTGAGAGCGATTTTAGAAACTGAGCGACTCCAATCGGATGCGCGGGTCGTGTTACTTCTACTTTTTTGCTGAGGGTCGAGTTTGGGTCCGGCTGACTTCTATTTTTGGCTGCGGGTCGGGTTAACGTCTACTTTTTTGCTGCGGGTCAGTTTTGGATCCGGTTGACTTCTACTTTTCTACTGAGGGCCGGGTTGACTTCTACTTTTTAGCTGCGCCTAGCGTGTTGGGTTTGGGGCAGATTGACATATATTATTTCGGGTTTGGGTCAGTTTCGGATTGGGTTTTCACTCTTGCGAGAAGGGTTCGGGTGGACAGTGGCGTAGCTAAGGGGGGGGGGGCAAGGGGGGCGGCCGCCCCGGGCAAGGGGCGCTAAATTGAGAAAGGTTTGGCGCCCCTTGGCGAAAGCGAAATTATCTCACATGTTTTGACTATAAATAAAAATTGTTGATTTTTTTTTTTTGTGTGTGTGTGTGTGTGTATATTTTTTTTAGTAAGATGTTTTGTTATATCCAGATAATGAGGAAAGAAAAAAACTACTGTAAAAGTTTCTAGGGATGGCTCAACGCATTTGGTACCTAAGATAATTATGTACCTGAATTGAGGCGCAAAATGATTAAATAGGGGCGCCAAATTGAGAGGAGCGTTAAGAAAACGAAAAGTGTTTCACATATTTTGAAAATAAATAAGAATTGTTGAGTTTTTCTTTTGTGTGTGAATATTGGGAAGAAATTCAGTGAAGGTGCGAGAATGGAGAGATCCATAATTGACAATCGCAAATTCATTTCAATCATGACAATCGCAACATTCATTTACTCATGAATGTTTCCAACTATCTAGCCTCCAGTTTATAAATCAAAAGGCCTGTTGGATACTTGGTTTCACATTTCTGGTATCAAAAGAACATTGTTCATTTGTATGCTAGCTGATACGCCAGTAGATTTTTCCAAACGAGCAGCGAAAGATTAAAACCTCTATTCGTATTAAAATTTAAAAATTAATACCGAATTTCTCAAAATGATCCTCTGGTATGGGCCCTCGTTGTCTTTGGCAGCGTAGACCGGGCCTTCTACGCACACATCTTTAACCACTGAAAACATAGATTTAAAATTCTCTTTCAAAGTGAATCTCCGGCACGGGTCCCCGCTTTCTGTGTCCCCGTATAGCAGGCGGCCGGAAAATTTGAAGAGAATCGTAAGATGAGTTGAAAGAAAAAAAATCCGCAGAAATCGGGCCCATGAAACCTCAGATGAAAATGCCTCCGGCGGTGGAAGGTATAACTAAAAACTGTAAGACAATCGAAAATCAAGCTGAATGAGCAAAACCCAGCTGAACTTGGGTCCATAGAGCTCGAGATAAGAATGCGCCCCCCTGCACTTGAAGGTGGATCTAAAAATTGCAAGAAAGTCGTAAGTTAAGTTAAATGAATCAGTGCCTGGTGAAATCTGGCCCATCAGAATCCGAGAAAAGAATGCGCCGTTAATGTTCTATAATGGTGGTAAAAGAAGACTATATTTTGGAAAACATACTTTTAAATGTAAATAAAGGGTAGAAACCCTTGTAGACGAACTCTTAACTCATATCATGGGGATCTTACTACAGAACACATTAATAATCTTCGATAAAATTGATAAAATGGTTTTAATTTATGTTTAAATTATGCAAGGTTTAATTATTAAATCGTTTGTCTATATGTCATATAATCTCTGATCCATCCATTTTCGGAAATTAAATGGAGCGGTCGGGCGGAAAAAAATCTCTCTTTAATTCGGCTCTTAATGAATGTTCGTCCCTATATGATTCTTTCTCCGAAAATTTGGACTGTCACCGTCAATTTTTTGAAAAAATTACCGACCCAAAAATTTTATACACAAGTGTAAAATATTTTTCTACATGTGCTCTGAAAGTTTCAAATCAATATCTTAATTACTTTTCTTAATTTGCGTTGATTAGTGAAAATTCTTAATTTCTTTCATTTCGGTTGTGGAATCAGGACCAGATATGCCCGCGATTTTGCCCTTTTGTAAAAAAAAAATCGCGTTTTTGATGAGTTTTAATTAATATCCTTGGCTAATTATCATACAATTAGAAAACTGAGACTCAATTGCATCAGGACCTGTCTTGGACTACCCTCACCCAAATTTTCAAACTTGCATGTGCGGTAGATATTTCTAACCATCTCCGTCACATACACATAGATTGGTTTTCTCGCTGTCTTTTGTGTTTTTAGCATTCCATAGGAATATGTTCGTGTAATGGTGGCTTCTGTGAACCAACAAAATGAATTTAGCTGGAAGAAAACAAGTAAAGATATTATTTCTTCGCCCAAATAATAAAATGTGGACGACCTAACCCCAAATTTCCCATTCTTAAATCGTATAAAAAACAAACAGGACTTTTCAGTCTTCCTAGTAGGAATGGCTCTTTTCGTCATTTTAAAAGTTAAATATATTTTACATATATTTAAATTCAGTGCATCTGCACTGCATCAGAGATATCTATCTATGTAAAGAATAACTGGGAGATAAATAGAAAAAAAGAATTTGACTCGGGAACCTCTTTGTGAACTAAACTCGTTTATTTCGTCGCTGCATCTTAGAATCATCTTCGCGACTCCGATCAGATGTCTCTTGAGCCATTTACGCCAATTTCGGACCTACATGGTCGTAGGTTGTGCAGGCAGGCATCTCGAATGGGTAAAATCTAATCTTTTTTTCGTGTACGTTCTTGTTAATATGTTGGGCCTTGTAATATTTTACAGCAAGGGGCGACGGTATCAATTTGGGAAGGACATTTAGTTTAATTGATTAATTAGTTCTTTATTGACCTGCACAATTCCCGAGATCTGTGACGTACAAGGTTTTAAGTACAAACGAAGGAGAACTGTCCAAACGTCAGGATTTTCTATTTTAATGGAGAACGTAATAAACGATATGCTAGGAAACAACGTTACAAGGCTTAAAACGGATTTTACAATATAAGATTTAAAGTTAGGAAAAATAATTTAAGGATTTTAATTTAATTTTTATTTTGAATTTTAAAAGAATTTTAATTCTTATCCCTTTCATTCTATATATATAGTAGATATATCTCTCTATAGATATCTGATCATTGTTATGCGACTGCACTCGTATTTATAAACCGATTTGGATGTGATTGAGTATATGTTAAGGGTTTATTAATCCTTCATGCACTGACGATATTTTTAAGTAACATTGAAGGATTTTCTTTACACAGAAAATACTTTGCTCGATCAAAATTAGAAAGCGTGGAGAAACATCCTGTAATGTAGGAGACGATGGTATACTTTAATAATGAACGCACTTGATAAATAAAGAGGCCATCGTGTGGTTTTCTTGATTTAATAGACGTTCACAAACATAAAATTACGTACACAAACAGAAATTATAATCAGAAACATTTTCTTTTTTAACTACATCACTCTAACGTCGAGTCACCTTCACAACCAAAACAACACTCTGCGCGCTCACTCCCGCTTCTCTTCAGAATTGGAAAAAGCAGAACAATTTTTTTATCATCAGATGACTACCGCCATCTATCGATGGAAAATGTTAGTTTCTGTCAGTGAGTTATAATTGAGTTATTTCTGAGATTCTCTTTAATTGAGTTTTTTCATGAACAATTTCATAATTGAAGGACTGTAAAAGTAAGGCCCATCTTAAAAGTCTAGGATTAGTTCCGCTGTTTTTGTCTAACCATACTAAGGGGTTGTGGTCCGTCTGGATGATGATGTTGATCCATCCAGACGGATGTCCATCCGTTTTTTTTTTTTTTTTAATAAGCAGACAGAACAAAGAGAGAGTTTAAGTAAAGTGAAGAGAGAGGGAAACTCAATCTTCATCATCTAACAAGAAAGAATACTTGGGACGTTCACGATTGGGGGGTCGGAGACCTCGTAGTCTGGTAACTCAGCTACAATTTCGTTGGGTAGATTATAGATACTAGTATAGAATTTTTTGGCAAGTTTGCTGATTCGTACTTTGAGAGAAGATTATAAAGAGAACAGCTTAATGAAATAATTATCAATATTATTCAAATTTTTTATTCGATTTGATGGGGATAAGTTCAGTATATATCAGTACATGAATTAAGCCCAATTAACCCGCGCTTTTTCTAAAGCTTGGAATTAATTTACGCAAGCAAATAAATCTAAGTAATCCAGATTAAAATAAATTTAATCGATAACAGATTGGAATTCAAGGTACTAATAAATACAAAAAATATGGAACTGGCTTACTTGCTAGTTGCATCTTTACTTAAGAACACTGGTCATTTTTTCACCGTGGAATCGTAAATAGCTGCCACCATTTTTACGTTTGTAATGTAGGAGACGATGGTATACTTTAATAATGAACACACTTGATAAATGAAGAGGCCATCGTGTGGTTTTCTTGATTTAATAGACGTTCACAAACATAAAATTACGTACACAAACATAAATTATAATCAGAAACATTTTCTTTTTTAACTACATCACTCTAACTTCGAGTCACCTTCCTTACCAAAACAACACTCTGCGTGCTCACTCCCGCTTCTCTTCAAAATGGACTCTATTCAGGTGACGTCAGACGCCAGAGCTGGCGGTATGATTATCTGTTATTCTAGTTACTGCACCGGCAAAATACCGGAATGCGCAGTCGCAAACATCGCTAGCAGACGACTTTAGCCTTGACCCAGGTTGAGTGCATATATTTTAACTGAAAATTTGCAAACTTAGGGAATTTTTTCGCATACAGAACAACATTTTGAATTTAGATTACAATACATTAAGTATATGCTGCTGCATCAAAGAATTCTTTTGCGGTATTTTTAACAAACAAGCATTAATAATTCACACTCCATACATTGCTATGTTAAACACCGCCAGTAAATACCGCCAGCAGACGAATTTTAGCCTCGACCTCAGGCTGCGTGCATAAGGTCCATTGGAAGAAGCAGAACAATCTTTTTATCATCAGATGACTACCGCCATCTATCGATGGAAAATGTTAGTTTCTGTCAGTGAGTTATAATTGAGTTATTTCTTTACAATCCGAAGATAAATATTTAAAAAAAGGTGGAAATTTCTAAATCATTTACATAGGTACAGCTTTTTCTAAGTTAAATGAAACACTTTCAATTGCAAAAGAGTTTTCATTTACAGAGAGGATCATAATACATTTAAATACATTGCTTTTATAAGAATTGTGGTATTTTCATAAGAGTATTTTTAATTAATTAATCTGATTACTTTTGTAAATATTTTACAGAAAAAATTATAACTACCGAGTTATTTAATCAGATTTAATATATCTAAATTTTGCATTATTATTCTTTAAAACTTACAGTATATCTTCAGCTATTATAAGAAAATAATTATTGAGGTGAAGCAATTTCTTGATTAATAATTCCGTAGATAAAGCGTTAAGATCTCGACCAAATTCGTCGGACATCTTGATCCAGCATTCTGTTTCAAAATTACGCTCCCCAAAAGATTTCAAACTAAAAAACATACATACAAAAATTATAAATGCAAATTTATTTCTTGCATAATTGTTAGGTCTTGATAGAAGGATTCAAGAACATTTTTATGATTTCCATTCTATCTTAAAAAATGGATGATTACAGCAATTTGAAATTCTAGGGTAGCTGCCGTTTTAGAACAGGAGTTTTGTTTTTTTTCCATAATCGTGCGTAATTTAGAATTTTAGCAAATGTAATTTTTTGAAAATTTATTTTCATTACTGCTACTCTCATACGCTTAAAACAACAGTCATATTTGTGAACATTCCGCTAAGTTTTTGAAATTCCTATTCAAATTCAGTATTGACCGAAAACTAGAAATCTTCTATAATCGGGTTCCAAACATTTTAGTTTCGTGTGTTTGAGTAAAATTAGCTGAATCCTTAAAAACAAGGAAGCGTGAAGCTACCTTTTCCTCCCGGCATGAGCCAAAACGACTTTCTTTTTCATCTTGAGGAAAAATAATGTGGTTATTTCTTTATTTAGGGGAAGAGGGTGGGGGCGCAAAATTTCTTTCTGCCCCGGGCGCCAAAAAGCGTAGCTACGCCACTGCGGGTGGATCCGATTTTTGAAAAGAAAGTCTAAATATTTTTGAAAATAAAAACTATATACTGTAAAAGCTCCATAACAGACACGCCCAAATAATTATTCAGGAATACTTTTTAATCTTCAGGATTATGTAAAAAATACTAATTTGGTATAAGACTGCTTGTCTCTTTATATCTAATATCAGTTGTAATTTGGTAAAGAATGCTTTGCAACTTATTAAAAACGTACCGGATGTCCTAAAATGGACTGGCTGATTTTAAAATTCAGTAACAGCAATTTAAAAAAAATCTTGCAGGAGGGTTAGATGTCAGGAGATTTTTTTACTCCGATTCTTCATTTTACTTTACAATAGCAGCGATAGATGGCACTGCAAACAATAGTCGTTAAATCGGTGTCCGATATCTGGCCTTTCTCCTCGTGTACCGATTTAGCGCCTATTGCTTGCAGCGCCATCTACCGTTGCTATTTTAAAATAAAATCAAGAATTCCAATAAAAATACTCCTGATCAGGGGTGATTCTGAGTAAGCAAAAATTTTCTGAAAGGTTGCAGCAGAAGGGGGAGGGGGGCAGGATTGCCTCCTGGCACTAATTATTTCTGTTGCAGGTCGGGTTAGCTGCTTTCGATTCGGGTCAATTTTAGGCTGAGTGTACATTCCTGTAAGCTGGGTTTGGGTTAACCCGCTTTCTTCAAAAGTTAGTTCAGTATATTATTTCAGATTAAAAACTATATATATAATAATAAACATAGATGTATGTATGTGTGATGTTTTCTAAAGAGACCACTGGTACTTTTCGGTTCGCCTGGCTAACCGAAAAGTACCTTACCACTGTATTGTTTCCACGACTCTTTGACGAAATTCGCGTTTTTCCGCAACTCTTTGACGAAATTCGCATGTTTTCGCGACCTTTGCCAAAATTTGCTTTTTTCGCGATTCTTTGAAGAAATTTGAGTTTTTTCGCGATCCTTTAACGAAATTCGCGTCTTTTTACCGCTATTTGACAAAATTCGCGTTTTCTCCGCGATCCTTTGACAAAATTTGAGTTTTTTCCGCTGCTTCAGCCACAGAATTCGCGGAGCGCGGCGCTCCGCGTGTCCGTTCGAGGTTCTTGCCCACGTCCCTTTTGCCGAGACTCTTGCGGAAGGAAATGAAAAAAAAAAAATTGAATATTTGAAAATTCATTAAAGACATCGAAAAACGGGAAGGGTTGAGTTCGGGGCACTAAAGCTAACCTGACGAACGCAGCTTCGAATTCTTTAGGTTAAAAAATTACGCGTTTATTTTATTACATATTTCAAATCTGCATATATTTAGAGTTAAAATAGGTCTAAAATCTTTGTGAAGGAGTTCTTTTTTAAATATAATTAGATCATTAAAAAAAAAAAAAGATTTGCTGCGGAAATTGCATGTTGTGCAAATTTTGCATTGGCCGTGGAAATCGCGGGATGAGCAGCGAGAGGGGGTCGTACTCAGGCCAATAATGACTATCCTACGGGCTGTCACGGACCGAACGTTTAGCTTTTATTCCGGACCGAGCCCCGACCTGTCAATTTTGGCCGGTGGAAGAATGAGGAAATTCCTTTAGGAAGAATGAAGTCCAGACCAGGCTCGACCTGGAAGATAAGGAAGTCTGGCCCGATCCGAATCTCCAGGAAAATGTAAGATCAGGGCACGGTCTGGAGAGAAGACCTGACCCAGCCCGAGTTTCGTGGATTTAAACTGACGTGACCCGCTCCAGCTTCGCCCCAAGTCATTTCCCGTGAGGATTCATAATGTGGTTTTGCAAACCCTTTATTACCCCAAGCCTCCCCCCTCCCCCCTCTTGGATCCGGCATTGTGCTCAAGAGGCATCTAGGCACTTGAAGGGGTTCAAGCAAATTCAATTAAATTTTAAACGATTAAAATTTAAACGTACTTCTTTTGTAAACCTGTATTTTTGGCGAGCTGATAAAAGACATCGTCGTCTTCCAAGTTATTTATTTTACATTGAATCAGTAAGCAATAGTGCCTGGATAAAGTTAGAAAAAATTCTAATAGTCCAAGAGCCGACAGCACAAAAACCTATGTTATCAAGCACAAGAAATAAACCTTTATTTTATGAGAGAGTAGGGGTAGGGGAATCTAATGATCCATGTCTGCCGGAAGTGAAGGGGTGCATAAGCTAAAAATTATTAACACCAGTGGTTCACTCGTAGGTTTATCATTGTGTTTTCCTGCTTCCAGTCCTCCATGTTTTCATACCTTTGTTTGTAGGACAAATACAATGATAAACTTACGAGTGAACCACTGGTGGTATTAATTTTTGGCTTATGCATCACTTCACTTCCGGCACCCATCGATCATTAGATTCCCCTACTTCTACTCTTCCATAAAATAAAGGTTTTTTTCTTGTGCTTGATAACATGGGTTTTTAGCTCACAGGCTATCAAAGCCTGAGAGCTAATGTGCCCGCCCGTTCTGTATGTATGTATGTACGTATGTACGTAACGCGATAACTCTTGATAGAAACATCCGATTTGCTTCAAAATTTTTTCCTAGGTTCACCGTGATAAGGCGCTTCCCTGATTAGTTTTTGGAGTTCATTGGTTAAGGATAAAGGGGGGAAAACGGGGTTAGTCCATACCCCACCCCCTTAATTCAGATAAATGGGTTTTCCATGCAGAATGATTCGATTTGCTCCGAATTTGATATACCGGTTTATTATGTTAAGGAACATCCCTGATTAGTTTTGGGAGTTCATTGGTTAAGGGTAAAGGGGGAAAAACGGGGTTAGTCCACCCCCCTTAATTCAGATAAATGGGTTTTTCATGCAGAATCATTCGATTTGCTCCGAATTTGGTATACCGGTTTATTATGTTAAGGAACTTCCCTGAATAGTTTTGGGAGTTCATTGGTTAAGGATAAAGGGGGAAAAACGGGGTTAGCCCACCCCCCTTAATTCAGATAAATGTGTTTTTCATGCAGAATGATTCGATTTGCTCCGAATTTGGTATAGCGGTTTATTATGTTAAGGAACTTCCCTGATTAGTTTTGGGGGTTCATTGGTTAAGGGTAAAGGGGGAAAACGGGGTTAGTCCACCCCCCTTAATTCAGATAAATGGGTTTTTCATGCAGAATCATTCAATTTGTTCCCAATTTGGTATACCGGTTTATTATGTTAAGGAACTTCCCTGATTAGTTTTGGGAGTTCATTGGTTAAGGATAAAGGGGGAAAAACCGGGTTAGTCCACCCCCCTTAATTCACATAAATGTGTTTTTCATGCAGAATGATTCAATTTGCTCCGAATTTGGTATAGCGGTTTATTATGTTAAGGAACTTCCCTGATTAGTTTTGGGGGTTCATTGGTTAAGGGTAAAGGGGGAAAAACGGGGTTAGTCCATCCCCCTTAATTCAGATAAATGGGTTTTTCATGCAGAATCATTCAATTTGCTCCGAATTTATTATACCGGTTTATTATGTTAAGGAACTTCCCTGATTAGTTTTGGGGGTTCATTGGTTAAGGATAAAAGGGGAAAAGGGGGGTTAGTCCACCCCCTTAATTCAGATAAATGGGTTTTTCATGCAGAATCATTCGATTTACTCCGAATTTGGTATACCGGTTTATTATGTTAAGGAACTTCCCTGATTAGTTTTGGGGTTCATTGGTTAAGGGTAAAGGGGGAAAAGGGAGGTTAGCCCGCCCCTCTTAATTTAGATAGATGGGTTTTTCATGCAGAATGATTCGATTTGCTCCGAAGTTTGTATACCTGTTTATTATGTTAAGGAGCTTCCCTGATTCGTTTTGGCGATTAATTGGTTAAGGATAAAGGGGGGTTAGTCCACCCCCTTAATTTAGATAAATGTTTTTTTGCAAGATTATTCGATTTGCTCCAAGTTTCGTATACCGGTTTATTATGATAAGGAGCTTCCCTGATTAGATTTGGAGGTTCACTGGTTAAGTATAAAGGGGGAAACGGGGGCTAATTCCCCTTCACTTATTTTTTTGAGGGGCATTATCCTTTAAAATAAGAGTATAATATACAATTAGTGTGAATAGTCTGTGAGCTCAATGCCATCAGTTTAGCTGGGCACTTTTCTTTTTTATTGTGCTGTCGGCTCTTGGACTATAAGAACAGTTCCTGTATTTCAACTCTTGAACGTCCTCAGTTGAAATAAATACATTTATTACTTACCCATCATACGTAGTATAGAGTAAGTCTTGTAATCGTTTTAAAAATCGAAATTTTTTTTTGACGGATTTACATGTTTCAGACACTGAAGATTCCGAAAAACATATTTTTAGAAAAAAAAATTTGGTGTCCGTCTGTGTGTGTGTCTGTAATCGCTCTATCTCCCGAACAAATTGAGATAGAGACTTGAAATTGGGTGTGTACTTAGGGAGTAATAATGGGAAGAAACTTATTGAATATCAGTAACCTCGATGATCCGGAACTATTTTTTTCGGACTCTCGAAATATTCGTTCTGATAAAAGGTATACAAAAATTTTCGAAATTGTTTATTTGAAGAAGTGACTATAAAAGACAATAAAAATTAAACAAAAACATAATTTGAAGAACAAATTAAAAAAACAAAATTTATTTCCTACATTATTTAAGCCCGAGAAGGGACAGATATTAAGTTATTTCATTCAATTAGTTCTACATTTAATGTTAAATTTTTGTAACAAATTAGTTAAGCCAATTGAAGATTAAAAAATAAAAATAAAATCATACAAGATGATACTTAAAACACCTTAAAAAATTAGATTCCGTTCAAATGAAATCGAAATAAATCTTAGACTTCTTCCATTTTTAATTGAAAATATTTGTATTGCAGATTTTATATTATGTTTATGACAATTGTGCATAAAACGATAAGAAGCATGCAAAATACAAAACTTAAAAAAAAGTCTAAGATTTATTTCGATTTCATTTGAAGGGAATCTAATTTTTTAGGGTGTTTTAAGTATCATATTGTATGAATTTTATTTTTATTTTTTAATCTTTAATTGGCTTAACTAATTTGTTACAAAAATTTAACATTAAATGTAGAACTAATTGAATGAAATAACTTAATATCTGTCCCTTCTCGGGCTTAAATAATGTAGGAAATAAATTTTGTTTTTTTTTTAATTTGTTCTTCAAATTATGTTTTTGTTTAATATGTCAAGTTTTTTAATAACTACAGCACTCAGACGAACGCATTTCAAAATTAATAGAGAGTATTATCATCAGGCTTTGATGTATGCGGTATTGCATCACAATGTGGGATGCAGTTTACCAATGTGTAATTGTTTTCCACTGTACTGTAACCACTGTTCTGTTTTCCACTGTTGTAAATGTTTCACCACTGCAGTAATGCAGGTTGCGGTAGTTTCGACAAAAACTTCCAATCTGAATGTAAAAAATCTATAATCAAAACATAAAAAATTAACTTCTCTTAAATTTAGGTACCCTATTTCCAACTCAGGAACGCTATGAATCTAAATGTAAATTGTGTTGAATCCTTACTGCTAATATTTAACAATATTATAGCTGTGATACAGTAAAAAATAAAAAATAAAAGTTATACTTAAATTTTTAAATCTTATTCTCTCCCAAGGGGTGATGTAAACACATCAGAAAATTATTACCTAAGTTTAACTTGGGGTATAAATAGTTCTCATCTCGGAAAAAAAAAATACATTTTAAAATTTAAGTTATGTAATTCCCCACTAAGTTCGCTACCTGCGTAAAAATAGCTATCCATTAGAAACTTTTCAACAAAAATAAACTTGACCAAAGCAAAAACTTATTCTGAAAATATCCTTTTTATTTTCACTATGACGCCATATTCACCTTTTTAATTTTTGAAAAAAAAAAAAAAAAAAAAAAAAAAAACCTAGCTCAATTTAATATTTCACGTGAATATCTTTCAACTAAAAAGAAATAAATTATTATTACGGCTTTTGAAATTTTTGCAACAATGAAGTAAAAAGGTTACATTTTCTATGAAAAATGTCCGTTGATTTTCAATGAAAAAAGCGAAAATTGGAATTATTAAGAAAAATATTTGAATAATGCAAAAAATAAAAAAGAAAAGTGCCCAGCTAAACTGATGGCATTGAGCTCACAGACTATTCACACTAATTGTATATTATACTCTTATTTTAAAGGATAATGCCCCTCAAAAAAATAAGTGAAGGGGAATTAGCCCCCGTTTCCCCCTTTATACTTAACCAGTGAACCTCCAAATCTAATCAGGGAAGCTCCTTATCATAATAAACCGGTATACGAAACTTGGAGCAAATCGAATAATCTTGCAAAAAAAAAAAAAAAAAACATTTATCTAAATTAAGGGGGTGGACTAACCCCCCTTTATCCTTAACCAATTAATCGCCAAAACGAATCAGGGAAGCTCCTTAACATAATAAACAGGTATACAAACTTCGGAGCAAATCGAATCATTCTGCATGAAAAACCCATCTATCTAAATTAAGAGGGGCGGGCTAACCTCCCTTTTCCCCCTTTACCCTTAACCAATGAACCCCAAAACTAATCAGGGAAGTTCCTTAACATAATAAACCGGTATACCAAATTCGGAGTAAATCGAATGATTCTGCATGAAAAACCCATTTATCTGAATTAAGGGGGTGGACTAACCCCCCTTTTCCCCTTTTATCCTTAACCAATGAACCCCCAAAACTAATCAGGGAAGTTCCTTAACCGGTATAATAAATTCGGAGCAAATTGAATGATTCTGCATGAAAAACCCATTTATCTGAATTAAGGGGGATGGACTAACCCCGTTTTTCCCCCTTTACCCTTAACCAATGAACCCCCAAAACTAATCAGGGAAGTTCCTTAACATAATAAACCGCTATACCAAATTCGGAGCAAATCGAATCATTCTGCATGAAAAACACATTTATCTGAATTAAGAGGGGTGGACTAACCCGGTTTTTCCCCCTTTATCCTTAACCAATGAACTCCCAAAACTAATCAGGGAAGTTCCTTAACATAATAAACCGGTATACCAAATTGGGAACAAATTGAATGATTCTGCATGAAAAACCCATTTATCTGAATTAAGGGGGGTGGACTAACCCCGTTTTCCCCCTTTACCCTTAACCAATGAACGCCCAAAACTAATCAGGGAAGTTCCTTAACATAATAAACCGCTATACCAAATTCGGAGCAAATCGAATCATTCTGCATGAAAAACACATTTATCTGAATTAAGGGGGGTGGACTAACCTCGTTTTTCCCCCTTTATCCTTAACCAATGAACTCCCAAAACTATTCAGGGAAGTTCCTTAACATAATAAACCGGTATACCAAATTCGGAGCAAATTGAATGATTCTGCATGAAAAACCCATTTATCTGAATTAAGGGGGGTGGACTAACCCCGTTTTTCCCCCTTTACCCTTAACCAATGAACCCCCAAAACTAATCAGGGAAGTTCCTTAACATAATAAACCGCTATACCAAATTCGGAGCAAATCGAATCATTCTGCATGAAAAACACATTTATCTGAATTAAGGGGGGTGGACTAACCCCGTTTTTCCCCCTTTATCCTTAACCAATGAACTCCCAAAACTAATCAGGGATGTTCCTTAACATAATAAACCGGTATATCAAATTCGGAGCAAATCGAATCATTCTGCATGAAAAACCCATTTATCTGAATTAAGGGGGTGGGGTATGGACTAACCCCGTTTTCCCCCCTTTATCCTTAACCAATGAACTCCAAAAACTAATCAGGGAAGCGCCTTATCACGGTGAACCTAGGAAAAAATTTTGAAGCAAATCGGATGTTTCTATCAAGAGTTATCGCGTTACGTACATACGTACATACATACATACATACATACATACAGAACGGGCGGGCACATTAGCTCTCAGGCTTTGATAGCCTGTGAGCTAAAAATTGGCCCATGTGCAAAGACATTTTACCATTCGTTTTGACCCTGACGTCAGGCAAACGTTTTTACACTTTAAATTTATAATATCATTAGAATTAGTAAAGAATAAAAAATGAGTGGCATCAGGGACAAAAAGGTGGGAAGAAAAAGTGAAAAAGTTATGATCTCCATAGGCTTTTCCATCTTAAATTAACATTGAGAAGTGACACTGGAAATAAATAAGTATTGCGCTGCCGCTTAAAATACTTAAATAAAAAAATACCTGCCGGCTCGGGCCTACAGGCGGAGGTAGATTTCGAAGTTAAGTACTAAATTCGCCAACAAAACTTAAATCAAGATCTTCACTAAGAATCGGCTCTAGAGAGCTAAACATTTTGTGAAAATTCTAATATACACGAATACATACACGTATGTATATGGAATAGTTTTAAAAAAATAGCTAAAACAAATTCAGAGAACCCCAGAGTGTTAAAATAAGTTAATATTTACATTGTCGGGTTTTCATCATGTTTTAATACGTTTCTTCAAACTCACATGACGTTACATATTCTATTCACCTGCTGAGGTCCGTTTTATTTCCAATTTGATGCAATATATATATATTTTTTAATTCGTCAAACTATTTATGTCCTTTTGAGTTTTCATGCGGAAATCTTGCTCTAGAAAACTTATGACGTAATATTCAATTTGTTTCAATTATTCAAACTATTTATTTAACTTTTCACGTGAAACGTTGCAATAGAAAAGCAATTGTTGTGGTGAGAATTTTATTGCTTTTTTTATTGTTGGCAACTGCTATAAAGAAAAATATTTATTTTTTCCTGTCATTGTTGTGTAAGAGCTGGTTTTATCAGAATCATCTTAAGGCGGTGTTCAAAATTTTGAACCCTTCCCATTTCCATTCCCTTGGGCCGATTTTGCCCATTTTCGATCCCCGCCGAGATATTAGCCATCTCAAAGTTGTTGGCGAGTTTGAAGACGATCCGTGCATAATTGCGAATTTTATCGTGCGGACAAAATTTAGTACATACATACATATATATATATATATATATATATATATATATATATATATATATATATATAAACTTTTTAGGTGGGGGTGGTTTTGGGGTCCTGGGGTCCCCATGAATAAAATGAAAAGATATGAAGTATAATGAAAGTATAATGAAAAGTTATGAAGGAATTTTTCAAAAGTCGCACCATGGTAACGACTGCAATAGGTAGTATTTCTTACGAAATCTACCTAAAACACAAATTTTGCATCATGGATGACCTCGATCGGATTATGAGTTGCCGAGATATTTGTAATCCTATTTTTCACACTCTTCGATTTTTCATGACCCTGTATTTCATTCAAATTTCAATTCAAGGATATATTTTAATTGGAAATGAGACGCTTAATCCGACGCAGTAGACTGTTAGTTAATAGGATTATAATTTTTCGAGTTATAAGGATGTTTCTTTTACGCAATTCGGTACTATTCGATTTTCCCGCCGACCCAAAAACTATCGCCAAACTATAAGATTAAATGCCAATAATGGCTTATCGTAAATATCATTTAATGCATCTCCATACCTATAAGGGAGTTACCATAGGGGGGACACTGTTCTGTCGCCAAATGCCGCCCAGTTTGTCGCCAACTTGGCGATATATTGCCCAATTTGGCGACCCAAATGAGTCGCCAAAAGTGACGCCAACTTGGCGATATCTGTCATATTTCGCCCAATTTCCATAGACTTCCATTGTAAACCTACTTGCTTATAGAAAATCAACAAATTGAGATATTTTAATGCAATAAAAACTAATATTAACTTAAGGGATTCTATTAAATTTTGCTTTGATGACCTAAGTAGGAATTGACTTTAAAAACAAAAATTTTTATATTACTTGTTTTCATATTTTATATTATGTATCTATATTATAAAGGACAAACATATTTGTGCGTAATGCATACGTCATTTTGCAAATGGCAACACTTTAAAATTTGAAATAAAATTTTCGTTTTACAATTTTCTCTACTGCAAATTTTTAAACTTCTAAACATCGCACATTTTAAATTTTTACACCGTCGTATAAGGAAAAACATGCTCTTTTAAATGAAATTTGTTTGAAAGCTGTATCTCAATTTATTTTTGAGATATTAATTTTTTTGTAGTTTATAATACCATTTTTCCAATCGTGGCAACGAAACTACGCCATTTCTATTGAAAGTCATTGAAAGTAAACGGAAAATAGTCGACAATAGGAGATTACTGTATCTTTTTGTTGCCATTTTCTCTTAAAGCCTGAAAAAAAAAGTTGAAATTAAAATACGGGCAATGTCAAGAATATTCTCTGTTATTCCGCGATAATGATGTCATATGCATACTTTTCTATAGACGAAGTTTAAGATTGGATTGTAAAAGTGGATTGCTTTAGCGGATGCCAATGACGTCATTTTATAAAACAGCATGTATTTTAATTCTTGAAACTGAATTATGTTTTGTAGAAGTGCGCCATTTTCACAGCCCAGATGCTTTCAAATTCTTCACAGGTGAAAATGCTTCACTTTTGAAGATAATGTAATCGAAATCACAGACTGATAAAACGCAATGTTTTACAAAAATTTAGAGTGTCTTTATAAAAGAGAGGTGACATGCAAATAATAGCGATTTATATTACAGAAATTAATGGATGCCGCCTGGATGGATTTGCTTCGCCGAGTTAGACAAGCTAACAAATAACTCGAGGTTTAAAATAATATCATGTTCCTGAAGTTATTGTCCAAAATTCTTTCTAATAATAAAACTTTAATGGTATTCTTTAGGACATTCTGTCGCGGACAGCTCCCTCTGTATCCCTTTGCAGTAACAGTGACACCTGAATTTAAAAACTTTTACGTACCGAAGTGAAGTGAACAGAAACTGAAAAAACTCTTTAGAATAATTCTTGTGTTTGTGAACGGAGTTGCGCCTCCGTGATGTTCCGATTGAAGTTAAAGCATTTTAAATGTTCAAGACCTGTATATAGTTTGTAATATATTGTAAATAGGTATTGTAGATTAACCGAGTTATGTCTTATTTTAGTTGAGTCAGTTGTTAACTAGAATTAAGTCATCAAATGCGGCAGTCCGAACCAGAAGCAAGTGTTGAGAGTTTACCTGAAGGAAGGGGTAAATTAAAGATTTCTGACATTCTTTTGTTTATATGAACGCTTGTTTTTATATTTTTATGGCGCCCGACAACAGCGACGCCGTGTTGATTTGATCTTAATTGAATGAAAAATTATTTATAGACGAAAGTTTTGAATATTCAGTTCTATTGAAAAGAATTGTTGATGGTTTGTTTTGACCTTGAATATAATGAAGAATTGAGTATAAAAATAAATAAAAGTCTTGAATGCTTAATTCTGTTGAAGATAATATTATTAATAATATTGATTGATAGCGTATTTTGAAAACAGGATTATTTTGAAAGTTATTGAATATATTTTGAAAGTTATTGAATATATTTTGAAAGTTATTGTTCTTATATTAAGTTGTTATAAAATTAATTATATTTAAAATTACGGATTAAACATGTCTGATATTGAAAAACTAAAGAAGAAACGTGCTGTTTCTAGAACGGCGACTACGAAATTAATTAATACTTGTGAGCTGTATCTTGCAGAATCAGTACAGGAAGTTCCTGTTCTTACGGAACATATTGATCAGTTAAACTCAAAGTATAATAATTTAATAACTTTAGATGAGCAGATCCAAAATTTAATGGATGATGACGGCGAATTAGAAACTGAATTTGAAACTGCCGAAGGTTATGCTGAAAAAATAATTTCCATGAAATCGAAATTAACGTATGCTTTAAAAATAAAAGTTGAACCTGAACGTTCTATTAAGAAAACAAATTCGGTTAATGAAAGTATTTCAACAGAAAATTTGACTTCTTGTTCTCATTCTAAAATTAAATTACCGAAATTGAGTATTAATAAATTTAATGGCGATCCTGCTTATTGGTTATCTTTTTGGAACCAATATGATAATGCGATACATCAAAATGATAGCTTAACTGACATTGATAAATTTAATTATTTGCATTCCTTCCTTACTGGAGCTGCTTCTAGTGCAATTAGTGGGTTTTCGCTATCGAGTGAAAATTATATAGCAGCAATTGAACTACTCAAAAAGCGTTTTGGTCGTAAAGACCTGATTATAAATGCTCATATGGGAAAATTATTGAATTTAGAACCAGTTAAAAATGTAAATAATACTTTTGCATTGCGAAAGCTGTATGATAACATTGAGATTCAAATAAGAAGTTTAAATTCACTTGAAGTAACTTCCGGAACATATGGTACGTTACTAACGCCAATTTTGCTTAAATTAATTCCCAATGAGTTAAATTTAGAATTTCAACGTAAACGGAAAACTCAGGATAATCTTTTTGAAGTCAACGAACTTCTTGAATTTCTACGGGCAGAAATAGAATGCAGAGAAACTGCGATTCAAATACAAGATAGGGTTATCGTTCAAAACCCACCGCAAGTGCAGAGGGAGAGAAAAATAAATAAGTTTACAGTTCCTACTGCTGCTTCATTGAAGGTTTCGATAAATCATTGTATTTTTTGCGGAGATTCCGCTGAATCAGTTAATCACAATTCTGCAGCTTGTTCTAAGTCCGTAGCAGAAAAACGAGCACGTTTGAGAAAAAACGGAATGTGTTATCTCTGTATGAAAAAGGGAAGTCATTTAGCAAAAGATTGCTTTTCAAAAATAAGATGTCAGTTTTGCAGTGGAAAACATAATTCTTTAATTTGTGACAAGAGTAATAAAGTAGATGAGAAAAAACAAATTGACGATAGAAATGTCACTTTAACAAATAAAACATTCACACAGAAAGTTTTGTTACAAACTTTAATTGTAAAAATCTGCGGAAATAGTGAAGATAAGTTTGTTAGGTGCTTAATCGATACTGGATCGCAAAAGTCGTATATTTCGAAGTTTGTTGCTGAAGTGATGCAATACAAAATTATAAGTGAGAGCAACATTATTCATAGTCTATTTGGTGGAACGGAGGTTTCTGAAATCCATAAACAATTTATTGTGAATCTTAGTAATGTAAAGGGTGATTATAAATGTAATTTTAAGGCCTTTGATCAAACTAAAATTTGTTCCGATGTACCACAAATAGAAATAAAACCCATATTACATGAGCTTAAAGAACATAGAATATATTTGAATGACACTAGCCGTATGAAGGAAAATTTGTTGTTTGAATCATCCCCAACTGAAATTCATATTCTTATTGGAGCGGATATTGCAGGAAAATTACTCACCGGTAAGATAAGAAAACTAAAATGTGGTTTAGTATGTGTCGAAACTTACTTAGGCTGGACAGTTATGGGGAAAGTTCCTTTGGAAATAGAAAATAAAACTGACAACTCATTTACATTTTCGATGCACGTATCAGATTATAAAATTTCTGAATTGTGGAATCTTGATACTCTAGGAATTTTAGATCCATCCGAAAATGAAACTAAAAAAGAGTTGCAAGAACAAACACTGCAACATTTTCTTTCAACGGTTAAAAAGGATAACGAAGGCAGATTTGAAGTCTGTTTACCTTGGATAGATGGCCATCCCCCACTCCCTAATAATCTAGAGATCGCTCAGAGAAGATTAAAAAATACAGTAAAAAATTTGAAAGACAAGGGTTTCTTAGAAGATTATGAAGCGGTTTTCAAATCTTGGGAGGAAGAAAAAATTATAGAAATTGTACCTGAAAATGAATATAATAATTCCTGCCATTATTTACCCCATCGTGCCGTTATTAGAATGAATTCCACAACAACAAAAATAAGACCAGTATTTGATGGGTCAGCGAAAATTAAGGGGTTTCCGTCAATAAATGATTGTGTAGAAAAGGGGCCTAATTTGCTAGAAACTATTCCTGCAATTATCAACAGATTTCGAGAAAAATGCATCGGTGTAAGTTCTGATATCAAAAAAGCTTTTCTTAAAATAGGACTTAATCCGAATGATAGAGATTTTTTGAGATTCTTATGGTGGGAACAAGGTAATCCGGAACATTTTAAGATGTATAGACATAGGAGAGTCGTTTTCGGAATTTCCAGTAGTCCCTTCTTATTGAGTGCTAGTTTAACTAAGTTACTAAATGACGTACCTGAGCATCTTAGATCAACGGCAGAAAAAATTTCTGAAGCTTGGTATGTTGACAATTTAATTAGAAGTGTAAATAATGAAAAAGAACTGCGAAAACTTAAAAGTGATTCTGTTGAAATTTTAGCGAATGCTAAATTTGAGTTGCAAGATTGGGCTTATAATTTGCCAACGAAGAACGAAATTACAGGTAATGACACTTTTTCGGAAATTTCAGTGTCCGAAAATTCAAATAAAAGGAAAACGATTTCTATTCTTGGCCTCATTTGGGATTTAGAAGAAGATACATTAAGTTGCGACATTAAAGGAATAAATGAATCCGATAACCAATGCATTTCAAAAAGAGTGATCTTATCCGAAGCACACAAAATTTATGATCCAATAGGTTTTACATGTGGTGTGACACTGACTCCGAAACTCTTACTACAAAAGTGTTGGGAGCTAAAGGTTACATGGGATGAAGCTCTCCCCGAAGATGTGCGTAAAAAATTTCTTAAATGGAAAAAAGATTTGTGTCAGTTGACAGAGTTGAAAATTCCCCGGTATATGATGCTTAATCGTAATTCAAATACAGATTTATCTTATCATGTATTCTGTGATGATTCCCAAAAGGCATATGCCGCATGCATTTATTTAAGATGTAAAAATAAAGCTGAAGAGGAATTTGGCAGAAGGGATAAAGTTTTGAACTACTTTTCCATTATGATTCGAAAGCGCCTCCAGAAAGAAATTATTGAAGAAGAAGATGGTGAAAAACAAAGCAGCAAAAAGAGAAAAAAGAAGCAGTCTAAGGATTTTAAAATTTCTGATATGGATGATTGGGCTAAAGATTCTGGTGTATCAGAAAATGAAGAGCATGATGAAGAAGATTCTTCTCCTAAGTCAGCTAAAAAAGGCAAAGAAAAGAAGAATAAAAAGAAAACACCAGATGATGAAGGTGACTTTGATGATAGAAAAGTGGATTACATGACAGATTCTTCTGAGTCTGAACCAGAACTAGCTGAAGAGAAGACTAACAGAGAATTGAAAGGAGTAGATGATGAAGAAGCTTTGAGGAAGTTATTCAATTCAGATGAGGAAGCAGAAGAAGAGGAAAATCAAGAGAATGAAGAGGATAAAGAACAACAGCAAAAAACCAAGAGCAAGAAAAAAGAAGGCAAAGATTCATTTGGTGAATCTTCATCAGACACATCTGATTCTGACTTCGATGATACAAAAATTCATGCTGTTTTCATGCAGAAACAAGCTAAGAAAAATGGTTCAGATAACAGTGCCAGTAGTAGTCAAGCCAATACACCAACTCGTTTGAATGCTGATTCTAAAGATGGTAATAAATTATCCAAAAGGAAGTTGTCAGAGACTCCAATGTCTGCATCATTGAAATATGAAAAAATTAATACTATTCTTTGCGATTGTGAAAAATTTGTAAACTCCAGACCGTTAACATACCTATCTGAAGATCTTGAATTAGAACCATTAACCTCTGCCATGTTTCTTCGTGAAATTAAAGAAGGTCGTGTTCCTGATCTGGACAATATAGATGCAAGTTATCTTCAAAGAAGATATGAATATCGGATGAAAATTCGTGAAGATTTGAGAAAACGTTTCCGACTAGAATATTTGGGACAGCTGAAAAATTATCGTAAAAAGTCAAACAGGTATCCTGAACTCTCAGTTGGAGATATTGTTATAATTAATACAAAAGAAAAGAGAATGAATTGGCCTCTAGGAAAAGTCATCCAGTTGTTTCCAGGTAAAGACGGCATAGTACGATTGGCAAAGTTACGAACTAAGTTTGGTGAGTTGCTTCGACCAGTACAAAGGTTGTATCCGATGGAAGCGAATTTCCAGGCAAATGACTTTTCTCCGAAAACCATCGAGTCTGCTCACCTTAAAGATTCTCCTGGTTCTGTTGAAAAGAATTCTCCTAGAATGTCTAAATTTGGACGAGTGATAAGAACACCAGAACGGTTGGACCTCCTAAACTTGTCCACGACTGTGGTTGAGTTTGACCTGGCAAAACTCAACGGGGGGAGTATGTCGCGGACAGCTCCCTCTGTATCCCTTTGCAGTAACAGTGACACCTGAATTTAAAAACTTTTACGTACCGAAGTGAAGTGAACAGAAACTGAAAAAACTCTTTAGAATAATTCTTGTGTTTGTGAACGGAGTTGCGCCTCCGTGATGTTCCGATTGAAGTTAAAGCATTTTAAATGTTCAAGACCTGTATATAGTTTGTAATATATTGTAAATAGGTATTGTAGATTAACCGAGTTATGTCTTATTTTAGTTGAGTCAGTTGTTAACTAGAATTAAGTCATCAAATGCGGCAGTCCGAACCAGAAGCAAGTGTTGAGAGTTTACCTGAAGGAAGGGGTAAATTAAAGATTTCTGACATTCTTTTGTTTATATGAACGCTTGTTTTTATATTTTTAAATTCTACTATAATTTTATCAAAATAACATAATTTGCTTAATTTAATTTTTCACAATTTATATATATAAAAGCCGTTCTCTGTGTGTATGTCCTTTATACAAATCTTTTATTTTTGACCGATTTGCACGAAACTCGATGTACATACGTTTTAGAACCTGGAAAAGATCACTGTCTACTTTAAAAAATTATCAGACCACTATTTATCCCTTTTTTCTACCACTTCCATAATTTAACATTATAGAAATATCTCTTTTTAAATCTTTTTTAATTCAAACGTTTCTTTCCTGTTGCCAAACCCTAAAAAATGACACAATAATGTGAAAAAAATAAGGATAACGCGTGTATTTTGTTTCTATTTGACAATAAAAATTCAGATTTTCTTGCTTTATTTTTGCGTATTTGATACTGACGTCATTCTAAACAGAAAATTTACATTTTTTTGTATATAAAATAAAAACTTTAACTATAAGAGCGGGAAAATAACGTAGCACCACAATTTGAAAGGTTTTTTTTTAAATTAAAACATCTATTTTAATACAAACAGTCAAATTTCATGAAAACATTTTAAGAAACAGAAAAAAAAGGCTAGCTATGACGTCACATTCTATCAAATCTTTTCAACGCGTAATCAAACTCATTGTAAACATATGGCTGCTATATTTTGCTTACTACTTCGATTGTATACTACAGCCATATCTTATAGCTATACGTTATCGATAAGTGTTGTATTGATTTAGATTCAGTGCTAACATTTTCTGTGATTTATAGCAAAAAGAGAGCGGTTATTTACATTTTCAAAAAAAAAAATCTTGACAGGATGTCTTGATTTAAAATTTATGGAAAATGACATCATTTCATCTAACCACTGTAGATTTAATTTCAATAAAATTTCAAATTTTCCAAATAAAATTTTAGTAACTACTACCTTATTTGGATGTATTTTTTTGCATTTCCCCGCGTATTGTGGAGATATTGTATACTTCTGTTACGCGCGCCAAAGAAAACATGTATTTTAATTTTAAAAGTTACAAAAATTACCGCAATGTGTCAAAAGAACATCCTTTTTTCTGAATTTAAATTTCGCGAGTTCCAAAATTAAAACTAAAAATGTGAGTTTTTTCATAAACTTCAAGTTAAGGCTGTTCATAAAGTTAAGACTGTTCTCAAATCCAAAGGAGCTATTTTCTGACATATTTTTAATTAATTTTTGTTCGGAAACGCATGAAAATGACAGGAGTTCTTATTTAGAAACTATGTAATCGAAAGATAGTTTCCATTGGTTGGTAAAGGTATAAGATCTTTCAGTTGATTTTTTGAACGAATTTCGGACGCAGCAGTGCAATAAAGGATAAAAACCGGCCGTCACGCAACCACAATTGCTCATAACTCGATAAGTAATTTATTTATGAAAAAAGGAAAAACTCATTTCAATTCCAAATTGCTTTAATAGTCAGGCCTACAAATTTTAAGCCTTTACGTTTAATGAGTCAGAAAATGTGTCTGAAAGTTTCGCGTTGTTGAGCAGGGAACTGGAGAAGCACCTTAAGCATTTGCAGGTTAGTATTTTGTAATCAAGTTGCATGCCAGGTAGTCGCTTAAAACATAAGTCATTCTATATTGTTTTAAACAAAGGTGCCTGCCATAATAGGTGTCAGGCACACTCACTAAAATAAGAATACCCTAGCGCACAGCCCCATTACCGAAGATAAACCCAGAAGGAAGGCTTCTTATAATTGACACGGGCGAAGCCGGTTAGTTCTGCTAGTATCCATAATGGGTAAGTAGTACGGTGGTCCCCAACGACTAGTTTTTCACTGTGTAACATTGGCCACAAGTGCGATCTAAAATAATATCCCCCAATGAATAGAATTATTTTTAATATTGAATACGAATAAAGGCATTTTTTTCCAGACTCAAGAGGACAGGATTAGAGCGGGACACACCGCGTATGTTTGAATGAATCAAACTTTCACACTATTTCAACGCAAAGGGGAAGTTCATCTCGCGACCTGTATTCGTTTCATTGAAGTCAGTGATGATAAGCAATTTATTGGAAGTAAATCTTGGACAAAATTAAAATTTCAAGAACATGTATAGTTAATTTTAATGTAAATAACCCTTTATCTACTGACGGCACTTATAACTACTATTAAAATAACTTGTAATAAAATTATTTTACTGCACCGATTCGTTGTAATACAATTTAGAATGAGTTATAAGTACATTACTTCATCTTGTTCCAAAAGCATTATGGGTTACACAAAACAAAAGTATTCTTAAAAGGATGATTTCTGTTGCCTTTGCATCTTTTCAGTTTTCTTGACGTTCGGAAGGGGGTGGGGGGATTTTCCGATTCGGAAATATTTCTATTGTAAGAACATTCTATTTGTACATTTCCTTATTCTAAGAAAAATTCCAAAATACTAAGAGAAATATTTAAAATAAAAGATTTGAGTGGGGGTTATCAATAGTGCACAAAATCCCTATCCATTCAAATTTAATGAATCCTTCTAAATTCCGCTCCACTAGTCGCCGAGAGGTTCTGCTCTCGAAGCTGGTCGATGGGAAGTGCTGCCCCCCACCCCCAAAAAAAAGTCGAAACCCACCGCGCCCCGTCGGCCTAATCGTTCGGAGTTTTCCGTGGTATTCTTCGAATCTTGGATTTTCTTGCGTCAATACGGCTTAGGTTCCCTTAGAAAGACCGCACGGAGGGCACTCCCCCGTTTCAGGCCTATATCCCTCGTGTTGATAATCGGCCGTCATAAAACAACACTTTCTAAATTCTTTCTAAAATGTATTAAATGATTACGTAAATCTTCTAATGTAGTTTAAACAATTCACGAAAAAGGTTTTAGAAGATAAATTTTTCATGAATTCATAATTCAGTACATAAAGGGTTAAATGAAGGAATACTATTCTTTCTTCTCGCCTGAAATCTTGGGAGCCTTTATAGTCCAGGCAATAGGGAATTTTACCTAGCAAAATTAATAGTAGTTCTGGAAATCGGCTTACTTTATGTTTTTTGGGTCGCTGAATTAGAATTTGTAACTTCCCACCAAAATTTCCCCGGCAAACCCCCCAAATTTTGGTAAAAAGCCCCCCCCCCCAAAAAAAAAAGTTTTCATTAAAAAAATCAATTTTTTTTATTGTTTTTAGGGGGAAAGTATCTAGAAATTCAGAAAGTAGACAAAATTTGAAACAAATTAGATATATGAAATTATGACTTAGGATGAAGGGGAAGGGGGGGGGTCTGCCTCGGAACATGCGCGCGGTGCTGCGTGGACTAAGTTGCGCAATTCCACTTAACCACTCACACATTTACATTCACCCTCCCATCTCCCCTCCGAACTTTCCTTATAAGGTTTATTTTAAGTTTTTGGAGTCACTGAATCCGAATTTTTAACTTCTCTCCAAAATCCCCTCCCCCCTCGGAAACCCCCCCAAAATAGTTGTTATTAACTTAAATTTCTTATTGTTTTAGGGGAAAAGCATTACGAAATTCAGAAACTAGACAAAATTTGCAACAAATAGGATATATGACATTATGACGTAGGATAAACGGGGAGAAAGGGGGCTGCCTCGGAACATTCCCCGCGCGCTTTTCTCAAAAACCAAATTTTTTCAAAAAATCTTTTTGGGGGGTTGCCGGGTGAAATTTTGGCGGGAAGTTACAAATTCGGATTCAGAGACCCAAAAAACATAAAGTGAGTCGAAATCCAGAACTAGTATTAATTTTTCCAGGTAAAATCCCCTATTACCTGGACTTCCTAACTTAGTGCACGTAGCGCCGCTGTGCATGTTCAGAGGCAACCCTACCCCTCCCCGTTCATCCTACGTCATAATGTCATATATCCTATTTGTTTCAAATTTTGTCTACTTTCTGAATTTCTAGATCCTTTTTCCCTAAAACAATAGATTTTTTTAAATAAAAACCTTTTTGGGGGGCATTTTACCAAAATTTGGGGGGGGGGGGTTGCCGGGGGAAATTTTGGTGGGAAGTTAAAAATTCGGATTCAGCGACCCAAAAAACATATAGTAAGCCTTTTTCCAGAACTACCATGAATGTTGCTAGGTAGAGCCCCTATACCAGGGTCGGCGAACCTTTTTAGTTCCGCGTGCCAATATTTAAAAAAAAAATCCAAGTCAACATGACGTGCCAACAACGCCCCCCCCCCCTCCCCCCGGCGTCTTATTCCCGCAAAAAAATAGCGAATTAATTTAATAGTGAATTATAAGTTAGTTTAATTTTAATAATAATAAATAATAGTGTCAAAATAATATCATTATTAGATTATTATAAATACGAGTTGGAACCCGTCGAAATTCGACGAACTAAAATGTTAAAAAGGAACTTCAGATCGAATTTATAATAAACCTACAAAAATAATTACAATTAAAAATTCATCTCACATTGGTTGTCTCATTCTTAAAACAAATACTATTTTTAACCTAAAATTACCAAAATATTATTTTCACAAACTTCAACTGCTTAAATTATTGAAAAAGTAAACTTTATTAGAATACGTAATCACGATGAGTAATTATGATGAATTTATCGATCTTATGTTTGTTTTTACGGGATGGCAAATCAGTAAAAAATATTTCGCTTTATCGCATCATAAAAATTTCCCCCATAAAATCTAAACTGTACGTTATTTTCACATTCTCATAATTTACATACGCACCACTCAAATGCACAATTTGAAAGTATTTTACCGCGCAATAGATTATTAATGAATGTATTTCTAAACTTAAAGTCACGTTTGTCCGATGCAACTTTTCATGTGAACATTCGCCTAAACTTTAAGTTCTAATCTGAATACTCGCGAAAAAAAAAAAATCAGAAATTTGCCTTTAGTTGTCATGGTATTGGCATTTAGTATTGGTCAAATATTTAGTTTTATCAAAATAAATAATCGCATTGTTTTAAATATGACATATTTTTTACTCACTGAATCATTTTGCCTAACGTCTCAAACTCAGTATCAGCGTAATGTAAAAATATTGAAATGTAACTGATTTATGAAAAATAATGCGTGTTCTTTTTTAATGTTTGACATCATTTTCTGTTAAAAAATTATAAAAAAGTTACTTTTATTTGTAAGGTGAAAATGGCATCAATACGGATATAGGGGAGACCGGGGGAATGCCGCCAACCCGGGTTATGCCGCCACCCCACCTAGTTTAAAAACTAAGGGCAGTTTGAGATAGTGAATGTGCCTGCACTATAGCGGCCAACAATATAAACAGTGCCTAAAGTGGGAGTGACTTTGCAGTACGTCGTTCGTCTGTTCTAGTGAAAAATGTAGTTTTCATCTAGTTGCTTATTATTTTGGAGCTTCAAATGAGTAGAGATAAGCACCTTTTATTGTAACATTAGGTATTTAAGATAATATGACCCGTAATCTACATGCATTCGCCGACATTTTGATGCAATGTGTTGAACAAGTTCGGTTCTTCTTTCGGCTTTGCTTGGGGATTTCCGCCATATTGTCCTCTCGGGGTAATGCCGTCGCCATGCAAATCGGGTGAGAAATGGCCTCATTTTAATGTAGTGGAGCCGATTCAGCAGAGTGACTTTTGCAATATGAAGTAAATTGTAAGCTTAACCATTATTCTGCTCAATTACATTGCTTTCTAACTATTTTCAGTAAGTTGTGTGTTTCCTAGTATCCATTTGATGCATGTACTAGGTCATTAAAGAGTGGCGGCATTACCCCGGTACAGTGGCGGAATTACCCCAGTGTCCTGGGTAATCCCGCCACTGTGCAGAGGTTTAAAAAATATTTTTTTATGTATGCTTACTTTACAGTTATGATTACGGTTAAATTTATACAAATACTAAAGATCATGATTCAGCTTTAGAATTTTTACTATTAAAAAATAAACATTTTTTCGAGGTGAAAAAATTTAAATTCCCTTAAGGTGTCGCCATTCCCCCGGTCTCCCCTAATCAATAAAAATAATAAACCATGACTATTTTCCCTTTACTTTCAATATAACTGGAGTACTTCAGTTGCCACGATTACAAAATTTGTATTAAAAACTACAAAAAAATTAATATCTCAAAAATAAATTGAGATACATCTTTCACACAAATTGCATTTAAAAGAGCATGTTTTTCCTTATACGACGGTGTTAAAATTTAAAAGGTGCGATGTTTAGAAGTTTAAATATTTGCCGTAGATATAATTGCAAAACCGAAACTTTATTTAAAATTTCAAAGTGTTGCCATTCGCAAAATGACGTATGCGTTACGCACAGATATGTTTGTCCTTTATAATATAGATAGTTAACATACATGCCGGTAATCCCAACATACGCATTGTACAAATAATTTTAGAAAAATATAATTATAGTTTTTATTTCATTTCTCAAATGTTTTAGCAATCAAATTATTATTTTTTTTCATAACTTATGAAAAAAGCCATGCTTTTATAGTTTTATTGATACTTTTGCCATTTTAACAAATTAAAGATCAATTATCAAATTCTAGCAAAAGTTAAATAAAGCCTCATGTGCAGATCAAAACGCGTTAAATTATGCAGAAATATTACAGCAAAGAATAATTTGATTTGCTAGATTTCTCTCTTTCTATGCGAATCATAGGTGCCATTATAACGAAATCGAGGAAATGGGGGGTTGGGAAGGGTCAAATATTTCTAAGCGGGAAGTTCAGTGATATATCAAGTACACAAGTACCTATTGTAGAAAATAAAAGCTATTTTCAATGAAGCTCGTGTATTAATAAAAAAAGAATTAAGAGGTGCAGACTTTTAGGAATTTTACTGAATTTTGATTTAAAACTTCAATAAACGGCGTGCCAAAAATACCTACCCGCGTGCCAGTTACGGCACGCGTGCCATATAGGTTCGCCAACCCTGCCCTGTACGGTCTCTATTGCCTGGACTATTAGTAGGTTGCCCCTGCTGGTGCACGAAAGTGCACTTTTCAATCCAGTTCAAAACTTAATGTAGGATATTTTTCGTATAAAACTGCTTTTTGGGGTTGTTCTAAATAATATGTAAAAAATCTATTTCACTGGTTTCTTGAGTTGTGAATTAAAACTCATGAAACCAGGTCGGTGTTATAACATTAAAATGAATGGCATCCCTCAGTAATCTGAAAAATGGCAGTAAATATGAAAGTTTTTATTTTTATTATTATGTATTTCCGCATTAGGCGGCTTTCTCAATCTAATTTCTCACTGTGTTTTCCCCTGTGTTTTTAATCCGGCTTTCCCCACTGGGACGTAAAAATCCCAACTCTGATTACTTTTAAGAAAGTTTTAACGTAGTTATCAGAGCGATGAGTGGAAACCAGATAAGGTGATGCAATTGTAAATTTACCCAAAATAAATATGCCTTTCCATATTCTTCGAAAAATTATATAATAAAATTGTTTTTCTAAAAACTGTTTAAAAGCATTATTAGGCATACAATATATATATATATATATATATTTCATGTCGCAAACAAAAAGGAACTATTTTTAGAAAAGAAAAATACAGTTAACTGAAAAATTCAATAGAGAGAAAAAAAAAAAAAAAAGATATCGTAAGTGTTCGAGTACTATCGATTTCGTAGCATTTTTTATATGCAATGATTATATTTTTACGAATTTCGTTTTAGCATTATTTTATCAAGATCTTTTATTTTTAAAACACAATAAATTCATATATCAAATATATATATATATACTAGCTGACCCACCAGGCGTTGCCCGGAGCCCGTTATAATAACCTTAAATGAAACTCAAGTTTGTACGATTTTATATCTTTGGAAAACCTTTCAAATGAACTTAGTTTTCGGAGGTTAATGTCTCCGGCAGCGTCTAGTGTGTTACCGACAAACTTCTTTCCGAACAAACCCGTAACCTGGATTCCCGCTGCCTAAGACAGCGCAGACAATCGAAAACCAAGTTGAATGAGCCAAATTGGGGGTGGGGGTGCATTCTTTCATCGAGTTCTATAGTCCCATCCCCCCCCCCCCCCGTAGTAATCGGACCGATAGAGCCCGAGATAAGAATGCGGCCCCTGGCGGTGGAGCTAAAATTTGCAACATAATCGTAAGCTAAGTTGAATGAACGAATGACTGTTGAAATCGGGTCCATAGAACCCCAGAAAAAAATGCATTGTTAATCTTCGAAAATGTTGGTAACTGAAGTCTAAGAATATAAGTATATAAGTTTCATAATGCAGAAAGTAGCTGAATCGTAATCCAAGTTGAATGAATCAATTTCCAGTAAATGAGAGTGATAATTGATAAATAACTTCACTCAAAGATTCAGTAAAGAATAGAATGAAGATATAAAATAGGAACAGGATGTACACAGTAGAAGAGAGCAACATTTTAAATTCCATCTTCACCTACCGCTACCCCTAAGGTGGGTCTAAATTAAATGATGTAGGAAAATAATTGCAGTTACTTTCTCAAAAAATATTTTGGCTAACTTTGCAACCGTTCTGGGTAAGGCGTAGGCAAGGCTGGGCTCTGCTGCTGCCATTTATCGAAAGAATGGTAAGTTCAACGGAGATAGGAGACCTCCACATGTATATACCACAGGCTCCATTCGGGTCCAACTTGGCCTAAAAACTTAAAAGCCTTGCTGGTGTCTTTATGTGTGGCCGGAAGGTACGACACGAATACTCCCGTGCTTGGCTTGTTAGCATGCATCTATGAACCTTGTCTGCGTAGCATGGGTTAGTCCATTTTTTGAAGAAATAATCTCCCCCCCCCCCACCCCAAAAAAAGAAAAGAAAAGAAAATACAATTTTTAACCACAACAAAAACTCAATTTTTTAAAACCGTATTAACATCTGCCACACACGTTAACAGTCCTCACTGAGTACATCCCCAGTAGCCTCCCACATCCACCCACAGCCCCCTGAATACTAGGCCTGAGCGCTGGACCAAAAATGGCGCCTGCCGAAGGCGGATTTTTTTCAGCGTGTGTACGGTCCCTTAAATATTCCTACCAATAATTTTTTGGAAGTTTTTTCCGCTTCATTTTTCTGAGAATAAACAAGGTAGTGAAATCTTTTATAAAATACTGGTGTCTACATTTAAGGGACCGTACCTACGCTAAAAAAAATCCGCCTTCGGCAGCCGCCATTTTTGTGTCATTTTTGTGTGAGCGCTCAGGCCTAGTATTCAGGGGGCGGTGCATCCACCTGAATGTGACGTGTAAGACGTCAGCAACACAGGCACCACCGAAGGATTCTGGTGCTGCCATCTATCGCATAGACGGTAAGCTCACTGGACTGACCCTTCTGAAGACAAATAAAATAACGACTTCTGAAAAAAAAAAAAAAGAGCAAAGTAGCTGCGATGAACAGTACATTATTTTTATTATAAAATCTAATAATGCATGACCCAAGGGAAAGCGTTCCTTTTACACATTACTGATTCGACTCTCTGCTGGGTCATGAAGAATCGTGTAAAACGTATTTAAATGCTTTTGGATATCTCACTCAATCACGATTTCAGAAATATTACCATTATCCGAATTCCATTCATCCGTTATTGCCAACTGAACTGCCTAATCGATATCAAAGAAAAACTAGTTGGATGTGCCACTACCAAAACTTTCTTCTAATTCATACATCTCTCTATTCTAAAAAAAAAGTAACTACCGCTGTCACCGCCGCCGCCGGTTTTGATTTTTTTTGTGACCGGAGGACTTTCTTCGTTAATATTAACAAAAATAATGCATACAGAAATATGAAAATCGGTGGTTTTACACAGAAATGTTTGATAAACACGCTGATGCAGACAGTTTTCAAATCGAAGAATTATTTTAAGAGTTATTTAATGCTAAAGTTGGACAAAATCGTTCCACTAAAAAAGTTTTATAGCAGCAAAAACTATACAGGGCAGTGTAATCATTTTTAGATCATTTCATGCGTTAGAATTTGCCGGAGTGCAGATTGCATTAATTTTTTTATTTTGACTCATTTTTCAGGTTTTATTTCTATTTTAAATTCAAATTTTCAGCATTTCTAGAGAGATTTTTTACAGATTTCAGAAAATTGTACTAATTTAAACTGTTGCCAACTGTATAAAAAGCGTAAGCAATAATGTTTGCTTCAAATTAAAAATTTATTTACACGTGACTATTATAAACAGGAAAAAAACTTTCAAATTAGAATTAAATAATTACGTATAAAAAGCAGGAACTTATTAAAAATTACGTCATAAAAAGTATACACGTGAATTTTAAAAGAGAAAGGATATTGTAAAATAATAAATTCATTAACATGCGTTAGAAATCTTAGGAGAAATTGCGTCATATTTACGTCACATTATAGTTATTACATAAAATGAACACAAAATAATATTGCAAAAAATTTTAAATTTAGAAATTGCGCTAGACATTTATTTGATATTTTGAGAATTAATTTAAAATGTCTCATTTAAAAGAAATTTCTTTTCGCTTTGTTAAAAAATACCAGGAGACAAAGACTCTCTTTACTTAATTCCTTTTATATTAGCTTATTTTGAAATGTTGTTACACGTGTATACGTCATCAAGTTATTTTTATTTCGACGTTTTATTTGTGTTTTTATTAATGTTGTACGAATTTATTTGTTCTTTGGTTATTTAAAATAAAAATTATATCAATTTGTATAATTTGGCGAGTGGTTTGGCGATTTATATAATTTGGCGAAATGGGTCGACAGGATAATCAAGTAGTACCGCAGCGGATTTGGCGTTAAAATTCCCCAATCAAAGAGAAATGAATAGAAATTCGTTTATAAGGCGATCGCCACTGTTTTTTAAATTATAATTCAATCTTCGAAATCTTTTTAAAGCCGATCAAATTAGCGTGCATTTAGAGTCTGCGGTGTCTGGACGGGGGTTGGCGAGCGTAGCTCGTAGGGGGCCGAGCCCCCCAGTATTTCAAAAAGAAGTTACAGACGTTAATACTTCAATATTATGAGTTCAATACTATACCCACTTTGATTTAATCTTAAATTTCTGCTTCAGTCAATAAATCGGAGTAAAACCTTGTAATCTAGATCATGATCTTTATTAAAATCAATAGTTTTTCCTTATTCTGTTGTCATCAGCTGTTTGCGAATAGCCAGTTTAGCAGGATGCGCCGATGGACAATAAAACTAAGAAAAATCTAGAAAATGATACAAAAATCGCTATCACAAAAAGCGACCCTTTCCCACAGAATATTTTCAAATTCAGTGAGAAACCATAGTCAAAAACATACACAAAAAATTTGGTTCAATTCTATGCATAAACAGTTTTCGAGGGTACAATAATGAAAATGGCACAGACACTATGACAGCGCCTTCTTTCGGCGGAATATTTCCAAACTGAAGGGGGTCATAGCCAAAAACATACACAAAAAATTTGGTTCAGTTCTATGCATAACTTTATACGCTTTTCGATGGTACAATATTGAAAATAGCGCAAAAATTGCAGATTTTTTTTTTTTTTTTAATTCAGGGAGGACCTGCTGACCATAGCCAGAAACATACACGAAAAGTTTGGTTCAATTCTATGCATAACTAACTTCCTACACTTTTCGCTGGTATAATGGCGAGACACGGACAGACAGACATACATTTTGTATAAATGTGTTTTTGGTGATCTTTGACCCCTAAAACGTATAAATCCGTCGAAAACCGGAAGTCGAAAAAAAATTTCTATTACAATACTTTCTTCTATTGAAGATAGAAGAAAGTAAAAATGCATTTAGGGGGAAACTAAACTTATTGAATTTGTTTAGTTTGTAAATGTTTGTAAAAAATATACTTTCCTTGAAATTTCATAACATGTTTTTTTTAAAAAAAGTCATACTGGAATTTTCGCAGTTTCTATTTTAGTCACTAGGGGGCTCGGCCCCCTACGAGCTACGTTCGCCAACCCCCGTCCAGATTCTGCAGACTCTAAATGCACGCTAATTTGATCGGCTTTAAAAAGATTTCGAAAGATTGAATTATAATTTAAAAAACAGTGGCGATCTCCCTATAAACGGATTTCTATTCATTTCTCTTTGATTGGAGAATTTTAACGCCAAATCCGCTGCGGTACTACTTGATTATCCCGTCGACCCATTTCGCCAAATTATATAAATCGCCAAAACACTCGCCAAATTATACGAATTGACATAATTTTTATTTTAAATAACGAAAGAACAAATAAATTAGTACAACATTAATAAAAATACAAATCAAACGTCGAAATAAAAATAACGGAACAGATGTTATATATTCCCGCGGCCGCCATCTTTGATTTTTTTCGTGGCGTGAAAACCCCTTTCCCGTCAAGTAAATGTCGCCTGCGCATGTTAGGCTTAACGGGATTGCCAGAACCACAGACTTCTAATATAAGTAGACTCCAAATCGGCAACCTTTTCTTGACTCCTACATCTCTGCCCTCCATCACGTGATGGAAGGCAGATTTAGCACGCCAAACCGGTTTTTCTCCTTGGAATCTCTCTCCAGATTCCCGCCGAAACATCGTCTGTCAGCGTTTGTCTTGAGTTGACCGCACTTTTGCTTTGCCAATAAAGGTATTACCGCCAAAATACGGCACCCTTTCGAAGATGAAAGCGAAAGATGTTGGAGTCAAAACCTTCCCGAAAGAACAATGGAATTGGGAGTATACTTATATTAGAAGTCTGTGACCAGAACACGTCACTCGTCGGGGTTGCCTTATCGATAAACGTCAACAAAACATCGCCGAGAAATCCAAGATGGCGGCCGCGGGAATATATAACATCTAAGCCAAAATAACTTGATGACGTAGACACGTGTAACAACATTTCAAAATAAGCTAATATAAAAGGAATTAAGTAAACAGTCTTTGTCTCCTGCTATTTTTTAACAAAGCGAAAAGAAAGTTCTTTTAAATGAGACATTTTAAATGAATCGTTTTTAATCTGACGTAATTTTGACCAAGCTATTCTTTCTCTTTTAAATATTCACGTGAAAATACTTTTGTTAGAAATGAAATATGATTTGCGCTTTCCTAACAAAAGTAGTTGAAAAGATCCTCTCAAAATATCAAATAAATGTCTAGCGCAATTTCTAAATTTAAACCGTTTTGCAATATTTTGTGTTCATTTTATGTAATAACTGTAATGTGACGTAAATATGACGTAATTTCTCCTATTTAAGACTTCTAACGCATGTTAATGAATTTATTATTTTACAATATCCTTTCTCTTTTAAAATTCACGTGTATACTTTTTATGACGTAATTTTTAATAAGTTCCTGCTTTTTGTGCATAATTATTTAATTCTAATTCCAAATAATTTTTTCTGTTTATAATAGTCACGTGTAAATAAATTTTTAATTTGAAGCAAACATTGTTTGCGCTGTTTATACATTTGGCAACAGTATAAATTAATACCATTTTCTAAAATCTCTCTATTCTAAAAAAAAGTAACTACCGCTGTCACCGCCGCCGCCGCCGCCGGTTTTGAATTTTTTGTGACCGGAGGTATTTCTTCGTTAATATTAAGCAAAATATTGCGTACAAAAATATGAAAATTGGAGGAATTATAGAGAAATGTTTGATAAACACGCTGATGCAAACAGTTTTCAAATCGAAGAAATATTTAAAGAGATATTTAATGCTAAAGTTGGACAAAATCGTTCCATTAAAAAAGTTTTATAGGAGCAAAAACTGTACATCGGAATTTAATCATTTTTAGATCATTTTATGCGTCAGAATTTCTCGGTGTGCAGACTGCACTCAGTTTATTAATTTGACTCATTTTTGAGGTTTTATTTCTATTTTAAATTCAAATTTTCAGCATTTCGAGAGATATTTTTTTTACACATTTTAGAAAATGGTATTAATTTAAACTGTTGCCAACTGTATAAACAGCGCAAATAATAATATTTGCTTCAAATTAAAAATTTATTTTACACGTGACTATTATAAACAAGAAAATATAAAAAGCAGGAACTCATTGAGAATTATCATAAAAACCATATTACACGTGAATTTTAAAAGTGAAAGAATGTTGTAAAATAATAAATTCATTAACATGCGTTAGAAGTCTTAAATAGGAGAAATTACGTCACATTTACGTCACATTACACATTACGTAAAATGAACAAAAAATACTATTGTAAAACAGTTTAAATTTAAAAATTGCGCGAGACATTTATGTAATATTTTAAGATGATATTTTCAACTATTTTTATTAGGATAGCGCAAATAATATTTCATTTCTAACAAAATTATTTTTACGTGAATAGTAAAAGGAGAAAGAAAAGTTTAGTAAAAATTACGTCAGATTAAAAACGATACATTTAAAGTGTCATTAAAAAAAACTTTCTTTTCGCTTTGCTAAAAAATACCGGGAGGCAAAGACTCTGTTTATTTAATTCATTTTATATTAGCTTATTTTGAAATGTCAACTGATTTTATTTAATCACAGACGGAAACAGCCATTGTATCATTTAACAGCCGCTGATTTGGCTTTAAAATTCCCCAATCAAAGAGAAATGAATAGAAACCCGTTTATAGGGAGATCTCCACTGTTTTTAAACTTATAATTCAATCTTCCGAAATATTTTTTTAAGCCGATCAAATTAGCGTGCTTTTAGAGTCTGCGGTGACTGAACGGGGGTTGACGAGCGTAGCTCGTAGGGGGCAGCGCCCCCTAGTAATGTAAAAAATATCTCTCAAAATGCTGAAAATTTGAATTTAAAATAGAAATAAAACCTCCAAAAATGAGTCAAATTAAAAAAATTAATGCAATCTGCACACCGGCAAATTCTAACGCATAAAATGATCTAAAAATGATTACATTCCCATGTATAGTTTTTGCTGCTATAAAACTTTTTTAATGGAACGATTTTATCCAACTTTAGTATTAAATATCTCTTAAAATAATTCTTCGATTTGAAAACTGCCTGCATCAGCGTGTTTATCAAACATTTCTCTATAATACCACCGATTTTCATATTTTTGTGCGCAATATTTTTCTTAATATTAACGAAGAAAAACCTCCGGTCACAAAAAATTCAAAACCGGCGGCGGCGGTAGTTTAGAATAGATTAAAAATCGGTGCAGAAGGGCAAAAAGCCAGTGATGACGACTCTGTGGAAATGATTTCTGAATCTCCCGGGTGGGATGTGCCCGTGTGTGTAACTTCTTGATCATTGTCTATACTAATCTCTCTATTCTAAAAAAAAGTAACTACCGCCGTCGCCGCCGCCGCTTTTGAATTTTTTGTGACCGGAGGTCTTTCTTCGATAATATTAAGAAAAATAATGCATACAAAAATATGAAAAGCGGTAGTATTATACAGAAATGTTTGATAAGTACGCTGATGCAGACAGTTTTCAAATCGAAGAATTATTTTAAGAGATATTTAATGCTAAAGTTGGACAAAATCGTTCCCCTAAAAAAGTTTTATAGGAGCAAAAACTATACATCAGAATTTAATAATTTTTAGATCATTTTATACGTTATAATTTCCCGGTGTGCAGAATTTATTTAATTTTTTAATTTGACTCATTTTTCGAGGTTTCATTTCTATTTTAAATTAGAACTTTCAGCATTTCGAGAGATATTTTTTACTTATTTTAGAAAATTGTACTAATTTAACCTGTTGCCACCTGTATAAACAACGGAAACAATAATGTTTTCTTCAAATTAAAAAATTATTTACACGTGACTATTATAAACAGAAAAAATCATTTGGAATTAGAATTAAATAATTATGTACAAAAAGCAGGAACTTATTAAAAATTACGTCATAAAAAGTATACACGTGAAATTTAAAAGAGAAAGGATATTGTAAAATAATAAATTCATTAACATGCGTTAGAAGTCTTAAATAGGAGAAATTACGTCATATTTACGTCACTTTACAGTTATTACATAAAATGAACACAAAATAATATTACAAAGCAGTTTAAATTTAGAAATTGCGCTAGACATTTATTTGATATTTTGAGAGGATCTTTTCAACTATTTTTGTTAGCAAAACGCAAATAATATTTCCTTTCTAACAAAATTATTTTTACATGAATATTTAAAAGAGAAATAATAGCTTGGTCAAAATTACGTCAGATTAAAAACGATTAATTTAAAATGTCTCATTTAAAAGAACTTTCTTTTCGCTTTGTTAAAAAATACCAGGAGACAAAGAGTCTGTTTACTTAATTCCTTTTATATTAGCTAATTTTGAAATATTGTTACACGTGTCTACGTCATCAAGTTATTTTTATTTCGAAGTTTTATTTGTATTTTTATTAATGTTGTACTAATTTATTTGTTCTTTCATTATTTAAAATAAAAATTATGCCAATTTGTATAATTTGGCGATTTATGTAATTTGGCGAAATTGGTCGACTGGATAATCAAGTAGTACCGCAGCGGATTTGGAGTTAAAATTCCCCAATCAAAGATAAATGAATAGAAATCCGTTTATAGGGAGATCGCCACTGTTTTTTAAATTATAATTCAATCTTTCGAAATCTTTTTAAAGCCGATCAAATTAGCGTGCATTTAGAGTCTGCGGTGTCTGGACGGGGGTTGGCGAGCGTAGCTCGTAGGGGGCCGAGCCCCCTAGTATTATAAATATAAGTAACATTTTAGGTAGATTTCGTATGAAATACTACCTATTGGGATCGTTCCTATGTTGGAATTTCTAAAAAATTTTTGCACATCTACACCGATCATGACCCCTAGAACCCAAAACCACCCTCAGTAAAAAACTTTATATATCTATCTATCTATCTATCTATCTATCTATCTATATACCGTAATTTCGGGTGTATAGCCCGCAGATCAAACAATTCAGTTTGGACCCAGAAATTTTATTCAGTATTTGAAGACCAATATTTACTGTGATCTAAAAAGTTACATTTTATTTTTAAAAATTTCTGGGTCGAAACACGATTGTATGATCCGCGGGCTATACACCGGAAATTACGGTATATATATATATCACTTTCTTCTGGACACGATAACTTTCGTAATTCTGCACCAATCTCTTCCAAACTGATACATAAAATCAATGGGCATAAAATCTCGGTCAAGTTCGTTAATGGGTAAAATCGGACCAAGGGGAGGGAAATAGGGAGGGGTTTTGTGAAAACAGAAACACCCCCCCCCATAACTTCTTAATTTTTGTACATATGAAATCAGTTTAAAGTTTTTATTACTTCTAAAAATAGGGCCAAAAATTTATGTATCACAGATTTTTGATAAATTTAAAAATGGGCTCAAGAGGCGCAAAAAATAGGGTTTGTAGGAGAAAAAAATTCATAACTTCGTCAATTCTCAAGATATCAAATTCAATTAATTTTATTATAAATCTCCTTAATATTATCTAAAACTTTTATATTCACAAGTTTTTGATAGGAGCAATTCGTACCGCAAAAAAAAAAAAAATAAATAAAAATAAAAACGAAAACAAAAAGGGCGTTTGAAGAAGAAAAAAATCCATAACTTCGTCAATTCTCAAGATATAAAATCCAATTAATTTTATCATGAATCTCCTTAACATTATCTACAACTTTTATATTCACAAGTTTTTGATAGGACCAATTCGTACTGCAAAACAAAATTAAAAACGAAAACAAAAAGGGGGTTTGGAGAAGAAAAAAATCCACAACTCCGTCAATTCAAAAGATATAAAATCCCCATGAATTTATCATATATCTTCTTAATATTGTCTACAACATCTATATCGACAAGTTTTGGATAGGACCAATTCTTAGAGCAAAAACAAATTAAAAATACATACCGGTTGAAGAAAAAAAATGATCTTAGTAAGGGTGTATTCAAATCCAAACTGCTTATTTTCTGACTCATTTTACAATTCATTTTTGCTCTCAAAGGCTTCCAATTGGTACGTTTTCTTACTCAGAAACTGTATAATGTACCGTAATGGTCGATTTTCTGATAGGGGCAGAATATATTTTTTTAAATGCTGTTGAAAGGGCATTTTGAACCGAATTTACCGAAGCGGATTGTGTTGGAAAAATCATTGTATTAAGGATGCGCTTAAATCTGAAATGCTTATTTTCGGACTGGTTTTTAAATTCATTTTTGCTCTCAAACGCATTTAATTGGTAGATTCGCTTATTCAGAAACTATATAATGTACCGTAATAATCGATTTTTAGATAGAGGCAGAATATATTTCAAAAAAGGATGTCAAAGTGGGCATTTTGAACGAAATTTCCCGAAGCGATTGTGTTAGAAACGAAAAATATTGTCCTTCTGAGAAAATAATTGTTTATATATCAAGTTTTAATTAATTGAACAAAAAATAAAAACACCGGCCGCTTATAAATCTCTTCAAAAATCACGTCAGCATGTTTCATATTTTTTTTTTATTAAAAATGAATCTGGAATTATGGCAGAAAATTTCGAGTTGTTGAGCATGGAAAAGTATTTTTTTTTTGAATGCCGCCCTAACGTGATTCTGATAAAACCAGCTATTATATGAAAATGAAATAAAAACTCGTCAAGAGCGGCCAGATAAAATTGTTAAAGTGGATTTATCTCTAATCATGATTTAGTTTTTGTTTGTGAAATTAGTATATTTGACTTCGAAATCTACTTCTGGCTGTAGGCCGGGCCGGCAGGGATTTTTTTTTTGTTGGTAGTGGGTAAATTCAGAACTAACGAACGAATTTCAAAAATAAGGGTGGCAAAATCGGGTGCAGGACCCTGCCCTACAACCCAAGTCTCACTCTGTTTCCCGTTGGCCGTTCCATTTTGATCCCTACATTGGAGGGCAGGTGTGCTCGCCCCCCTTTCTGCCGCCGCCCTTGGTTGAAAGGGCGCACCTGACCGTACAAAATGTCGGTCTCACTTTCGATTTGCGGAGCGAGAAAACTCATCCGACCGGCACCACAGGATCTCCAGTCGGCGGGCCTAAGGGATTTCGGAGCGACGCATTCCTGACGTCACTTTTCTGGTTTGTATTCTTTAAAGGGCGTAGTAGTATTGATACAACTTATTTTGAATAGACAGGGTTGGCGAAACTCTTGTTGCCGCGTGCCAAAATTTGATAAAAAAAATATTTTACGTGACCATGACGTGCCAACTAAAAAACAAATGTATTATATGGAAAAATAATGGATGAAAATTATTTGAAGCTTTCTATTAAGATTTGTAAAATAGGAGGAGCATACATGTAGGTATTACACTATAATAATTATGGAAACAAATATATTTTAGAAAAAAAAAATAATGCGATGTAATTTGATTAGATTTTTTGCATAGATAAGCAGAAAAACGGTTAAAATGGCAAACGACAGTTTCTTTGAATAGATCTAAAATAAATTAAAAGTTACCATCACTTTACCATCGGAATTTAATAGTGTCTAATAACCCATTCTTGTCGATCGTTTTCAGGTATCGCCTTCGTTTGAAAACTTTTTGAGACAATAATGAATTAGAAGATAAAATGCCGTAATTAAAATTTGTCAATTTCTATTGAATCGAATTTAGAAAACATCCGTCGTGGTTTTGTATAATAGGATGGGACTTAAGTATAGGGTAAAAAAAAAAAAAAAATTTTTGTTTTAATGTGTAATAGTGAAAACTTTTTTCCTTTTTGGATGTCCAAACTTTTGGCTGAAAAGGTTTTTTTAAATTAAGTTGTTTTCCGGTTCCTCAAAGTTTTGAAATTTCAGTATAAAGTAATTTAAAGTAAACAATGTAGCTGTTCGCTCATATCTACTTTTATTTAGCAAATACTATCCAGAAGTCACCACGAGGAGGTATTTAAATGTCGACGTCCCTTTGTTATGGATTAATTTAATTGGATATTCAAACTACTGTCTTCTTAGGCAAACTTTGTCATTACATTGTGGGAATTCAACTTTTCCAAGTTTAAGCCATTTTTTGCTTAATATTTAAAGACGGTTGACGCAGCTCGCGGGACAATTTTGACACACGTTTCCACTGTTTGAGTATGACAAGGAAAATCTAAAATTCAGGTGCATCCCCTGTTTGTACTTTTTTTTAAGTTCTTCGTCCGATCTGTCCGTCAAGATAGGATCAATGTTTTTATAATTTCAATATGTTCGCATTTTTTCAAGTCGCTTTCCTACTGCTCCAGAAAATCCTTTTGTACCCGTAGTTTTTCCAGCAAGATGTTGAAATGAGTATCTAAGAAAAAAGTTCATTTGCATGTAATAATCAAATTATCCATTATAAAGTTTTTAGGGTATTGCTTCCGATGTTTTAACAACTCCAGATTTGCATCCTGCATTAAAGGCGTTCCTGTTTCACCCAATCACTTTCAAACTTGAAATGTCTGTATTATTATTTTGAAAATACACCAAAATTGCAGTGGCTATATTAATATAAGAAGAAGATGTCAATGAAATATGACCAATATATTTTTATCCTGGTTTTTGAACTAAGACCATGTGTTCGTCTTTAATGATTCTTAGTTATACTTTTTTCCCTCTGCTTCAGTTATCATAGCGTTATCCTTTCTGCCATCAAAATACCAACCTTCTAAAATTAACTCATTTCGTCTTTCCTGTTCTTTCAAATTCTTCCTTTTCTTTTCTCTTTGTCGTCTTCAAGTCCTTCTTTCAGTTAACTTTTCTTTATTATCATCAGAAATGCCCATATCTTCTACGGTGCCATTTGCAATAATATTTGCAGTTCTGTCTAATACTCCGATTCTTTCAACTTGTTGATTGTCAAATTCAGGTTTAGAAAAACAACCGATTGAACTATTTCCTTCCGAACTATTTTTTACACTTCACGATCATTCAATCAAAACGTCATTCTTTTGTTTTAAAATAACTTTTTTCCTTGATATTTCCTTTTCCAGTCTTGCTACGCATTTTTTGTAGTTTTTATATCTATTGGTCCTATTGCCATCACACCATCTCTCTTTGGTCTTTGAGAAAGTGACGTTCTTGTTCTGATACACGATAATAATTAGTGCTTTTACTCAAAGAAATGTTTTTTGCAGGATTACCTAACATTTTGCAATTTTATATCGGATGTGGGATTATTCTTTCTAATCTTAATATTTTTCTTCAAATTTTGACATTTCTCGCGCTAATCTCTAATCATTTTTTATGATTTGTGTATTAGAAACCGTTGGAATTGAAGGTTTCAGCAATACACTTTTAATTGTATCATCAACAGCTTTAGATATTTTAGAAACAGTGAGTACCAGATTCCAGCTGTCAGATTTTAAGTTAAATTGAACCCAAAAATAATGTTTCATAACATCTTCATACGTTCGTCAAAGATGGCAGTCTAATGTTAATTGTTTTGGTTCACGAAATACAGGACACTTCAACCATTATCTAGATTTAGGTACGTTAACAGACTTTGTCACTTTTGACACTCAATGTTTATTGAAAAATAATTAAAGAAATTGTTAACACACGTTAAATCGGACTAACTTGTTATGTGCCGCAGCCAAATAAATCAGAGACAATGAAAGCCGACGCCCACGACGCTGGCTTCTACAAAAGTCAAATAAAGTGGGGCTAACTTTTCTAAGGCACTCAAACTAAATTATTCCCGTTATTACAGGACATTAACACTTAATTAATTTACTTTTGTAAAATATAAATTTAACAATAAGCTTAAAAAACTTTTCATGCAATTGTTGGCTTTTTTCGTTATTTAGGGAAAATCAGGCGTTTTGAGGAACCGGAAAATATCATTTTAAAATTAAAAGAAAAATATTTTCTTTTTATGGAGTTAAAAAGGAAAAAAAATAATCCCTATTAGAATATAAAATTCGAAACTTTGTTTTTTAGTTCCACCCTATTGTATAATCTCACTTTATTTTGATTGAAAGCCACAAGCCATGCCGCATCAAAATTATTCTTTCGCGTGCCAAAAGTGGCATAGGTTCGGCGTCCCTGGAAGCCAGAATTTTTTAATGAAACCTACTGGACAGATAATTACACTTATTGAACTACTATCTAGTTTTTATCAAATTTTATTATTTAATCCGAATCATCCACGCTACCACGTAGTACTTGGTATATAATTTTATATACCTTAAAATTATTCAATAAAAACAAGTGATCGTAAATTAATATAAATTCTAATGGAAGAGCAACGCGAATAATTATCTTAAAATTAAATTAATATTCGCGCAAAATTGTAATTATCAAAATTAATTAATTACAAATTATAAATTAAAAGTTTGCGTTGTGAAATTTTTACGTCATCTCCTCCACTTATGAATTAAGCTCTAATTAAGCTGCAAATAAAATGACACACATTAATTTTTATCACTAAAAGAATTACAAAGATTTTACTCTTGATTAAATATTTTTATTTACATTAAACAAGATTATATACATATAAACGTTAATTATTCAAAGAATAGAAGCAAAACATTGGTTTGCTTATCACTGTTATATTTTTACACTTGAAAATTTAATCTCTAACAAAATGATTTGAATTATTATTTTATTATTTTTTTTATAACAAGAGAATTAATTTTCTTTTATTTTAAAGACCTTATTTAAATTTTATTACTAGCTTGTTTGGATCTCATATGACCACTATACCGTAAAATACCATTTAATGGATATTTATAATTCGAGTATAACATTTGTGGTATAAGAAAAATTATAGTAGTACCTTGAATTTGGGACAGGTCGGTTGCCTTCCTTCATCGGACTTCAGAGCCGTCGCGGTACTCGGAATAGGTTAAGGTAGTCATACGATGCATCTCCTCACAAGGGCGGCAAAATCGGCATGACTTTAAGCATAGCTCCGGGACTCTGCGGGCAGGATCCATTATAACTTGATAAGCGCTTTTAATCAGACTCCTTCAGGTAGCATACTTCCTCGGCCTTTCCATCACTTTACCATAGCTGTCGGACGGAACCGCATTTTGCATCACCAGGTCCAGGTCCGCACTTGCATCTTCGGAATATTTTTTTAGACTCCTTCTTCAAACTTTACTCTTGCACCTCATACTTTGGTATTGGGCGGAACAATTTGTTATAGCCCTACCTTATTGGTTGTAAGAAAACTTTATAGTACTAGGGGGCTCGGCCCCCTACGAGCTACGCTCGCCAACCCCCATTCAGACACTGCAGTCTCTAAAAGCACGCTAATTTAATCGGCTTTAAATAGATTTTGAAAGATTGAATTTTAATTAAAAAAACAGTGGCGATCTCCCTATAAACGGGTTTCTATTCATTTTTCTTCAATTGCGGAATTGTAAGGAAAAATCAGCTGCTGTTAAAAGATACAATGGCTGTATTCGTCTTTGATTATATGAAATCAGTTAAACATTTCAAAATAAGCTAATATAATAAGCAAATCTGCATCAAAATGCAAATATATTTCACAAATACAAATGCCTTCTTTTGACGGAAACGACACAGAAGGTTAACGAATCTTAACTAAACCATTTAAGCCCTTTCTGGCACAGATGTCATATTCGCCCCATATTGGCGCGATTTTTTTTCGGTTGCCAATTTGGCGAAAACATCAACAGCATAAACAACATAATCCGGGATACCACATCAAGCAAAATAACGACACTTTGGCGCCAGTTAAGTACCCGTTGCGTATATGACATTGGCGTCAGAAAGAAAACGCGCCAACATCTGTGCCCAATTTCTTTATTTTCTGCTTCACAGATTTTTCTCTTTCAAAGCATATTTTTTGTCGATGACTCTTCATTTTCAGCTTGTAATCTTTTTTATTTTTATTAAATTACTAAATAGTCGCTCGAAAGCAGTCTAAACGCGTTCAATAAAATTAATATTAATATAATCTCAAAATATCAAATTAATGTCTCGCGCAATTTTTAAATTTAAACTGTTTTGCAATATTACTTTTTGTTCATTTTACGTAATAAGTGTAATGTGACGTAATTTCTCCTATTTAAGACTTCTAACACATGTTAATGAATTTATTATTTTACAATAATCCTTTCTCTTTTAAAATTCACGTGTAAATATAGTTTTTATGAAGTATTTTCAATAAGTTCCTGCTTTTCATACGTATATATTTAATCCTAATTTGAAAGTTTTTTTCTGTTAATAATAGTCACGTGTAAAATAAATTTTTAATTTGAAGCAAACATTGTTATTTTCGCTGTTTATACAATTGGCAACAGGTTAAATTAGTACAATTTTCTAAAATAAGTAAAAAATATCTCTCGAAATGCTGAAAATTTGAATTTAAAATGGAAATAAAACCTCAAAAAATGAGTCAAATTAAAACACGAAATACAGTCTGCACACCGGGAACTTCAAACGCATAAAATGATCTAAAAATGATTAAATTCCCATGAATAGTTTTTGCTCCTATAACTTTTTTAGTGGAGAGAACTTTTTAGTGAAACGATTTTGTCCAACTTTAGCATTAAATATCTCTTTAAATAATTCTTCGATTTGAAAACTGACTGCATCAGCGTGTTTATCAAACATTTCTGTATAATACTACCGATTTTCATATTTTTGTATGCATTATTTTTCTTAATATTAACAAAGAAAGACCTCCGGTCACAAAAAGTTCAAAACCGGCGGCGGCGGTGACAGCGGTAGTTACTTTTTTTTAGAATAGAGAGATGCTTGGCTAGACCTATTAGCTGCCAGTCCTCAAATGCCCCTCACATATACTTTAATTTTATTACGTGCCATAAACTCTGGGTGGTCTATAGTCGTATATTTCTTCCGACATTTTTATTATTTAACGATTCCCTATTATAAACAACTTTTCTTTTGATTGTCCTGAAACGACGCCAGCGCGTCTAGCTATCATTCTGCTATTGTTGTTTCCTGAGATCCAAACTATATACTCGACATTATATGTGGATTTTAATATAAATCAATTTTTAAAAATATCTATTTAATATTTATAATAAAATTAATAATTTTTGTAGGAACCTCCATTCCTATTCCACTCAAATACATACTTATTACAATTTTAAACTCATAATTATATTTTATAAAAATATATATGTACAACAGAAATAATAATATCAAATTACGCACTTGTACTGTGATTTAATCAAAATGTTGCGGGAACATATTATTATTATATGTGCTCCCAGCAAAACCCTGCTCTTCTAAAGTACGAGGAAAAAAATTATTGACATTTCTCATCCATGGGTTCGGGTGGCAGTCGATTTTTCCAACATTTTAGCGACCTTTTTTGACTTGGGCCCTGAAAGGGAATCGGTCCAAAAAAGTCGAAAAACGGCACGGTGACTGAAACATTCCATGAGGACCGGGATTTCTCGATACTAAAGTTTTATCAGTCGTCTAGAATGAATATTTTCTTCGTAACCTCTAAAGTTTAAATCCTACTTTTGTTTGTTTTTATCGATTCGGGTTTGAATGAGTCTTTCAAGATTCAGGTTCGAACCCAACGCAAAAACAATCGGCGGACGTAAAAGGGATGCGACCCTGAAGCAAAAGCTTCTGAGTGATACGCCGAACGACTTGCGTTTTCCTTCCGCAATTTCAATCTAGCCAAAGCTCCCTGTCACAAAGAAAAAAAAAAAAATCGGTGCTTTAGGCTACACACAAGCACATAGACTACCTCACCCGCCCGGCGTTGCCCATTACAATAACCTTAAATTGACCTGACATGAGTGTTGAATGATTTTTAGCTCACAGGCTATCAAAGCCTGAGAGCTAATGTGCCCGCCCGTTCTGTATGTATGTATGTATGTAACTATGTATGTACGTACGTACGTATGTACGTAACGCGATAACTCTTGATAGAAACATCCGATTTGCTTCAAAATTTTTTCCTAGGTTCACTGTGATAAGGCGCTTCCCTGATTAGTTTTTGGAGTTCATTGGTTAAGGATAAAGGGGGAAAAACGGGGTTAGTCCACCCCCCCCCTTAATTCAGATAAATGGGTTTTTCATGCAGAATGATTCGATTTGCTCCGAATTTGATATACCGGTTTATTATGTTAAGGAACTTCCCTGATTAGTTTTGGGAGTTCATTGGTTAAGGATAAAGGGGAAAAAACGGGGTTAGTCCACCCCCCTTAATTCAGATAAATGTGTTTTTCATGCAGAATGATTCGATTTGCTCCGAATTTGGTATAGCGGTTTATTATGTTAAGGAACTTCCCTGATTAGTTTTGGGGGTTCATTGGTTAAGGGTAAAGGGGGAAAAACGGGGTTAGTCCAACCCCCTTAATTCAGATAAATGTGTTTTTCATGCAGAATGATTCGATTTGCTCCGAATTTGGTATAGCGCTTTATTATGTTAAGGAACTTCCCTGATTAGTTTTGGGAGTTCATTGGTTAAGGGTAAAGGGGGAAAAACGGGGTTAGTCCACCCCCCCTTAATTCAGATAAATGTGTTTTTCATGCAGAATCATTCAATTTGCTCCGAATTTGGTATACCGGTTTATTATGTTAAGGAACTTCCCTGATTAGTTTTGGGGTTCATTGGTTAAGGGTAAAGGGGGAAAAGGGAGGTTAGCCCGCCCCTCTTAATTTAGATAAATGGGTTTTTCATGCAGAATGATTCGATTTGCTCCGAAGTTGGTATACCGGTTTATTATGTTAAGGAGCTTCCCTGATTCGTTTTGGCAATTAATTGGTTAAGGATAAAGGGGGTTTAGTCCACCCCCTTAATTTAGATAAATGTTTTTTTTGCAAGATTATTCGATTTGCTCCAAATTTGTTATACCGGTTTATTATGATAAGGAGCTTCCCTGATTAGATTTGGAGGTTCACTGGTTAAGTATAAAGGGGGAAACGGGGGCTAATCCCCCTTCACTTATTTTTTTGAGTGGCATTATTCTTTAAAATAAGAGTATAATATACAATTAGTGTGAATAGTCTGTGAGCTCAATGCCATCAGTTTAGCTGGGCACTTTTCCTTTTTATATATTTTTAGACGGACATTTTTCCAAACGGCCTTCATAAACGCATAGGCACGCTCGAATGTGTATGAGTTTATATTTCATGATGAAATATCTATCCAGGCGAACCCAGAGTTGGACCTGCTGAAAAACGCAAAACATAAAATTCGCATTCGGGGGGAGGGGGGGCGGAGAATTGAAGCAGGCAGTCTTAATATATTTTTTTAAACAAGGGCATTGTTAACCGGAAATGTACCACGAATAAGTGTTTTTTTTTTTTTTTTTTTTTTTTTTTTTTCCCAATTTAAACAGGAAAGCGCATGGGTCATTGTCAATAGGCAGGAGGGGGGGGGGGGAAGAAAAACACGAAATCGAAACTATTGTTTTGAAATTTCCGCTATTGATATTTTTTAATGAAACCCCGCCTTTAAAAGGTACCACGACAAAATGAATATTTACCTGTTTTTTGGTATTTCGGTATAGAAAGTTTCAGGATGCGAAAAAAAAGGGGGGGGGGATTTAATTTTTGTAATTCTTGTTCGTTGTTTTAGGTCTCCAGGAAGGATTCGTACCGTCTCCCTTCGCAGCGGTGGTATGTGTCTGACCTACAAGCGAGGTCGCGTCCCCGTTTTCACGACTGGCGTGCACTCTGTGGAGCGCATCCTCCCGTCGGGTACGGATCGTCAGCCGTGCATCCTGCAACCTGTTCGCTCGGTAGAATCAGAGCTCTCACCTGTTCAGACGAAAGCTTTCCACTCTTTCTTTCTGGTTTAAAAACTCTGGGATCCGTTTTGATCTTTTTTAGAGGTTTCAAAGCAAAAGGAATAAAGGGAATTCTCTCTAGGGGAGAGGACAAACCTTCCACGGCCCCTGGACGTCGGAGTCATCCTCCGAGTCTCCTTGTCCATCTTTGCGGATTTATGGGATGTTCGTGTCCGGCTGCCCTACTGGACACGAGAAAACATCCGAAATGGCTCATCCTCAAGGGCCAGTATTAGTCGATGCGCTTCTTTTAGTATCTGGCGGATCGTGAGTACGGATGGAGCAGGCTCCCTGTGACATCATGGGTCCAAACATACAGGAATGGCATTTGAAAAGTGTTCCCCCCTGTGAACTCTCCCTCCTTTCAGGAAATTAGTTCGGTTGAAAAAGAAGAAGATCATTGGGCCCGGAAAATTAGTTCGAACTTTCATTGGATAGTGTCGAGTCGTTCGTTTCAGCTGCCCCTGTGATGTTCGTACCCTGCTGCGGCCAGCCTCCCTACTGGCCGACCCCTGCACCCTGCGGACCGGTGACGGGGCTCCAGGACCTGCCCACCCTGTGGACCCGCCAGCCGGGGGCCCATCACACCCTGCCTCCTCCCAAGCCCCCGCCGTGTCCGCAGCACAACACCCGAGAGCGGCGGAGCAGGGCGCGCGGCAGGACCGAGAAGCTGCACAGGACCGCTTCCGTGCCGCCCCCCGACAGGAATCACAAACAAGTGAGTGGCAACACTTCGTTTTTCTTTCTGCTAAACCTTTTATTTTCTCGGACCGCAAACCTATGTTAACTATCATTAAAATAGTAAAATAACAATAGAACAGGGCTGCCACAGGCGACTTTTTTTTTCATTCTACCTCACACCCCTTTTTAAAACAAAAAAAATTCACATATTCTTTAAATCTTTAATGTCCCTATTTTTATTTTTACACTTATGAAGTAGTTATTATAACTACAGCTATACTCTCTGGTAAATGTTTAATTTTAAACCTTCTTTTATTGGAATGTTCAGGTTTTAATCATTTTTACTTAATTCGTATATTTTATTTGAATTTTTTAAAAAATACCCCTTTTTTACCGTTTTCTCCATTTTTAAATTCTTGCTTTTTTATTTTTACAACCACACAGTAGTTTATTAAACTATAGCTAATCTCTTAGCTCTATTTCACAATTAAACCTTTATTTTAATAAACGGTAGGCTTATTTTTTTCATTTTTCCGGTATTTTCGAAAATACCCTATTTTTCACACTTTTTTAATTTTTCTCATTTTTCTTCTAAATTTTTATAATTTTTTAAGTAGTTTTTAACTACATTTTATCTTAACCCCAACGGCTCATTATTTTTGCAAGACATTTCATACTCACACTGGGCGTAAAGTTGGCTGCAACTAGTAAGCCCCTAAAAGAAGATCACCTGTTCAAGAGAAATAGAGTACAAAATGGATCTTCTTAAATAGTGGTGCGAATATAATGTAAAAATAGTCGTCTATGGCAGCCCTGAAGTAGAGTAAAGAAATGTCAATGTCATCCTTGCTAGCTATAACGATTCTAAAGCGTCCTAATATAGGCATAGGATATCCAAGTTCTAGAGATAAAAAGCAGGGGATATTCTCTCTCCATCACACTTTTACTCGATGCAATTCTTTTAAAATGTAAAAATTTTAAATAATTGGATGAGTGTTATATATTCAAAAGATAGGTCAGACTACCTGTCAAACGAAAGTGTTTTAAATTCATTCTAAATAACGTGGCAGGTTTTGTCTCCACCTAAGAATATAAGAAAAATAAGAGCGAAAGCCTGATTTTTTTTTTTTCATATGTAGATGTGGATAATGTGTCTCGGCTCGTACCTAAAAAAAAAGCTGGGGGTTGGGGTATGTCCCAGTATCCGTCTTCGTGATTCTTTCTAGGGTGGTTCTCAAACTTGTATTCCTCGCGTACCCGTTGAAGAAATAAATGTACCCTCTTATTGTTTTGACACGTCATGGATAGAAAAAAAAAAAAAAAAACTAGTTGGAATTGACAATTCCAAAACTTTCTTCTATCTCATACATCTTAATATTTCTATAAGTAGTTAAAAATGTCAATACTGCAGTATTATGAGTTATCAATACTATACACCCACTTTAACTTTCATCTTAAATTTCTGCTTTAGTCAAAACGAGTTCATCTCGATCGTGATATTGATTAAAATCAATAGTTTTTCGTTGTTCTATTGTATATCATCTGTTCGCAAATAGTCGGCTTATAAGGATGGGAAATTCCCGTCCATTCACAAGCCGCTGGTGTACAGTAGCACTACGAAAAAGGAAGAAGATGACACAAAAATCGCTATGTCAGCGACCCCTTTTCCCGGACCTTCTTGCCATACCCCAAAAATTGGGTTCAATTCTATACATAACTTCATACACTTTTTGATGGTACAATGGCGACAGACGGACATTTTCTGTTTTTTGGGGATCTCTAACCCCTAAGACGTGTCCATCCTATTCGATGATGGAGTAGCACAGTTGACGTTTATTCCAACAGAGCGAAAAATGTCCAGACCAGGAATCGAACCTGGATACTTGGCGTGCCGTGCCAATGCCTTACCTGTTAGGCTATCCGGACGATAACTGGCTGACATAATTCACTCTTATTTGTTGGACTTGGCTGCAGTTTCTGTGTTAAAACACACTTTCATCATGTAAATGCTATAGTTATAGCTCGGATGAATGAAACTAGCGCTGCAGTTCGCAGCCAAGTCCAACAAATAAGAGTGAATTATGTCAGCCAGTTATCGTCCGGATAGCCTAACAGGTAAGGCATTGGCACGGCACGCCAAGTAACCAGGTTCGATTCTTGGTCTGGACATTTTTCGCTCTGTTGGAATAAACGTCAACTATGTGCTACTCCATCATCGAATATGATTTAATCCAGTTGGAAAAAATATTCGTTTCCTTCATTATGACGTGTCCATCCATCGAAAATCGCAAGTCGAAAAAAATTTCGATTACAATACTTTCTTCTATTGAACATAGAAGAAAGTAAAAAGTATAGACAACGAATCGATACGAACTTTTATTTACATTTGAATCTAATCTTTACAGGTAGCAAGTTTTTGGAATGTAGGTTTGTAAGCCCTGCATTTTAGGTCGAATTTTCTGTCTTTATGGAACGGGGCTTAAACTTGGGGAGAGGGTGAACGAGGTTCCCTGCGAGGGGGATTATTGTTATCTCGTCGTACACAGCTGAGAAGCCATGCCTACAGTTTTATTCTCGGATCGATTTTTAAATGGAGACTCAGTCATCCTGATGAGATGATGATAAAGGTATATCACTTTCAAAATGTTGTCCGGGTCCGTTTCAGTCGAGTCATGGAGTCCGTTTCAGTATTAAGTTTTAAACAGATGGAGCCTTATTAGATTAAACTTAAGGAGACGCTTTACTTCATCGTGGTTTAAGGGGCTGGTCACTCCGCTTCCGATTTCTCCTCTCTCATCTAAAGTCTATGGACATTGAGTGCTATTTAAAATATCTCCTGAGGATTTTTAACTTCTATTTGTTGTGTACACTTCCTAAAAGAGGTCTCTTTTTTTCTTACTTCTCAAACTATTTCTGAAGTATAGGCTTAATTTTATACGAAGTGTTAAAACCTGACTCGCAGTTCGCCCGCTTTTAACACATTAAATATTAAATTCAACATAATATTTTAGAAATAGTTTGAAAACTAAGCAAAAAGGAGACATCCTTTAAGAAGAGTACACAGGAAAAAAAAAAAATGTTAAAAATAGGAATTTCCCGAGAAGATAGTTTAAATAGACCAATGAATCAAAAGTCCATAGACTTAACATGACGGAGGAGAATTCCGAAGCTGAGTGACCAAACCCCCTTAATCTTTCCATTTAAAACTGTCCCTCTTCCTGTCCACGGCGAAAACAATCCTTCTATTTTTGTATTTAATTTTTAGAATGAGAATACTGTTGCGATAGAATGTTCTGGTAGGTTAGAAAAGTACAAAATAAAAACCAAAAAACTTTCTATATCATCCCATAAATGTATCTTTTTTTAGGTTTCAATACAATTTTAGTGTTGATTTTTTTTCTTTCTGTTATGGAGCTTTTCTAAAGTGATTTTGAAGCAAATGAATGCCACTTTAAGAAGCTATGAATTCAGCAATATCAATCCTTCACTATTTTTTTTACATCATTTTTTCTACTGTTCATGCTGTTTACAGAAAATGTATTTTAAAATTTATTTTGAATGAATGTACAGTAATCAATATCTAGACACACGGCAGTGTGTCAGCCAAGTTCGCCTGACATAGCCGTGTGTTATTTACACGAACCATTTCGAGCTGTTTTCTTCAAATTTCAATGCTCTACTACTGAAAACCTATGAGACCTACGTACTTGTTATACGAAATGTGTAGTAAGGCCACCCTAATTACCTAAAATCCAAAATTTTATAAATAACGCATAATTAGTTTCCGAGATAATGACATTTGAAAATGTCTGATAATCGATAATTTTACCACTGACTGACTGATTGACTGACTGACTCACTCATCAAAAAGATCTCGTATATCTACTGCAGCTGCAGACTTCAAATTTGGTGCGAAGTTTGTTTACACTATAAAACTAAGGAAAAAAATAAAAAAATTGTGAAAATCGATGAATTACCCACCTGGGGGTGCCCATTTTTACTTTAACATTACGTCTATTAGGCGAAATTTTAATTTGCCGTAGGAGGGGACCCTGTTCTGTCGCCAAATACCGCCAAGTTTCTCGCCAACATGGCGATATATCGCCAAATTTGGCGACCAAAATTAGTCGCCAAAAGTGACGCCACCTTGGCGATATCGCTAATATTTCGCAAAATTCCCATAGACTTCTATTGTAAACCTATCTACTTACTGGGGGTTTATCTGGGTTTACTTGCTTACAGAAAATCAACAAATTGAGATATTCTGTCCGTCACAGAGCCCGTTCTCAGAAACTATACATGTTGGATACTTGAAATTTTGCATACTTATAGCTGAACACCACACATCATACGACAAATCATAAAATTTTGATAAAGCCGTACATTTAACCCTTTGGCTCCCACATATGTATTTTAAACAATTCTTTCTAAGTGAGCCCCTAATTAGGTTGGAGGCGTGAAATTTTGCAGATTTATAGCTGAACACTTCACATCAAACGACAAATCATAAAATTTTGAAAAAGTCGTACATTTAACCCTTTGAACTCCCACATGTGTATTTAAAAAAAATACTTTATAAGTGAGCCCTAATTAGGTTGGAGGCATGAAATTTTGAATACTTATAGCTCAACACCTCACATCAAATGACAAACCATAACAGTTTGAAAAAGTCGTACATTTAACCCTTTGGGCTCCCACATATGTATTTTAAACAATTCTTTCTATGTGAGCCTCTAACAAGGTTGGAGGCGTGAAATTTTGCATACTTATAGCTGGACACCTCACATCAAACGACAAATCATAAAATTTTGAAAAAGTTGTAAATTTAACCCTTTGGGGTTTCACATGTGTATTTTAAACAATCCTTTCTAAGTGAGCCCCTAATTGGGTTGGAGGCGTAAAATTGTACATACTTATAGCTGAACACCGCACATCAAACGAAAATCTATAAAATTTTGAAAAAGTCGTACATTCAACCTTTTGGGCTCCTACATGTGTATTTTAAACAATTCTTTCTAAGTGAGCCCCTAATTAGGTTGGAGGCGTGGAATTTTGCTCACTTATAGCTGAGCACCTCACATCAAACAAGAAATCATACAATTTTGAAAAAGTCGTGCTTTTAACCCTTTGGGCTCTCACATGTGTATTTTAAATAATATTTTCTAAGTGAGCCCTAATTATGTTGGAGGCGTGAAAATTTGCATACTTATAGCTGAACACACATCAAATGACAAATCATAAAATTTTGAAAAAGTCGTACATTTAACCCTTTGGGCTTCCACATGCGTATTTTAAGCAATTCTTTCTAACTGAGCCCGTTATTAAATTGCAGATTTGAAATTTTGCATACTTATAGCAGAACACCTGAGGCCAGGTTACAAATCATAAAATCTTGAAAAAGTCTTACGCTTAACCCTCTGGTCTTCCACATATGTATTTTAAGCAATTCTTTCTAAGGAAGCCCCTAATTAAGTTGGAGACATGACTTTTTGCATACGTATAGCTGAGTACCTCAGACCACACGACAAATCATAAAATTTTCAAAAAGTCATATATTATTTACTCCTCCGGGCTCAAACTTGTGTATTTTAAGCAATTTTTCTAACCTCCGCCCTTTTCATCCGGGGAGCACTTTTCCAACTTTTGCCGACACCCCTTTGACCATTCTTTCATATTATGCACCATAGCCTTACATATTTTAGTTTCACTTTTTACCGCCAGGGGCGCCTACTTATCTCGGGTGCTATGGGCTCAATCCCCTCGTCTAATATATCTACGGATAGTATGAAAAACGGAGTTTCGTTCGGATAGAGGTTTGTTTAGAATAGAGTGCGCCCCTGGTTGCGAAATGTGGAACTAACAGATTTTTCAAAAGGATAAAGTGTTTTGAAAGGAAAATTAAACGAAACCCTCTGTGCGATATGTGATCACACTTACCCACTTGTTATTTTCAAAATCATCAGAGAAAAGGATATTTAATTAATTAAATTTGAAAATCCAGGGAGAGGCAAAGTCCTTCCTTTGCACTGCCGGCACCCATAGATGAATGATACATAGTGTGGAATAAGCACATAACTTTATTTTTAACTTTCAGTACAAAACAGCAGGCCCAGCTATAGGATATTTAATTGGAAAATTTAATATAGGAACTTAATAGGAATTGTTGTTTCAGAAACAATAAAAATTTCGAATCAATACATTTCGTTTCAAAACATGCATTCAATGTAGCAGCATTAAAATATAGATTTCAGCCGCAAATTGACAGTCAAATAGTTCGTTGTAGGAAATTTAAATTTAAATTGAATGTTGCTTGGTGGGTAAAATAGTCACATGTAAACACATTTAAAGCATTAAGTAAAGTGTCTAAATATATTGTAACTTTACAAAAAGTAATGATATCTAACAAAAACATAGCTGTGAAAAAAGGCAGCCAAGTTCTGTAAAGACAATGGCAAGAAAAGAAGTGATATCTAAGTGGGTGCCAAGTTCAAATAAAATTCACTCAAACTTACCTACAGAAGTATTAGAGCATTTTTTAAATTGTTTAGAAATAAAAATTATTGATAGCATATTAATAATAAATCTAGAACTTGGCAAGTTTTTGATAAATGTTATGCCTATCAAGTTCATGTCTTAATAAAATGATGATGTTAATATTAACAACAATATCATTATAAAAAATTAATATATAGTTACTATTATAAACAAATGACTCATGTTAAAGATTTGATAAACCAATAAATACGCAGATACACTGCCGCTCGTCTTTGGTTATCACTCTAGCACCCACCCTCCAGAAACCTCAATGCAAACAGACTAAAAGGCCTGAGAAAGAGACAGACACCCTTACGCTTGTTCTTGGTCATCCCTCTAGAGACTGCACCCCTTTAACCCTTCAGGGGCAAAGAGCTTTTATTCGTGACATGCTGAAATGATTGAATCACACCAGAATTTAAAAACAAATTTATTTCAAAATGGGTAAAAGCTTCTTTTCACGTATTTAATAAAATTAAACTTTTTAGTCCTGAATTCTAGTGTCAATGTGGCATTTTGCAGTTAAAATTAGGTGGGATATATTTTATTCCACCACCCTTCAAGGGAAAGGAGCTCACTCAAATGAAGGCTTCCAAACATGAAATAACAAGTTTTGATACAATAATGTCATTAATAAAAATAAAGGACTCTTAGGTAAAAACTTGCCACGTTCTAGATTTATTATTAATATGCTATCAATAATTTTTATTTCTAAACAATTTAAAAAATGCTCTAATACTTCTGTAGGTAAGTTTGAGTGAATTTTATTTGAACTTGGCACAACTTAGATATCACTTCTTTTCTGGCCATTGTCTTTACAGAACTTGGCTGCCTTTTTTCACAGCTATGTTTTTGTTAGATAAATTTTACAGGAACAAGTCGCAACTGGATCTGAGTAACAGTATTGATTGAAGCCTATTTTGAATGTTTACTCTTAAATGTCATTAGTTTTAAACGTAGGTTGTAATTTCAAATAATGGATAGACATGTCATACCTTGAATATCTGGAGGGGTTGGGAAAAGGGGGCAGGGATGAATCAGGATAGAGTGTTGAAAACAACTCCTATTATCAAACCGTATCAAGCAGGACGGTCGTTCTGCCAAGCCAAGCTGAAAAAAAAAAATGCTAACCCCGCGAAACAAACAAACGCCAAGAATAACGGCAAGACACCGTAACTGCTTATTATACTGATGACAACTTCTCCATGTTAAATGGACGAAATATGCCAGCGTAAAATTTCCCATATCAAAAGAAGCAATCATCGCAGAAAAATAAAACCAACACCAGAAGGACCTAATAAAGAAGATCTTCAATTTGAGATCAAATGCATCCTCATAAATTAATTTTAAACAGAGATATAGATTTTTTAAAATAACGTCGAGATACTGAAAATGACAGATTTATTTTCTTCGTCACAACTTATGTTTCAATTGAGGTAGAGACTTAAATAATGGACAGAAAAAAGTAAGAATTGAATTTTTGGATAGATATTTACTCAATCTACGTGCTTTTATAAAATTCAGCTTTAAAACATTAATTTTCTATTCATAATTAGCGAAAAACTGTTAATTAGCTCTAAAGTTTACAAATTATGCCAAATAGCGATAAACCCGCCAAAATATTTTAGAAATCTTATACTTTTCTTTTATATTATCCTTTTGCATTGATTTCATCGAAGATAACTATGGCTGAGATTCAGATAGATTTTTCGCTGTTAGCGAAATGAGTTTGACCAATCAGAAGCCTGCATGTTTGAGAATATTTGCTGTTTCTGGATCCCGGCCTATGTCATGAAAGTTTTGAGTCATTTTTTTAGTGCCGTGGATGAAGTGCAATGTTTGTAGAAATGTAGGCTAGGATCCAGATAGATTTTTGATTTTTCGCTGTTAGCGAAACGAGAATCACCAATCAATAGCCTGCATTTCTGCAAACAGCGAAAAGTTCACAAAAATGCAGGCTTCTCATTGATGAATCTCGTTTCTCTAACAGCCAAAAATCTATCTAGATTGCGCCCAATGGAGGATATTCCAAATATGGGTTCGAGGCTGAAAAAAAGTCACGTGATACCGGTAATTTATCCAAGGAACTTCTAACTGATAAGAAGGGAATATATTACTACTTTGCCTCATGAACCATGTCATTGGCTAGCGGGGATTTACATTACACGTCTACGGAGCCTTCCCTTCTTTACGATAGAAGTTTTTACCTTGACCACGTGATCAAAATGTAGATGGAATATCCTCCATTATGTTGAACACAATTTTGAATTTCCACATCCAGGAAGGGTATTGATTGTCATAACAACAATACATATTCGAAACTATTTAAGGCACTGATTCTAAACTCCTTTGCTATACATTTCGATATTAAAGAAGTTGTTGTTTCCATAGTAACAGTACTTTTCTGTATTGCTTTCTCTAAAACACAAATATAGAAATTTAACAAAGAGCGCTCAGAATCAACACCATAACAGAGAGCCTTTATACATAAGAGTGGTGATATATGCACAGGAAGCATGCTCATTTCAAGTTTTTGCCGAAAGTATGGCTACAGCGTCCAGAATACCTTGTGTGGAAATATGCTATCCAAACAACGCTAAAAATTTGTATCCCTTAAATGTGCGACGATACTGCTAAAATCCCAAGTATCGATCACAGCGACATCTGCGGGATTTAGTATTGCATTGTATAGACTAGCAATATCTTGCAGTTTGAGAAAATATCCTGCAGATGTCGCTGTGATCTGTATATTTCAGCAGCATCGTTGCACAGTTAAGGGATACAATATTTTAGCACTTTTTTATTACAGGGATAGCCAATTTCCACATTATATATTCTAGGTGCTATAGTACGGCAATCCACTTTCTTGAATAGAGGCTATTCTATCTACGTTATGATCACGTGGTCAAGGCAAAAACGTCTAACGTAAAGAAGGGAAGGCTCCGTCGACGTAATGTAAATCCCCGCTAGACAATGAAACAGTTCACGGGAAAAAGCAGTAGTAGTTTCCTGTTTCCCTTCTCATCAGTTAGAAGTTCTTTAGGTAAATTACCGGTACCACGTGACTAATTCAGCCTTGAACCCATATTTGGAATATCCTCCATTAAACGATACGCGCATGGACGAGCTTTATTAGACTAGGGAAATAATTCAATATGCCTGACGATAATGACACGCTCGCAAAGACCTTTAGCGATTTGTTGTTATCACTTCTACCAATAAACCTTTATTGGCCAAATGTCGCTACTTCGTTATAGCGACACACTTGTTCCTAATGGGATTTCGGCCTTAATGTATCAAAATACGGAGTTTGCTTTCTGTACTATTCCTGAGCTCAGTTATAACGTCTAGAAATATAGGCCGAGATCCAGGTACATTTTTGCAAACAGTGAAAAGTTAGCAATAATTCTGGCTTCTGATTGGTCAATCTCGTTGCGATAACAAAGAAAAATCTACCTAGATCATGGTCATGGTGTGGAAACCGGCTATTCCAGTAATACTTTAAAAATTGCTAAGAATTGAATCCCATAAATATTGAAAAATACTGAATGACAAATGTCGATTGCAGCAACATTTTCTAGATCTTCTCTGAGCGAAACGTTTTCTCATTTGATGTCTTTTGAAATAGTTACGTTGGAATTACCATATGTCGCTGTGATCGACATTCATCGTTCAGCCTCGTTCAACATTTATGGGATACAATTTTTTAGCACCTTTTTAATAAGCCGATTTTTAAACTATATCTTCTAGATACTATAGCTCCGTTATAGGCCTAGATTATATGTTGTAGAAATCGACTATTCCAGCAGTACTTAAAAAAGCGCGGAAATAGTGAATCCCTTAAATGTACAACGATGTTGAATTCCAAACAGTCATTTACAGCGACATCTGCAGGATATTTTTTAAAGAAGAAAGAGACACGTGTAATGCACCGCTATAGCGTCTAGAATACATAATGGGGAAATTTGCTATCCAAGCAACGCTAAAAAGTTGTATCCCTTAAATGTGCACTGACGCTGAAATCCAGGGAGCTGATCGCAGCGACATCTGTGATATACTTTCAAAGTAAACATCGTATTATTACAGCGGGCTTGACGCCAAGCACACAGGTCAGATGTATGTTAATAAAATGTAAAAAAAAAATGCTACAGCGTCTAGACCAAATTATAGCGCCTAGAATATATAGTGTGGAAATTGGCTATCCCTGTAATACTTAAAAAAGTGCTAAAATATTGTATCCTTAAATGTGCAACGATGCTGCTGAAATATACAGATCGCAGCGACATCTGCAGGATATTTTCTATAACTGCAAGATATTGCTAGTCTTGCAGTAGTACGAAAAGTACGAAAGTAGAAGTAGTACGAAAATCCCGCAGATTTCGCTGCGATCGACACTTGGGATTTTAGCAGAATCGTCGATCATTTATGGGATACAAATTTTTAGCGTTGTTTAATAAAATATTTCCACACTAGGTATTCTAGACGCTGTTACCAAATCATCATAAAGTTTTAGGAAATATCCTGCAGATATCGGTGTGATCGACTCATTGGATTTCAGCATCATTTGAAATTTAATAGATCCAATATTTTAGCACTTTTTAAAGTATTACTGGGATAGCCGACTTCCACACTATATATTCTAGGCGCTGTAGCACCGCGGTAGCCTGTCTTTTTCGTTTACCTCGGAGTAGATATAGATGAAGTCATTTGTAGCTGTTCCTAAACTGTGGCCAACAACATATAAGGCCAGTTCATAACGTCACACGGAGTTGATTATCTGTACACGGCAATGGACACACAAAAAAAAATAAATAAATCGGCGCGCAGCTTTGTACTAATCATCGTGTAAAAATGATCCAACTCTGAGGCTAACGAAAAAGACAGGCTACCGCGGTGGGTCCGATTCTTCTTTTTTTACAGACCGCTGGAGTCACGTGATGCTCGAATGCACCAAAGAAGGTGCGTGAAAAGAGCATCACGTGACTCCGGCGGTTTGTAAAAAAAAAGAAGAATCGGACCCACCGCGGTAGCCTGTCTTTTTCGTTAGCCTCGATCCAACTCCGTGTGACTTTTAAACATCATGAACTGGCCTATTATGTCATTGGTCGCGCTAACACCCTCCCTCCTGCGTCCACCGTATCTTGTACTGGAGACTGCTAAATGGGCTGCTATCGGTCAAAATCAAGAGAGAAAAGGGCAGAAGAGAGGGAAAGAACTCGTTTTTCTTTTGGTAACTAGTTTTTCACACGGGAAGATTGACATGTCTGATCCTCTCCTTTCATAACTTCATGGTGGTGAAATAAGCCAAAGCATCCTAAATGTTTGAGAAAGTCTTGACTCGCGTCACGAAAACATCACACAAAGCAGACAAAGCAAAGAAATAAAATCATTCATTGGCTCATGAATATGAACAAGCCAATGAATGATTTCTCTTATTTGTTTTGCCTGCTTTGTGTGACGCTTTCCTGACACGTGTCAAGGCTTTCTCCAATATTTAAAGGGCGTTGAATTGGCCGGGATCAAGATAGATTTTTCGCTATTAGCGGAATGAGATTGATCAATCAGACGTCTGCATTTTCCCGAACTTTTTGATGGTTGCAGTAAACACCGAAAAGCCTGCAAGGAGGCTACTGATTGGTCAATGTAATTTTACTAACAAAGAAAAATTTATCTGGATCCCGGACATTAACTTGGGTTGGTTAAAACAATTTTGAATAAAATCAAATCAGGAAGCCAATGTTTGTTAACTTTTCTGGTTAGTTTAATTGAAATCTTCCTCGTCTATTACTGAAAACTGAGTTACCGTACTTTGGACAAAAAATTGAATATGAGTACACGACTTGTGCATATGTCACCACTCTAACACAGTGTTGCAGGATGGGCTACTTTTTTTAATTCAGATACTTGATTGGCACCACTTTTTTTAAATTGTAAAATGCGCCTTATTTAATGACATATTAATTAAGGCGAAAACAAAGGGAATTTTACCGTTTATAATAAGTGCTGGCAATCAAGAAATCTGAATTTAAAAAAAGTAGCCCACTGGCAACACTGCTCTAACATATAAATGTTCTCTGTTATGACCGTAATTCTAAGTGCAGTTGGTTAAGTTTGAGTATCTGGGCATTAGAGAAAGCAATAGTGGCCCACCGTGGCTGAGTGGATAAGACACCATACCGCTAATCGCTTGAGAGCGTAGGTGGAAGCAGATTCGAATCCCGCCATGATCCGCATGTGATATGATGTATGTGTTCAATAAATCAAACAAACAAACAAGCAAGCAATAGTGAAAGGTACAGTTGGCATGGAAACAACGACTTCTTTAATTCGTATAGAAAATTAATGAATAGTAGTAAATGACTCAAGTTTAAAATGTAGGCAAATGGTCTGGAAATATCAATGGCTTCCATCTAGTATTTCACAAAATTAATTTAATAGATTCACATGATGTATAACTTGATGCAACTCTTAGCTAATGAAAATTCTGCAACAAGATTTATGTAGGTAGATCTTTTGAATGAATAATTCAGAATTCTGAGAACAAAACGAAGTTCTTAAGGGCTCTTCCTCACCCCCCCCCCCCTCAAAAAAGGAAATACGATAGAAAGATATAAGAATTTGGATAGCTTCAATATGTCTGTGATCTTTTGTCAGAGTTCAGAAAAAAGAGTCTGGGCATAAAAAAAACAAATTTGACGAACGATAACAGCGTTCGAAATCCTTGGTGGTCCGCTGGTCTGAGACCACTAAAAATTCAATCGGACCACTAATTTAAAAAATTTAGTGGTCCGCAGGACCAGTAACTTTTTTCCCTCTCTGACAGGTAAACTTAAATTTTCTCGTCCCTGAGAAAACCGAAATCAAAGACAGACCACAGAATTTTATTTTATTTAAAAATAAGTAAATAAATAAAAAATTGAGTTAAAACTTAGTCAGTTGAAATAAATAATCGGAAATAAAATACATAATAATTTTATAGTTTTTGTTTATGTACTGTTTATTTAATTTTTAGCAAATTATAATTTTACATTTTATTATGCCGAAAATTTTGGGTAACTGAAAGGAAGTTTGGTTTATGTTGAAGGAGGATTAGGGGAGGGGTGTCTCAAAGGGTTAAAGGTACTTCATAGAATTTTATGTAGTGGGCCAGTGACGATGTCTGCGGACCAGTAAACTCTGATGTTTACTGGTCCTTGGGACCAGTGACTTTTTTTAATCAATTCTACCGCTGGATAAGACTATAGATTTCAGGCAATTTTTAACCGAAAAATATTTAATTCTAATGTATATGCGGCTTTAATAATAGACTATTAAAGATAATCAATTTAGGGGAAATTTTATAGTGAATTAATATCCTCACATTTATGCAAATAGGTATGGATAAACAGACTTGAGTAAAATTACATATTTATTCTTTCTTCTCTATAATACGATCTAAATGAAGATGAAGTTATATGTACAGTTTATATCTTTAAATTTTTAGATTTTTTTATCAAAAATTTCTTTATGTCTCGTCTTTATTATGTCTAGAATTGCTAGATTTACAGATCTTCGATTCTTTAGATGCCTGCGGGGTTTCATTCTCGGTTTAACCGTAGGTATTTGTAATGGTAAATTTATTTTGCAAAACCGTCAGCAAAAAAAAGTTAGAAAAAACAATTAACTGACAGACTAACTGTAAATATATATTTTATTTCGACTCTGTTTTTTACTAAATTTTCATCTTTCGTAGAAAATTTTAAGGAGATATAAATTGAGAACGACTGATACTTTGAAAGAAGAAATTGACTTTCCTTACTTTTAAATTATTAATCACTATAAAAAATGAATGATAGGTAAACAAAATGTATAATATTGTGTTTGCTCCCTGCTTATAAAGGCTATACAAGGACTAATTTTAATTTGAGCTAGTAGAATTATTTCAATTATATATCATTTGTTTTAAAAAAAGAACTGATATCTACTAAAAAACAACTTTTCAAAAGTAAAAAAAAAAAAAAAAAGTGAAAGTTGTGGCTAAAAAATAGTGTGATATCAAATTTCCAAGCTTATATTACGGTACTTATTTAAAATTTTTTGATAAAAATTTACCATATGCAAGTCGAGTACCTAAGTATGCGTTGATAGAAAGCCTTTTCTCCTTTACTAAATACATCATAACGTGTTTCTGAAAATTAAATTTTTTTAAATTATGAATGGTGGGCCATCTTTCCATATTTTACACAAATTTCAAAGCACTCAAGCTCGTAACGTATTTGCATTATTAAGAATTTCGAACTTCTAGTTTTAGCTACAGACAGATAAATTAAGAAAGTTTTTTATTTTGAAAAAACAAATTGATTTTTACTGCTTTAACTAATTAATTAACCCCCCCTCCGAAAAAAGAGAATCATAAGATGAAACCTGAAGTTACTTCAGCTTTATTTTTAGGCACTCATTTCGATTAATTAAAAGAATAAAATGTTTGCTTTAGTAACAATTTCGAACTTCCAATCTTAACAATGAACTTGTGTACTTAGAAATTTGTGTAAAATATGGAAAGATGGCCGCCAAGCCCATCATTCATAATAAAAAAAAAAATTTAATTTTCAGAAACACGTTCAGTAAAGGAGAGGATTTAGTAAAGGAGAAAAGGCTTTCTATCAACGCATACTTAGGTACTCGACTTACATATGGTAAATTTTTATCAAAAAATGTTAAATAAGTACCGTAATATTGTGAAATTTCGCAAACCTCTTCTTTTCTCTGCCAGACTGATTAGGCGCCAGTGATCCCAGGTCACGTGGTCTGACTAGAGAATTAATATTAAAAAACATTTTTTTTCTTTCTTGTTCCTTTTTTAGTTTAGTTGGTTTTGTAAAAGTGAATCTTGAACGCAGCAGATAAATAAGCTGCGTATAGGTTTTTTATCGTGGTCTTCTATTAGAAGAAATAGTTTCTGAAGTATTAATTGTTTTAAAAGCATTTCTCTTGTTTATAGTTCAGTTTAAATGTGAATCTCGAAAGTAGCATGCTGGCTGTGTATTTCTTGTTCTTCCGAAAAGGGAGAAATAAATATTCTTGAACATATAAAAGAAATTATCTGGAATTCCTAGTGAGGAATAACAAATATTATTCATATGTTTTCGTTGTATATACTGTATATATTCAAAAGTGTAAATATAGAATTTTCAAGTTTTTTAATCATCTTGTGCTATTTTATACTAAACAACACCAGCGCCGTTTTCAGTTGTGAAATATGTTTTATTATTTTAATGTGATTTTACATGAATCGTGAAGTCTATAATTAAGCTCTCCCAACCTTGGATTTAAATTGTGATAACGTGAAATTTCGTGGAATATACGAATATTATTCTTCAAGTTTAAGCTTGGAAATTTGATATCACACTATTTTTTAGCCACAACTTTCACCTTTTTTCTTTTCTTTCTTTTTTTTTTTTTTTGCTTGGCTTTTTTTTTACTTTTGAAAAGTTGTTTTTTAGTAGATTCATTTTCCTTTGGCAAATCCTTAAACGGTTTTTTTAAATGCCTCAAAAAATATCTCAATAGAGTATTTTGTGGCATGACTCTTGTTGCCTGAAAAAAACTAAACGCTTGTACCTTCCTGTCTAAATGGGGAAAAAAAGGGGGCAGGGTTGGATTCACCCATTTTCTAATTTTCTTTAATTACCTAATTTAGGTTGTACACCTCCCCCCCTTATTATTTTTGCCCCTTTGTCAATTCAACTCTTTCTTCGTTTATCTTTTTAATGTCTGTTGTTTTGCGATACAAAGAGGTGAGACATCCACTCAGTTTAAAATTGAGTTTGTCCTTTTTGACTTTCAACATAACATTGTTCTATTTGATTGAAGTAACTGTTATCCATTTTTATAAAAAGATTAAAAATATATATAAAGAAAAAAAAATGAAAGAAAAAATGCAGTGTTGACTATTGAACATAGCTTAATTTCTGCTTATAAACTAAAACTTTGTGAATCTATACTAATATTATAAAGAGGTAAAAACTGTTTATTTGTACGAGGTAACTACCGAACCGATTCCAAAAGTAATGGTATCAAAATGATGGTGTTAGTCCAACTTAGAACATTGGCTATATGTCCATGCCACTGGCCAAAAGGGGGTGCAGGAGAAAAAACGTTCGAAATTTGCGATTTTTGTGTTACTGAAGGGCCCAGATACATGGAATTTGGAATGGTAGTTGCTTATAAATGATATCTAAGAACATTTCTTTAAAAAAATTTAATTTAAAAGGGCTGAAAATGCGCGAAAAGCGTTCTAAAAACGTTCTAAATGTCGATTTCTACGCAATCTCAGAAAGTACCCAACCTATTTCAAAAGTAATGGTTGGAAATTGATGATGACAACCCTTGCTCCAACATAGGCTCTATTTCATGTCGGTGTCACTTAGGGCAGGGATGGAGAACCTTTTTGAGCGTCATTCCCTAGGGGTTGCAGAAGCAAAAAACGTTCGAAATTTACGATTTTTGTGTTACTGAAGGGCCCATATACATGGAATTTGGAATGGTAGTTATTTATCAGATACAAATGATCTCTAAGAACATATCCTAAAAAATCGAAATTTAAAAGGGTTCACCCCTTTTAAATTTCGATTTTTTAGGGAAATCGAAATAAGCAAAAAACGTTCTAAAGAACTTTCTAAATTGCGATTTCTACGCAATCGCAGGAAGTACCGAACCGATTTAAAAAATAATGGTGTGAAAACGATGGTGACAGCCTTCGCTCTAACATAGGCTGTACTTCATGTCGGTGCCACTACCACCTTGCGGTTGCATTTCAAAAAATGTTCTAAATTGTGATTTTTGTGATACTGAAATGGCTAGCAACTTGAAATTTGGTATGGCAATTACTTATTAGGTGTAAGTACTCTCTGAGAAGAGTTCCTTAAAAATTTGAAATTTAAAAGGGGTGAAAATGAACGAAAAGCGTTCTAAACACGTTCTAAATAGCGATTTCTACGCAATCTCAGGAAATATAAACCGATTTCAGAAGTAATGGTTTCAAATTGATGGTGACAGTCCTCGCTCCAACATAGCCTATATTTTACGTTGTTGTCACTACCACCTGGGGGTTACAGGAGCAAAAAATGTTCTGAATTGCGTTTTTTTGGGTTACTGAGGGGGTCTAACATTTTAAATTTGGAATGGTAATTACTTCAAAGATGCAAATGCTTTCTAAGAATTGCCGAAAGAAAATTCCAAATTTAAAAGGATAAAGTGAGCGAAAAGCGGTCTATAATCTTTCTAAATTACGATTTTTATGCAATCGTACGAAATACGAAACCGATTTCAAACATAATGGTTGCAAATTGATGGTGATAGAACCTGCTCAAACATAAGCTATATTTTATGTCGAGGGTTGCAGTAGCAAAAAACTTTCTAAATTGCGATTTCTGCAGTACTGAAGAGGGTAGAAACTTTAAATATAGCGCGGTAGTTACTTATAAAATATAAATGCCCTCTCGAACAGTCGAAGAGACGAAGAACAGTCGAAATTAAAAAGGGGTGAAGCGAAGGGAAGAAGCGAAAAGCATTCTAAAAGAGTCCTAAATTACGATTTCTATGGAATCTTGGGAAATAATAAACCGTTTACAGAAGTTATTGGTTGCAAAACAAGGGTGGTAGTCCCTGATCCTATACGGGTTATATTTTATGCCGGTGTCCCGACCACCTGGTTGGCAGGAACAGCAAGAAATACTTTAAAACCATCTAAAATACGTTTTCTATAGAATATTAGGAAGTACCAACCGATTTCAAGGTTAATGCTGGCAAATTAATGGTGACAGTCTCTGCTTTAACATTTTTCGAGACATTCTATTTCAACTCTGTTTCGGCATTTTATGTTGTTGCCACTAACACTAGAGAGGTGGTAGACTGTTAGACAAGAAGCTAGGAATTTGACATGATGATTAATTTTAAGATGTAAATGTGTTATGATGGTTTCTAAAAAATTCAAAACTTCAAATGAATACTGAAATGAGCGTATAAAATGAGCATAAAAGTCTCAAAATACTTTCTAAATTAATATTTAATTGAAATTAGTTTTAGTTCTTCTTATTACTTAAAATCTCATTTCTGTCTATTGTACTATTATAATCAAACTGTGGCTTAATTTGTAATTTTTGAATTAATCCAAAAAGTGTTCTTGTAATAAAAAATAGTCATGCAAATATCACTTGGTTTCAACTATTACGCGAGCAAAGCCGCGGGTTTTTCTCGTATTTTATAAGTGAAGGATCATGCTAATTTATTTTATCCTTTTTTATTTTTGAAACACACCCGACATTGGAGCGGTGGTGACAGATAAAAGCGCGTATGAGTCTCTAGGGACACATCGTTTTCTTAAATTTTATTCTAATACTTGCGCGCCGTTTTCATTAGAAAATTCACTTTTCTTAATGACAGAGTGACAATGATGAGCTATAAATGCTGCACTGGATATAGTTTGGGAGAAGATTTCTTTAATCAAATTGAAAAACGGGTCGTCCCTAGGTTAGTGGATGTGTATCGGAAAATTATTTATACCCATGTGAGGCACTGCCCTGTGTGAGTTTATTATCTGCTTCATTTTTCATTCATTTATAATGAGCTGCACTTTTTGAATCCAACACATTGTTTTAACGAACGTGCTCAGTCAAAAGCATGCTCGGAAACCTTTTCGTACCCTACACCCCCTTCATCGTGGTGCGTTTTGTAGGCGCCTAGAAAAAGGGATGTTGACATCAGAAATAATAGGCAGGGGGATACTGAACCTAAAGCTAGAACGAAAATTCAGTATGCCATGCGGCAAAAAAACAATCTCCAATGATACCTCTTTCATCGTCGTACGGACGTTACCTATTCGTTCCATTCCGTGTGCCATGCCAGATGGGGGCCAAAAATCCTCCTTCGTTTTCGTAGGCTGCCTATTATTTGAGAATGGGGATGTTGAGAACAGAAATGCTATAGAGGTTGTAATGAGAATCTGCGTGTGCCATGCATGCATCTGACATACGTCACAAAATGGACCTGTGGTTTTATAGTCTTTTAAGTTAAATTATTTTATAAGCTGTCATGAAAATAAACCTTGTTTCATTTGAAGTCTGAGACTAAACACGCATTTCGGATCCATTCTCAAAAATCCTATGTATTTATGTTTGAATTATAGTCACTGTTGCATAAAGGTTTTTATAAACACAGTGGGCTACCCATTTTAAGTGGGTTGCATTTTTATTCAGTTTTCTTGAAAATCCTCGTCTATAAATCTCTCTATTCTAAAAAAAGGTAAGTAACACTTAAGAAAACGACTGCACACAAAAGTTTGAAAATGGGCAGTATGATAGAGAAATGTTGGATAAACACGCAGAAGCAGACCGTTTTTAAATCGAAGAATGATTTTAAGAGCTATTGAATGCTAAAGTGGGTCAAAATCGTTCCATTAAAAAGTGTTAGAGGAGCAAAAACTACACAAAGGAATTGAATCATTTTTTCTAAGAATATACATTGCACACTTGCGGTGTGCAGACTGCCTTTATTTATTTATTTTTTTTATTAGACTCATTTTCTGAGGGGTTTTTTCAGTTTATTATTGCAATTTTCATGCCTTCTAGAGATTTTTTTTTTCATATTTTGGAAAAGGTTATTATTTTAGAGGGTTGCCAAGGGTAGAAACAGCGCAAAGAATACTATTTATTATCAGTTAAAATTTTATTGACACGTGACTATTAAAGATAGAAAAAAAAACTATAAACTTAAAATTAAATGATGGCGTGTTAAAAGCAGGAAAATATTGAAAAGGACGTCCTAAAAATTGTATTGACATGTGAATATTTAAAGAGAAAGAAAACTTTAAAATAACTAGGCCAACCCCGTTCAGACACCGCAAGCTCTAAAAGCACGCTAACTTGATCGGCTTTGAAAAACATTTGGAAGACTGAATTATAATTAACAAAACAGTTGCAATCTTCCTGTTAACGGACTGTTTTCGTCCTTGATTAAATCAGACGAGTGAAACATTTTAAAACAAGCTAATATAAAATTGAGTCTTTTCCTCCCGGTATTTTTTAACAATGCAAGCTCTTTTTAAGCTAACAAAAAGCTCTTTTAAATAAGGCATTTTAAATGGATCGTTTTAAATCTGACTTAATTTTCAGCAAAGCTTTATTTCTCATTTTAATATTCACGTGAAGTTACTTTTGTTGTTAGAAAGGAAATATTATTTGCGCTTTCTTAGAATTCACAATAGTTTAAAACATTAACTCAAAATATGAAATAAATGTTTCGCGCAAATATATTTTTTGATTTGAACTGTTTGGTAATATTGTTGTTTGGACATTTTAAATTGGACGTAATTTCCTCCATTTACGAATTTAACGCATATTAATGACTTTATTATTTTACAATTTTCTTTTCTTTTAAATTCCACATGTAAATATAGTTTTTATGAGGTAATTTTCAATATTTCCCTGCTTTTAATACATAATCATTTAATGCTAATTTGAAAGTTTTTTTTCATTTATAATAGTCACATGTCAATAAATTTTTAATTTGAAGGACATAGTATGCTTTCCGCTGTTTTAAAAATTGGCAACAGTTTAAAATAATACCCTTTTCTAAAAGATGTAAAAATATATCTCGAAATGCTGAAAATTTGAATTTAAAATGGAAATAAGTGCTCAAAAAATGAGTCAAATAATAATAAAAAAGTAAATGTAGTCTGCACACCGGGAACGTCTCATGTATATCCTCAGAAAAAATGATTACATTCCTATGTATAGTTTTTGCTCTTATAAAACATTTTTAATGGAACGATTTTGACCCACTTTAATAATGTTAAAGTGGGTCTCTCAAAATAATTGTTCGATTAAAAAAACTGTCTACATCAGCGTGTTTATCAAACATTTCTCTATAATGCCAACGATTTTCATTTTTTTTTTTGTATGCAGTAGTTTTCTTTATACATGGTGTGTTCACAAAATTTCAAGACTGGTCTGAGAATGTCTGAAAATTTATTAAATATTTTTGTACAGCGAATTGAAATTCTTTGAAATATGAGCCTTGAGTATCAACACACCGCTGCCAGCGTTTTTTCCATTATTCATAGGCTCCCTGGAAGTCTTCGCCCGCAAGCCTGTTAAGGGACCTCGTCGAAGTTGGAATTGTGGATCGCTGGAAAAGTGTTAAATTGCTTCCCTTTCAGGTCTATTTTTTTTATCCGGAGGAACAAAAAAAAAGTTGCTGGGAGTGAGGTCGGGGCTGTAGGGGGACTTGTGGCAGGATTTCCAAGTTAAACTTAGCCAAAACTTTGGCGGCTGCGAGCGACGTGTCAGAGGGCGCATTGTCGTGGTAAACAATGGAATCGTCTCTGATGTCTGGGCGGAAGCGCCGGGTCAGGTCAGTTTTACGCTGGAGTGCACCACTATTGGAAGAATCGAGTCCGACGCATCCGCCCAAACATGAGAAATAATTGGATTGTTCACCACGACAATGCGGCCTCTCAAACGTCGCTTGCTGCCGCCGAAGTTTTGGCTAAGTTTAACGTGGCAATACTGCCGCAAGCCCCCTTACAGCCCAGATCTTGCTCCCAGCGACTTTTGTTGTTCCCCGGACAAGAAAGACCTGAAAGGAAAACAATTCGACACGCTTCCCGCGATCCAGGCAGCTTCGACGAGGTCCCTCAACAGGCCTGCGGGCGAAGACGTCCAGGGAGCCTATGAATAATGGCAAAAACGCTGGCAGCGGTGTGTTGATACTCAAGGCTCATATTTCAAAGAATTTCAATTCGCTGTACAAAAATGTTTAATAAATTTTGTATTCTCAGACCAGTCTTGAAACCAGTCTTGACTTTGAACACCATGTATTAACGAAGAAAGACCCCCCGGTCACAAAAAATTCAAAACTGGCGGCGATGACAGCGTTAGCTACTTTTTTTTTTTAGAATAGAGACATTAATATGCTTTAAAAGTAGTCAATGGCGTCCTGTTTAAAATGGCCCAATATTGCCGAACAGTATACATTTAAAATTAACAGACATGGTTTTTTTAACTATGGCTGCCAAGACAGCGCAAATAATAATACTTCCTTTCTAACAACAAACGTATTTTCACGTGACTATTAAAAAGAGACTGGCTGAAAAGGACGTCCGGTGTAAAACAATACGTTTAAAATATCTTATTTAAAACAATATTGTTAAAAAATACCGGGAGGAGACAAAGACTCATTTTAGATCGGCTTCCTTTCAAAAGTTTAATGGATCTTATCGAATCAAACACGAAAACTGCCATCAGATGTTTAACAGCAGCCGATTCGGCCTTAAAATTCCCCAATCAAAGTGAAATGAACGGAAACCTGTTTACAGGGAGATCGCCACTGGTTCTTTCACTATAATTCAATCTTCCGTAATCTTTTTTATAGCTGGTCCCAGGAGCGTGTCTAAACGGGGGTTTGAGTGCGTATAAGGGGGGCAGAGTTTTGTAACATAATAAATTGCTTTATATTTAATTGTCATGTAGGACAGGTTAGAAGATGAAAACAGAGAGATCAGGTGAAAGAAAAAAATTAAAATGTGTTAGGAGAAATAAATTATATGCAAAATGCAATGAAATAAAAAAAAGGAACAAAACTAAGTAAGAAGAAAGGGCGCCTAATTTTTGCAAGAGAAAAAAATAATTAGTTTTTTCAGTGCAAAATGAAAGAAAGGATAATGAGTCTCATTCTTTTTCTCTAAAAGATGGGGTCTCCCTTATAAAACCTTGAAGTAGAATTAACTGAAAACTACAGTTATTTCGACTGTGTGTTTTGTGTTACATGGTGAGGATTGTAAGATTTTCTTTTTTTTAATACACCTGTCGTCCCAAAGATATTGCTCCCCCAAAGGCGCCCTCTTTTTTAGTAATTTCGCGTTGTGTGTGTGTGTGGGGTGGGGGGGCCCTATCATAGAGATCGCAGAAATCAATCGAAGAAGTAAATGGACAGATCTCTCATACTCTCATTATTAGTTTTATATTTTAAAGGAGTAAGGGCTACACTCCTTCTGAAAATTTACAAAATCCTGCCTTCCGTACTCGGAGCAGTATGCAACGCACACAGTTTTTCCTCCAAATAATCCCCCCCCCCTTCTGTCTTTGACCTTCCCCACCTTCCCAGTAACGAGCACGCATCATTTAAAATCTTTAAAATTCCAAATTTTCTACTTTTACTTTCTTCTATCTTCAATAGAAGAAAGTATTGTAATCGAATTTTTTTTTCGACTTCCGGTTTTCGACGGATTCACACGTTTCAGGGGTCAGAGATCCCAAAAAACATGTTTATAAAAAATGTCTGTCTGTCCGTGTGTCTGTCGCCATTGTTACCATCAAAAAGTGTATGAAGTTATGCATAGAATTGAACCAAATTTTTATTTTATGTTTTCGGCTATGGCAAGCAGGTCCTCCCTGAATTTGGAAAAAATTAGCCGGTAGGGGGCGCTGTAATAGCGATTTTTGTGCCTTTTTCATTACTGTACCATCGAAAACTGTGTAAAATTATGCATACAATTGAACCCAATTTTTTGTGCATGTTTTTGGCTTTGGCCAACAGGTCCTCCTTGAATTCTGAAATATTGCGCGGTAAAGGGGTTCCGTGCTAGCGATTTTTGTATACTTTTCGTAGTTCTATTGTCCTTCGGCGGCTCGATCAGTGGCGGGTACTCGCTTCCGGCTATTCGCAAACAGATGATAACAACAGAATAAGTAAAAACTATTAATTTTAACTAATATCATGATATAGATTAACTGGTTGTTACTCCGTTTAATTGACAGAAGCAGAAATTTAGGATGAAAATCAAAGTTGGGCAATTCCATATGTGACGGAATGACATTTTGAGTTGTAGAATTACACCTAAAGCAATTCCCCTAAAGCTATTTTCACACAAAAATTAATTTTTTCAGTTTGCACATGACTGTTTTTGACCAAAAGATTAAAAAAATATCTGAAACAATTTTTTCACAGATTTTATTCTTTCATTTTTGAGTAATTTCTTATTGTGTGACGGAATGACATTTTTGCAACCATGATTCTAACCTGCTACTTAAAACTGGAAACATTTGTGAATTAGGAAAACATTCAGTTTTTAAACTAATACTTATCTTAAATATGATGTATAAGCAGTACAAAATTAAAATTTAGAGCAACCTATTTTTCGTTGGGTTGCAGTTATTAACTGTCATTTGACGTGACGGAATGACAGAAAGTTTCTTAAACGTTTATTAAAAAAAAAAAAAAAAAAAAAAAAAAACTAATAAATTTCAGAATGAACGTACAGTACATAACTATGTATTCTCTATTGATAGTATTTTCAAAAATATATCGAGCACGATTACCTACTATTTGAAATAAAAAATGCACAAAAACATGTGACAGAATGATGCAACACAAGACTTTATTGTGCATGCATTATTATCAAGAATATTGCTTTAAGACTATTGTAAACTATTAAATATTATACTACATGCATTCATTTATTTAAAAAAATGTAAAACAAACAACAATTACCTTCTTTTTCCAAGTGTTTTTCAAGAATACTATCTGCACACAACTGCAAGCATTTTACTTTTCAGCCATTTTGTTTATTTGGACAATTGCCAGTTGCAAATAAAATAAAAGTTTTGAGTCTAAAACATTATTTTGAAAACTTGGAATATATTTCAATGTCATTTGTAACTTAATTTATAAAAATTAAAAAAAAATTTTTTTTTGATCAAAGTTGACACTTGTATGGAATTGCCCAGTTGGTATAGTATTGAACTAATAATACTGCAGTATTAACATGTGTAACTACTTTTTGAAATATTAAGATGCATAAGATAGAAGAAAGTTTTGGGATTGGCACATCCAACTTTTTTTGTTGTTGTTGTTTTAATTGTAATGACGACATAGTAACGATCCATCAATTATCAGACGCCTAAACTACACGTCTTCCAGCAAAAAAAAAAAAAAAAAAAAAAAAAAAAAAAAAACAACAAAAACAAAAAACACGATTTTAAAAATCTTTAAAACGCTTTCTTTTTGCTTTTTCTTAAAACGTTTCTGCTGCTCTGTCTGTTACTTTATTGTAACAACATCAACAAAAAAATACTAATTTCCTCAACTACCCCGAAATTAAGTTTACTCCTTGGTTCCTTTTCCCCTACAAGCTCCACGCACTAATAAATAAATAAATAAATAAATAAATAAATAAATCTGCTCATTTGTAAAGTCCATAAATAAACAATTGTCTAAATTCCCCCATCAGCATTAGAAAAAAGTGCGGAATTTCTATAAGCGGAACCGCGAGGGGGTACGAGGGGCAAAAATCGTTTCGCTCTTTTGTCATTCTCAACTTTACAGGACGCATCCTCTATTTCGAAGGGAAAAAAATAAAGTTATATAAAATAACGTCATAATGAATCGATACCCGGACGAAAATTGGAGTTGCGACTCTGCCATTCTGTATTTTTTTTTTTTTTTAACGTTGGGTGTTTTAATAGGCAGTGTGATACAAATGATCGAAAAGTGTTGGCGAGGAGGGGGGGTGGGGGGTGGGGGGGGTAGTCACCGTTATAGGCCCATGGGCCATCCGCTATTCACTGTTTTACCCTGATTCTCTGGCGAAATTCCCACTCCCTGTCGCACGTTTCGGAGACGAAAAGTATGGACGGGTGTTCGAATCGAGGACCTCTCACGAAGTCACCCTTTCTGTGACAGAAAACAATGAACCGGGATCGGATGGCTTGACCAGGAGGGAAGTCGCGACTCCGTGAAGGTCTCTCACAGGGTCTGCCCTCTGGACGATCGTTCGAAGGACCCTTTTCCGGAGGTACGATGCATCGTACGACAGCGAAACAGAAATCTGAATCCAATTCATGAACCCTATTTCTTGTACAAAAGTAAAAAAAAAAAAAAAGAAAACTGGAAACCTTCATTTCAGTGGGACGCGAAAGTGCTTGATCGGTCTTTTGAGGGGTACGAAGGAGAGCCAGGATGAGTCGATACATTCAAATGTAAATGATAGAAACAGGGTTCTCATAATGGCGCAAAATGGCATTTACAGGGAGTACGGAATTGTAGGTTTCAATGTCCACGGTGACCGAGCGCACAGAGGCACACCCAATCCCAAAAAACAAATGATAACGATTCCATTCCATGTGCGGCCACTTTTCCAAAGACGCCCATGGGCTGTTTTCCCTTCACCCGAAGGGACAGATCCCACTTCATTTTAGAAGTCGATCCGTCCCCATCCTCATTTTAGACCCTTTCCATGGAGAGTAGTCAATCCATAAGCGCGCTCCATTTTCTGTCGAATGTCACCTTCTTCTAAAATAGTCGGGCATCCGCTTGCCTGTTTCCCAACGAGCGTTCCGGTCTCGGGACATTCTGGATCTTTGTTCTGTTTGATGTCGCTCTTCTCCATCTCATTTTCCTTTTTTTGTCTAACACACGGGATGAAAAGAGCGAGAAGCCATCTTCACTAAGCCATTCGAGTGTGTTGGCAGCGACGTCCTGTACCTCTGTTTTATTTTTCACGCGTCTTTCCGCCCCGCTGTACACGTCTCTCTGATGTTTATCGCCTCGTCACGACGAACAAAAGAGAATCGCCACACACACACATAAAAAAAAAGAGAGAACAACGGAGAAAAAGATCGGCCTCGAAACCGGGCAAGGACGAAAGAGGCGTAGAGTAGAGGTAGGTGGACGAGCGAGCAGCTTCCACACTGGCCCGCAAAAAGGACCCGCACCCTGGCAACAGAAAACGCACTTTTGCACATAATCCCCCCCCCCCCTTTCGTCGAAGACGAATTCAGGGCTTCCAAAAAGGAGCCTCACCCCGGATGATTTCGGCTGTGCTGCTGAGGAAGGCTACTCACCTGTGAACACGAAGCTCATTCTTTATTTTTCAACTCTTTCTCATTCGACTGTCTTAACTTCTTAAAAAGGACCGTGGGTTAGTTTGACAAATGTTTCCAAACTCTACAGGCTTCATTTTAAATTTTACTAGCGGAACTGTGCCCCTGTTCACCGCAAGACCCTTACAGGTTAAAAAAAAAAAAAAAAAAAAAAACTGCAATCATAGGGCGTTCACATTCACGGAGTTCAGTCCATTCCTGCCTATAAATCGCTCAAAGTTAAGCAGGAAAAATGATTACGTTTCACAATCGTAGAAAAAAAAACTTCGTTTTTATAATTGTGGACGTGCCTTTTCTTGGGTGTATGTAACAGAAAAATATACAATTTCCCTGACAATACAAAAAATCAATCTACCCAATGGAGTAGCATCAAGTTAAACTCTATTCCGTATGACATCTATATTGTATTATGAAATTAAAAAAAAATAAAAAACTTTTCCTTGGAAAATGTCTTTGCGCAAATTGTCAATGTAATATCAGCAATAGTTGTCTAATCTTCCGTAATCGGGTTCCTAGACGAGGTGGGCGACGAAATCACTAAAATAGCTCTCAAATCGCTGAAATAGGTGTTTATACTTTTTTTTTTCTTTTAACATATTGGTTTAACTTTATGCTACTGCCAAAAATTGTAGCTGAGATAAGGCAAAATGATTTTCAAACTTTCAAACCCACACCTTCCTTAGTGGTTGAATTTCTAGCGTTTCTCTCTTTTTTGTAACAGATTCGTTACATTGAATGGAACTTTCCTACCGAAAACGGCTGCTGAGATGCGGCGAAAGGACCTTAAACTTTCGACCCCCCCCCCCCCCCGCCTATTGAAGCCCCTAGTGAATTTTTAAAAATCTTTTCTTATGGCTTGTCTAGGTCATAACATAACAGAGGGTCCTGACTTGAGCCTTTTCAGCTCTGCGTGGATCCGTTCTCTCGTTATGTATGACATGAGTGTAGATGAGCTAAAATCTTAGTGAAGCGGATGATCTGCTAGTTCGATTTTTTTTTTTTTTCTTGGGTTACATTTTAGGAACAAACAGTTTTATTTTATTTGAATCAAACCCACTTCCTTTAAGAAGAGTACGCAGAAAAAAAGAAGTTAGAAAGGGGAATGGGAAACTCATGAACGAGTTGACCTTGCCTCTTTGTTGAGGAAGGCGGGCGAGACCCATGAAGGGTGGGGAGTCGTGCACCGAAGACCCAGAACAACACCGAAGAATAATTACTTAGACATACTTATTCGATTCCTTTCCAAATGATACAACATCCGAAAATCAGATGTGCCTCCGTCGAGACGTCCAAACGAGATGGAAAATTTAATTTCGGGAAGGACGAGTGTCCGTGGGCGGATTCATTCATTATTCTCTCCATCCTTATGATGAGGAAGTGGCTTCCTAAACAGCAGACTACTGAACATTTCCATTTATTTTCTAAAAACAGAAAAAGAAACGCTCGCATGGAATGTCATTCGCGAGGTGTCTGAAATGTTTCCCTTCAGGGGGACAGCAATCTCCACGCAACGTCTTGCTCCTCTCTATCAGGGTCTACAGTCTATAAGGGCTGCCACTGGCGACTATTTTTATATTCTGTTCACACCACTATTTAAAAAAAAAAAAATACATTTTGTAGTCTATTTCTCTTGCAAATGTTGTTAAAGCGTAAGTTGAAGATTTTTATTTTGAAAAAGGGTTACGAAACAGAATTAAAAAATAGTTGCTTGTGGCAGCCCTGCTCTGTCGACTTCATCTTGTGCCAAGAGCACAGTCCCAGGGGCGCGTCGGAATCGGCCCCTGATTATTTTTTTTGGAACGATCACACAATAGGCATGGCGTACAACCAGATAGGTCCTTAGAATAATGTCAGACAAACGTCTTCTTGCACTCTTTTTTCCTACAGATCGTCCCTACACACGCTCGCTAGCATGTGTAGGGATGATGTCGTAGCGAAAAAAGAGTGCAAAAAGACGTTCGTCTGACATTATTCTTAGAGTGAGAGAAGTGGTACGCTCGTTCTGAAGAGCAGAAAAAGTCTACTTTTTTTTAACTTTCTCACTCAAAAATGAAACCTCCTCATTTTTGGAGGCATCCTGAGCCCACCCCTTTTCTGTCCCGCAAATATTTTAAAAATGGATGGGCGAAAAGTCACTTTCGGTCATTCCATCCATCCAATCTGTAGCCACCTGACGGACCTACCTATCTAATAGGTAGAGTGCCTCAAAAATGTTTGAAACATGTAAATGCCTCGTCAGAAGGTGGACAGTCTGGGCTACTGTGTAGGTCTGAGGCTGAACCACGGTTGGAAACAAAATGACACCTTTTCATATTTCGTACGTTTCCCATTCTTCATTCCAGCAGCGTTTGTTTCCCAAAGTGAGTGTCGGATTCCATCGCCATTTTCGGTTGGGCCATTTTCGGTTGACGCGTCTGAAATGAAGTATTTTTAATAAGTTTATTATTTTTATCGGTTTTGAAGAAAAAGCGTCTTATTTTTAAAATATCTCATCAGGCAACGAAGAGGGATGGTCACTTTCATTTTTCTCTTAGCTGCCAAACTATTTCAAAAATAGAGGTTTCATTTTATGTTAAACTTGGACTCCGTTTCGCTAACATTTTAACACGTAAACAAAAACATCCTTCAAGAACAAAAAAAGTTTTCTAATATTAATTTCACGAGAAGAAATTTTAAAATACGGATGCATCCCGCATAGGTTTCTTTTTTTCTGACCAGGCTAGGGCCTCGTTTCACGAGTTCGAGTGCCTGGAAGCTTCACAGTAGAATGGGAGATCTCGCTGTTTTAAGCCTGTGTAAACGGGTTATTTTCTGGCTCATTCTTTATTTCTAAGCACATGACAAGGGACAGGTGTCCTTAGTGAGAATCTATGAAATCCTATCTTTTTTTTCATTCTTCGATCCCCTACAGGTGTACACTCATTCGAGTCGACGTTTGAAATGTCCTAATGGACGATGTGAAATCCGCCGACGTTCCTAAAAAGTATGAAAAGGTTTTAATGAAAAAGTGTTAAAATGTCCCTCCTAGTTTCTTTTCAATTCCTATCGTTCCTTGTTTTAAGGTCATTACTTTTTATGTCAAAACATTATTTTTCAATCCTAGTGGACACTTTTGAAGGCTTTCAAATCATCCTTTCTTTGTTCTCTCTCCATCCTCGGGAGGGCTGTCCGTGTTTGGGGAGATTTTTCCTTATTCTAAAAAGGCCTACCCAATGGATATATATTAAATACCCTCTTAATTTCTTATTAACACTGGACCGGACCCAAAAAATATTGAAAAGACGAAATGGATGAAATGAAAGCCATCGAAAGGTCCCTGAAACCGGCTTCGAGGCATTGGGGTCTCTCTCCAAAAGAGAAGAGTTTTAAAAGGGAAAAGTCCGTATTCTTTTCGGTGTGCCTGAACTGCACCCCATTCTGCTGGAAGTATCCCAACATCCTGAACACTAGAACGCCCGGAAATTTTACTGAAGTTTCATAAAAATATTTGACAATTGAAAATTATTTGACTGATTTATTTAACGTAAATTTGTGTGGTTTGACTTTAACTTATTCCATGAAACATTTAATCATAGGGTTGGAGTCGGATCGTTGAAAGAGCGTGACTGCAAACGAGGTCCCTCCTGTGACCGAATTCTTTTGTGTGCCTTTTCAAAACCGAGCCTTTCTAGTGTAACCCAGTGTATCCTCTGAAAAGGAGTCCATGGGCGAGCGCGGACAGAGAGAGAAACCGAAACCACTTGGGTTGTCCAATCCAAACTGCTTATTTTCTCATTTGTTTAATTCATTTTGGCTCTCCAACACACCCAACTGGCAAATTCTCTTATTTAGAAACTACATCATGTGCCGTGTTGATCGATTTTTGGACCAAGGCAGAAAATATTGCAAAAAAGGCTGTCAAAGAGAGCGCTTTGAACCGAATTTTCCGAAGCGAAGATGTAGGGATAAAAAAAAAAGGGACCTATTGAGAAAATAATGGTTTATAAATCAAGTTCTAATGAATGGAGCGAAAAATGAAACCACACGGCCTCTTCTACATCTCTTCCAAAATCACCTCAGCCAGTTTCATGTTTTTACTTCTGAAAATGTCTCAGAAAATTTCGAGCTGTTGAGGGTGGAAAAATATTTTTTTCGAATACACTTTTCAACTGGGTGAAGGGGCTCCTTCAGGCACGCGAAAACAGCCCATTTAGTAAATAAGATTCATGGTTTCTGATATTCCATTTTTATAAGAATAATGGAATAATACCACCACCCCTCAGAAAACTGGATTATTGGTGGTCCGAGTGGCCTCTCTGTGCAGACGAAGAAAAGAATAGTTATAAATGAGCCTTGATAAAACAGAATTTTTTTCCGGTCCCTTGTGTCTTAGCAGGTTTTACTTACTGTCGTTCAGGGTCGACCCAAGGCGTGTGCGAAGTGTGCCACCGCACGGGGCGCCAAGCAGATGAAAGGGCGCCTATAAGAGCACCGATAAAAATTACTTTATATTCTGCATTTTTTTTATTTTACATTTTCTACAGCTGGGCTGGGGCCAGCTCGAGAAAGGATTCTTCGTTCTTTTTAAAAAGGAATTCGAGGGCGCCGGATTTTCGCATGCAGACATCGGTTTCTGTTCTTTATCTGAATGGAATTACCTTTAAGCTACTGAGAAAAGAAACAGAATCACGAACCCCGGGAACCACCTGATTTAAATCTGCTTCCCTTGCGAGATGCTAATTAATTTCGACTTTGACAGATTCATGGTGAATTCCATTATTTAAACGCATTATTCCAGAGCCCTCTTATCCCACAGGGAATCTGAGACTGCCACCCAGATGACCGGAAAAAAGAAACTGTTAGGAGCTTAAAGGGCCAGAAATTTTAAAATAAAAAACAGACGTCTTTGAAAAAGTTTTTCTTCTAGCAGTCTCTTCTGGGTGTAAGCTCATCTTCTTCTGCAAATAGTCAATAGCGTTAATGGAAGAAATTTTACCGAAAATGAAAAATTTAAAAAGTGCATGTAACCAAAAATATATAGGTAAATAATTCTTATTAAAATGACCGGAGTATCGATACAGTACAATTCGGTCGTTTACTAATTATTTTATTAAACCGCTGTAAATTGAATATTTAATAGGTAAAAATGAATCAAACAAAACATTTATCAAGTAGCTTGATTCATTTATTTATTTCGCTTAAATAAGTAATTTTCATGCGAATGTGAAACATGGGAGAATATTTAAAGTTACAAAGCATGCTCGTAGTATTTCAAGGTTGTCAGTTCTTGAAATTATGAAGGACATTGCACCCTAAACTCAGAGCTGCGGAACAAGGACCTATATGGCACCCTGGTGCATGAGACAAGGATTCAGATGGGACCCTCTGTAACATGCTTTTAGCCACAATTTCTACTTATTAAAAAAACGATTTTGGGATTTGAGGTGGGGGGGGTGGGTATTTTAGAGTTGAGAGCCTGGGCAGCTGCCTCTTTTGCCCTTGCGATAATCAGGCTCTGATCGAAACCAGTGTTTTTTTCAGGCACATATCGTGGAATATAGTGCATCTCCGGCACAAGTTTCCCCTTACGTGGGAAAATTTTCGAGCAACAGTATAATTTTTTAAGTGTTTAATTATTGCATTATTTATCATTTTAAACGGAGAGGAGGGGCGCGGTCGGAGCTCAAATGACAGAAAGAGATTAAACTATTTATATTTTTGCTACAGGCACACATTTGTTCCAAAATCTTCCCACTTCAGGGATTTCGTTCAGCCGGTGCCCATGCCATATTCCTTGAATTTATGCATTGCCCCAGTTTTCCGAAACGTGGTCTGAAAGGAACACTGAGTGGAAAGCCAGTAAAAAATAACGTCATAAAAATATATAATTGCGTTATAATGATGTACTGTTTCATTCATCATTAGGGATTATTTATTAGTGGAATATAGTCTTTGGCCCATTACTCAATAAATATTTTGCAATACTAAAATTAAAATAACTGAAATTTTAAGCAGATATTGTTAATTGAAAAATAAAAATTGCTGGAAATTTAACTAAAAGGAAAAAAAAAAAGCCTTTTGGGAATCAGATTATGTATTTGATACTAAGGCAAAGTTTGTCTAAACCGAAAGGGAAATCTATTCAATATTACGGAGATTTTTCACTATTTTGTGAAATAATTCGCACTTTAAGTACTGAAAGAATGAAATCTGCTTAGGGTTAAGGTTTCTTTGGGATAATATTGCTCTAAGCTTCTGTATTATACATACAGATTTATGCCGAAGCGCAATTTTTTCCTTAGGGATTTATTATTTAAAATTAAGCAAAAAAAGTAAATTTTACCCCCCCCCCTTTCTTTTAAATCATCTACGATGACGAAGTTTTTTTCAAAAGGGTGGAGCAAAGGCCCTTCCTTGCCCCCCCCCCCCCCCCCCCCTCCCCCCCTTCCACCAGCGCCCATGACATGCACATTATTGTGAAACTGGAGCCTATTTTTTAAAAAAAATAATTTATCTGCATATAAATTTTATTTTGTAATTGCCTTGAAAAAATCTTTCATTCAATACATTTATCGTTAAATAACTTTTTTCCCTTTAGTGCCCGATATGTTGATTTTTTTATGATGTCCTACGCCTATGATTTTATAATGACATCCAATGTTTATCCAATTTCCATGAAAAGTGAGCCCTTTACGAAAATCGATATTTAAATATGAAATTTATTCATACTTTTTATGTACGAAGTAACGAGACACGTTTCATCCTTCACTGTTGCATCCATTTACCAGTAGTTCTGCTTCTTTATTTTGTAGTATTCCAAACAGTATTCTTCTAAAAAAGTTTATTTTATTTTAATTAATTAACTTATTATTGTTATTTTAGTCCAATATCATGTGCTGTGACCTTTGTGTTTTACTTTGGTGTCGTAATGTTTCACGTTAAGATTGATAATTACTGTAAAATTGAAATTTCTCTGATTTTACAATTTACCAAATACAAACTCGAAAATGGGATAAAATTTAAAATCTTTTATCTGTTTTTGAAACACTTTAAATTAATATCTTAAATAATTAGTAATAGTATGTATGAAAAGTACGAATATTTAAAAAAAATTAAGACCATAAGTCAAGGATTTTTTCTTGTTGGGGGGGGGGGGGGGGGGTGGCGCCGGGTCCCCGACGGGTGCTCGCACGGGCGCCAAAATGTCCTTGGGCCGGCCCTGCTGTCGTTGAATCTGTTTTAGGATTGTCATTGAAGGATTCACAAACCACAACAAAATCGACTTTCCATTCAAGTTCCATTCATTCGAACCAGAAAAGAAAATTATTTTCATATTGCTTTTAGCTAAAATAAATAGACCCTGTCGAACGACGGAGAATTTGAATTGTGTGGTGCTGCCCTCTTCATTCTTCAAATGAAACCAAAAGAGGACGTGTTTCTTTTGTACCTAGACTCCACGAGGACTTGATTTTAGGTAGCTTTCATTACAAAAAGCTACCTATTGCAGCCGTTCGGAGGAAAGCGATTTCAAAAAATTTTGGTATATTTTCATCGATCATGACCCCGAAACCACCCTCCGTTCAAAATTGATATATATATATTGTATATAATTCAATATATAAGTTTTTCAATTTTTTCGGAATCCATATTCTTCTTTTTTTCTTCCATGTTAATTCTTGTAATTAGGTATACGGTACTTTATTTTACACATACAGTTCTATATTGTTGGTTTATGGCGTGTAGTCAATCATTCACAATATTGCAGTTTTTGATGATGGTCGGTAACGTTTAATTAATGGTTATATATTAGCATTCAAATTATTATGCTGCATTTGCGCATGTAATTATGAATGTAAGCTTTTTATGATGTTTTTTATTATGATATCTTTTCATTTTGAAGGAAAATTCATTTTGAAATATTTTGTCCTTAATATTGGTATCTTATATATATTTATACCTAGGTAGCTAAATGTTTTAGCAATCTTTTAAATATTATACGCTTAGATCCTTGCTGCAAATTGCGCATAATCTTTGTGTATTATCTATATGATTTCTACTTGTAGTTATCTGATACCTCTCTTAGGAAATTCCATTAATTTTTTCATTCTTATCATCGCAAAGTTTCATTTTATGATTTTTACTTTTCTAGTTATGTAACTTATATGTATTTTCTTGTTGTTATTGTATGATATTGTCCTTTATATTTTCAATTTATTAGATTATTATTATTATTATTATTATTTTTTTTTTTTTTTTGCTATTGTTTTTCTTAAATTTATTCAGTATTAGCTATTCTATTTATATATATACATCAATATGGTAGCAATATATAGTTCTAATAATCGTTTTATGTTAATAAGCTTTAGTCATTTACATTTATATTACTTTGATCTGAGAAGTCAATTGGGATAGCGTTTTTGGTCGTCTTTGCATGGTTATTGTCGTTCTAGGTTTCGGATTTTAGATGCGGTTATTTTATTTGTTCTAAACAGTCCAGTGGTTTCATGCATTTGTAGTTTATGCATTTAGGGTTATCATTATTTGGATTTGGAAATATTATAGATGGTTTTTGAGTACTGCTTCTCTGATTTGTATATATTGTATATATTTATATTTCATACTCAAGATATTTAATATTAAATTTAATCAAGACTAATTTAATTTCATTTATTCTTATTTTTTGCAAATATTGCATTTTCCAAAAAATTTCTTATATGGCAGTTCTTAGTAAACATCTCGATCCTGGCAAGATACACATAGCATCTATGTAGTGTAGTGCCCGGTACAGGAACAATAATGGGGTTGTTTCTGGATCGTCGTCCAGTGACCATTTATACTCTCCTCTTCGACCTTTATTTTTTCGTAAATGTTTAGATGCTCGGTGCAAGACATGTCCATACGCTTCTCAGTCACAAATTGTCTCAGATCCTAATTATTCAAATTTTTGTAAAGCATTTAATGTTATTTATTGCATAAAGTGCAACTTATGTAACATGAAATATATCGGTGAAACATCAGGTCCAATTCATAAACGTATCAATCAACATCGTTCAGACTCTAATAAAAACAAAGCAAAAAATCTACAGTCTACAGCTGAAATTGCACATTTTCATAAACATCAATTTAAAAATACGACAATTGAAATCCTTCAAATTCTAAAAAATAAATCAGAACGGCTTTATATGGAGTCATCATACATGAAATATTACAACACAATATATCCTTATGGACTTAATTCTGAAATATTTAATCGATCTGTCACATCTTGATCATCACGATGTCATCACGATCTGTCACGATCTGTCACAAGTCTTCACATCTATAAATAACACTATTGATTATTCTCCAATTTATCTTACTCTTAATCATAATTTAAATTGTAAAACAACACGAAACAAACGTGGAAAGGGTTCATCTTCAGGTGTAGTTTCTAAAAAATATATCACTAAACAAATTAATGATCTTCAAAGTAAATATTTAAAGCATTATAATTGGTTATTAATTCGAAAATACATATTTGCTATTAAAAAGAAACAGATTATACAACATTTAAATATATTTCTAAGTAAAACTTTCTCTAAACATTTTTCTGATATTTATTTTGATCTCATTATGACTAGGGTTAATCTTTTAAATATTAATTTACAAAAAAAAACATAAAATTCATAATACGAATACTCAAATGATAATAACTTTTTCAAATCATATATTTAATAAAATTAATATCAATTCTATAATTAACGATAAAAAATGTTATTTTCCTATTAATAATCTTCATATAACAAAAACCTTTAAATATCCGAATACAATTGGTAGAAAGATTTTTAACTACAATACATTTTCAAAAAATACATCTGCTGCAAGTAATTTTCCGTGTAATTGCAATGACCCCAATCTAAAAAAATATATAAACAATGATCATGGACTTATAATCACTGGAAATCTTAATATTGTTAATGATTTTAAATTGAAAAAACTAATGGGTTTTGGTACTAAATATAGACTTCCATCTAAATTTACTGTTAAATCTATAATCAAACAGTTTACATATGATATAGATATTTTTATATATAAAATTTCAATCTATTACAATAAACCTATTGCATATTTTAATCAATGGAAAATATTAGTAATTGAAAAATTAACTATGGCTTTAAAAAATAATATTCCTGATTTGGTTTCTATTAACACAAAGCATTTTTTCCAACAAATAAATAAATTACAAAAAAAACTACATTATTACATATGTAGACAAATCTCCTAATAATTATGCAATTATATGTAAATCTTATTATCACCAACTTCTTACAACCTGTATTTCTTCTAATAAATCTTTTCAAAAAACTAATGAAAATGTAATTGTAAATAATCGTAAAATTCAAAGTTATTATAAACTATTAAATATTCTATCTACTAATTTTAATTATCCTTATTTAGTTCTAATTCCCAAATTTCATAAAACTCCAATTAAATTTAGGCCTGTAACTATTGGTTGCAATACATATAATAATAAAGCCAATAAACTTCTATTAAAAATTCTTAATCAATTATATATACATACTACAAACAATGATAATACACATTGTATAAAAAATAGCTATCAACTGGTCACTATATTAAAAAATCTTAACTGTGTATATAATACAACGACATATGACTTCAAAGATTCTTTTAATAATATAGACTTATTAGATTTACATAATATAATAAATGCATTATTTAAAAAGTATTATAAAAAACTGGAATTACCATCTAATATTGATATCGCTTATTTTAAATCATTAACAAATTTTATTAGCTGTAATAAATTATATATTGCAAGATAATACATTATATTTACAGCACGTCGGTATACCACAAGGTGGTTGTACATCCAGTTTATTATCAGACTTATACTTATATCACTATGAACGTACTTTTACTAATAATAATCTTCATTTATATCGTTATATTGATGACATAATTTTAATTGCCACTGATCAATCTAAAATTTCTCAATTTCCAGTTGATTAACCCACTAATTTGGAATTAACGGAAAACCTCTTATCTAACAATACTATTAACTTCTTAGATCTTAAAATTACAATAAAAGACAACAAAACAATAACTGATTTATATGATAAACGTAAAGAATTTAAATTCAAAGTTAATACATTTACAAATTTTAAATCTTGTCTTCATCATTCTGTATATCGAAATATACTACTTAATCATTTATATAGAATTAAATGTTTATGTTCTCCTCATCTAATTAACAATAATATTAAAAAACTAATTTATGATGCATTAAATCATGGTTTTCCAAAAAAATTCATATATTCATTAATATACAATTAGTACTTACATGATCTAAAAAAAAAAAAAAAAACACATGCGTAAACAAAATTACAAAAAAATTATAAAAAAAAATATTTATAAAAAATTAAAAATTGTAAAATAAAAATAAACAATTACTATAGGATGGTTGAGTGGTAGATGTTAGAGTACGGAGGAGGGTGGTGTTGTCTGGATAATACGCAATGGTTAATTTAAATAAATAATAATAAAAAAAGAATGGGGCTTTTGTATTATAACTACATTTCTAATACGTATTTTATATGGATGTTGATTTGATGCTTTATTTGTAATTGGTGACTTTTCCTCTCTCTTTTTTTTTTTAAATTTCATATATTAAATTTAACTTATTTAATCAAATTCAATATTAACTTATTTTTAATTTAGTCTACTCAGGACAATGTCATATTAATTAATAATAGTATACCAACTTTTTAGTGATTATTATGCATAACAAATTAGCAAAATTCGGCTTAGTTTATTTGATTAACTAATGTTATACTGTATGTATTAAAATTGGGTAAACAGTTTTTATTATTATTATTCCTCTATACTATTTAATATTGTTTTATTTTCAACATTGTGTTCCATGATTAATTATCGGTTTATATGTTTGGTTGGCACAATCATATTTTTTTAGCTTTTTTATGACTAATATAAGGATAATTCACACACTATACAGGGTGTCCGGTCTCAACGGTGTCCAATGGCTAATTCCTAAACCGCTAGTCATAGACATAATAGTTCCAATTAGAAAAAGGCTTTAAATCAGGTAAAGAAATATTTTAAAAGCGATTTGGGTCAATAAAAACATTTCTTAAAAAATTACGAAATTTAAATTTTTATACGGTCCCCCGGTCCTGTAAGTTATATTTGGTAAAATTTTCCTATTACACTGACAAGTAAGACAAAAAAGTCCCATTCATATAACACTAAAATTGTGCGAGTTATGAAACTTTAAAAATGCATGACTTATGCCACTTTTCTGCTCTGAAAACAAATGAGTTCGGCTTGGCTTTGAGGGGTCACATTCCAAGTGCTTAAAGTATTCGAAGATCTCATTTCATGTGTATCTGTGCTTTGAAAAAAATCGTACAAGTATTACTATTAAGTTAACATTTATTAAGTTTCAGATTGGTTGAAATAACATATGTTTTATTTTGTCAGGATTTGAGACTGTTTCTTTTATGATTTCTTTTAATAAAATTGTGTTATTTTTATAAGTTTTTATGTTACTTCAACGATTTTATGTATGTTTTTTCAGTTCAAAATTTGTATTCCAACTTTAACCCACTTTCAAATATCCGATCGAGATTACATTTTACATACTGGCGCAAATCCGATAACAATCTAATATTATTATGATTTTCGGTGGTTACCATTTATACTTATTTTACAGGATAACACAAAATATTTCGGATAGATTACCGCCAAGAAGTTTAAGAAAAAGTTTTAGATTAGATAATACAAGACGGAGATTATTGGGTTTTTAACTTTTATGTATTTTATAGCACTGAATCCGAAAATTGCCGTAATTTTTAACCACCATGTCAGGATATTTCGCAAATCATAAATTGTCGCATTTAAAGAATAACAAAAATCGGATACTATAAAGTAGAGGAGATGGTTGTATTTTTTAACTTTTGATAATTGATTTTTACGTACTTTTTAGCACCATCACGTTAAAATTTTTTTGCAAATGTGAAGTTGAAATATAACGAAAATCTCATACTGTAAAACACATGTAAAACTTATTTTATTTTATTTTATTCAATAATTTATTCGATATTTTTGCTTATCTTGGGATTCTTACAGCAGGTGGTATGATGAGATGGGGGAGGAGATTAAATTTTAACTTTGAACTTTTTAACTTTAAAATTTGCAATTTGCGAAAAATCCTGATGTGATGACTAAAAATGAACGGATTCAGCGGTACAGAATACATAAGAATCAATTATCAAAAGCTAAAAAACATGAAATAACCCAACTTATGTTAAAATACGTATCATTTTGTATCATTTTATATAACAAAAATTCTATTTCTTTCTTTCTTCTTAAATGTTTATTACAAATTGTATATTTTGCATTAATATGTCAAAATGACTAAAGATTTCAAATTTATATTGCAATGTTAATTTTACTCTCAACCATATTTTAATATATCTGACGAAATCATATTTCGACTCAATTTGTGAATGACCCCCAATTTGCAGCAAAAAATAGGCTCCAACTTTAAACACGTATTACTCGGTCAATTTTAATCGTAGAACAACGGGACTTTTTTTTTGTATTACTTGTCAGCGTAAAAGGAAAATTTTACTAAATATAACTTATAGGACCGAGGGACCGTATAAAAATTTAAATTTCGTAATTTTTTAAGAAATGTTTTTATTGACCCAAATCGCTTTTAAAATATTTCTTTACCTGATTTAAAACATTTTTGTAATTGGAACTATATGTCTATGACTAACGGTTTAGGAATTAGCCCTTGGACACCGTTGAGACCGGACACCCTGTATATGTGATCTTTAGGCTATTTGGAATTTTAGTATCTGACAATCTTATATAAACATCCAATTTTATTTATTTATTTTATAATTTATTTAATTATTATTTTTTTTTTCTTTCCTGTTCATTTTTTATATGTAAAGCTAAATATTAAGACTATTTATTTTTATAATATATAATTTATTTTATTTTATAGCATATAGCCTATATTCTATATATTATCAAGTTAAAAAAGTTTTTTTTTTTTAATTTCTCAGTGTAGATTTAATGGTATGGTAATAGAATATATTGTATTAACATTTAATTTATTAAACAAAAAATTTCTGAATAATGAAATACAGTATGGTATTGTTTATATTAGGATGTGTGTAGGAATGCAGTTGATACATTTTAATTCATTAGCATGTATTTGGTTCTTCTTATTGTGACATTTGTATAATCATAATAGTTTTTAAAATAAAATAATAGATGGCAGCACCATAAATTTTGTATTTTTAAATAGCCTCTATTAAAGTCATAATTTTGATTTTTTACACTAGGTGATAATTAACGCTGGTTATTGGCAATGTTGTAAAATTGTTATTATACAATTTAAAATTGTTATTATAAATAATGTAATTATTTTTTATTCATATTATATTAATTATATTTATCACAATATTTCAACATGAATTAACTGACTCCATAGCTTTTAATTTCTGTGTTAACTTAACTGTTTTATTCACCTTAATCTTATCATGCTTTTTGTATTCCATGTGCGGGAATATATTTTCAAAATCTACTGGGAATTAATACGGTATGTTTTGTAACATTTCTATTGCTATAAATTAAATATTTAATGGGTTGTAGTTTTTTTCCATTTCATGCCATTTGATAATGTTCTGTATTCATCTTGAAACTATTACAGTAGACTCTCGTTTTTACGAACCTCTTTTTCACGAACACTTGCGATTTTACGAACTATAGAGTGGTCCCGAATACGCTCCCATAGAATCAATGTAATTTTTCGCTCCCATTTACGAACTACAGATTATGAAAATCTCTTTTTTGCGAACTCAGTTTTCGTACTTCTGATTTTTTTTTTTTTTTTTTTTTTTTTTAAGTATCGGAATGCAGTGCCAACGTCAGTTAAACTCTATACAAGTACAATGAGACATCAGGTACATTCCAAGAATGTGTTGATTTTCCCCAATCTCTTTCGTAGGGAGGGGCATAGCAACAATTTCAAGTAGTGGTTGTCAGGACTAAGGCACTTTTTTGAAGGAAACAATAACTGTGAAAGGTAAAGGTAGTAAAGGTTACCATAAATAAAATGGAAACATGTATTTTTCAAAATGTGATTAAAAAAAAAAAAAAGTGATTATTTCCATTCCTAATTTTTTATCTATGTTTTCATCTATGTATTTTCACCTACTAAGTACTAATACAGTCTGCGTTTTCATATGTAATATTTTCAAAGCATGGTAACATATGTTTCTGTGTACTAAAATTATTTTTTGTGTATAAATTTGCATTTATTTCTTGTATATTTGAAAATACATGTATAACTTTATTAAATAATAAATAATCTTGAAATACTGCTTCAATCACGAAGAGGGGGCAGTTTGATAAAAATAGACACAAATAATGTACGTATTCGTATCATTTTTGGTGTTTTTCTATTTTACGAACTTTCTATTTTACGAACTATTTGGGTGTTCCCTACGAGTTCGTAAAAACGAGCGTCGACTGTATTTTGATTATATTGGTTGTTTGAGTACAGGGAAAAATGTTTTTCAGCTTATAGCTTTTTTCCCACAGAAAACAACCGATTTGCTTATATCATTGAATTCTGTACTCTTGAAAATGTAATTCAATATATAAGTTTTTCAATTTTTTCGGAAACCATATTCTTCTATGTTAAGTCTTGTAATTAGGTATACGGTACTTTATTTTACACATACAGTTCTATATTGTTGGTTTATGACGTGTAGTCAATCATTCACAATATTGCAGTTTTTGATGATGGTCGGTAATGTTTAATTAATGGTTAGTGGTCAGATATATATATATATATATATATATATATATAACCAATAATTAAACATAACCTACCACCATCAAAAACCGTAATATTATGAATTAAAGCTGTAAGTATATAAAGATTAAATTAATTATAAGAATTATATGGAAGAAAAATAAGAAAGTGGACACCTACAAATATATATATATATATATATATATATATATATATATATATATTACATTAATTAAACATAACCTACCACCGTCAATTATTATGAATTAAAGCTGTAAGTATTAAAAAAAAAATATATATATATATATATATATATATTATAAGAATTATTATGGAAGAAAAAAGTGGACACCGACAAAAATTGAAAAGCTTATACATTGAATTACGTTATCAAGGGCACAGAATTCAATGATATAAGCAAAATGGTTGTTTTCTGTGGGAAAAATAAGCTAAAGCTAAAATTAATTTTCCCCTGTGCCCAAACAACCACAAAAATCAAGTGAATTGATTAAAAATGAAAGCAGAATAGAAACAAATAATATGAAATGGAAGAATCAATAAAACGTATTTAAATATTTATAGGATATAAAATATAAATAATAAACACCATACCGATTAATATTTCAGTATTTTACAAAAATCCATGTGCACATGTCAACCAGTATATCAAAAAGATTAAGGTGAATAAAACAGTTAAGAAATCACAGTAAATGATACCAAAGGATGCAGTTAATACATTTTGAAATAAAATTTGAAATACCTTGTAAAACAAATTTAATCTAATATAAAATAAATAGATATTAATTACATTATTTAAAATGCACTATTAAATTAATAGATAACAGTTTAACAATATCGTCAGAATTTAACTAAAAATACACCCTGGTGTATAAATTATAACTGAAATGGAGCTAGAAAAAATAAAAATTACAGCAATCTGAAAGAGACAAGAGAGTTGGTGCTGCCATCTGTTATTAATTATATTAAACATTTATCGCAAGATAAAAATTTGTAAGCTTTTGAATGTAAATAACTGTTTAAACAGCAAAACCAAACAAATCCTTATATATAGAGAATTATAAACCTAATATAAATCACACAATGTATTTAAAACTATTGTTAATAAAATTTAAAAGCATACAATATATTCTATTAGCTATCTGATTTAAACTAAACTAAGAGTTTAAATAATGCTAGAACATTGATAATATATAGCATATAGCTATATGCTATAAAACAAAATAAATTCAGTAATAATTAATATAAATAATTATTAAAAATAATTTAAAAATTATTTTTTAATGAATTATATATAAGATATTTATAAAATGAACAGGAAATAAAAAACATGTGGAAGTATATAGAAGGTTAAATAATACTTAAAATCCCATTACTTAAAAAGTACAAATATAGAATGAGGATTATTTTCAGACATCCATAAAAATCCATAAAGTATGAATGTGGGACATTCAAAAACATTAAACTAAGAGTGGCATACTATTAGTAATTAATATGATATTGTCCTTAGTAAATTAAAATTTAATATCAAATAATTGTAAATTAGATTAATGAATAATTTAGCTAATTATAATATTAATGAAAATCTCCAATTTACATATAAAATATCAAATCAACATCCACATAAAATACATAACAAAAATATAGTAATAATACAAGAGCCCCGTTTTTTTTTTTTTTTTTTTTTATATATATATATATATATATATAAATAATTAACCATTGCGTATTATCCAGACAACACCACCCTCCTCCGTACTCTAACATCTACCCACCCAACCAACCTATAATATTTTTTTTATATTATTTTACAATTTTTAATTTTTTATAGATATTTTTTTTATTTTATAATTTTTTTGTAATTTTGTTTACGCATGCGTTAATTTGTGTTTATAGATCATGTAAGAAAAGTACTAATTGTATATTAATGAATATATGAATTTTTTTGGAAAACCATGATTTAATGCATCATAAATTAGTTTTTTAATATTATTGTTAATTAGAGGAGAAGAACATAAACATTTTATTCTATATAAATGATTAAGTATTATATTACGAAATACAGAATGATGTAGACAAGATTTAAAATTTGTAAATGTATTAACTGTGAATTTAAATTCTTTACGTTTGTCATATAAATCTGTGATTGTTTTATTGTCTTTTATTGTAATTTTAAGATCTAAGAAGTTAATTGTATTGTTAGATAAAAGGTTTTCCGTTAATTCCAAATTAGTGGGATAATCAACTGGAAATCGAGTAATTGCAGATTGATCAGTTTCAATTAAAATGATGTCATCAATATATCGATATAAATGTAGATTATTATTAGTAAAATTACGTTCATAATGAGATAAGTATAAGTCTGAGAGTAAACTGGAAGTACAACCGCCTTGTGGTATACCGACATGCTGTAAATATAAAGTATTATCTTGCAATATATAATTATTATAGATAATGAAGTTAGTTAAAGATTTAAAATATGCAATATCTATATTAGATGGTAATTCCAGTTTTTTATAATACTTTTTAAATAATGCGTTTATAATTTTATGTAAATCTAATAGGTCTATATTATTAAAAAGATCTTTGAAGTCATATGTCGTTATATTACAAACAGAATGAAGATTTTTTAAAATATTAACAAGTTGATAGCTATTTTTTATACAATGTGTATTATCATTGTTTGTAGTAAGTACATATATTTGATTAAGAATTTTTAAGAGAAGTGTATTGGCTTTATTATTATATGTATTACAACCAATAGTAACAGTCCTAAATTTAATAGGAGTTTTATGAAATTTGGGAATAAGAACTAAATATGGATAATTAAAATTAGTAGATAAAATATTTAAAAGTTTATAATAACTTCGAATTTTACGATTATTTACAATTACATTTTCATTAGTTTTTTGAAAAGACTTATTAGAAGAAATAGAATTTGTAAGAAGTTGGTGATAATATGATTTACATATAATAGCATAATTGTTAGGAGATTTGTCTACATATGTAATAACGAAGTTTTTTTGTAATTTAGTAATTTGTTGGAAATAATGCTGTGTATTAATAGAAACCAAATCAGCAATATTATTTTTTAAAGCCATAGTTAATTTTTCAATTACTAATATCTTCCATTGATTAAAATATTCAATAGGCTTATTATAAGAGATAGAAATTTTATAAATAAAAATATCAATATCATATGTAAACTGTTTGATAATAGATTTAACATTAAATTTAGATGGAAGTCTATATTTAGTACCATAACCCATTAGTTGTTTCAATTTAAAATCATGAACAATATCAAGATTTCCAGTGATTATATGTCCATGATCATTGTTTATGTATTTTTTTAGAGTGGGGTCTTTGCAGTTACACGGAAAAGTACTTGCAGCAGATGTATTTTTTGAAAATGTATTGTAGTTAAAAATTTTTCTCCCAATTGTATTCGGATATTTAAAGGTTTTTGATATATGAAGATTATTGATAGGAAAAAAACAATTTTTATCATTAATTATAGAATTGATATTAATTTTATTAAAAATGTGATTTGAAAAAGTAATTATCATTTGAGTATTCATGTTCTGAATTTTGTGTTTTTTTTGTATATTAATATTTAAAAGATTAACCCTACTCATAATAAGGTCAAAGTAAATATCAGAGAAATGTTTAGAGAAAGATTTCCTTAGAAAGACATTTAAATGTTGTACCAGCTGTTTCTTTTTAATAGCAAAGATGTTTTTACGAATTAACAACCAGTTATAATTCTCTAAGTAATTTCGTTGAAGATCATTAATTTGTTTTCTGATAGATTTTTTGGAAACTACAACTGATGATGAACCCTTTCCGCGTTTATTACGTGTTGTTTTAGCATTTAAATTATGATTAAGAGTAGGATAAATTGGAGAATAATCAATATTGTTATTTATAGATGTGAAGACTTTAACAGGTCTGTTAAATACTTCACAGTTAAGTCCATAAGGATAAATTGTGTTATAATATTTCATATATGATGATTCCATATAAAGACGTTCTGATTTATTTTTTAGAATTTGAAGGATTTCAATTGTCGTATTTTTAAATAGATGTTTATGAAAATGTTGAATTTCAGCTGTAGATTGTATATTTTTTGCTTTGTTATTATTAGAGTCTGATCGATGATGATTGATTCGTTTATGAATTGGGCCTGATGTTTCACCAATATATTTCATATTACATAAGTTGCACTTTATACTATAAATAACATTAAATGCTTTACAAAAACTTGAATAATTAGGATCTGAGACAATTTGTGTCTGAGCAGCGTATGGACATGTCTTGCACCGAGAATCATAGCACTTACGAAAAAATAAAGGACGAGGGGGAGAGTATAAATGGTCGCTGGATGACGATCCAGGAACAACCCAATTATTATTCCTGTACCGGGCACTACACTGCATAGATGCTAAGTGTATCTTGCCAGTATCGAGATGTTTACTAAGAACTGCCATATAAAAATTAAGTATGGAAAATGCAATAATTGCCATAAAAATAAGAAATTTTAATAATAAAAATTAATAAATTAATTAAATTAGCCTTGATTAAATAATAAAACTTCAGTATGAAAAAATATATACAATATTTACAATCATAGAAGCAGAACGCAGAAACAATCTTCAAATTATCCAAAACCAAATTAAGATAACCCAAATAACGTAGATTAATAATAGCAAGAAACCACTAGACTATTTTATAACAAATAAGTCTAAAAAGATCCGCATAACATCCAAATCCTAGAACAACTATAACCATGCAAAGACATCCAAAACGCTTACCCAACTTAGTACTCAGATCAAAGTAATATGAATTTAAACTAAAGCAAATTAACATTAAATCTATGAATAGAAATAATTATTGCTACCATATTAATGTATATATAAAATGATTATCTCTACAGAATTATGTAAAGCTATAGCACAAATAGAAAATATATAGGACAATATCATACACTAACTGCAAGAAAATTCAGATAAAATCATATCTAGAAAATTAAAAAAAACATTAAATAAATCGTTGCAATGATAGGAATGAAAAAATTAATGGAATCCTAAAATAGGTATCAGATAACTACATGGTAGAAATCTTATTGATAATACACATAGATTGTGCGCTAATTGCAGCAATGATCTAAGCGTATAATATTTAAAAGATTGCTAAATAATTTAGCGACCTGGGAATATATAAAAATACATATAAGATACCTTAAGGAAAAAATACATCAAAATGAATTGTTGACATTCAAAATGAAAAGATATTTAAAATATCGTAAAAAGCATACATTCATAATTACTTGCGCAAATGCATCATAGTAATTTGAATGCTAATATATTACATTAATTAAACATAACCTACCACCGTCAATTATTATGAATTAAAGCTGTAAGTATTAAAAAAAAAAAAAAAAAAAATATATTATAAGAATTATTATGGAAGAAAAAAGTGGACACCGACAAAAATTGAAAAGCTTATACATTGAATTACGTTATCAAGGGCACAGAATTCAATGATATAAGCAAAATGGTTGTTTTCTGTGCAGGGTCGTACTGGCATAACTGTTAGGGCGGTGGCAAAATTGATAAAAAGGGCGCCGATTGCCTTACAAAAAGGCCCAAATGCATATATATATAAGGTGTGTCCCAACGAAATAAAGCCACCCTAATTCTGTGCCGTAACTGGACACGAAACAAACAAATAAGAACAAGACAAATATATTAAGAAAGTCCATATACAAATACATAATACATAGTAACTCATTCCCTGCCCCACCTGGGCAGGAGAGAAAGATGAATGTGTAAAAAAAGAGGGGGAAAAGTGTCCCGCCGAAATAAAGCCACAGTCAATATTAGTATGTATTGGTAACTACCGACATTCGAGCTGCTGCAGGTCAACATTTTTATGATGTCAGGAAGTTGTCAAATACTTGTTCTGAGCCAGTCGGAATTTCTGCAGACTTTAGAAGGCTGAATTTTCTATTTCTCCTTCAGTATTGGAATGGGAATGAAATCCCACCTATCAAAGTTCGAAAAAGGACAAATAACAACTTTTAAGGAAAAAGGTCTTTCACATAGACTAATATCTAAGCAAATCAAACGATCTAAAACCGTAACAAACAATTTTGTAAATCAGGGAAATACGTACGGGTATAAAAAAAAAAAAATGGTGTACATGCAGAAAAATGACTTCCAGGCAGAAAAGAGAAGTTTTGCGTCGTCTTCACGAGGTGGTATTTCCCTAAAACAGTTGACAAACGAAGATAACATCCCTGTGACAGAATCAACCTTGAAACAAATTGAAAAACGTATAGGCATCTTGCAACACAAGAAAAGGAAACAGCTGCCCATGTTGAAAGTTATCCACATGCAATGGAAAGTCGAATAGGCCAAATATCATCGAACCTGGAAGGACCAGTGGCATCGTGTTATAGTCTCAGATGAGAAAAACATTAATTTGGATGGGCCAGACGACCTTGCTTTCTATTGGTATGACATGAGGAAAGAAGAGAAATTTTTTCCAAAAGACAGCAAAGTGGAGGCTCATTAACGGTGTGGGGAGGCATCGGTTATGGAGATAAACATAACCTGGCTTTTCTCTCAGGCCGCATGAAGCCTACCGATTACCAAGAAATGCTAGAAAACCATTTACTGTCATTTGCAAAGAGACTTTGTAGACTAAGTTGGATCTTCCAGGCGGACAAGACCTCCATTCACGTTCAAAAATCCTCCTGGGAATGGTTTTTGGATAATCGGGTACATGTCATGGAATCACCTGTACATTTTTCCTGATCTCAATCCCCAAGAAAATGTATGAGGTATCCTCAGTAGGGCTGTATATGCCAATAACAGACAGTTTCAGTCTGTGACAAAATTGAAGGTCGTCATCATTGAAGCGTGGGAGAATATTGATGCTATTTTCTTCCACGGATTGGTAAATGGTATGCCACATCGTATATTCCACGTCATATATAACCATGGCGGATATATTGTCTATTAACAGTAGTGGCTTTATTTCGGCGGGACACTTCCCCCCCCCCCCTCCTTTTTTTACAAATACATTTTTTTCCTGCCCAAGTAAGGCAGGGAGTGAGTTACTCCTTGTAAATATGTATTTGTATATATATTTTCTTAATATATTTGTTTCGTTCTTATTGGTTTTTTTCGTGCCCAATTACAGCACACAATCACGGTGGCTTTATTTCTGTGGGACACACCTTATATACACTTACAGTGAAATCTCCCTGTGCGACCACCTCCCCGAACGATCATTTTTGCATAGAACAAAATTTATTCCCATAGGCTCAATACTAATTTTACCTCCCTGTCAGAGACCATCCCAGTTGAACTCCCTCCATGAGCGACCCATTTCTTTGAAGAAAACGAAACAAATTCCGTTTTTTCCTGGTCGCCTGAAGAAGGTTTTATTAGAAAAATAATTCCGGAGAGCGCATTAGTTGTCAAACTTCTAAACTAAGTTTAGATTTTTTTTATTCCGGTAACTTTTAAGTGTTTAAACTCCTGTGTGCCTTTTTAGACAATGAATTTAACTCTGGTGACAAATTAAGGATGACGGTCAATGCACTTCCCTGCCAAATTCTGTCAGGAAACTCTCAAGGAAATAGATAAATGAATGAAATCGTCATTATTTGTTGGCATCAAAAAAAAAAAAAAAAAAAAAAAAATGCATTTATTTACTGAACTTTGAAAGGATTTCGAAATAAAAGTTATAAAAGATAAAACCGTAAAATCAAAGCAAACGTCAACGTATTCATTTTTTACACTCTGCAGTAATTAACTTATAAAAGTTTAAGTATCAAAACATAAGTTAATTGCATATTTTTTTTCCTAATGTGAAAAATAAATTTTAGTAACATTGTTACCTTTTTTCAACAATTAAAATCTAGATTTAAACATGACCTCCCTTAAGAAACCACCTCTTGGAGCGACCAATTTTTATTGGAACACACATACACACATACATACTATACAAATTATGTATAAAAAAATACTTTAAAAATATATACGACTATTTTGTTATAGCGAAAACTTTATTCCTAAAATAATTATGACAGCCAAATTAGTATTTTATACTATAGAAATGTAATTTACACAAAAATAGTTCCCCGCAAAACATTGCACTTCTGATGTTAGACCAGTGTTGCCAACTTAGAGGTATTTTTTTTCCACCACACTTTTCTAAAAAAGCTACCTCTATTTTCGAAATCTGCTCACCTTATCTAATGAGTTAATTCAAACTTTACCCCGAATATCCGAATAACAATCTCCATACAATTATCTCCAAATGGAAAATAAAATATTAAAATAAAACAAACAAAAACAATTTCGTTGGGTCAAAACTCAAAAGTGCAAAACATTATTTTATACAATTGAATAACATTTTATATAATACAATCTCTAGGATACAAATACTATTTATGGTGTAAAAAATTTCAGAAAATTAATTTTGGTTTAGGGCAAGAATGACGTCTATTTTACGTGAATTATTTTAAAAAATTGTTTTATTTCTTTATTTTTTCAACATTAAAAAATTATCATAGAGAAGCATTTGGTTTGAATCCCGCTATTTAAACAGTTTAAATAAATATATATATATATATAGTCTGAAATTGCATGAAAGAAAATATTCTTTAACATTATTACTACAGGTTTCGTTATTATTTACTTTAGTTCGTAGGTAGCAATAGTGATGGGCGATTCTCGAAAATTCGACAATCGAAAAAAATCGTCATCGTAAAAAATCACAATCGATACAGCCATCGATTAATTCCTAGAATATACAAACGAGATGTTTTACAATCGATTATAACGAGAGAAGTTTAAAACAATTGTTGGAAAACTTAGCTATTATTCTGGCCGAAAATTTCATAGTAGTGATAGGGCTTGATCGATAATTCTGCTATCGCAATTATTTGCTCCCGTTTTAGGTATTACTTCAGTCAAGCGAAAAGACCTGCTCGCTAATGCTAATCTTATGGAAGAAATTTATAAAGATATCTCATTTAAATTTCAGTATTTTAAAATGATTTTCTTTGCATTGGAATAAATTCCCCTTTCTTCTTTATGAAACTGCAATGTCCAAATCGCGTAACTATGGCGCATTTGATGAATCAAATAACCTTTCTACTTTTTAGATAACTCCAAAAGGTTTGATACAGTTTAAAGTTCCCCTAAATGTCAAATAATGTGGAATTTCCCCATTGATCGAAAACAAAAGTTTCTCTCGAAAAACGTAAGGATAGTAAAGATACCTGCCAAGAGGGAACCTGTCTAACACGGAAACTGTTTTTCAGTACCTAGCGATTCCAACATGACTCTGTAAGTCTGTATCGAAATCCAAAGTAGCTATTTTATGACTCATTTAAAAACTCATTTTTTATTTTAGACGCATTAGCTAGAATCGATTAGCATTTCCCTCTTTTCGATAAAGGCAAAAGGTTTGATACAAATTAAAGTTCCCTAAACGTCTAAAGTGTATCAAATGCTGTGGAATTTCTCCGTTTATCAAAAACAAGACCGCTTTATCGAAAAACGGAAGGATAACCAAACATACATAACTGCTGAGAGGGAACCTGCCTAACACGGAAATTGTTTTCCAGTGCCTAGCGATTCCAACATGATTCTTCAAGTCTGTATCTAAATCCAAAGTAGCTAGTTTCTGACACATTAACTAGCTCATTTTTTATTTTAGGCGCACTAGCTAGAATCGATTAGCATTTTCTTCTTTTCGATAAAGGCAAAAGGTTTGATACAAGTTAAAGTGCCCTAAATGTCTAAAGTGTATCAAATGCTGTGGAATTTCTCCGTTTATCAAAAACAAGACAGCTTTATCGAAAAACGGAAGGATAACCAGACATATATAACTGCTAAGAGGGAGCCTGTCTCATACGGAAATTGTTTTCCAGTGCCTAGCGATTCCAACATGACTCTTCAAGTCTGTATCGAAATCCGAAGTAGTTAGTTTTTGACACATTTACTAGCTCATTTTTTATTTTAGGCGCATTAGCTAGAATCGATTAGCATTTTCTTTCGATAAAGGCAGAAGGTTTGATACAAGTTCCCTAAATGTCTAAAGTGTGTCTAATGATGTTGAATTTCTCCGTTTATCGAAGACAAAGGAGCGTTATCGAAAAATAGAAAGGTAAACAGACAAATATATCCGCTAATAGGGAATTCTATAACTAAAATAAAACTTCAATGGACTTCATTTTTGGTATTTTGGATAATTTTAATCTTCCAATCCTTACCAACGTGGTATTAGATGATGGGTCTGGAAAAGGTAGAAAAAACGCCCCCCCCCCCACCTCCCCCGAAGCGGCATTAGGCCCCAAATTGACAGTAGGGCAGACCAAGGATGAAAGTTAACTTCATGTAAGAGAGGACTATAGGGAAATTGAGAATGGTAAAAAAAAAAAAAAAACAAACCATTGAATAAGAAAAAATGTGAAGAAAAAGAAAAATGGTAAAAGAAAAAGTGAAGCGTGTGATTAGAGCCAGACAAATGGAGAGGGGCCCGATGGACCACAGCTGGTCCAGAATGAATGCCCGAGTTGTCAGAATGTGTCAAGAACTTGGAGAATAGTATCTACAATGAAGAAAAATAATGAGACAAAATATTATGAAAAACAGATAAAAAATACCAATAGCCTGAGGCTAAAAGTAAAATGTTTCACTGGGCGGCGTCCCCTGGTGGTAGTAAAAATAAAATTGATACGAAAAGATAGGGAAGAGTGAAAAGACTTTATTTTGTGAATTTTATAATTTTTGCACAAACAGTATACTAAAGGCTTGAAGAAACAAAACTTTAAAGCGCCCTCTTGAGGCGAAGAAGGGAGTTAAAATTAAGAAACATATGTCCATATTCTTTATTCGATTTTAGACACAATTTTATGTTAGTCTTATAATTTTCCCATGAGTGGAAGATACCGTACCAGAGTACAAAAAAAAACCGCCGCTAAGTATATTCCTTTAGAATATTTTAAGCCCAAGAGGTCTAAAATTAACGGTGGATTGACAAAAGAAAGGCAGATTTAGAAAGGTTATGAGATTACCCTTATTTTAATACGTTACATGAGTGGGGTAAAATAATTTTGAAAAACCCTCTTCCCTGAGGCGCGACACTTAAAATCTTGAAAACACATAATTTGCAGTGCAATTTTGTTTTAACAATAGCATTATAATATTAAGAGATATGGGACAGATTAGGAGGGCTAAAATAAGAGAAACATTGAAAATCAAAGACAAACTGGCGCCAAATTCACTAGAAAACTTCTATATCAACAACTGAAACCCGAACTGATGCTTGAGGGTCCTGTCCCTGCCGGCGAAGACACTCACGAGCTAATGCTAATCCTATGGGGAGGGATTTTTCTAATATCTTGTTTGCATTTCGACATTTTTAAATAATTTTTTTTGCATTGAATAGCCGAGGTCCATCTCTACAGCGCACCTTTTTCACTTTTTCGATTTTGGTCACAGATATTTTTAATAAAGTTACTTTCACTTTCAAAACCAGTTCTGAAAATGAAAGTGTCATTCTAATAATGTCTTGCAAATAGCGGTTGAAGAAAAAATCATCTTAGTAAGGGTGTACTCAAATCCAAACTGCTTATTTTCTGACTCATTTTACAATTCATTTTTGCTCTCAAAGGCTTCCAATTGGTACGTTTTCTTACTCAGGAACTATATAATGTACCGTAATGGTTGATTTTTTGATAGAGGCAGAATATGTTTAAAAAAATGCTGTTAAAGTGGGCATTTTGAACCGAATTTCCCGAAGCGGATTGTGTTGGAAAAATCTTTGTATTAAGGATGCACTCAAATCCAAACTGCTTATTTTCTGACTCATTTTTAAATTAATTTTTGCTCTCAAACGAATTTAATTGATAGATTCGCTTATTCAGAAACTATATAATCTATCGTAATGATCGATTTTTTGATAGAGGCGGAATATATTTCAAAAAATGATGACAAAGTGGGCATTTTGAACGGAATTTCCCGAAGCGATTGTGTTAGAAACGAAAAATATTGTCCTTCTAAGAAAATAATTTTTTATATATCAAGTTTTAATTAATTGAACGAAAAATAAAAATACAGGTCGCTTATAAATCTCTTCAAAAATCACGTCAGCAAGTTTCATATTTTTTTTTTAATTAAAAATGAATCTGGAGTTATGCCAGAAAATTTCGAGTTGTTGAGCATGGAAAAGTATTTTTTTGAATACCACCCTAACATGATTCTGCTAAAACTAGCCATTATATAAAAATGAAATAAAAACTTGTCAAAAGCGGCCAGACAAAATTGTTAAAGTGGGTTTATCTCTAATCATGATTTAGTTTTTGTTTGTGAAATTAGTATACCTGACTTCGAAATCTACCTCCGCCTGTAGGCCGGGCCGGCAGGGATTTTTTATTTTTTCGCAACAGTTATAAAGAGAAAATAAAGAAATACATTAGACAAATTTTGAAGATTTCACAAAAATCCAAACTAATAAACACCCGGCCCGGCCGCGGGCCGAGATCGGGCCGCGCATCTATTTTCATTCACGGCAATCGGGCCGGGCCTAGCCTACTCTTTACGGGCCGGGCCTTACTTTTTCCCTGAAGTTTCGGGTCGGGCCGGCCCTAACTTATTTTGTCTGCACACACCCGGGTACTGGTTTCATTCCTAATCTTCATGGCCCAAAATTTTCATTCCTAGTTTTTACCCAGCCCGTATGAAAATCATTGTCTCGGCGTGGCCTGGTCCGTTCAAATGTCAGTAAAATTAGGCTTGGCACAAATTTTTTGTCAAAAAATGCATACATTTTTAAATCGCCATTATCCTACAATTAAACATTCAAATTCATTCTTTTTAAAGAGTAGTAGATTTCTACGCTTATTAAAATACAGTTAAATTAAAATATAGTAAAACGTGTGAAAAAGAACCTGTCTATGACGGACTCTCGTTTTAAACTGAAAAACGTGTTGATCCATATAAAATTAATATACTACTACGTAAGAAAATAATATGTAATGCATTTACACTTGCTAAGAAGGGAACTTGTGTATAACGCATTTCTTTTTCCTTTTCTATGCAATTCAGTCTTAGATTTTACTGTATAGCATTTTTCAGATATTTAACGCTTCAATACATGGAATATGGATTAACAATATTAATGATAACTGAAACATTTACATACAAGAAATAGAGATTCATTAAAAAAATAAATATCGCACCCTGCGGCACTTCTATAAAAATGAAGATTATAAACATGAAAAGAAAAGTTAAGATAAATATTTTTGGCTTGAACTCCTCGTACGAGACAAATTTTTAACCAAATCGACGTAAAAATCAATGTTTTGTAGAAATTCACTCGGGCCGTGGCGGGATCGGGCCGAGATTTTAACTTTTATACCGGGCTGGGTCGGGCTCGGCCGAACTTTTAACTTTTTTACCGGGCCGGTCCGGGCCGGGCCAATATTTTTTTTGTACGGGCCGGGCCGAATTTTTTTTTCTCTGAGTCAGGCCGGGCCCGGGCCTGGAAATGTCGGCCCGTGCAGACCTCTACTACAAGTCTTTTCTTTTGTGTACAGTTTGGCCGAATATTCGGTTTCATTTTTGTTTTCAGCCCAAAATCTTAGTTTCGGCGAAAGTACTGGCGAATATTCGATATTACTATAACTGCCCTTCCCTAGCCTGCCCCAAATGGCACTCCCATCTATTGAGCCGCACATAGTATGTATTCACATACAAGGGGATAAATTTAGAAGGTATTACTAATCGTTATTTTTAAATTAAATTATTTTTTAATAATTTTTTATGTTTATAGCACCTTATATTGAATTATTTTTGTTTCAATCAAATTATTTTTTAATTAATAATTATGTACTGTTTCTACTCAAAACATTATTCAGATAACATGCATATATGTATGTTTATGTTAATTACTTTGAATTTATTTTTAAAACAGTTTCGCTTTCGTTTTCGGTCGAAACTAGGAAGGTAAACGAAATTCGGTTTCTGTCGAACACTATTTTTATGTTTGTAAATGAGCAGAATTTTTCGCATTATTTAACGTTAAAAAATATTTCTTTGAGAACCGCTTTAAGGATTTACCACGTAATCATAACTTATAAATTTCAGAAAATCGAGTTTTATTTTAGCGGCTTTATCCACGGAAAACTTCTTTATGTGGCCAAAATCTGGAATAGACGATTCTATGTTAGTAAAAAAAAAAAAAAAAAAAAAAAAAAAAATACAATAAGCATTATATTATAATTATAACATAAAATTTAAACTAATAAAAATTTTCTCAAAATTGCATTTTTAAATTGTTGACTACGACACGATTACTTTAATAATAATGAATTGTTTTACTTTTGTCAGCTTTTTTTCTTATATAATTATGCAGTGCATTAAGGACTTTTTTTTTTATCATCATAAATCAGTATTTTTCTACGGTAAAAGTTGAATACCCTCTTCAAATAATCAGCATTAAAAAAAGAATTAAAGAAAAAATTAAAAAAAAAAAGCTTTTCGTAATTTCCACTCTTTGTCCCGTCTAGTCACTAAAATAAGTCATATTTAATTAAAAATTACTGTATATTTTAATTTCAGATAAGCTAAATTTAAACTACAATGTTCGCCGCAACTCACACGCACAAAAAACGCACCAGAAAAGAGGCAATAATTTCAAATATATTTACATTTTTCAAAAGTAATATGTATCAAAATTATATTTAAGCATTGTATTACAAAATAAAAAGCAAAGTCAAAGAAAATAGAAATACTTGAGGGGGCTCGTCACTCAACTTCCAAATTCTCCTCCGTAATGCTAAGTCTATAAACTTTTGATGCATTCGTATATTTAAAATATCTTCTCGGAAAATTCACATTTTTAACATCTTTTTTTCTATGAATTCTTCTTAAAATTTTAACACTTGACACACTCGTAAGATTTTAACACTTCATATAAAATTAAGTCTATACCTTAGAAATATATTGAGAACTAAGAAAAAAAAAGAAACTTTTAGGAAGTGTACACAAAAAATAGAAGTTAAAAATATTAATTTCCCGAGGAGATATTTCAAATATATGAATCTATCCAATGTCCATAGACTTTACATTAGTGAGGAGAAATCGGAAGCTGGGTGACCAACCCCATTAATTGCTTAATGTGAAAAAAAATTAAAAGAAGAAGAAGAATCTTGTGTCGTGCGTTAATTAGTATTTCATGGGAAAATACCTCCAGCAGAAAGATATTGAGCACCAGAAATCTCAGAATACAGTATAATCAATAAAAAGTGTCACATCTGGTATTACTACAGAAACCATTGGGTGTCTATAGAACCCATTATCTAGTTAACTTGAAACCCAGCAGAAATGGTAATTTATCTTCTTAGGAACAAGATCCCATCCCACGTTATTGACTAACAGCATTGAAAACTGAACACAAACTGCACTTCTCTTTACTTATATTCACCCATTCTTTTGTAAAACATCTTTTACAGTTTTAGTGGTTTGTCTATTTATTTTCATTACATGTGTATTTTTCAATTTATAAATCGAGGTAGTGTTTGAAGTTTAAAGCGGTTAAGCAGATCCGGTTTTAAAAAAACGTTTTTAGATATTGGCATTTTCGGATGCTAAAAGTATAATCGAATTTTTAAATATATATGAAAAATTAACGTTTTCTTCTTTCGAAAGCGAAATTTACATAAGTTTCCATTGCAAAATCTTGTGAAGAATTAGTCTTGACTGTCTAACACTTATATTATCATTAGGAAACTATGGAATGCTCCACTTTAGTAGAACAAGAGTATCAATTTATGTGTCTGTATGTAAGTATGTGTGTGCGTGTCTGTGGGGGGAGGGGGGGGGGAGGTTGCTATTACAAAAACACGATAATAGTTTTTTGAAAGTTATTTTTACAGAGGCACTTGAAAAGTCTGACCAAGTGACCAAGGGCACCATGATTACAAAAACACGATATTAGTTTTTTAGAAGTTATTTTTACAGAGGCGCTTAAAAAATCTGACCAAGAATGGCGTGATGACAAAAGCACGATAGTAATTTTTTGAAAGTTATTTATACAGAGGCGTTGAAAAAAAATTTGACCAAGTGCGCCATGACTACTAAAACAAGATATTAGTTTTTAGAAATTTATTTTTGCACAGGTGCTGAAAAAAAAAATTGACCAAGGGCGTCATGATTACAAAAACACGATGTTAGTTTTTTGAAAGTTATTTTTACAGAGGCGCTGAAGAAATCTGACCAAGGGCACCACCATAATTTCAAAAACACGATTTAGTTTTTTGAAATTTATTTTTACAGAAGTGCTGAAAAAAAATCTGACCAAGGGCGCCATGATTACAAAAACACGATAATAGCTTTTTGAAACGCATCTTTAAGGAGGCGCTGAAAAATATCTGACCAAGGGCGCATGATTAGAAAAACACGATAATAGCTTTTTGAAAGGCATTTTTACAGAGGCGCTGAAAAAATCTGACCAAGGACGCCTTGATTACAAAAACACGATATAGTTTTCTGAAAAGCAGTTTTACAGAGGCGCTGAAAAAAATCTGACCAAGGGCGCATGATTAGAAAAACACGATAATAGCTTTTTGAAAGGCATTTTTACAGAGGCGCTGAAAAATATCTGACTAAGGGCGCCATGATTACAAAAACACGATATAGTTTTCTGAAAAGCAGTTTTACAGAGGCTCTGAAAAAAATTTGACCAAGGGCGCATGATTAGAAAAACACGATAATAGCTTTTTGAAAGGCATTTTTACAGAGGCGCTGAAAAATATCTGACCAAGGGCGCCATGATTACAAAAACACGATATAGTTTTCTGAAAAGCAGTTTTACAGAGGGGCTGAAAAAAATCTGACCAAGGGCGCATGATTAGAAAAACACGATAATAGCTTTTTGAAAGGCATTTTTGCAGAGGCGCTGAAAAATATCTGACCAAGGGCGCCATGATTAGAAAAACACGATGTTAGTTTTTTGAAAGTTATTTTTACAGAGGCGCTGAAGAAATCTGACCAAGGGCACCATAATTTCAAAAACACGATTTAGTTTTTTGAAATTTATTTTTACAGAGTTGCCGAAAAAAAATCTGACCAAGGGCGTCATGATTACAAAAACACGATAATAGCTTTTTGAAACGCATCTTTACAGAGGCGCTGAAAAATATCTGACCAAGGGCGCCATGATTACAAAAACACGATATTAGTTATTTTTTTACCTTATTTTAACAGAGGCGCTGAAAAAATCTGACCAAGGACGCCATGATTACAAAAAACACGATATAGTTTTCTGAAAAGCAGGTTTACAGAGGCGCTGAAAAAAATCTGATCAAGGGCGCATGATTAGAAAAAACACGATAATAGCTTTTTGAAAGGCATTTTTACAGAGGCGCTGAAAAATATCTGACCAAGGGCGTATGATTAGAAAAACACGATAATAACTTTTTGAAAGGCATTTTTAAAGAGGCACTGAAAAATATCTGACCAAGGGCGCCATGATTACAAAAACACGATATTAGTTTTTTGAAAGTTATTTTTACAGAAACTCTTTAAAAAATCAGAACAAGGGCGTCATGATTACCAAAGCCGCCTCTGACAATGGGACCAAATGAAATAAAAATAAAAATATGCTGTCTTAAATTGTCATTCCCTTTTTATTCTTGTCTTTTGTACTTTTACAAAAAGCAGAAATATCAAACTACCGGGCAGCAACCCCGGGCGCTTAATATTTGACAGAAAATATGCTAAACACGTTATTAATACTAATATTAATTTATGTGGAAGTTACTATTCTTCGGGGTACTGAATAAAATCTGGACCAGGGCGCCATGACTATCAAATTCTCTGCCAATGAATCCATTTAAAATGAGAATATGTTTCTTATACAGTGTTTCGTCGTTTATACTTGCACAAAAGACAGAAATACAAAAATACCTGACAACACCAGGGTCGCTAAATACTTAGACGCAGAAAATATGCAAACATATTAGACGCAGACTTATTAGAAGCATTCTTAGATAGAGCAGAACTTATTTAGGCGTATATCTAAATAAGTTAATACTTAATATTATTTTTCTTAGAATTTATCTTTAGTACAAGCTTTGAAACAAAGTCTGGTCCAGGATACCATGTGTAATAATGGCATATCTGATTGTCGATAACTTCTGTTATCTCGAAATTGGGTTATCTAATTGTCTTTGATCACACATAGTTTGCTTATGCTATACTTTAAAAAATAAAAAGCATTACTTTTTAATTTTCCAAATGAAAATTTTTGAAAATTTTATGCCTTTCAGAATACACAACTTTAAGCGTGCTTAAGAAAAAAAAAAAAAAAAAAAAAAAAAAGACGATGGGCGCACCGGGCATTTGCCTCGTTGCCCGGTGGGCCAGTACGACTCTGTTTCTGTGGGAAAAATAAGCTAAAGCTAAAATTAATTTTCCCCTGTGCCCAAACAACCACAAAAATCAAGTGAATTGATTAAAAATGAAAGCAGAATAGAAACAAATAATATGAAATGGAAGAATCAATAAAACGTATTTAAATATTTATAGGATATAAAATATAAATAATAAACACCATACCGATTAATATTTCAGTATTTTACAAAAATCCATGTGCACATGTCAACCAGTATATCAAAAAGATTAAGGTGAATAAAACAGTTAAGAAATCACAGTAAATGATACCAAAGGATGCAGTTAATACATTTTGAAATAAAATTTGAAATACCTTGTAAAACAAATTTAATCTAATATAAAATAAATAGATATTAATTACATTATTTAAAATGCACTATTAAATTAATAGATAACAGTTTAACAATATCGTCAGAATTTAACTAAAAATACACCCTGGTGTATAAATTATAACTGAAATGGAGCTAGAAAAAATAAAAATTAGAGCAATCTGAAAGAGACAAGAGAGTTGGTGCTGCCATCTGTTATTAATTATATTAAACATTTATCGCAAGATAAAAATTTGTAAGCTTTTGAATGTAAATAACTGTTTAAACAGCAAAACCAAACAAATCCTTATATATAGAGAATTATAAACCTAATATAAATCACACAATGTATTTAAAACTAGTATTGTTAATAAAATTTAAAAGCATACAATATATTCTATTAGCTATCTGATTTAAACTAAACTAAGAGTTTAAATAATGCTAGAACATTGATAATATATAGCATATAGCTATATGCTATAAAACAAAATAAATTCAGTAATAATTAATATAAATAATTATTAAAAATAATTTAAAAATTATTTTTTAATGAATTATATATAAGATATTTATAAAATGAACAGGAAATAAAAAACATCTGACTTTTGTCACACTGTAACTCTCGTATTTATGAACCGATTTGGATGTAATTCGGTTTGTACATAGTACATACCAATGTCTCGACCGAGTTCGTTGGCCAGCTTCATCCGCCATTTTGTTTCAAAATGGCGGCCATTTAAAAATTTTTAAAAAATTTAAAATTTGAAATGTGGTACCAAAAAATAGAAAATGTAAAAATATTTTTTTCTTGTGTATTTGACCTTTATACAAAGATTTCGGAGCAGTTTTTGTTTCGTCTATATCTTAAAAAATGGCTGAATTATAACACTTTGAATTTCTAGCGTGACAGACATTTTGAAACGTCCTGAATTTTGTCACGCGATAAAAGGCGTATTTATGAACCGATTAGGATGTAACTTCGTTTATACATAGTACATACCAATGTCTCGACCGAGTTCGTTGGCCAGCTTCCTCCGCCTCTTTGTTTAAAAATGGCGGCCATTTAAATTTTTAAGAAAAATTTAAATTTGAAATGTGGTACCAAAAAATTGAAAAATGAAAAAATATTTTTTTCTTATGTGTTTTACCTTGATACAAAGATTCGGGAACAGTTTTTGTTTCGTCTATATCTTAAAAAATGGCTGAGTTATAACATTTTGAATTTCTAGTGTGACTGACATTTTGAAACGTCCTGAATTTTGTCACGCGATAAAAGGCGTATTTATGAACCGATTAGGATGTAACTTCGTTTATACATAGTACATACCATGTCTACAATGTCTCGACCGAGTTCGTTGGCCAGCTTCCTCCGCCTTCTTGTTTAAAAATGTCGGCCATTTAAATTTTTAAGAAAAATTTAAATTTGAAATGTGGTACCAAAAAATTGAAAAATGAAAAAATATTTTTTTCTTATGTGTTTGACTTTGATACAAAGATTCGGGAACAGTTTTTGTTTCGTCTATATCTTAAAAAATGGCTGAGTTATAGCATTTTGAATTTCTAGCGTGGCTGACATTTTGAAACGTCCTGATTTTTGTCGCGTGATAACAGGCGATTTTATGAACCGCTTTGGATGTACCTTGGTGTGTACATAGTACATACAAATATCTCGACCGAGTTCGTTGGCCAGCTTCATCCGCCATCTTGTTTCAAAATGGCGGCCATTTTAAAAAATTTAAAAAATTTAAAATTTAAAATGAGATACCAAAAAATTGGAAAATGAAAAAGATTTTTTCCGTATGTGTTTGACCTTAATACAAAGATTCCGGAACAGTTTTTGTTTCGTCTATATCTAAAAAAAATGGCAGAGTTATAGCATTTTAGGTAGCTTTCTTTACAAAAAAGCTACCTATTGCAGCCGTTCGGAGGAAAGCGATTTCAAAAAATTTTGGTATATTTTCATCGATCATGACCCCCAGACACCGAAACCACCCTCCGTTCAAAATTGATATATATATATATATATATATATATCTGACCTATGTCACACTGTAACTCCCGTAATTATGAACCGATTTCGATGTAATTCGGTGTGTACATAGTACATACCAATGTCTCGACCGAGTTCGTTGGCCAGCTTCATCCGCCGTTTTGTTTCAAAATGGCGGCCATTTAAAATTTAAAAAAAAATTTTAAACTTGAAATGGGATACCAAAAAATTAAAAATGGAAAAATATTTTTTTCTTATGTATTTGACCTTTATACAAAGATTCCGGAGCAGTTTTTGTTTCGTCCATATCTTAAAAAATGGCTGAGTTATAGCATTTTGAATTTCTAGCGTAGCTGACATCTTGAAACGTCCTGAATTTTGTCACGCGATAAAAGGCGTATTTATGAACCGATTTGGATTTAATTCGGTGTGTACATAGTACATACCAATCTCTCGACCGAGTTCGTTGGCCAGCTTCATCCGCCATTTTGTTTCAAAATGGCGGCCATTTAAAATTTTTTTTTAAATTTAAAATTTGAAATGTGGTACCAAAAAATTGAAAATGGAAAAATATTTTTTTCTTATGTATTTGACCTTTATACAAAGATTTCGGAGCAGCTTTTGTTTCGTCTATATCTTAAAAAATGGCTGAGTTATAGCATTTTGAATATCTAGCGTGGCTGACATTTTGAAACGTCCTGAATTTTGTCACGCGATAAAAGGCGTATTTATGAACCGATTTGGATGTAACTTCGTTTATACATAGTACATACCAATGTCTCGACCGGGTTCGTTGGCCAGCTTCATCCGCCGTTTTGTTTCAAAATGGCGGCCATTTAAAATTTTAAAAAAAATTTAAAACTTGAAATGGGATACCAAAAAATTAAAAATGGAAAAATATTTTTTTCTTATGTATTTGACCTTTATACAAAGATTCCGGAGCAGTTTTTGTTTCGTCCATATCTTAAAAAATGGCTGAGTTATAGCATTTTAAATTTCTAGCGTAGCTGACATTTTGAAACGTCCTGAAATTTGTCACGCGATAAAAGGCGTATTTATGAACCAATTTGGATTTAATTCGGTGTGTTCATAGTACATACCAATCTCTCGACCGAGTTCGTTGGCCAGCTTCATCCGCCATTTTGTTTCAAAATGGCGGCCATTTAAAATTTATTTTTAAATTTAAAATTTGAAATGTGGTACCAAAAAACTGAAAATGGAAAAATATTTTTTTCTTATGTATTTGACCTTTATACAAAGATTTCGGAGCAGTTTTTGTTTCGTCTATATCTTAGAAAATGGCTGAGTTATAGCATTTTGAATTTCTAGCATGGCTGACATTTTGAAACGTCCTGAATTTTGTCAAGCGATAACAGGCGTATTTATGAACCGATTTGGATGTAACTTCGTTTATACATAGTGCATACCAATGTCTCGACCGGGTTCGTTGGCCAGCTTCACCAGCCATCTTGTTTAAAAATGGCGGCCATTTAAATTTTTAAGAAAAATTTAAATTTGAAATGTGGTACCAAAAATTGAAAATTGAAAAAATATTTTCTTCGTATGTGTTTGACCTTGATAAAAAGATTCGGGAGCAGTTTTTGTTTCGTCTATATCTTAAAAAATGGCTGAGTTATAGCATTTTGAATTTCTAGCGTGGCTGACATTTTGAAACGTCCTGATTTTTCTCACGTAATAATAGGCGTATTTATGAACCGACTTGGATGTACCTTGGTGTGTACATAGTACATACAAATATCTCGACCGAGTTCGTTGGCCAGCTTCATCCGCCATCTTGTTTCAAAATGGCGGCCATTTAAAAAAATTAAAAAATAAAAAAATTTAAACGAGATACCAAAAAATTGGAAAATGAAAAAGATTTTTTTTGTATGTGTTTGACCTTAATACAAAGATTCCGGAACAGTTTTTCTTTCGTCTATATCTAAAAAAAAATGGCTGAGTAATAGCATTTTGAATTTCTCTTGTGGCTGACATTTTAAAACGACCTGATTTTTGTCACGTGATAGCAGGCGTTTTTATGAACCTATTTGGATGTAACTTGGTCTGTATATAGTACATACCAATGTCTCGACCGAGTTCGTTGGCCAGCTTCATTCGCCATCTTGTTTCAAAAGGGTTGCCATTTAAAAAAATTTAAATTTAAAATTCAAAATGAGGTATTAAAAAATTGGAAAATGAAAAAGATTTTTTTTATGTGTTTGGCCTTGATACAAAGATTCCGAAGCAGTTTTTGTTTCTGAAAATTTGTTCTTTTGTTGATATCTTAAAAAATGGTTGATTTATAGCACTTTGAATTTCTAGCATGGCTAACATTTTGAAACGATCTTGTATTTGTCACGCGATAACACACGTATTCGCCTATTTCGATGTAAGAAGGCATGTGGATAGTATACATCAACACCTCGACCAAGTTCGCTGGCTAGATTCATCAGCCATCTTGTTTCAAAATGGCGGCCATTAAATTAAAAAATATATTTATATTTAAAGTGATTTGCAAAAAAATTAGAAATTGAAAAAGGTTTCTTTCTTAAGTATTTGATCTTGATATAAGGATTCAGGAGCATTTTTTGTTTGTCTTTACCTTAAAAAAATGGCTCAGATAATGCAGTTTCAATTTCTATTGTGGGTGACATTTTGAAAAATCTGATTTTTTGCATGCGACAGCACTCCTATATATTAACCGATTCCGATGTGAGTGAGCATGTGCACAGCAATTACTAAGGTTTCGACCAAGTTCACTGCTTAGCCTCATCCACCATGTTGTCTTAAAATGACAGGCACTTTAAGAAATTGCCGAATTTGTCAGCCAAATATAAGTTACTTTAAAGAAAAGCAGCTTGGATAAAGCTGACTGATTTCGCGATTCTCATTCATTATATTGATAAAAATTAGTATTGAATCTCCTATATTCGGTTTCCACTAAATTGAGTTTCGTGTGTTTGCATGATATAAGTTGGCTTTTTTTAAATAAGGATTATGAAAGCTACCTCTTCCTCCCGGCACTGGCCGGAAGGACTTTTTAATTTCTATTGTGGCTGACATTTTAAAACGACCTGATTTTTGTCACGCGATAACAGGCGTATTTATGAACCGATTTGGATGTAATTTGGTCTGTACATAGTACATACCAATGTCTCGACCGCTTTCGTTGGCCAGCTTCATTCGCCATCTTGTTTCAAAATGGTTGCCATTTAAAAAAAAAAATTAAATTTAAAATTTAAAATGATGTATTAAAAAATTGGAAAATGAAAAATAGTTTTTTTTTACGTGTTTGGCCTTGATATAAAGATTCCGGAGCAGTTTTTGTTTCTGAAAATTTGTTCATATCTTAATCTTAAACAATGGTTGAATTATAGCACTTTGAATTTCTAGCATGGCTAACATTTTGAAACGATATTGTGTTTGCCACGCGATAACACACGTATTCGCCTATTTCGATGTAAGAAGGCATGTGGATAGTATACATCAATATCTCGACCAAGTTCGCCGGCCAGCTTCATCAGCCATCTTGTTTCAAAATGGCGGCCATTAAATTTAAAAAAATTATATTTAAAGTGAGGTGCAAAAAATTTAGAAATTGAAAAAGGTTTCTTTCTTAAGTATTTGACCTTGATATAAGGATTCAGGAACATTTTTTGTTTGTCTTTATCTTAAAAAATGGCTCAGATATAGCAGTTTCAATTTCTAATATGGGTGACATTTTGAAAAATCTGATTTTTTGACTGCGGCAGCACTCGTATATATCAACCGATTCCGATGTGAGTGAGCATGTGCACAGCAATTACTAAGGTCTCGACTAAGTTCACTAGTTAGCCTCATCCACCATGTTGTCTTAAAATGGCAGGCACTTTAAGAAATCGCCAAATTTGGCAGCCAAATATAAGTTACGTTAAACAAAAGCAGCTTGGATAAAGCTGGCTAATTTCGCGAAATTCTCATTCATAATGATTTAGTATTGATAAAAATTAGTATTGAATCGCCTATATTCGGTTTCCACTAAATTGAGCTTCGTGTGTTTGAATAATATAAGTTGGCTTTTTTAAAATAAGGAATATGAAAGCTACCTCTTCCTCCCGGCACTGGCCAGAAGGACTTTTTGCTTTTGATACGAATGATAAGAAAAATGAAAATAAATGTTTTTGTTTTCTAGCATTTTAAGGAATTTTCTAAAGGCTCTTTCTCGTCATTTCTTTCTACCACACTGTCTAGAACCTGTTTTGAACCGATTTGTTAGGGAGTGTAGCTTGTAGGATCACATCGAAATATTCGTGGCCCCTTTTCTTCAATTCATAACCAACCCTTTTGGAAATTCAGAGACTTAAAGTCAATGCGTCTGTTGAGTGGCGAGAAACATCCATTCACTTCACTGTCCTTTTTCCTTGACTGGGGAGTCATGACTTTTTAGGGGGGGTCATTCCAAATTTTTATCCGTCTCTACCTTTCTTTTTCTTTTGGAAAAAGAATGTTGCAGACTATAAATAAATAAAAGCAAAATTTAAAAATAAAGATTAAAATACAACAAGTATTTTTTCATTGATTTTTAAAAAAGCTCCCCATCAAAACTTTAAAATAGAATTGAAACCAGAATATTTATAGGAAAAACTATTAAAAAGTGTTTGCCCCACCCACCCACTTTTTTCTATTTAATTTTTTTTAATACTATTTCTGCTTAATAGTGTATTTTACAATTCTTCGATCATTTATTAAAATGAACTTTGTATTTTAATGTGCTCTGATAGAAGTAACATGAAGAAACTTTTACGTGTAAAATCTACTTAAGAATGTATCTCAATCGGATGGTCTTGAACCTAAAAACTATTTGAAATATCTAAACGTGGTAGTATCAACTTTATCAATTTATAAATCTTAAAGAGCATTAGAAAAGGAAATATTTATGCTCCCCGCACATTACATAAATATAGGACCACTTTAAATTTTAAAATCCGATTTTGCATGGCAATCCAGTAATGATAATGGGAAAGGGAAAATAGAGATTTTTTTTTAATGGAAAATAATAACTTCTTAAAACTGATTTAAGGAAAAACAGTCTTGAGTGAGTGTACTGCGTTATTTCTAGAAAGAAAAGTAAGTGTGCAAAGCCAATTCTTAATGAATTAGAAAAGTTTCAATGTTACAATTTTAATACGAAATGTCTGTTTAAGAATTTTGTGAAGTTAAAAATCCAGATCCTATAAGACTTTCGTTTAGCAGTGAGTTATGTTGGAAAGGAACAACAAAACTCTTTTTAGCATAAAGGCGATTCTATAGAATTACATGAAAAACACATTTGTGACAGAAAATTGACCTCTTTGATAAGTTGAAAAAATATGAAATGAGTAGTTATTGTTAAGGCTTGACATAATAAAAAATAAAAGGTATTTGTTGCAGAGTGTGTGAAAGGGGGTTTACAGATGTCTTCGGTGGGACTGGGAACTTTAAGGGGATCAGGAATAGAAAAATAGCAAACGAAAATGAATCATTTATCCAACCTAATGGAAAAAGTTTTATCCTATGACGGGAAATAATGTCTATATTATTTTCTTTAGTAAATTCTGAAAAGTACGGGATGTTGCTTTTTGATCCATTATTTCTCCTTATTCTTAAAATCTTTCATTTTACTGCTCGGTGTTTGTACTCTCCTAGACTTTAATTCAAATCGTTAAGTTTTTTGAAAATGTAACTGAGTTTTACGAACTAATGTTAATGAATAAACTTGCTAACGTATGTTTATTTTCTAAAACAAGTGTAAACTTCATTTCTCAACTCGAAAATTCGACGCAGTATTTTACCGCGCAAGAACCACCTGGCTTCGGTAGGTATTAATAATGTCTCATACAAAATCCATCGCGATACTGAGTATTGAAAAAAGACTATGTCTGTTCGGCTGCATATAGGTATTGTATGCTCATGAAGACAATTGTTTTCGTAAGAAAATAAGAGTTCGATTTTTATATATAATATTATCTCATGTTACTGCCATTATTATCATGGGTACCTGATATTTGTTGAAGAAAAGCTTTATATTTTTTATTGTCCAAAAAATTTCTTTGAATGTGGCGACCCAGAAAAATTTTCTCACTACCCCAAGTTAACGCACCACTGAGCAGGGGTTCTCAAACTATTGTACGCGTACTAGTACTGGTACGTGAAACTCTGTTAACTGTTACGCGAAAGTCCGATACTAGTACGTGAAATGAAATAAAAAATACAGCATGTGAAATCAAAAAATAGCTCACTGCTGTTATTACTGCTTTGACAACGTTTTGCTTTTTTTTTTTTTTTTTTTTTTTTTTTTTTTTTAAGTGTAATTTTGATTAGTATTTTTACATGAATGGAAATAATGCTTTGGATAGATGTTGAGTTGATCTTTCACCTCCCTTGAAAAAAAGGAAAACGTTTTCTTCTATATTATATATGTGTATATTACTTATTTCAACGAGCTTCGATCTCGCATTAATAAGCAGTTTATTTTCAGAAGTTACGTGAATTTCTAATGCAGGTTATTCACTTATTAAATTTTCTTAAGTGTGTTTTACCATTGATATCAACTTAGTATTCATATAACAAAAAAATGGACGCCGATAGGTCATTAAGTATTGTACCTTTTTTTCTACCAAAACACTCTATTTTGATAATGTACCTATTATTAAAATGTGATGATGATACTCACTTTTATTTGAATATAAAGCAGTCAATCAAAGTACCCTTTTAATAATGTAATCATGCAGTTGAATGCAGCAAAATCTGCTCAAACGGCTCAACACAAGACTGGACAAAAAATATTTCGTTTTAGACATATTCCGTTTCCACAGATTTTTCTGTATTAGCTTCGAGTTTGTGAGCGGGTGGTGGTACGTTAACGATCTTCTGTTGAGTGGTACGTCAGTTTAAAAGTTTGGGAACACCTGCTCTAGAGCATCCATGAGTTTTCTATTTAACTTGTGCTTTCGTTCTAGAAGCTATATATGTTTTTTTTTTTTTTTCCCTTCCACAGGTGGGCGGCGGCGTTTCTCCCCTGGGCGGCGATCCCAGCCATCCGAGTTTCGTGGCCGTGACTCGCCTGGAAGAGGAGCAGGCGATCCGGACGGCCGAGTTCCACCCTTCGGGCAAATTCTACGCCGTCGGATCCAACAGCAAGTCTCTCAGGATATGCGCCTACCCCAGTTGCAGGGACGTCAGGTGAGAGGAGAACCTCCATTTCTAAATCGAAAACGTATCCTTTTCGGTATCGAACCTCTTTCGAGCTACCCATGATTCCGAAAGCTTTCTTCCTTCATCCTCAGAAACCAACCGAGATAGAAAGAGTCCTTTCCTTTTCGGAGAAGTTTCCAAGTGCTCTTTTTAGCTATCAAAGCCTGAGTGCTACATACAGTACGTAACTCTTAATAGAAATATCCAATTGGCTTCCAATTTTTTTTGTAGGTTCATTCTGATAAGGCGCTTCCCTGATTAGTTTTGGGGGTTCATGAATTAAGTATAAAGGGGGGAACGGGGGCAACCCCCCTTAATTTAGATAAATGGGTTTTTCAGACAGAATTTTCCAATTTGCATCCAATTTTGTAAATAGGTTCATTCTGATAAGGTGCTTCTGCGATAACTTTTGAGGATTCACTGATTAAGTATAAAGGGGGAGAACGGGGTCCACCCCCATCTTCATTTAGATAAGTGGATTTTTCAGGCAGAGTTTTCCGATTTGCATCCAAATTTGTAAATAGGTTCATTCTGATAAGGCTGTTCCCTAATTACTTATGGGGGTTCATTGGATAAGTATAAGGGGGCTCGGGAGCTAATCCCCCCCCCCCCCACCTTAATTTAGATCAATAGGTTTTTCGGCAGAATGATCCGATTGGCCTCAAATTTTGTAAATAGGTTCATTCTGATAAGGTACTTTTACTGGTTTTGGGGGTTCATGGGTTCAGTATAAAGGGGAAAAGGGTGTCTCATCCGCCCCCTTCATTTAGATAAATGGGTTTTTCTACCCGATTTGCTTCCAATTGAGCATGCCGGTTTTTTCTGATAAGGCGCTTCCCTGGTGAAATTTGGAGACAGTATAAAGATGGAGAAACAGAGGGGTGGGGACTTTAATTTGTTTTTCGATGGGCATTGTTCTTTGAAATAAGAGTATAATGTGCTCAACGCCATCCGTTTAACGGGGCACATTTCTTTTTATTTGAAAGTGTTCCGGTCAACATTTTGATGTTTCGGGATGCTGTCCTATTGGGATTCTACCTGTATCGATCCTAGGACGCAGTGGAGAGGGGATCGCCTCCCATCTCAGAAAGCGATGGGTTCCGGAAGAGAAAGGAAAGTGTTTTCGGAATCGTGAGAAGAGGTTCTATTCTAGTCTCGTCACTCTCAAAGAAAGGGGTTTTTTTATTTTTTAAGCTGGGAAAATACTCAGACACCGTCTCTGTCCCATGCAGAAAAAAGGAAGTCCTTCAAGGTACCAGTTTAGAGCCGATTCAGGCTGGATGTTTGCCCACGTCCAAAAAGGACATCGGACGTTTTCTCCGAGAAGAAGACAAATGCAATCTATATTAAATGGGACAAACGTAACAAGTTTGAAATGGCACCTCAAACGTGGGGTGCTTTCGTACTTTACAAATATTTTTTGCACCGCCTGTATCCAATCAGTGCCTATCCATTTCATGACGTTCGAAAGG